>OZ038385.1:27935450-29322605 GCA_964036045.1 Eutreptiella sp. 'Long Island Sound 2002' | reverse complement strand
GGAAGGGGCAGGTATCTTCCAAGGCTTTTCTGCAGTCAAGTACAGCCCCAGGGACGTACCTGTAGTCATCGAACTTGTACTTGGAGCGGCACGTGGGTTCGCACAACAGCATGTGCAGACACAGCCACACGTGAGCCTCAATGGGGGTCAACAGCAGGAGCTCGTGCGGGGGCGTCTCCACCCACTCATTCTCTTTATATTTCTGAAACTTGCCTTTCCCACGCCGCAGCCACGGGGCCCCAGAGATTAGTGCGATCAGCTGCAGCGGCATGTCGTTCTTGAGCAGCAGATTGTTCATCACAGACATGTGGCTCTTGGGCACTTTGTCCACCATCATCCACAAAATCGACAGGCTGCCCATCGCAATTTTGAATTCGATATCTTTGTCTGTGCGGTTTGTGTGCTCTTCGTCGGTCATGTTGAGCCACTGGTGAGAAGCGGCGAGCGTCAGAGGCGTGGGAAGGGGGAAATTAGAGGAGTGAGGACCGAAAAGCATCAGCACACTGGAGGAGGGGGGTAGTGTAAGTGGGGGATGCGGGTCAAAAAATTCCAACTCCTCTGCTCCAATGGACTCGCCAACGCCAACGGGTGTCTTGATTGCTCAACACACCAAATTCAGAGAATGCAGGACGCCATCTGGATTGCACGGCCATGCGGTGGATTTCAGGGGCTGAAGGCAGGGTCCGAAAACCTGGAGAAAAGATGGGAAATCAAAACAATAGAAATGAGCTGGACTATCCGATTTTCGCAGTCGCTTGCGGGTTCTTCAGCATTGGCTAAACCCCCCATCCAAGAAAAAAAACTAGTTCCCGTTTGAGCAAGACGATAGAAAAGAATGGAAAACAAAGGACCGGGTCCTTAAGCTCCCAACGGGATTTGCTTTCTCTTTTCCTTATTTTTACATTGCACTGAAGTTGCTATTTTCGTGCTGTTTTGGGTCTGGTTCGCTTGGTTTTGATGCATGCGCACTCTTGATCTGATGGAGAATGCAATCTCTTGCATGGTTGCGCAGCTCTGATGTGTATCGTCTCTAGGTGACGCATATCAGAATAAGATTGTCCTCTTAGGCATGACAGTTCTGCCGTACTCGATTGTGTTGCTCTATTTCTTTTATTCTCTCATGCAACAGAGGTTTGTTCACGTTTCCTGGCCAGGTAACAAGTGTACAAACTCGGCACACAGCAAAGGCTTCCATGTGCCAAAAGTACACACAACTGAAAGATGCATGGTTGGTTGACTGAGCCCAACCACCTTTACCAGAGCTGCCCACTAGTCAACAGAAACGCCTGAAGACAATTTCCACACTGCATGCATAACTTTGAGCGAGGCATTTTCCAGAGTGCAGTGCTGTGCAGCCCGAGTGCGGAGCCATCACTGGTCCTCATGAGGGCTTTGACATCCCAGCAGCTTTCCCCTGACCCCAAAGGTGATCTTTAAGAGTGGCAGGGGAAAGAAAAATGCGAACATCCATTTACAACCCCACCCTGTGGACACCATTTTTTGGCTAAATGGTCCTTGGGCGTGGGGACAAAGAAACCCTAGACAGGGCAGGATGCCAGGCTCTTCCCAATGGCCAAACATTGTCTCCCATGTGCTGCACAACTGTGCTACTCAGTTGCGTTTCGCATTTCTGTTGTGGTATGCATCCAGATTTGTTGACCATGCCACCTGAAATTTCCAGTGCTTACTTCTTGGTATCGAGATAGAACCAAACCACCTCTGCAAGGTTTGACAACTTGGGTTCTTCTTTTGACCGGCAAAATTGAACCAAAAGGGGATAGCACCCATAGTGTCAGCACCCCAAATGACCATGCATGACAATGCCAGGGTCCCCCAGAGTGGGAAACAAAATATAAAATAGCCATATCAACCCGGGGAGGAAACAAAGTGGCTAGATGACCCTGCCGTGTCAAGGTCACCAAGGTGGGAAGGAATCACAATGGCAGCATAACCCTGCTGTTGCAGGGTCCCCAGCATGAAGGAGTCAAAATGGCTTCATAATCCCTGCCGTCTCTTGGTCTCGGAGTGAGGAGGAATCAAAGTGGCACCATATTCCCCACTGTCTCCCAACGGGGAGGAATCGCAATGCCTACATGTCCCTTGTCGTCTCGTGGTCCCAATATGAAGGAATCAAAATGGCTACACAATCTCTGTCTCAGGGACCCCAGACCAGAGAGGAAACAAAGTGGCTACAGGCTACATAACCCCTGCTGTAGTGGGGTCCCCAGAGCCAGAACGAAACAAAGGGGCTACATACCCACTGCCATCTTAGCGCCCTAGAGCGGGGAGGAATCAAAGTGGCTGCATGGCCCCTGCCTTCCCAGTCCTGGGGTGAGGAGGTATCACTTGCATGACCCTTGCCGTCTTTGGGTCTCCGATAAGAAGAGGAAATCCCAATAGCTGCATAACCCCTGCTGTCTGAAGATTCCCAGAATGGGGAGGAATCAAAATGGCTGCAGTACCCCTGTCGTCTTGGGGTCCCAACTCGGGTAGAATCAAAAATAGCAACAAAATGGCTGCCTATTTTCATTTTTGGACACATTGACATTTGGACCCCTGTTCCAGACCCCCCCCCCCTCTCCTCAGGGGGATGAAACGGACCGGCCCCTTGCAAAAATTTCTGCCACCTCCTCTGCTTCTTTGCGTTCATGTGGCCCCATCATCAGGCGCAAGCCAGTCAGTGAGGGATACTGGATCCTGCGGGAGCCTGTGGGGTCCGGGGTCCGGTTACAAAGTGCGATCTTTAGGGGGAACAATTATACCCGTCTCTTAAAGATTGCCCTGCGACCCCGCAACTCCGGCGCTGAAACCGGGCCCAGACATCTCCAGGGCATACCTTTTCTTTGTCAATCTCTTCAATGAGGCGCTCTTCGTCCGGAATGGCGTTCAGGTACAGCACCTTGCGGTAGCAATAGTCCAGCAGCTCCAGCTCGAAATCACCCAATGCCTCTGGGGCGTCCTCATTGAAGAGCAGCCCTTCCAAGAGATTGACCAGCACGGCCTCATAGTGCAAGTACATGTACCCGATGGTGGGGATTTTGCGGAATTCAGCCCGCCGCAGTGGGTACACTTTGGACCTCCAGACCTTAAATATGGAAATATGTTAGGGCATCGGGGAGACAAAAGGAATGGGGGAAATTGGGGGTATTTGGTGGTGGGCCAAACTTGATGATGGTCATCACCATCTGGGGTCAATCGCGTGGAATGGGCCGTGGATCACATGTGTGGGCCTGTCTTCGGTTGCCCCAGTGAACACAACCAACCTATGCCCCAAGCACTCACAATCCTGACGAACAGTGCGGTAAGGCAGGCAATCAACACAACAGCCACCGTGCTGAATACCCAGGCTATCATGCATTGCTCACTTCTGGTTGCAGACATCCTGTCCCCCTCATCCTGTGCCTCTTATTGCCTAGGGTGGAAAGGGGGTAGAACACTAGGTGGTGGGGCACTGGCCCAGAAAGACTGTACAAGAGCAGGCTGAAGTATGCGGTGCTTTTATTTTGTCAACATTGAGCCTCCACGTGTGGATGCAACGAGGAAAACCAGAGGGGAGCACAATGTTGGTGTGGTGCGGGTACAGCGCCCCTGGCAACAGCACATGTTGCCGGGAAAGCAGGAAGCAGTCATGCTTCCCCGCAAAGCAGTTTCCAGGCAAGCGCCATGCACTTAAAGCTGAAACCAGGTGTTGCAATACCCCACCAGCTCAGCACTGACAAATACTGTCCCACCCTGCCACAAAGACAAACAGTCACAGAACCACGCATTTGAATCCACATGCAGGTGGGCACAAGGGGGAAGGCAGTGGGAACCGGGACATTGAAGTGAGTGTGCTTTCTTACAAAGCACGAATTCAGGCCAGGGCAGCCAGCGACACCGCACTGGACACCGTGTTGGACACTGTGTTGGATGTTGCATGTTCATATTGGATGCTAGTGCTGCTGCTGGTGTTGGTGCTGGTGGCAGTGGCGCTGGCGCTGGTGCTGGCGATGGCGCGGGTGTTCTTGTCGCTCGCCTGTTGCGGAAGATGGCAGCTCGGCCAGCATCATGACACGAGTCTAGCGCACGCACGCGTGCCCACACGCACGTGCATGCACACCTCAATCACCAGGAGCTCATGGACAATGACCGGCAGTTTTTCAAAAGAATGCAGGGCCTCATACACGAACTCATCTTTTTTGCAGTTGATGTTGTGGTGCGTCTGAATATTGAGCTTCTCAAGGATTTCACGCTGCGCCTTCCACTCAGCAGTCCCCACTTTGGTGATGTCGATGGGCTGCAGGCTCTCAACCAGGCGCTCGCAATCGAATGCAGAGATCACATCGGAGCCCTGAAAAAATCCTGCCTCAGTCTCAAATTGCGCCATGGCTGAACAAATTTGGGGATTTCACACCATGTAATTCACGGATCGAAATATGTGTTCTCCTTCCTACGCCTCACGCAGCAGGGCAGCCCCTCATGCAATCGCTTCTGTCCACTGCCACCCCCCCCCCTCCCCCGTTTGTTGGGGCTGCTGCACTCCGGTCTTTTGGCCAGTGCCTTGACTGTTCTCTGCCTTATGTCACCCACCACCAATAGAGTGAAAGTGAACATGAATGATGTGTTTCGCAAATAGGTTTGTTGGGTCATAATGAGGGAATGGGTGATGGAGTGCGAACAAATATCACAAAATGGTGGAGGTTGTGTGGGGAGCAGGCCAAACACTGGTGCATAAGGTTGAACACGTTTGACGAAGTGTTTTAGAGCAACACACAGATAGTTGGGGTTGTTTCAATGTGCAGTTGCAAGCCTGGGATCTTTGGGACTCAAGCAACGTGTTTCTCCAAAATTGATCTTGGAGCATTTGGGGTGCACAAACAAGTGAAAAGAGCCCATTTTGAGACCACTTTGAGCCATTTTGGCCCCTCTAAGGACCCGAAAAGCCTTGAAAATGGGCCATTTGGGGGGGACCCAATACGGGTCAAAAATGGGTCAAAAATGCGTTTTTCCAAAAGTGATCCTAGACCATTTGGGGTGCTCAAACGGGTGAAATGAGCCCATTTTGAGCCCAATTTTGACCCACTTCAGCCCATCCGGCTACATGAATGCACCAAGTTGTACACTTGTGGTGCACCTTGGAGCTGTGCTCCGAAGCCACCTAGAGTAGGGGAGGGCATTTGGTGAAACCTAGTATGCACGTAGCAAAACCTAGTAAAATGTAGCAAAACCTAGTAAAATGTAGCAAAACCTGGTAAAAAAAATTTTTTTAAAAAAAAAATTTTTTACTAGGTAAAAAAAGCAAAAATTTTAAAAAATTTTCCCTTACTAGGTTACTAGGTAGTGACAAATTTGGACTTGAATTTGAACAAAAAACACCAAGTTTATGGGGGGGGGGGGGTCAACGGTAGGTGGTATTTATGTTTAAGGGCATGGTGCCCCCTGGTCTATTCCAGGCCACTTGTGTAAGTGGCGCCCCACCCGGGCCAAACCGTGTATTGCAAGGTCAGCAAAAATAAAATGAGGCTCAAGAAAAGAAGGAGCTTTTATATCATAAATATATATATACATATATGAGGTGCACACACGTGTGCTTTATATGAAGTCGCAAAACATGCGCTTGTAGATGAGGTCCGACTTCTTGTCTTTGTAGGTGGGTTGTGCAGAGGGAGGGTTGTGCTTGCACATGTTGCGAAGCACGCCCGTGGTCTTTTCTTCCAACTCTTTGATTAGATTTTTGTCATACTCCAATTTCCTAGAGGCATCTTTGGGGTAATGATCTGGAACAAAAAATTCTTCACCACGGATCACCACCTTTGGACGGACCTCATCTACAGAAGGCGGCTTGTCAACCACAAGCCGGTCACCCAAGGCGAATGCCAACACAATGCATGCCAGTGTGGCAGTAAATTGCACTCTCCATTTGCGCAATGCCACACATATCTCCGTGGAACAGAAACCGGAAGCATGCAGGGCACACTGATAAACTCCACATTCAGGGCACGTGATGTGGGCTGTGTCATCGCAAAAAAAGCACGACGAACGGCTGGGTGAACAATAGGGCGTAGCATACATCCGTGCCAAGGCCCAGCTGGGTGTGGTCTCAATAGGGGGGGCATGCGGAGAACTGCGATAGTGCAAAGCTGCCTGTGCAATCTCACGCAACAACCACAATCTGTCTTGTGGAAGTTGGATGCTACCGTTGACAACACGCCTAGACAAAAGGCAATGTAGCATCAGAAGGCAGGCAGGATGGCAGCTCACAAAGTCGTCCTGATGTAGGAGGGTGGAGTAGAGGGGGGCTATAGCAAAAGCTACACTGCCGAACTCACCCAAAAACTTGTCCCACCTCTTCTGCGCCCTTGCCTTAATGCCTTCTTGTTCGGCAATGAGGTTCACTATTGCCAACTCCTCGGTGTTTGCACCCGCTATGTAGGGCTTGTAACACAGCGGATCGAACACCAGGCACAAGAAAGTACGTGTTGGAGAAACCAACAACAAGCGCAGCACCCAATGTGAATTGCGCTTATTATAAATCTGCGCCACGAGCAAGGGGGGCGCATAGATCATATCAATGGACGCCGCGTTCAAAGTACGCAGCGCCCATGACTCAGCCAACACCTCCCTACGACCCAACGGTAAAGCTGACACATTCCACAATGAGTCACGCACAACCCACGCCACACCCATAACATCCCAGTCCGCACTCAAAGCTGTCCGAGCGAACCACCAGTAATACACAACAATCTCGGCGGTATCTGTGACGTAAGATTCTGAGTAAACATCCCTCAAATGGCGTGCCTTCAGCTTATATTGTTGAGACCCAGAACTTGGAATGGTCACGTCAAGTGGTCGTTCCCATTCGTCATGGAGCAATGACTCAACATGCTGCAATTGGGCAGTACGGCAGCAGCCATAATAGGGGGGCATAGATTTTGATTGTCGGTCCCCCGCATGCATTGCACCTTAGCCTGTGTCTGTGACTCTTTACCCATGAATGATGAGTAAGCTCCTTCATCACATCAAGGGTAAAGTGTCACAAACAACCAAGCAATAAAAGTACACTGCATGCGTATTCTAGGGGTGTCATCCGTGCCCACAGGACTCATTGTCGCCGATTTCTTCGTGCCTGCCTCAGTGCCTTCCACAGAGCTTTGCTTGGAGGACACTGTTGCAAACACGAAGGGCAAAAGGAAAAAAGGGAGGCCCAGTAACCTAGTAAAAAAAAAAAATTTTGTTTTCACTAGGTTCTAAAACCTAGAAAAAACAGAAACTTTTTTTTTACTAGGTTCCGAAATCCCCACCGCTGCGGAGCGGGGGGCAAAATCAGAAGTGGCCCACAAGTGGGCAAACTGGCTACCTCACCCCTGCCGTATCGAGGAGCCCCACCGCTTCAGAGCGGGGGGCAGAATCAGAAGTGGCCCACTTGTGGGCAAATTGGCTACCTCACCCCTGCCGTATCGGGGATCCCCTCCGCTTCAGAGCGGAGGGCAAAATCAGAAGCGGCCCACTTGTGGGCAAATTGGCTACCTCACCCCTGCCGTATCGGGGAGCTTCAGAGCGGGGGGCAAAATCAGAAGTGGCCCACTTGTGGGCAAACTGGCTACCTCACCCCTGCCGTATCGGGGATCCCCTCCGCTTCAGAGCGGGGGGCAAAATCAGAAGTGGCCGACAAGTGGGCAAAGTGGCTACCTCACCCCTGCCGTATCGGGGAGCCCCACCGCTGCAGAGCGGGGGGCAAAATCAGAAGTGGCCCACAAGTGGGCAAATTGGCTACCTCACCCCTGCCGTATCGAGGAGCCCCACCGCTTCAGAGCGGGGGGCAAAATCAGAAGTGGCCCACAAGTGGGCAAATTGGCTACCTCACTCCTGCCGTATCGGGGATCCCCTCCGCTTCAGAGCGGGGGGCAAAATCAGAAGTGGCCCACTTGTGGGCAAATTGGCTACCTCACCCCTGCCGTATCGGGGAGCTTCAGAGCGGGGGGCAAAATCAGAAGTGGCCCACAAGTGGGCAAATTGGCTACCTCACCCCTGCCGTATCGGGGAGCCCCTCCGCTGCAGAGCGGGGGGCAAAATCAGAAGTGGCCCACAAGTAGGCAAATTGGCTACCTCACCCCTGCCGTATCGGGGATCCCCTCCGCTTCAGAGCGGGGGGCAAAATCAGAAGTGGCCCACAAGTGGGCAAATTGGCTACCTCACCCCTGCCGTATCGAGGAGCCCCACCGCTTCAGAGCGGGGGGCAAAATCAGAAGTGGCCCACTTGTGGGCAAATTGTCTACCTCACCCCTGCCGTATCGGGGAGCCCCACCGCTGCAGAGCGGGGGGCAGAATCAGAAGTGGCCCACTTGTGGGCAAATTGGCTACCTCAACCCTGCCGTATCGGGGAGCCCCACCGCTTCAGAGCGGGGGGCAAAATCAGAAGTGGCCCACAAGTGGGCAAATTGGCTACCTCACCCCTGCCGTATCGGGGAGCCCCACCGCTTCAGAGCGGGCGGCAAAATCAGAAGTGGCCCACAAGTAGGCAAATTGGCTACATCCCCCCTGCCGTATCGGGGAGCCCCACCGCTTCAGAGCGGGGGGCAAAATCAGAAGTGGCCCACTTGTGGGCAAATTGGCTACCTCACCCCTACCGTATTGAGGAGCCCCACCGCTTCAGAGCGGGGGGCAAAATCAGAAGTGGCCCACTTGTGGGCAAATTGGCTACCTCACCCTTGCCGTATCGGGGAGCCCCACCGCTGCAGAGCGGGGGGCAGAATCAGAAGTGGCCCACAAGTGGGCAAGGTGGCTACCCAGTAACCTAGTAAAAAAAAAATTTTTTACTAAGTTCTGAAACCTAGTAAAAACAAAAAAAAAATTTCACTAGGTTCTGAAACCTAGTAAAAACAAAAACTTTTTTTTACTAGGTTTTGAAACCTAATAAAAAAAAAACTTTTTTTTTACTAGGTTCCCAATACCTAGTAAAAAAACCCGTTACCTAGTAAAATGTTACCTAGTAAAAAAAGTTTTTTTAAAAAAAAAATTTTACTAGGTTTCACCACAGACCCAGTAGGGGAGAGGGGTGTAGATGCAGAATATATATGGGCGTTTTCACGGGGGGGGGGGGTCATTCCAATGCAAAGTGGGAGATTTTTCAGTTCTCGCCGTTTTTCTCAAAAATGTCGGGGGAGGTATGTTATACCTTTTTGAAATCTCCAAGAAATGGCCGGTTCAGAAAGGTATGGGTTTGGGGGGGGGGGGGTAGGTGGCCATATTTTTTCGTACCGGACCCGAACTTTTTGGCGTTTTGGTGTCTGCTCCAATAATCTGGTCTGGTCTAGTGTGGTTTGTATACAGGGTTTCACGGTGCTTGGCCCGGTGCTCCAACATGTCGTTAGTATGGCAAATTTCAGTGTGATAGTAAATGATGCAGATTTTTTATGCCGAATCTACTGGTGAAGGCCCCACCCTTTAACTCAACGATATGTTGGACAAATTTACCAAAAACTGTGTGCAGGCCTACTCTACGTCAAAATGCGTCTGGCCAGCTTGACTTTTGCAGGCTACACTACCAACAGTTTTTGGTGATTTTCTCTACAATATCGTTGAGTTGAAGGGTGAGACCTGCACCAGTGGATTCGGCATGAAATGCATGCATGCATGCATAATTTACAAGGCAGTGAAATCGGCCATAGTGACGATATGTTGGAGCACCGGGCGGGGCACGATGAAAACCCTGTACGGATGCTAGACCGGTAGCAGCAAATTTCCTGAAAATCGCCCGTATTCGGAACCTCAGATAGCCCCGCCACCGTTGTGTTGGGCCAGGAAACCTTGATTTTTGAATTATCCATGTCCGAAATAGGTGGGGACCAACTTTTGGGCAAAGTCCATACCGACCTCGGGGCGAAATTCCGAAAGCGGCCGAAAAACCTCCCACTTTGCGTCAAAACCCCAGAAATGACCCCGCCCCCCCCCCCCCCCGTAAAAACACTCATATACACAAGAAAATATGTGTGTGGTATATGTCAACTCTGCCCCACCCCCAGCAAAAACCCCCCCCAAGGTCCGAAGGACCCCCCGGGCAGGGCCCATAGGGCCCCGCATGGGGCCGTAGGCCCCCAATGTGCAAGAATATGACGTATGCCACCCCGTTTACCCGAGTACCCCACCCGTTTACCTGTGGATTGAAGGAACTGCGGTATGTAGTCTGTAGTCATTGTCGGCCCCATGTAGATGCGGTCTACCCAGGTAGACACTGTCTACTGTTGTAGACACTGTCTGTAGCCACCGCAGGAGTCTTGTTATTTAAGGGGGGTGCGGGGGTTGGCCCCCGCGTCGAGCATAGCGAGCCGTAGTGTGGTCGTTTATCCGTGTATAGGGGCTAGGCGGTCGATGTTTTGTAGACACTGTCTGCCCCAAGTAGACACCGCCCCCCGTGTCGACACCGTCTGCTTGAAGCTTGTAAACCGCACTTTCGACTATTGCCTGTACCACAGGCTGACACACGACAGGGCTGTACTTCGAGCCAAATGGTTGGCACGTCCAGCGGTAAGTGGTGCTATCAACCCGCACCTTGAACCTACAGCGCCATTAGGCCGGGAGCACAATGGTCCAGCATCAGTTGGTCAAATCAATTTTGGCCAAATGCTGCCCCCCCCCCCCCCCCACCGCCAACACTTCCACACAAAACCCCGCCAGAATTCTCTATTTCGGGGAGCTTCAACCTCTTGGGTCGTCTGACATCACAGTCATTTTGAGAAACACAATTAAAAACCATGGCACAATTCTCATTATTTTTCGCAATGACCAACGCGCACCTGTCGCTGTGGTCGAAGAACAGCGCTTCAGATCACCTTCCTTCCATATCGCATGCAGCATTTCATGGACCCCTAGCCTTCACGGAGAACCCCTCGCCCCCTCTTTCCTATTATTTGTAACAAACATCCAAAGACGTGGAGATAACCGAGTTCCACAAGTTTGTCGAGAGCGTGACCTTGCCAAAAGAGTTGAGCCCCTTCTTAGCCAGGTCCTCATCCACTGCACCGGGCTCTTCTTCTTCCGGGTAGTATGTGGAGTCACTGCTGTCACTCAAACCCTGTGAAGCCACCACCTCCAACGCTCCCAATATACCACTTCCACCATCCCCTTCACCCGACATTTCTATGACTCCCGCCACCAAGGCCAACACCGCTGCAATCAAACGAGGCCTTTGCTCCATAAGCACCTCTGGCAATTGTGATATTCGAATTGCCACGTCCTCAACCCTGGACACATCATCCACTTGCATGCCTCCTTCAGCTGTCTTCCTCCTCGAATCGGCACTCACCCTCCGACTCATCACTGTTGTCCACATTGATGTGCACGACTTCCAACTCGTCTTCAAAAGCCGCGAATATCCTTCTCTTTGTTCCCTTCTTCGGCGCCGCTCCCAGAACCGCCCCGTCAGATTCAGTAGCTTTGAACCTTTCACACACCTCTTGTCGTAACCATTCCGTCCACCATGCTTGGTAGGACCACTTTTTCTGGACCACTCAGAGGTTTCTGCACAGCACCTGCGGCGTGGGGAAGGATCGAAACTTCCAATATTGCCAATTGTGTTGTGGCTCTGCGTAATGGTATGCGACCTGCAAACTTATCCGGCTGCCGGCCAACTGCAATGCCGAGATGGATACCCGTGTCGCCCATAATTGGGCCGCTCCCACTCTCCGGAGTGAATGCAATCGTAAAGCCTTATGCGGTGTCCTCTCAACCAATTCAATCTAGGCGTTCTCCAATGCTGGTGGCGATCCAAAATTGATTTTCCTCTCGCCATCGATAAGGTCCAACCACCTCTTCACTAGCAGCCCCACCTCCTGTCTTTGCAAACCTAGTCTAGACTTTTCTCCCATCAATCCCACCGTGACTCATGGTAGTATGTGAAGGGCAACCGCCTCTCCCACTCGCAGTGGGTTGGTCGCCGAGATGATTGCCAGTCCCAGCGCCTCCACTCTTGCCCACGACCATGCGAACCTTTGACTACAAATGCCCCAGAACACGGTACTCATTTGACCGGCCCAGTGCCTGACCCTAATTTAAACTTGGAGACCGCTTTGTCGAACAACCAGTTTGCCTCACGCACCAACGGCTTAAGTCTGCACCTTTTCTCCACCAACCGTAACGCGGACAGCAGCCTCTTAATCGCACCGTTGAAGGCCCCTTGTCGGACGATGCCCGGCATGCTCTACTCAAGAAGGCGCCGGGGTCGTAGTTTTGGGCGTAAACTCCCCACCCGTAATAATTCCTTGAGGGCAATAAATACCTTTCTTTGGACCCAGGCTACAGCCTCTCCCATACTGTGACCATGAAGTCGGCACCCAGCTCTCTTCGTGCTGCATGAATGGCTGACCAAATGGCGCTCCGAAACTCTTCATTCTCATCGACGCTCGCCACACGGCACATCCCATCCGGGTCATTGGACTCCTCCGCCGCTTGTGCTCGTTGAGAGGACCCCATTGCCTCCTGCCTCCTGCTATTTCGCCTCCAAGCGCACCCCCCCCCCCCCCTTGGACTGCCCACTCACTTGCATCCAAAAGCATGCCTTTCGTGCCACCAATGCTCGTGACGGCATCGGGAACAAGGGCGGGTCCGTGGTTGGCTGCAATCCACCAAGCTTCCAGCTTCGCTCCTAAAATGCCTGCGCCGATTTATCATCCTAATATGTGGGCCTCGGAGGACTAGGAGGATTCATATGAAGAAACGTCAGATGGGGATATGATTTGGGAAGTGTGGTGTATTATTGTGCCTATCGAGACGGCAGGAAAGGCTTGGTTAAAACAAAAGAGGAAGGACGATTTGAAGAGAAGGAGGAGAAGGGCCAAAAAGATGCAAAGAAAAGAACGAACAAGAGCAAAGAGGGAGACGCGAAAATTTGAAGGGGGTAAGAAGAAGAAGCGGTCGGTTGAGGATTCCAATGACAGCTCGAGTACCAGTTCGTCCGATTCGTCTAAATCCAGTTCCACTTCGGGTACGTCGAGCAGTGATGAGTCGAATTGTGGGACTTCTAGCATGAGGTTTAGCAAGGGGGTGTGGAAAGAAGACCTATGGGGCGTCCAAAAATGAAGGAGCTCACGGACCCATTTGGGGGCCCCTGGGCTTTTACGAAGTCTTTTCATGTTACTAGTCGTCAACTCCAATGGGTCAAACTCCGGTAACAGTGGGATGGAACGACCCCCCCCCTCTCTCCACTTCATCTTGTCCATGGCCAGCGGGGCTCCATCAGCCTCTACACCCCTCTTGCCCTTTGGTGGGGTAAGACGTTTTCCAGCATTGCTCTTGCTTAAGATCTTCTCTTGGTAGTCAGCCCCGCAGCCGCGCAAGATTCTGTTTCATCCACTCCGGTACCGCCATTCCGAACCCTCCTTGGTGAAACTCATGTGTTGTCATATCCAAGACTCAGTGTGAGAATACTTCAAATGACGCCACAAGCAGCCAAATTTGATCCACAGGGCATCCTAGGCATAATGCTTGTAAGTCCTTCACCGGCTTTTCGGCCTCTACTGCATGCCCAAACCGTTTGACTAGGCGGTCTACAACACAATTAATGATGTCCAAAGGAACCCTCTTGATCCACAGCATGTGATGTGACGCCCTGAACTGGACCACCCTTGACAGTGGCAATCGTCGACACGTGCGGGTTGTGTGCTACTTACCCCACCAGTGCCCATGGGGGTGTCCTGGCCTTGCTGGCCTGTCATTGAAAGACAAACCCTGAGGTTCAAAGTGTCATACACAAATTGCAACATACCAATCACAAACAAGGGGGGGGGGGGCAATAAAGCAATGCTCAACAATCCATGGCGACATAATTCCCTCGCCCGAAGTTCAGTTCGCTAGCACAAACTACATTGTGTTTGGTGGGGTATGACCTATCTTCAGCCACAAAAGATATGAATACCCCCTTCCCCCATAGCATCCCCCGCTGGGAGGGTTGATGAAAAGCGAGCGGCTTGATTGAGTGCATGTGACGTTCTCCTGTTGGGGAGACGGGCCTCCAAGTCAGCAGGATGGCTCGCACCCGCTTGCAATGGTCATGGTTCATAAGCTGTCCATATGTAAAAATACCTTCCCTAATGAAGGCAGTACAGTAGTACCCATGCCCGTGTTCATTACAAAAATAAACTGAATGCCATAGAAACGCCTCCTGTAAATTGGCCGGTGGCCGTAATGGGGGTACTTGGCGCCTCACCAAGGAAAAGGACTTTGCTGACCAGCCCAGGAAACTCAAACCCCAAGTGACACCCAAGTGTGTGGATGGCAGTAGTCTGTACTCCAACGACAACCCTACTTTTTCGGCCCATGCCCCAAAATCGTGCATCACACTCGCGGTGTACGTGCCAGGTCATACAACAGCCTTAACGTAGGGGTGGGTAGACTAGTGCCAAAGAAAGACGCCACGAGGGGCTAATCCAAAGCCGCCCCGAGAAGGCGGCTTGGACAGAATTGGGAAATATAGGCCCCTACTATGGCGGTTGAGGGCGACCATGTACACCAATTTTACTTGGCGAATAACCTATGGTGGAGTACGCTTTTGCTGTCCAAGCAAGAACATGAAGAATCTTGATTTTCAGAAGAAGAATGTGCTCAACAATTCGTAACGGCAAAGCAGAAACCGTGTGTGCTTTACGCAGACACTCCTGCAAGGCCGGTGTGTTAGCCTAGTCCACAATAAGAACCCAGTCCAACGGCTGTCTGGCAGACGCTATTAACACGTCACCCAGCCTACAACCAAGGTAGTGAATCCCACGGCGGACTGAAATACTATACGCTTCGAAGGCATCCAGCCACGGCTCGACTCCTGTATTTCGCACTATTCCTGCCGTTTTTTTAAGGTTCAACCTTAACCCTGAATAATCACCAAATTCTTGTAGTACCTCCATAACAACCTTCCGTGGGCATTCACAATAATCACACGAGGAAAAAAAGTACTAAGTCATCTGCGTACATAATTACAATTGCTCCCAGCACATGTGAGGACAAAGGATAGATTACCAATGAGGATACCAGAGAGAATACATCCGTCCCCTTGTCGAGTCCCCGACAGGGGAACGCGTCTTATGTGTTCCACATAACCACCCGACACAGAATACAGGTAAGGAGCCCTCATGGACCACAAAAGAAAACGTATGAGTGCTTCCGGTAGCTGGAGAGCCAGCAGCACCTGCTCGCAATAGTTCATGGCTCATTGTACGTGTTTGCAAAATACACACTTAGTGGTGCTCCACCTTCCCCAGTCCCATCCCATGTTGCACGAGCACCGTATATGTGGTCCAAAATGGATTCGCGTTTCAAGAAACCTTTCTGCTGCCTTGGTACAACTTGTTGTAACATGTCCTTCCATTGTAGCAGTGTTATTTTTGTAACCCATTTTTGCATTACTAATTGTAGTGCTATAGGGTGGAGCATTGTTGGGGAGGGGATTCCGGATGCTTTGGGGATCATGGTTACAACTGCGGTGAACCATGCTTTCGGCAGGAGGCCCTCCTCAATATTCGCTCCATTATTTTCAACATTTGTGACGAAAAAGCTTCACCAAACGTTTTAAAATTTGAGGCTGGAATTCCGTCCAAGCCTGGGGAGCCGCCCGTATGCAAGTGTTTCACAGCCTCCTCAATAATAGGCATAGACAATGGGCGACAGAGAAGCTTTTACATATTTTTGAAGACTCTCAGAAGCACCCGGCCGCTTCAAGTGTCCAATAAATCTATCAACCAACTTCCCAGGTGGTACCAATACCTCGTCCCAATGACCGGCCAGTTTTTAGGCAATTTGTATTGGCTCCGAGAGTATCTTTTTCCACGTGTGCACAGACATTGCAATCGTTTGCGCGACTTTTCGCGCATCAAATTATATATTTTGTTGCGCCTATGCTCAAAAATTTGTGAAGCTCACTCCCCAGTCAAGAACGGGCGGAGGTCACCAAAAATTTGAGCACCCGACCTGTGGGTGCGAAAAAGCTCATATGTGGGTACCAACAGAAACCGGTATACCGCTAGAGATACATACTGTGGGGAGGAAGCCATCAAAAATTTTTTGCACCGGACGTCACTCCAACCCGTGGCAGGCCAATTGGTCTAGGTGAAACTCCAAAGCTACTCTTTTAATCAGGCCCAACGCAGACGCCCACCACTCAAAACCCTCCCCCAATATTTGTTGTAGCTGCGCAACTGTGCCCTCAACAATGACCAGATCCTGTAGGAAGGATGTTGGACAATAGAACTTGCTATCCACCTCCTCCTTGGAAGCCGAGGGCGGCTCAAAGGCCACCACCATGGCCTTGTGATCAGACTCCGCCCAAAAAGGTAGGGAAACATTTTGTGACAGAGTGCAATAAATGCCGTGAGGCATGTTTGCGATCAATGCGCCGTAGCCGTTGGGGATTGAGGGCCGCTCCAGCCTTCGGGGAGGCAAAAGTGAAGCCTTTAGAGGTATTTAACTCGTGATCAGTCCCCACCCCCTCAAAAGAGGAAGCATCATGGACTTCTATCCATACATCAAACAAGTCACTCTCACTCAACATCTGGACCTCCATCTCCCTGGCTTGCAACGATGCCGGCTGCTCGAACTTAGGAGGGTGGTAAGTGTCTCTCTCTTTAATTAGGAGGCTGTTATGATCCGCCAACATAATGACTGTTGTACCCCCCAACACGTCCCGGACGGACAACCACTGTTGATACTTGAGCGAATTTTTATGGTGGAAACGTGCCCCCATCACCTTGTCTACAAAATCTCCCTATGACAGCTCTGCCACCACCAAGTTGCACAAAATGACCTCAAAGCAAAACATATTCCACTCTTCTGTCTTCCATATCAAACCCACTCTCCCCCTCCCAACCGGGTTGATCATTCCGTTGAATGAATAACCCAACTTGTTAAGGTCACCTGTATATCGGTCAACTTCCGCGGATGAGGAGTGGTGTGGTTCCTAGATTCCAACTATATCCAAGGACTCCGATCTCACATAATGAGCCATCATCAACAATCGGGTCACTTTCTGTTTTCCGATGCGATAGCTATCAAGTAACCATTTGATGTTGAAGGTCATCACCCTCAAGTGGGGAGGTAAGAAAGCCCTCATGCACCATGGAACTTGAGGCATCCCCACTATCGTAGATAGACCGCTTACGCTACATTCGTTTCAACGCCGTTCGGACTTAGGAGTCGAGACTAATAGCATCATCCAATTCCTTGGTTGTCATCAATTTTGAAGGCTGACCTTGCTGAGGGCGAGACACCAATGCAACCGAGAGCCTGTCTTTCTAAGCCACGTACTCCGAATCCGAGACAATGGTCACGGAATCCTTACCGCCGACCCCATGAAACACCATTCGTGGAAGGGAGGCCGGATCCTCCCCTGTAATCCTCCTGGTTGCGGTCCGCACCTCGGCGACGGTGAACCGCATACAGCCAATAAGCACCTCCCTCTTTTTGGTGCAACGAGGCGAATACCGCAGTCATGTTAGCTTGATCCCACCACGGTTTTGGATTTGTTGCTCCGGCAACGGGGGTCGCTTGTCGTCATCGGCTCCAAGAAAATCCCCAGGCACAATATCTTTGAAAGAGAGGCCCATAGACAACGCAAGATGAACATGCAATTTCTGAAGAACTTCCCATCGTGACTCTGAGACACCCACAAGCATTTTCAATGGCCTGAGAATTTAAATGCCAATCATGGTCTTATCGCCGAACAAGCCTTCCAATGCCCAGTACATGGCGAGAACGGTGGAAAACATGAAAGGAGACCATACCGATTTGAAAGACTTCTTGATAAAAGCTTCAAATACTCAATGCATTGACTTGATTCCATCACCCTAATACCACGTCATTAGAAGAATGGCGAAATATAGAGCAGATCCATGCGTGCTTGCCACGAGCTTGACCTCTTCTCTGGTCAAGTGGGCAAAGAGTAGTTGAGACTGCTTGGAACCCGAGCCCGGCATGACATACTCCTCCAATCGGTTGCGTTGCAAGGTGGCCATCACTGCATTGATGGAGTCACGATGGATTTGAATCGCATATCGGTTGGGCTATATGGAAGGTTCTTTGAACACCCTTCTCTCTAGAGACCCACCGGGTTGCATAAGTCGAAGTCTCTTGAATGAAGGAGAACTTCCCCTGAAGCTCTGAGACTCTGGTGTAGAGGTAGCCACCCATACCTCATATGAAGAGTGGTCACGCAAGTCTGTTACTTTCCTGTCGGTGAGCTAGATTTTTTTCACAAGATATTGGCAAGTTGCCAGATAAAGAAATGGCTCTCTCCGAAAACCCTGAGTCCTGCACTTCAGCTCCCGGGAAGAGGACAAGCCCAACATTGCCAAGGCATGACAAGGGCTATACAAGGGAACATGGTGGTGTGGAGTGGGGGGGAATGCGGGCAACCGGAGGGGGTGGTGTCCAAGACACCCACCAACACAACATTGGAACCTCTCTACTATACCGTTGTGCAACAATATACCACGTAACACCCCTTATGGGTCCTCATATGTGCATGGAAAAATGGGTACAAATGACCCAATCAAAAACATTGAGCTTTAACCTCTTAATATTTGCGAGATTAATATATTAACGGGTTCACATATTACAGATTAAAATTAACCATATTGACTTTAATCTAGGTCACCGGGGCCGGTATAAGCCCTGGTTGACACCCGCTTCCACTAACCGAATGAGTGTCAGGGAGCACTTCACTCGCTTTGCCCCCGATGACGAAGCCTGCATCCTGCCTATTGAGAGCCACGGGCTGGTGTGTCTCGGCATGCTTGATGCTTATGATATCGTGATCCAAGATTGTCAATGGTTGTCAAAAGGTTTCTCTGACGCGACTTTTTTCAAGTATGAAGGCATAGCTGAGTGCAATTCAATTGATCAGTTGACATCTGTGTTTTATGGATCTAGTCCATCTGTGCTGCTTGTTGTCGTGTACGAAGACTACGATCAAGTGATGGTTCACATCAAGCGTATCCTTACCGAGCATAACATGACGCTCGTGCGTTTGAGTGGGGCCAAGAGCTTGCGGGACCCTTTGGTCTCCCAACTCCTTGGTGAGTGGGTGGCTTCATCTCCCTTGGCCCGGGCCCGATGGTCCGAGGCCACGGAGGTTGGCTACCCCTCCCTTATTCGCGACAAGCAAAAGGAGGCGGTGAAGCAATATGCCTCCCACCTCTTCCCGGCCCCGGACCTCATCGGCCTCCTCATGGACTTGAACGTCCCCAAGCTTGGCTTCCGGCACGTGTCGGAGTTGATGAGCCACCGGGGGGCGGCCTACACGGCCGCAACGGGCCTCCCGTTCCCCCACCCCATCCCCACTCAGGATACGTTCACGGACACGTGGAAGGAGTTGGTCACCCCCCTTGACCTACGGCCACCCGTGTCCGTCCCCAATCCCCCCGCGAGTGGGCGCTCTTGGCCGCTACCCTCATGGGCCCGGTACGTTCAATCACGTCCATCGCTAGTGGACACCATCGATTGGACAAGGCCCCTGAGCTTCATTGTGCGTGGGGATGCGTACCCGTGCGCCGGTGGTAGTTGGACCCAACCCTCCATTGGGCTCCTCAACCACGGCGCACGGGGCCGCACACCCGCGTACTTGTGGGTGATAGGGTGATGTGCGAAGACAAGGACATGGCGGCACTAGCAACGATATGGGCCGATAACTTGAAGGTTTGTGGCCCATTCATTGTTTGTTAATTTTTGCGTTATTTCTCGAGATTAATATCTAGATTTCGGTTAATTAGGACGCCGACTGAAAAATAAACTCAATATTAATCTCGAGAAATTAACTCCAATATTAACACATGGTCTTTTTGGAGGTGTTGCGGTCTATTGATGACCGCAAGGGGTTCTAGTGGGCAACACCTAGAGTGCCCGGTGAGCTAGCCATTTGGGATGACCACCCCCGAGTGCACCGCTTCATTGGCACCTCTAGATGGCCCATAGTGGGCTCTACATACAAAGTATATAACATCAATGCACCTTTTCTTGTATGGAATGGGAAGAAACACGCACACACACACACACACACACACACACACAAACTATGAGGTCGGCACCCCCCCACACACCCAACCCCTCCCACACACATCCCTCCTTGCTCCTTCCTCTCTCCTCCCCTTGCCCTTGCGCTTAAGGTTTGAGAGGGTATTCCCTTTGTTTCTACAGATTTCAGTTTCCACATCGAGCAGTGGACATTGAACAAAGAGAAAAAGGTTGTAGGTATGTTTGTGTGTGTGTGTGTGTGTGTGTGTGTGATCTGTACTTTTAGAGGTGGATCCTTGTGCAGCGTTGGGCTGGACGCCCCATTTGGCTCAGGTCTGCTGAGGCCTCTTTGTGACGTTGTTTCCCTCCCTTCTGCGGAATCAGAACCTCTGTATTTTACTGGCTAAGTATCCAGAGTGTTTGCTCTCCCGTGCCTCGTCACGAAAAGCGGGCGGGCGACATCCTCGGCCACGGTCTCCTCCAGCCCCCGTGGAACTGGGGCAGGTGGGGACGGAGGGGGGGGTGTTTTCGGCCTCCTGCGCTTGGGGGCTGGAGGGGTGGGGGGTTGGTGTGGGGACCTCAGCAGACCCGTTGAGATACGTGCAGGCCCTTGCAGGCGTGGTCGTTTGTTGGGCAGTTGTGCATGTGCAGCAAGTGGGCGTTTCCGGCGCGCAGGCACTGGGGTGCACACTTTATGGTGTCCCCGCTGACAGCAGTGGCGCACTCCCCTTTGCTTGAGTGTGCACCTCGGGCACGGTGGCAGGCCATGCAGTGGGCACAGTTGCAGTTGCGGTCTGCGTGCTATGTGGTCATCAGCGTGATGTCCCAGCGCACAGCACGCTTCAGCTGTGCGCCGAAATCTCTTGCAGGTCGTGCATGCGTCAGCCGAGTGCTGGGCACACTTTGACGGATCAGCCGGCGGCGCCGGTGGTGGCCCCCTGTGTGTGTTTGCGCGCCTGCGTGTCCCGGTGTAGGGGCGCTGTGGGAGCTTCCCATCCCCTATCACAGGGAAGAAATCGGCTGCAAAGGAGGAGCAGCCCCCCCCCCCTTTGGCAAAAGTGGTCTGCTCCGAGGGCGGGGCCAGCCCCAACTGCAGATTCCCCTGGAGTGCACGCTGTAGCCGATGCTGTGTGTGTGTGTGTGTTCATTGTGGGTAGGTTGCAGGTTGTAGAATGCCACAAAGCAGATAAAGGGGCTGCTTCAGGTTTCGTTGGCAATGCCACCCTCCCTCCTCTTGGTATTGTGGTGTGTGGAGGTGGGCTGTAGTGTGTGGAGGTGTGGTGTGTGGGGTTGTGGGGTGTGGGGGTGTGGGTTTTGGGGCTGTGGTGTGTGGAGGCGTGATGTTTGGGGCTGTGGGGTGTGGGGTTGTGGTCCCCGCCCCCAAAAAAGCACCATCAAATTTGTGTCTAAGCCCCGCAGTATGCAACCCCCCCACACCCCTAAAGCCCCCCCCCCCCCCCCCCGGAAGTCTCCCCCCCCCGGGTGCCTGAAATGGTGAGGCCCAACAAAAACGCATGCCCCGTGGTGTGTGTGGTTGTGCGTTATGCACTTTTTTTCACGTTAGTTTTTGCGTCGCTTTCGTTAATCTTTCGAGATTAATATTAACGCTCGCGTCGATTAATAATTAATATATTAATTAATTTTTGGCTCGATAATATTAATTTCCAGAAATTAGTTCAGGGGGTCTAAAATTGACTTTTGGTTTTTTGTGTTTTTTTCGGATTGCACACCCCCAACATCCCACAGCCCCACACCACAAACCCCAAACCCCCACAGCCGCACCCCCCACAGCCCCAAGCACCACAGCCCCAAAGGGCACCGTGCCCGGTATACCATGACCCCACAGCCCAACAACCCACAGCCCCATGCCCCACAGCCCCAAGCACCACAATCCAAATTGTCACAGCACGGCACGCCACAGCCCCACACCCTACAACCCAACAAACCATAGCCCAACACACCACAGCACCCCACCCCACAGCCCCATGCCCCACTGCCCCACACAGCAAAACCGCACACACAGCCCCATGCACCACAGCCCTGCACACCACAGCCCCAAAACGCACTGCCTTACATCCCACAGCCCCACACCACACAGCTCCACACCCCACAGGCCCACACCCCACAGGCCCAAGCACTACAGCCCGAAACATGCCACACGCCCACACCCTGCAGCCCAACACCCTGCACCCCACAGGGCCACACCCCACAGCCCACACGCCACAGCCCCACACACCACAACCCCACACGCCACGGCCCCACACACCCTAGCCCTGTACACTACATCGCCACAAACCACAACCCCACACACCCTAGCGGGACACCCCAAAGGCCCACACACCACAAGCGCACACACCAAAGCCCCACATTGCCCCCATTGTTTCTGTTTAATTTTTAGACCGCCGGTGTTAATTTCTGGAGATTAATATTTAATTTTTGGAGCGGCGTTCCAAATATTAAAAATTAAGCGATAATATTAACTTACCACAAATTAAAAAGTCGTCCCAAAAATTAATTATGCCCCCCAGTCCCTCGTGCACTGATTTTGTGCACCCACAATGCACCACAACCCACCACAGGGCTGCAATGCACCCCCACAGCACCCCCCCCCCCATGCAACAGCCCCACACACCACAGCACCTGACACCAAACCCCACACATGTCCATCACACACCCATATACCACAGCCATACCCACCACAACCCCACACCACAACCCCACAGACCACAACCCTAGAAACCTCAGCCCCACACACCAGAATCCTAGAAATCACTCCCCCACACAGCACAGCCCCAAACATCACACCCCCACACACCACAGCCCTAGAAACCACACCGAGACGTACCATAGGCCCACACACCACAGCCCAACGAACCCACACACCCACACACCACAGCCCTAGGAACCATAACCCTAGACCCCATAGCCCCAAACATCACACCCCCACACACCACAGCCCTAGAAACCACACCGAGACGTACCATAGGCCCACACACCACAGCCCAACGAACCCACACACCCACACACCACAGCCCTAGGAACCATAACCCTAGACCCCATAGCCCCAAACATCACACCCCACAATACAAAGGGGGGGGGGGCATTGCCAATGAAACCTGATCTAGCCCCTTTATCTCCTTTGGGGCATTCTACAACCTAGAAACTAGCCACAATGGACACACATGCATGCACACACACACACACACACACACACACACACACACACATACCTACAACCTTTTTCTCCTTGCTCAATTTTCAACGGAATCTTTTCTTCAAAAAGATAACCTGTGGAAAGAAAGGGCATACCCTCCTTAGGCCTTAGGCGCAAGGGCAACGGGAGGAGAGAGGAAGGAGCAAGGAGGTGTGTGTGGTAGAGGTTGGGTGTGTGGGGGTGCCAATATCATTGTGTGTGTGTGTGTGTGTGTGTGTGTGTGTGTGTGTGTGTGTGTGTGTGTGTGTGTGTGTGTGTGTGTGTGTGTGTGTGTGTGTGTGTGTGCGCGTGTGTGTGTGTATGTGTGTGTGTGTGTGTGTGTGTGTGTGTGTGTGTGCGCGTGTGTGTGTGTATGTGTGTGTGTGTGTGTGTGTGTGTGTGTGTGTGTGTGTGTGTGTGTGTGTGTGTGTGTGTGTGTGTGTGTGTGTGTGTGTGTGTGTGTGTGTGTGTGTGTCTGTGTGTGTGTGTGTGTGCAGAAAAAGGGGAAGGGGGGATATCCATTTTGGTAAGACACAACAATTATGCATGCCCCCTAGCATGTTTGGCTTGTTGTTGTGCATTTTATGGAGGGTTAATATTTGGAGAATAGGGTTAATATTTGTGAGATTAATATTAATGCTGGCGACTCATTGATTTTTAATTTTTCAAATATTAATCCAAAAATTAAACACAAAAATTAAAGCCGAGAGCCGTTTTAACATTTTGAAACAACCACATGGGTAGGACCCCCCCACCAACCCCCGGGGGAAAATGACACCCAAGCCCGTAAGGCAACCCATGGGGGTCATAATTTTCACAGCAAACCCCCTAACCCCCCCTTACAAAAATGCAAACTTGAGATTAACGTGTTAATTTTTGGCCAGATATTAACTATATTGGGTTTCATCTAGGTCACTAGGGGGCACAGAGGGGTCTTGTGGCCTCTGCGAACATTGCCTTTTATTGACGATGTCGGTGTCAGGAATCAATGCCAATCACTCGGGGGCTGGACAGCATGGAGCAAAATAGCACCGAAAAAAATAGACACTGAGAAAGTGCACAGGGGGCGGGGGGGTTACAAGAGGAGGGGGGGAGGGGGGTGCGGCTTGGGGGGGTACGACGCCCCCCCCCCCAAAAGTTGAGGTCGCGGACTTAAAAAAAATGGCTTTTGGAAGGATTTGGGATGGTGGGAGGGATGTGTGAGGCGAAAAACCTGAAAAACAAGCCGATTTTGAATCTGGTTTTCTGGTTTGAACGTGGGGGGTGCTTTTTTGGGGGGGCGGAGGGATGAGGACCCCAGGTAAGAGAGGTGGATAAGAGTATGGTGGTATGGAGGAGGACTACATCGGTGTCTTTATTGTAATGGACACCCTCAAATAACGTGGACAAACAAAGAGGGCAAAGGCAGGGAAATTCAGCAGAATGGTGGTACTAAACAACGGGCATAAGCTATGACAAAAATAGCCCCTAGTGTCCCAAACCCTTCCGAAACCTCATTTTTTCAACTCCTCGACCTCAAAATAGGAAGGGGGGTCACCCTCCTACCACCGCAGCCGCACTTAGTCGTGGGGTGGGGGCGGGGAGGGGGGGGTCCACAAAACCAAACATCGCCATATCTCTCTCTCTCTCTCTCTCTCTCTCTCTCTCTCTCTCTCTCTCTCTCTCTCTCTCTCTCGCTCTCTCTCTCTCTCTCTCTCTCTCTCTCCGTGCCTACGCTATTTCTTCCAACTGTGTGCGTTTTTTGTGTGTGTTGGGAAGTGAAAAATGTAAGTCGTGTACAAAAAAACCGTATAGTCGTGTAATTTTTTTTTTGCTGTAAATGCGTGTAATTTTTTTTTTTGCTGTAAGTCGTGTAAATTATAAAAAAAATTGAATTTTTTAATTTTTGCGGTAAGTCGTGTAATTTATTTTTTTTTTGCTGTAAGTCGGGTAGATTATAAAAAAAATTTCAAAAATTGAAAGAAATCCAACCTTTGCAATACGTGCGCAATATGTACAACCGCCAGTTCCGTATGGCACCCCATAGCGACCTTAATGATGGGACGCCGAGTCCACAAAGCACATAGTACTCTGCGTGGCCACCAATTAGTTGGGACTCGGCCAATATAACATAGTTTCACATGTTGTCATGGGCACTAGACTCAAAATCAGGCCCAAGAGAAGAGTCGTGACAGGGCCATGGCCAACATCCAGTGTGCCTGCACTGGGAACAAAATCAGGCTCAAGAAAAAGAGTCCCGACAGGGCCATGGCCAACGCTACTGCCACCATTATACGCCACCAAGGCACTGGCATGGGGCCAATATTATAGCAATCTTATACGCTCCACCATTGGTACACCAAACGGCGGAGGAAAATACAGCCCACAAAACACTTAGGCGGCCCTATACGCACGTAGCAAAATTGCCACAGTTCCCAAATGGGTACCACCCCAAAACGGGGGCTGAAAAACCACTTTGAAAAAATGCACAATTGTGCTTTGCAGGGAACACCCCCAAAAACTTGTGAATTATCCAAAATGACTGTGTGTAGGGGGTACAACATGTGCCAGTCAAAAGTCATGTATCCCCTTCAAATTTGGGCACTGCAGTGTCCATCCGAAGAAAAATCCAATTCTTCCAAATCATCCGCTGCTGCATTTCAAACCATACCGTAAAATGCAACCTAAAAAATGGAGCAAGGAGGACGACGGGCAAACACATGCAAAACTCCGGTTTGCCTTTTGTTACCGCGTCTGCTGACCCAGTCGCTGTGATTGTCTGCGAAGCGTGACAAATAGTGCACCACCAGTGGTGCCGAAAAACAACGGAGGCACCGCCAGTGCAGCCAATGCAATAATAAATGACGGCAACAATGCCTGCAAAAGAAATGGCGCGGCAGGGGTAAAAAAATGGCGAGTCGCTGAATTTGGGCACTGCAGCGCCCAAAATTACCAAAACATGAAAAAGGGCACCAGTCTCACACCTGCATAGAACAGGACACGCGACAGTGTGCAAATCTAGGCGAAAAAAATACTGACATGGACACAGGCACTGCCAACCGCACAACGTGGTCTACTTCTTCTTTGGTGGAGCCTTCTTACCCTTGGCCTGACCTACTTTGGCGTGAAACATATTGAGGGGGGTACTGTCCTTGGCCTTTTTGGCTGGCCTTTTGGGGGGATCATCAACCTCATCCCCACTGTCTTCGGAGGACGGCTTCTTCTTGCTGGGGATGCTCCTCTTCTTGCTGTCACCACCTCCGACCAGCACGATCTCGTCATCCTCCTCTTCCTCCACATCGCCCCCCCCCTCCTCATCTTCCCCTTCCCCAGGACGCTGCACCACAACTGGCATACAGTCCCTAATCCTTGGCATCCAAGCGTCCCAGTTAACCAAGTAGACACAGTCCATCTCCTGCACATACGCCCCTAGCTGTTCACAGAACTCGTTAAACAAACCCTGGCGCCAGTGAAACAAGCTGCCAGACAGGGGGACTGAGGAAGGCAGGACAGGAGCTGTGCTGGCAATACAGCCGATGCTGTCAAAAGCAGGAGCCACACTTCATCCTCGGACTGTCTGTCGCGTCGGGGAAAAAAACCAAGCACACGCAGGAGCCAACCAGCCGCTGCCAGACCAATGGTGCTGCCGTATGCAGACTGATCGCAAATGAAAATATTCGGGACCTTCACCCTAAACTTGTCTGGGATACAGAAGCAAATAGTCCTCTCCTCGAACCGATAGGTCGGGTGACCGACTGCTTGATCAAAAAAGAGGTCATAATATACTGCCAGCCTCCACACTCCTCAGAGTCGCGCAACTGATTAACCAGGAACTTAACGCCGGCCGCCATTCCACCAATAGCCACAGGTACCAACTTCCCAGCAACCTTCAGCACCAGCGGATGGATATCGTCCATTGGTTCCTTCGTACACTCAATGAAGACCTGTTGTCAAAAGCGCATTTCATTACAGATGGGCACTGCAGTGCCAAAAGTGACCAGCAATGCGAAAGCGATCCCATTTTTATGCCTAACGGTTGCATACTGCTTTGTACTCCCTCAATGCAATCGTATACGGGATAGCCTTGCCAGGAACCAACGCAATTGCCTCTGCCCGAGCTCCAGTTGCTTCAGTCCCATCCTGCGGCTTGTTGAGCCAGATAGTTGTTGATTTCTCCCCATCTGTCGCTGTCACTGCAGTTTCCTTGACAGGCCTCGCCAGCGCAATCCTCAGGTCAGCCCATTCCTCATCCTGCCACAGCGGTGCTTTCTGGATGGTGTCCCAGCTTGGTAAGGGATTTTCGGCACTCCAGGTCCATTTCCCCAGTGACAATTTGGCGGCCCTCGGCGACTTTGCAAGCAGTTTGCGGACTCTTTGCATTTCATGCACGTTCACTGTTAGAACAGGTGACCACTGGTACCACTGGGATCGAAACAGCCTTACGTCGTGTGTCGGGGGGGGGGGGGTCAACAGCGATCGCGCCAGACCCTGCCGCCCCATGAACATACGTCGAGAAGGATGGATGAGCGTGTTGTCCGGGTGAAGGTACAACATCTCCCACAGGCGGTCCCGCTTCAACAGTCTGGCCTTGGCATGTAGTCCTGCGATCTTGGCCCCTTCTCCAGCCATGTACAGCAGTATTTCATCCATCTGGTCGCCATGCAGTCCCGTCAACGGCCGCAGAGTGTAGGGGTTGAGCACTGCAGTGCAAAAATTAGGGTCGCATCGAATTTGGGCACTGCAGTTCCCATGAACACCAAAAGACGACAAAAACAGGTACTCAGAGGACACAATACCTTCACCGGCAGTCTTCTCAAAGGTGTCAATAAACTCAGCCACGCGGCCATCAGATATCTGCAGTAATGAAACCAGCGGTCTCCAATTCTTCCAGATTGAGTCCTGGCAGGCATACAGTGTTGGACAGGCCACAGGTACGCAAAGGACTGACAACGGGGGTCTCATCGTGCATCTGTCATACCACAGATTTTTTCTCACCCAGCCGGCCACACTTCCGCAGAGCCACCAGCAGCATCTCTTTCGCTTTGCCCTTCTGCACTTCAGTCCAAATTCGAGCGGCCACTTGTCCCATACTCAGCTTGGTCACTGAGTGTTGTACCGCGTTGTGATCGCCTCCAATAATCTCTCTGATGTCAACAGGACAGTCGTGTCTGATCTCCTCGCAGTAGACGTGTTGTAACCAGTCCGGCAGTGCCGGTGAGTTCGCACAGTATTCTCGGTGAAGTCTTTGGAGTGCCGTCAGGATATGAGCCCCGCCCAAGCAGTAGGGAATTTCAGCTGATACAAAAATGGACCCAAGGGAGATGGCAGATGGGAGATATCAGGGAGATGGGCACTGCAGTGCCCAAACGACCAGAATGTGTGAAAATTACAACGCGTGTGTCACAGGATGGTAGTGTACCTTCGTTTCGCCATATGAGAATGTTTGAGATACTTAGGCGTCACAAGTTGCCCACACCCCACCTGGCGCTATGGCCCACGGAAGTCCATGTTGTAATGAGGGGAAGAGTATGTGAAAAGGGGTGTTATTTTTTGGGTACCCAAACCCCCCTGGTGGCAACATGCAAAAACAAGGTGTGTATTTCAAATATATGCCATTATTTGCATTTCTGGAAACACACAGATTTTCAAAATAAAGACATTCAATCACCAAAATATAGTGTTGTTTTACATTTAGACCACTGCATTCCAGTGTGTGGGGGGGGGGGGGGGCTGCCTATTTTTCTCTCCCCTTTGTTCGAGGTTGATCACAGAACCCCCCTATACACCACAGATGAGGGAACCCCAAACATACCTTTCATTGAAGCACACAGAAAACTATCCCAAAGCATGTACTTGTATTTCCTATTTTAACCAACTTGGCCGAAATTTCGGCCAGCTCTTCGAAAAATGTCCAAACATATGGTCCTATTTGACAGACAGGCCTAAGCTGGCCGAAATTTCGGCCAGGTCCATCGAAACTCCGAATATGATCAGTGAAATGGGTACCTAAGACAGTAGACATGAGCAAGGAACACAGGAGCAGTGACATTTGAACAGGGTGTGCAACATAATATACTCAATTACAAGCAAATACTTGCCACCTAACGAATCAAAGCAGACTTTTGCAGTGCCTATGGGGAAACACAATAATAAAAGGCTGAAGAGGCTGAGGACTGCATGCTGGCCGAAATTTCGGCCAGACTTCATGCTGACAGGCAATATAAGCAGCAGGACTGGCATTAGCGCTTGCGCAGACCAGATGCACGGGGCTTCTTAGCACCTGTGTTAGCAGGAGGCTTGGCAGGGGCTGCAGCACCAGGCTTGGCAGTGGCAGAGTTCTGTGACTGTGTGTTTCCACCCTGGGATGGTGAAAAATGATTCACAAAAGTATTCATACCTTTGCCAGTAGGGGCAACAGTGCCTGAGGAGGAAGCTGGGGTGGCCTGAGCGCACTGCGTGCCACTGGGTGAGGGGGCAGTTTTGGGTTTCTTCTTTGGAGTGTGTCTCTCTGGTTGCGACTCTGCCTCCCCATCTTGCTCCTCAGGATCCTCATCTACATTCCTAACCCCATGACAATCCACAGGAAAACCTGCCCCCAAGTCGTGGTACACATCCTCCCATGACTTGGGGGGGCACGTGTCGGCGTTGGTGATACCTGTTCTGATGAGCTGAACAAAGTCATCGGGCACAACAGTCTCCTCACCCAAAAGGGCACACACAACATTACAGTCCTTGGAAAACCTGGTAGACATCATGCTTGCAAAATACACAGTCAAAGTCCCCGGCAAAAACCAGTTGCCTGCCCGTTCTGGGACCGGAACCAGGCTCAAAAGAAATGAGAATATTTCAAAGGCATCACAGACGACATGGGTCCTTTAGTAAAAGCCACGTAACGGGGCAGCCTGTTATCAAAGGCAGTGGCATAACAAATGGAAACCAGATGGGACGTAGAAGTGTACAGGGGTCTTGCTTGACAAATTGTAAAGTGCAACATCACACTAATACATATCCTCAGCCACAGTGGCCTTCAAAGCAGCAACAGTGGCTTTCACATCAGCAGACTCACCCGCAATGAACACAGGCACACCGGACAAAAGCAGCTGCGCAACCAGGTTATGCAAACCAGCTGTATAGAGGCGGGGCACCTCAATGACACAAGCAGCAAAGGGCGGTGAACTAATGATAATGGGAACAGGGACTCCACAACGCATTGCCATCAGTTCCACACGGCCTGACTCTGCAATGAGTTTGCCTGTGCTTGACTCAACGAGGGACTCCCTAGCACACTGGATGCTGACCAGACCAGTATCAGATTTTTCACAAACAGGCTTAGCAACAGGCTTCTGCAACAATCCCCGCAACCCCTCATATTTGGGTTCCTTCCAAAGAGGGGCCATAATTACTGCTGACCACGGGGGCCAGGGGTTTTCTTCAGTCCAGGTCCAACTGCCATAGGCTACCTTCAGGTGTGATGCAATAGCGCACTGCCTTTTGGCCATCTGGATAGTACCAAGTGTAGCTGCAGACAGGTGGTAGCACAGGGTGGGCTCCTATTGTGCATTAATTGAACGACACACAAGCTGGCCGAAATTTCGGCCAGGTCGGTCGATTTATTCGAATACAAACCCCTGTTTGACCAAAACATACCTCTGGTGTTGTTCACAAGCCCATTGGTAACCGCCTCGGGATGAAGAATGTGCCAGGACCACATCTGGGCCTTTTTGACATCTTTTATAATTTTTTTAAGACCAGGTAGGGTACTTTTTGTCCCATCCATGTAACCTACGATCTCGCGAAGTCGGTCAGACGTGATGCCTTCCACTTCCTTGAACGTACCCAGTGCGGGATGTAGTCCACGCTTTTCCATGGCTGCCATGGCGTCTACTGAAGGAAGACCAACAAATTTCACCAAACGCCCAACGCCACCCCACCGTTTGGCAACAGCACTCTGCACAGGAGAACATGTGGAACACAGAAGCTGGCCGAAATTTCGGCCAGGTCTATCGACAAAACTGAATTAATAAACGAAACACACCACAGTGCCTTCCTCGGCAGTAACACCACACTCTTCAAGCATAACAGTAATGTGGTGGTACAGGGTGTACTCATTGGCATCCTCATCCTCAAGCCTATCCAGGAGTAGGGACATTCGCTCCAATGTGGTGGATGCTGAGCCAGCAGTGGTCTGGATTTGATGTAAGCCTGCAAGCCGGCGCCTAGTCCGGAGGGGGCAATCCTGTTTGACTTCATAACCACCAAATACCAGGGTCCTGTCCGGAGTCTCCATATTTTTCATCTCAAATTCGGTCTTGTGTTTTTGGGCAGCAGTGTAAACATGCTGACCCCCCAACAGAACCCAGCGAGTGGCTGTGCAACAGGAATATTCGTAACAGCAGGTCGAAAATTCAGACGCGAAAACGGTACTATCGAGAAGAATACCACAACACACATACGAGTGACTTTATAAAAAAGAAGATCCTGGATGTAATCCACATGCGGGGCTGCCTTCAGATCGTCGTAGCGGCGTTGCACGCGATCATCCGAAATCCTACGGACCTGCCCAAATTTTCGGTCGTGGTCGATAATAATCTGATCCCACCGAACCTTTATTTTCGTCGTTGACGTAACCCAGTCGGATAACTTGATGGAGGATGATGAATTTTTCTTTGCTGCGGCCTTAGGCTTCTTTTGAAGTCCCTCTGTGCTCGCCTGGTCCTCTTGAGACTGGGATTGCACTTGAGATTGCCCATTGTCTGCTGCAGGCTCACCATCTGGCGAAACAGCCATGTCCTGTGATACCCCTCCAGGCTCAGTCATAAAATAAAGGGCTACAGGGCAACATTTCATGAAGGGGAGAGTTCCCAAATAGCAAATAACAAGCACAGATCAACCAAAAAAGGACCAAAACGGACTGCCTGACAGGAAATTCGGATAACTTGGCCGAAATTTCGGCCAGCACTGCTCTGCATGTCAAACCACTGTGTACAAAAACCATTCTGAGAGGCTGGCCGAAATTTCGGCTAGAACCTTAAGTCATTTGTGTTCTGGGGGTAGCCATATGACAAAACAACAAGTCTGGCCGAAATTTCGGCCAGAAAAACATGAAACAGCAAATAGACACACCAAAATCACTGGCAATGCGTGGCAGAACCCATACCAGGGTGACAAACACAGCTGCAAACAGAAATCAGTCCCAGTCCTGGGTATCCACACCGATGTGTTCCGCCTCATCTAGGGCTTCAAAGGAGGCAACGCTGTCTGCATCACAATCAATATCCTGGTCACTATCACAAGAGTCAACAGCAATGGAATCATCAGGGGCGGGGGGGGGTACTGGGCGGGGGGGGGGGGGGGCGGGGGGGGTACTGGGGGGCCTCTGGCTCGGGGCTTCGGGGGTGGCTTTAGGGGCAAGGCAATTCCACCAGGAGCAGCAGCAGCAGCAGCAGGCGGTGCACGGTTGGCAGCGCGAATAGAAGCATGTGCAGTACGCAACACCCCTTGCTCGGCAGCAGTGCGGGCAGGTGCATTTGTCTGTAAAAAATCCTCAACACCCTCAGGAACCCTGGTACGCGCAACCAGATTTTGCATTGCATGCCACAGAACCACTTTTAAACGGTCTGTGGTGATTCGTGTCCTAGACATGGTACCGGGCAACGTCAAACCCTCAACTGCATCCAGTCTTCTCGCCTCAACTTTATAGTCCGGAACGGGAACACAAATGGGCAGGCTCTGTGTATGGGCTGTCAAGATGAATTGTTTAAGATTGGCAGAGAACATTGCCACGGATCTCTCAGTCAGCAGACCACGCAAAACTTTCTCTCCCGGTTGGACAGGGGGAAGTGTCAGAAATAAATCAGACGACTGTTGGACACTAGTACAGGCAGTGTTGCGGCGACAGTGGGCTGAGAACCGACTCAGAAGTGCCTCACCCAGCTCCTCAGAGTGGATACACCCTAGGGAGGCGGAATGCCACTGACTCCAAAACAAAAGAGCAACAGCGGTGGTTTTCACATACTCCGTGGTTAGCTGTTCCTCGGGCTTTAGGATGTTCAGCATGAGCAGTAGGGACATCTCAAGTGCCTGCTTAGCTACAATACCGGAACCTGCCCCCCGTCCCTCCCAGTTGCACTCACGAACCAAAGTCCCAATGCTGAAAGCAGCTGGACAGTATGTGTACAGCAAAGCCTTAAGGGCTAATAACATACGCAAACCCTTGCGCTCAATGGGTGTCAAGTCCCGCTGGCTATTGAGCAGGGAAGTGACGCGCTCATCTAGTCTGCCTCTATTGGACGATGTGGCTAGCATGAGTCCAAGCAACGTCTTCTCCATATGGATGACCTGGACCTTGCGAGGGAGGATAGACCCAACCTGAAGGCTGTTCCCCTGCTCCAAAAACTTAATGAACGGCAGGAACGCCCTGTAGATCAATTCAACGCAATACTTATAGCTATGCCATACTCCGTACACCAAAGGAAAACCAACAGTAATTGTGGTACATTCCAGGGAACATAAGCAGCACCATAACACAGCTTAAGTAGGGCAAAGTGTATTTTCATGTCCACAAGCAGCGGAACACAGTGTCTGGTGCGGTGTTCCACACATGACAAATCAACCACGAGTTGCAAAAGCTCTTTGTGTGTGCCGGAGCGGAGCTCAGACAGGAAAAAGGGTCTCCAGTTGAGGGAACGAACATTTTTTCTGGCAATATCCAAAGGAGCACGAACCCAAACTCTTTGAATACCTTGGTTGGCAACATCAATACGATCAAACAATGCTCTATGTGAGCGAAAGATGTCATCAGCAACCTTTGGTACCCTGGCCTCAATTTCGGCCAGCTCCGGCAGACCCCGGTATGCAGGTAGGGCAGTAGTGTGCAAAACAGCAACGGCTGTACAGTTTAGGGTTAAGTTGGGTGAATGGGGATCAGTTCCCGACCTGTAACGCCTCAGGTTATCAAACCATATACAAACTTGCCTACGGTGCATGGTGTTCCACAAGTTGTGTGCTGCTAGTCCAGCACGATGGTGAATGGACTCCTGCTTAGTGTTACACTGACCAAGGACTCCTACCTTACGGCGTTGGCGGCAGGACATAATACCCCAGTTGTAACCAGACCCACAGTTAGAGTATGGGAGGGCCATACGGCGCAGCAGGCAGTATAGGGCATGGAACTGTGACAAAAATGTCATGTACCATCGTGGGGGCTTCTTCTCAGTGGCGGCAGCCTTCAACTGTGTCAGGGAGTGCCGGCTCCTGCGATTCTTCCGCAACAAGAGGCAGAATTGCAAAAGCTTTTACAGAGTCCCACCACGTAATGCATTTCGCAACAGCCCTTTGGCTGTAGTAGCAAAAGCACCAGTAACTGCAGCAAGTACAACATTGACAGTAATAGCAGAAGACATTAATGCTGAGACAAGAAAACAGTTATGTAGGAGTGTATGGTGTAATACTCATGAACAACGACAATTGCAAGCTGGCCGAAATTTCGGCCAGGTGTGTTCAAAGGGGAAATAATTGCTTAAATGTTCAAAAATAGGAAAAGCTGGCCGAAATTTCGGCCAGACCGCCCAAAAACCAGAATATAAGTGGTTGAATAGTGAACAGACCAAAAAGCTGGCCGAAATTTCGGCCAGCCCTAAGAAAAATAAAAATAACTATGCCTATTCACCAGGGAACCAAAAAGCTGGCCGAAATTTCGGCCAGAAGGGTCAAAAACTGCATATACACATAGTTGTTTGCAATGTTACCCAAAACCTGGCCGAAATTTCGGCCAGCTTCAGAAAAACGTCAAATACAACACACTAGAAGACGGGGATACACAAGGCTAACACATCAACACGTATTTCAACGGGTGTCACACAGCTCTGCCAACAACTTTGGTCACATACGTCAAATAACATACTCAAAGTAGAAATGTAGAATATTGTCAAATCGCGTGTATACGGGGTCCTAGAGGGTGGGCAACTTGTGACGCCTAAGAGATAGGCCGGCACAGTGGATTTGTCCTCAGGCTTGCGATCCGCGATAGTACTGAGTCCTCGTCCCTCTCTCTGGTCTGCCCACGCGTGAGGTCGGTGTCAAACTTGATCTTGGTCAGCTGTATCTTGGGGGGGGCGGGTATCCGGGCGGGGTCCCTTTGCGCAAAAGCGCGTGTTGGCCGGCGTCGCTTGTACCGGTCTGGTGCATTACATGCGCGTAACATGTCCTGTGCCTGTGCTACTGTTGTGTCCATATCACCTGGAGGACGTTGTGGCACGTGTCTACCCAGCTCTGTCATCACGTCAGCATCAACTTTAACAGGTTTAACAAGTGTCTACAATGTCTTGGCACATAGATCTCGGTAATGCTCTGCAGTGAGCACCGTATCTAGTGCGCAACGAAAATCCATCTTGGCAGGATCCCACCTGTCTTGCACGATACTCGACTCCTGACTGGACCAGACCAGGGGGGGTATAACACCAACATCAAATCGCGCCATCAATCTGGTGAAACGACGATCAACCAGTTGTGGCAGTCCCTTGGGAACATTAACGTACTGCAGGTCCTTTGGGGTCTGGTCTGCAACGGGGGTGAGTATAAACAGGTCATGCACCTGTTGCAACGTACAGTTCCCAGGGTGTTGTGCCATTAAGTGCACAACACGGCTTAACAGGGCCTCACACGGTTCCTCACTATATGCCACCCCAGGTAAGCGGGCAAACCACTGAGACCACAACAGCCTAGCAACAACAATGGTGCGCACATGTTCAACCTTGTCCTCATAACCTAGGGTGAGCCTCATAAGGACGTGTAGGCAACGGCTCAGTAATGGCCCTGCAGCGTGCTGCTCTCCCTGTGCAGACCAATGACAATCCCTCACTTGCGACCCAATAATAAACAAGGCTGGAATGTAACCATACAGCAGCGTTACCAACCCTTGCATTTGTGTAAGAAGTGTGCTGTGATTAGCGTTACCCGGTTGGTGCAAACCCCTTAGAGTCTGTAACTTCTGTTCCAAAGGTTGGCGCCACTTATGGGCCAAGTGCAAGAGCACCACAATCATACGCTCCATATAGATGAGTTTCGGAAAGTTGGGCACTGCAGTGCCCAAATTGAGTGAACCATAGGAAAAATAGGTAAATAAAGGGAAGAATCTTCTGTAGCACAGGGTTACACAATATTTATATGGGTGCCATGTGCCATACACTACCGGGGTACGTGTAATAAACAGGGGCACGTTGTACCGAGCATAGTTGATGCTGTAAACAAGCTTAAGGACACGGTTGTGAATATTCTCGTCGACCAACAGTGGAAGACGGTGCTGTGTGTGCTGCTGCACCTCCTGGAGCCCGTGAATAATAGAGACAAGGTCGGGGGTAGCGGACACAGTTAGGTCTGTGAGAAAAAAGGGGGTCCAAGCTGGGCTGGTAACATTAGCCCGTCGTATGTCCAAGGGACAACGAACATGTTGAAGGCGGATGGGGTCGTCCATCAACCCTTGCAAGCCATCAATGAAGTTTTTATGGCTCTGCACCAACAAGTCTGCAGTGTACCCAATCCTCTGCCGCAAGACCGAGAGGCTAGGAAAAGACGGCATAACGTCAACAGGTCGTTTCAAGAGTATGATAGCACCGGCTGTACAATTAAGGGACCGGTTCTCATTACCAGGCACAGGCCGGAAGTTACGTCTATAAAAATTATCGAACCATAGGACAGCGGGTTTACCTTCCAAGGTCTGCCAAAGACTGGTGCACGCAGTTGCTCCTTGAACAGCAAAGGAGGGTACATGGTAAGAACATTGACCCATGTGAGCCAAACACCTACGTTGCACACGACTCTTGGGTTGAACACCTACAGCCCTCTTGGCACGTGGACGACACCTCTTGTGTAGAACAGACCATATATTAAAAATCTCTTGCTCAGCAAAACGGAACCATTGGTCCGGCAGACAATTAACGGTCCGCCTGTCCCTTTGTTGGATGTATTCACCAACGGACCGCCTACTTCTCCACTCCAACCGGAGATCTAACACCCACGTACAAAACGCATCGGCACCCTTATCCCTACCCACAGCCTCAGATAGATCCTCCTTTGAAGCATATACCTTCGAACTAAGAAACTGCCGGAAGGGAGCCGCATCCATGGACAAAAGTCCTGTTCGCAGGCAGCAAAGGTAAGGGGACAAAGAAAACAGAGACACTATCACAAAACAAACCTGATGCGGCATAGACCAAAAGCAGCTAGCGAAGATCCAAACAATGTATCCCCCAATGGACGTGGAACGTTCCAAAGCCTGGGTACACTCCAAGGTGGCAGTCAGACAACCGGCAGTATATTTCCAATGAGCAGAGGATGAGTACCAACGTCCGATGATTCGTACGTCCTTTGTCAGGTGTTACGCAATGGGAACCAATAGGAGTGAAATACGGAGCTTTAAATTTTTTGGACATTGCAGTGCCCAAAAGTACTGGAAGTCCATTTTCAAGTGCACATTTGGACAGGAATGGAAGTGATTGGGCAAGGTACATTGTACGTGGCCTTCCGAGTATAACACCGCGGTGCGATGACCGATGGATAACGGGTATGCGAAGTTTAAATGCCTGCTGCTGCAGTATGACATCACCTGTGGAGATGACTACAGAGGTGTACTGAAGAACCCACTGAAAAAAGCCATTTAAAATTTTTGGGCACTGCAGTGCCCAAAAATTTTAAATGATACAATTTTCGGCCCGGAATAGGGGGTGTATATGTGCACCTCTGGAAGCAACAAAAGGCGAGGTTGTTGTATCCCACGATGAAAATACACGTGGGGTTGGCTGAAAAAATGATATGCTTTTTTTGGGTGCAAAAAACGGATGTTGAAATCGCCATGAATCGTGCCTTTTAGCAACGAAGTCTACGTGCGTAAAGGGCCGCCTAAGAAACATGCACCCGCTACAAGTAGTTGCAGAATGCACGCTTGTAGATCAAGTCCGTTTTTGTGTCACCGGACTTGGGCTTTGCACCAGGATTGGCGTTAAGCTGACAAGCGGCGCGCAACTCTGCCACTAGCTGCTTGCACAGGTCATCAATGAAAAGCTGGTCACGCTTCAGCTGGCCAGATGCATCTGCTGGGTAGCCATCCGGCACCTTGCGCCACTCTCCACGGATGAGGACCTTGGGACGGGTGTCCTCCTCCTCGGTGGGAGTGTCCACGGAAGGTTGCGGCCTGGCCTCCGGGCTTTCCACGCTCTGCTCGGCGGAGGCCTCCTTGCCTTCGAGTGGGGTGGGGGTGGCCTGAACACTGTCCTCCTTAGCCGAAAGTGCACCTTCAACTTGGGTGCTAGGGGGGGGACTCAGGAGGGCCAGCAAGCTCGGTCACGCCCTCCACATCATCACCGGGCGCTTGAGTGACCCGCACAGCACGATCAGCATTAACAATGCTGAGCACATAGTCCACGAAACCGGCACCCATTGGGTAAAGGGGCACATTGGAAAAAGTACCCCGGTGCTCCACCACCTGCTTTGCGATGTTCAAGCTTTGAAAACCACAAGACCAACCGTCCGTTTGGAATCCCAAGGCGCGGGGGGCAGAATCAGAAGTGGCCCACAAGTGGGCAAATTGGCTACCTCACCCCTGCCGTACCGGGGATCCCCACCGCTGCAGAGCGGGGGGCAAAATCAGAAGTGGCCCACAAGTGGGCAAATTGGCTACCTCACCCCTGCCGTATCGGGGAGCCCCACCGCTGCAGAGCGGGGGGCAAAATCAGAAGTGGCCCACAAGTGGGCAAATTGGCTACCTCACCCCTGCCGTATCGGGGGGCCCCACCGCTGCAGAGCGGGAGGCAAAATCAGAAGTGGCCCACAAGTGGGCAAATTGGCTACCTCACCCCTGCCGTATCGGGGATCCCCACCGCTGCAGAGCGGGGGGCAAAATCAGAAGTGGCCCACAAGTGGGCAAGGTGGCTACATAACCCCTGACGCTTTTTTTTTCTGCTGTAAATGCGTGTAACAAAAAACTGTCAGGTCGTGTAATTTTTTTTTTGCTGCAAGTCGTGTAATTTTTTTTTCCGCTGTAAATGCGTTTAACAAAAAAACCGTTAGGTCGTGAAATTTTTTTTTTTTTGCTGTAAGTCGTGTAGTTTTTTTTTTTCGCTGTAAATGCGTGTAACAAAAAAACCGTCAGGTCGTGTAATTTTTTTTTTTTTTCGCTGTAAGTCGTGTATTTTCTTTTTTCGCTGTAAATGCGCGTAACAAAAAAACCGTCAGGTCGTGTATTTTTTTTTTTTTTGCTGTAAGTCGTGTAAGCCGGCTTACACGACTTACAGCGAAAAAAAAATTGCAGGACTATACGGTTTTTTTGTTACGCGCATTTACAGCGAAAAAAAAAAATTACACGAATTACAACATACACGTTGGGAAGCCCCGCCCTTGCTGCCTCGTTCGAGCCCCGTGAGTGTTCAATAGGGGTGGGTGAATGGGGTATATTCAGAAAGCCCTTGAAAAGGGCTATGTGGAACACTGCATGATGTACTGACAACATCTTTGAGATTTTCGTCCGTTTTGGACAGTTCATGTGTTGCTTGCTTTTTGTCAACAGGCAGCTACCATGTGTACATATAAATTCACTCCACGGGCTATTGCTTCCCCTGATGCACCACAAAAGCCTTTGGTGCGCAAAAGGGGTTGCTCTGGAGGAGCACAGTGGGTGCGGGTGCAACGGCATGAGCCTGGGAGCCAAGCAAAGAAACCCCGTGCCTCCCGCTAACAGCCATCTGCATGCACCCACCAGGAGCACGACATTCTGACAACTGCTGAGGCCAGTGCTTTTGCCACCCAGTTTCGGGGTCAAAAGAGACACCCCACCAAGGCTTCACAGCAGGAGTTTTTGGCCACCAAGGCTTCACAGCAAGAGTTTTTGGCCACGTGCATTGAGTGCATTGACGTTGATGTTGACAAAAACGTGAAGTATGTAAGGGAACTCAAAACCCTGAAGCGCACTGATTTTTGGGATGTGTTCAAGTGGCTGGCAGGTGCATACAAGTCCGAAGGCAGCCACACAGACCATCTGCAGAAGTCTCTGTTGATCCAAGATGAAAAAGTTAAGTGGCTAGATTTTGGCTGCACACCTGACCCAGTGAACCTGCAGCCCCATGCTGGCTATGTATGGTTGAAATCAGGTTACAGTGAGGCCATTCCCTGGCGCAAGGTTCGGTTGACCAAACAACGAAATGTCGACCTGACAACCGATGGCCTGTGGGCTATGCCTCTTTACAAAAGTTGGGTGCTAGTGAAGGAGGTTGCAGGATTGGGAAAAATTGACGAAATATGTCCCTGTCCACACTGAATTCTGCCTAGCTGTCCACACTGAATTCTAGCCTACTTAGCGAACCAGCGCACGGTGCCGTCCCCAAAAGACAACGCCGCGTGCAATTGCCAAAAAAAAAAGCGGCTGAACGGTTGGCTCGGCTTAGTCAACGTGATTGGATAATTGCTACAAACTTCCAAAACACAAAGAATCCTTGTTTTCAATGACAGACTTCAATGCAAGCATGCCTTCCACTGTTTTTGCTTCCTGCACAGCTACTCACTTGGCTTGTTGGGTCAATCTGGCATCCGCGCACCTCCTGTATTGTGCCTCTTGGCTGTGTGTTCTTCTTACTGCACGTTACCTCTTACCTCACGTTGACCTGAAAGGACAAAATAATTCAGTTACTCATACCACTGGAATGTGGACACGGCAAGTATCCAGTCATGCTTGTTACCCATTTGCCTTAGGGGTAGGATTAGGATCACGAATTTGGGAGCAATCTGGTGAAAAATGTAACTCGTCTAGTCGTGTAATTTTTTTTGCGGTAAATGTGTGTATCTTTTTTTTGCGCTAAGACGTGTAAATTAAGAAAAAAAAGAAAAAGAAAAATTGAAAGAAATGCAACTTTTGCAATGCATGCGCAATATGTACAACCGCCAGTTCCGTATGGCACCCCATAGCGACCTTAACGATGGGACGCCGAGTCCACAGTGCACCCAGTACTCTGTATGGCCACCAATTAGTTGGGACTCGGCCAATATAACACAGTATCACATGGTGTCATTGGCACTAGACACAAAACCAGGCCCAAGAGGAGAGTCCTAACAGGGCCAGGGCCATGGGAAACATCCGTGTGCCGGCACTAGGAACAAAATCAGGCTCAAGAAAAGAGTCTTGACAGGGCCATGGCCAACGTTTGTGCCACCATTATAGGCCACCAAGGCACTGGGATGGGGCCAATATAATAGCATTCTTATACGCTCCACCATTGGTACACCAAATGGGCGGAGAAAAAAATAGCCCACAAAACATGCACCCGCTACAAGTAGTTGCAGAATGCATGCTTGTAGATCAAGTCAGCTTTTGTGTCGCACAACTTGGGCTTCACAGCAGGATTGGTGTTAAGCTCACAAGCGGCGCGCAACTCCACTACTAGCTGCTTGGCCAGGTCATTGATGAAAAGCTGGTCACGCTCCAGCTGGCCAGATGCATCTCTCGGGTAGCCATCCGACACCTTGCGCCACTCTCCACGGATGAGGACCTTGGGACAGGTGTCCTCCTTTGTGGGAGTGGCCATTGAAGGCGAGAGATACTTCCAGCCACGCCGAATTACCCCATTACCCCAATGCTTCAGAGCGGGGGACAAAATCAGAGGTGGCCCAGAAGTGGGCCAGGTGGCTACATAACCCCTGCCCCCTGGGGGGTCCCCAACAGTTCAGAGTGGGGGACAAAATCAGCAGTGGCCCACAAGTGGGCCGGGTGGCTACATAACCCCTGCCGCTTGGGGGGTCCGCAACGCCTTAGAGCGGGGGACAAAATCAGCAATGGCCCACAGGTGGGCACAATGGCTACATGCATGCATTTTTAGTAAAATTGGTAGTTTTTTTCTTTGCGGTAAGGTCGTGTATTTTTTTTTTGCGGGAAACGCTTGTAAAAAAAATTGTCATGTCGTGTAATTTTTTTTGCGGGAAACGCATGTCAGAAAAAATTGTCCAATCGTGTAATTTCTTTTTTGCAGCAAACACGTGTAAGAAAAAATTGTCAAGGTGTGTAATTTTTTTTGCGGTAATGCGAGTACGGGTTTACACAACTTACCGCGAAAAAAATTACATGACGTGACAATTTTTTTGTTATGTGCAATTCCCTTAAAAAAAAATTACACATATTACAACATACACGCAATCTGGGTGTCCATGGCCCAAGAGAAAACAGTGAAAAGGACTGTGAAATGGCATGTACAACGGCAGAACAGGGCCAAGTGGACCGCAACAAATTGCAATACAGCAGTTGGAATTGGCTGCAGCGGCGGGTAAACACCACCCAGAAATTCATCGAAAACAGACAAAGCAAATTGCAATCCTTCAACATGTTCACGTCCCCGAAACACCATTTCATGTGGTTGCAGGCTTCAGCTTCAGCAAAAACTCGCCAACCTCGTGTCGAAACGAATGGTGCTCAAGATGCACAACTATTTGGGAACATCTGCAGGTCGAGCACGGGCTGGCCGCCAGCAGTTCTGCATGCACAGGGTTTGGGACCCATTCTCTACGACACATGGACATTGCACTACAAGTGTGTTTGCCATGCCATGCAATAGCAGCGCGTCAAGATCCATTGAGCCCCAAATTGGAATGAGGACGTTTGTCTTAAGCACAGAATTGATCGGCAAAGCTAACCAGAAACATGTGGTCCCAGGGGCATTTGCAAGCACACTGTGTGCATGAAGGCGAACGCAGTAGTCAAGGCCATTTCCATCTGTTGAGTACTGTCCCGAAGATCCTGGAGAACTGTCCCGAAGATCTATGACGATCTTGCAGCAGCACCGATCTGCAGTCAGGACAGATCCAGGCTCGTCCAGCACCAAGAGCCTCAGAAGGCAAGAAAGCACGAGGCACACTATACCGCATGGCCATTGACTATCAGCGACAGATGCGATAGGCGGTTCGCTGATGGCGGTTCGCTGTGGCAGTTCCAACCTCGCTGCATTTGAGCTACGGCGGTTCAACTCCCAACTCCTGGTGGCCTGCATTTGCCCTGCCCGTTGTGCCCGATGTCCAGGCGCGGTTGGTTGGCACACCGCAGCAACGGAGGCTGCGTTGCACAAACCCAACAAACCGTACCCAAGCCATGAGCTGAGATGCGTGAAGACGGCATCTAGAAACACCGTTACCAAATGACCGGAGCACCCCTACTCCCTTGTGGTCCCTGCTCTGGGCCAGGCATTTCCTGATATTCCAGGGACCATACCCAGCCTCCCACCGCAAAGAACAAGGCCTCGTACACCTCCACCGACTGCCACCCCTGCAGCACATGACACTTAGCATGCGTCAGCCTGGGCAGCTGCGTGTCCACAAAGCTCCTGATACACTGCAGCAGCCGCGCAGCATTGGCCAACCCGGCCCTCTTCAGCATCGGGGCGACATAGTGCGTGACCATCTCGTTGCCGGACTTGTATGACACCACATGAGACTCTACTACGGCCGAAGGGTGCCTGGCGAACCACTGCTGCGGGTGCATGTGCGTTCGCACGCGGATGCCAGACACGACAGGGACGTCAGGGTCAGCGCCGCTGCGGCACATGTGCAGCAACTCGTTGACGGCCAGTGTCTGCTGCCTAAAGGCTGCATCAGTCATGACTGGGTAGGGCATAGTGTCTGTGTCGATTGGAAAGACAGCGCCTGGGGCAGGGCGAGGGGCGCGGCGAGCAGGTGAAGGGGGCCAGGCAGCACCCCGCTGATCTGTGCACGGGAGTTCCGACTGCGGAACGGGACCTGGGGGTTGGACGGTAGCAGTGCTTTCCGAAGGGGCTGCTGACAGTGGCACCTGGAGCAGCTGTGCAACACATGGAGTGCAGCGGCGATGAGCTGCAGGGGCATAGAGCTGGTCAGGGCCGAAATCCTGCTCAGGGACAGCAAACCCGCAGTGACAGCAGCGGAGGCGGCGGTGGAAGACCCCTGGCATTCACGCAGGCTGGGACCGTGCGGTGTGTGCAGAATAGAACCCTGGTGGAGTGCGAGGCCTGCACAAAGGTGATGACAGAATGTGAGGTCCACGCAGAGCAGGAGGGCACGGCGTACCATTTGACCTGCAGGGCACAATGCTGAGACCCCTCTCCCTCCACGGCCCAATGAGGGGGAGGATTTGTGCCGCCCACACGCCGCACACTACTTTTGCAGCGAGTACACCCGGACTGGCCTGATTTGGTTGTTATCCCCTCCCAAGCTGGCCCCTAACAAGAGCAAACCGATTGGCCACAGGAATTGCATAAATGCCCTTCCTTCCCACAAACATTGCACGATCAAGCGGAGAGATGTCTGACAGGGAGCACCATACATTTGCAAATGGAGCCAAAACCCTCTGAATAGCACTGGAAGGTTCAACAAATGCAATCAGAAATGGCGGGCTGAAGTATGGGTGCTTGGTCACACCAGACGGCCAAATCTCCACGCCACGTTGGGTGCTCCCTCTCAGGCGTCAGGTGATCCCACACTCAGACAATGCTGTGCTTACAGGTGACATGCAAGCGTTTCACCACAGTGCCAAGCTGAATGTGAATGCGGACTCCTTGTTGCCTCAAATCCACTCGGCTTGTCCAGAAATTGGGTGCACTCTGAGGCAGAGTGTTGTTTTGCAGCAAAAAGTGCTTACAGGCATGACACAGCCTGTTGGTCCCACGACAATGGGCTCACATCAGCGCCATGTTCAAATTGTCAGCCACAAAAACTGTGGTCAGAAAACAAACAGTCAGACAGGGTCACCGTGCTTCTGGGAAAGCCATGCAATGTGGGCACACTGTACTGTCAACAACAATCACAGGGTTATCAGAAATTACATGAAGATTGTGGGAATAGTGCTGTGCAAGGTGCGTGTGGGATGCGCCCAGGGCAGACACGAGACATCTTTAAAGCGCTTTTTGCACTTCAGGGCATGTTGCTGTGTTGCAAAAATAAGGAACCATGTTCTGCTGCATTTTACTTCACAGTTTGTGTACCGGCTATTGCATACCACTCATGTCTTCTCCAAACACGCTTGTGCAGTACATGTACACTAAGTGGTGACACCAATATTGGCCGTGTTGTTAGGCTTTTGCCACATGGGAATGAGTTCCAGCACATCACCAACATGTGGGGTGCACGTAGACAAGCCGTATCACTAATTTTTTTTTGGGATACCATGGGATTTTTTTGGTTGATGACCACTTTTTGTAGGCATGCTTTGAGCAAGATTTCCCATTGTGTGCCATTTGGGAGCTTTCTATGGGGGCAGGTTCTGGGGATAATAGCCTGTGGGGCGCGCATGGCAGGCACGGGCCAAACGCTCCCTCGTTGGGTGCCAAGGTGTGAATGTATCCAGATACACCATGTGATCATGTCCCTAAACCTCATTTGCCATCCTCGTGCAGTCCTTGTTTGGATCCCACACACCCCTGTCACCCTTTTGGAGTTGCTCCTAGAGATTTCAAGGTTGCCCTCACATTCTGGTGAAACAGGTTCATCTGGTTCACCTCATGAACCAGATGAGCCTGCCAATATCGATAGTGAGATGCTAGCCCCCCGTCAACGAAGCAAGCCATCAATACTCAGTTCGGTCCTGGCAAGCCAACAAACCTGTTGACAGCAATCAAATGCTTGCTAACTCATTCTTTCAAACCTTTGTGGGGTTCTCAAAATGAAAAGTGCACTTTAGCACAAGTGGTCCACAAATTGCGTGTTCTGCTGTCTGTTTTGCATGTTGTCTTGAGCTGACAGGAAGTGGGAACAACACCGCACAATTGTCTTGTTTCAAGGCTGCTTTGAGGCTGCTTTGGAAGGGGGGGGCAGGTTGGATCCTTTTGGGGGGTACATGGCACCTGCAAGCACAAAGGAAGGCATAGAGGGGTTACAATACTGTGAAACACCAAGTTGAAGACACACGCTGTGCAAAGAGCACTGCAAGAATGTATGAAGGCACCCCAGAGAAAAGGCCAAGCTTGCACAAAGGGAGGAATATCCCTCTCCCACTTGTGTAGGTAGGCAGTATTGTTAAATGACGCACACATGATTACAACCCTAAAACACAAACAATTGGAGAGGGTTTAAGCAAACGCCCAACTTATTGGGCACATAAGGCAAGGAATTTTTGGGCTTTTGTAGTGAAGAACACCTCAATGACGGCACACCTTTGCATTTGCACTTTCCCCACGTGTGACCCCTTGAAGGACATACACTACTCACAGCACACCCCTCGGGGGATTCCTTGCACTGCGCCGCGCGCACACTGCACGCAACTGTTGGAACACAATTCCCAAGAACGCCTACAAGCTGCCCCCCTTCCAAATGCCCACAAAACTAGCTGCCAACGAAGCCCACATTACAAGACAAGCATGATGATGCCCATCTATGCACCCAATTGTTGTGGTTCTTGTTCATGTGCGGCTCTCATGCCCACATTCCTCATAGCTTTGCATCCCAATATCCGTGCCTGTGCCACAAAATGCAAGAACATGAAAGGAATTCATTGTAGAGACTCTTCAGCCGACCGGGGCACTTGGACACATTCTCTTGTGCCTTGGGTTTGGGAACTACTGGTCTTCAAAGGCACCTTCCATGATGAAATGAAAAATGCCCTGAATAATGGGTAACATGAGGTAAGAGAGGGGGGAGGGGGATGTGGGAGAGTTACATCAACACATTCAGGCACTACACAAGATGTGTCCCCGTTATTCTAGGAGCTCATGAATAAGATTCTATACAAGCTTCGAAGGAGACCAAATGTACAAGAACCCATTGAGCGTGGCGGTCAGATGGAAGCACACATTGATGATGTGTGCATGGGTTCCAATACCAGGGATGATCACCATGTCCTCCGCCAAGAGTTCCTCGCGGTATGTCTACAGCATAAATTGAGGGAAGTGTTCACACAAGCAACAATTCCAAATCAGAATACACACAAACAATCCTCCTTGGTTGCAGTATTCCCTCGCAGTCGAGTGTGGCGGTTTCGCCCACTACTGATTTTTGGTGGTTGCCAAGGTGACGCCCCCTTGCCCTGCCAGGGGAAACAACACGAAGGGGCGATGACAACAGGGTGCTACATAATCCAGGGTACCGACCGCAATGAGGGGAGGCTGCAAATCATCAATTGTATTGTCAAAGCTCGTACAATTCAGCATGGCTACACACGCAGAAGGAAGACGCACATGCAAAACTGCAGCAACATACAACCATAATACAAAACGACAGTCACCTATTGTGTTTCCAGTCAAGAAGGTGATGTACGGTGCGTTCATATATTACTCAGAAGAAGGTCACAGAAACTTGGAGACCTGAGCCATGCTCAGTGCTCCACTCACTCTTCCAATCTGCCCATCTTTCCCATGCGGGATGCATTCCATTCTGTGCACCCTGCATCCCATGATGGCTCCCATCTTGTAATGTATGCACATGCATGGGAGGAACACAATTGAAAGGTGGGTCAGCAGAAAGGAAATCATATTCAGGAGCGTTGCCCACGGGCTGGATGGGAGGTGGGTGCATGGGTCATAAGGGAATTATAGCACCAGGGTAGGCAAGCATGGAAGTACGGAACGCCTACCGTCGTGTCTGTCTGTCTGTCTGTCTGTCTGTCTGTCGCTGCAAACAACTTTGGCACCCTTGGTTTTGCCGTGCCGCTGCACCTGAAGCTTGCGCGTACCCTCCTGTGACCGCGTTGGCAGGAACAGCAAACGCCCCGATGCGGTGCATGCATCCTGCGTGCAATTCAATGCACGAATGAAATTTACCAAATCTCATACACATGTATCCGGAGCAAGTAACTCCGGTCATGCTCAAATTCAGCAGAAAACTGTGGCGCTTTGCATCAGGAGTATCTCAGGGGCGGAAAGAGCCCCATGGACGCCCATGTGTGGGCCTGTGCCTGGGCTTGTACGCAGCAGGGACGGCCTGACAAAGCCTTGATTTGCACATGCAACAAAGTGGGACTCAGCAGATCCATGCAAGAGGGCGCCTGGTAAGGCTTCATCACCAATCCTGATTGTGCTGCCAACAAAGCAGGCCACTGAGCTGCTCTATAGTGGTGATGGCTGGACACACATCGACTTACTAAAGCCGTCGGTTACTGACCAACTGCCGTGGCTTCACCACACCCCGCTGTCGGAGGTGGGGCCGAGGGGCTACAATTGTTGACAGGGTTAACGGGGTTGCAATCTGCATGTGGAGCCATCCTTGCAACTGCTGTGCGAACCATCGTATGCCTTCAGAGTTCCGCGAAGAAGGTTGTGCTGACATGGCCGCCCACTGCGTTCCCCTTCCCCTCGTGGGGGAATGTTTGCCCGGCGCGCTACTTTTCTATTAACTATCCTGACTTCAGCCCCAGATTTACCCGTGTGTGTGTTGTGTTGCCAAAGGCGCTCCACCGTTGCAGCTTGTGATGAGTGTAAGGAGCACTATTGTACTGAATGTATTGACACCCACACTTGTGGGACCAATGTTGTTTGTTAAGGACAATACAAATGACAGTTGGAGTTGCTGAATTCACAGATATTGCTTTATTATGCAACGTGCTTTGTAGGGAAGGTGTGCAGTGCAATATGGTCTACTTGGGGGGCTTCTCCACACTTCTGCCTCATCCTCTGCCTCATCTTGCGTGGCGGCCGAGTTGCTTTGGTCAGTCCATACATGAGGCGGGACATGCTCCCATGGTCCGTAGGGGGGGTGACGGACTTGCCTGCGGATGCAAAACTGTGTAAAATGCAACAAAATGCAGACTAACTGGTGCAACTCATTGGGGCCGCCACGCCAGATGTTCCTAACCAAACCCCAATGCCACAACCGAGCAAACAGCTGCTCAATGTGTGCCTTGTACCACCCCTGCACATCATTGTAACATTGTTGGAGGGCTGTCAAAGTGCCATTCTTTCTTCCAATGAATGGCACAATGACATGAATCCGGCCTTTATAAGCACCATCATGGCCCCCAACTTCAAAATCAAAGAAATCACCTCGGGTACGAGAAGGTCCATACCCATCCCAAATCAAAACATCTGCTGATGTCCCGGGGGCCAAGGGGCAAATCCATATAATGTTGCCCAACATAGCAACGGCAACAGTCGCCTTGTAAACATGCGACGCATACTTAGGATTCCACAAGTCGGCACTCCATATCCCGCCAATGGAACTGATGGGCATGGAGTCCGTGAAATGTGTCATAAAGAATGGAAAATGGGGACAATGGTTGAAAGGATTCAACCTGTCGGCCCATCGAATCTCTGGAACAACATGGTTAAGGTATTCGCAAACATGGGCAACACTCTGCCGCCAAGCAACCTCAAAACATTCGGTGTGAGACATGAAAGCACCGCTCTCTCCCGGTGGGTGGTGTTTCATCCAAAAAAAAAAATCGAAACAACGACTCACGGTCGAGGAGCTCGGGGTGCCCGTACTTCATCCAGTCCCTAACTCCAACGCAAGGGGCCACGCAACAAAGCGTGGATTGTGAGTTCCTAAACCCAACTCAAGGGGCCACGCAAAAAAGCGTGGATTGTGAGTCCCTAACCCCAACTCGAGGGGCCACGCAACAAAGCGTGGATTGTGAGTCCCTAACCCCAACTCGGGGGGCCACGCAACAAAGCGTGGATTGAGAGTCCCGAACCCCAACTCAAGGGGCTACACAACAAAGCGTGGATTGTGAGTCCCTCACCCCAACTCGAGGGGCCACACAACAAAGCGTGGATTGTGAGTCCCTAACCCCAACTCGAGTGGCCACACAACAAAGCGTGGATTGTGAGTCCCTAACCCCAACTCGAGTGGCCACAAAACAAAGCGTGGATTGTGAGTCCCTAACCCCAACTCGAGGGGCCACGCAACAAAGCGTGGATTGTGAGTCCCTAACCCCAACTCGAGTGGCCACACAACAAAGCGTGGATTGTGAGTCCCTCACCCCAACTCGAGGGGCCACGCAACAAAGCGTGGACTGTGAGTCCCTAACCCCAACTCGAGTGGCCACACAACAAAGCGTGGATTGTGAGTCCCTAACCCCAACTCGAGGGGCCACACAACAAAGCGTGGATTGTGAGTCCCTAACCCCAACTCGAGGGGCCACGCAACAAAGCATGGATTGTGAGTCCCTAACCCCAACTCGAGGGGCCACGCAACAAAGCGTGGATTGTGAGTCCCTAACCCCAACTCGAGTGGCCACACAACAAAGCGTGGATTGTGAGTCCCTAACCCCAACTCGAGGGGCCACGCAACAAAGCGTGGATTGAGAGTCCCTAACCCCAACTCGAGTGGCCACACAACAAAGCATGGATTGTGAGTCCCTAACCCCAACTCGAGGGGCCACGCAACAAAGCGTGGATTGTGAGTCCCTCACCCCAACTCGAGGGGCCACACAACAAAGCATGGATTGTGAGTCCCTAACCCCAACTCAAGGGGCCACGCAAAAAAGCGTGGATTGTGAGTCCCTAACCCCAACTCGAGGGGCCACGCAACAAAACGTGGATTGTGAGTCCCTAACCCCAACTCGAGGGGCCACACAACAAAGCGTGGATTGAGGGTCCCTAACCCCAACTCGAGTGGCCACACAACAAAGCGTGGATTGTGAGTCCCTAACCCCAACTCGAGTGGCCACGCAACAAAGCGTGGATTGTGAGTCCCTCACCCCAACTCGAGGGGCCACACAACAAAGCATGGATTGTGAGTCCCTAACCCCAACTCAAGGGGCCACGCAAAAAAGCGTGGATTGTGAGTCCCTAACCCCAACTCGAGGGGCCACGCAACAAAGCGTGGATTGTGGGTGCCTAACCCCAACTCGAGGGGCCACGCAACAAAGCGTGGATTGTGGGTGCCTAACCCCAACTTGAGGGGCCACGCAACAAAGCGTGGATTGAGAGTCCCTAACCCCAACTCAAGGGGCTACACAACAAAGCGTGGATTGTGAATCCCTCACCCCAACTCGAGGGGCCACGCAACAAAGCGTGGATTGTGAGTCCCTAACCCCAACTCGAGGGGCCACGCAACAAAGCGTGGATTGTGAGTCCCTCAACCCAACTCGAGTGGCCACACAACAAAGCGTGGATTGCGAGTCCCTAACCCCAACTCGGGGGGCCACGCAACAAAGCGTGGATTGTGAGTCCCTCACCCCAACTTGAGGGGCCACGCAACAAAGCGTGGATTGTGAGTCCCTAACCCCAACTCGAGTGGCCACACAACAAAGCGTGGATTGTGAGTCCCTCACCCCAACTCGAGTGGCCACACAACAAAGCGTGGATTGTGAGTCCCTAACCCCAACTCGAGGGGCCACGAAACAAAGCGTGGATTGTGAGTCCCTAACCCCAACTCGAGTGGCCACACAACAAAGCGTGGATTGTGAGTCCCTAACCCCAACTCGAGGGGCCACGCAACAAAGCGTGGATTGAGAGTCCCTAACCCCAACTCGAGTGGCCACACGACAAAGCGTGGATTGTGAGTCCCTAACCCCAACTCGAGGGGCCACGCAACAAAGCGTGGATTGAGAGTCCCTCACCCCAACTCGAGGGGCCACACAACAAAGCATGGATTGTGAGTCCCTAACCCCAACCTGAGGGGCCACGCAAAAAAGCGTGGATTGTGAGTCCCTAACCCCAACTCGAGTGGCCACGCAACAAAACGTGGATTGTGAGTCCCTAACCCCAACTCGAGGGGCCACACAACAAAGCGTGGATTGAGGGTCCCTAACCCCAACTCGAGGGGCCACACAACAAAGCGTGGATTGTGAGTCCCTAACCCCAACTCGAGTGGCCACGCAACAAAGCGTGGATTGTGAGTCCCTCACCCCAACTCGAGGGGCCACACAACAAAGCATGGATTGTGAGTCCCTAACCCCAACTCAAGGGGCCACGCAAAAAAGCGTGGATTGTGAGTCCCTAACCCCAACTCGAGGGGCCACGCAACAAAGCGTGGATTGTGGGTGCCTAACTGCAACTCGAGGGGCGACACAAGAACGCCTGGATTGTGAGTCCCTAACCCCAACTCGAGGGGCCACACAACAAAGCGTGGATTGCGAGTCCCTAACCCCAACTCGGGGGGCCACGCAACAAAGCGTGGATTGTGAGTCCCTCACCCCAACTTGAGGGGCCACGCAACAAAGCGTGGATTGTGAGTCCCTAACCCCAACTCGAGTGGCCACACAACAAAGCGTGGATTGTGAGTCCCTCACCCCAACTCGGGGGGCCACGCAACAAAGCGTGGATTGTGAGTCCCTAACCCCAACTCGAGGGGCCACGCAACAAAGCGTGGATTGTGAGTCCCTCACCCCAACTCGAGTGGCAGCACAACAAAGCGTGGATTGCGAGTCCCTAACCCCAACTCGGGGGGCCACGCAACAAAGCATGGATTGTGAGTCCCTCAGCCCAACTTGAGGGGCCACGCAACAAAGCGTGGATTGTGAGTCCCTAACCCCAACTCGAGTGGCCACACAACAAAGCGTGGATTGTGAGTCCCTCACCCCAACTCGAGGGGCCACGCAACAAAGCGTGGATTGTGAGTCCCTAACCCCAACTCGAGGGGCCACGCAACAAAGCGTGGATTGTGAGTCCCTAACCCCAACTCGAGTGGCCACACAACAAAGCGTGGATTGTGAGTCCCTAACCCCAACTCGAGGGGCCACACAACAAAGCGTGGATTGTGAGTCCCTAACCCCAACTCGAGTGGCCACACGACAAAGCGTGGATTGTGAGTCCCTAACCCCAACTCGAGGGGCCACGCAACAAAGCGTGGATTGTGAGTCCCTCACCCCAACTCGAGGGGCCACACAACAAAGCATGGATTGTGAGTCCCTAACCCCAACTGAAGGGGCCACGCAAAAAAGCGTGGCTTGTGAGTCCCTAACCCCAACTCGAGGGGCCACGCAACAAAGCGTGGATTGTGAGTTCCTAACCCCAACTCGAGGGGCCACGCAACAAAGCGTGGATTGAGAGTCCCTCAACCCCACTCGAGGGGCCACGCAACAAAGCGTGGATTGTGGGTCCCTAACTTCAACTCGAGGGGCAACGCAAAAAAGCGTGGATTGTGAGTCCCTAACCCCAACTCGAGGGGCCACGCAACAAAGCGTGGATTGTGAGTCCCTAACTCCAACTCAAGGGGCAACGCAACAAAGCGTGGATTGAGAGTCCCTAACCCCAACTCAAGGGGCCACGCAACAAAGCGTGGATTGAGAGTCCCTCACCCCAACTCGAGGGACCACGCAAGAAAGCGTGGATTGTGAGTCCCTAACCCCAACTCTAGTGGCCACACAACAAAGCGTGGATTGTGAGTCCCTAACCCCAACTCGAGTGGCCACACAACAAAGCGTGGATTGTGAGTCCCTAACCCCAACTCAAGGGGCCACGCAAAAAAGCGTGGATTGTGAGTCCCTCACCGCAACTCAAGGGGCCACGCAACAAAGCGTGGATTGTGAGTCCCTAATCCCAACTCAAGGGGCCACGCAACAAAGCGTGGATTGAGAGTCTCTCACCCCAACTCAAGGGACCACGCTACAAAGCGTGCATTGTGAGTTCCTAACCCCAACTCGAGGGGCCACGCAACAAAGCGTGGATTGAGAGTCCCTCACCCCAACTCGAGGGGCCACGCAACAAAGCGTGGATTGTGGGTCCCTAACTTCAACTCGAGGGGCAACGCAACAAAGCGTGGATTGTGAGTCCCTAACCCCAACTCAAGGGGCCACGCAACAAAGCGTGGATTGTGAGTCCCTAACTCCAACTCACGGGGCAACGCAACAAAGCGTGGATTGAGAGTCCCTAACCCCAACTCAAGGGGCCACGCAACAAAGCGTGGATTGAGAGTCCCTCACCCCAACTCGAGGGACCACGCAAGAAAGCGTGGATTGTGAGTCCCTAACCCCAACTCTAGTGGCCACGCAACAAAGCGTGGATTGTGAGTCCCTAACCCCAACTCGAGTGGCCACACAACAAAGCGTGGATTGTGAGTCCCTAACCCCAACTCGAGGGGCCACGCAAAAAAGCGTGGATTGTGAGTCCCTCACCGCAACTCAAGGGGCCACGCAACAAAGCGTGGATTGTGAGTCCCTAATCCCAACTCAAGGGGCCACGCAACAAAGCGTGGATTGAGAGTCTCTCACCCCAACTCAAGGGGCCACGCAACAAAGCGTGGATTGTGAGTTCCTAACCCCAACTCGAGGGGCCACGCAACAAAGCGTGGATTGAGAGTCCCTCAACCCCACTCGAGGGGCCACGCAACAAAGCGTGGATTGTGGGTCCCTAACTTCAACTCGAGGGGCAACGCAAAAAAGCGTGGATTGTGAGTCCCTAACCCCAACTCGAGGGGCCACGCAACAAAGCGTGGATTGTGAGTCCCTAACTCCAACTCAAGGGGCAACGCAACAAAGCGTGGATTGAGAGTCCCTAACCCCAACTCAAGGGGCCACGCAACAAAGCGTGGATTGAGAGTCCCTCACCCCAACTCGAGGGACCACGCAAGAAAGCGTGGATTGTGAGTCCCTAACCCCAACTCTAGTGGCCACACAACAAAGCGTGGATTGTGAGTCCCTAACCCCAACTCGAGTGGCCACACAACAAAGCGTGGATTGTGAGTCCCTAACCCCAACTCAAGGGGCCACGCAAAAAAGCGTGGATTGTGAGTCCCTCACCGCAACTCAAGGGGCCACGCAACAAAGCGTGGATTGTGAGTCCCTAATCCCAACTCAAGGGGCCACGCAACAAAGCGTGGATTGAGAGTCTCTCACCCCAACTCAAGGGACCACGCTACAAAGCGTGCATTGTGAGTTCCTAACCCCAACTCGAGGGGCCACGCAACAAAGCGTGGATTGAGAGTCCCTCACCCCAACTCGAGGGGCCACGCAACAAAGCGTGGATTGTGGGTCCCTAACTTCAACTCGAGGGGCAACGCAACAAAGCGTGGATTGTGAGTCCCTAACCCCAACTCAAGGGGCCACGCAACAAAGCGTGGATTGTGAGTCCCTAACTCCAACTCACGGGGCAACGCAACAAAGCGTGGATTGAGAGTCCCTAACCCCAACTCAAGGGGCCACGCAACAAAGCGTGGATTGAGAGTCCCTCACCCCAACTCGAGGGACCACGCAAGAAAGCGTGGATTGTGAGTCCCTAACCCCAACTCTAGTGGCCACGCAACAAAGCGTGGATTGTGAGTCCCTAACCCCAACTCGAGTGGCCACACAACAAAGCGTGGATTGTGAGTCCCTAACCCCAACTCGAGGGGCCACGCAAAAAAGCGTGGATTGTGAGTCCCTCACCGCAACTCAAGGGGCCACGCAACAAAGCGTGGATTGTGAGTCCCTAATCCCAACTCAAGGGGCCACGCAACAAAGCGTGGATTGAGAGTCTCTCACCCCAACTCAAGGGACCACGCTACAAAGCGTGCATTGTGAGTTCCTAACCCCAACTCGAGGGGCCACGCAACAAAGCGTGGATTGAGAGTCCCTCACCCCAACTCGAGGGGCCACGCAACAAAGCGTGGATTGTGGGTCCCTAACTTCAACTCGAGGGGCAACGCAAAAAAGCGTGGATTGTGAGTCCCTAACCCCAACTCGAGGGGCCACGCAACAAAGCGTGGATTGTGAGTCCCTAACTCCAACTCAAGGGGCAACGCAACAAAGCGTGGATTGAGAGTCCCTAACCCCAACTCAAGGGGCCACGCAACAAAGCGTGGATTGAGAGTCCCTCACCCCAACTTGAGGGGCCACGCAAGAAAGCGTGGATTGTGAGTCCCTAACCCCAACTCTAGTGGCCACACAACAAAGCGTGGATTGTGAGTCCCTAACCCCAACTCGAGTGGCCACACAACAAAGCGTGGATTGTGAGTCCCTAACCCCAACTCAAGGGGCCACGCAAAAAAGCGTGGATTGTGAGTCCCTCACCGCAACTCAAGGGGCCACGCAACAAAGCGTGGATTGTGAGTCCCTAATCCCAACTCAAGGGGCCACGCAACAAAGCGTGGATTGAGAGTCTCTAACCCCAACTCAAGGGACCACGCTACAAAGCGTGCATTGTGAGTTCCTAACCCCAACTCGAGGGGCCACGCAACAAAGCGTGGATTGAGAGTCCCTCACCCCAACTTGAGGGGCCACGCAACAAAGCGTGGATTGTGGGTCCCTAACTTCAACTCGAGGGGCCACGCAAAAAAGCGTGGATTGTGAGTCCCTCACCGCAACTCAAGGGGCCACGCAACAAAGCGTGGATTGTGAGTCCCTAATCCCAACTCAAGGGGCCACGCAACAAAGCGTGGATTGAGAGTCTCTCACCCCAACTCAAGGGACCACGCTACAAAGCGTGCATTGTGAGTTCCTAACCCCAACTCGAGGGGCCACGCAACAAAGCGTGGATTGAGAGTCCCTCACCCCAACTCAAGGGGCCACGCAACAAAGCGTGGATTGTGGGTCCCTAACTTCAACTCGAGGGGCAACGCAAAAAAGCGTGGATTGTGAGTCCCTAACCCCAACTCGAGGGGCCACGCAACAAAGCGTGGATTGTGAGTCCCTAACTCCAACTCAAGGGGCAACGCAACAAAGCGTGGATTGAGAGTCCCTAACCCCAACTCAAGGGGCCACGCAACAAAGCGTGGATTGAGAGTCCCTCACCCCGACTCGAGGGACCACGCAAGAAAGCGTGGATTGTGAGTCCCTAACCCCAACTCGAGTGGCCACACAACAAAGGGTGGATTGTGAGTCCCTAACCCCAACTCAAGGGGCCACGCAACAAAGCGTGGATTGTGAGTCCCTAACCCCAACTCGAGTGGCCACACAACAAAGCGTGGATTGTGAGTCCCTAACCCCAACTCTAGTGGCCACACAACAAAGCGTGGATTGTGAGTCCCTAACCCCAACTCGAGTGGCCACACAACAAAGCGTGGATTGTGAGTCCCTAACCCCAACTCAAGGGGCCACGCAACAAAGCGTGGATTGTGAGTCCCTCACCGCAACTCAAGGGGCCACGCAACAAAGCGTGGATTGTGAGTCCCTAATCCCAACTCAAGGGGCCACGCAACAAAGCGTGGATTGTGAGTCTCTCACCCCAACTCAAGGGACCACGCTACAAAGCGTGGATTGTGGGGCCCTAACTTCAACTCAAGGGGCAGCGCAAAAAAGCGTGGATTGAGAGTCCCTAACCCCAAGTCGACGGACCACGCAACAAAGCGTGGATTGTGGGTGCCTAACCCCAACTCAAGGGGCCACGCAACAAAGCGTGGATTGAGAGTCCCCAACGCAAACTCAAGGGACCACGCAAGAAAGCGTGGATTGTGAGTCCCTAACCCCAACTTGGGGGACCACGCAACAAAGCGTGGATTGTGGGTGCCTAACTCCACCTCAAGGGGCAACGCAACAAAGCGTGGATTGAGAGTCCCTAACCCCAACTCAAGGGGCCACGCAACAAAGCGTGGATTGAGAGTCCCTCACCCCAACTCGAGGGGCCACGCAACAAAGCGTGGATTGTGAGTCCCTAACCCCAACTCGAGTGGCCACACTGCAAAGCATGGATTGTGAGTCCCTAACCTCAACTCAAGGGGCCACGCAACAAAGCGTGGATTGTGAGTCCCTAACCCCAACTCAAGGGGCCACGCAAAAGAGCGTGGATTGTGAGTCCCTCAGCGCAACTCAAGGGGCCACGCAACAAAGCGTGGATTGTGAGTCCCTAACCCCAACTCAAAGGGCCACACAACAAAGCGTGGATTGAGAGTCCCTAACCCCAACTCAAGGGGCCACGCAACAAAGCGTGGATTGAGAGTCCCTCACCCCAACTCGAGGGGCCACGCAGGAAAGCGTGGATTGTGAGTCCCTAACCCCAACTCGAGTGGCCACACAACAAAGCGTGGATTGTGAGTCCCTAACCCCGACTCAAGGGGCCACACAACAAAGCGTGGATTGTGAGTCCCTAACCCCAACTCGAGGGGCCATGCAACAAAGCGTGGATTGAGAGTCCCTCACCGTAACTCAAGGGGCCACACAACAAAGCGTGGATTGTGAGTCCCCAACCCCAACTCGAGGGACCACGCAAAAAAGCGTGGATTGTGAGTCCCTCACCCCAACTTGAGGGGCCACGCAAAAAAGCGTGGATTGTGAGTTCCTAACCCCAACTCGAGGGGCCACGCAACAAAGCGTGGATTGAGAGTCCCTCACCCCGACTTGAGGGGCCACGCAACAAAGCGTGGATTGTGAGTCTCTAACCCCAACTCAAGGGGACAAAATCAGAAGTCAAAACCTACGCTAGGGGTCACCATGATGCTCCTAGTATCTCAAAGTATGGGTCTCTAGTACAGCCAGGCGCCCAAATCGCTGCACTGCGCTTAGTGCGCCCCCTTAGTGCGCCTCCTAAAAGGCCACTAGTGGGGCACGGGTCCAAAAAGATGCCCGGCGCGCGCCCGACGCGCTAACGTTCCCCCCGTTTCCTCCTTCCCTCCAATGTGCAGATAGTGCAAGGCGTAACAGTGTCCCGACAACACACCAAAAACGCCTCGTGACTTCCCGATTGGGCAGTCCATGGAGTCGAGGGGCTAGCGAGGGGCAGACACTACAAATTGGTGGAACCCACTCCCCACAGCTCAGCGCTCCGGACCAGGGACGTACTTGGGGGGGGGGGGGTCCTGGCGGACACACCCACCCAGGGGCCAAACCAGCCACCCACCCAAAACCAAAAAATTGCTCCCCTAGGGGGGAAAAATGAAATTTTGAATAGAGAGCAAAAAATGGGAGGGCCCATTTTAGGGATAGAAAGGGTTTTTTGCCCTCATACCCAGCCACCCAGCCCCGCCCCCCTGGTCCCATAGGCCAGACACTAAGCACAACCCTGCTCCACAACCACAACGATTTGCCAAATGTCTCACAGGATGTTCTTCAGCAGGTGTTCTCTCCCGCCAGATTCCAGGCCACCCCCATCTCCGTGCGAATTCCCTGCGGGACCCCATGGAGACCAAGCTCCGGGACTCAACCTGCCTGGATGGCGCCGGTTGTGCACTGGACGTCCTAAGACTCTGCAGCCCATTCCCCTGCAGCCCCGTCGCATGAAGGAGGGGTACCCAGATGCAAGCAGGAGCAGCATTTGCAAACAGCATGCCACCTGAGGTCTGTGTAAATGAAGCATATTAAGGAGTACCATTGGCGTGTGCACCCCTCATATTAGGAGAGTGGGGCTCGGGGGGGGGGGGGGATCCGTGAGCAAAAGGTGCGTATTTGAGACCCCCGTGAGACTCCTACCATCTGGAACAGACAGGGCAACAGGGGGCAGTGCAAAAATGTCACAGAGAAGTCAGGCAAAGCGGAATTCCCCGCAGTTCCAGGGCCAGGCCGAATCAGACAAATATCATCGGCCGGGGCAGTCGGTGTGTGGAACGTACCTGGGCAAAGCCCCCGCCCCAATGTACGGAAATGTGTTGAGAAAGCACGTCCCCGAAAACACTCAGATACAGCACAACAAACAGATTCTCATCAGTGGTACCCTTCCCCGCCCCTCCTCTCCCCACCCCCGAATGTTGCGGGTCAGTTGGGCAGGTTCTAAGGAAATCGTCTACAATGACGGAGAGATGCACGTGGCTGGGGTCACCCCTCTGGGGTCTGCCTCAGGTGTGTTTTGTATAGCGCTTCCTGCGTCCCCCGGACGACAGAGAGGTGCAACACCCCGATGGCCTCTAGCCACACACGACGGTGAGCTCTGCGCCGGGTGGCAGCCACTCGGGTGGCACACACGGTGGCAGGCAGCATCCGACCCACGCAGTCAGTCAGTGGGAACCAACAGGGGCCGTTTGGTGCGGAAAATTAAGCAACCGCTGGAAGAGGAGAGCACGTGTGCGCATCGTCATTGTCGACTGCCCCACTGGCTACTCGGACTAAAACTGTCACACTAAAATGAACCGCACATGGATTTTTGATCAACCATCAGCAGGCACACATCGGGTGATCAGCCACCGCAACTGATGGTTTGCGCAGGAGAGGCAGAGGCAGAGGCAGAGGCAGAGGCAGAGGCAGAGGCAGAGGCAGAGGGAGGGAGAGGGGGTGGTCCAGCAAAGGGGGCTCGTTCGGGAGCGCCAAATGGAAGAAAACAAATGTCCATAAGCGGCAGCCCAAAGAGCCCCTTTTCGGGACGCCAGAGGGTGCTGGAAAACACGCTCTTTTGGGCAGCGGCCCAAAGAGCTCCTGTTGTTGAGGAGTAGCGGTGAGAAATGGGGGGGGGGGCGGCGGAGGAGGCTTTTTGGGCCCCAGGCAGATCCAGTTCTCCCGTTCCCAACTGCCATCGGTTAGCTACCCACCATCGGTTGAACGCCCGCCGCTGTCGCATACCCGCAATGCTGTCGCCGACGGCCTGAGGCTCACCACCCCTGAGACCGCCCGGCGTGCAGACGCGCACGGAAAGTCGAAAGGGGGTTGTTGTGATCAACGCCCTGAAGGCTACAACCCGATACCCAGATGACCCCCCCCCCCTCCGGCTTGCTCCAGTGCGGCCCCAGTCCCAGAAGAACCACGGTCACACAAAGTCACAGTGCTGACAAGACAAGGCCAATGCTGCACTGATGCAGGGACATGACAGGGGTGCACGGTGGGTGCGGCGACATCAGCCCCGCCTCCCAACCACATCAAAACCCATCAAAAGGATCAGCATTCCAAAGCACAACGCTGTGATGGGCAGGACCGCCTCTTGCACGCACGCCCCGGCCCCTCTCCCCGCGTCCTCCCGTACGCAGGCTCACATTCTTGTAACTTTACATTCTGCACCACAAAATTGACGGTCCCGCAAAATGGCGATAACACCGGGTCGTCGTGCGAAGACGAGGCCATGCCGGCGGGAAACGCGGGGGGGTATCCGGAGAAACACAGTGACTCGGTGCACAATTGCTTGGCGTAGGTCTCCAAAACGCAGACCCCTGCCCCTCACAATACCACAGATCTATGGGCCTGCCTGAGGACAGCCCCCGCCCGTGCGGTCGGGGGTTGCGGGGCGCGGCGTGGGGGGCATGGCACGTTCCACGTGCCGTGGGATTGCGCCACGGTGCCCGGCCTGGACCACGAGCAACCGGCCCCGGCGCGGCGGGTGGCATCGGACCGGGCCCTGCCACGGCACCTGGACCTAAAATGGCACCCCACTTCAGCACCCGGTGTAGAATGTGAGCAGCGGTGCAGAGGTATCTGCTCCGGCATGGCACGTGCGTCTCTCGCGGCGCACACCGGAGTGCACTTCGCCGAGGACATTTGAGGGAAGGCGTTGGAATACATGGGAACATTGGTTGGGGAAAGGGGTTCGGGGCGGGGGAAATCGTGGGCAGGGCAGTGCCAACACTTGCTGGTGTCCATCAAACCCATCTGGACGGTTGGGGGGTAATTGACAGCGGTTGGAAGGTAACCGACGGCAGTTGGAGGCTACCCGATGTTAATTCGACGGCAATTCGCCGGCAATTCAACTAAAGCGGTTCTTGGAGGCGGTCCTGGAAGCAAAGACTGTTAAACTGTGGAGTGGCGGTCCTTAAAAACGGCCCCCATGGCGGGAAAGCCTCAGCTAAGCTGTGCCTCGACGTGTCTCTGTTGGATTTGGGCCGTGTGTCTCAGACACTTGTGGAGCCGTCTCCCACTACGTGTCACACACCAATACCCCCAGCCGCATCCCCATACCGCCAGGCCCCCGGTCCACCGGATGGACCTTCACGAACCGCGCCCGCACTGGCACCGCGAACCGAACCTCCGCCGACCCAGTCTTGAGGGGTGCCTGGGAGCGCCACAACCCAAAGCCTGTGCCCCCGTCCACCTGGGCCTCGCCGTCACCCTCCTCCGACCTGTAACTCACCGTGAGCTTCCTGGGGTACTGATTGGACAGTGGCGAATGGGCCTCACAGCAGGGCCGGGGGCGCACCACAATACCCACCACGGTGTGCACACCGCCAAGATCCACCTGCAAAGGAGCGCGAGACATCGGGTTGACATTTCCGAAATGGTCCATGGTATCAACCTCCACCAACAGTTTTGGCTTCCCAGATGGGGAGGCGGGGGTGTCAGCTACCCAAACCCCAGCCCAAAAGTGGTTGACCATAGCAACATTGTCATGTTGTCTACTTGACTTTATCATCAGCTATCTTTCGTGTTTCATCTCATATGGGATTATGATGCAATTGTTGACCTCTGGTGTAAGAAACACTGTCCCTCAGACTCGGGGTTATTAGGAAGGACAAGTGAGTATGCAAGGCACTTGACAGCCATTGTATTAGGCTGGATGAAAACGGAATCATTCCATGGCTCCGAGTGCCTCTTATGCATCAGCCTCATCGAGATCATTATTGTATCCTTCATCATCATCAGAATGAATGGTACTCAGATGGTTAGCCACATGTTCTGCACGCCTTTGTTGCATAAGTTTGCTGTATTGGCTTAGCACTGTTCACAAGGAGGAGCGCCAAAGCTCCCCCCCTTCCAGAACGTCCCCCCTGCCCCAAAGCGTAATTGCTGACACCCCCTTTCCCCTGCCCTAGATGTGTCCGATTGGGTTCCCCCTGCCCTCCACCCCACCCCAGGGCTCCTTTTCACAACTCGGCACCACTGGGGGGCTGGGGTGAGGACCCCCCCCCCCGGGACCACCCCGTCAGAGGTAGCCAAGGCGTGATGGGCCTGGTAGTGTGGCTCTGCCACCATGGGTTTCCTTGCGGCAAGGAATTGCCTGGCATACCATGGGCCCTCCCTCGACAAGAAGCAGAGGCAGTACCCCTCAGGGTACTGCCTCTGATGCGTTTTGCACAGCTTACGGTGTATTTCCGATGTCCATTTGCAATTCTGCTCGAAAAGTTTGCCGTGCCCAATAGTCTGCATGAAAAATGGTCAGAATTGTATACAGATCTCAAATATTGCATTAGAATGACGAGCTACGCCAGCTAGACCCTGATAAACCACATTCTCAGGGTCCTTTTTATCTCCCCCAAAATCAAATTTTCAGTTCACTGCCCATATTTGTTTGTGAATAGTCACATGGGATCTTGATGCCAAAGGCGCCGGTGCTTCAGAAGGGGGGCAGGGGGTTTGGACCTCAGGTCGGCAGGTAGGAGGGTGTTGACTGCAAAAAGCTGGCGCCACACGCATGCCACCACCGTTCTGTATCAATTTTGACCCTCCCCCCTCCCCCCCCCCAAAAAAAAGTAGTGGGAGAGGGGATGTGCGCGTTGATCTGATGGACACCATCACTCTCTGTAATGTGAAGACTGCAGCCCCGGTTCAACTTGCGAAGCATGGTAGGGAATCTCACCCTTCTATTGTGGTTTCGGAGGAGGGGCATCACTGGGCAAGAGAGAGCAGACACGATGAAGGAAAAAGTGTTTATCAAAAACCAATAAGCAGGAAAAGAATGCATCCAAATGTTGCACAATATCTTACAAAACATGCATGGTCTTATAGCACTTGCTACCTACCATTGCTCTACGACAAACTACCTCCTACATGCGCCTGCCCGACTGTGTACATCTCTCCTTTGGCTCCGGGTGCAGGTTGGTGTTTGGGCTGCTTCTTTCAGTGGAATGTCTCTCCCAATGTTCACAGTGGTTGGGTGAACCGGCACTGGTCCTCCCGTTTCGGGACAGTTGTTCAGGGGCTGTTAGCAAGACACCTGCATCCACGGCATCGGATCCATGTCGCTGGGGACCCACCCTGAGGCCGAGGACAAACGCCCCGTGGCCTGTCCATCCCCAACAGTGGAAAGCCCCCAGATGGAGCTGTACTGGTGCCGGTCGTAAGTGGGGTCCAGGGCCCGCGCAGTGCAGTTGGAGGCGTCCGTAGTCTCGTTGAGGGCACCAGCCTTTTTCGCCTCACGCACCAGCGCCTCCAAGTGCCTGATGCGCTCCTCACTGGTCTGCAGCAGCTCCACCAGGTCCTATAAAGAACAATGCACGGGACAGGGGAGTGATCCTGTGCACAAAACTGGGGGGGGGGGGATTGTGATCAGGGAGCGTCAAATCCAATTGAAAAATTGCGGATAATTACGGGAAAATTGCGGGAAAATTGCGAAAACTTGCGGATAATCTCGGGAAAATTGCGGGAAAATTGCGGTGCCGTAACCAAACCTCCCGAAGCCTCAAGGAGCAACACCTCTGCACAGGGGACACACAGAGCACCAACAAGCACGCGAGGGGGACAAGCGACAAGCAATTGCGGGAAATTGCGAAAAAATTGCGAAAAATTGCGGACCTCCCCTCCCCCTCCCCTGACAAAAGACCGTCAAGTCCTCGCCCGTGACTTGGGGCTTCCTCCACCTTTCGCCGGCACATCGCCGTCAGTGGGCCCCATCTGCTGTCGGTGTGTCACAATCTGTCGTCGGTCGGTCTGTATCCGCCGCCGTTGGTTGACCTCTTTTTGCGACGGATCGGCGGAGAGACCGTGAACGGAGGCCGACGGACGGCGGATTAGCACAGACCGTCCGCAGTAGACAAAGCACAATGCATTGCCGGTATGTTCAGCCGCTTGTGGGGCCGGAGAAGAGTGCCGGAGGTTGAGACCAGATTGTGGATTGGACATCATTTCTGGTACCCGTGTTTTCAACGCCCCTACTTCCTGGAGGTCCTCGCTGTAATTACCACTGTGGGCCACCAGCCCCCTCCCAGCAGCCAGGAACATGTTTGTTGGAGGGGTTGCCATAAAGGCGGAGTAAATATTTGGGGGGGGGGGCAAGATGGGGAGATGTATGGCCTCTTCATGCGTCAGGGGGAGGGGAGGGGGGTTGCAGATCAGGATCATAGTTGCATGTTTCAGAACTGCGGCAACCTCTGTTGTTTCTTGTGATCAGGTCGGCAAGTGATCAAGCCCTGACCCATACAGGCCTACCCTCCACAAGCCCCCCGCCCCCCCGCCATGGCAGCCCAAGAACAGAACGGCTGGAGTCTGTCCGGACCGTGGCACGGCGGGCTCAGCAATACCACGGGCACAATGCCTGGGAACTAATGTGAAATACTCGGTGTTCCGGAAGCCCTTGGCCCCATATCACCCGATGCTCATCCCTCGTGGAGAGCCACGGGGCACCAGTAATACAACCATCCCCCCCACCCCACGGCACACTCCCTTGCCTCGTTACAATAAAGGCTTGGCACGGCAGCTGAGAAGACCTCTTTGGAGCGGTCCGCAAACGACGGTGGCGGAGCTGCTGTTTGCACTGGGCCCCCTGCGGGTCGTTTCGGAACGGATGTGAGGGCAGGGGCGGGGCCGGCTTTCAACAATCCACGCTGCGCCCGTGGATTCCCGCTTTTCCATGTGTACTTGACGTTGCCTGAAGCAGAATGCGTCACATCGGTGAACTTTCTGTCTGCACTCCTGGCGATCCAAACCTCTCAACCAGCACTTGGGGCGGGAGGGGGCCGAGGGAGGTTTCCAAATGTGGTTGCAAAAAGCGGCTCTTGGGGGTGGCAATGCACACCGAGGAAAACCCTGACCTCAACATGTGGATTGGTGTACGAAATGGCTCGTTTGCCAGAGAGACTGGTGCCGTGTTGACATGCACACTTGCTCGTGTTCCGTGTGTGGGAAGGCTGCGATGCGGAGAGACTGCGATACTGAGGCACGCATCAGCATCGTAGTCCGCACAAAGGGAGGCAGGGACCTTGCATGTCGCGGAAATGCATGACCAATTCTGACGCCGTCACCGTGACGTCTGCCCATCCGCCTCCGCAGGAGCGATGCTGTTGGGCGCCGGGAGGAGGGACGTTGCCATACCTATGTGCAAGCAATCCGGCAGAAAGCGCACACCCGTCGTCATTTGAGAGCACGGGTACCGGGGAAAAGGAGGCGAGGCGCAGGGAGAAGGGGCACGGCCTGGCACGGGAACAAAGGGGATGCAATGAGAGGACAGAGAGGGTATGTTTCCAGGCACATCAGGCAATCGTCACAAGGAACGGGGCAGGTGATGTGTGTGAAAGCCACCGAATCCAGAAAAAAAGCGTTCCACTTTGCCCAGGTACTGTGGGACGCTTGAGCCTTTTGAAATGCCCCCCGGGTGGGGCCCAAAACGCGTGCGCACCCACCCACCCACTATGGACCCCCGGCCAGGGCCATTCAAGACTCCCCTTACCCCCTTCAGAAGACTTGCATCGCGCAACAACATTACTGGATGCAAGAGAGTAGGCAGGTTACGTACCCCGCCACGGTCCCAAAAAACCAGGCAAAACAGCGGTTCAACGCCCAACCCGTGCTTAGACAAGACCGTGCTTGTGTGTGGCACACATGCCGGCAAACACACACGACTGCCCACATCCAGGAGAGCCCCCAGATGCAGATGGTGATAGGCTGTGGAAGGGGAACATCAGGAATGGCTAAGAATCACATGACACAAACATCGTTGGGTTGCAATGTGCGGTAGAATGTATTTAAACCACGTGTTACATCTGGGACCACAAAAACAGTGGTCCCAAAAATTCCTAAAAACAGCGGTTCAACGCCCACCCCGTGCTTAGACAAGGCCGTGCTTGCGCAAGGGGGAGGGGGGGTACGATGTCGCGGGATTTGGCCGAGTGTAGTTCTCCTCAGGCCCTGGGCCAAGAGGAACCCAGTGTAAGTAAGTGTCCGGCGCTTGTGGGCATGCCACAGAACACACCCTGTCATGATCCTCAATGCCTAATCACAGATGAAGGGGGCGTGATTGAACATTTGTTGAGACTGACAAAGCGAGTGGGCCATCCAGCCTGCCAACAAAAACTTGTGTGACTACATCACAGTTGATGCTCATATTGGTCGGATACGAATCGAAGAGACGATGTGGTCTCAAATCTGCTTGGTATGGTGCACGGTGGTAAGGGGGTATGGGGGATATGTATAAGCAGAAACCGGGCAAGAGGTGCCAAGCTATAGGGGACCAGAGGAGTGCTCACAGGTCATGCACACGAGGGCGGGTGGCACAGGGAGAAGGGGCCAGGGGTGGTATGTGACAGGGGGGTGATGTCCGTGCAGGAGCAGGACGCCGCAGCAGGGACATACGCGCCATTGCACACGTTCATTCCGCCGTTCCCGTTGCAGAAATAGCTGACACCATTCACCAGGTGGTGCTGCAGGTTGTGCTCATGCCCGTTAAAGTATGCCACAACCCCAGCGGCCTCAAACAGCGGCGGCAGTGTTTTGAGGAGGATGGGACTGCACAACAGAGGGGGCAATGGAGTGGCAGCAGAGAGGACTGGGCGTGCAGATGCTCGAGTGGAGTGGGGATGACGATGGCACCTTCTCCGATTCACCCGGAGGTGGGGGCTACAACTTCTGATAGTGATTTGGTGGCTGAGGTGAGGGGAAGGGCTGGCTGGGTCCCTCGTGAGGGATGTGCTTATCCACGGGGGGGGGGCGGACCAGGGGGGGGGGGGGGGCTGATCTGGCAGACCCACCCACTCAGGGGCCAAACCATCCACCCACCCAAAACGAAAAAAAGTTGCCTGAGGAGAAAATGAAATTTTGAATAGAGAGCCAAAAATGGGAGGCCCGTTTTAGGTACAGAAACTTTTTTTTGCCCTCAGACCCATCCACCCCCGTCCCACAGGCCAAACACTAAGCACAACCATGTCCCTCATGTTGGTCATTTGGTGAGTGGGTGGGCACCTCCTCAGCGGAACCCCCCCTCGCAGGCACTTTTGATGAGATGCCTGAGACATCCCACAGCCATGGGCTCGATCGGCGATGATCCGGCGCTTTCATGACTTTCAGTCACCCACTTTCAATTATTGGCAATTTCAATTATTGGCAACCCAGGGGTGTTTCTGCCCAATGGTGAGTTACCTTCCCATGCCCACCCTGAAAACCACCCACAACCAGGGAAGAATACGTCCACAGGGCAAAAACAGCAGATGATGGGAAATTGACAGCATTCTAGCATTTTAAGTGCCAAACACAGTTTGTTTTGATCCATTATTTGAGTTTTTGGACTGACTAGGAATCTGGGGCAGTCCTGTGCCTGGGAACACAGTGGTTACCGCGGCCACCTTGGCCAACAGGGAAAGAGGGTCCCAAATAGCCTACTTTTCGCACAGCACACGGTGCCCCTCCCCCCCAAACAAAAAACAAAAGACAACCTGTCAGCGTAACCCAGTGGTCCACATTCCAAAACAGGCAGGCTCCCCAAGGGTAGCAGGTAGCCAGGGCAGGTGTGTCCTCTGCACGTAGCAACTTTCTGGGGGAGCATGGCTTAGAATGCGGACCCACAATACCGCCCTGGGTCAAACCAGCAGAAAGGAGTGTGCACCATATCCGGGAGGTAGGTGCATCATAACAGTCCCAACCTTCGGTTGTGCAGCATGCGGAACGCACTTGCATTCTGAGGCAGATGGAAATGCTCAGCAGGGCTTTCCTCAGTGCAGTTCCCTGGCTATCCTTGGGGGGTTGCCTGATTGACAACCAGATTACGCTGCCGGGGTGTGGTTTGTGTGTGCAGTGGACCAATCATCAAGAATTGGTTACTGAAAGGCAGTAACCAAACCTCCCCGCCCCCCACACACAGTGCCCCTCAGAGCTCCCAGCCAAAGGGGGCCTCCTCCACCTATACATGGGACAAACTTTGCACTGCGGGCGCACTGTGGGCACACTACGGGCACATGTATCAAATACCACCCAGAGGAGAAGGAGGAAGGAAACATCAAGCAACACATGCAGATGCAACAACACGGCATCAGGGTATTGCGGATGATTATCCTTCCAAAACTGCAAATGGGCCCAGCGGAATTCATCAAGAAATACAATGCGTTCGAGCGGTCTGCACTTCCGAACACCTAAGTGCTTCAAGGCTCGAGGTTTTGCCCTTTAAGACGATTGGGATCCACTGCTTGAAGAAGACCTTGCCTTCAAGCCTTGCCTTAACCAAGCCTCAAGATTTTTTCTCACAAACTGGCCGCGGGGCGGGGGGAAAAAGGGGGGAGGGGGAAGGGGGGAGGGGGGCAACACGGCGACCCTTAACACTTTCTTCTCGGCAATGACGAGGAAGCGCTATTATCGCATACATACCTCCGTACCCCCAAACCCCCAGACACACATCCCCCCTGGAGGTATGCATGTGGTAGTAGTGGGTAGCGCGCAGGCCCCCCCACCCTGGGAACCCCCCCCCCCCCCCCCCCCCCGCGGCCGAAATCCCCCCCCTACACCCCCCAGCCGACACCCCCCCCCAAACTACCCCCAGCCCCCCCCCCAGTTTTAACAGATAGCTTGGGGCGGGTGTCGCATCAAGACCGCTGGTAGCCCCCCCCCCCCCCCCCCCCGGGCCTTGCCCGCAGTGCGCCCGCAGTGCAAAGTTTTGTATGTCGGCAAATACTCAAATCCTAGTTTTGGCCCTTTTCCACAAGTTTGTTGTTCCATAACTGGGTTTTCGAAGCTTCTTGTGCATTTGGGATGTGCCATACTTTACTTGTCACCCATTTTCACCCGTTTTCCGCCATTTTGAGCCTCTTGAGTTATGGACTTCCAACCCACACTCTGTTGTGTGGCCCCTTGAGTTGGGGCTATGGACTCTCCACGCTCTCCAGTGTGGCCCCTTGAGTGCGCGCCTTGCTTCATAGAAGAGACACATCATGTCAATCCCTGCTAATGGGTCTGTCACCACCCCATCGCCATGGGTCACCCTCAACGAGCATCTCCCGATCACCATCCCCGAACAGACCCCGGTCTACACATTCTCTGCGCTCTTGGCTTGAAGGTCTTCTTGAAGCCTTGCCTGCCTTGCTTGAAGGCTTGGTTGGGGGTTAAGAGAAAAAATGGATGAACTTCTGCTTACAGGTCCTTGAAAAGCTCCCCCTCTGAGGGGGAGGAGGAGGAGGAGTCTGGGCGCGCGCGCTTTGACTGAAGCTCCTGTTGGGCTTCGTCCCCCCTCTTCTTGTTGCGCTTCCAGCGCTTTTAAGAGGACGAGATCGCTCAGCCCCAGAGGTCGTTGCCTCGGACTCACTTGGGACAGGGGGGGGCAGGAGGCTTTGACTGGGGCAAAGGCTGGGGAGGCAAGCTTGACGACGATGAAGCAACATTGCCGGGTGCAGATGAGGCCGCTACATCACACCGGGCATCATCAGCCTGTGCAGGTGCATTGCCTTGTTTTTTTTTCTTTGCCTTATGAGGCACCCCATTCAACACCGCCTCTTGCTCTGCCTCTGCAATGTGCATCAAATCAGGGTGCCATGCAGTGTCATGCACATCTGCATAGTGCTATGCCACGCAGTATGACCAAACTGTCGTTGTGCATAGGGGACACCGTACAGGATGATTTGTGCACGGGCTACTTGCAGATTTTTTTTGCAAGCATGTTCCAGCGCAGCTGAGCTGGTTGACTGGGACAGTCAAAGATCATGAGGGTGACCAAGGCATGTGTCCGCTTGTTACGCATCATGACCTGGGTGGAGCAAGTGACACGATCGCCACAAAACCCGAAAGCGGTGTTCAATGAAATCTCTTCCTGTCCCTTGACACACTCTTTCCGTAGAAGGTGCTGACCCACATGTGTACGCATGCACACGCGTGGCACTGTTGCCTAGCAAATCTTGCACTGCATTGGAGCAGGAAATGTCCGTGGTCAATGCCTTGTCACCACGATCTGCAACAAGCCTTCATAAGGCTCACACTTCAACGGAGGCACCTTTTGAGGTGCAGATTGGGCACACCATTCTGAAAGGGCATCCAACTGACTTGTCGGTGCATACCATTTGTTATCCTCATTTACCTGCAAACGAATGAACTGGACAGAGGTACCAGGAAACGACATTGCAAGCGCATGAAGACGGTCATGCCAAACATGCAACCTTGCGCTTGCATAGCGCTCAAGGGGCATAAATTGCCCATGGATTGTGAGGTGCGCAGCACCCTCAATCTCAGATGTGGGGGTGCCCATGGTTGGTGACAGCCCGAAGGTAAAAGATGCCCAAACTGAGCTGGTCCTCCTGAAAGCACACACAAGCAGCAAATGTGTCTCCAGCCACAGGCATGTTTTCCGCTTGGGGAGTGATGGTCAATGTCGGCAATTTGCTTGGCCGCGGCATCTAGTTGTGGTAGGCAACGAGGCACGTAAGGCACGCTTTGTGGCAGCCCTTCATCTTGCACACCACGCAACTCCCTGGCTTCAGTGACTTCTCAAGGTCGAGTGTTGCCATGGTGTGTCGCTGGGCTGTACAAAGGGAGCAAAGCAAGGGCCAAACACATGGCACACCCTTCAAAGGGGACAACAACAACGAAACGCAACGTACTATCAATACCCGATTCAGCGTTGCGCGGACCAACATGGTGCCTACTACCATCACTCTACGGTGAATGCTTTCCTGGGTGCCTACTCCCATCGCTCTGCGGCGACTGCATGTGTTGTGGTATGGGTTTCGGCACACACAGGTTTGGGTTTGGGCACCATGGTGGCCTTTGAAAGATTTTGCAACGGGAACAGCCCCTTGGAGCACTTGCCTAAGAAAAACGCGGGAAAACGTCGCATCCCCAACTCAAGGGGCCACACCAAAGCGTGGGAGTCCGTATCCCCAACTCGAGGGGCCACACCGAAGCGTGGATTGAGAGCCCCTGAACCCAACTCAAGGGGCCACGCAAAAAAGCGTGGATTGCGAGTCCCTAACCCCAACTCGAGGGGCCACGCAACAAAGCGTGGATTGTGAGTCCCTCACCGTAACTCGAGGGGCCACACAACAAAGCGTGGATTGTGAGTCCCCAACGCAAACTCAAGGGACCACGCAAGAAAGCATGGATTGTGAGTCCCTAACCCCAACCCAAGGGGCCACGCAACAAAGCATGGATTGAGAGTCCCTAACCCCAACTCGAGGAGCCACACAAAAAAGCGTGGATTGAGAGTCCCTGACCCCAACTTAAGGGACCACGCAACAAAGCGTGGATTGAGAGTCCCTAACCCTAACTCAAGGGGCCACACTACAAAGCGTCGGAAAGAAAAACAAGAAAGAAAGAAAGAACGCAGTACCGCGTTCGCCCCTGAAAGAATTTGGCGCTGCACTTGGGCCGGGGTTTTGCTCCGAATGCAAGATCTTCACTTCGCAACAAACGATATTTGTTTAGCGGCCCGTCTTGCTAATTGTCCGCTGGAAAGCACTTCGCAACAAACGACATTTGTGTAGCGCCTCGTTTTGCTAATCCGGCACTCAAAAGCACTAATGGTTTGATGAAAACGAAGCATACACTAAAAAAAAGGGGGGCGCCGTTGGCGCCATGCCCCCAACCCACTATCTCTCAAAACCCGGGGGGGGGGGGCGGGGGGTGTCGCATACAAGGACCGGGGCTGGCCGCCCCCCGGGGCAAGGCATTCTCTATGTCTGCCATGCCCAGCAGTGCTAGCCTCTAGACACGCAGAGTGAATTGAGTTGATTTGAGTCCTACTTGGTAGCATTGGCCGGGCCGGCACAGAGGACGGGTAGCACCAGAGACAAGTGGTGGCAGCGGCTGTTGGGGGGTGCTTGAGAGTCATATTTGGGTTGGGGGATTACGAGGTCTACAGGAAGGCTGCACATATCATTTGTCATTGAAGAGAAATCTACGGGCTGAAGCAAACATGGTTTGTGGACAGAAGGAGGTTGCATATGCTTTATCTGCTGGCAACCCCCCCCCCCCCCGTTCCGGCGAGAAAAACCCAACGTTCCGGTGCAACGTTCCGGCGAGCCGTTTTTTCAGCAAAAGAGGTTCTCGGTGCCCAGGATCTCAGTCCCAGGCCGCAAACACACCTTCCTTTTGGTTGTTCTGTAGTTGGAGTAATGTGGAAACCCAAAGCATCCCTCAATTTGCAAAAAAAAATTTCATCTCTCGGTCTGTACATGGTTCCTGATCAGTGGTATGTCAGAATCTGCCACTGGTCCAGTGGTATATGCACTAGTCTGCAGATTGCCATGCGTGGGTTCAAACCCCGCTGACCACCCACCAAAGTCTCTTGCACTTTTTGTCACTTGGCTCTGATCTGCATCCAAAGCTGTCCTTTTTTTTTTCATGCAGAAACAAGGCTGAAAAAAATTTTGCAACGCGGTCATCTACTGTGACGGTTTTGACGGTTCTGCAGGCCTTGTTCTTTGGTTCTGGTTTGACTGGTTTGACTGGTTTGCCTGGTTTGACTTGTTGAACCTGAGCAGATGATGTGCCGTCGCGTTGTCCAGGCTCATCTCGGTGGGCTGCAACAGGGGTCTTGTCAAAGAACTTGTTCGGTTTGACAGAACGGACACAGAAATCACAGACATTTCCCTCATCAACGTCAACATCATCTTCCCAATTCTGTTGCAATAACAGCTGCTCCTTCAGTTGCAGATCATGGAAATCAGTCATGGATGCCCCATTGGAGCCACAAAAACATTTCAACATCTCTGCCAGTGGATGGACGAACAAAAGTGTTACTGGCAAAGTGGACGACAACGGTTGACAGTAGCAGCAAGCGTTTTCACTGAAAAACATTGAGCCTCACAGAATCACAACGTTCCAGCAAAACGTTCCGGCATGTTCCGGCAATTCCGGTGACCGGAACGGGGGGGGGTTGTGCTGGATGGTTATCAACCACCCAGTTCTTCATGATTGCTGGCCGCGATGGGCCGCTGTTCAGGCTGGAGTCCTGGATGGTGGTCAGAGGCTGAGGATCGGGTCTTGAGGGTCTTGAGGGTTGTCTGCAACAGCAATCTGACTGGTCCAACTCCGATCTCCCCACACTTCACACGCCTGTCCACATCCCTTTTCATCCTCTCTACCCCTTCCTACCCCACCACCCTGGTCAAACAAAACCGGTCACACAACGCGCAGGATGCCATGTTGCAGAGTGTTTCCGGACACATACAAAGGGCCGTAGTGCATTGAGGACCAAACGTGATGATGTCCAGTCGCAATGATCCACGTCGCAGTCGACTCAGACAGAGTCCTCTTGAGCCATTCCACATGGGCGTGGGCCGCAGCGGCCCACGTTTGTTTTTGCTTGAAGAGGAGAATATCCGAGAGATGGCGCGGGAGCAGTGTCAGGAACGGGTTTCCATCACAAAATCGTGCTGAGCTATGCACTGGCAGCACATGCAGGTCACGCATGGCACTAGAGCTTGAGGTCGAGGAGTCGAATTGGAACCGATAACTCAGAAAAGGCAGTTAGCTGTACTGACAACAACAGTCCGAGACTGCAGCCCACAATTACCAGACCTACATGCAGGGAGACATTGTGAAGAGGTCTCCTTGGTCTGCAACGCCGCCCAACTTTGTAATGCTTACCTCAGCAGGGCGAAAAGTTGGGCTTGCACTAGAACTACACACGTGGTTTCTGTAACTCAGCATCATCAACTACAGTCTGCAACCTGCCAACCACCATTGAGGGATGCCACCCTCCGGATGCCGACACCCCCCGGATCTCCCCACATAGGCTAAGAGTGGCTACGAACAACCGGCCGAAGTATGGTTGTGGGGAAACAAACTAGGTGTATCAACATGCAAGATCTGGGATGAATTTCAGACGTTCTTCACGTGCATTGGGCCCTAGTAGTCAAATGAAGAGCGGTGCGTGATGCGTGAATGGCCCTTTCTCAGGTCCGTCCATAACCTCTCCCCAAATGTGTCCGACTTTTTGGTGGGTTATGGAGAGTTACGGTTCCACTCCAACCATGCAGTTGCAACGCTTGTGGAGAAACTGTGCCTAGCAGTTGGAATAACATCCACTAAATCTCTAATTCCTTTCCCCAGACCAGGGACAAGGGGTGGGGGGAAGCGGAACATGACAACACGGGTCCACACTGGAGTAGTGTCAGCAAATCTACCCGCTGTTAAAACACCCAGATTCTCCACCATCATCCCAGTCAAACGCGCCGTAGACGTGGTGCCATGCCCATGGGGAGGACTTCAGCGGCGAGGCTGGAAGCCCATCTATGAAACTGAAGACGATGCAAAAAGGCACGTGGCCCTTTGAGCCCAGCCCGTCCGCCCCACTAAGAAAAATCAGGGGTTTCCATGGTCTCCCACCCCCTACACGCAGCCCTATCCCAATATCCTATGCAGGATGCCAAACACCCGCAAGACGTTCAGCACCTCAGACCGCACTGGTCACGCACACCTGTGGACTGGCTAGGTGAGCAGGAAAGCCATGGGGGACGCTGCCCTGCTCAATGGCAATCAGAAGGGCCGTGTCTATGACAACTATTTGCACAGTCTCGGTTGTGCCTGGAATCTGGACAATGTCGGTGTAGTACGTGTCCGGGAAGTACCACCGCTTGTTATATGAGTACTCATGGTGCTGCAGATAGAGGCAATCGATGCGCAAGCAAAGGCCGCACAATCAGGCCATTTTGTGACCCTTCCCCCCCCCCCCCCCGCTACCTCGCTCCCGCTGAAAGTCATAACAATCGATGTTCAGATAATCCGAGGTGTAAACTTCTATAAAACGTGGATATGAAGTGAGAGTTGAATCTTCGTTAGCAGGTCAACCCGACATAAAGGTGCAAAAGGAAATGACTCAAGGCTACAAGCAGCACAAGATGGTAGTCAGCTCAAGTCCCCAGCCCATTCTCCCAACTCCCCCACGGCCTCACCGCTTCAATATACAGTGTCTGCGCTCCGTACCTCACCAGGAAACAAAAACTCGCATTACAACATGTCAATAGTGTCTCCAATTAGCACACCACATCAACTTGTAACAACATACAAGAACAGACTCAAGACAGACTACCATCCCCATGTGGACAGGTAAATATTGCCATTGGACCTTTTTGGTGAAGGGGGGCCTTCAGTCCTCTTCCTGAATATTGTCTCTTTGCGTCTACAACCTGCTGATAGTGTACTTGTCATAGACAGCGTCTACAGTACCGAAGGGGGGGTGGGGTTCAGTTCAGCTCTGGACCCCAACCCTTGCAGCGTGGGCAGGGGGTCCATTCTGAGCATTTTGAATATACACAAGCGGGGTAAAATCTTCTTTTACCATGAACCAAAAATGAAAAAAAGTATCGCGTTCCAGCAGACACACCAATAAACTGACAAAGGCACCTAGCGAGCGGTGTAAGACACATGTCAATTGAACATGATGTTCAACTCTTTGCAAGCCCTTGTGGCCATAGTACCCATCCCTTATTGGGGTTCCAAGAGTGAGGAGGGATCAAAATGGCTGCATAACTCCTGGCCTTCTCAGCGGTCCCCAAATGGGAAAGAATCAACCGGCTACATAACCCAGGCCCATTAGTCATACTTGAATTCTCCATCCAAATCTGAGCATTTGGGTACCAACACATTGGGTGAAGAAAGTTTTGGCCCCTGTCCTTAGAGGTTAAAAAAATTTCTGGGACTGCTGGTGCCCAAGTTGGTTGTTCCCCATCATTCACCATTGGTGTGGTACGGGGGTCCACCCCACCACACCACACCACACCACACCCAACCCCACACCACCCCACCCCACCCCACCCCACCCCACCCCACCCCACCCCACCCCACCCCACCCCACCCCACCCCACCCCACCCCACCCCACAGCACACCACACGCCATCCCACCCCATACCACCCCATCCCACCACACCACACCCCACCCCACCCCACCAAACCACACCACACCACACCACACCACACCACACCACACCACACCACACCACACCACACCACACCACACCACACCACACCACACCACACCACACCACACCACACCACACCACACCACACCACACCATACCACACCGCACCGCACCGCACCGCACCGCAACACACTACACCTCAATCCATGCCGAGATGTTGGATGAATAGTCATGATTGCCCAGCATCACGTACCACGTGGTGTTCAACAGCGATGGAGCATTGTATACGTCTTCAAACGACTTCCAGAACCTTGGGTCTTGAGCATTCCCATGAACACTCTCCCTCCCATTTCTGTATATGCACAGTCAGCAGATGGGCTCTGGGCATGGATCAGGTCAGGGAAAGGCAAGGCTAACTTTCGGAACAGGACAGAGTGCCCAAGAGAGGGAGGGAGGGAGAAGGAGGGTGGGAGAAAGGGTGGGTGGGAGGGAGGAGTCGGAGTTGGAGTTGGAGCACAGCATGGTATGCAGAGCATCTTATATAGTGTGCAAACCGCCTTCCCAACCCTTTCTGTGCCTGTTGTTTGGACTTGATACCATACCATTGTCTCCTATTACTTCCGCCTCCTTGTTGCCTTGTCACTCCGTCCTACTCTGGTATATCTCCGACTACACTCCCCTGACTGTGCTGACCGTCATCATTCCTCTTTTGAGGAGGGAGGGAGGGAGGGAGGGGGGGAGGGTTTTTTTTTAACTGGTGGCCATCCAGCAACCTCACAACTTGCCGCCAAGAGCAGCCTCCGACATGGCACAAAGACAAAAATTGCACCCTGAGGTGCACCAGAGCATGCACCGGGGACTTTGTGTGCTCGGTTGTTGTGTGTTGCACTGATTTTCTGCGGATGCAGGGACTGCATGGTGCACAACACCTTGGGTGTCTTTCCCATTGGTGCCAAGTTTCTTGGCATTGTGCCTCCACATGGAGGAATCTATGCCTACATGCACAGGTCTTTGTGCCTCCACCTAGAGGCTCCGGTGCCCACTTAGGGGGAGGGGGGGGGGGGGCAATGGTGTCTATCCAAGGAGGCCTTGGTACCCTTTCCCTATTGGTGTGTAGACGTCCACACAAATGGCAGTGCACCTCTCTCATTAGGCCTTTAGACAATGTCATCACCCCTGCCACATGCCAATTGAGAGACTACTGGGGTGCTGGCCATGTTACCAATCTATCAACTATTGGGTTGCACTTTGCCCTGTTCGCCGGTTGATCCCCATCCCAACCAGATCTGCAGCTAGGTCTAGTTCCGCTTGCTTTGCTGCTGCCACACTCCAATGCCACAGCCCTATTGCCGCAATCACACCACCTATACATTGCGCCATGCAGTGTTGTGTGCTTGGCACTTGAGCCGTGCATTATGTGTGCTTGTGTTGCTCTTGTTTGCAGGTCATGCCATGTGTGCCGACTCACCCTCCAGTTGCTCATGCGATGGCTTAGCATTGGCCTACCAAGTACCATAAAGGCAAAGGCTACTGAGGGGGCTTGTCTTATGTGGCGAAGGTGCAGTGTAGGTCCGGCCGCAAAAGCTGCAGGCCAAGAATAACTCTCTAACAACAAATGAACATTAACTTGATGGTCAGAAGAAAAAGCTATTTTTCAAAAAGCCATTTCAGTGCTTGTCCACAAAAATAGCACCAACGTATAATTTTCACTTCTTTTGACATTGATCTGTTGACACTATCGTCTCTGCAAAGGAGTAACTAGAGCTATAGGTTAATGTGGTTAGGGCATCCGCCCTATAACAAGTGCAAAAACACACATGGTTCTTTAGGAGCCGATTCACGAGGAGACACGTGACAGGTTCCCTGTGAGTCCATGCTCGGCTATTTTTCTAGGAGACCAAGGGGTGAGACCAACGCAGCCACTGAAGACTCATAGGGTTTCAAAGGGAAGAATTAGGGAAGGCGCAAAGCATAGTAGGTGGCTTAGTTCAATTCTGGACCCCAACCCCCAGGGCATAGACAAGGGGATCTAGGGGGGTGGGGGGTGGGGGGTCAATCTTTTTTTTGGGCGCGGGGGGGGGGGGCTTTCTTGGGTTCGCTATTTCATTTTGAGCATTCCAAATGTACACAAGTGGGGTAAAATCTGCTTTTCCCATTCACCACAAATTGAAAATAGTAGGGCGTTCCGGCGGACACACAACCGAACCAGCACAGGCACCCGGCGAGGGTGTAAGACACATGGCATTTCCAATGTTTGCAAACAATCATTGCAAGTGCACTACACCATTCCATCCACCATATATAGAAACAATCACCTTAAACAAAGGGCACAACCTTGCTTAACGGGGCCGGGTAATAAAAGGGCCAACAGCATACTTGGGGCTAGGATAACCACAATCCTTACCATGTGTGAGGTCACGCCTCGCCATTTCCTCCATCCTTGCCTTGACGTCCTTAGCCCATGCCTTAGTGGCCGTGCAACCCATACCATCTTAAGGAGAAATGTACTGGTTGTGTAACCCCTGTTGTCTCGGGGAAAACTCAAATGGATATGCAACCCTAGCACTCACATTAGTCATATTTGAATTATCCAGTCAAATCCTAGCATTTTGGGTACAAAGACAATTGGGAGAGGGGGGAGTTGTGCTCCAATCCACAAAGGCCCAAAGAATTGTTTAGGTGATCACCATACATTGGTTGCTCCTCATTGTTCATCATTGGTATGGGGAAGGGGCTTTGGCCTGACACATAAGCGCCCCTGGTGGGGCAACGTAGTTTCCTAAAGGATTGTGCTATTTTATTGGCAAACGTACAATGGTCCTAGCACTGTGTTGGCACTCCAAGGAGAGGCTAAAGCCCCACTACAGCATGGAGTATGCTGCCGTTTTTCCTTCCCACCTCCCCATTTCACCTCCCCACTTTAGAATAGTCAATATGGTCGGGGTTATGTCGCCATTCGGTACCTCCCCACTTTGGGGACCCCAATATGGCGGGGTTTGGGGTTTATGTTGCCTTTATAGAGCCGCTCCACATCAAGGATTATGGTGCCATTTGCCACCTTCTTGCTTGGGGTGATAGCTCATACGGCAAGGGTTATGTGACCATTTTTGACCTAATATTTTGGGACTCTGGATGAAAACCATGGTACCCCACAAATGGGCCCAAAGCTCGTAAAAAAGACAAAGCTATTTTCTAGCGCACCATGGCACACTACTTTGGGCCTCAGAACCCCCCCCCCAAAAAAAAGGAATCAATTGTTCTTGGCACGGTCAAGGGTATTGTTGCAAGCCTCGTGTTTCCCCCCAAAGGACCTGTTTTACGGACCAATACATTCCTAGGGAAGGTTAAGACACCCATTCCTAGGGAGATTGCAAAAAGCCCAATGATCAAAGAAATTGGGTGCTAAGTGTCATATCAAATGAAGGTTCACAAAAGGGTGTACACCTAAGTGCACAACCGCCAACAAATGACACCATGGTGGAGGCTATCCATACCCAAATGAAAGAAGCACCGTGGGCTACTCCATGGTGGCGGGCCTTCGGCAATAGCCTTAAGCTAGTAGAATGGATGTGTGGTTCATTCTTATAAGATGCAGTAATTTCTTGTCGCACCATCTCTTACCACAGTGTTGTGGCTTGGGGGTGATTCCTTGCCATTGAGCTTTGATGTGGCGGAAGACTCCTTGCCGTGGTGGGTGTGAGCAATCAAGGGTACTAATGCCCTTCAACACGGGTGCCCTACTATGTGGCGCGATTGTAAAGAACAAAACAATCACCGGAGAAGAGGTGGACACAGGCCACTCAAAGGCACATGGCACATGTGGATCTCTCCAAAAATATGTGCAGCCAAGGAGGATGCCCACATGCCAATTGCAACAATGTTGCGAAGGTTATATTTGAGGCTTTACTTCCAGATTCAGCAGGGCATGAGCTCATTAAGGTGCAAGACGTTGGTGTGGGAAGGAAGGAAGGCGGGATAGTTGAAGTGTGACCAAGGTTTGTAATATGTGTTTTACTTAGCATTGTCAGTGAGGCTAATTCAATTCATAACATTGCACCATGTACCTCGACGTGCATTTTCAAGAGGAATGTGCTACTCACCTATCCCTCATTCTCGTACTCATACTGTACCTAGGAATACAACAATCACATTTAATCACGATACACACTTTTGCTGGATCCAACAAAAGCGTTTAGGAGAATGGGCTGAATCACGGATGTCGAAAGTACTGAAACCGGTGATGTTTTCAAAAACAATTAAAACACCCTTTTGAGCCACTTTTGACCAAACATTTTCCAAAAAAAACCGTTGGCAAAACATCCGGCGAAAGGAGAAATCGACCCTCGAACACCGATATCGCATCTTTTGAGCTTGGTCGTACACATTGACGTCTCCAAGCATGAACTCAACCAAGCCGGCATTTTTCCTCAAAGAGCCATTGGCTGGACTCACGTGACCAGTTTCTCACCCGGAGCACCGGTTTGCCCATGCAGGACTCCACGGTAACGTGGCAATCATTCAAAGGCATAGCGCGGAGTCACGATCCTATGGACTAGCACTACGGAAAGCCGTGGAGCCCGAATGCAACAATGTACCAAAATAAACCACATAGCAAAAACAAAAAAAATCGCACATTTTGCCATGAAACCAAAATCAAATTTTTGGTTACTTGGTGCTTGCATGCGTCATATGCCATGGTACCTCTACAGCAAATGGAAAAGGGGTATGGAAAACGCCAAAGAGGGGGGATCGCGAAGACAGGCGGAGGAGCAGCACAAAAAGCGTCGGTGGGTATGGTCCCGGCAGGCAGAGAGGATCTAATCGCTGAAAGGCACTCCACCTCTGAATATTTGTTGATTGTGATTGCCCTCTCCACGACGGTTTTCATTGCAACTGCGTTGCATTGGGCACATGCACTGTCCGACACATACCAGAACCCCGGAGGTTGCAACAGACCACTAGTGCATCTTCATTTATAATACCCTACACATTAGTGTGCCGCCCCGTCACTTGTTGTCATTAAGCATTTTTACCCTTTTGGTCGTGACATTGACACATCCTAGGTGGACCATTGTACTGCAAACATATCCACATCACTTTGCGGGGGTACAAACGGGCATGCACAGGACAAGTGAGCAGGGCATACACAAGGCATGTAGTTTGCTGTCTCTACAATGCATGGTTTGTAGTGTGCTATGTTTGTGCTCACCACCTCAGTCCCAATATTTAGTCTTGGTTATGGTTAGGGTTGCAAGTTCTGCGAGACACTCCACGTGGTTGGAACATATGCCTAGGAAACTAGCTTTAGCTATACTTCACACAATGGGGCTTTTGCCCAAGCATGCAGCCAAGCAACGAAACCTTTAGTAGGCAGTTGTCCTCCGCAATATGACATGGAGCCTCCTAGCAGAGTACCCTTTGTCATACGACTTTCCTTGTGGCATGGGAGGTTGTCGCAATGTTTCCTCTCTCCCTCCCTCCCCCCGCCCTTGGCCCTAGTGTCACACCCTCTATTTGGGCGGTCCTTGTGGTGATACACATGCACGCGATGCCCACACACCCTCTAGACAGCCCCCAAATACCTACTGTCTACCTACTGTCGGATCAATCTCGTATGTATGTCCCTAGGCTTAATCACATTTTGGAGTTAAACGTGAAGGTACCTTTTTTTTTACTAGCAGAATAATTTTTCTAATTCCAAATCGTAAACCGTGGAGTGCCTCCAACCATAGCAACAACATATGAAAAGATTGTCCGACACCAAAATCCGGACGTGTGATTGGGATGGGGGAGGGTATACATGCCAGTAGAAGGCCAAAACTCTAGCTTGAGCTCATGCACTTCAGATACTCTGTAAGCATATTGCTGTAGAACCATACCACACACACATCAGTGCCTCCAATCTTCGCCGGATGCGGCCAAACTCGATATCGTAGAAAAAATCTATTGCCTTCGGCAGTGCACCTCGAAGAGAGGCTGACAGTCAGCCAATCAGTCCCTTAGCCAGGCCAGCAGCCAGTCAGACAGAAACACACAGTTTGGGTTTTTGTCAGTGGCAGACGCGGCCCCAAGCAGTGGGGAGACCTTTCGCCTCAGGGCAAGCAGTGGCCGAATGGTAATGCAGCCGACGGCAGACTTTTTGGTCGGCGGTTCGAACCCTGGTGGGGCGAATGTGGCGCCGCCGACGCGGCCGACAGGTGGCCGACCAGGATTTGCACCGCCGACCGAAAACAGTGCGTCGGCTGCGTTACCATTCGACCGGCGGTGGTGTGTCAGCGATATGTCTCCCCACTGCTTGGAGCCTTCTGAGCGAAAACTTTTGACCCACCCCCACCCCCCCCCTCAAAAAAGTGATATCCAGTTTTAGGGGATAGAGGCCTCAGAATCAAAAAAAACCATTGGGGGGTGGTCTTATTGGGCAAAATAATGATTTTACAAGGGGTTGGACATCCAATGTCATGCCTTGGGGTATGCTACGCAAATGACCCCAAAAAAGGGGGGGTATACGACGCCCGCGCCTGCGCTTGATCTAACAACCTCTCTTTGAGGTGATTTTGAAAGCGGGGGGAATTAAGATTTCAAAAAATCAGAAAAACAGGTTTTTACCAGATCCCGCGAAAGTAGGTGAAATTTCCGGTGAAAAAAGAGGTCTTTTGCCAGTCAAGGTACCCCTAGGTGCCTATACACATTGAGGTCCAAGGTCATGCAAAGTCCAGAGTATGTATGAAATTCCTTGAGGGTCCGCATGCAAAGGGCTGCCAAAAGCAATGCCTGTTCAAATAGGCTTGTGACGATAGTACACAAATCATTGCATACCGCAGTACAGTAACAAAAGACAAAGGGGTAGGGGGGATAAGAACAACAATGGGCATTGCTCTCTCGGCTCTCTCTAGCATCCACCACACCAAATCAAATACAAAAGCGATGAAGCTCAACAAGCAAAACCTAGACAAAGGAGTGTTCACAACAAAAATTTTAGAGTTTGATGCCCAACCCTTATTGAAATTTTTTAACCCTTTGGGACCTCGTATGGGTGCTGAAATGCCCCGACATCAACGTTTTTTGGGATGATTGGAGGGGCCAAAACGCGAAACCACAGGCTCAAAAAAGGGTACGAACACTTATTTGGACATCCCAAAGGGTCCAAGATCACCTTCGGGAAAATGCGTTTTTGCACCTTTTAGGACCCGATTTTGACTCTGAATTTGTAAAATTTCAAACCACTTTACAACTTGGGTCTTTTCTTTTTGTCCCAAAATGAACCATTTTTCAGCCTTGACAGATCTTTGTGGGGGGGGGGGGGGGGGCAGGTCATCACAAGCTTAAAACGGGCTAAAACCACTTGAGCATCCCAAGTCTGGGAACGATTCCAAAAAAAAAATTGACCATTGTTGACCCACGTGTGACCCCTTTTAGCCCTACCCTAGAAGAGATTTCGGCCGGCCATCTTTGGGGGAGGAATCCCTCCAATATGAGGGGGATTTCAGTTGGGTCGTTCTGCAGATATCTGCTGGAGCACCTGGAAGAAAGGCAGGCTGTTTTTAGGGGAAGGGCACCTAACATTTCCAAGGGGATGTCAAGGGGGACATTGAGTCCACTATGGGTGTTGTGACCAACGTTGCCCACAGCAGCTGGAAGGTATATCGTGCTGTTGTCAGCACCCTGTGTGAGGTTTGGCAGGGTCTGGCTCTGGCTCAGGGCCACACAGTGTGACAGGGAAACAATTTGAGAGGGCCAAAATGCCATTAAGAGGAGGCAGGGCTGGAGGGGTATGAGGATAGGTTGAGACCAGGCCGTACACATAGCAGGGTCGGGTTGAGGCATTGTCAGTCAGGATGATGCATTGCAAATAAAGCGGGTGTTCTACGTCAGTGTTTCTTAGGGGTGCATATTTTCTACTTTCCTTTGATTCGCAAGATACAGGATGACCTTGACAGTGAGCCTAATCACATGATGTGTTGCAAAGTAATTGGGCTACTAGAGAATTGTTGGTGTTGGACTGTTGAGGTGAGCAAAGCGCCTATGCAAATGTGGCCGTAACACTAGGGGTGCTGTATGTTATGCGTGGGAAGAGTAGGAGAAAACGAGTTGAAAACCCCTCATACTCAGAAAATTATGATCCGTAAACTCACGTTTTGGCAGGTCAGACCCAGGCAGGGCCAGACACAGTGTGGTCGGGTTGGATTGAGGCACGACTATACAAGTAGGCACCGTTCTGCTGAGGGTGGGACAAACACAGTGTGGTGGGGATAGGCCGAGGCAGAGCCATACACAGTGTGGTAGAACATGTCTCCATGATTGATGGCAAAAGTGATGTCCATGTTTACATCGCCAACCTTTCCCATGGCCCTACGAAAACAAGAGTTATGGTCAGCCTGAGTGGAGGCCGTATGGATCAAGGCGCCGGAGATGGCTGGGGCGGGGAGAGTCTGAACAGCGCGGGGAGCTTCGTGTTCGTGAAGCAACATACAAGGCCTGATGCACTCCAACCCTTTGCCAAGGCACCGCCCCGAGAACGACTGGCTTCACTGCCTGATGGTTCTTGTACATTACGTTACATTACGTTGCATTCCGTCACAAGCCCATTATAATCCGTTGCAGTCCCGTTGCAGTACGTTGCAGTCCCGTGACACTATGTTACAGTCCCCTTGCAACATGTTACAGTCCTGTTGAAGTACTCCACAGTCCTGTTAACATTACCTGACAGTCCCGTTACAACACACTAAAGCCCCATTGCAGTACGTTGAAGTGCCCCCTACAGTGCAACTGATTGTGCCTCGGCATCTGCGTTATAGGGAGCGCACGGGTGTGGAGTTCTCCTTGACGTGGGGCTGGGGGTGCCCTGCCGGGGGGGTCAAAGAAATATTCGCCCGCCGGCCCCCTAACCAAGGGGATACCTACTGTACCTTGAACAAAGGCGAATCTGAGACGAAGAAAGAGGAATCAGAGGCGGTCGTGAAAATGATGGGACCGTTGGGGGCCATCCGAGGCATCGTTTGGGTGGGGCGCTGATTTTTTATGCCTCTGCCGTTCCTTAACACATCCTGGTCAGCTCGACTCAGTGATTGGACCGTGACCTGTCAACCGCTGGACGTAGTCAAAGAGCTCAATAGTCACAGGACAGTTGCCCTCTGTCGCCTCGGACACACCTCTGTCCTGAAATGAGGTCGCTCACGGACGACTTTTCGTCATAGTACCGTATTTTGATGAAGTGATATCACCCCTTTAGGTTTCTGATGCTTGCATTGAAGCATTTGCTTAGGAAGGAGACCTCGTGAGCTTGTGTTGACCCCTCTGGTACCTCCTACCAACCATTGGAACATCCCAATCAGGCAAGTGTCAAATCCCTTGTTTACCACCAAATGAAGGGAAGATGGCTTAAAAAGGGATACAACTGAACCACTACCTTTGTGCCACCTGCAACCCATCGGTGGTCAAACAAAATAATGCATGCCATGGCTGCTCACAATAAATATGATGTGACTGTTTGTGTTCTGCAACCTCCTCCGCACCGTCTCTACCACCATGCCACCGCAGGACAGTCAACAAGGGAGGTCTCAGTTGGCTGACCAATGGGTCCTCGCTTGCAATGAAATAGACCTGTGTATAGTTGGCTGGCTTGTTTGCCACATCCCAAGCTCATGTTGGGGGCACAAAGAGAGAAGACACGCAGCGGATACCACACTCCTTGGCAAACTTGGGAACTCTGCCCAATATGTTTTCAAAGAAGGTCAACAGCCACTTTCTTCTCATCACATTCTTCATGTTTCCAAGCAGTCCACGGGGGTGGCATCTAGCACAATAGGAAAATGAACTCAACTAAGCCTTGAACCCAGGGAGGGCTGCACTCAGCATACTTGGCAATATCCCGCTGCCAGTCATTGTCAGTTCCAGTGTCCCCAATGGCGAAAAATCGGAGGCTGGTCTCCACTGTTTCCACAAACAGCAGCCACCAGACAGCACAAATCAAAGCGCGCATGATGCTGAGAAGGATTCTGAAGGCACAGAAGGTGTTTCCTGGCTCCCCTCGCGGACGTAGAAGCAGCCTGTGCATGCATTGACAAGTTGCATTGCACTGGGCCCTGCCATGAAGTCTGCCCCTGTTGGTACTTCGGTGCATTTCATCCTTGCTCTCAACCCTGTTCATGTGGCTGGTGTGTTTGTCTGTTGTGGTCAACCAGTAACAGTTCAGTGGTGTCCACTGAACAGTAGGCCGCACCACGAACAAGTGAGTAACGTCCACCAAAAGTTACGCCTTGCAATAAGTTGCACTCTGCACACCCAACAAAATTAACACCAACCATCCAAAAGCCTCGAAGAATTGACAGCAACCATGCAGAAGCCACTAGGAAATAGCAGCAACCATCTAGAAGCCACCATGAATCACCGGCAACCATTGAGAAGCCACCGGGGTTGAATAGCAACCATCAAAAAGCCACCAAGAATTACCTGCAACCATCTTGAAGCTTCTAGGAATTGGTAACAACCATCCAAAAGCCACTCGGAATTAACAGCAAGAGTCCACAACAAGGCATCAAGAAATAGCAACAACCATGAAGAAGCCACCAGGAACTAGCAGCAGTAACCATCCAAAGCCACCAAGAATTGACAGCAACCAAGTTGCAAACATTTCAAGAATTCAACAGCAAGAATCCAGGAGCGGCAAGCATTTTCAACAAACCATCCACAAACCTACACAACATACACAGAACTACAAAATTAACGAAATTAGATGTCACATGCATGTGAATGCCTTGCTAGTCTGGTATCAAAGAAACTTTTCACAGCCTCTTACCCTACAATGTGTCTGAGAAACACCCCCAACCGGCCCAAAATGCTTAGAATATGCGCGGTGTTACCTAACATAGCCCCGCAAAAATTACATAGCTCAATCCAATTCCAAAAGTAGTCCACTCACAAACACCCAAATTTTTGTGGGTTCTGGCTCTCAACTCTTTGACCCCTGTGCCAGCCCAGAACCCCATCGGGCTCACTTGACCACTGCCAACCTTTGGCTAGTGCCCCCATATCCAAAGGGGAATCCTTGCACTGTGTGCGCACATCGCACGCACTGCAAGCTACTTTTAGACAAGGTCCTCCCTAAAGAACCCCCAGGCACACCCCTTCCAAATGCCTCTAAATTTAGGTCACCCAAACTACCCTAGCTAGAGACAAATGCAAGCTACCTTCCCCTCACATAAGACATCATGCAAAATGCGGAAAGCCACACAAATACCTTCTTTTCTGTTCAATTGTCAACTAATTACAAAATCAGAATGCTCCGGAGTGGCCTTGTTTGAAAGCTCACTCAGCCTACCAGCTAGTGCCAAAGCCTCGTATGTGTCCACCTCATCCTCAACTGGACCGGGGGGCAAAGTGGCTTGCATGAGGGAATCCACGTCAACCTCCGGTTTCCATTTGTGGTACAACCACGCATCCTCACCAGCAGTGATGCAGCCTTGCATAGGGCATTCGACTATGGTCAGGCAAAAAATGGGGAGTCCGCACCCCAACTCAAGGGCCCACACCAAAATGTGGGAGTCCATGGTGGAGATGAGCAAAAAAGTGTGAAAAGGGGTGGAAAGGGGTGAAGGTGGGTGAGAATCAAAAAATGCCATATCCCCAATGTGGAAGAAGCATCAAAACCTACGCTAGGGGCAACAATGATGCCCCTAGTGTCACAAAGTATGGGTCTCCAGTACGGCTAGACGCCCAAATACTTGCACTGTGCCTGCACTGTGCGCGCACTACGCTTAAGGCGCCCCCCCCAAGCGAAAAATTGGGTCCAACCAGCTTGGCTGCGGGATGGCAAGGGCTTAAAACCTGCATACATTGTGATGCATGATTGATGTCATGCCCAAAAATGATCCAAAAAGGCTCAAATGGCATCCCATGATAACTTTCGAATAAACCTGTTTTCAATCCTTTTTCAGAAATGGCTTGCAAACGTCTTTTTGAGCATTCCCCGGCACACATGCTTGCAGGTCACACAAACAGCATTGGCATTGTTTTTTGGCAGACTACAGTTGTTTAGCCATAAATCCATGATGGTCATCACCCTCTAGAACCATTTTGCCATCACTTCGTGTCTCAAGGTGGCAAAGCCGCAATACACACCGTCCATGTTGTTCAGCAAGGTGTTGTCAGGCGCTGCCACCAATAGTGCATGAGTTCCAGAAAAGCGCCGCTAGGCACCCCCACCAATTGGGTTTCCGTTCAGAATCGTGCCTTTAGGGGCCACTTCAGGTTTACTCTAGATTACGCTCCTGCCCTTCTGCCATCGTGAGTCACTCACCATCTGTGCTGCATTCCATATCCCACCCCACGGCGTTCAAACAGGTTGCTGAGCCCTCTCCCTGGCCCTGTTACTGACATTTGTGGAAAACCCATCACCGGCACATGCCTCTGACCATTCCTCTTCAAATGATGTGTCCACCTCCAGCTCTGTGGCCACCCAACCCCCGGAGTCATCCTCTAAGGTCAAGAACAGTGCTGGATCTTCCATGGATCCGATCTCAATGCATCCCACTCTGTCAGACGTCGTCTCTTGGACAGTGGGATGAGATTGTTCAGGTGCAGCCTCCTTCCCAGTGACGCTGGGGCATCTACCTCGTTCCCGCAGACGTCCAGGTGAGATGGTGCCCACCTTGCCTGCACATGCCCCCCACCCATCCCACGTAGCCACAAAATCTGTGCCCACAGGTCCTTGTGTCCCACTTCTCCTGTAGAGCACCGCCACCCATGGCTCCGCCACTTTACCAACCACTCCACTATGCCCTTATAGACATACTCCGAGTCTAAGACTACTGCCAATCTCTCCGACAACTACCCTTGCAGAAGCACATGCAACACCGCAGCTCCCCCTTGCTAATAGTCTGGAATGTGCCAGTACACGATTGTGGTAGTTCCTTTGAACCATACTCCATACCACACCCCATACGCAGCCTGCATCCACCCACGCACCCAATTTGCCAACCCATAGGTGTAGGCCACTGTCCAACCTTGGGCAGTCAGCTCTTGCAATTCCTTCATTCAGCATTTCTTATGCTCCACCCACTTGGCCTCCTTCAGTGCCTGTTTATTCACCACCGGCGGCTTGTACTGCATTGTCGGAGGCTTTCATGAACCAGCCCTGCAGCTGGGCCACAATGTGTTGTAAGTCGCCCCTGGTGCAAGACATGTTGTGCTCAGAACGCCAGCCCTCCAAAACTGCTGGTACTTTGCATCACACTGCGCCTTTAGCCCCGCCCACAGCACCAGCCTTGTGCTATGGTCAGGGAGAGGAGTGGCTCCTCTCGTAAAATTCTGTTGGGCTCCACCTGCCTCGAGTCCGTGATCACAAGCCCAAAAGCCCTACGAACAGCGTCAAACACGAGGGGGGAGAACCAACAATGCCGCATCACATGCTCATGATTTCCCACCCGCCCATCTAAAGCACAAAGATTCCCTCCCATGCGTTCCATCTGAACCCCCACTGGCAGTTTTCTCCGTAACGCCCGCCAAATAGAATCTAGGTCCCATTTAGGCAAGTGCAGATTACTAAATGCTCGCGCACCTTTCGTGGCTGACGTGCTTCAGGGCATGCCAATGCAGCATCAGTGAGCAATTGGCCAAACCCAATTCATTTCAAAAAAGTGCGGAATGCCACACTAGGAGTGTGGGCAGTGCAAAGTGGGGGGGTCCTGGTTTGGCACAAAATCCTCCAAAGCCCTGAAAATGGGTCATTTACAGATCAAAAGTGAAAAATGGGTCAAACACAAAATTGTCAAAAGGCTTTTTTTCTGGGGAAGGGGAATTCAACACTGAGTACTCCAGACAGACACATTTCGCAAGAATTATTTGAGATTAGTGCGCCAAATCTTTGCAGCTCGTTTGACAAATTTGCTAGCATGCTCGTACTCAACCAGTAGTCGCCATGTAAGTGATTGACTGATGCAACACCTACATTTGGACTGATGGTTGCCACTACAACGAAGGGGCGGCCATATGGCCTGGACTGGGCACCCCATCTCTTGGTTGTGGCATAGCCCATGGGCCAGAGGTCCTCTTCAAATGACATCTATTTTACGGCAATCCCATTCCATCCACACAATTTAATTGAAAAATGGGTGGTTGGTGCCCATCTATGGCTTGGTTGAGGAACGATCACCCTGCGATTGTGTCTCATGGTGTGGAGCCCTTTGGGAATATATGGGGTGCAAGACCTGCTCCCACCACCACCATGGCACCATTTGGCACGAGACTATTTTCATGCTACACATATTGGTCCCTAGTTCTTGCTTATGGGTGCCTGTCATTTCTTACACACTCGTGTGTACTTACACTTGCCCCCAACATTCCAATTGTTTGGCACTCCTTGTGTTGAAAATAGAAATAACGCCAAATTTGGATTGACATGTCACCGGAGATGCAGTCTATTGCAAAGTCCTTACAAAGCAGAAGTATCTGCCGAGGGGTGCATGCCCCAACGCGGGCTTACTACAGTGCACCACAGTGACGAGCAAAGCAAAGAGAACAACACCTGGAACCCGCAACTTCTTGAAATTGACTGGTCCTTTTTTTGGTTATGATGGAGACCAAAGCAATTAGTGTGCCCCATGGTGTTTGGGCAAGGCATTGTCTGAGCAAGCAGAAGGGGTTACAAATGGCTTCCAATTGGCTCGGATATGTCTGTTAGAGCATCAAAGAAGCCTGGGATCATTTTTGCAAAAACACCCGAAGTGGCTAATTTTGAAGGCTACCTGGGATCCTTACAACACCTTGAATTTTAAGGCCACACCTGCCCACCCTGAGCTCAGGGAGGTGATAAGGCCTGGGCCAAACTGGGTGTACACCAACAATGTGTCTGAAGAGTTGTTGCAGGCGATTTTAGATGCTGAAGTACGTGGTTTCAGCCTGTTTTTGCGCCTGTTTTTGCCCATTTTGGTCGGGATGCCTGATGTGCTGGTGAAAAGATTGCTGAATTTCAGTTCCGCCTTGCAGCGCCAATCAACCGCACCACCAACCCCCGAGACCCCCGATCCTGAAAGACAAGGGCAAATTTCTTTGGGCGCTTTCGATGTAGGTCAATGCCTTGACTTCAAACCCCATCCACAACCTCTGGACAATTCATATTTCATATAGGCCCTCAAGCCCCTTTCAAACCCAACCACACCCTCTGCAAAGGCCATGCCCTGCATGGCAAGTACCCGAAAGTAAGTACACCAAAATTTCGGTCCAGCAAATTTCAATATACCCCTACTTTGGATACTTTGCCTGCCCGTCTCAAAGGGGAAGCTTTGTCTAACTACGGTGCCGCCTGCTGCTTTCTGAAAGGAGGAGGAGGAGGATGAAGGAGAGGTTCCACAATGAGAGGCAACTCGGAACATCTCCACCTGAACCGTTGTTGTCGATGGGGAGGATTCCTGGACTTCAGTGTATCTTTGGCGGTTCGTTATTTTAAAGGAGGGGGAATGTCTGATAGCCACCCTTCGATGTACCATCCCTGGGATTCTCACGGAGGGCACAACGATCAGAGGCAGGCGCGCATGTCAAAGCAACTGTATACGTCCATGCCCGCCGTAACCATCGGCTGGGCGATGCAGTTCCACAGAACACTTGCCTCCGCTGGCCGGAAGATTTCATAGGCACCAGCTGCGATCTCGCTATCAACATCTGACTAGACAACAGCACGGAACATACAGCCATACAACATTATATCAACACCCAGGGAACACAGAGCACGACACTGCGAGAGCAACAACCTGACCAACTGATAACGATGACAACCACAGCAACAACGTCTGCGGACGCGGGCACGCACGCAAGCCATAGCAGAGCCACGCCTAGTGCACACACCTGTTCAAAGCATCACACAGATAACAGCCGCACACGCGCACGTAGTCACACACGCTTTCCTGATTTGACAGCCACCAGACGCGTGAACCTTATCAATCCGCCCGACAGTCAATTACCCCCCTCCCAAAAAATTGCAAAATTGTGTTTTTGATCCACCAAGCATGAGGGCGCCGCTGGTGCTGCAGACGCCGTTCCCCACGCTCAGGCAGACCTTGCGTATAATCGCACACGATACACAAGCGTACGCACACCACACGAACGCCTCTATCACACCTCGGACTCCAGGTCAAGAACCGGGTTCGCAGTGGGCTATGGGGTTCGCTGCGTTCTAATGGACACGTCATGATGTCATCAGAAGACCGACAGCCGGTATCACCTTGTTTTCGGAGCCCTTGCTAACCCTCATGCTCACTGGCGGGCCAGGACATCAAAAGGGGCTGTACATGGGGCAGTACAAACGGCTGCCTGTGATAATCCCATTGTCCCCCCGACGGTGGGGCTAATGGACACCGAATTTAATACAGGGGATAGCGCAGTGCTGCGTTTAGAGATAAATTACGGTGGCCCAGCCACCGGCAGCTAATCCTCCTCCTCCTCCTCACCCTCGTCCTCTCCCTCCGCCGCCTCTGCGGGTGGAGGAACCACCGGTTTGCTGAACTCCAGCTCGTCATCAGGGGTGGCGTCCACCTGCAAGATCCCATCTTGCTGCATCGCGAACTCTGCCATGGGGTTGGTGGGCAGCTGCGGGGCAAACGTCTTGGCGCGCTTGTCCCTCTTGACGGCGTGCCCGATGTAAATGTTGGCGTATACAGCCCCGACCTTGCCGTCCACGCAGCTGGCAAAGGTGTGGGCCCCCGGCCAGAGCAGGGAGGAGGCGCGGTAGATGCGGTTGGTCGAGGACGGGATGTGGAATGCCTTGCGGACGGACCACGAGGAGAAAATGTTGCGGGAGTGGCACGCGAATCGCAGTTTCGCGTCGTGTGCCAGATCGGACAGCCGAGGGTTGATCTGTTCGGGGGGCGGCGGGGGGGGCTTCTCCACCTCCTCCTCTTCCTCGCCGGCCTCTTCCTCCTCTTCTTCGGGCTTGAATAGGGAGGCGCGGCCCTGGGACTGCGTTAGGGCAGGTTGGATGTGTACCCAATTCTCCAGTTTCATGAGGGCGTCGTCCATGTACCCCTCGGTCCACGTCTTAAACTTCACTGCTTCCTCGTCCTCAGGGTCCGGCGCCTCCGTAGCCTGGATTTCCGGAATCTCCTCGGGGGCAGCTACGGTATATGGCTTCGGCTTTTTGGGGCCGCCTTCCTCATCCTCCTCCTCCTCTTCAGGAGGTTCCGTTAGAGAAAAGATCAAGCGCGGCGCAATCACGGTGCCGTGCGTGATGCGGGCGATTTGGGCCCGCAAGAAATGCTTCTCGACTCCGGGGAACGGGGGATGCGCAGTGACAGGGGCCTCGAGATCCCCGGTGAAGAACTTGCAAATTCTACGAGCGGCCAAAATCCACTCGGGACGTACATCAGGCAACTCGGCCCATACAGTGAGGTCGACGCTCGTGGCCACGTAGTAGACGAACTTGTTGGTGCCGGTCCCACGGGCCTCTGGAGCAATGACTGGGGGCGGCTTGGCCTTGTAGGTGTTGAGCTGGTCATAAATTGCCGTGGGCTTAGGGCCCCCCTCTTCCTCCTCCTCCGCGGCTTCCTCGCCCTCCGGCTCATTAACACGCTCAGCGTCAATCTCACCCTCGCAAACGTAGTAATCTTTTTGCAATCCATAGATTTTGCCCCAAAACCGAATGTTGGCCAACGGCTTTTGGTCCAAAAGACGCTTCAACGCGACCATGATGCGGAACACTTCGGTCTCTTGCAACCCCACTCCGCACCATTTGAAGGTCTCGGCTTCGGCTAAAATATCGGGCAAAAACCCCTTGTCTTCCTCTTCTTCTTCCCCGGCTTCTTCTTCTTCACCTTCATCGTTCACCTTCTTCTCTTTCTTGGGGGGGGCCACTTGGTTGATAAATTGCTTCGCCCATGTGAGATCGCTTTGCTCGCTTAAATTCAAGGCACTCTTGGCTTTGGGTTCTCTACTTTTGTGAGGTGCTTTCGACGGTCCGGGGACCAAGCTCCCATCCCTAACATAGTGGGACAAACGTTCGAACAATTCCAAGGGTGCTTCCGGCTTCTCTTGGAGTAGGACAGCAACGATATCCGTCAAGTGGTCCCACAATGGAGACTTTTTCAAAGCGTTAGCGTCCAGTTGCATTTGTCCTGCGGTCTTCACTCTTCAAACTTTGTGAGAGGTCCCACGAAGCACGCTTCCCACCTCAGCGTTGCAAAAACCTTAAAATGAAAATAGACACTCAGAGCATGTTTGCCGCGTCAACTCTGGTTCTATCTCGCAAACCCGCCGTGGCACGAGGCGCACCGCCTAATCACCTGCGCAACCCAACACCACACGTACGAACCATTCACGCACGCAACCCTCGCAGCGCCATGCTCGAACAAGGCCAAAAGAAAGAAAAGGACGCCACTTCAAGTTAGAATACAATCGGGTAATGTTCATAACGCTCTCGAACTACACTTCGCTCTTCGTACGGTTGCTTTAAACGCTCAAAGGCAGCTTTGCATGGTGCAAACAAAATTCTTCCCATGGGAGGGGGGGTGTCAATGATTCGAAGTTCGTCACGCATCATGTTGTAATCGCATAAAGTTTTCAATGGTATGTATGTGTCCTGTTCCCAAGAAATAGGGAACGAATAGACGCAGGCACATAATGGGCCCCCGCGATGCGTATTAAAATTGCCTACAACGGTCTTGTGGCTAAGCGGAGGTGCAACAAGCCAATGTGTTAATCATTCGTGCATGATAGAAACGGCATCGTTAGGGTACGGCGAGCAGTTTTTGGTCATAGATTGTGCCTTGATTTCTTAGAATCCTTTGCACTCTGGGGAATTGCATAATACCATTCATTCAAAAATAATGTGGATTACCCTTTGACGTCAAATCTTGCAAATCTGTGCCCAAAACACAAAACGATTATCGTGTGACTCAACGTCATGGATCAAAAGTAAAAAACCCTCACCAACCAGCGTTTAGGAGATATCCATCCATCCACGACCAAATCTTGCCTTTCTTTTGAAGCCACGAGTTGTAAAAGTGAAGTGTGATCCGCCCTCCTTTGTTAAAGCGCGCAACCAAATTGGCGTGTTGATATGTTGCTCCGTTGACCGTGCACCTCCTTAACGAATTGCACCATCTAATCGGTTTCGTTGCTTGTAACAATGACTCTCCCACTTGCTGTGCTCGCATGCAATTTGGTGCAATTGGTTTTGGTTTCCATGGTTGCCTCGTTCGTGCACGAAGTTGGCCGAGTGTGTGTCTCCGGGAGCTCGAATGTTGTCAACGAAAAGTCGTTGCCATAGCACTCCAAAAAATCATTTGGCACGACGTTGTCGAGAAACCACTTGGCGACACCGTCAAGAATGGTGATTGGAACGGTCGTGCGCGAAATACCATGGCTCCAAGGGCCATGACTTCGCGTTCGTTTCCAAACTCCCGATGGAAAAAGGCAATTGACGAGCTTGCAATTCTCAGGCTCATGTCGCTCGCATGGCGGAAGTGCTACTCTTACTCTTTGTACATTGATAACGTTAAGAAGTAGCGCAAGCACAATTTTGTCCTTTCATTATGAAACATTGACCGCTTTTCTTCACGGCAAGACTTACTTGATGAGGAACACCAGAATGCCACCACGTGTCCTCGTAACTCGCCGCAACCACGATTCGGAGTTGCTTCACTAAAACCAATACATTTGCAATGCACTTGAAGACGAATCGTCGGAACAGTGCATGGCAGTGCAACTAGGTATGTGCGTTTTCATCTCTGATCGGGTGACCAGTATTTTCTGAGAGATTGCAAGGTTGGATCCCGATTGACGGAGATGAACAGAAGAGCAATGTTAGTACCCTGACCATCAAATTGACCAATGTGCACATCATTGGCACAACAAAAGAAGGGAAGTCCCAAACCAAGAAGTGGTAACTTAGGCCCAATCAAGAAGCGCGATCTTGGGGTGCAAGGCGACGCGCAGCAGGGAATTTGTGAGTCGCACAAGAGTAACTTACTGGGCCAGGTTGAGGACCACTCTTCTCTGCTGGCTTGTATTCATTTGTGTCTCGTTCTGTACTATTCCCGTGGTTACCTGCGAATGTGAGTGTGCTAGCTCCGGATATCTGCAACGTAGCAGATGGATATCCCAAGAAATCGGGGGGCGATCAAAAGGAAGCACAGGGTAGCCAAAAGCAACGTCTATGCCCGGATTGAACCACGGCAATGCCATGTCATGCACCATCATCCATGTCATGCCATGCCATGTACGCAGGCGGCACTGACCATCGAACGTGATGCTCCGTGGACAAATAAATGACAGTGTTTCATGTATACTCTGTAGCACCAAAGGGTGAGGTAGAAATATTTTGCGCGGTAAGAACAAAGGTGCACGAATGTTCTTTTCTTCCTTTGCACGCCGACCTCGTGGACTGTTGCACCCTACGGCTTTCGTCCGCGCTATAGCCGTTGCAAGATGTTGGAGTAATGTTTCACTTTTCTCGTGAGTTTCTCGTGACTACGGTTGTGTCCGCCGCCATCCGGTTCCCGGCAGATGTCCTCGTTCAAGAGATCGAGCTCCGGCACGCTACACAACGGCAATCCCGCCGTTGTTCGAAACGGTACAACCTCAAGCGCTCAGTGCAATGCACGTTGGTGTACACTTTTTGGACCAACCCCGTGTGCTTGGCTTCCTTGGCGTTGACACGGTACTCAATTGCCCCATTAAGAACCATGTGGGGTGCGTTGCCGTGCAACATTCTACAAGCAGGGCTGATGCTATTGATATGTACTCCGACGAACAACTTGGGCTATTTGTGGCTATATGAGTGGTTGAAGTCTGGGGGGGACGTCTTGGCAGCCAACACCCGCTTTCGGCACGATGCTTTGCAAGTGTTATCGAATGGCCTTGGGTTCTGGGGGCTCGTCCACTTCCTCAACTTCTCCATGGTTTCTGCGGCGTCATTCCAACGCATCTTTCAAATGGCCGCCGGGTTTTTGTGGGCCATGTACTTGGCGTACTTCACGAATCGGGCCATTGATGCCATCCCAAGCAGCCCAAACTCTCCTTCCTCGGAGGGTAACACCCGAAAAACTCCTATCGCACAGGACTGGAGTCCTACCGCAAAGGAACCAAGTAAGGCGGAGCTAGGAGGAACGGCCTCTCTCCCCTTTTGTTTTCACATGTTTTGTGTCCCCGCCCTGCTTCAGAATCATAACATGGGCACGACCCCTCCTTAGTACCATGACGGCTGGCAGTTCTCTTTCCGACGGTTGTTTTCATAACGTTAGGTAAAGGTCGTGATCCAAAAGTGATCCATGGATCTTTTTTTTTTTGCCTCACTTCCCTAATTATATGACTACACTTCCAATTGTATTTGCATGCTCTTGTGGGTCAATTTTGTGCGCCTTGCTAGAATGTTGAACAATTTTTTTTCGAAGATAAGTTGTTGGATCGGTTTCGTGTGCCTTCCTTAAGCATGGAACATTTTTTTTGCAAATGAATTGAATGGTTAACCTCGGTCGGCTAGCGCGGACATGGCCATGGGGACTAGGGCGGTCGATATGGACAGTTGTTGAGTACTTTTGTTTAGGTGCGCGTAGGTTGTGAGCAAGGTGTAGCACCCTGGGCACAGTGGGCCGGGGGGGGGGGGGGAGGTGATCCGGATTAGTTTCGGTCTATGGATTTTGTGTGCCTTGCTCAAACATTGAACAATTTTTTTTAAGATAAATTGTTGGAACACTTCTTCGTCGCAAGTCACACGAGGTCAACGAGTGCACTTTAAACGATTTTTTAAAAGATGAATTAGCTCATCATTTCTTTCCTTTGTAGCGGCACACCAGATCACGGGGTGTAGGGTGAATTTTTTTTTATGAAGAACAAAAGGTCGTTTATTATTCGTTCGCTTTGTTGGTGAATCACTGAAGGTAGGGTTGGCTTGGAAGCCAAGATTATTGAGGTCAGTGATTATGATGAAAGGGATGTCATGGTGGTGCTCACCGACATGTTGGTAATGTTTGTGCAACACGCAGTCCATGGCACAAGGGCTCGACGACCCCGCCCGACCCCATCCCCTAGCATTATGGCACAACACGGCACGGCACAAGCCGCCCTCGCCCCCCCCCCCCCATTTCCATTCATTAGTATGGCATGCGAGCACAAAGCAACCAACGATGAGGCAGTTCATTGGACACATCTCGCGCGCCACACCACATGGCCGGCCAAGCCTTTTGGCGGTATTCAATGTTTTTGAATCCTCTTGGGGAGGTTTGGTCGAAACATTGCCAATATCAACAACCCATATGAATACCCATCGATGAGTACTGTTGAGTATGGCATTGAGTCATGGAAAAACGGGGTCAAGCAACGCTGACGGCACCCACGGTTGTGATCGGGGCCCAATCGACGGTGATGAGACTGGAACAAGCCCCCCATTTCTTCAAGTTGAAACGACAATAACGATTGTGCCCTAAGGGTGTTACGCGGTAGTGACACTGCTGATCGGGTTGTTCGCTATTCTTGAAAGTTTGAGTTACCTTACCCCGCCAAAGCGATACTGTGGGTTTCTTGTCGTGTGGCCATCGATGGCGTTGGTGGCCAGCAAACGGTTGCACGTCGTTCTCCCATCAGCGTAAATGCCACCAATGCAACAAAAAACTCAAAACGGTTTGCGATACAGTTGCCTCGATACACATCGATACACATCACCCATTCCATCATTGCAAGACCGTTGGAATCCATGATCCCAAATGCACCCAATGGTCGAACCCCAAATAACCACTTCACCTTCTCTGTTGTGCCCAATTTGTGGCATTCATCTTCTTATTTTGATATTATATTCCACAATTTTTTTTAATTTCAACTGAGTCTCGCAATGAGCATGGAACATTTGTTGCAGCCAAGTTGCACGCCGCAGAGTGGACAATTTTTTGCGTACAATCGCCAGTGCGATTGAAGAGTTTGGAATATCAATCCGGTTTCAACAAGCAGCAACACACCCTCTTGACCCTCTTTTTAGATCTTGTCAGCAATTTGTGCACATCGAATGAAGGAAACATGTGTTTCACTTGTACGGTAGCAGCAACACTTGCAAATGATTGGTACTAGGATTGTCGGAACGTCACCGATGGGCACTGCAGTGCTTCCATGCTTCCCGGTGGACCACCACTAGAGTTGCCGGTGCGGTGGCTCATTTGTCACGGTAGATGGAATTGTTCATCGTGCCATCAAACAATTAACAACCGGTGCAGTCATGTTCATTGAGCCTTGCGCTTGCACCTCCTTAAGTTCAACATGCGGCAGGCAGGGAAGGGGGGGGGGGGTTTATTGGGTGGGTGATCCGTGATCCGCGGATCATTTGGTGGGGGGGGGCAGGGGGGGGGGTTTGGACCCCCGCGGATCAGCGATCCGCGGACCGCCTACCACACAACAAAATCCACCACCCACGTCCCGCTTGTCCATAGGTTGTTTACCACTATTGGTCCACTACTCGCCGACCTGCTTGTCCGCCACGCGTCCACGGGTCATCTATATATATCGTGCAATAGGCAGGGAAGGCGGGGGGGGGGGGGGTATGGGTTCATTTTTGATCCAATGGGGAGGGGGGGGGGTTCGAGGGTGGTGATCCAAAAGTGATCCATGGATCATTCTTGGACCATTTTGCCCATCGTACTTTCGCTACATGCCCAAGGTCTTTTGTACTTGTGGATCATTTTGGTGTGCCTTATCTATACCTCGAACCATTTTTTTTGTTCATTTTTTCGAAGGTGGATGGTTTGACCAATTGCATGTGCATTTGTGTGCCTTGGTCTGTTTTTTTTTTTGGAAGTTACATTTTTGGGTCATTTTTTTAAACACAAATTGGTGGATCAATGTGTTGCTTTGTACTTGCATTAGGCGTTACTTATACCATGTGTTGGATCATTTTTCTTCACGACGAATGGGTGGATCATTTCTTTGCTTCGTGCCTCGTTGCTCCTCCTGTGTACTGCACTTTTTCTAATAGTTTATTAGTTTGTGTGATGTCAAAGTCCACGTGTCCACATGCATGGTCCGGAAAATGGCGGATCATTTTGCTCGGCAGTTGGGGGGGGGGGGGCGGGTTATGGGGTGGGTGATCCGTGATCCGCGGATCATTTTGGGGGGGAGAAGGGGGGGTTTATGGACCCCCGCGGATGATTGATCCGCGGACTACCTACTGCACATGACTACACCCCTCTGCCCTTAAATCTAGCTAACAACAACAACGACGACAACAACAACAACAACAACAACGACAACAACAAACGACAAACAACAACAGGCGCTTCTCCTTTCTGTTTTGGCCATCACACCCTCTCAACGCTACAGGCTCTACTCTACTTTAGCCATCCAAGAGCCCACGTGGTGCCCTTGCCAAATCCAAGTTTTGAGTGGCGCCCCGGGGTGGTGGCGCCAAGTTGGGAGGTGCCCTCCCAAAACTGCTCATTTTCTGCCCCAAAGCGGCCTTTTTTGGCCCAAAATGGCTCCGAAACCCATTCAAAATGGCCAACGAAGGGAAACCGTTGCTGCACTTAATGCGCGCCTTCACCTCCGCGTCATAAAGAGCCCTTTGTTGCCCTTTAACTCCACAATATGTCCGAGAAACGGCCCAAAAAATGGCTAAAAATCGCCCAGATTGCTTGCGGTTTGTGTCAACAAGCCCCAAAACCAAGAACGGGCCAAGAACGGGCTAAACTGGGTAAAAATGGGCTCAAATGGGCATTGTTGTCCCGTTTAAGCACCCCAAATGGTCCACGATCCTTTCTGGACAAACACATTTTCCACCCATTTTTGATGTGTTTTTGTTCACAAAATGGCCCATTTTCATGCCCCAAATGCGACCTGAGAGGGGCCACACTGGCTCCAAACGAGCTCGAAATGGGCTGGTTTCACTTGTTTATGCACCCCAAAAGGTCCACGACTCCTTTTGGAAAAACGCGTTTTTGACCCATCGTTGGTCCCAAAACGGCCCATTTTCAAGGCAATTTGGGGTTTTCCACGGGCCAAAACCCGTCACCATGGGCTCAAAACAGGCTGAAAACACTTGTTTGAGCATCCCAAGTGGTCTATGAACACCGTTGGAAAAAATTCTTTTTCGCCCCAGGGACCCTGCTAGGCCCACCGTTGGCCCCCACCGTGTGCGGCCCAGGCTGCCCTCTAGCTCCACCAAGTGACCGGTGGTACGGGGGCCACCTATTCCTCTGCCTCATCTTCGGAGGTCTCACAAGTGCAATAGGTTAGGACAAAAGGATGTGTACATGAACAATGTCTCACAGTTCTGGTCCTTAGAAATATGAACATAGCGACATAAAACAAGATGGTGTGCAAAAACACTACCTCATTGCGTGGAACTGATGTGTTTTTGTTTGAAACGAGCAAGGGACAATTCCCCCTTCCACCCCCCCCCCCCTTTGGGGGGGGTAACTCTTGAATGGGATGTCGTGTTGGTCGCTTGTTCTACTTAGCATGGCAACCAACATCCAACCAATTAAGAAAGATTCTCGCCCCTTGTGTGGCGGACTAATGCAACTCATTCGAAGTACCACACCACATGCTTTTAACCAAACATCAATCTGGAGTGCAGGCAAGGCTGTGTGTTGGGGGGGGGGTTGTGCATTTATGTGGTACATGGCTGCCATCCCATGGAACGCACCCTTATTGGGCACACACCTTCAGGCAAGACCTCCATGAGTCCCATCACCACCATCACAATGGTGCTCAGAACTTGGATTGCGGGTCTCAAGCCTTTGCACCATGCCTTGCATTGGGGTGAGATAATGGTGTAGCCAAGAAATGCACGGCATTGCACTTGTACCTAGTTGGTGTGCACACAATGACACTAGAGGTGCCAATGCGCAAAAGGAGTGTAAGTAGTCGTCGACCAAATTTTTCATTGTTCATCTAGTGGGAACTAGGCCCGGGGGACTGAGAGTGGTGCGCACAACTATTTTTCGTTTTCAATTGTCCATATAGGTCCATATAGGCTTACTCGGTCCACAGGGTGGACCACTCATTGCAATAGGTTAGGTGAGACTACAAGGAGCTCTTGTGCCCCATGGGCTGCACAAGGGAGGAACATGCTCCCAAAATTGAGGAGGTGTCTAGCGTTCGTGTGGATCTTGTAGCACACTTTGCCCCTTGTGCCACAACAATCCCCGCATGGACTCCGACTTGTGTTAACCATAAACCGCCTCCCCGAATATTACTTTTTGCAGGCAATTTGCAACAAAATGCGATATGAAGGTATGTGGGTTTGCCTATTTGGGAAGAATGCAAGGGGACAGGCCTCTCGCGCAGAGACGGTTCACATTACCACAAACTGGCATGTGAGATATTATTTTAAAATTTGGCGCTTGATAATAAAGGGGGGGGCTTAGACCTATAGATGCCACCCAAAGTGCAGCAAACACACCATCAAGCCGCTCGGATTGGACCTCCTCCATCTGCAATATAAGGAGCACCCAAATTCTCCACACACTAGACCCAAGCACATGGACCAAACACTCAATCCTACAAATGCATAAGGTGGTGGGAGCCCTGCACTGTGTTGTACAAGCAATTTTAGGAGTCATGGCGAATGTGGGTTTGACTATCATGTTTGCATGCCCATGCACCAATTGGCCATGGGCCGTGCGCTATTCCCCCAATTGGATATCCGTCGACCTCCTACCTGACCTTTACCATGGGGATTTTACCTGGGACACCCCTACTAGTGCATGCCATGAACTCAAGGCAACATTGGAGCAGCCAGAGTCAGATGAGACCTTGAATAGAACATTTTGAATGAACTTTAGCGATTCAGTAAATGGTTCATGGCCCTCTGCCAAGTGAATGGATGGTGGGGGTGAGGTTGGCGTGTGTGCTTTCATGCTATCGAAAAGCACATGTATTAACCCACAGTTTAGGAAGCACAATAATTCATGGCCCTCTGCCAAGTGAATGGATGGTGGGGGTGAGGTTGGCGTGTGTGCTTTCATGCTATCGAAAAGCACATGTATTAACCCACAGTTTAGGAAGCACAATAATTCATGGCCCTCTGCCAAGTGAATGGATGGTGGGGGTGAGGTTGGCGTGTGTGCTTTCATGCTATCGAAAAGCACATGTATTAACCCACAGTTTAGGAAGCACAATAAATCCCCCATTTGTTGTGCAATTTGGATTGGTTGGTTTGGTGCAGTGTAGTGTGATCTACCAGGGAAAGTTTTGGTGCTGGTATGGTTGGAAGGTTGGCAATTGCCTGGTGTGCTTTGGGACTTCCCCAAGAAACGGTAGTCGTGCGGCCAAAGTTTGGCACTTGTCCAAAAGTATTGTCCCGGATGTGTGCCGTGTGCATAGCAAGCTCTCCGATGTGGCGCTATTGAGGGGCACTTCACCCTTTGATCATCTTATGACACCCTAGCCTGGCACACAAGGAGTGCACACATTGAAGTTGCGAAGGGATGCACCTTGCTGCACAAGGCAACCGTTTTCCAAGCTGGGGTGTTGGCCTTGCCATTGGTGTTGGCCATCTTTAGTCTGCAGGCCACTTGGTGATCAACTATCGCCAGGTCACCATCCATTCCTTGGGGCAGTGGAAGCTTGTGTAGGAGAAAGTGGAGGTCATACCACAAGCAGGCAGTGTGTGCAGGAGCGAGGCATTAGAAAAAGTTCATTAAGCCCCAACAGGAAACGGATACAACAACCATGTTTACATGATGACAACCTTGGGAATAGAACACGGATTTGTGGCTTTGTGCAGGCAAATTCAGTAGGTTTTGTGATTTGGGATCGGCATGGTGCTTCGCGCAAGCATGTTGAGACCATTTGTGAGACCAAGGCAGAACTAAAAGCTACTATTTCAACAGTGGTCAGAATAGGGCAAGGCATATGAGTGGAGACCTAAGGGTGGTGCTTGGACTATGGTCTAGTGCTCAGATGTGATTTATGCGAAGTGTTTTGCTTGCCATTGACTTTGTAGACCACCTCATTGCTTGGGCTTGGTAACCCTTCCACTAGGCGTTCCTTGGCAATGAGCGAGCACATCAATTGGCAAAAAAGGGGTGGTGAGCCCACCCACTGGTTCTCTTTCCTTCACTGCAGGCCCCAAGGTCCATACAGCAGCTAGCCTTGATATGCCCATAAAACAGCAACTTTGCATGGTGTGATGAGGAGGATGACATTGAGCATCACCCACCAATGGTAGTGTTTGCACAGCTAGAGCGTCATGACAACTATGATTCCACAGATGATAGTGACTATCTTACACGGGTCCCAACACTTATCTCTCTGTTTGGCACCCCACGCCTAGTAGTAACACCCTCACTAGCAGCTTTTCAAAGGGCATTAGGGCTAGAGCCCATGTCTGTAGGTGTGCATCCATTAGCAGGCTTACATGAGAACGGCCAACAACCATAGCACGAGTGCCCCACCCCCCACCCCACCCCCGGAATCCTCACCGACGGCACAACGGGCAGCTTAGTTGACATGGCATCCACGGTGAGCTTCACAGGGTCGTCCCAATCGGATAACCCTGACCTTGTTTGGGCAGCCATCGGACTCACCACCCTTGCCACTCTAATCTAGCGTAAACACTCCGAGCATAGATGCAAGCTCACACTACACGTCCCCTTCGGACAACCTTTCGATCTCATCGGGGTGTCGCACCCCGGTTTCAGACTCTGATTAGTCCCCCCCCCCCCCCCCCCCCTAAGCAACGCAATCCCAAATCTTCCCCTCCATGACCAGTTTCAACCTGTTCACTTGGCCAAGGAGTGCCAGCGGAAGCACAGTGATATGGAACCAAATTGGAGCTGTAGGGCGCCTAGTTGTACCATACCATGGAAATACATGGCAGTATTGACAAAACAGGCTAAAGGTGGACAAAGAGCTCAGTTGTCTTGTGTTGTACATGAGATTGATTTCGATTGGACTACCGAACATTGCTGCATGTGCATACCAAGACGTGCATGTGTGGAGCACTTTGTGACCTGCTTGCGGCCCCGGAATCCTCCCCCCTCCGTTTGGCAGGCAGTGGCTCGGAGCTAGGCATCAGCTCAGCAAACATAGTTTTTGAGACAGGAGGCACAATATCTCAATCTTTGTTTGGACAGATTCCATGCAAATGTTTCCCCCACCCATGCAGCCACAACGAGTAGCAGTTCGCTCTAGCCAAGTGCTGATTCCCAAGGTGGACAAGTAGGTGCACATGCTGCTTGACATGAAAAAAATGATTTGGAGGAACCATTACAGGGGTGGGATGTTGCATTTGTTGATGGCTAGCGGGATTGTTCGCAAGGGGTTGAGTATGTAGGCGGGGTCTGGTTTGGGGAGGGTGATGACAAGAATGAGCATTCGCCAGTCCAAGTCACTGAGTGACAGTCCATCACACGAACAGAGCTCAGAGGGGCTCTGAGGGCGGTACAAAAAAGGTGCCTGGGAAAGCCATTACACATGGTGACCGATTCCAAGCTGTTCTACATTGGTTTAAAAAGTAAATGTGAGAAGTGGTGCAAACACAAGTGGGTAGGATCCACGGGACCAGTGGCACATGGTGATCTGTGGTCAGAATTTTGGAGCCGGTTGTTGTTGTTAGGGGACAGTGTTTCCATTCAATGGGTGCTGTCCCACGTAGGTATGGAGGGGAATGAACAAGCAGACCAACAAGCAGCCAAAGGGGCAAAACGATTACACCAACAGTTGCTGCAACACAAGGCAGTCACCAATATTTGGGCTGCCGCGTAGTTTGCCATGGCCTGGTCGCGCTCCTCCAATTTCTTCCCCACTGGCTCCATGAGGGCCTCCTTGGACTCCTTCTTCATTTGTGAGATCTACGACACCAACTTCCAGCGGTGCTGGAAGTCTTTGTCGGTCCAGGGCTCCTCCTGTAGCTGGGACTGCAAGAGATGCCAAATAGCTGTGCAAGTGATGAGTTAGGAGGGTCACGAGTGTCTGATGGGGAGGGGGGCGAGGTCACATGGTCTCCTAACAAGCAACCGTGCTTCTAACCCAACCAGTCCATGCAACATTCAATAGCCATATGGCGCATTCAAGGCAACATTGGAATTGGTTGGCTGTGACCGCATGCCTCTGACACGGGTGTATACAGTAGCTTAGTATCTGGCGCTTCATCCCACCGCTCATACCAAAGTGACCATAGTGGGAAAAAACGAAATTTACAACAGGGAAAATCTAATCAAGCCATTTTTGGCACATGAACTTTTGGGTCCTAGAACCTCCCCCCCTCCTCATCGCTGTATGTGCCAAGGTCGCAGCGGGACTTTATGTGCATAGCGTTGTGGCAGTGGCTGACTGTGGGAGCCAGGACTGGGCATGTGTATCATCAACCCTGGTGTGTCTGGTGTTGGACTGAAGAGCAATGATTGTATACCTGTGTTCCAGGGGTACATGGAAGCTAAGTATGCGGCGCTTCATTCCCTCCTCCTCACTTCTAATGTTAGCCTGTCCGTTGGGTGACAAGGAGGCATGGTCTCTTGAATCTCGACCACTGTATTTAAAAACACAGCTATTCTTGATCTCTAGTGACCACACTTAGTTGTGCCTTGCCCGACTTTGGTGTCTTTAGCACTGACGTCAGTGAAGGGAGGAACTTGAAGAGTAAAACGGTTAATTTGGTTCGACGGCAATTAGGACAGGGAAGATTCATGTATAACAGGGCAAAGAGGACAAAAACAGGAAACGTGCTGCACGTACAAAGCAAGCACCACTGCCCCCTACAGCCTCTCACTCCCCCACCGGTACCGCCGGCTCGCGGGAGGTGTGTCTCGTCATCCTTTCTGATCTTTACAGGCGAGCCCCCCCCTCCCCCCGTGTGCCTGGCAAAAATATTGCACCACCGCCCCCTGCAGCAGTGCGCTCCGTGACCTGCTCCGTCAGCCGCTCGCAGCAGCTACGTCTCCTTCTCCTTCGCTTCGGCGGAGGGGCCATGTAGGCAGCAGGGTTCGAACCGTCACGGCCCGAGGCCAACAATTCTACCAGTGGCACAACACCCACCAAAAGACAGCACACACGCACACAGAGTTACAGAGTCCACCATGGTCACCACTGAGCGACCACATCTCTATCAACGGAGTACAGGTTCAGCCAGCACCGGGTCCTGACTGATTTTCGACCAAACCATGTGAAAATGAATGTGTACAAATATGATTTGTTTGTACTGCATGTGAGTGGCGCCTCCGGTCAGCCCTAATTACCGGATGAGCTTCACACTGGGACTAAGGGCTGAAAGTGCCTATGGCGGGGGCATTCAGTCAATCAGATACCGACCATCAACCCCCCCAAAGCAGGCTGCAACAGTGCCAACATACGCACCTCTGCAGTGTACATAACTACTACTTCACATGCTCACACTCTTGATGGCAAAACCCCAGTTTGAGGGGCTGAGGAGAGCATTCAAAACCTTGTGGGTGACGATTTGTGAGACCAGACCCACATCTTTGTGCAATGCCGCTCAACCACTTTTTGTTGTTTTTTTTGGCGAAACCGCCACAGATTGGCAACAGTATGAGGTTATCTTGGAAATAGGCACTCCCGTAAGATACAGTACAACTTTCTCCCCTGTCCATGATGGGGGTCATTGTGACACAGAGAATGCCACCTATATGTCTCCTCTCTAGAGCAATGCTGCTCAGAGAATGCCACCTATATGTCTCCTCTCTAGAGCAATGCTGCTCAACTTCTCTTGACCAAGTTTACCCTGCAAAGGGCTACATTAGCTTTGTTGGTTTGAACAAAGTCGAATGGTAGCAACAGAAAATCAATGCCGAAGGATCTACAGATGTATCCCTGCAGTATGGTCTGCCTTGCCCTCTTCTTGTCTGGTGAGGCGACCTCAAACCGCCCCGTCATGAAGGTATGTGATTTCCAAATCAATGGGCGAGCATGTGCGCACTGTGAGCCAATGGTGGAACTGCGTGCATAGTAGGGTGCAGCCAGCACAGCAGGGAGCATATTGTTGGACTCCCTCTGTAGTATGGGGCACAGTCGTGGATTCTTTTTTGGGTGGGGGCTGTCAACGACCTCTGCTGGAGCTCCTTTTATCTATCGAATTTTAGGTCCTAATTCTCTCCCTTATCCTTTCTGTGCAGTGTTTTCTACAGCACTGTTTCCATGGAAAAAGACACAGACGGACCCGCATGGCGCCCTGGTTGTGCTGTCATGGTGGCGGGCTGCAGTGTTCTGATGTTGCTTTGCATCTTTCAACCGGGTGGCCTTCAACTACCGGTCTTCCACTCCACAATACCCTTCACAGTCCCCTTCACAGCCCCCTCCAGTGTCCACAAATGGTCCCATGCGCCCTGGCGATTGCAACCAGCCCCAAAGAAAGGGCAGCAGGGCGCAGGTGCACTGCCTGTTCTAACTCCCAAGGCCCCCCTTCATGGGATGGCTGTGGAGTTGACACCCAGGGCAACCCTATACACACCTCAAGCGCCCTCACAGATCATGCAAAGCATACGCGAGGGTTTGCCTGTGTATGTGCTAACAGTCTTGCTGGGCCTCCTTGGGGTGCATCGGTCCCGCACTTCTAACGGATGCCAGCAGCCCCCTCCCGATCTACACCCTTGCAGCCTTGCGTGTGACGCCATGACTTCAACAGAAAACGCCGTTCTGCGTCCATTGGCGACCTGGACGATGGCCTCGGCCTCTGGCAAGCCCTCTGCGCCTGGAGACTCCCCAGACTCAATGGAAGCATCCCCTGCGCCTGGAACTTCCCCACATGACGCTGATGCCGTGCACCACACGTTTTTTCACAGATTGGCGACTCTCTTTCCGAAGCGCAGCCGCAGCTTGATGTTCATCCTACTGGGGCAGGTCTGCCTCTGGATGGGCTCTTACATTTGGTTCTTTGAAACCCTTGAACTTGTCAATATTGTGTTGCGGCACTTCCCCGCCCTGGAGATCCCGGTCTACATCACGCTCTCTTTGCTGCCGGCTTTCTGCCTTAAACAGCGCATCTTTGAGCCTTCCCTCTCCGTCGCCCTACGTGGCCTGGGCATGCTCTCCGGCTCTGTGTTCATCAGGCACTGTCTGATCAGCGCCATACGGCCACTGGACCGTGCGATCAAAGTTGTCCTCATATTCTTTTCCTCTAACTTGTTTGTCAGTGCCATCCCCAAACGCTTTTACTTCGCATTGCCCACGTTTTGGCATTTCCTGGACCGTGGTGGGTACACAACCCTAAGTGCGCTGCAGATCCAAGAAGGCTGGAAGGATTTGTCCACACATGCCCTGAACGTGGCTTTCATCACCCTTTTTGCACAATGGCTGATGAAGATCAAGTCTGTCCCGAAGGACTTTGTGCATGACGCCCGGGAGAACGGGTTGCTGGAGCAATACTGGACTGCCTTGGCGAACGGCAATGGGCCAGCCATTGTGCTCAATATTGTCATCAACGCCGTCATCGTGATCGCCGTTGTACCCGAATGGCTGCAGCTGCTGGGTATCTCCCCGCAAACCATCCTGACATTCGGAGGAGTGGGAGGCCTGGCCCTAGGGCTTGCCTCACAGGACGTTGTGGGAAATCTAGTCTCAGGGTTGCTGCTGCTGTTGCGGCAGCCGTTTGTGGCAGGAGAGGAGATCAGGAGTGGAACCCGGCGGGGCACAGTGAAAGAGGTGGGGTGGTTCTCTACACTCATTGAGGCGTCTGATGGTTCGATGGTCTACATACCCAACAGGACTGTGATGCAACGGGAGGCTGTGAACCTGACTGCAGCCCGCACTCGCTTGATGACTCTAGACCTTCCACTCAAGCTCCCCCGCAGCGGCTCTAAAAGCTGCCAAGTGCTTCTGACAAGCGTCACGGCAGCCATCAAAGCAAACCCGACACTGAAGGAAGTGTTGATGGGGGCCCCGGTTGCGTATCTGGATTTCACAATGCAGCCTGAACCCATGGCGCTTCTGAAGCTGGAGGTACTGGTGGATGGGGCGAAGGTCAGTTTTGGGGATCTTGACGTGTACAGATCCAGGCTGCTGATTACTGTGATCGACTCCATCAGAGCAGCTACGGACGGCGCATGGGTCTAGTCGCCGTGCTAGGGTCTGGTTTTTATCTGCCCATATTTGTATTTTCTGGAGGTGCGGGAGCTGGTCCACTGCGGTCTGTGCATGGTGTGCAGCCCAACAATCCATTACTGTATCGGATGTGTCGGGGGAATCGAAGCGTGTGTCCCAGCTTTCGGGGGAAACAACCTTGCGGTTTTTTGCTCGCCCTATTTCAAGGTTCCCGACCGCAGCACACTGCCAAAGTTGTCGGTTTTGCCTCGAGGAACACGTCACTGCACAAAAGCTACAGAAGAGCGAAGTTCAGCCAGCGCTACGCTTCGCTCTTCCGAGCAATACAACAACAGTGCAACGAGCCAGTCTTCGCGTACGTGCCTCGCGATTTTTTCGGACCGCCTTTCTACAGCCTCCACTCTGCAGGTCCAGGCCGTTGCTGAGTGACGGTAGGGGGGTGAAGTGAACCTGTGACCCAGCCAGCCAGCCAGCCAGCCACTTTTTGACCCACCCATAGCCAGTGGCATGCGGTCATGTTAGCTTATTAGGCTGTGTAAATCCAACCGTGAGGGACGTGCTCGCTTTTGCAATGCCAGATCTGACCGTGGTGGGGAGGGGAAGAGAAAGAAGACCAATAAGGACGTAGAAGTGCAGAAAAGGAACAGCCATGCCTCTATCTCAAGGATCCTGCTTCTGATCCGGATGCCTCTTCAGATTCATCAAGCAACTCTTCCCACTCCAGCTCCTCCATTTTGGACAATGAGCAACTGCACAATGTTTAGTTGCCGGATAGTGTTTTGTCCAGCTCACACCATGCGCAGATTGAAGAATTGTGTCGAGGTTTCGAGGTCCCTACATGCATTTCTGTCTTTAAGGTACGTGAGTGGGTGGGTGCCTCTGTGACTTGGACCTCCCCCCGACCGTACCTTCTACGGCTGCAAGCCAGAAGTAGGAGCTGCTCCACATCGGCATTCGCTACAGGGCAAGCAATGGGGGGTGTTATCTTGTCAGATTGTAGACATGTCAGAAAACGTCAATATCCAAAACTCTGCATTTGAAGTCGAAATTAAGAAATAGTGTGCGCATATCACGTTGATTCTACGATTGTGAGATCGGCGGGCGGATCGCAGCTCGCAATCTCAGTCAACCACGAACACGGCAACAATAAAATCATACGCTTGTCACAGGAAGGCAGGGGTCAGCTTTGCTTTTCAACCTCCTGACCCTGCAGGCTAGTTTTGCCTGAATCTATGATACTACCTATCTCTCAAAGACGATTTTTTCCGGTGGCGACAAAAGGTTTCTTGCAAACAGATAGTGCGAGACTGGCCCATCTGATAATGGGAGGTAAGCCGCCAGCCAACGGAGGACGCGTGCACTGGCATACGCCCCGAAACGCTTTCTCATTTGCCCCCTCAAACACACGCACAGATACCACTCCAAGAAACACACACGTCGCTGCACCAGGAGCCGCTTCGTGAAACGTGCGCGCTAATGCAGGCGCAGACGTGCACCCGGACATGTGCCCGATTCTAGGTGCGAATATCAGTACCGACATTCTCGATTACTTCCCATCCACCGCCTGCAAACGTGATAATCCTAGGACTGAGTACTTATCCGAAAGCCAGGACGCTGTCAGTTCACCAGCCGCTGCAGTAAAGCCAACAAACCGCCACCCCCCACCCCTTTCCATTTTGCGTGGGCCTTAGGCTTGTCATGGCCCTGCCTCAAAGTAACCACATCGTGCATGGCTCTGCCTCACTGTGGATGACTACACTTAGTGACCTTACTCACCACACCATGGATGGCCCTGCTTCATACTCGCCTGATCACAAACTGTGGGGAACCCTCATTCTGGCGCCGCCACACTGTGCATGGTCCTACCTCACATTGACCACACTGTGAATGGCCCTGCTTCATGTACCCCCCTTGTGTGTGAACCTCATCCTGGCGCCGCCAAACTGTGGATGGCCCTGCTTCATGTACTCGCCCTATCCGACACAGTGTCTTGCTCTCATCCTGGCACCGCCACACTGTGCATGGCCCTGCCTCATGCTGACCCTACAACTCTGTATGGCCCAGATGCTGACCTTGTGGCATATGGACCTCTCTTTGGTTACACATCTACTGCACCCCTCCGGTGATGTGGCCATTTGAACCCACACTGTGGGGATCCCGACACAGCAGGGCTCATGTCGCCAGGGTTTGGTTCAGAACATGTGGCATGGCAAAGTGAATGAGTCGCATCAGTCAGCACATTTCATCACACAGAATTTTCCATTAGAAGGTCTGTCCTGGGTTCAGCTCAGAACGGAGCTGCCCAAGCACAGAAGCCAGTGACTATGGGGGCTGGTATTGTTGCGAGAAACTGCGAATCCTGCTGTGGGGCAAGAGAGACGAGGGCCAAGCACCGAGGAGCAGGTAAGTATTGGTGCGCAAGAGGGCAGGAAGCACACCTAGATTCGGTTGTCAAACATGAACGGTCAAAACAACACGGATACAGACAGCAGAAATTTACGCAGCGACGGCAAGGCCAGGTCGTGGGTTCAATTCCGGTGGTCCCTACTTCAGTAGCTTTCAAAAACAGACATATTCAGCTGGCCCTAATAACCGGTAGGTGCACTGCAGTATATGACCTGGCTCTTATATCTTTTGGTTTGAAAACCTGCACACCTCCATTGCAACCTCCCGACGCCGCATGGTTGTCTGGAGGTAACAGAGCACGCACCTGCTGCACCATTGCACCACATCGATGGATGCACGCATGACGCACAAGGAGCAGCTCTGGACTCGAACCCTGTGTGCATGGCGCCATACATCCATGCAGACTCTCCCCAAAATTTCCAGCTCACTGCTGTTGCAAGAGGGTTGGTCCATGAGAGAGGATCTTTACAGAGCTGCCGCTGCCGCTGTGCACCATCTTCGAAAACGGTCCAGTAAAAGCAGTCGCTTGCTGTCTGATTCAAAGCAAATATGCACATGGCCCACATTGGCTGAAGAACCTGCTGCATGCGAACCATCCACGCCGCCATCCCAGTGAAGTTTGCAAGCAAGCATTCCCCACCCCTACACCACGCCATACCACAATGGCCACTGATCCACTGTGCAGTTGTACGTTCACTTCTCCCCCCTGTTCTTACAATACCCTGTTTTCGTGCACCATGCACACGTCCAAACATTTTTTGGTTTGAAAACCGAGCAGCGGTAGAGGGGGATAACAAGATGATTGTGATTACATTGGTGGTTTGGGTTTATTAAGCGGGTTGGGCAAAAGATGACAAACCTACGCTGACCTCAATAGCCTGTAACCTGATTCCTGAAGGCAGACACAGTGTGGCTGCACTTACCCCCCCTCCCTTTGCGCAAGCACTGCCTTGTCCAAGCAGGAGAGCCCGTCTGACCGTTGTTTTCCTGACCGCTCCTTTAGGTCTCCTCTTGTGGGCACTGCCTTGTCTAAGCACGGGAGGTAGGGGCAACGCACGGGAGGTGCGCGCACACGAGAGGGCGGCTTCGCCGCTATTCCAGACTCATGAGCGCGGCTTCGCCGCGTATGGACGATTTGTGGCCGCGGCTCTGCCGCGTGTGCTGGACACGAGAACATTGATTTCCTGCCGGTGGGGTACCGGGGGTGACGGCCATCGTCGGATTATGGCTAAGCACGGGACCCCGTCTGACCGTCATTTTCCTGACTTTCAGCGTGCTTGCGCAAGGGGGGGGGGTTACTATCTATTGCACGGTGAGTTTGAGCTTCAGCATCAGGCAGACAGCCATGGAACAACGCAGTCAAACTTGAGTGATCCAGTTAAATGATTCATGGCCCAGCAAAGATGAAGGCTTCCTTGCCCTCTCTTTGCAGAAATGGAGCATGTACTGCAAATTGTCATATCCACCATTTGGTGGCCACCAGCAAAGAAGTGATTTTGCTGGATCAGAAGTCTAGCAGCCATGGGGTTTTGTGTTTTTGTTCAATTTTTCAGGCACATCCCCACAGCACTGAGTACTGAGACAGATTGGTTATCTGATTTTGTGTGGTGCATTTTTTGCCTGGTTTCGCTTTGCTATGTCTTTGTACATTTTCACACATTGCACTTTTTCATTGATTTACAAAAAAAGGACTGAAATCAGTCTTCAAATCCCTTTGCAGCCCACTGCCAAGTTTTGTCCACTGAGGCATGCACAGGAATTCCAGGAAGTATTCAGGCCTATGGTGCACCACTTGCAGTGATTTTCACCCTGCTTTAATCTGTAACCCCCCCCCCCCTTTGTGCAATCACAGCCTTGTCTAAGCACGAGGGCAGATTGCAGATTGTTGAGGGTGTGATGCCCGGGGTGACGGCCATTGTCAGATTGTGGCTCAGCACAGGGACCTGTGTGGCTGTTGTTTTTCTTTCCGTGCTCAATAATGTAACATGACGTGGTTGTGTACCAATTGTAGAGGGAAAGAGAACTGGGTCATGCCTGTGGCGGTTCTTTCTGCTCATAACAACATTCTGCTTGACATTGCGACCCAATGCTGTTTGTTTTGATGCGACTTTCAGCCATTGGTAAGGTTGCTATTCTATGCTAGCACGGCTGTTGTGTACATCTGTTTCACTTGGTGAATATGTGCTTGCGACATTTTATTGGTCTTTTTTTTTCTCGCGGGGATGACTTCATTCAATTGAAGTACATGCAGAATGGGTATGAGATGAGCATCATGCCCCATGGACAGACCACTGTGTCCTCTCCAATCTGCAGCCCTTTCCCATTATCTTCTGAGGCTTCTCCCACCCAAGGGTGGCCACCAACGCGCAGGTTACACGCAAGCACGGCTTTGTCTAAGCACAGGAACAGCCAGGGACATTGCAAATACAGCCACATCAGGTGGCAGAAATCTTACAACAGTATTGGGCTGGAATCAATTCAAAAGGTAGGGGGGGGATGCAGACGAAGTGAATGCCAATATCAGCCAAGGTACGATCAGCATTGCTGTTGCTACTAAAGCCCTTGACAAGAGACATTCCACAAGCGGCTTTGCAGATGTTGAAGGGGGTGGGTCTTCAGCAAGGCTGGATGGCATGCCAGTGGAGCTGTACCAACAGTTCCCGGTTTCCTCGTACCACAGATTGTAGCTGTCATGGAGTTCTGTCAAGGGGGCCGGGTTGGGTGATTGGCCGTTGTCTTTATTAAATTATATTCCAAGTGTGCACAGGCTGAGAAGCCCAAGGATATGCATCTCACAGCCCTGTAGAACTCCACAATCAAGCAATGGAGTGGTTGTCCACCATGGTTTTGTTGCAGCTTCAAGATGCTTTTCCTCCAAATTGTACCCCTGTGTCAGAAAGGTTTTCAAGGACAAATTATGGTGGTGGTAGATTTCCAAAAAGCGGATAACACATCCCGAGGCACAAGTTATCCAGCCCATTCAAAGCACAATGCGATGGAAGCCTCCAATTAGCATTTTTGAGAGTACAAGCCCTTGTTGTGGTCCCGCTTCATACGGAAAAGTTGAACATGCTCCCCGGGCTTGGGGCCCTTCTTGTTCTTGGCATGGGCAGAAGTGGTGGTACCGCTTGTGTAGCACCCCCTGGCCGGTGCAAGCAGAGAATCAGCCATAGTGGGCAATAGATGCCGTAGTTGAGGGACACCATTCCCTCACAACCTGCTTTACAAATTTGCCCACCATTCTTGCAAGATACATCACAACAGCGCCCCATTCGGCAGCAGCATACACAAACGGCGTAGGACAGAGGAGGACAGTATGTCGCAAGAGAGAGGAGGAAAAAGCACACAGTGAACGAAAACAGGAGTTTGCAGGGAGGACGCACCGTGGAAGGCAAGATAAATCTATGGGTCTCAGCAATATAGGAGACTACGTGAGCTTCACCATCAACATAAGGCCGTTAGGCGTGGCACTACGTAGTGCATATGCAAGGGGTAGACCAAGCAGGTAGTGAACAGAGACAGCTCCCCAGGTAAAGCTGGAACACATGCCAAATGTGGAGCCCTCGTTTGTACTATATGCCCTACTTCTTGACCCAGGCGGTTGCCTGAGAGCTCACATTACACTCTTTGAACTTGTTGAGCCCGAGGAAAAAAAAAGATACATCACAACAGCGCCCCATTCCCCCAAACCTTTCGCCTGAAACTGCGGTTCTGGAGCCTGGTACCTAATTAAGTACCTAATTAATTTGGTCCTCAAAAAATACGGTCTGAACGGAAGTGTTCGTTGGACACGGTGTTCGTTGGACACGGAGGGGGGGGGGGGTCACCATGCACATGGATGCATGCGGCCATTTAAGCAAACAAACAAGGATGCAAAGTGTCATGGTGGCTTACATAATATGGGGAGGAAACCGAATTTGTGGATGATGAGAAGCATGGCAGCATGGACCTGTGCATCACCACCTAACAATGGAACCAAATCAGTCCAACATTGCAAGAGGGACCAAGTCTCCTCACCGTCAAGCCTTGCCTTTCCCTTCACAAACCAAAAATCAACCTAGAAAGGAGAACATGCGGGGAAAGGAGCAAAAAAATGTGTTAAAAAAAGGTGAAAATTGGTGAAATGGATGAAATTGGGTGAAAAACCATTAATGCCATATCTCTCTGGGACATTCATAACATGCCAACACGGAGCAAATTCACATTTTTTCCGGCTTTTCTCAACTTTTAGTCCAATGCACCAAAATGTCGTTACCTTGGGGGTATGCGTATGCTTTTTGAAATCTGTGAGACAAGGCCGTTTCAGAATTGTATGGGTTGGGGGGGAATAGGTGACCATATTTTTGAGTACTGAGGCCGAACTTTTCGGCGTTTCAGGGTTTTCGGGCCTCAGGCTGCTCCGCTCACACGTGGGGGACACCAACTCACAGGTTTTCCCCTGGGTGCTCCGACATATTGTGGAGTTGGAGCAAAGTGGAAGGAGGTAAATGGATGCATTTTCACGTGCTGAATCAAAATATTGTGGTCTCATGTCCCAACTTGACAGCCTGTTTGAGAAATTCTGCCATCCTTGATTTCTTGCACTCTGGTGAGCTTGATGCTGCAAGTTGCACCAGGCATCACCTGGCTGTCCAAGGTAGTTATTGGTCAAAGTCTTCAACATATTGGGGTCTTGAGGGGACCCATGTTGCACATGTCTTCTACACATCAAATGCAACAAATCCACCCGAATGACTTGACCCTCATATGCCCATATGTTGGAGTAATGGGGGTAGGGGTGCGGTGCAGTCTGTCTGAAACAGGACTAGAACAGGCAAAAAAAACGCAACCTGTCAACGGTAACGGCCAATTTTTGAAAAAATATGGTTCCGGACCCCCCCCCTAACCCTACATCTCCGAAAAGCCCTTTTCAAGGGCTTTCCGAATATACCCCACATACCCACCCCTTTGGGACACTCAGTGAGCACAAATGAGGCAACAAGGGATCCGACCCCTGAAAACGCTCCGTGTTGGCATGATCAGTACCGTCCCAGAGAGATATCCCCGATGCGGAAGAAGCATCAAAAACGCGCTGTCAAACAGCAATGATGCCCCTAGTATCACAAAGTATGGGTTTCTCGTACGGCCAAACACCCAAATAGTTGCACTGCACGCGCACCACGCTGAGGGCGCCCCCCCTTCACTGAATACCCCAGCAAAAATGTAATTCCGCATTTGGTACATAACTCCTCCCCACACAAAAAAACGAATGCCGTTGGCAACCCTGAAAAATCCTCAGCCATTTTCATTAAAAAAAAAGGATAGTGAATCATACTACTATTTCACAATATTGTTGCGTGTATTGAACGGTGTGTCAAACGAACACTCCTATTTGGACCGTATTTTTAAGGCCAAAATTGTTCGGTGGACGGGGGGGGGGGGGATTGAACGTGTCTGCCACGGGAAATCAATCTTTGCCCGCGTGTTCTCATACCTCTTTTGCTACGTTTTATGGAGTTGACCATTGGCGACAAGGTGTTCTACACCAGATCGTCTAGGCTTTGAGTTCTTGCAAAGGTGGTTGGCCATTCTGATGAAGGATATGTGGAGTTGGATAGGTGGGGTTGGTTGTCCAACTGTTGGGTTGGAGGTGAAAGAGGTGGATTCAAAAATTGCGTGCAGGGCGCACAGTGCAACTATCCGGGGGCGGCTAGAACCACCATGACATTGGTGAGTTGGTAGAGTGGAGGCCTTCGTTTTTGTGTGCTAACTCCTTAGGCTACTACACCGGTGCCACTCTGTTCATTGCAAGCTTTTCGAGAACCAAGATTACGACTTGTGGGGGCTGGGTGGGTGTGAATATGACCTGGACACCAAGGCGCCTCACAGCACATGGAGGTTGTATCCGAACAACACACTCTTCCCCCCCCCCCCTCTCTTTTATACCTTACATAACCCGACAAACAGAGGGGGGGGGGACGTCCCTCTTCGAGGTGCTTTGCCAAAGGCAATAGAATTCGATGTGGTTTATTGCCCCGACACCTTAGGGGGAGCGTTAGCGCGCCGGGCATGCGGGGGCATCTTTTTTTACCCGTGCCCCACCGGTGACCTTTTAGGGGGTGCACTAAGTGCAGTGCGTGCGCAGTGCAACTATTTGCACGCCTAGCAGTCCTAGAACGCCAAGCTTTGTGATACTATGGGCATCATTGTTGTTTGACAACGGGTATTTTGATGCTTCTTTCACATTCGGGATATCGTATATTTGGATTCTCACCCAATTTCACCCATTTTCATCCATTTTTTTGCTCGTTTCCACCACATCCACTCCTTACTAGATTGATTTCTCCCCACCATGGGGACCCCAAGAAAGCAAGGGTAATGTAGCCATATTGATTTCTCCCCACCATGGGGACCCCGAGAAGGCAGGGGTGATGTAGCCATTCTGCCCAACTTTGGGCCCCTTAGAAGGCAGGGGTGATGTAGCCAATGCTGAGTTTGTGCTTCGTTCTTGTGACGTGAGGCAGAAACGCCGTCCAAACCGCTTGCGGCTTGGGGTGGCGAAATCTATGGGAAAGGTAGAGGCAAAGTACAGTTTGTTAAGTACAATACAAATGACATTTGGAGTTGTTGAATTCACAGCTATTGCCTAATTATGCAACGTGCTTTGTCGGGAAGGTGCACCGTCCATCGTGGTCTATTTGGGGGGCCTTCTCCATCAGAGGGTATATCTGGGGCTGAAGTCGGGATAGTTAATAGAAAGGTAGCGCGCCGGGAGCGCGCCGGGCAAACATTCCCCCAAAGGGTGCCCTCAAGGCACGAATTCATTTACATGGGGGGAACGTTAGCGCGCCGGGCGCGCGCCGGGCATCTTTTTTGACCCGTGCCCTACCGGTGGACTGTTGCCGTTGATATGTTGGGCAACATTATATGGATTTGCCCCTTGGCCCCCGGGACATCAACAGATTTGGGATGGGTATGGACCTTCTCGTACCCGAGGTGATTTCTTTGATTTCGAAGTTGGGGGCCATGATGGTGCTTATAAAGGCCGGATTCATGTCATTGTGCCATTAATTGGAAGAAAGAATGGCACTTTGACAGCCCGCCAACAATGTTACAATGACGTGCACGGGTGGTATAGGGCACGCCCTGAGCAGCTGTTTGCTCGGTTGTGGCACGCAAGATGAGGCAGAGGATGAGGCAGAAGTGTGTGTGTTGTGTTGCCATAACGCTCCACCGTTGTAGTTTGGGATGAGTGTAAGGAGCACTATTGTACTGAATGTATTGACACCCACACTTGTGGGACCAATGTTATGATGCAGCTCTACTGTTCGCGATACCTCAATGACGCCTATCGCTTCTACTGGAGATCGATGCGGTTGTGCTATCCTAACCCCCCATTCTCCCAACTTGCTAAGGTGTTGACCAAGACCGCCCTTAAAGGAGCGAGAGTGGTACTGTGTACCCCAGTTTGTAACTTTCTTGAGCTGGGGCAGTTTGGGTCACCTAATTCTAAGGGCGTTTCCAAGGGGTGTGCTTGGGGGCTCTTCGGGGGGAACATAGTCTAAAAGTAGCGCGCCGGGCAAACATTCCCCCATGGGAGATGTGTACACACATCAAGCTGTTAAAACGCATCAGCATTTGCCCCCTCCCCCTGACACTGACCCCAAAGTGTCCTACTTGGAACCAATTCGTGCATAGTGGAGGTGTGGGCAGGTGTTTGTTCCTCAAAAGGATATAGCATTTGCCTCACTCTCACCCTGAGACGACCTACTTGGCGTCGATTCATGTACATGGGAGGTGTGACGCCCTGGCAAGCAGAAAAGTGTATTATCTGCATGAAACAGGATTTCACCTTTGCATGGAGTTGTTCAAAAATCCTGAAAAGAAAATTTTGACTCATACAATGGCCAGCCCCACAACCCCCCCCTCCCCTCGCCCGCCGCACAAATGAATGGGAACACCACGGGAGTTGCTGCCACTTACAAGACCACATGGTGCCCGATCCCTCATCTGCACCAACAGATACGATGGCCAATTTGAAACCACACAGCCCTACTGGGGCTGTTGAAGTTGGCCCACATGACGCCCAGTTCTGTCACCTTGACTACGTGGACGGCGTGGCTGCTGAGTTTCTTTCAAGGGTCCGCAAACGGAATCAACAAGATATTGCCTGGCTTCAAGCGCAGCTGCCTTTGCCAAAGGACATCAAAGAATTCCGCACGCAACTCCTGTCCAGGTTAGCAGCGGACAGAGGAAAGGTTGTTGCAGCCAGTGTACAGTGTCAGTACGACTGTGAGCACCAGTCCACATGGATCAACCTCTCGAAGTTGGCTGGGGATGCTGTGTTTCAGGGTTTCTACGCAGATGCCCTCGAAATGCTCTCAAAGTGGGACGACCTTCCATTCACCATATTCGACCCTTTTCCTGTCGCCTGTGATTCTGAGTTTCCCTTCGCAGTTTTGGGGCCCAGTTTTGAATTCTTCCGCCCGAGTACTCTAATGCAAGTGTACAAGATCATGTTGATCTACGCCAATGTGATTCACCGAGAGAACCGACGCCTGCCTGACGAGTCGTTCCTCATGGAAATGTACGCAAATGTTCAGTTCTGCTACGACATGGGTGTGCCAGATGCGGTAGCAGAACAGCTGACAGGATGTGTGTTATTCGCTCAGGTCGAGCCAGGCCAAGCATTGAAATTTTTGATTCCAAACGTTGGGTATGTCTCTGGGGCAGAGCTGAAAGCCAGAGAACCACGTTGCCGTGGTTTGGATTGCTCGTCGTTTGCTGGGTGGGCCACAGAATGTGGTAGACCTACCACAGCCCTGTATGCGTTGGCATGGAGGGTCTTGAAGGGCAAGAATCCCGCGATCCCGGACGATGTTCGCACCACGGTAGCGCTCTTGGTTGAGAAACACGAAGTCGTCGACCTTACCAAGGCCAACATCCGCCCTGGGGACTTGGTGGTTTGGAAGCAGGAGCGCGGCACGGGTGGGCACGTCATGTTTGTGAGGCAGACCCTCCTTGACACTGAGTTTCTGACATTCGAGGTGACCTTTAACCTCAAAGCTGCAGGGAATCATGATGTGGGGTTTATTTCCCGTCAATTGCCAGTGTACTGCCCGAAAGATCCCGGCGATGGGTGGTATGGGTTTGTGCTGCGGCCCCTGTGCCTGGACAGAATTGGACTGATAAATGAGGGCATATCCAATGGTCAGCCACTGGTGAGCCCTGGAGTGCCTCCTGGTGACGCACCCAGCCAGCACGGCAGTGGGCAGATATCGTCATCGCACCTCGTAGGTGCGATTCTTGGCAACACGCAGTTTGAAGTCGTCATTCCTCTGGCGGTCTACACATTTCTGCTGCAGCTCTGCAGAACGGCAGTCTTGCCCGCGACTCCTGTCCTGGCGAGTGAAACAGGCATCTCTGCTGCTGTGTATGGGCTGACCATTTTCACTACGCCCTTGGCCAGGCTGTTTGCAAACAACCCCTGCACCTTCTGGTCGGACGAGTATGGCAGGGCCCCAATGTTGCGGATAGCATGGGGCATCAACATGGGCTCCATCCTAGTGGGTGGGCTCGCCACAAACATGCCTGTGCTGGCCGCTTCAAGGGCACTGCTAGGCTTCAGCCAAGGCGCCTCCCTGGTTGGCACGGCGAACATGCTTTCCGACATCAGTGTGCCAAGCGATCGTTCCCGTACTTTTGCCTTCAACCGAGGGGCGATGTTTGCGGGTCAGTGCCTGGGACCTCTCTGCGGCGGTCTGATCGCTGCAAAATGGGGGGCGCGGATGGTGTTCTTCGCCTGCCTCCCGTTCATGGCCGTTTTTGGAATTTTGACATTTCTGATCCCAGAATCTTTGGCCGAAGAAGCACCCGCAAGCCACGGATCTTTGTGCGAAAAGCTGCAGGATTCTGCAAAGAATTATGGCATTCTGGTGTCTGACACCGCAATGCAGTCAGCGCTGTTGGTCCAGTTCTTGCATGCATTTTCAGGCTTGGCAATGTCGCAGAATATTGTGCCCATGCTTTGCGTACAGCGCTTCCATATGACAACGTCTCAGCTTGCCCTGATCTACACCGCAGGCAGTGGGGCCACTTTTTTGGCATCACAGCCTTCGGCCATGATTGCCGACAGGTATGGCCGGAAGGTCACAGTGGTATCGGGCATGAGCATCATGTCTGCGGTTGCATGCACCCTCCCCTTTCTGAGAACGCCATTGCTTGTCAACCTTGTGTACGTCCCATATTCCGTTGGGATCAGCCTGGCAATGGCAGGATTCACCCCATACTTCGCGGACCTGTACGATCATGATCCGCGCGCGCGCAGCCACAGCCTAGCGCTTCAGAGAAACGTGTTGGACCTTGGGGAGATTGTGGGCTCGCCTCTTCTCGGAGCCCTGGCAGCATTCCATTTTAAATTCGCGTGTGGTCTTCATTCCTCCCTGTTGCTGGGAAGTGCGTTGTGTTTCGGTCTCTATGCGAAGGAGACTATCACGTCAGCAAAGAGTTGTGTTCGGACTCGATGAATGGTGGGAAACACTGCACTGCGAAGCATCGGGTGTCTGCACCCTCGAGACGCGCCTCTACAAAGCACGCTAAAAGGCAGTACCCACCGGTAAACCTACTGCTTTATGGTTCGGCACCCCCTCGCCTCGTCTTTTCAACCCGCCCCTGCATGTCTGTGTTGGAAGGGGGCCTCTCAAGGTGCTGCTTTTCCTTCCGCTCCTGGTCTTCCTTTGTAATCACCCCCTAGTTCCACCGCACTTTTCCTACCACTACTTTTTTTTCCCCCACAGAATTGGGTTTTCATGGTTTTGGTAGGGCAACCATTGAGGTGCGCAGGACCAATTTTGATGTGTGCAATTTTGATGTGTGCCCCCCCCCCCCCTTGCAATACCCCCCCCCCTACTTTGTTTCCTTCCATTCCTGTTCCTTTAGTGCTCATGTAAAAAGAAATACACATCTCATGATAAGGTCCCTCAATGCAGCCGCATCCCCAAACAGTGGCTACAGTCCAAAGACCATTAGACAGGGGCAGAGAATTGGCCACCGGAGACCTGTATGTTCCAACTGTGTCGTGGCCGGAAACTGTCGTGGCTGCAAATGAAGGGCAACCAAAGGCTGCACTTCGCACAGGGAATCATGTACTTGATGCCATCAGACGACACAACGTCAGACAATTGTGGCTGGAGGCCACAAAAGAGGTCAGCAACACAAACAACACGCCTGCAGGGATGCCCAGCGGAACGGTGAGGAAAGATGGATGGGGGTTGTGGCCAAGGGGACAATGGACCACCATACTCTGTGGCTTTGGCCTCTGCTGTCCCAGACAGTTCCAAAACCCTTGTTTTTTTTTATTATGGTACCCTCTGCCCCACATGCACTAGCATGCTTTTGGCGAAGCGTAGCCACCCTGTCCGACTGTTGTTTTCCCAGTGATGCAGAATACAAGATGCCATGTTTGTGACCCGATTGTAGTTTGTAGTGGAACATGTGGGGCTCGCTCAGACCTGTGAAGTGTTACTTCTGCTCAGAACAATGTTCTGCTTGAGTGCGACCCACTGCTCTTTGTTTTGATGTGCTTTTCAGCGACTGCTACCCCCCCTGCCCCCTCCCTGAATAGAAACAACCTTGAATAGTATCTGGGGCAGGCGAGGGAACTGTCACTCTCAGTTTTCCAAATTTGCTTAGAAGGTTGATTGTTGAGCTTTTTGCTTAGAAGGTTGATTGTTGAGCTTCTCCTGTGTGTTTGCTGATTGGGCAATGTAGTATTATTGGTGCATTGCTGTGCACCTCACATTTCTTGAATACAAGGCACTCCACTGTCCCTTGTATCATGCAGAACACTCAGTTTTTCAATTTCAGCCATGGATGTTGATCATACTGGCACGTACTGACATGCCGCTGCTGTCAATTTCCGACGTTCAGGAGGCAGTGTCAAAGGGTGGCGGCCAACGCCGTGGGGAAAAACAAAGGCAGGCAGTGTCAAATACCCGCGCCAAAAAAAGTGGCACACAGAGCCTGTCTCTCAGTAGAGCTGAGCATGCATCCCTACAGGCAGTTTCCGGGTCTTTTCCTGGTTCATATCCCCTCATGTTTGCACGTTTTTTCTTTCATCACGAGTCCTTTCTGTTCCCTTGGGGGGTGGGAACGAGGGAACCGTCACTTTGGGTATGCTCCCCCGGGGATGTGAGGATACCGTCGCACGTAGGCGGTTACTATTCAAGGGCGCAAATCCCCATGAAGTTGTGGGTCGTGGCCCTGTCCAAGTACTGGCCCCTCTCTGACCGTCGCGCTTGCTGACTTCGGCCGTGCCTTTGCGAAAGGGGTAGTGGCTGGGGGGCAGGGTACCCTGTTTCTCACACGGATAATTGGGCGGAAGCCAAAGGGATGGCTGCGCTGGGCAATGCCCATCCGCTGCTGCCTGTGCCCACGGCCATACCCATGCCACTGTTCTGGGATCTGCGTGCCCGACAGTAGCCAGCTCAGAATCTTTGCACAATGTGAGTGCGGCAATACTGGAACCACAGCCATCGCCAGGGCTATGCCTGGGTGAAGCAAAGGATTGAGGTTTGAGGAACTGCGAGACGCAAGGAACGCACTTTATCAGGGCGCCAATTTTCCAGTTTCCAGTGCGCAAACGACCTTCGACGGACTATCGGCCAAAAGGTGGAGTGGTAGGCCTTTATATATGATGTAGTGTCTCATTCTGTGTTCAAGAATGCGCGGCAATCGCAAATGCCTGCAATTCGCAGCAAAAAAACCCCTCGAGCTATTTATATATTGCGCATGCATGTGTTCTTTATATATGGCCACTTTCGTTGTTTGATTTGTCGCGAGGGCATTGCAGGGCAAGGCAGTCGAGGACAGGCTGGTAGTCGAATTGGATGCGAAGATAGTGTACAAGGGAATGACGCAGTGGATCCTGGCATGGGTGAGAAAGGGATGGGCTCCAGTGGGCCAGTGGCCCACTCAGACTTGTGGCAGCGCCTTCTGCACCAAATGCGGAAACACCAGGCGACCCTGCCATTCCTCTGGGCATCCTCCCCAGCTTGGTACCCCGCCCCCCCCTTGCACCCTTGTCAGAGTGGTGTTTCCGCAACGTTTGGAATCATGGAACATGGGGATTTCATGTCTTATGGTCTGTGGACATCAAGTTTTTTCTGCTATGAGGCTGAGTGGGGGTTTGCTGCCAATCTCTGTCAAAGGATCGATATGTCTGCATGGGACACCGAGAAACATGCCAACACGGAGCGTTCTTCGGGGTCGGTGACAGTGCTACATTGTTTGTGCCCACAGAGTGTACTGTGCGGGGGGGGGGGGGTAGATTTGGAAAGCCCTGGAATATCATAGCCACTTTCATTATGTGATTTGTCGTCGCAAGGGTGGTCGATATTGTCTGTCAATGGGGATTGGCATGTGTGTCATCAGTTCACAGCTGGTTATGCATGGCAATTGAAGTTCGAGTGCATATGCACCTGTTAAGTACCGTAGACAGTGCTATCAACGCCCCACTGTGGGCGGCAACATACTCACCCTGTTAGACTGCGCTGCTCCATTATGTTTCCTGAAATCTGATCCGGGATTTGAACTCATCCCAGATCCATAAAAAACCGGAGAAACCAACAGGCTGGTTGTGGTTTGCACATGAGGACACCACTGTGAATCGAAGGCAAGGTAAAGGGTCAGGTTTGGTCGGTGGCAAACATCCATTGGTTTTGTCTTGTAAATTTGATGTGCAGCTGATTTTTGCTCATTCAGGCACAAACAGCGAGGGTGGTATCTATCGCTAGTGACCTGGACCAAGTGCCTGCAAGGACCGTATACATCATTTCTGCAGGGCGGGGAGTGGGCAGGTTATATATCTTTTACCCCTATGTTTCAGCAGCACCAAAGAAGACCGAAGGTGTACCAATGACATGTTATGATTGTGGCAGCACATTCTGCACCAAATGCGGAAACACCAGGCGACCCTGCCATTCGTCTCGGTATCCTCTCACATTGGTATCACAACCCCCCACCTACACGAGGGGGTGTTTCTGCAACTTTTGGAATCACGGAACCTGGCAATTCCATTTCTGATGGTCCGTGAAGTTCAGGTTTTTTCTGTGCTTTCAGGCTGAGTGAGGCTTTGCTGCCAAAGCCTGTCAAACGACCTACCATCCGGCGAGGTGGGCCTGACACGTAGCCGTGGGACAATCCTGCACTTGCCGAAGCGACAGCCTTCGGCAAGAATGGATCAAGAGCTGTCAGAAGCGGTAGAGTCGGAGGGAATGTTAGGGAGGTCAGGGTTGCCCTTTCAACCTACTCCAGCTTGAGCATGATGCGGGAGGAAGACTCAGCAGTGGGATCAGGAAATACCTCTGACTCATCCGCATCCGTCACTTGCAGTGCAGAAGGGGGAATTGAGGAGACCATGGAGTACAGTTGCTGATCAGCGTCAGGGTCAGGGTAGGAGGACGAGCTACTGAGGGTGCAGAGCAGCGGGTGCCGTATGGACATTAATGAGACTCATCTCGAAAACGCCAAGCACTCAGCTGAAGACAATCAAACATTTTGGTGCTTAGCCGAACGCCTGTGTGCAGGGACATCGGTCAGCAAGTATCCAACTGCCAACCCCAAAAGCAGGCCTTTCACAACATTCAGGCCACCCCCTGTATGTGAGATGTGTTGCAAAGACGAGGTAGAAGTGTGGATGGTTCAAAGGACCAGACGAAGGGAAGGAGAGGAAGCAGAGTTGAAGGTATGTGTACTTACTCCCGATCGACCCGGGAGTGTAGGCAAGGGTTCCTTCCGACTTGTGATTTAGTGCGGGACCTAGTGTGGGATCCAGTGCTTCTCCTCCTTCCAGCGTCATCGTTTGTTATATATTTCAATCTCTGTAGGTATATTATATATCTCTCTCGAGTGCCAACACGGAGCGTTTTGGGGTCGCTTGTCGTTTCTGTCCACAGAGTGTCCTGTAGGGTGGGGTATGTAGGTAGATTCGGAAACCCCTTACGAATTATGGCCACTTTCATTATGTGATTTGTCGACGCAAGGGTGGCCGATATCTTCTGTCAACGGGAGGCTGACACATGTGTCATCGGTTCACAGCTGGTCACGCGTGGCAATTCGAGTGCAGGAAGGGCCGTATCTGTCGCTGATGACCTGGAACAAGTGCCCAAGAGGACTGATTATATATCATTTCAGCTGGGCGAGGGTGGAAGGGAAGGTTATATATGCTTTACCTGTATGTTGCAGCAGCACGGAAGAAGACCAAAGGTGTACCTACGACATGTACTGTTGTTTCACCCATTGCTTGTGTCTTCTGTGGGCCTCACAGGGGGATTATCAGACGCAGTGCATGCGCGGTTCGCGTGCGGTGCCCACGCAGTGCGGGTACTGGGGTTGTTCTGTAGACCCTTTCAGCCAATTTAGAGAGTACGTTAGCACGCCGGGCGCGCCAGGCAAAGTTTTCCCACGCTTCGGTGTGGCCCCTCGAGTTGGGGTTAACGACTCCCACTCTTCGGTGTGGCCACTTGAGTGGTCTGTCATGCACTTGAGCGGCATCTTGGATTTTAAGGTGGGTGGCCATGATGGGGCCCACAAGGGTAGGGTGCATGTGATCGTCCCATTTGTTGGGCGAAAAAATGGGAATTTAATTGATCACCAACAGTCATACAATGTGCTCGTGCTTGTGCTTGGGCTAGAGGAGGCAGTGATGTTTGGGGGTAAAGCATTGTGATAGATGGCCAGAACATTCATTTGGATGCCAGGTGCGCCGGGCACGCGCCGGGCAAACGTACCCTCTTAGAGGCAATGGCCTCCATTTTCGGGGCCCAAAACGTTCTCAATCTGCATGTGTGCCTTGTTTTTGCTTCTGCGACTTCTTTTGCAATGTCCCCTTGTGTCTAGGCCTGTTGGTTGCAGAATTTTATTGCAGAAATCTGACACCCTGTCTCAACAGAGCTATGTCTCTCTCACGGCTTCAAGCAGGGTTGTCAGTCATTTACACCCGCTCGACTGGCAGGAGTGTGGCAGTGACGTGGCAGTGACGTGCCCCAAACTGGCCGAATTTGAGCTTTGTCATTCATGTGTCATGGCTTTGAGAACATTTCTCATTCATTGGGGGTGTTGCTTGATCCGTGCGCGCACCATGTGCGCACTGTGCGTGCACCGTGCATACTTTTGGGTGTTGTTTATTACCCAGATCCAGAACGCCTGATTTTTCTCTATCAAACTGGGTTCTTCATGGTTGTTGTGGATGCAGGACAGCTATTCAGCTGTTGGTTGACCATTGGTTGCCCCCTTTTTAAAAATTTCCTTTTCCAAAATTTCCTTTCTTTCTATTGAACTGTGCATTCTGTTGGCTGAGTGCTGTGGTAAGAGGGGAGGGGTTCTTCGCCCAGAAGGGGGGGTGTGAGACGACGCCGTGGCACTCACAGGGTCTGAGAGAGCGTGGTGGAGACTGCACTGAAAATAAACCCCTCTCTGTGCGTGCCGTCCCCCCCCGCTGGGGCACAACCCTTCACTGTGTGGGAGAAGGCTTTTATGCATCAGGCCAGGGCATATTTCCCTCTTTCTGTACAACCAGATAAACTTAAAATGCTTGCAACCCGACCTTTGGAACATCAGGTCTTCATGGAGAATTTCAGAACAGCACACCTCAATTTTTGGAAGCAATGCCACCCTGTATATCCTGGTCTTCCTGAGGTTCCTGCTGTCATTAAAAAGATTCTGCGCTGCAACTGGGGTCACCACAAACCCAAGGATCCAGAAAAAAGAGCGGGGGGGGGGGGTTCAAAACTGTGCCCTACAGCTCCAAAAATTGAGCGTTTGCGCTTCAACAAAGAGCACAAGAAGGACCAGGAGGTCGCAAAAAGACGACGCACACTTACAGGTCTTTTTTCAACTGCATCATCTGGTTTCTGGTATAATAGCAAGAGTTGCAAGGTGCAGAAACTAGGAGCCTTGGACCTGTGGCAAGCATCAGAACAAAAAATAGAAATTCCTGGTATGCCAGCAAGGGCTGCAGGGTGCAGAAATTGGGACCCTGGGTGTGGTTCCGCGGGGGCTGTTCAACGGGGTAGAAGCTGGGTGAATATTCCAAAAACATTGAACCGTGCGCGCACTGTGCGACAACTCCCCCATTATCATGCTATCAGGTCGGCCATCATGGGAAAGTATTTGTGCCATTCTAAGCTTAATTTGCATCTCTTACTGTCACTTATGCTGTGCCGTAGGTCCCCTTTGGAGGTGCATGGAATACATGGTTTAAGCTTCTGACTGCGCTTTGAGCTCATGCATATGCAATCAGCACCCCCTCACCAGCTGTAAGGAGCATTTGAGGGTCCTATTGCTCCAACATATTGGCAGTCCAGAGAAACCATGCTGAAGTGCATCAGAGTGCTACTTGTGGAAAGTGGGACTGTCTACCGAATGATCCCCAAGCGCTGTACCCCTCTTGTGCTAGCCGCAGCAGGGTACTGAAAAATGCCGGCTGCGGCACTTCATGTGGTTTGGACAATCTGCGGTTTATGTGCAGCACTAGAGCATAAAACTCGAAAAACAGCAGTATGGCCTCTTGAAGTAGGGGTTGCAGTAGGTGAAGGAGGTGTGAGACATGCAATTTTCGAAAAAGTGCATTTGGTAGGCGCTTTGTACGCCATAGCTTTCTTGCATTCAAGGTGCAGTTGTTTGACATGGTGTGGATCTTGAATGTGCTGATGGAGGTGATGGGGAATGCGAAGGTGGTGAAGGTGACTGTGTCGCAAGCCACAACCATTCTGTGCTTGAGCTATGAGCTTCAGCTCATGGTACACAATTTTGCCACCATGGGTTGTACCTGATGGAAACAAAAAATTTCACCATTGACGTGCATTGGGTGTGTGCCAGGCATTTTTCTTCGGCCCAAATGCCCCGGATCAACACCATACCAAGCACTATCCGAGACTTCCCTACTCTAGGGCATTGGGTAGGTACTGCCCGCCCCACCTTTGCAAGAGCAACACCCTTGGGGGAGTCTTAGTGCGCCGGGCACGTGCCGGGCATCTTTTTTTGACCATTCCCCACCTGTGCCTTCTTTTGCCCCCTCTCAGCGAAAAATCTGGAGCCCAATCTAGGGATGGCCACCAAGAAGCACCAAGAGCAAGTCTTCAGCCTGTATCCATGATGGATACAAGGAGAAACAGCATTTGTTGGCCAACAAGGCATAGGAATAATATTGCCACCCTTTTACAGGGACCTTTTTTTGTAGGAATGAGGGCCCTTACCATTGGGCTTGGCACCTACCCCTATGCAAGATGCTACCCTTGTGAGAGCAACAGTAAAGTCCCAAAATTCGATGGAAACAACACCTACTGATGCTGTGACAGGGGGGGGGGGTATAAAGGGCAAAGTAGGACATGGTTCCCAAAATTGCAGAAACAACACCTGTTGTTGCTCTGACAAGGGGGGAATGTTTGCCCGGCGCGCGGAAGGCACATGCCCGGCGCGCTACCTTTGTATTAAGTATCCTATCTCTAGCCCCAAGTTTCTCCTCACCTCGGGAAGTCCCCCAAGTAGGCCGCACTAGACCGCAAACCTTCCATGCAAAGTGCGTTGCATAACCCAAAATATGAGAATTCAACAACACAAAATGTCACTCCCACCACTTCCAACCACCACCCTTGCCATCATCATAAACCGGTAGCAAAGGATGGGCCAAATTCTTAGACACGGCGAGAAGGTACACATTGCCATTAGCCTAGCCCCATGGTAGGGTGGTGGGCAAGAACTTGTGTTGTTGTCCTACCCGTCCATGCACACCCTAGTGTAGCACTCTCCACAGCCACCGAGCAAGCACTGCACCTGCATATCAGCCAGGCATAAACCCCAAGCGCCATGCAACCAACCCTCAACCCGAAGAATCAGAATTTTTAATTGTGTGTGTGCCAGCCGAGGGCCTACCCGTTGTTGAGGCATCAAACGGGATGAAACTAGGCATGTAAGTTGACAACCACTGACACTCGCCAACTCACCAAAGGAGCCTAGAAAATGCGGGGAATGGGGACAGCGGTGAAAAATGCGGGGGACAGGGGGAAGTGGGGGGGTGTATTGTGCGCTCCGCGCACACTGTGCACAAACTTTGTGGAGGACTACATCCAAGCTAGGTAGGTAGGTATCTTTGGGAATTTGGGATTGCCTCATTAGGCATTGCAAGAACAAGAACTTACCAAGGGGGACCGGCCCTCCCACTGCCCTATGGAATGCGCCTCACAAAGACACTCACAAATTGACCATGTTTCTCCATAGTCCCTTCATGGCTATTTCTACGGCTTCAAAGGGTGGAGTACTCAATCAAGAAAACATTGTATGAGTCCTTGGCAACTTAAGGCATGGGTCACGTCTTTGAAGCTCGTCAAACGCAAGGCAGGGGAGGGGGGCGGAAAAAAACTCACGCGAATTTTTTTCGGAACCCCCCCCCCCCGGGTACCCCCCGAAAAAACAACTAGCACCCCCTGTAGGAATTTTCTTCGCAGGGAGGATTTGCATGTAACCTTCACTGTGCTACATCTTGCGCCATAAGGAAAATTTGCTTCATGTGGCAAAGGGTGAAAAAATGGGTTTTCACCCCATGTGTCTATACTCAAAATACTCGTATTTTTTTAGGAGAACTCAATAATGGATGAAAACCATATTGGACCAAATATCGATACCATCCTTGTGCAGACACATGACAGAGATGACCCGTACCCTAGTGGGTAAACAGTGCTTCTGCAATGGGAAGGTCCCTAGTTCAATTCCTTGGGCAGGCAATCTTCGTGCTTCTAGTTCGGATGTGGGACGCAATGGAAAATTTTTATTTTTGGTTTTTGATGCTTTTTTGTGCTTTGATTTTGTCCCCCTTTTTGGGGACCCCCGAGAATGCAGGGGTTATGTAGCCTTTCCGCCCACTTTTGGGCCTGCCGATAAGAGGCCAGGGTGGGCGCTGCACTAAAGCTGGAACAAACCGGGGGTCTTTGTGCCCTAAAGCACAAATACTAGCCATATGGGCTGAAACATCAATGGTCACCTTGAAAAATATCCTTCTTGCACCTTCCAAACCCAAAGAGGCGGGGTAGAGTTGAGGAAATTTCAGGTTTTGGGGTCCGGAAAAAATTTTCGCTCGAAAATTTTTTCGTGCCCCCCCCCCCCCTCCTCCGGGGGTGTATGCTCTCGTGTATCCGATGCTCATGGCCCCTCCTCTGGGGGTACCCCCCCAAAAAAAGAGTTGTACGCCGGTACCAGGAATTTTTTTCTACCCCCCCCCCCCGTGGTCAAACGTCGGATGTCAACCAAAGTGTCACGCAACTCTGCGTACATTGCCAGGCCAACAAACCTTGCAATGCAGCGCGAGTTGATAGATATGGGCAAGATTATTGCTAATTGCCCCAAAATTCTCCCATTTCTCCCTGCAAAATGCAAAAGTGCGCGCTGTGCACAAACGCCCTCATGGGGGGCTGGTAACTGGGTACAGTGAGAAAAGTTGTAGTAGAATGTGATGAACGAAGCACAGAAAGGACAAAAGGGATGAAGCATAACAAAAACCTGAGCAATTGGAAGAAAACTGCTATCAGTGCTTACCATAGTTCTTCGGTTCACCCATTTTTGCAAGGCAAAGGCTGTTTCCACGAGAGTCTCAAGCCCATGTTGAAAATGGTCAAGCCGGTGCCCTTCATGTGCAAGCATCACCGTTTTCAAGAACAAGAACAAGAACAACATAGACTCTGCTCAGTGGCGGGACTCTTTCATTTCCGAGCGATACAGGGCGTCCAGGGACTTCAACGCAGACTAGCGGACCCCACACCCAACTTGCCTCCTTCGCCCGTGTGGATCACGCGCTTTCTTGCGCAACACTATGCACCGCGAGAAACGCCACAAAACTTGTGCAACATGGTGGGGGCACCATGTGGTATGTCACGGAAACGCAAACAAAACAACGAACGCGACTAGCCAGTCATCGACGTAGATACATGGTTACAGGAAGCACCACAGGCTAACGACACGGAAGCCGTGCACTGGTGTACATGCACCATCCTCCACCAGACAAGAACCACAACACACTCGCGCAAGAAGCCCAGGACCCTCAACGTGCTTCACAAGCGCTGGACGACCCTACTTCCTCGTATGGAGGACGTGGCCCGTAGGCACTTACGCACAGTGACTCATAATTACCAGCACGCCTCCCTTTGTGCGCATGCCATGAAACACCTCAGGGACTTGAGGTCACTCCATGATAGCACCCTTGGCGCAAAACGAGCATACCACACCATCTCGTCAACACATATGCGGGACGCGGTACACACCACCCCTGGCCACAACATGTCTCCGAAACCATAGAGGTTTATTATGCCGCAAAGCAAAGCACCCTCATGCTCTACACGGAGAGCGCAACCATGGTAGGTGTATAAACGGTACCAGAGACATCTCCTAAGGCTACAAGAACTAACGGATGCGCGCCGGCTACACATAGCATTTACTCTGCCACGCGCTGGACTGGTCCTACCGCCAACGACACGAATCGCACACATACCACACGATGCACACACTCTACAACACAGAAACACGACAAGTACGACAGCAACTGTATCGGCACCGGGAGCAACCTAGGGAGGAGTGGGACCCCACTTTGTGGGAGATCCCCCTACTACCACTGCCGAAACGGTACAAAGCGCACCGGGACCCCAACAAATGGGAGATCCACCTGCACTAACGGCAGATGCCGATCCCCGCGGGGGTGACATGTAGCACTGAGCCACAGTGACAGTGACACAGGTCAGAATACGCGCTCACTGCACCACAGCCACCAAAAACTGCCCTACGCACCAATGAGATCCAGCAACGAATGCAACAACAGGGGCCCCATGGGGGACCATCCATGCGCCAAATCGCATATGTAGACCCAGGCACTGCTGAAACCTGTACTTCAATGAACTTGCCCTTCAGGCCCGGCACTTTCAGTTTTGGCCAATTTGATACGAAAAAAACATCACTTTTTTCAAGGGTTGGGCCTCACCTGAATGGCTTCGCTGAATATTAATCCTCGGGATTCTGGGGTGGGTCCAAAGTTGTCTCATGGCCCGTCTCTGCTGGTGCTGTAGGTTTCTGCATTGCATGATTTTATGGAGCAACCCGATGCCACGCCGCTGCCAGGGTTGCCAGGACTACAAGATTTGCGATGGCGGGTCGATGTCACCATCAACACCAGGTGTGCTCTTGCAGCTCCATCTTTTAAAATCTCCTACCAAGAAGTGCTTGGAAGCCCCCACTGCCCTACGCATATCACCATGTCACACGCGTGCTTCCAAACGATGACGAAGTCTGCAAGGGACAGCGCGATGTGTTACTGAAGAAGGACGGCTCGGCAGCAGAACATGGGTGACCTCCTGAATGGGGTGAGCAGCAATTTAAACCGCGATGCTCGTTCCAGCAGCGCAGGACTGAAGCAGGGAGGATCCACAGGGCCCCGTAGCAGGGCAACACCGACACTTGGGGGGCGGGGAGGGGGAACAAGCAGCTTTGTCCTGCCTGGGGATTCAGACCACTGTCCAGGAAAGCGTAAATCCCCATGCTAAACCCAAGCATAGCGGCAGCCGAAAGCCACGGCAGCAGACCCCGCATGAGAGCTACTGGGCGCTGCCAATCAAGGAAAACACATCCGCGTTTTCGCACAAGGACGTTTGTGCACGAGGAGGAACGGTCCACCAGTGGCGGATGAGGAGAGGGGGGGCTCGTTTGCTTTGTGAGCACTTGAGTGTGGGTATGAATTCCTTGGCAGGTCACCTGTAATTAAGATACAGCCCCCCGGTCTTTCCTGACCCTTTCCCTTTAATTTGTGGTGCGGACGAGCACTGGAGGATCAATGCCCTGCCTATCGACTGTCGGCAGCAAGCGGCTGACCATTGGCGTTGGGTCCTTGACTGCCAGCAGTTGGCAGCCAACCATCCGCAGTTGGTGGTGGACTGCCGGCGGCGGTGCTGGAAAATAAAGAACGAGCGCCCTTGTCCAAGGCCTGTTGATGGTTGTCTCATGGCACTCCTTTCTGGAATCACAGTCTTCGTACGCCCTCTGCTTTGCACGATACTTTTTCTCTTCGGCCCTTTGCGCCCATTTGAAGGGCGGATCTGTTTTTTATTTTTGATCAAAGTCCCGCCCCCTGAAACTTGAAACCCTGCTGTTTGGTTGTTGCGAAGCGCTGCCCACACCTCCAAATCGACAGGCACATGGGCTGTGATGGCAACATCCCCCCCCCCCCACCCCCAGCCTCGTGCAGGATCAAACAGCAAGATCGTGGCTGTTCCCAGCAGTTCAGATGCAGACCAATTGTTGTGGTCGACAAAACACGGCAGCCACACAAACATACGCGGTCTCACAAGTGTACATAAGGACAATGGAATGACAATTGTTTTCAGAACCACCGAACATTGCTGCATATGCATGCCAGGACGTGTATATGTGGAGCGCTTGTTGACCTGTGTGCGGCCAACACCCCACCCCACCTTTGACATTTGGGGGAGTAACGATGAGGAATGAGGCTATCCCTCTCAAGCACTGCCGTGTGGACTGCCGCTCCACCCACTATTAATCCCATGATCACTTTGGAGGGCTAACGAGAGGGATGAGGAGGACAGGTTTTGTTGGGGGTTGTAGCTGGGCTACTCCTGCAAGTGTCACCACACCGGGCGGTTGAGGGTTTCATGGGGCTGTTCACATTTTGAGGGGGTGTCAGGATCGATGGGGATCGTTAGCGATTGTTGAGGACCGTTGGTCGTCGAGGGTTGAGATCTGTCGAGGGGTGTCGAAGGTTGTTCAGGGGATTGTTCTTGAAGGTGTTTGTTGGGGGTTGTTCAGACTGCTGTTGTCTGGAAGTCGATTGAGGGGGAGGGGGGTTCGCGTTGCTCAGGCGCGGTATTGGGTGTTCATCGTTGTTGGGGTTTTGTCTGAGGTCTGAGGTTTGTTGAGTGCTTCTTCGACGAGCAGCGCGGGACGGAATGTGCACCAGGGGTTGCCCCCGAGCCTCACCCGCTGCCTCTGTCGCACACAGTGTGATGCAGCGGGCCTTTACCCCCACGGTCCTTGTGCAAGTGACACTGACCGACGGGACTATCCGGACTTTCGAAATGACCGTCGAGCAGCTGCAGGAGCTGCGGTTCAAGTATGCCCCCCGTCCTGCGACGCATCCAACACGTAGATGGATTCTTGGGCCTCCGGGTCGTTTCTACGGCGAACCCCTCCCTGCCTCCGCCTTCATGCGGCGCGCCACAACGGGAGACACGTGGGGAGCCGGCAGCCCCGAAGCCGTTGTGCAGTCCACAACGCGCATGGAGTCAGTCACAGCAGTGCGTGAGTTTGGGGGCGGGGTGAACCCCCGCATCCTCTTCATAAAACCAAATGCTGCGCCTTGTTGGACCCGACATCCCCCAGAAACTTACCGGACCACCATCCGGAAAATGTGGCAGATTCGGGAAAATGGGATGAATCCTGAGAAAGTTCTGGGGAAAACATAATCAAAAAATTCTATAACTGCACCGTTGGCTGATAAGGTGACGGGGGGGGCTAATCATGCGGAGACAGATGGTGTCCATGATATTGTCAGTTGCTGTGATGTGTCTGTTCCGGTCTGTTTTGTTTTTTTTCTTTTTCGCATACCTTGTCTGAGTGCAGTCCAGCCGTGCCGTTGGTCGTAGTAGCTACACCTGATGATACAGTCTCTGTTTCATATGCTCTCACTGCACGTGTGACCACCCCGGCGGACGGGCCTTACCCGCGCGTAAACGATGATCGCCAGGCTTAAGCCTGTGCGCACCAGTCTGGTCTGTGGGGTCCTGTCCGGCGCCGGTCTGGCGCCGGGACAAAAGACCACATGTGGCACCAATTTCGCGCCCGTCTGGGTCCCCTCGTTCTTTGCAGTGGAGTTTTTCGCGTGCTGTGCAGCTCTGCGGGAATGCCACGTTGTAGGTCCGGTCTCAGGCATGACTCAGCGTGCGGCCCCTGTGTGTGATATACGTTGCTGAATTTCCCTGGAGCGGACACGTTGTCGCGGGTGCGCCAGGTACGCCAATGCAGCTTTGCATGTGGAGATCAATGATCGCGACAAGCAACGACATCCAAGTTTTTCACAGACTCCCGGGCGTTGTGGTGTGTGTGAAAACGAGGTTTCGATGACTGCTCCCTCGACCGCACGCTTTCTGGATTTGAGACCCCAATTCGGCCGCCATTGACGCCAATCACGACAGCCAACAGTGCACGAATCCTCAGGCGCTCGACACAGCGCACGAGTGCAAATTTGCAGCAGTTGTCTTTGCTTTGGGAAGTGAGGGGTGTTGTTGTGTCATAGCTCAACACCGAAGGCGAGAGAAGGGCTGGGGTTATGGGCAGCAGTAGCCACCCCTTCCCTGATCATGGGGCCCCACAGCGCCGTATCGTGACTGGATTTCCTGTGTTCAGAGTCGCGACCGCCATGAAGGACATGATTTACTTGCAGAAGAAGAAGCAAGTCAAGTCGAAGAAGTCATTTGTGCAGAAGCCGCCCCCCGCCCCTACCGAGCAGTAGCTACGAGGCATGCGCCAATGCGTCCGCCGCATTTCCGTGGGTGGTGCTTTGCAAGTGGACCCTCCGACAAAGTCTGTCAGGACCATGCGTTTTGGGCTGGGAGTGCCATGCCCCTGCCGAGCCAGGGGCTGAAAGGCGGCCAATGGGGGGTGTAGAGCAGAGCTGACCAGGCGGCACACACAAATTGTGCTGTTGGCATCAGGAACAGCGTTGGGGACTGCGCCAGTTCCCCTCAACCCGCCTTCTTTGAGAGCCATCCGTCAGCCCCCAACGGCTGCGGATACCCCGCAAGCGGCGGTACGGGGTGGTGCGGTTGAGATGTCAACACGTACGCCACGAGGTCGGAGGGGGATACGTAATGGCGTCCTGCTGGTGATGGTGCACTGGTGCTCAGACATCGCCCACGTGTTCTGCCCATCCCTCTGCACTCGTTGCAGCGCTCAAGCCCTGTCCCACCGCGTGCCAGGTGTAGCGGACGCAGGAAGCTTTTTCTTTTGTTTTCTGGTGTTGCGGACCGCCCTAATGCAGAGGAACGATCAAGTGTTGTTCAGGCCGCATCCTAATACCCGTCCTGGGAGCAGGTAATGGACTCAATCGTACTGCATTTGAGGAAACCATGCAGCCTGAAAACTGGAGATGTGGAATTGAACTGGAGATCACAGCGGTGCCCTACAAAATGATATCAAACCCGGGTCAGACCAAGGGTGATCAACACATGCAGATGTGGGGCTGAGCAATGGTGCATCGGACCATGTTACATCGGGCCCGTGGCCCTGGGAGTATTGGGTACTGCAGCCAAGATGCGAGGACGGCACACGCAATGCAGGCTCAGCCCCGTGGAACCTTCGGTGGCGCGCAGTCGCTGATTGCTTTTTCCCAGCCAAATGACACCGATCACAGAGCGCGTTTCTTCATTTTGATGGGCGGGCAAGGCCATGGGTGAGGGCGTGCTGTTTGCAAATTTCGGCGTCAATCAGGATACAGCACAAATAGGGCTGTCCATAATGGACAAGGTCGTATCTTTTTTTTCTTTGTCTTTAAGGGCTAGATTTGAAGCACGTTCCACTTGGTCGGTTGTCAGCATCTGACCACCAAAGATACTCGGCCAACTGTTGTCAGTTCTCCTCCAACTTCCGGCGGTTACTCCTCCAACTTCCACCTTGCCGAGTAGCCGCCAACTGCCCTTGGCCAAAACAAGCACCAGCAATGCCTTCAGTTCAGAATGCGTTCAGTTGTCCGCTGACTGCCCTTCGTGATCGGCCGAATGCTGTCTCCCATTTTTTTTGCCGTAAATGGCTGCTTGTTCTGTGGCCACTGTATTTCCTTTGCTTTGCGGGGGTCCATGCAACCTCCAGTGGGCTTGTAGTTGCCGCACGGTACACAATACAAATGCAAACACGTCCCACTGGCACTAACCGATGACCTGAGCTTAACCTTCATTGACTGCCAGCGAGGACAGGCCGAGATATGCTTTGCTCTCTGGTCGTGGCTGATCAACCTATGCTGCACAGAAGTGCCATGGAAACCGAAGGATGTTCGATGGCACACAATGCTAACCGCCAGTGCCAACCCCCTCATCATCAATTCACACCAAACCGGTCTGTCGAAAATCGCAAAGGCTTCCCGCAATCGTGAGTGTCGGCTTGTAGTAGAGCCCAGGGCAACGGTGAAGGTTAGGAACATGCTGGGTATCTCCAGGTCAGGTCAGGTCATGTCAGGCAGTACTGGGCACCAGCATCCACCCATCCGCACGAAGCGTCCGATGGTGGGAGTCCAGCCGCCAACACACTCAACACTTGGCCAGAGGGGCCTTGGGAGCACAGAGTCCCCAACAGCAGCCAGCCAGTTTACATTCGGTCAGGGGCACCCAGGTGGTTTGGGGGTAGTACGGCATATCACCAAGTGCTCCCTTGGACGGATTGTTCATGTCTGTCTTGCTCATCTCTTAAACAAGGGTTAGCCAATGCGCAATCCACACAAACGTCAATGCCTCTTCAATCGGACCTCGTTGCTGGTCTGATGCTCGATCTTCGTGATAATGTGGCTTGGAATGGGCGGAAACAAAGCACACGGCCACAAACTCAAATTGATGGCCTACCTCCAGCCAATTGGGGAGATTCCACAACAAAAAGACGGTCTGCTGATGACAAAAATTGCTACTGAAATGATTTGAATGCCCCCAAAATACCGTCCGCACAGAGAGTGTAGCTTGGCCATGCAGGGCTTTGGCAGGGTCAATTTTCATGGGGACAATTGTGGTTTTCAGGGTGGTGCTCTTCGCAAAAATCAGCATTTTGGGAGGCACACTTATGCCTCAATGAATTTTTGATTTTGACCCCCCAGCAGCCCCCCCCCCCCCCCCCCCGCGCCGCCCCCAAGCTGAGTGCCGGCTTTTTGGGGGGGGGGGGTGGGCAAAACTTGGTTGGCCCATGCGGCCACTGTAATCGATTGAGACCCAGGTCCTGTTGAACCTTCTTCTTCAACATGCACCCCCCAAACCAATGTCGGGTTCCAGGTTCTATCCCTGGGTACTTGGGATCGGCCCCTCTGCAGGGCCCCGCAGGGGAGGACTCAGCCTTTTTCAGGCCGGCATGGGTTGGCTCTAGGACCACGCTTGGGTCATCATTTGGTGACAATGGAAGTACAGAAAAACCCATGGGGAGCCATGTACCACCAGTTAGGAAAACATATTGGTGTCTATTTGCCCCTAAAATTCCACAATATAGCGACTCACAAGTATCAGATTTCACAAGCACAAGTGTTCTATTTCTGGCACCTTAAGATGGAAGGATTGAGGTTTATGCCTCCCTCTGCTCTTTGAGGCGCCTGACCTGAGGCAATACAATTCTTTGCGCCATTCGGGCCATTTCTTGCAGGATGGCCTCTATTCTCCGCCGGCGGCGGTGGTAGGCAGATACTGTCACAGCTGTCAGCAGTCAGTCTGTTGATCGTGTAAGTTTCTCTGCTTGCGTGTGAGAGAGATCTTGGTCGTCGCTGGCAGTGTTTGTGAGATTCGTTTGAGGGAAAATAAAGCCTCTGGCTTTAACATTGGTTTCCTGTATAATAGCTGCTGTGCATGCCGAAACTTGCTGCAATTGATTGTGCACAAGGCACGAAGGTTTGGAGGTGCCGCAGTGCCTGCCACGTACCCCCCCCCCCCACCGGACAGCCCCCCCTCCCCCATGCACAGCCCCCCCAGGGGGGGGGGTTGTCAATCGTCCCAGAATTCCACGGCGCCAAAGGCACTGAAGCAAAATTTAGGTTTGGGTCCGAGCGAATGGTCCCCCAGCCCTCCCGCCTGGGGGGTAGCAATTTAGACCGTTGCGCATTCTGGGGGGACTGTCCATGGGGCCGGGGGTTACAGTTTGCCGGTGCTTGAACAGGGAAGGAGTGCAGTGTTGTATTGCGGAGGAGTGCAGCATTCTGGTTAAGATGAGCATGGCGAGTCTGTGATGTTGCTCCTTTTGTGCAGCCGAGTTCTTTGAGTGTCATCTCTTGGTCGAAGTTGCCAGTGCCTCCATGATCCCTTCGGATTGTGACTCGATGCACCTGCTCAACGCCCCCATGGACACCGGTGCGACGGACGGCGCCCATCACCACCTCGGACTTCGCCGAGGGTCCATCCCGGCCTCCGCATCCCCCTTGGCACCGGCATCCCAGTTTCTATCGCCGTCTGCGGGCTCCGCGCCGCCGTCACAGTGCATGCCCCGGTCCCCTTCCCCGTCCCCTTCCCCTTCCCCCTCCCCATCCCTTTCGTCTCCTTCCCCCTCCCCCTCCCCGTCCCTTTCATCCGCCCCACCATCGCCTTCCTTGTCCCGCTCCACGACCCCATCCCCACCTTCAACGACATCCCCATCCCCAGCCCCATCCTCATCGCCTGACGCTGAGCAGCCTCCCTCCCCTGCCAAAGTGGTGGTCGCCAAGTCTGTGCTGTACTCGCAGAGCTGCGCGGCGGTCCAAGTCCAGTATTACCCGTGCACTGACTGGGACATCCAAGCCCTGCACTCCTTTGCCCCCATCAACCTTGCGTACCGCTTTGCGGTCATGCCGGATCTGGAACTGCTCTGCCGGAGCCTCCTGCTCATGCGCACCAAGTACCCCAAGTGCCTGGGGAGCGTCGTCTCGGTGAACGACGTCTACTACATCAAGACGCCCTCGAACGACACATGCATTCGGGCTCTGGAGGTGTCCGACAACGCCCTGGGCTCTCGGCAGGAGTGGCAGGCTGTGCTGGACCATTTTCCGCTGCGGGAAGGCGAGCTCGCTGGCCCCCGGCTGTTCCAGGTCTGTTTTGCAACTGCTCAGGGCTGCCTGTTTCACAAACCCTCTACCCAGGTACCGTCAAACAATCCTCTCATCACCTGGTACCTCCTCCCCCACTTGTCCAAGCAACACCTATGATACATGAAGCACTGTTGGAATGCCAGAGTGATTCTGGAGGGTGAGTATGGAAGACTGACCTTCTGTAATAAAGCCGCGGACAAACAGCGGCTGCAACCGCTTTACCCAGAGGCACATAACTGCGACACATTGTACACCGCATCTCGGAGCACCTCGCTTCAGGTGCCTGGGGGTGGGGGCTCGTGAACCAGGAAAAGAAAACCATCTTTAGACACGCTTCAGCAAAGAAAATGCAGCGGCCAATCGATATCGGCTACTCAGTTGCGGCGGCTGAGGTCGACAGACGGTTGGTGGTGTTGACCCCACAGACTGTTGCCAGTAGCCGCCAGCAGTCGGCGGTCAAAAGCCGGCAGTTGGCAATACCCTTGAGGGCCGTCTTGGGAATAGAACTGGTCTGGCTCCTGAAGCAGCTCCCGAGGCCATGGGCTCGCCCGACCCCCTTCCTCCCCCTTCCTCCGTGCTTGCGGTTGGGGGAGTGGGTCATTACGGTGTCGTGCACCCAGCCCTGATCGACCGACCAACAGACTCAGAGCTGCCATCAGGCCATCAGGCCATCACACGGGGCCAGGAGACGGGCGACAGGGGAGTTGACTGACGGTCGGTGGGGGAAGCTGTTACTCTTCGGGAGCTTGATGGGATTCGTTTCATTGCGAGTACGAGCGGCTCTCAACCCAGGGATAGAAGCCGGGGGCGACATGGGACCTGGGACAAGTTTTCCCCTACCCGCAGCCGCAATGTACACCCCTTCCCTGTCCAAGCAACGGCACGAACAATGTGTGTCGCGGCTCCGCCGCGTGATACTTGCTGATTGAGGGCATAGGTCTGTCGGTGGGGACCTATTGCTGAACTTTCCACTGTTCTATGGCCAAGCAACGGTAAATAACCAGAAATTGACGGACAAGGGTGTTGCGTACGCGTTACACTGTGCATGGCACATGCCGAAACACATGGTGTACTATTCTGGAAACCACGGGGCAAAATATGCTATCCAGGGCCTCATGCCCAAATCAGCTTCCTTGACACAAAATGTAAACATCATGCATCTCAAAACCCAGGTATCAAACAGCACATAACACACAGAAGAAAACCAAATTGAAAATTGAACCGCCAAAATCCACGGTGCGAAAATTGACGGAACCAACGCCTCGGGTTGCTTGGACATTGGTGTTGCTTGGCCAGAGAGCGACGATGGTTGTCACACACATTGTTGTCAACATCCCGATGCTGATGCAGTTTTCCAGTCAGCTTAGACCCTTTGACAATGTCGTCTTGGGGCTTGATGCAGATGACAATTTTCAGGATTCTGTGTTTCTTTTTCGTTTTGCTTGTTGTCGTGCACGTTGCGAGTGGTGGGATGGGGTCTGGGGATTCTCTTGGTGCATAGAACTCTGCCTGCCATGTGCGCGCCATGCGGCATTTCAGAACACCTGATTTTTGTGCTCGTGAGATTTCCAGGTGTGAGGTATTCTTCTTCATTTTGCTTCGCTCTTATGATCCCATGTATCAGATTGAAGAATTGTTGACACCCTCTAGGCCACTTCAAATACCCAAAACTGAGGTCAAATAGCACCAAAAGAGCTCATTTTATCGACAATGCTGCATTACCCACCACAAATTTGAATGGTAATATGCTAAGCAATCCCATTTTACATGTTCGGGGTGTGTATAGGGGTTAGAACGGTTATTTTAAGTCGAAAAGGCGCTGTTTTCTGCGCTTCCTGTTTTCTCATGTAACCGGTCTTCTGTGGTAATGGATGTGCATTTGCAGAGAGTGTGGAGGGCAAAACTGCTGACATAGACTCCGGGGACGTTCTCCGGGTGTGTTGTTGTTAACAGTTACACAAACATGGACCCACCATGTTGAAATTGGGATGTAAACCTCAACCAATGCTGACCAAGCAATGCAGAGGTATATTTGTTGATCACCACCATACATGACTGTCGGGGAAGCTGTTTATCAATGGTCAGTCTTCCATCCACACTGTGCTTGTGGTCGTCTGAAAGGGCATATGACGCACGGATGGATGGCTCGTACATAGGCCTGAACAAAAAACAACCCAACGAGCTTCCGACACCGAGTGCTGTTGCAGTTTGTACCGGATTCCCTTGCCCCCTCTCCCCTGGCACAGTAACACACACCCAACTCAACGGATGTGGTTTGGACGGGCAGTGCTCTTGCCGGGGCGTGTCCCTCCGCCCTCACGCTTTCTTTGCATCACCCGGATTGTTGCAGGCACTCGTGCTGCACACTGCGCGCCCCGCGGACGGCGCTGTCCTCCTGGTGACCATCGACCACGTTACCGGGGACGCGGCTTCGTGCGAGCTGCTCATGCAGGCGTGGTCCGCATCGTACAAGGCCCACAGCGGCGCAGCCCACTACGTCCTGCCGGAGGCCCCCTTGAAGGCCAACCTCGTGCACCGCTGCGCCCAACCCGCCCACGTCCTGCGCCGCTTCTACTTCCGCGCGCCCGACTTCGCCCCCCTCAAGGCCTACATCGCCGACGGCGCTTCGGGCTTCACCACCAACGACGTCCTGATGGCGGTTTGCCTCTGCGCCTTGGCGCCGTTCCGCGCGCGCGACACAGCGTCCGCGCGCCTCTCGCTGATGGCCAACGCCCGCGGCCGCGGGCTGCCCGTGGATTTCATGGGTAACGGCGCGGTCCCCATGGACGTTTACGTGCCGTGGGACCTGCTTTTGTCCTTTGACCTGGCGTCTGTGGTGCGTGCCGTGCGCGCCGGCATGACCGAGGCCTTGAAGGCCCTACCCGCTCTATGCGCGGCGCCCCCTCAGGACCCTCCGCCGCAGGAGCCGATCTTGGTCTGGAACTCGTGGGCAAGGGTTCGGGGGCTAGTGGAGGCGGATTTCGGGTTGGGCCTGCGGCAGTGGGAGTGGATGAACTCCTTTCAGCTCGAGGACCCGGCGTGCTTTCTGGTGGTGCCGGAGATTGCGCCAGGGGGCTTGTGCTTGCACGCCAGCCTCCCGGTGCACGAAATGGCGTACCTTGTGACGGTGTGGGACAGCATGCTGAACTTTCAAGTCCCCTCCGGACCAGCTTGAGCCCCGCCTGCCCCTCCTGCCACCCCCATCTGGGGGCCTGTGCTTGAAACCGAGGATGTACCACAGGCATGTCCATTTCGCTGCAACCGAAACCGGCCGTCCCGTCCAACGATTTTGCAACCGCCAGGACCCCCCCAACCCACCATTCGCTTTTCCAACAGCCGGTAATCGCTTCGATTCGGTGTTGTGATCCCCCGCCAGCCTCCCTCCGATTCACGCACAGGCCTGCTGGCCCGCCCTCTCCCATTTGTAGTGGAGAGTACCCTTCAAACACACAGTGTCCATGCACAGTCCATGCACAGTCCATGCACAGTCCATGCACAGTCCATGCACAGTCCATGCACAGTCCATGCACAGTCCATGCACAGTCCATGCACAGTCCATGCACAGTCCATGCACAGTCCATGCACAGTCCATGCACAGTCCATGCACAGTCCATGCACAGTCCATGCACAGTCCATGCACAGTCCATGCACAGTCCATGCACAGTCCATGTGGGACACGGCTGCATCCAAAGCCTGCCAGCGCTGGCAGGGGAGTGGACGCCACGGGGGCAGTCGCGAGCAGTGGGACCATTATTCCACTCTCATCCACAAAATTGCAATTTTTCTCCTTCACTCCCGATAGACACGACCTTGATCAACCAAAGCAGGTCACAACAGATATGGCACTGGACAGGGGCCGCACTACCTGGGAACCAACCAGCCTTGATGGACCCTCCCCTCGCTGGGGGCTACCTCTCCGGCGTGCATCCCCGTCCCTCCTCATGCGGGAGATCATTCACCCGGTCGTGAAGCAGATGAAAGTTTGCGCTGCAGTACTATGCCCTACCTTGCCTGCCCAACATTGACAGCCCCCTCGCTCGCTTCACGCCCCCACCTCCCTGCACGCATGAGGAGCCCAAGGGGGCTTTGTGCAGGACAATCATGGGGGCGATGCGCCCCCAACCAGGGCTGCAGCCCCAATACTCCTCGACGCTCCCAGAAGTCTTTGCTTCCGAATTTCCCAGGCACTGATTCCCCATGCCCCTTGTGTCCGTATGCCCATTTGAGGCCTTTAAGTCATGCTGCCATCTCCTTTCACCCTTTCTCCCAAGAACCGGCAGCTTGCCCTACCTCCGTGTCATGTCCGCTACTACACTGAGCTGTGCAACAATTGTAGCACTGGACTGCTCTGATTCCTGATCCCTAGAGCTCTTCCAAGTACCAAGAGGGCTTTGTCAGCGCATCCAAGTCTGAACCCCCCCCAAAAGAACATCCCTTTTCCCTGGAACCGGCACCATGACTGCCAACAGCATAGGAACAGTGTAACATGGCTGGAGGTACAGCGCTTGTGCCACTCCTACTTGGCGCACGCAGTCCACACTCACGGTACCCTGTCCCTTCCTTCTCAGCAGAGCTGCCGCTCATCCTCCACCATCGTTCCCCTACTCCGCCTCAGTGGACCCCATGCCACACGGGGTGATGCCCATGACAAGTATCCCCGCGCCCCCCCTTCCGCCCCAGACCAGGGCAAACAACCGTCAGACGAGGACCCCAAACCCGAGACACAGCCGTGCTCACGAGCGACACGCAGACAATTCGCCAAAAGTGCCCGGCGGAATGCGGATGCATCGTGTTCCCAAACAACTCCCATTTGCGCAGAAATGGGGTGCAGTCAGAGGCAGAACACGGTGATGGGCAGAAGGCACTTACACACACGACCCTGGCCCCCTGGCCGAACTACAACAGGTTTACAACCGCGTCATCGTACATTCTTGACCACTTTGTGCGGCCAGGACAACAACGGACGGGGCCACTGTGCTGGTACAAGACCATGCTGGCGCAAGCGGGAGGCGCATGTTTCTCACACATGTGAAAAATCATGCGCTTTGCATCAACAAGGCTGCAACCGCTACCTACCCTGCACCCTCTGCTCCACAGATTAGTTGCCCCTGATTCCCAACTCTTTTCCCGTGCATTGCATGCGTGTCAGAAGATCTCCCGGAGTTCTTCTTCATGGTGTAGTCTGTGTGCTGTGGTCCCAGATCTTTTGCATGCCAGTCGCATCCACCCCGTGCGTTGTGAGCAATCTTTGTGCTGTTCCTACGCTGTTCCTCAAATTTCTGCGCTGTTCCTACGCTCTTCGGAACGGCGCTAGTGCCATTACTGCCACCAACCGTCGATACCGCAGTTGTACAGCAACTGTGTGAACAGCGTCCGGACCGTGGGGGGCACCCGTGTATTGAACACCCCGGTTCTGAGGGGGAGCCATGTTTCCAGCGCGGGGCAATGGGGTGGGCTTTGAGTTGTTTGTGGCAAGTGGGGCACCTGATTGCGTTCAATGGAGGACTTTAGCACATGGCAGTTCTGCACAGACATCATTCCCCGCAGGGCGACCGGCGGTGGGGGGACAGCATCCGTTCAACAGCACAAGCAAGCCCCCCCCCCCCCCCCAGGGGGGCTGGTGAGTGGAGGGGGCAGGGCCTCATGCAGGAGCAGGACCCCAGCCTGATACCGGGCCTTAACAGTCTGACTATCCGGTCCCAAGGCCGAATGGACTGCGGACAGTCCCCCTGTGAACCCCATCGCAGCGCCGATGGGTGGCAGACGCCGTCATGCCGGTGTGTGTGGGCGCGCTGGCGATGTCCTGCTGAGCCCCAACAATGCACATCGGGTTGCACGTCTGCACTGCGCCTGGCCTGGTCACTTGCCCAGGGCCATGGGAGAGGGGTTGCCGTGTTGTCTGCCCCCCCCCCCCCCACACCCAACCCCCTTCTTGATTGGCCGGCTCGGGGGTGGGGGGGGGCGAATTGAGGATTGGACCTCGGCTACAGCCCCTCCTTGGCTTCATGCGGCAAAATCGGCATAAGATACATTTCGGAGCGCAGCCTCGATGGATGGGGTAGTTGCCCAATGTGACTCACTGCACGCACTGTGTGTTGGTGCGCATTTTGTGCCAACGCAACAATCGACCCACATGCTGCTCCTCTGCGGCGGCGGCGAAGGGAGGCGCCGCGGTGCCCCACCAGTTCGTGCGCCGCTCGTTGGGGTCCAGGTGTGCCCACCACCGCCGGTGGAGGGCTGTGTGGCGTGTCCGTGGGCGTGCACAGGCCTGTGCAAGGCCACCGTGCCCCACCCTCCTTCCCTGACGGAACTCCACTGTACGTCCAACAGTTGGGGGTCTAATCTCGGCCGTTCCCCTTCACTCTGCAGGTCGGGCTGCGCATGTTGTGCCAGGCCAGTGTGTATCTGCGACGGGACATCATGAGGTCGTGGCCGCGATGTCCGTAGTCTTGCCCCAACATGCGCAGTCATCCTACCGTCCCCTTCCCTTGTCTGGTACTACTGTCACTACAGTTCGAGAATGCTTGGGCCCCGCTGTAGTCCCGCACCACACTTTGAATCTGTCGGCGGCCCTTCTTGCACCAGCACAGGGTTGTCTGAGCACAGTGTCCTGTCAGACTGCGTGCTCGCCTTTCTGACGTCGGCGCATTTTCTTGTTCGTTTCCAAAAAAGCTAATTTGTTTTCCTCAGGAATACAACGGGTGGATGGATTTTTTTGCTTCCAAATGCAACGAAAAGATTTTTTCAAAACATATGCTGATGCAACAAACATCAGTTGAATACAACAAGTACCCTCACCCCCCCTTGTTGTTCCCCACCCCTTGCCGTTCCCCAGGGGGGGGGGGGTCGCTTGGTCAACCCAAAATTTTTCGTTGCGGCTCACTGTGTTGTTGTGTGGGTGACTGTGTTGTGGGGCACTGCCACTTGTATCCCTTGTACTCATGGCAGGACATTCTGCTCACTTTCGCTGAAATGGAATTTGACAGCACAACCATGTTTCCCCCTGGGACAAATGTAATGTTCATCCGCTCCACGGGGGAACCTGTTTTGGCGCAGGTCGTTGGACGTTCGGAGCATGGTGATGCATATCGCCGCATTACTTATGAGTGCGATGGCAAGACCGTCTTGCACGACCGTGCGTCTGTTCGGCGCCTCTCACTGCCACGTGCTCCCTATCCGCCCTGCCCTGCCCAATCGGAGGCTGCGGTCCCTAGGGGGGGTGGGGGACCGTCACTTGGCAACCGTCCCCCAGGGGATGGTGGGGGGCCGTCTTCCCTGGGGTGGGGAACGACATGGGGAGGGTACACCCCTCTCTTGGTTCAGACTCACTGACTTTTTTTTTTGCTGATCCCGAATGACTTGTATCGCATTTATTTTGCTTGGGGGCTTGGGCAGATTGGGTGATTCTCAAGTAAACTTCGGAATCCAGCGGAAAAAAATTACGGGAATCTGCTACATGAATGCAAAGAGCCAGTCTCCGGGGGCGCACCTTGTGCTGTGTGAAAAGTCGGCTGTTTTTCACCACCGGTAGCCACGGGTCCCAGGGTCCTGAATTCTGCACCCCCGATGCTGTTTTGAATGGATCATGCACGCTTCTCTTGGTGGGTGGTTTTCAGGGGTGTTCCGGGATAAACAACGTAATAATTGGTGCTCTGCGAAAACGCCCCCTCCCACCGAGCGTCGAAGACAGTTTCCAGTGGCAATGTGAGCAGCCTGAGTTTTTTATTTTCCAGTGCTGAATTCCGGGCTGATGCTTGACTGTTGGTGGGTACCAATCTGAACAACAAAATATGAGGAATTTTGTTTTTGTTTTTGTGGATACAATTTCCACATGTTTACAGTGTGCCTGCACTCGGCTGTTGCCCCTGCAGTCAGTTCCCAGTGCAAATCCCCAGGCCATGGCCCATGCCCATTGCGCTGACTGACCTGGTAGTTTGCCCCCATTCGTCATATGTATTGCAAGTATCTTCTAAGAGGATGCACCTGGACATGTGGCCCCCGGGGGGGGGCGGCCGGGCCCGGTCTTTGTATGCGACACCCCCTAGCCCCCCCCCCCCCCGGGTTTTGAAGATAGTGGTGCCGGGTCGGCCACCAACAAGTGTCTTTAGAGAAAACTGTCCGGCGCCAAAGGCGCCAATTTTTTTTTTCATACTCATTTTTTTATCGAAAAAATTTAGAAAAACAAGAATTTTCATATGAAAATTTTGTTGCGTGATCGGGAAATTTTGGAAACCAACGATGACATAAGGGTAAACAAAGGTAAGCAAAGATCAAGAAAACATGTGTCTTTTCTTGTTGATTGCAATACATGCTCGAAAGGGTTTTGAACAGCACTAAATACTTAAGTTTTTGGTAAAAGCTTGCCAAAACTTGTAGGTGGAAAACAAACTGGTGAATGGTATAGAAACTATTGATTGTAGTTTAAAAGTCAAAGAGCACTTAGAAATGTATTGACTGATCATGATTTACGGTGCGCAGGCAGGTAGGTGCAAGTGCAAGCTACATTTCGGTGGTGAAAACAAACAATCTTCACAGTTGTTGATTAGCATTCCAACCAACCTATGCAAATTTGGCCAAAATGCCTCAACGGGCGAAGAACCAACCTGTGACCTATATAAAGAGACCTAACCTCAAGTTGAACCCGTAAAACTTACTTCACCCCGTGGCCACAAACCCTAAAACCAATTTCCAAACTTGAAAGATGGGCCATGTCCGAAACCAACCTATCACGTCTAAAGGACATAGCACGTGCGGGGCACATGACCAATAAACACAGTTTCACTTTAAGGGAACGGACCTCCAACAATCACAACATAACACCAACCCAACAACAACTTAGACCACAGTTTCGACACAACTAGAAGGTTGTAAGCTGTCCAATGCAAAAACACCACTTTGAACGGAAACAGTGGCACAAAGTTACTCAAGTGCCTCTACATACAACTCAGTGCTGTTGGGGTAAAAACTGGCTGCTGAAGCGTCTGAAAGTTTGACCAAATGACACTGGAAAATCGACGAACCGAAGACACTACAAATAATTCAGTTTATATAGTCACCTGAAAAGAGATTCCGTGCGTCCCAACCTTTAATCTGCCACAAATGTCGAGAAAATGTCAACGTGCGTTGCGCCCGCGTCTTCCACCCTAATTTCCACACTATCCACCACAGGACTTTAATCGGCCCTGCTCACCACTGTGAACTCAGTCTCCGGCCGTTTGTTAACCCTCCACGTTTATTTTCATTATTCCAGGAGTCTTCAAGTTTCATCATGGATGGTTTCAAAGAAGCAGTCACAAAGCTGGAGCAACTGAGGGATGGTGGCTTTATTGCACTTGACGAGTTTGACCGAAGAAAGAAAGAACTTGTTGACAAATATGTCGGAACTTCAGGTGCTCCCACGAGTGGAGCTGTGACTGCACCCGCTGGGTACGCTTTAGCAGGTTTGTGCAGCACTGTCGCTGGTGTGAAGTGGCAGCCTTTTTGAAATAGTCACAGTTGCCAAACCCTTCTTCCTTGACACAGATTCAGCGGTCTGCAAACTCCGAGGTCTGCCATTCAGCGCGACAGAGCAGGATGTCGTTAACTTCTTCTTCGGCTTTGCTCTTGACATGGCAGAGCCCGTCCGCTTCCAGATGAATGCCGAAGGAAAGCACAGTGGGATTTGCTTTGTGAAGTTTGCCAGCGAGGAGGTACGCTTTCGTTTCGTTTTTTTGTTGCCCGTCGAGTACGCAGTAATTTCCTCTTGCAGTATCATGACGTTGTGGCATGCAGGAAGCTGTTCGCGGCCAGACGAAGAACAAGCAATATCTCGGACAGCGCTACGTCGAAGTTTTCCCCTCGAGTGCCGAGGAGATGAACCAGAAAACCGCTCCAATTGTATGCTTCTTTCCTCTGTATCCACACTGTCCAAAGGAGTTCACGCTTATTCTCTCGAGTTGCTTGTGATCCATGACTTACGGTGTCGCTGTTGTCGATATCTAAACACGAGTTGCAGCAGGTCGTCGTTTTGGTTGTATGCCGCCACCAGGGTCTGGCCTGAAACAATGCTCTGTTGCACCTTTCATGTTGGTAGGGTGCTACTAGTTGGGTGCGAATGAGGGGTCTGCCTTTCAGCGCCACCAAGCAAGACATTAACGCCTTTTTCGATGGGTTTAATGTTTCGGAGTCAGGCATCTTCATGGTGACCGGGAAGGGGGGCCGTCCTAGTGGGGAGGCTTTCGTCCAATTCAATGATGAGTACGAAGCACAAAGGGCTTTGCTGAAGGACAAGGAACCTATTGGAATGAGGTGATTACGTAGCACAGGGCGGGTGGCTGGGTTTGGGAGCGGGATTCCACGGGAGATTGCGGGGAGGCAAGCGGGGGTCTGTAAGCTGGGCAGCCTGGTCTGAGGGTGCAACGGAAGGGATGCGGAGGTCCATCTGTGTTATTTGGTTGGGATAGGGCGCAGTGGATGTTGCGGCGATGTATCTGCGAATAACTGAGCCAAGAGGGTCCCACTAAGCTGAGGCAAGAAGGTCTTTATGACTGAGCCTGCACACTGAAGTGTCAAACGAACGCACGTGTGCGTTTCGTGTGTGCTGTCTCCGCGCTGTGGTCAGGCTGGGCTCGCAAGGCACCTTGCCGACCTATCAACAGCCCAAAATCATGTTGAGAAAAAAGGTAACCGTTGGATTATTCCTGCTGGTCGATTCTTCCGCCTCCCCACTCATTTGCTCGGGCTGAGCAAAGTTCATAGCAAAGTTCGAGCGCTTTCTGCGGAAATTGCACACGGACGGGTTTGCACCGCGTCCGATGCTCCTTTCCTGCTAGTTCGAAGTGCAGCCCGGTTTTCTCTTCGAACTCGAGTCTCTTTGAACACGGATACATCGAATTGTTCCTGCTCTTCCCGTCTCTTTGAACACAGATACATCGAATTGTTCCTGGCCACGCGCGAAGAGTGTGATGCATCCATCGCTCGATACCAGAAAGAGCCGGCAATGGCAATGGGTGGGAAGGGTTACGGAGGTGGGTACGGTGGTGGATATGGTGGGGGCTACGGTGGATACGGAGGCGGCTACAACGCTGGTTTCGCCGGAGGTTACGCTGGTGGTGGCATGGGCAAAGGTGCCGGAGGATACAGGAGCAGTATGTTCTTCATACATAAGTTGCAAACTCCTTCACTGACATCCGATTGGTGCAAGCACGTTGAAGACGCATGCTGGCTGAAGTGATATGTGTTGTAGTTTCCAGGCTGTGTTGTGTTGTCGCAGGGTTTCCTTGTCAAGTATGGTTCAACCCCCGTCCTTTGTTTCTGCTTTCTCATCTTCTTCGTGCAGTGAATGCCGGGCCTGATACTGGAGACAACGTTGTCAGGTTGCGAGGTTTGCCGTTCCGCGCCAGTGAACAGGATATTGCCGGTTTCCTGAGTGGATTGGAGATTGCACGAACCCACATCGTTTATCAGGGTGGCAGACCATCTGGTGAGGTGTGGCCCTGAAAACAAAACCCTGAAGCAATCTCGTTGCAAATTGGTTGACAAGTAGCACGAAGCACTCAGTGGCCTTAGTTGTTCGTGTTGTACTCTACCAAGCCTCTCACTCTGTAAACCCGCGAAATGGCTGTCTGATGGGTTGGTTCTCCAATAGCAACCTCAGGCGCAGATTAGCTGCAAAGACGAAATTCATTTGCTGTTCTCATTGCTCAGGCTTTCGTGGAGTTCCGGAACAAATTCGGGTGTGAGGGGGCGTTGCAGCGCAATCGACAACTCATGGGCTCACGGTACATTGAGGTTTTCCGCTCCTCAAAGCAGGAGATGGACGCACGTGTTGCTGGTTCATTTGGTGGGGGAGACTACGGCATGGGCGGTATGGCTGGCTTCGGTGCTTATGGAGCGTATTAGGAATCGACGATTTAACTGCAACTTTGAAGTGGTTCATCTGACGTCCAATCTGGAAAAAATAATTGGCGGCCACCAATTCAAATGTACTCTGGATTGCGGAATTAGTTAAAATAGAATAATTGCTTTGCTGGGAGAGCACCACGCGAAGTTAAAGGGGCGATGGGTTCAGTGTGAGCGCCCGAATTGTTACAACTGGTATGCTCTTTACTAATACCTGACAGATGAGCCTGAATATGTCTCTCCCTATTTGATGTAGTGCGTTTGAGACAAAACGGCCAAAGCCCCTAACCAGTGAGCTAACAACTCAATCTGTTTCAGCCTTGCACTTTTGCCGTCCGGGTGTCATACAGCTATTCTGTGCAGCAGAATCATGCTTCGTGTGATTGTAGGCTTTTCTGCAGGGTTGCAGCGAACAAGACAGTAGGCTGTAGTTTTATTTTGGTTTTTAATTCATTCTCATGCTGTGTATATCCCAAGGGCCAACAATTTGGATGAGGTCAATTAGAATTTGCATGCAAGTAAGCTCAGGTTTGGCTTGTTGTGCCTGTGGAGGGCAAGTGAAGAGCAGCTCGTAGTTTTGCATAGAAACCCATGGGGACCCCCCAGACGGCAGGGGTGATGCAGCCAATATGCCCATGTGGGCCTATATGTGATTTTGTCCCCTGCTCTGAAGCATTAGGAAACAAGAGTGTGCTTTGTCAGTGGTCAGTATGTTGTTGTCTGGCTGTTTAATTTGGAACCAGTTGTGCAGGTGAATGGTGGCACCAGGAGTAAGCTGCAACAAGTTTGAAACAACTCCCACTCACCAGTCAACGGTTGGATTTACATGGGAAGTTTATTGGAATTGCTGATAAGTGTTTCATTGAGAAGGTTGTATCAGGGGCTGGGGGGGGCGGGGGGCATTGACAATGGTTGAAAGAATACAAGTGAAACAAGATGACACCCCAGCTGTGTATCCACGCGGTGAACCTGCAGAGTCAGTCATATTTGCGGTTATTTCTGACCAACCACGTTTTGAACATTCCATTTTTTCAGCATGTACAAAATAGCAAGGAATGTGATTGCAGACCAGGAACATCACATGCTGAATGCGGTAGACATGACTTTTTTGGAATCTAGGTACTGTGAGTGTGTGGATGATTGCAAATGGTTGTTGGTAATGAGATTGCAACAATCAACTTTTGTCGGAATTCTGAAACAGTCATTTTGTGTTGGATTCAGTGTTTAAGGATCCACCGCAGCCGTTACATTTTGCAGTAGGCCACCCGCGGTGAATCGGTGAGGGGTGTAGACCCCTCAAAGATTCATTGCAGCCCCTATGTGCTGTAGTAGACCACCTGCGGTGAATTCCTGGGTGGTGTAGACGCTTCACAGAGTCACTGCAACGCTTATTCATGGGATTAGACTATTTCCAATGATTTTTGTTTTGGGTTGTAGACCCCTCAGCAATTCACTGCAGCATTTATACAGCGCAGTACACCATCTCTGGTGAATCGTTGAGTGATATAGACCTTTCAAGGGTTCTTTGCAGCGCTTATGGGGGGAGCGTTAAGCGCAGTGCGCGCGCAGTGCAACTATTTGGGCGTCCGGCCGTACCAGAGACCCATACTTTGAGATACTAGGGGCATCATGGTGACCCTTAGCGGAGGTTTTGACTTCCGATTTTGTCCTTTTTTGTTTAGGTGTGCCAAAGGTGATTGAGCAGATCTTGCGGTTCAGCAAGGGTAACCACGTACCAAGGGATGAGGAAAGTGTAATTATCTACGATGGGCTTGATGGCTAACCATTCTTTGAAGGCGGTAGTAAAGCGCGAACATTGCAGCCTGCGATTAACTGTTTGCGCCGTGAGAAAAGAGAGAGAGGGGCCAAGAAACAAGCAAAACATGTGCAGCAGGTCCTAGAAAAGCGGCAACACACATTGGATGTCTTTTGTGGTGCTGCGCCCCTTCGGGCCGATGTGGCTTCGTCCAGCACCAATCTCTTTCTACCCTCTCAGTCTTCGCAACCCCCTGCGGCTACACCATCTCAACCCGAATCCGATTCTAACTGCAAGGGAAAGAAGAGAGCCTTTTCTTCACAACCGAAACCACACATGTGGCACTGGGGCATCATAAGGAACATGTGTGTGTTATGTTAAGGGAAGGTGGTTTGCGGTTTTCTTGAGCTGGGGCAGTTTGGGTCACCCAATTCTAAGGGCGTTTCCAAGGGGTGTGCTTGGGGGCTCTTCGGGCAGAACCTAGTCTAAAAGTAGCGCGCAGTGCAAAGATCCCCCCATACATCGCAATAGACCACCTGCGTTGAATCCCGGAGGGGTGTAGACTCATTAGGGATGTAGAGTAGCTTTTGCACATTGCAGCAGACCACCTGCGGTGAGTCTTTGGGGGGTGCAGACTTTTCACGGATTCACAGTAGCGCCTATACATCTCAGCAAATTTCATGCATTGATTTCTTGATTTTATAAATGAGAGTATACTACTTACAGTCAATTGTTGAGGGGTGTATATTTTTCAAGGATTCACTACAGCCCACATGCATCACAGTAGACCACATGTAGAGAAACTTGGCAGGGAATGGAATTTTAGGGATTCAACGCATTTCTCAGGAAATCACAGTCGACCACCTGCGATGAACGGTTTAGGGGTATATACCCTTCGGGGATTCACCGCAACCATTATACATCGCAGCAGATGAGCTGCGGTGCATCATTCAGGTTTTAAGGAAGAATTGGGTTTTCGTCTTGGCTGAAACACACTTTTTCTTGTGTTACATAAAAAACCCGCAATGGAAACAAAACATGTTTGAAAAATCACCAATACAGCTTCCCCAAATGACATCTCTATGCATCCATGGTCGTTGCACTTTTTTTATGCATGAGGTTAGTTTGCTAAAACTACCATTTTCACAAATTGTCACTATTGCTGGTATGATTGCAAAAGCTTAAATAACTGAGATTGATGTATTTGTCGCTGAATCATCAAGAATGGAAAAAATGGGTTATTGAATCAATCAAACGCAAGTAAATTGAACAATGCAGTATGTCTCGCATTCCAGAAAAAAATAACGCACAAAAAATATAATGAAATTGAAATGATTCATGGTTTTTATAGAAAAATTGAGAGCTTTCAAGCCCAATACCCAACGCGAAAAGAAGATGCAAACACCGTCGATGACGTGAGACGTGAGCTGGTAGGCCTACGAATGGTATGTGATGTCCTATTCTACCGAGAGTGAAGACCAAGATGGCCATCTTCCTGCATGCATTGATGTAAAAGACCATACCCACATCGGGGATGCAGCCACAGTCTGCGAATTCCATGAGATCGCACCATACTTCGCGCTGACAAGTTCCGCAACTCGCAGCACCGAGGATGAAAGGCCTATGGATACTCATGGATGCCTCCAAAAATGATGAACATTGAAAACCTCATCGGGAACCAAGGTGTGACAGCCAAATTGGCCAAAACGTTCCTATCGGCTTCAGTGACCTAAGCACCAGCAACAGTAGGAGCAGCAATGGTAATGCACGCTGGCGAGCCGCAGAAGCCCAACGGGTGCGGCGACGACGCCGTACATGGCCTGAATTGCGAACTCTTCAAGCACAGTTTAATGGCATGACAGTTTGAGAGCGAAATACTGTTGATGGACTGCACTACTAAATGGCTTTTCTTTCTAATCTATGCCTAAGCATGCAATGTCTGCAGTATATATATACTTTGAATCATGATGAAATGGTTTAAGAAACTTCAAGCTGCTTTGACGTACGGACTGGTACCCTCCCTACAGTGTGGGCGGCGGATTGGGCAATGATAGACATGCTACCGAGACTAGCGCGGGATCCATAGACACCCACCCACCCCCGCCAAGTGTGGAAAAAGAAAATAATTTTTTCGATGCGAAAATATTTTTTACATGCGCTAAACAATTATAGAACTCTTAGACCAATACAAAACATCTTAACAAAATGTCGACAAGGACTAAAATTTTAGATGGCGCTCTAAAAGATAATCCGCTGCAAATCTAAAAAACAAAAACAACGCCTCAGGAACAAACATCGGGACGTAAGAAAAATACAACCTCTAAAAAAAATGAATCCGCATCCAAAAAAAATAAATTAACGGCTGATGCTACCCCCACGGCCTCGCCCTGCCTCCGCACCTAACATGCAAAAGAAACCACTGATTCACACTGTTCGTTGCATCTACGGACAACACGACACACAGCATGACACCACTGCCAACAAGATTGCCTGATGGCAGATGCACTTTCCGAATGTGCTGTCCCCTCAACTTGCTAATCTGGCGCTCTAGAAAAGGTCTAGAAGGGTGGGGGGGGGGGGGTTGGTGTCAAGCCTCACAGGTCAGCGTCCCCTTTTGGTGGGGAGCAATCAACCCAAAAAAAGAGTGCATGTGGTGGGAATGCACAAAAATGTAGCAATGGGCGAAACAAAAATGTAAATTCAAGCGGGGGGGGGGTGGTCAAAATCAAACTTATTTCATCACCTCTGCCGTCATGGGGTCCCCACACACAGCACGTTTCCCGAGAGGTGCGTAGGGAATCGCCCATAACACTTTTTTGACCACTTCTGAAATTTGCGGCAATTCCGCTAACAAAAATAGCGCCCGCTGAGAAAAAAATGTCTGGGTTTTTTTTTTAGCGCCGAATTTTCTTTTAGCGCAGAATATTTGTTTTTGTATGGGTTTTTTTAGCTAAAAAAATATAACCTCTAACAAAAAAATAATCCGCATGTGAAAAAAAAACACAAAACCCTACCTCAGGTCTATGGGGTTCTGGAAGTATGCATGTGTTCGTGGTGCTTTCTCATTTTACCAAGAAAGAAATCTCAATGGCCAACGATTGGATTTGGACATTGACTGTAAATTGAACAACTGAACAACTGAACAAAATTGGACGGTAGATGCAGACAAACAGTAAGCAAACCCACACAGCACCCACATGCACGACAAACACAACACCAAAACCAAAGGTGTTGAGACAAAATGAAGAGAGGGGCTCTCTACTTCTGCGTTGCCGCCCGGGTAAGACCAACCATGGACACATCCCACACATCAGCAGGACCATTATGTTTCAAAACCAGCGAGGGGGGGGGGGGCACTCAGGGAGTGCCCCCCGCCCGGGTCTCGCACACTGCATGCGCCTGACGACATGTGTCGTACTTTCGGGTGCATTCACCCACATTGGATCCTTGCCTTTGCCATAGCCTCCTTTGGTTCCATCCCCTGGTTGTGCTGTCCTCACGGTAGCACGCGTCCGCCTCGTTCTCCGGTGGACCTTGTAAATACAGTGGTCCCGGGCATAAAACCACCCCCAAATGGGGGATAAAAGCACCATTAAAACCACCCCGGGTGGTTTTATGCCGACTTCTGTTGGGGATAAAACCACCCCTTTTGGGGGATAAAACTACCCCTTTTGGGAGATAAAACCACCCCTTTGGGGGGATATAACCGCCCTTTATGGGGGAAAAAACCACCGCCCCCTTGTTAAAACCACCCCCTTCGGGGGCAAAAAACTACCCCAGGGTGGTTTTGTGCCCACCAAAGCAAACATGGTTACCTAGGGTTATCCGGGACTGAAAATTCAGCACACAGGGTTGTCTGAAACTGCAAGTTCAGCAAATAGGGTTGTGCGGGACTGGAATTTCAGCACACAGGGTTGTTTGTGACTGGAAATTCAGCACACAGGGGTGCCTAGGGGTGTCTGGGATTGGAAATACAGCAAACGGGGCAAAGCAAACAAAGCAGAACAATGCAAACCCAAGAAAATCTTAAGAGTGCACTGTGTGAAACGATAGTGATATGGCTGGATAGGATGATATCCAAACCTTTATGCCGATGCCACGCAGGCTGATGTTTACGAATATAACATCCTTGGGTGACAATGCCGGGTGACGTACCATGGCTGCCTCAAGGCCCCAAATGTACACTTTGGTTGAAACATTAGTGCGCAAATGGTTGCAAATGGGCGCAAATGGTAAGAAATAGAATACCAACCCCTGCTCCGCATGCTAAACAAATGGAGCAAAAAAAGACAGTCACAATCCATCAGGGATGAAAAAGAATATGTCAACGGCAAATCACGACAATCAACGAAAATCAAAGCATAAACATTCAACAGAAGCGAATGAACACGAATCCCTCCGAAGAAAGCGCAGCACTACTTTCACGTTTCAATCTACAACGTCCGGTAATAGTTCGTAAGCGTAAAGGTTCGTTTTGTAGCAGTTCATTTGGGTAGCGTTCCGAACTGCTGCATGTAGAAACCGCCATATGTTACAAACCGCTACAGCAAAGAACTAAAACCGCGCAAATGCGTTCCAATTTTGATCAAAGCACCCCACACCTCTTGTATCGCGGTCTGTTGAGCTTCTGTGGTCATAATAATAGTAATAATGATGATAGTAACAATAATGATCAATAACATGAATAATTTTTCTATCTTCAGTCATGCAGCGCTTCCTCACAAAGGGAGGCCGGTCCATGAACGACGCCGTGGAGGCAGTCGTAGAGGCTCAAAGCAAGAAGGTGTCCTGCAGTTCTAAGGCCCGTCAATACAAGAGTTCAGCGCCGAGGACTTGGCTAGAGTGGACACCGGCGCAAAAATCCCTTTGTGTGCAACTGTTCCTGGATGGTAATTACAACCACGTTGTGCTGCTTTGCGGATGTCAACTCAGTTCTCAGCCGCACAGAGGAGGAGACGACAAAGAGCTGAAGTATGAGGCTGCCGTGATTGACTTGGACACCCTTGCGGCGCTTGGTCTCCTTCATGTTTTGGACCTGCAATGGGCTGCAAGCAGGCACAAGATGGGTTGTTACAAGAAGATCACGACAGAGTGACTGCCTTGTACAGTGTCTGACTTAGCGCTCGACAACAAATGGACACGTGAATTCTTGGACCTCGTTGAGCAGCCTCAAAGGTTCGGTGTGCGTATCCCTGAAGGTGAACCGTGCTAAATTCCCGCTTTGCATCTTGTTCCTCTGTTTGAATGGTCGGAGAAACCTCTGGATGACCTTGCTTTGTTGTTTGTTCCTGCTCCATTTCAGGTACACAAGGATTTCAGATGGAAAATCAAACCAGACCACGACTTCAAGACAAGCAGAGATGGGATCAATAAAACCAATAAAGAACTAGATGGGGTTGCACAATGAACATACAAACAATGGGTGATGTTTGGCCTTGCACTTGCGTGTATGCATGCATGTGTGCTTCAGAATCACTCAGGATTTGAAAAGCCACTTGGGTCTGCACTGTGGATATGGCTGCAACAGTGAATAGTGACTTCAGATCATCGCAAAAATGGAATACCTCAGAAATCACATCTCTTGTAAAGATAGTAAAACAGACGCAAGAAAAATGGATTATCCATAATAAAAAATGATAGAACATCACTTTAAATGTCTTCCAAGAATTTTCTGTAGCTCAGGAAAAAATTAATTCATGTCTGCAGAACTCAGTAGGAACTGCCTTGATGACGTCGGAACTCAGTAGGAATCGCCCATAGAGTAAGCGGCGCGCTCATTTGGCCGATTTGGTCACAAATTTTAAATAGTTATATGACCACTCTATAGATGCGGAATTGCATGCTGAATCTGAAAATCACATTTTCATGGCTCCATATCAAACCCAACGTTTTGAGAAATTGTTGCTCATTCATGGACTTTTAACACCCCTCCAAGCCTGAATGCACGCTGTGTGTGAAGACGTTTTCCGAGAATGACTACCATGTTCCAAATGACCAACAGATATCACCTCTATCAGGCGTCAATGGGGTCCAATCTTACTCAAAATTGGGAGTTGAACCAACCATAAATGACCAAATGTAGACCAAGATGAGTCCTTCAAACGGTCTCTAGATACTCTAGTGTCGTCCTCGTACGCTCTCGAAGTCGTGAACGACGTTCTTGGTTGAAGTAGTCGGAAATCCACTTCAGATCAAGGTGCTTGACCCAATCTATGTCACCAAATCCAAACAATCTCGGCATATGAACATAGCAATTGAGCCATGTAAACAGTGAAGTAGGCACCCTAGATATCAGGCCAGTACCTCAGCTGTCAGGTGGTGGTAAGTGTCGCTCGGGGCCTGCACTCGCAGCCTTGAGAGTCCAGCATATGAACTTGAGCTCCACATCCCACATCATAAATGTACCAGGATGTCTCAATCCAGCCACATGAATCAGCCCGTCATAACACAAATGCCAGGGCGTGAGGACTTAGCTTGTCGCTGTACGTGTACAACGACGCGTCCAAACTTCTAACGCGTTGCTTTACGTGTTCGCCTCAACGTGTAGACCATTGGTTCAGTTCAGGTTGGTGCCCTGGGCATAACTACCTGCAAAACCCCAAGACTCAACTTGTAGTTACTAAAACTTGGCTTCAAGTTGACGATAGGTGTTGCGATGTAAAACCAGAACCAAGTAGTATTTGAAGTACCCTCCAACCATGAATTAACCAAAAGATTTTGGGAACCTCATAAACCCGAGGTTCCTTGATACTTGGCTCCCTCCAACTCAACTGCCTCCGAAACTTGTCGTAACTCAAGGTCATGCTGCTATGCCAGTCATATTAGCCTTTAGAGAATGTTCAATAATTGACCTTGAAACTTCTTCCAACTCCTTTCTTTCTGGTCTCCATATTGTTCTGCTGACCTTTCTGGCGACGCGGGCGACTCAACGCGCAGAAAACCTGGCAGTCCCTTTGAAATATCCACGTGGACCAATAAGGACCAAATAAGGTGTGGAAGACTTTCCATGCCTTAAATTATGCTTTTCCTGAGTATTTTTTGAACTTCAATGATTGCTCTGCAGAATGAAGTGAAGTTCTGCAGATTTTCAACTTGGCGAGGCAGCGGAAGCCTAAGGGTATGAAAAAACACTTCAAGGTACTCTCTCCTCCTCAGTTCCTTGGAACTTACTCAAAGTAACCAGTCTTCTGCCATACCACCAACTGTAGGGCCTTCTGTACGTCGCCGTTTACCTGCGCGCTGCTGAGAAACCTTCTTAGAAATGACCTCTCCTTGTTCCTTGTTGTCCGTGGCAGCGTCTTCGTTGGGTTCCTCCGCGATGGACTTCTTCTTCAAGGTGCTCCTGATCCGCCGAGCCTGCTGTAGAGCTGTGTCAAAGCGAGGTGCGTCTGCCGAACAAAAATCCAAGAAAACATGATTGATCTTTCCATTATCATGCACGAATGCAGGAACTGGTTCCCAAGTGGTCTCGCTTGTGCCATAGCCTTCCCACTTCGTCAAAAAGCGCAAGCGTTGCCGATATTGCCCTCTCAGGATCTGTTCGACGTGATAAGCTCCAATTATCTCCATCTCAGTCGGATTGTAGAATGGTATATCCTCCTCATTCGCCACGATGTCCCGTTCATCAGCCAACGCTGCTTGCTCATCGTCATTCAGCATGTGTGTGTCTCCTTCTTGGATCGTGTCTTCGTCATAGTCATCCAAAAGCTCAAATGGGAAGCGCTTCAGGAACCCAAAGGTAACGGGTACTTCTCCGCCCAAAGTAGGGCTACAACGGGCCGTAATACCGCCACTACTGACTCCAGTAACCAAGTAAGGACCATACCACATAACATCGTTCGTGGCACCCTTAGGTTCCTCCAATTGCTTGAATGTGAAAAGTCCAAGAATTTCTCAAAACATTGGGTTTCATATGGAGCCATGGTATTAATCCTTATTGAAATTTGGTTGAGACATTGGGGGAAATTTTATCCATGGAACTTGATCACTTCCAATATGGTTGAAAGGCACTTAAAGCTATACTTTGATTCAAAATGAGGGTTTATCTATTGTATTATATGCCATGAGTTGTTGCTTGATATTCCATTGTTTCGTCTTTGAACACTATTTGTAACATAGCTCAACATGGGTGTTGGCCTTTGCTTTATCTATTTTTCTTTTTGCTTATTCTCATTGAGGTTGAGCTGTTAAGTATTTTGCATTTTTCTCCAACGTATGGTGGTTTCACAAAGAATGAATGTGATTTTCAGATTCAGCATTGAATTCTGCATCTATAGAGTGGTCATATGACTACTTCATATTTTTTGACCCATTTTGGCCCGTGAGCGAGCCGCTTACTCTATGGGCGATTCCTAGTGAGATCCGAGGTCATCATGGCAGTTCCTATTGAGTTCTGCAGACATGAATTAATTTTTCCTGAGCTACAGAAAATTCCTGGAAGACATTGAAAGTGATTTTCCATCATTTTTTATTGTGAGAAATCCATTTTTCTTGCGTCTGCTTTACTATCTTTGCAGGAGATGTGATTTCTGAGGTATTCCATTTTGGCGATGATCTGAAGTCACTATTCCCTGTTGCAGGCATTTCCAGAGTGCAGACTGAAGTCGCTTTTAAAATCCTGAGTGATTCTGATGCATACATGCATGCATACACACAAGTGCAAGGCCAAACATCACCCACTGTTTGTCTGTTCATTGTGCAGCCTCATCAAGTTCTTTATTGGTTTTATTGATCCCATTTCTGCTTGTCTTGAAGTCTTGGTCTGGTTTGATTTTCCATCTGAAATCTTTGTGTACCTGAAATGGAGCAGGAACAAACACCAAAGCAAGTTCATGCAGAAGTTACTGAGACTATTCAAACAGAGGAATTTAACAGTTGTAGCAGAGGTATGGATGTGACTGTGCATGATATCGATTCCACACGTCAAAGCGTCGACCTCGCGAGTTCCAGCAACGTCGACGATCAACAAGCGTCACGGGGGTCTTTTGTTCAACGCGTACTAGAAGACGATGGGGCGAATCAAGAAAGGCAACCATTATTTCAATCATATGAAAGTTATCGGCCCATGGGAAATCAAGAATTGGACTCAATTGGTGATCTCTATGCTTTCTTGCTGGCTGGTTTGGAAGAATGCGAGCGTGTGTTACGCGTTGAAGAAGGGAACATGCAGAATTTCTTTTACCTACAAGAGACGCAGGCTTTCAATAAGACCGCAGCTTCTATTCAAGAGCGTGACGCGCGCGGACGTTTGACCAGTTCATTTCAAGATATGAGTTTAACGAGTTTCCCGTCAAGATCTACTACCACACCTGTTCCTTTCATTCCACCGACCATTACACTAGAACCGATGTCGTTACCAAAGAGTCACGGTTCAGGAGACAATCACAGAGTACCTTTTTGGACGTACAGTTCCGAAGTTGGTCACGATTGTAATAAGGTGGGACATAACACCCAGACAGACAGACAGACAGAAAGAAATATCGGTTTAGAATTGATCCAGACAGACAGACAGACAGAATTCTCTGTTCGGGTTGGATCCGTCGCAGTCGCCGACGTCGCAGTCGCGACAATGACCTGGCATCATGAGAATAAAGAAGAAGAAGACGACAGAATAAAGATTGAAGGTAAAAGTCTTTTGCATGATTTTAAAGTGCGAAAGGACAGCAGACAGTCTCAGGTTCTTCTGTTCGCACAGGAAACAGAGGTCATGGTGCGAAGGGTATTAATGGGTTTATTATAAGCATGGAACCATGGATTCCATGTATGTTTGTTCCCTTCTCCGTTGCATGCATATGTGCATATGTATTATGTAGGCGCGTTGCGTTGGATAGAAAAAGTCGCTTCGTAGCCTTGTCGCTTCGTAGCTTGTTTCGCTTTTATTGCTTCTCTTGCTTCACACTTTCTTGTAAGTCGTGAGTGGAGAGCCGTGCCATGAGTGCATCAAGACACTCACAAATATTCGAATCCATAATAAGGTGTGAGTGCATCGAAGCACTCAATGTTCGATTCCCAACAAAGGTGTGAGTGCATCAAGGCACTCAAGGTTCGATTCCAAACAAAGGTGTGAGTGCATCAAGGCACTCAAGGTTCGATTCCAAGCGAGAATGCGAGTGACCTATTGCCCTTAATGTGGTCCGAATCAAGAGGTAGGTAGGTAGGTCGACTCGGGACTGGGGTTGCCCCGCAGCGGGGACTTACCAAGGGGCTTTTGCTCACCCACCCACGGCCCTACTTCACGTGCCCCCACAAAGCGGCTCCCCCACATGGGGGAAGGGCGCGGTCGCCGCGAGCAGTACCCTACAGCGGGTTCTGCCCAGAGAGGTAACCCACGTTCGACCGAAGTCTCACATTCCTCTCCTTCGGGCGGATGATACGTAGGGGAGGGTCCCACCGCACATCCTCATCAACCTCCGGATTCTGGGGCCCAGGGGCCCGGAGCCAGGCCAAAGGCCCTGTCCTGCAGGCACCCCTACCTGGGTTGGTTTTCAGTAGGTGTGAGGCGACTTGAAGAAGCACCTGCTACGGGACTCGCATGCCGTGGAGCACACTCACACCTCCTGACTCGGTCGAGCTTGCGCTCTCCCGGGGGGCCGGGGGCTCGAAGTAGGTCGTTGTGGTCGGTTGGTCGGTCGTATGGTACGGTTGCGGTGTAGTTTGTTAATGTAGGTTGGTCGGTTTCGTGATGGTAGAGCCAAGTTTTGTTCGTGGGCATGGTCGCCGGCGAGCGCGGCGCACCTATGTGTCACCATCCCTTTGGACGCCGTTCCCGTTTCGACCCGTGCACGCCTGGCTGGTTTGGTGTTGGCCGGCTTGCGTGTGGTCTGTTTACGGTCAAGTGGCGGCTGCAGCTGCGGTGTTGTTGGTTCGCGGTCGTCTTGGCCGCCTCATGGTCGGCTTGGTTTGCGTGGGTTCCATTGCGCTGCTGCCGGTGGTCGTTCCGCCGCATGTTGTTTATGCAGCTGGCATGTCCGTGTCGGTGCTGGTCAGTGGCGTCGTGGTTTGTCCAAGTGTAGTGTCGTGTAGTTTGTTACCGTTGGTTGGTCGCGTTTGTATTGGCAGCGTTGTGGTGTTCTGCTGTGTTCGTGGGTACGATCGTCGGTGGGCGTGGCGCACCAAAAGGTCCCTACCAGAACCGGCCCCCGCTGTGCCCCTTCCGCCAGTAATCCCCGCTGACTTGCTCCGGATCAATGCTTGCATTTATCAAAATCCAGGGTCCAAAACCAAAAATATAGAAAATAGAAAATACAATCCTCCTTCAACCCTGAATGGCAACCAGATCCCACAATCCAACAATAACCCAATTCACAATCCAAATCAGGCTGCGGGCTTTCGTTCAGCACACCGGTATTCCCACGGTGGCGGGCATGTACAAGAATTGCACCAAGGAAGAAAGCCCTGAAATTGGCATATGAACACAAATAAAGCAAAGTTGGGGACAGATGGAAACTTACACAATCACAGCCATAGACCCCTCATTCCCTGGACTCAAGACCTTCCTTTGACTCATCAACATGATGCCCTGAACCCAGTCCAATAAGATGGTTAAATGCCATATATCAAAAGTCACTACATAAACCCCAAAAATGTGTTCACTCCCAAGCCTCTAAATCCTAGCCCAATAGGGAAGGTGGCGTGTCATGGCCTAGAGTGGCACTCAGGACCACGCCCTACCCTGACATAACCTTGGTTGGACTTGGAGTCAAATGGGCTTAGAGAAATGACTTATGAGTTTGAACTCATAACATGCCAAAAAACTGCCAATTCACACCATATTGGCCATATATCAAAAATATGCTCAAAATCGAAGTTACTACTTATCCGAAGGCTCCAGGCATGCATGGAATCGAAGTCTACTATTCATGGAGGATAGAGACCAAAGGCCAATGCCCATGTACATCCCCATTTTACCCTCGAAACCCTTTCGGATATGGGCGCCACACACTGCCCAAGTCAGCCCATGATCTTGAGACCAATTCTTATAATCCTTCGTGCGCCAAGCCAAATGGAGTACGCGATCCGGCATATGGTGGTGTTCAACTCCGAAGCATATGCCAACATATGAACAACATACCATGGTTCGACTCTCCATAGGCTTCTTGCTGTTAGCTGACCAGGTGAGTACACAAAACGCAAAAATGAGCAAAAATTGAGGTCAAAAACATGAAAATATGACCAAATACAAAGTTGTCATGATAGTATATCTCTATGCTCACCCATAATATCCGCTCATGGTTCAATACACAAATGATTGGAACCATTTGCGAACAATTCCCCCACTTGGATCCCCAATCGGGCGCATGGAGATACCTTCGCCACTAATATCTACATGCCCCATGAAAATGGGAGTGCACCCATGGATCTCTTTGTCAAACATACCATGAGCAATACATACGCGGTAGACTTGGTCTAGCGCTTTGAATCCCACAATTGGGACATGGGCAAAGCCCTTGTCACGTATGGCTCCTCATCTCTTCGGCCACACGAAGATATATAACATGGGCGTGAGCATATCAAGACACATATCATACATATAAAATATACCCTCAAAATTGGCTCCCACCATGATATGCCATGTCCCTCCATTGGCATAACTTCACGTTAAAAATACGTAGGAACCCAAGGAAAGTTGCTATGCAACCCCAACACCCATGCGGCACACTCGAAAGTCGCATTAAAATATTCGGTTGCACGGTCCAAGAGTTATATATCACTTTATACCCTCTTGACCCTTTTCCCTTGCTACACCGGGCATATGCACACACCAAAGGCGTTTGATGCTTCCTAAATTAAGTTGAGACCACGGCAGTTCCAACCCAACCTTCCTTATTCTCATTCCTCACACTCGCGCGTAGATATGGCTCTTCAAAGTGATCCCACGATTCGCTTTTGTTTCCCTTATATCTCCAAGTCAAATGGGTGGCAAGTATAAGGGAAACCTGATTCGGGCATAGGGAAAGGAGTATGACCAATCGAAGAAGTCCAAATCAAGTGCGGCGATGTCGAAGTCGAAAATCCGATTTCGACATCCCGAAAAATTCGGATTAAAGTTTCGAGTGCTTATTTAGAAAAATGCGGAAGCAACGAACCCTTTACAGATGAAATCTGACCCTTCAGAAACGTTTCCGCCAAAATATCTGGGAATAACAGTTAACCAATCGGTTAACGCAAAATCGCGAGCCAACTGACAGTCGCCGATACATTGACTATCAGAACGAAAGGCTGAAAAATTACGGAAACATTATGATAATAAAACCCTGTTGATTCCTGATATTCCGATATATAAATCTCCGCTGGCGGTGCCTCGGTTCTGAATATGGCCGCTCATAGCCGGAATGGCCAAACCTATCACACTATCACATCGGGTTAGTTCAGGTGGATGGGAGAGTATGATATCAGCCAATGGCGGCTTGCCGGCACATAGATACACACCCCAAGTGACCCCAAGATGGCCACGGGGGTCCGAACCGGCTTCACCCCCCTTCTCAGAGCGTTGTATCCGCTCGGAAACCAATGAAGAGAGGACGGGAGGACCCCAATGGGCTCCAACCCCCCCCTCCATGTCCCAAGGACACATGGAGGCCCCCCACACGTCGTAGGCGTCCCCCATGCCCCAAGGGAGGGGTGAGGACACTGATAATCAGCACCCTACGCCATATCCGGTCTCCTCCTGATCTACAACAGGGACCAAGGGGATCAAAGATAGAAAAACGTCGTCGGTCGACCTAAATAAGTATACCACAATGCAATATATATGTGGAGATCGAGTGAAGGGGGTATATGGCCGATCAAGGCCGAAAAATCCACGGATGAACGCCCTCACTTGTCTCCCCATTCACAGAAACAAACAAAATGCCAAGGGGGGATCCATTACGGTGCTACAGCAGCAACCAAATGGACCAATACGTCCTTGACATCCAAAGAAATACCCTTTTTCTTTAGGTAGTCCATCCAGACCGTGGTATACCTCGGCACGAAACTGCTCGGAGGTTCCCACGAGTCCCTGGATGCGGCGAATCCTTTCCAGCGGACTTTGTAAAGCCTACCCCCAGGCGTCCCCGGGTCCGGCTTGTCCGCCAGGATCTTCTCAGCGGTGAAGTCGTCGTCCTCACCCTCGTCGTCCGAGTCCACATCGCCGGCCGTGAACTCGAAGGTGACGGGACGTCCGCTGGGGTCTGGTGCTCGGGGACGAAGCTGGGTATGGTCGCGGTCAAGGATCTTGTTATCCCCCACACGAACCGCATACACATCCTGCCCGACCTTCCGCACGATTACCCCCGGCACATACCAAGATGCCTGCCGATGCCTGGACAGGACATCCTTGTGGTGCCGCTCCACCCACACGGTGTCTTGGAGAGCATACTTCTGGACTTTTCCCTGCTTGAAGTACTTGGCCCGCTTGTCATGCTCGTCCTGAAGTGCCTTGCACACCTTGGCCGCCGTGTTGTCCGCCTCAGCCATCATTGCGTTCGCATCCCGGGCCACCTTGCCGTGGTTCATCCACGGGAGAGTGCGTGACACTCGATCCCGTAGGAACAGGATGCGATGGGGCGACAGTCCAGTGGGTCCCGGAAGGTCGTGATACGCCTGGAGCACTCTCCACAGCGAGTTATACCAGTTCCGGCCCGGTTCGTCAATGTGCAGCTGGCGGAACTTCTCGAACATCTGTCGCCCGGCCACTTCAGCACGGCCATTCGACCGGCTGTGGTAAGCCACGGTCTTGGCGTGCCGAATCCCCATGTGCTTACACATCGTCTTGAACCACGTCCCCACGAATTGACTGCCCCTATCGCTGCAGATGACAGCTGGGATATCGAAAATCGTCAGCCAATGCCTGATCATGGCATTAGCGACGGTCTTGGCCTGCAGCCCCACTCCATGCTTGTCCTTCTTGTCCTTCTTCTTGGACTTCTTGCCCGGGACTGCCACGATATACCCGCTGTGCCTGTCCACCGCCAGGATGACACAGTCGTAGGTCTCTCCGTCCACGGTGACCTCAGGCATGGCGAATACATCCATGGCCACGGACCGCATAGGGGCTTCCGGTATGGCCGTATACACCGGGTTGCCCGCTGTGGAGTGGTTGGGGCTCTTCGTGGCCCGACACACGGCACAGTCGCTGCAGTACCTGTCCAGGATGGCGTAGTACCCCGGAGGGAACTTGAAACGCCACTCCAGGTCCTGCTGCATCTTGTCTCGGCCCGGATGCACGAGCTGGGCGTTGTGCCAATGGTCAATGAGCTGCTCCACTCGGTTCTCGGGCACCAGCAGCTTGTCCTTGAGGAACAACTTGTCGCCATCCTCGGTCAAGCCCTCGGGCCATTCGTCGTCCGACGGGGCACTCACGGCATTCCAGTACTTGCTCCAGTGCTCGGATGCCGCGTAGTCATCCGACCAGTCCTCTGTGAGCACCGACGTGACTAGCTCTACAGGGGCCACCATCCATTGCTCGAGGGTTTCCTCTCGAATAGCTTGGACGCGGGCACCCCGGAACTTGGCCAGGTCCGTACGATTTGCCATCACCACAAAGCACTTGACCCCTTCTTGCTCCATGACCTTCTCCATCTCGATGATGCGCTTGGCCTCCTCGGTCTCCTCGGCGTCGCCATGGCTGGATATGTCCATCCACGCCTTGCCCGCGGGGTAGGCCCAGCGACTGAGGCAATCTGCCACAGTGTTGTCCTTCCCCGGGATATACACGACGCTGAGGTCGAACTTGGCGAACGTCTCGTGCCATCGGGCCCTTCTAGCCGCTGGTCCTGAGGGGGTGTCGACATGCTCCTTGTGCCAGCTCTGTAGGGACTGGTGGTCCGTGCAAACCACCACCGGCTGCAGTCCGATGTGGCCAGACCACTTCCTGAGCGCACATACAATGGCGTATGTCTCCTTCTCCCTCGCGGTCCATGTTCGGCGTTGGCCCTCGGCCAGGATCCTGCTCCAAAACGCCACGGGAACATGAGTCCCGTCGTCCCGGACTTGCTCGAGGACTGCCCCCACGGCATAGTCCGAGGCGTCTGTCCGTAGCACGAATCCCTTGTCCGGGTCCACCAGGAACAACCCCAACTGCCCCAGGAGTCGCTCCTTCAGGCGGTTGAACGCATCTTCAGCCTCAGGAGTCCAGGCAAGCTTCTTTTTGCTCCCCTTCCGGCCATCGAACTTGCCCACTTGCAGCATCTTGTGCAGCGGCCCCGACAGTTCTGCATACATCCGGACATAGCCCGAATAGTAGTTGCAGAACCCCATGAAGGACCGGAGCTCGCTGATGGTCTGGGGCTTCTCCCAGTGGTGCAGGGACGCCAGCTTCCCAGGCATGGGACGGCGTTGCCCGTGACCAACCACGTGACCCGCGAACTCCACTTCCTTCACGAATAGTGAGGCTTTGGTGGGCTTGCACACCATGTTGTGTTTGTCCAACTCGCTGAGCACTCGGCGCAGATCCTTCACATGCGCGTCGATGAGCTCATCCTCAGTCATGTTCTCCGTGCCGGACCCGATGATGATGTCATCCACGAAGGGATCGGCACAGTCCCGGACAGGACCGAGTATGTCCTCCATCATGCGCTGGAAAACGGCGTTGCCATTCTTGGCACCCATAGGCACCACTTTCCACTGCATGGGCCCAAGCGGCGTCGACATCGCTGTGCAGGGCCTGGAGTCCGGGTGTAGCGGCATCTGGTGGTAACCGTGTTTCAGGTCCAACACCGTGAAGATCCGCTTTTTCTGTTGCTTTTGGAGGATGGAGTCGATCAGGGGAAGCGAGTACGAGTCGTGCTCGGTCTGCTCGTTCAAACCTCTGTAATCAACCACCAGCCTCCACTCGCCCTTCTCCTTCTTGGGCACGATGAAGGCTGGGCTGGCCCACTCACTGTCGGAGGGTTCGATCCATCCCCGCTCAATGAACTCGGCCAACAGCTTCTTCATGGCCTCGGCCCGATCGCCCTGAAGTTGGTACTCCCGATGACGATAGATCTTCGGGTTCGGCTTCAGCTTGATCTTCGCTGTACCAAACCTCCCGCGATCTGGAGGGTTCTTGTTGGCGACGCCACTGAATAGCCGCGGATAGGCCTTGATCAGCCTCTCCTTCAGCTCGGCGACCTTCGGGTTCTCCTGGGCCTCTTCAGCCGCTTGCTTCGGTATAGACACAACCGACCGCACTGCGGTATAGGCCTCTTCTGGGTCCGAGTCCGACTTCTCCTCGTCCGATATGCCGTCTTCATCGTCGTGGGTCGCGATTCCCACCGATAGTCTTCGAAAATTTGCGGCCTCGGGCTGGTGCTCGTCGCTACCGGTTCCCACTCTTGGAAAACCCCACGTTGGCGGGTCCGACCCAACCGGACCATCGTATTGGTCCGCGATGTGATCCATGACCCTCGCCACGAACTCATCCTTCTCGTACTTGCCGGTGACCAACATCTTGTCATCCCACCAATGCGGAGATGTGACCATGGCCCGCCTCTTCTTGGCTGCCACACGGTCGTGCATCCCCATTCGCATGTAGTTGACGACGTCGTCGATCTCGGCGTGGGACAGGACGTCAATGCCATCAATTGGCTGATCCGTCCCCTCCTTGGGCTCAAACATGACCTTCATGGGCACCGCCTCCACCCTACGGATGAATGCTTCATCACCCGTGGGCTGGGCTTGCGCCCCATCCACCAGGAAAACCTTGGTACCCCACGCTTGACCCGGGGAGGGCATTGATACACCCTTGGCGTCGATGAACAACTCCTCCTCTGGCCCGAATGACATCTCGTTCAGGGTGATGGAGTCCAGCGTCGACTTGAGACCCTCCAGCGGACATGGGGTGGAACCTATGCTGGTTATGACCAGGATCCCCTTCGCCCTATCCGCGATGATCTTCTCCACCGTACGTCTGGTGTTATCTAGGGAGCCATGCCAATACATGGGCCCCCACTCCTTCAAACCCCAATGCCTGTGCCAGGCTGAGTCTCCTCGATGCCAATGCCTCCTACACTTCCGCAGAAGTGGGGCATCCCGGGAAGCGAAGACGTCCGTCTCGGGCACTTCAGCTCCCAGCGTCTGAATCATCCTGGTGTACACTTGCGGCGCCATTCCATACTCCGTGAGCTGAACTCCACGGTCTCCTCTGGACTTGGCACCCACAGCTTGCACCGCTCGGACGATCCGATCCTCTTCCTCAGCATTCCATTGGGATGACCCGCACGCATAATCCGTGGACAGCCATGTTAGGCATTCGTCGTCCTCCCGGACCAGCGTTGCGCGATGGGGAAGGGCTCCAATGGCGTTGGCCACCATGAAGTCGTACCCCATGATCATATCCCAATCAGTAATGTCGGCCACGTAGAAGTTCCCGGATAGAGTGCTTCTCTTCGCCTGATCAGGGCGGTTCAAGCGCTCATGTTCCCAGAATTCCATACTGATAGTGGCCTCATGGGTGCCACCACCCATAATCTCTCCGTTGGCGACCTTCAGGCGGACCGGTCTCCGGCTGGGCTGCAGGAATTCCTCCTTGAACAACCCTCTCCGGACCAGGCTCACCTGGGCACCCGTATCCACCAACACATCCACCACCTTCTCCTCTCGTCCGCACCGTACTCGCACTTTCAAGTGCAACTGCCGCTCGTCGCCATGAGGTGTATGGACGACTCTCACGGCATGCAACTCTAGCACGTCCGGGTGCATCAGGACTTCAAGGGTATGGTCACGGATGGTGTAGATCTTGGGTTGGTCCTGCCCGTCCACGGGGCTCTCCGTGGTCGCTCCTTCCTTTTTGCCATGTCCCGTACCCACATGTACTTCCCTTGGCAGGGCGCTCCAGGGGTTGGGAGTGGCGAAACTCAGTGGTTTTGGCTCTTCCGGAGCCTTCTTCGGCACCCGATGTGCCTTCGCCTTCTCAGGGATTCCACTGATTTTCGGAGGAGAGACCTCCGAGGTCCCACTCCCGTGGGGGCTCCTCTAGACTTGGCTTCCCGCAGCCACTTCCGGCTGCGATCCGCCAGGACTTTGTCCTCCACTTTGCTGGGCTTTGAGTTCCGCCAACGTCCTCAACATGTCCTCAGCAACTTCCTCGATCGACCTCACTCGTCGGTCTGGACCAGGTCCACCACCATAGCCTCTTCCTCCGCCTTTTCCTTGGCCTTTGCCTTGGCCTTTTCCCCCGTCTCCGCCCTTCGCCTTCCAGTCGGAAATCAGCTGCTCTTTGGGCTTCTTCTCGGGGTGAGCGGCGAAGTAGGCCTTCTTGTCCGCCTCATACACCTTGCACTGACGGTGGTCGTGTGCATGGTTGTGTCCCTTGCCATAACAGACCCAGCACCCATCGTGCTGAGACCTGTACTCTCGGAACGAGAGCGGTGGGTTCCCGATCCTCCTTGGTCCTTCTCTGTTCTTCCTGGGTCCCACCTGGCTCCATCTGGACCGATCCTGCCCATGGTTCTTCACGTTGTGCGCCACGAACGCGAAGAAATGGGCCTCCTCGTGATCCTCCCGGGACCAGTGGTCTTGGCCACTTCCACTTCCATCCTCCGCGGGGTTGGCCGTGTCCTCCTGGATCTCCCGATGATGGCGGTCGTCTCGGTGTCCTCGTTGTCCATGACCATGCCGATCCTGCACGTGGGCCTCGTTCTTCGCATTGAGCTTCAACTCCACCGTGATGCACTTCACGATCACGTCCAGGCTCATGCGAGCGAAGATGACTTGCATCTTCAGCGGCTCCCCGCGCCTCCACTCCACGTTGTTGAGGCGCAGCAACCTTTGCCCCATGGAGTCCCCGAATACCTCCACGTACACGGCGTTCTTCAGGCCCAACATCCGGTCGGGCTCGCCCAGGTTCCTCCTGAAGAACTCCATGATACCCGCATGGGTATCCTCCGCCGCCATAATCCTCACCGCCACCCGTCGCTTGGCGCGCTTCTTCTCCTCGTCCTCCACTCTCCTCTTCCAGCTGCCGGGGAGGACGTCCTTCAGCAAGTGGCGGATCTCACTGGCCTCGTTCCAGTCTTCCACCAACTTGAGGCATCTGCGGTACTTCCGCAGATACCGGTTCCACTCCCGGACCCGCAACTCACCGCGGTCCAGCGGCAGTGGAATGGACCACAGGTCCTCCAGCTTCTGGTTAGGAGCGTCCACCCGCTCCTCATCCTCCAGCCACTGGAGGCAGGCCTGCTCCGTGCGGATCAATCCTTCCCGGATCTGATCCCGCAGCTCCTCCTTGAGGTCCTGCGCCAGCCGGTGTGGGAATGTCCGGCATACCCACTTGTCCCGCGGCGCTCCCCGCATCTCGCCGACGACCTCCTCGGCGAAGTCCTCCCAGTCCAGGATGAAGTGATCCAGGTTGGACGGGTTCCCGTCATAATAGGGGATTTTGATTCCCCTGAGGTCGTCGATCCTGATGGCGTCTCCGACGTCTCCAGCCACCACTCCACCGAGACGGATACCACCTGTGGCCGGGGGGTTTGAGTACACTCCCCGTACATCCCTCTCCTCCATGGAGTGCGGTCCAGTTGGGTCTGAACCCATGGGGTTTGGAATGCGGGAAGGACTTCTTCCATCGGCCGTCCATATCCCCGTAATGGGGTCCTTCGCCCACAGATTTCCGCTTGGATGCCCTCGACCATGTCCGTCGGCCCTTCCCATGGTTTGCCCCTGCGTGGTCTGGTTCTGGATCTCCTCTTCCGCATAAACTGCATAGGTAGTCGTGGATGGCGGTAGATCCTGGGCGGCGTGGGACATCTGCACCGTCAGGCTCCTCGGGTCCGTGGCTACGTGCCCTTCCCGCCTGGACCCAGCCGGTGCCGTGTGTTCCCCGAGCATTGTTGACTCGCTGAACAGGGGAACAAACGGCAGCGCACCCGGGTCAACACGCGGAGGCGCGTAGGGTGCCTCTGCAGGGCCGCCCATGGGTTTCTCCATGGCGCTCCTGAGGGTCTTAACCCGCTCCACCAGCTCTACCGCGGCCGGCTTTGCCGGGAGCTCCGGACCCGAGGCGAGGGGCTGTCGCTCCTCTAGCCTTCTCAGGCGTCCCGACATGTCCTCCACTAAGTGGAGGAGGCTGTCCACCACTTGCTGCTGCTTCTGCAGGGCCAGCTCCAGATTCTCCCGGTACCGGGCCTGATCCGCTCGCAGCTCCTCCATGTGGTTCTCCGCGGCCGACTGGTCGTCCAGGATCCCCGCGACGTCCTCCTCTAGAGCATCCTTGGCGTTGTCCAGGCGGTCAAGATGGTTCACGATGGCGTCCATCCCCATCTTCGGGTACTTGCCCATGAGGAAGGACACGTGCTCGCAGTGGCAGGCAGCGTGCTTTCCGCCGGATTCAGCACATCCCGCGGTTCCCGGCACCTCAGACTCATCGCCCATAGGCGTATCGCCTATGGCGTCCGTCTCTGGGCCCGTTTGCCGGGGCACAGGTGCCGTCCGGGCCCTGGCTGGCCTCTCCAAGCCCTCGGCGTCGTGCTGCAGGGCGGGCTCGGGGGCCGTATGCGCCCTGGCGATCGGCGCGGACATCTCCGGCTCCGAAGGTGGCTCGTGGGCTGTCCGATAGCCCTCGGAGTGCCCCTCGGATTCCCACAGCCTGACCGGGCTGGGGTCCGTGTCCATAGCCCCGGCGTCCCTTGCCGCGGACTTGGGTGACCCGCGCTTCCGGTAGCGCCGGGCCCGTCCTCCACTGCTGCCTGAATGGCATGCCTCATCAGAGTCCTCCGCGGCGGAGCGGAGGTTGCATGCCTTTCGGCAGCGACGCTCACACATGGAGACGAGGTCCTCCATGTCACGTCCTCCTCTTCCCGAGTGTCGTTCTTCTCTTCGGGCTTCAAATTCCGGACTTCGCCATGCTCTTGAACGTCTCGGTCCTTCTATGGCTCTAATCTCCGGCGTGGTCTCCACCGAGTCCACAATACGCACCCGGGGCGTACTTGGGCAGGGCTCATGAGGGCCCAAGTCCCCGGGTCGGCGGTTGGTAGGGGCAGCAGGTAAGCCTCTGCTACCATAAAGAAGGTCCCTACCAGGACCGGCCCCCGCTGTGCCCCTTCCGCCAGTAATCCCCGCTGACTTGCTCCGGATCAATGCTTGCATTTATCAAAATCCAGGGTCCAAAACCAAAAATATAGAAAATAGAAAATACAATCCTCCTTCAACCCTGAATGGCAACCAGATCCCACAATCCAACAATAACCCAATTCACAATCCAAATCAGGCTGCGGGCTTTCGTTCAGCACACCGGTATTCCCACGGTGGCGGGCATGTACAAGAATTGCACCAAGGAAGAAAGCCCTGAAATTGGCATATGAACACAAATAAAGCAAAGTTGGGGACAGATGGAAACTTACACAATCACAGCCATAGACCCCTCATTCCCTGGACTCAAGACCTTCCTTTGACTCATCAACATGATGCCCTGAACCCAGTCCAATAAGATGGTTAAATGCCATATATCAAAAGTCACTACATAAACCCCAAAAATGTGTTCACTCCCAAGCCTCTAAATCCTAGCCCAATAGGGAAGGTGGCGTGTCATGGCCTAGAGTGGCACTCAGGACCACGCCCTACCCTGACATAACCTTGGTTGGACTTGGAGTCGAATGGGCTTAGAGAAATGACTTATGAGTTTGAACTCATAACATGCCAAAAAACTGCCAATTCACACCATATTGGCCATATATCAAAAATATGCTCAAAATCGAAGTTACTACTTATCCGAAGGCTCCAGGCATGCATGGAATCGAAGTCTACTATTCATGGAGGATAGAGACCAAAGGCCAATGCCCATGCACATCCCCATTTTACCCTCGAAACCCTTTCGGATATGGGCGCCACACACTGCCCAAGTCAGCCCATGATCTTGAGACCAATTCTTATAATCCTTCGTGCGCCAAGCCAAATGGAGTACGCGATCCGGCATATGGTGGTGTTCAACTCCGAAGCATATGCCAACATATGAACAACATACCATGGTTCGACTCTCCATAGGCTTCTTGCTGTTAGCTGACCAGGTGAGTACACAAAACGCGAAAAAGAGCAAAAATTGAGGTCAAAAACATGAAAATATGACCAAATACAAAGTTGTCATGATAGTATATCTCTATGCTCACCCATAATATCCGCTCATGGTTCAATACACAAATGATTGGAACCATTTGCGAACAATTCCCCCACTTGGATCCCCAATCGGGCGCATGGAGATACCTTCGCCACTAATATCTACATGCCCCATGAAAATGGGAGTGAACCCATGGATCTCTTTGTCAAACATACCATGAGCAATACATACGCGGTAGACTTGGTCTAGCGCTTTGAATCCCACAATTGGGACATGGGCAAAGCCCTTGTCACGTATGGCTCCTCATCTCTTCGGCCACACGAAGATATATAACATGGGCGTGAGCATATCAAGACACATATCATACATATAAAATATACCCTCAAAATTGGCTCCCACCATGATATGCCATGTCCCTCCATTGGCATAACTTCACGTTTAAAATACGTAGGAACCCAAGGAAAGTTGCTATGCAACCCCAACACCCATGCGGCACACTCGAAAGTCGCATTAAAATATTCGGTTGCACGGTCCAAGAGTTATATATCACTTTATACCCTCTTGACCCTTTTCCCTTGCTACACCGGGCATATGCACACACCAAAGGCGTTTGATGCTTCCTAAATTAAGTTGAGACCACGGCAGTTCCAACCCAAACTTCCTTATTCTCATTCCTCACACTCGCGCGTAGATATGGCTCTTCAAAGTGATCCCACGATTCGCTTTTGTTTCCCTTATATCTCCAAGTCAAATGGGTGGCAAGTATAAGGGAAACCTGATTCGGGCATAGGGAAAGGAGTATGACCAATCGAAGAAGTCCAAATCAAGTGCGGCGATGTCGAAGTCGAAAATCCGATTTCGACATCCCGAAAAATTCGGATTAAAGTTTCGAGTGCTTATTTAGAAAAATGCGGAAGCAACGAACCCTTTACTGATGAAATCTGACCCTTCAGAAACGTTTCCGCCAAAATATCTGGAAATAACAGTTAACCAATCGGTTAACGCAAAATCGCGAGCCAACTGACAGTCGCCGATACATTGACTATCAGAACGAAAGGCTGAAAAATTACGGAAACATTATGATAATAAAACCCTGTTGATTCCTGATATTCCGATATATAAATCTCCGCTGGCGGTGCCTCGGTTCTGAATATGGCCGCTCATAGCCGGAATGGCCAAACCTATCACACTATCACATCGGGTTAGTTCAGGTGGATGGGAGAGTATGATATCAGCCAATGGCGGCTTGCCGGCACATAGATACACACCCCAAGTGACCCCAAGATGGCCACGGGGGTCCGAACCGGCTTCAGGTGTTGCCAGCCCGTTGGGCGCCGTTTCCGTTTCGACCCGTGCACGCCTGGCTGGTTTGGTGTTGGCCGGCTTGCGTGTGGTCTGTTTACGGTCAAGTGGCGGCTGCAGCTGCGGTGTTGTTGGTTCGCGGTCGTCTTGGCCGCCTCATGGTCGGCTCGGTTTGCGTGGGTTCCATTGCGCTGCTGCCAGTGGTCGTCCCGCCGCATGTTGTTTACGCAGCTGGCATGTCCGTGTTGGTGCTGGTCAGTGGTGTCGTGGTTTATCCAAGTGTAGTGTTGTGTAGTTTGTTACCGTTGGTTGGTCGCGTTTGTACTGGTGAAGCGGTATGGGGTGCTTCACCCATACCCGCTGCCCAGCCTGTGGCGCTCTTCGCCAGGCCAGATCAGGAATTTTCCTGCTGATGCTACGGCATCTTGATTTCTGTGGGCTTTCTGTAAAATACCCCAGAAATCGTCATTTTACGTCTTTTCTGGACTGGCGACGACAGTTGTCGCCTGCGCAACGCAGCTCCAGATCGAGAATTTAACTCTCGATTTCTAAAGATTTTAGGCAATTTTATTATTGTTTTATCGTTTTTAGAAATAAAAGATTATAGCGTGACCTTTTTCGCGGCGTTCCGCGAAGGTCCATTTTTGCGACAAGTGGCGCGTTCACGCATTTTTCAAAAAATGCTGAGGCGATTCCAGGAATCGCCCAGACGCCCATGGCGTAGCCCAACAGTGGGCCTTTTCATATGTAGGTTGAATTACCACAGAAACGTGTCGTGTCGGCTACGCGACGCGTTGGGGGGAGACGCGTGAAATGAGTGTTTTTGGCTCAAAAATCACTTTATTTCATTGTTTTTCACCCAAAAACCACTGCTTGGCCCCGTTTGGGCAGGATCTCAGTGGAGATCCTGATGGCGACGCCTCGTAGCCGTCAGATTTTCTGATGGCGGCGACGCCGTCGCCTTCGTTTCGTCTCCTTTTTGTGCTATTTTATAGTATAGAATTGTTACTCATACATTGTACATGTCAACGCATTTATTTTGCATATTTATTTTACATATACCATCTCTTTGTCCATAGACGCCAGATTGTGTCCGCGGACGCTCCCCGTGGGGTGAGCAAGGATTCCAAGACCATTTACGCAACTCCAATGGATTCGAAGTTTGGAATAGACTTCATGTAGTACTTGGAGAGGTTGGGGTGATTGGTTGAAGGATTTTCAATTTTTCCAATTTTTCTGTGGACGCACGGACATCACCCCCGCCGAAAACGCTTCAAAATGGTCTTGCCGCTGTCCGCGTGGTTCACTGGAGGACCTGTCGATGAGCTCCCACAACATCGAGGTTCTTACCTGCTGCCTGGTTCTCGACAACTCCCGCAGCGCAACAGACTGCAGCCTAAGGTATTGCCCTGGTGGAAATACAGCGCAAGAAGGGACGCCTGGGCCAAGACTGGCCCCCAAGGCAACAGCAGCGACCACGACAGCCCTGAGATCAGCTCCAGGAGCTCCTGCGACGACGACGACGATCCCAGCAGAGGTCTTCAGGAAATCTGGACCCTGCAGCAGCTTGACGAGTGGAGTGGATGGCAAATCCCAAGAGCAACGACAGCAGGTCGCGCGGTAAGCGCCCCGCGTCCACCAGTAACCAAATCAGGCGCGTTAATTCGTCGCCTTGGGTTGGTTGACCCTCCGGGAGGTCCCTTCCCAAATAGGCGTTGGGCGCCTTGGGTAGGAAATTACCCTAAATCCCCCAAATCAGGTGCGTTCATTCGTCACCCTGGGTTGGGAATCGACCCTAAAAGGCACGAGGAATTCGTCGCCTTGGGCAGGAAATGGCCCTAAATTCAGGCGCGGTGGAAGGCCTTGCCTTGGGTTTGACCCTAAATAATTTTTTCCGAATTTTCCGAATTTATTGAATTATTGATTTCCATGCCCATGGAGAAAAAGGGCCAATATGTGCGCCTAAGCGCCATCAGTCAGGGCGGAAGGCCCTGCAGCGCCCCTGGTTTGGTCACCAGAGGCTACGAGGAGTGCCAGGGACCAGTGTGGTCGCCTGAGGGGCAATTGCCCGATGAATATTTCAAGATCAAAAAAAAAAAAAAAAATTAATTTTTTTTACATGTGTGTGGTGCTCCCCCCCATGTAAATTACTCACGAAGCCCCCCCCCCCCCCACTGTTCTGATGAATCAGTATTGAAACCAGGACACTGCAGGGGTCAGAGCGCCTCCTTGGCCTTGCCTTCCTTTGGATATAGGCAAGGCTTCTAAGGAGGGGGGTGAAGCGGTATGGGGTGCTTCACCCATACCCGCTGCCCAGCCTGTGGCGCTCTTCGCCAGGCCAGATCAGGAATTTTCCTGCTGATGCTACGGCATCTTGATTTCTGTGGGATTTCTGTAAAATACCCCAGAAATCGTCATTTTACGTCTTTTCTGGACTGGCGACGACAGTCGTCGCCTGCGCGACGCAGCTCCAGATCGAGAATTTAACTCTCGATTTCTAAAGATTTTAGGCAATTTTATTGTTGTTTTATCGTTTTTAGAAATAAAAGATTATAGCGTGACCTTTTTCGCGGCGTTCCGCGAAGGTCCATTTTTGCGACAAGTGGCGCGTTCACGCATTTTTCAAAAAATGCTGAGGCGATTCCAGGAATCGCCCAGACGCCCATGGCGTAGCCCAACAGTGGGCCTTTTCATATGTAGGTTGAATTACCACAGAAACGCGTCGTGTCGGCTACGCGACGCGTTGGGGGGAGACGCGTGAAATGAGTGTTTTTGGCTCAAAAATCACTTTATTTCATTGTTTTTCACCCAAAAACCACTGCTTGGCCCCGTTTGGGCAGGATCTCAGTGGAGATCCTGATGGCGACGCCTCGTAGCCGTCAGATTTTCTGATGGCGGCGACGCCGTCGCCTTCGTTTCGTCTCCTTTTTATGCTATTTTATAGTATAGAATTGTTACTCATACATTGTACATGTCAACGCATTTATTTTGCATATTTATTTTACATATACCATCTCTTTGTCCATAGACGCCAGATTGTGTCCGCGGACGCTCCCCGTGGGGTGAGCAAGGATTCCAAGACCATTTACGCAACTCCAATGGATTCGAAGTTTGGAATAGACTTCATGTAGTACTTGGAGAGGTTGGGGTGATGGGTTGAAGGATTTTCAATTTTTGCAATTTTTCTGTGGACGCACGGACATCACCCCCGCCGAAAACGCTTCACTGGCAGCGTTGTGGCGTTCTGCTGTGTTCGTGGGTACGATCGTCGGTGGGCGTGGCGCACCACGGTGTTGCCAACCCGTTGGGCGCCGTTTCCGTTTCGACCCGTGCACGCCTGGCTGGTTCGGCGTTGGCCGGCTTGCGTGTGGTCTGTTTACGGTCAAGTGGTGGCTGCAGCTGTGGTGTGGTTGGTGCGCGGTTGTCGTGGCCGCCTCATGGTCGGCCGGGTTTGTGTTTGGGGTCCGTTGCGCTGCTGCCGGTGGTCTTATCGTCGAATCCTGCCCGTGTAGCTAGCACGTTTGTGTCTGCGTCGGTTTGTGGTGTCTTGGTTTGTACAAGTGTCGTGTAGTGTAGTTTGGGAATGTTCGTGGGCCGCGTCCGCAGCGGTAGAGTCGCAGTGTTCCTCTGTTCTTGTGGCCGTTGTGGGTCGGGGGCGCGGCTCGCTACGGTGTCGCTAGCTCGTTGGTCGTCGCTCTCGCACCGGTCCATGCACGCCCGGCCAGCTTTGCGCTGGTCGGTGCGCGCGCGGTCTGTTTACGGTTACGTTGCGTCCGCTGTAGTGGTTCTGGCGGTGTGTGGTCGTGTTAGTCGCCTCTTGGTTGGTTTGTTCGGCGTTCGTTCCTTGTCGTCGCAGCGGGCGTTCGCGCAGTCAGATTTGTCGTGTGCAGGTGTGCCGCTTGTTGCGATGTTGGTCGGTGCCAGGTTTGTGGGGCCGGCACGTTACGTTTGTACTGTGCGCCGCCCGCCCGCCGCGGGGGAGAAAAGCCATGACAAGTGGTCGGACCGCTGTAAAAAAGATTTTTCCCCTGTCGGTGCCCTGTTCCCTGCCCCGCCCTGGCAGTGTTGCATGCACAATCCATTATCCGGTATTTCGTGGGGCTCCGTAGCCGTACTTCCAGTTTCGCTTGTGCCACTCATATGTACACCCCCGTCGGTGGCAAGGCCCCGCCGGTCCCCCTCGGTGTGTCCCTGTGCTCCCCATGGGAGCCCCAGGGCGTTGCTTTAGCTCGGTGGTGCTGTGCTCGTGCTCGTGCCTGTCTGTCTGCCGTGCGCCTTCTCGTGTCGTGCGTTGCGGGTCATTCGGGTGGCGTGTCTGTGTCACGGTGCCGGTTGTGGTGGCTAGGATGGTTAGGGTGGTTCAGCTTGTGCTGTGGTGTCGGGACGCTCTGTCCAACGTGGCGGGTTGGGCTCGGCGTAACACACCCGTGCCTGTTGGCAGGGGGGTCGGCGCGGCCCCGTGTGGTGAGCTTGTGGCCCCCCGCATGCCCCGGGTAGGGTTGTGGAGGACAGGAGTACCGGGTAGTGTTGCAGCCCCCCTCCCTCTCATGGACGCTGTTAACTGTCTGCGGGGGGTGTGCCCCTCGTACCATTCGCATAGGTTATACGTGTCGTAACCTTACGCGTCCCAGGCGCCCAACTCCCCGGCGGAGGTGCGCGCTGGTCCCTGCAGTGCACTTATCTCCGGATGCTCGCCCTGGACGGTAATACTCTGGCCGGTGGTTCGTTAACATTCTTGTTGGTATCGGCCCGGCCGCTGGTTCCGCGTATTTGGCCGGGCCCTTTGCCCGGCCCCTGGTGGATCTGGCTCGCGGGAGAGGAGGGTGAGGCGGGAGGACGGGTCCGGGCGTGGTGCCGCCCCGTTCCCTGCTGCAGGTGGGTCGTGGGGTCCGAGAAGCGTGGCCCTCTCGGATTTACCCGAATAGGTGAGGAGGAAAGAAGAGATGGCGAAGCAATAGCACTACACAAGACACATATATGGGCCAACTGGCCCATATATGGGGATTGTGTAGTGCTAGCTGAGCCAGCGCCCGGGGGGTTGTAGGAGGAAGTCGTGGGGTTTCCGTGCGTGCTTGACACCACAGGTTGCGAAGGCTGGCCTCCACTCTCCGGGCATCTGTTGCATGTGTCGGGCATGTTGACGTCCGTCTCGTCGGTTTGTCGGACCGTCAGGTGTTGCTGGGGTGTGTTGCGCGGCTGTGTGCCACCGGGTCGTCGCGGTAGGACCTGTCGCCAGGCGCGGCTCAGGGTCCTGTGGGGGCGTCCCATGCGTCGCACCGGGGCGCCGTGGAGGTTACTGAAGTTTGCGTGCACAAGGGCTGGGCGTGCCGCCCGGGTCTCCGCCTCAGTGCAGACGGCGGGTTGCCGTCAATCGCCCAGCGCCAGTGCTCGGATCCGGTGGCGTGCGCTGTTCGACAACACCCCCGTGGTCATCGGTTCGGCCGCGGGCTCCGCGTGTTTGGCTGGCCCCTTTTCCCGGCCCCTCCCGGACTTGTTACGTGGGAGAGGAGGGTCAGGTGGGATGGCGGTCCCGGGTGTGGCGCTGCCCCCTTTACTTGTTGCAGGCGGGTCGCTGAGGTCCGGGAAGTGCGGCCCTCGTCCGGGGGATCTGGGAAGAGGTCGCTGGGGTCGTATTTGCGTCCGACACCGTGGGCTGCTAAGGCTAGCCTCCACTCCTTGGGTGTCCGTTGTGCGTGCTGGGCAGGTTGACACCGTCCCCGCCGGTGTGTCCGGTCGACGGGTGGTGCCGTAGCATGTTGCGCGGCCGCGCGTTGCTGGGTTGTACGAGGGGTCGTGTTGGGCGAGGTCTGCCCGGTCGGGGTCGTTGTGGTTCGTGGCCGACCCCGCTGCCGCTGTCGTGACGGTCATCGTCCGGTTCTCTGGTGGGAGGAGGCGGTCCCGGGTCCGCCGCGCTGTTTCTTCCCTGCGCGTGGCTGGTGTGGGACTCGTGCCGTGCACGTGCGGCCGTGCGTCGTCGCTGCAGGTCCTGTGGTTGGTCGCGGGTCAGGGCCCTGGGGGGTTACCCGCACGTCGTACAAGCGCGCTGCGGAGGGCACTGAAGATTTCGTGCACCAGGGCCGCGTGCGCCGCCCGGGCCTCCGTCTCAGTGCGGATGGCGGGCTGCAGCTGCCCAACCGGCACCAGTGCCCGGATCTGGTGGACCGCGAAGACGGGGCATAGGTTGGGCTCAGTGGGGATTTCCGCCGTCGGTTCCGGGATGGTCTCCATCTGCTGCCGCCCGTCGAGGTAGAATCTCCACGCCGCTGACCATGCCCTGGTGTGCGGCCAGCAGCGCCGCGCCCACCGCCAGAGGCAGTAGAGGGCGTGGCCTGGGTGCCAGGTGCCTGCCGCCCCCGACACAATGGCCGTCAGGGGGTCCGGGGGTTGGTTTGGGAGCAGGGGGGTAGGGTTGTCCGGCAGCCCCGTGGTCGCCCGGAGCATGGAGTCGACGGCTTCCAGGCTCCAATGGTTGTCCTGCGGGTGCGGGATGATCCGCACCTGGTAGTAGTGGCCATTCTCCAATACGATCATGGCGATGGTACCAGGGTCACGTTCGCTCGGCGGGGTTGCTGCGCGCGTCGTCTCCGGGTAGTGCGCCGTCAGGTTCGTGAGGTTGTGCTCCCTGCTACGGGCGGTCCTGCTTTCCCATGCCTCCAGGCCCTCGTGCGGTGGTATACGGAGGTTGTCGGGTCTCGGTGGTGGGGCGGCCCGCTCCCGGCCTCCGGTGGTGGGTGCGGGCCTGGGGTCCGTCGGTGGCGCTATGAGCGTGTGTACCCAGCCCAGGTGTGGGACCCATACGCCCCCTTGGGCCGGTTGGTGGGTGTTGAACCACCAGATCCACGCTTCAATGAGGTCGTCAGAGACCTGCGTCCCGGGGGTAACGAGCGCCTGGAGCTGTCGCACAAAGATTTGGGTTGTCGGGGCATGTGGCAGGGGGACTACGGCGAAAAGCATGTTTGGGTCGACGTTACGGAGGTTTTTCACGGAGGGTGGCCACCAGCTCGCTCGAGGGCGTGGAAGCGTGGATGTCGTAGAGCGCCTTCAGTTCCGCATCGTCGAAGGTTTCCGTGCCCCGTTGCTGTGGCGGTCGGGGGGGCGGGGGGGGCATGGCCACCCGATCTTGGTCCAGTGCCGCGTCAGCCGGGGAGGGGTTCCGTGAGGTGGCGCCTGGTTGTCCCCCAGGCACGTACTCCGTGGGGGGCTCCCGTTGCCGGGGCATCGAGCAGGGCGTGGCGGTGGGCAGCTGGCCAGCGGGCTCCTGGGGGCTGGAGGTCCCTGTCATCTCTGTGTCCGCGCTTGGTCCGCTCGCGTCGTGTCCCGGCTGCCGCGATGTGCCCTCCGTGGCCTGGCGGCTTCTGGACTGCGGGGAGGGCTGCCCCCCCGCCCCTTGCGTAGGGCTGGGGTCGGGCGCGGGCTCCCTTGGTCGCGTGTCCGTGGCGTGTGGTCCTCTCGGTAGCGCATCGGCCGCTGACCCCGGGAGGGAGGCGGCAGATGAGCTGGACGTTTCGCCCGCCGTCTGGCGAGGGTCCGCTTGAAGCGTTGCTTGCCGCCTGCTCAGCCGGCGTGAGAATGGTGGGGATGTGCGTCCGCTCGGTGCGGGGCCTCTTGGACCGGCGCCTGGGGTCGGAGGTGGATGATGTTCGCCGAGCTTGGGGGTCGCGGGGGCCCCCGTTGTCCCTGTCCATATCCTCATTGAAGACGACTCGTCGCGCTGCGGGGGGCGGCGTGCGGCTGCGGCGACGGGATCGGCCAGGGTGCCTCGTTTCTTGGCCCTGCTCCGGCGTGTCGCCTTGCACCCTCGAGGCCAGGGGACTGCCCGGGCTCCTCCGTGGGGCGAACGGCCGCAGGGGGCTGCTGTATGTGCCAGAGGGGGAACCCCTACCGGGTGGTGGACCCCGTGGGTGTTCCGGTGAGTTTCGGCGCGCCGCCTGTCTGGGGGGCTCCGGGACGTCTTGGGACCGCGGTCGCCGGTGGCCTGAGGCGTGTCCCTGGTGGCCCGGTGATCCAGGGATGTTCCAGATATTATGGTCCTGCATGGCCGCACGGATGCGCAGGGCGGCGCGCTGGTGCCACCGCCAGTGCAGTCCGTTCATTTCATCTGGGCTGTAGGCTCCCATATGCGGCATGAGCCGGGTGGCCACATAGCGCCATTGGTCGGGGCCGTCCATGGTGGCGGGGGGCGTGTGCCCTGTCCGATGACCAAATGTGACGTCTGCCATGGTGCGTGTTCCCTCCGTGAGGTGGCGGGACCACGAAGAAAGTACCCATCGTATGCGGATCGCCAGTTCGAGCTGCTCCCCTGTGACAAGCCTGGGGATCCAGAAGCTTAGGTCTTGGGTCGCTTCTTGCTCTGCTTGTTCGCTGGGGTGGCCGGCGTCACCCTCCAAGCGTGCATAGTCCAGGTGTCCCCGCCCCCAGGGCGGGGCGGCCCCAGGCGGTGGGGCGACAGGCTCACTCGCGGTGTTGGTGGATGCTTCCACGCGCGTGCCCTCACCTGGTGCGTTGCGCTCGTCCGTAGTCCGGTCCGCCGCGCCGCTGGCGGTCGTCTGCCCCTCGCCCGTAGCGGCAATCTGCCCCAGGGTGGTGTAGTCGCGCTGGAGGTGCGCTTGTCGTGGCACCGTGAGGGGCGTATCGTCCGCCTGGTCGCGTTGCGGCTCCGGGTGGACGCGTGGCATCTCCGGTGCTGGGACCGTCCGGGGGTCATCCCTGCAGGAGTCCAAGAAGGCATCGAAGGAGTCGTCGTCGCGATTGTGCCTGCTGGGTGACGTTCCTCCTTCGTCCGCGCGCCGGGGCGTGTCGGGCGTGGTTTCCCGGGCCTCTGACCCCGCGCTGGTTTCCGGTGGATCTCGCGGCAGCGCCTCCCCTGGCGTGCTGGTGTCTGCGCGGGCTGCCAGGTGCGCCCGGGGGGCGGCGCCCGCGTGATCCGCGGTCGAGGGCCGGTGGGGGCCATCCGCACACCCGTTGTCCGGAGCTGGCCCCTCGGGTTCCGCGTCAGGCTGGCCATCTGCCAATGCCTCGTCCCCTCCGTGTGCGGTGTCGGTTTAGAATTGATCCAGACAGACAGACAGACAGAATTCTCTGTTCGGGTTGGATCCGTCGCAGTCGCCGACGTCGCAGTCGCGACAGTGACCTGGTATCATGAGAATAAAGAAGAAGAAGACGACAGAATAAAGATTGAAGGTAAAAGTCTTTTGCATGATTTTAAAGTGCGAAAGGACAGCAGACAGTCTCAGGTTTTTCTGTTCGCACAGGAAACAGAGGTCATGGTGCGAAGGGTATTAATGGGTTCATTATAAGCATGGAACCATGGATTCCATGTATGTTTGTTCCCTTCTCCGTTGCGTGCATATGTGCATATGTATTATGTAGGCGCGTTGCGTTGGATAGAAAAAGTCGCTTCGTAGCCTTGTCGCTTCGTAGCTTGTTTCGCTTTTATTGCTTCTCTTGCTTCACACTTCCTTGTAAGTCGTGAGTGGAGAGCCGTGCCATGAGTGCATCAAGACACTCACAAATATTCGAATCCATAATAAGGTGTGAGTGCATCGAAGCACTCAATGTTCGATTCCCAACAAAGGTGTGAGTGCATCAAGGCACTCAAGGTTCGATTCCAAACAAAGGTGCGAGTGCATCAAGGCACTCAAGGTTCGATTCCAAGCGAGAATGCGAGTGACTTATTGCCCTGAATGTGGTCCGAATCAAGAGTAGTGTGAATGCATGAGAAAAGATGTGGTGAGACAACTTTATCGGCTTGGTGAGAACTTATGGGATGAATAAAGGATTTCAACAACGAATCTTTGTTAATTAAGACGACTTAATTTTAATCATTTTGTCGGTTAGTTATGTTGTTCATTGTTGACATACTTATTCCGTTCGCTCTCGGGTTGTTGAACGTGCACGCCCCGTGTGCATTTGTGATGTTTATAATTGTTTGCTTGTGAGATCGCACACGTAGATACTTGCATGGCGTTGTCTACGTGTCGAATTTGGGTTCGCTTTGGAGTCATGATGTCTTGTGATGTAAGCTAAAGACCCGACAAGATATGGTTCAATCGTACCAAGTGTTAGATGGGAAGTCTTTACACTTTCGTACACAACCATATGAATGCATGTTTCGTCTCTCCCCTCTCCATGCCATATTTGGTATTCGTGTTACACTTTGGGATTTCTGTGTACAGGACTCCTATATTTGGATTTGTTCAATTTCAATTGAATTCAACAATGATGAACTAAACAAATCAAGTTCAAATCAAGTACATCTGGGAAAGTGTACATCCGAATTGTATGAGCCCATTCGAGATTGGACAAGCAAATTTCAGTGGACAAGGTCAATGATTGTGCATTGGAATTGGATTGTTCGCTGCGTGTTGTTGTTGTTGGTCGATTTAAATTATAAAATCTCCATTTTTATCCAAAGTTCAAATGGGATCTACGAGTAGATCAAATGGAAGAACCACAACAAAATTTACATGATGGACTACATTACCCAGGGTCAAGTCTATTACATGGTAGCTTCGTAGGCAAGGTTCTGCCCGAGGAAGAGCCCGACAATGAAGCCAAAAAGGATGAAGAGGCGCTGCCCGAAATGGGATATGGCCCTAAAAAGCAGCCCCGTCCTTCCATAGGCAAAAGTCAAGACTTGCTTGAGCTGAACCAGTTTTCGGACGACAGTGGAGTCGGTGATGAGCACATGTATGATGTGCCCAGTTCGAGCAATACCCGAAGGAGGAGATCCAAAGAAGTGAAGGTGCAAGGACCGAAACGGAAACGGTTAGCGCATGGGGCGGCGCCGGTGCTATTCACATCCCAAGAATTCGTTACAAAGGAACAAGTGATGCGATTGGTGAAGGAATATGTCAACCGAAAAATTCATCAAGGGAGAGTGGCGGGACGCCAAGTGGAAGAACCGGCACGGCCGTCATTAACAATTATCAAAGAGGCCATTGAGCGATCTAAAGTTGCTGATGATTCGGTGACGTTACTCAAGCAACGGTTGGAAGAAAGCCAACGGGAGGTCACCAGACTCAAGGCATCGATCGCAGAAGTACAATCACCAAAACCGAGTGAGTGTGGGATGCGGAAGACCGAGTGTGGGCGACGCTGAAGCCCAACAAATTCAAAAAAGGTTGGAGGAAACCAATGGCATGGTTGAAGAAGTACGACACGAACTTCAGGAGTTCACGGAATCTGCACAACAGACCCGTGCCATGGTGAAGGATTTGCAGCAAGCCTTGGACAACGTAGGGACCGAAAACAAGCAAGGCCAACGATGTGTGGAGAAGTTGGAGAAATCAGTGAAAATGTTGGACCAGGTGCAAAAAGACCAGCACAAGCGGGTCGAACAAGCGGATGAATGGCTACGGGATGAACCATGGCAACGTCAACAAGAATGCGATCGGCAAGGAGATCCAGAAGACAAAATGAGCCGATGGATTGAGAGCTTGGAGACCAAAGTGGATCTGTTGAAGCCCAGGTCTGTGCAGCCAGCATCTCAGGGCCAGGGACCGAACTCCACACAACCAGGGGCCCAGGAGTTAAAAGAAGCCATCAGTGGAGTTGAGCGACACATGGAAAGGGCGAAGAGGATCGCCAAACAAGCTGAGGACAGCTTGCAAGGGGCACTGGCAGTGGCACAGGAAGTAACCACCAAAGCAGGAGACGTCACAGTGCATGCCCAGGCGGTTCACGAGGAGTTACAGGATGCCCGACAAGTATATGAGGTCACCATCAAACTACAAGAGGAGGTGTCCAGGCAGACCAAAACGGCCGTAACCAAGATGGAAAACCTGCATGGACAGGTCACCGGATTGGCCCACAAGGCAGCCGAAGAAAAAAAATACCACCGTGAAAAGGCGGAAGCCATGCGAAAGGAGCTCACCCGCAAGATGGAGGAAGCCCAAAACGAGTGTGCAGCCCACATCAGTGCGGCCCACACCTTTGAGACCAGGTTGAAAATGCATGCGGAACAGGCCCAGACAATTGTTGAAGTGGCGAAAGCAGAAAATGAACGTGATGGTCGCCAACGTCAAGAGGAGTTGACACAGGCCACCAAACTGGTGCAGCAGCATGCATCACAGGTGTGGCAGTGGCTGCAGACAGCTAACAAGGAGGCCGAGGATCACCTCCAGAAATTACACCGTGAAGTGGAAGAACGAGTCACCAGGTATGAAGAGAGGGTGCAGCAAAGGGGAGCATCAGGGAGTCCGAGCCCGGGCACTGTTGATACTCAGAGCTCCCAGTGCGCCACACAACAGGACCTGGAGACCGTACAGGCCCACTTGAGTAACAAAATTCTGCAAGTGAAGCAGAACATGCTGCAATACCAGGAGACGAACCAGCGTGCGGTGGACGACGCCCAAGGAAAACAGCGTCATCACGAAGTTGAGGTGAAAACCGCTGTGGAAAAGGTGCAGACCGCGCTGAACCAGAAACTTCAGGACATGGAGAACAGTGTGGAGATGCACCACAGGAAAATGAACAAGGAATGGCAAGACACCCAAGAAAAACTACGCCATTATGAAAGTGAATTGTTGACGACCAGGGAGAAGAAAATCCAAGAGAGAGAACATACAAAGCACGCTACACCCGATGATGCAGGCCGACAAATCCAATCCATCAAGGACGACCCGGAAAGGACCAATGAAGTTCTGGAGCGATTTAAGGATCAGTTGGAAATCAGTTCGACAGAAAATGCCGGGGAAATTCAGGCGCTCACGGAGGAGATCGATAGGGTGAAAAACAATCACCGTGAGGCCTTGGAACGTCATAAACGAGGCGTGAAAGACCAGTTGGAGAATTCCACAGGCGTGACCAGAGAGAAGTACCAACAGGTGCAGGATCATTGCATGACAGAGATACGGAAGGTGATGGACGACACAGCACGATTCAAGGAGAAGGTGGCTGAGATGGTGGCCAAAGGTGCTGACAGTATGCCACCAAAAGTCACAGCCAGCGTCGAGGGAGTCAACAGACGTCCGGCGGAAGACACAGAATCTGTGGCGACGTTGTTCAGGGTGGATGCCAGCAGGACAGTGGCCAGTGAAGCAGTACGCCTCCGCATAGGACCATCATGGATGCCGTCAGTGAAGTCTGAAGTGCTCAGTTGGTACAACGAAAGGTATGAGGACACAACCACATTCCGGTGGCGACAGATTGAATGGCTCTTCACTGAAGACCATTTCCTGGTGCCAGGCCGAGCCCTTAAGCCGCCACCATCGAGGAAGGTTCGATCAGTACGGCCCACAGGAATATGGGAATGTGCTGCTTTCTTGGAGGTGAGACCGGAACGCCAATACGGGACGGAAACGCATGAGCTGGACCCCAGCAAGCGAGATGAACCCGGGGTATTCGGCAAAGAGGGTCACACATGGATAGATGATGAAACCAAGGACTCCATGCAGCAAGAGGCCAAGGTGCCACATTGGGACTGCACAGTAGAAACAAAGGATAAGTGGTCCAAGCAGTTCTTGAAATGGCGGCATCGCAGGCGTGGACGGTTCAGTCCTGCATATCAGGTTGAACTTTTGATCGCCGTGTTGGATAACAAGAATTTTAGAGAGGCAAAGGAGCAACAACTGGAAGATGAGGGTGTGGAAGATGACTTTGAATTGGCGTGGAACATCGTGACTGGAACGGTGCTTCCACATGAATATAAAGGAAAGGCAGAATTCCGAGATCTGCAGATTGACGTGTCCCAGGACATGACTTCAGAACGATGGGTTACCTTCTGGGCGGAGTTTCAGCAAAAGGGCGCCAAAGTCAAAGGAGGTATGACCCATCAGTTGGCGAAGGAGGCATTGCTGCAACATCTCTATTATTATCGTGCAAAACGTCCCCAAGACAAGTTGTGGGAAAGAATGGAGCGACGACTACATGAGGATGAAGCAGCGTATGCCCCTTATTCCTATGTTGAGATGTTTGCGTGGTGAAGCCAGTTCGGACCCCCGTGGCCATCTTGGGGTCACTTGGGGTGTGTATCTATGTGCCGGCAAGCCGCCATTGGCTGACATCATACTCTCCCATCCACCTGGCCTAACCCGATGTGATAGTGTGATAGGTTTGGCCATTCCGGCTATGAGCGGCCATATTCAGTACCGAGGCGCCGCCAGCTGAGATTTATATATCAGAATATCAGGAATCAACAGGATTTTTTTATCATAATGTTTCCGTAATTTTTCAGCCTTCCGTTCTGATTGTCAATTTACCGGCGACTGTCAGTGGGCTCGCGATTTTGCGGTAACCGATTGGTTAACTGTTATTTACAGATATTTTGGCGGAAACCCCGATGAAGGGTCAGATTTCATCAGTAAAGGGTTCGTTGCTTCCGCAATTTTCATATTATACACTCGCAAAATTAATCCGATTTTTTCAGACTTTCAGAATCGGATTTTCTACTTTGACATCGCCGCACTCGATATGATGAATCTCGAGTGGTCATACATTTTTCCCCAATCACGAATCAACCTTCCTTTTGTTGTGCCCTTCATTTTGCTTGGAGTTATAGTCGAAACAAAAGTGATTCGTGAGACCACTTCGAAGAATCATATCTCGGGCTCACGGCGAGCAATATCAATATCGAGAATTGGGTTGGAACCGCCTTGGTCTCAACTTAATTTACGTAGCATCAAACGCCTTTGGTGTGTACACATTCCCGGTGTAGCAAGGGATAAGGGTAAAGAGGGTAGAAAGTGATATATAACTCTTGGACCGTGCAACCGAACATTTTATTGCGACTTTCGAGTGTACCGCACGAGTGTTGGGGTTGCATAGATACTTTCCTTGGGTTCCTACGTATTTTTAACGTGAAGTTATGACCATGGAGGGGCATGGCATATCATGGTGGGAGCCACTTTATGAGGGTATGTGTTATATGCATGGTATGTGCTTCGATATGCTCACGCCCATGTTATATATCTCCGTATGTAGGAAGATATATGGAGTCATACGTGGCAAGGGCTTTGCCCCTGTCCCAATGGTGAACTCCATAGCACTAGACTAAGTCTACCGCTCATATAGTGCATGTGGGAGGGCTTACGAAGCGACCCACAAGCGCCATTATCAATTTTCCCATTTTCATGGTGCGTGTTGGGAGGAGGTTCGAAGGTGTCCCTATGCGTCCATGTGGGGATCCAAGTGGGGGGATTGTTTGCAAATGGTCCCAAGCAATTGTGTTTTGAATCATACGTTGATACCATGGGTGAGCGAAGTTATATACTATTGTAATTATCTTGAATTGGGCATTATTTGCATGTTTTTGACCTCTTTTTATGCTCATTTTTGTGTTTTATGTGCTCAACTGGTCGGCTAACAGTAAAGTGCCTAGAGATCCGTGAACTATGGTATGTTGCTTAAATGTTGGCATATGCTTCGGTGTTGCACCTCACCATATGCCGGATCACGTGGTCACTTTGGCTTGGCACACGAGGCCTCACAAAATTAGGTCTCATATTCATGAGTTGACTTGTGAAGCATGTCATGTACATAACTGGAGGGGCTTTGGAGCCAATGATGGGATATTCTTGGGCATGAACCTTTGGTCTATATCACCCTTGTATACTACTTTCCGGTTGGACACATGCATGGAGCATTTGAATCTGCCGTATGCATTTTTGAGCATATAATTAAATTTTGGGCAATATGGTGTGATTTGCCTGATTTTGCCATGTTGTGAGGTCATCTTCATGGGGCAGTTCTCCAAGCCCATTCGACTCCAAGTCCAACCAAGGTTATGTCAGGGTAGGGTATGGTCCTGAGTGCTACTCTAGGCCATGACACGCCACCTCCTCTATTGGGCTGGGATTTAGAGGCTTGGGAGGTTACACATTTTTGGGGTTTGTGTAGTGACTTTTGGCACATGGCATTTAGCCATCTTATTTGATTGGGTTCAGGGCATCATGTTGGCGAGTCCAGGGAGGGTCTTGAGTCCAGGGAATGAGGGGTCTATGGCTGTGATTGTGTACGTTTCCATCTTACCCCAACCTTGCTTTATTTGTGTTCATATGCCAATTTCAGGGCTTTCCTCTTTGGTGCAATTCTTGTACATGCCCGCCACCGTGAGACAACCGGTGTGCTGAACGGAAGCCCGCAGTGTGGATTGGACTGTGAATTGGGTTATTGCTGTATTTGTGGGATCTGGTTGCTGTTCAGGGTTGAAGGAGGATTGTATTTTCTATATTTTTGGATTTTGGACCCTGGACTTTGAGAAATGCAATCGTTGATCAGGAGCAAGTCAGCAGGGGTAACAGGCGGAAGGGGCACAGCAGGGGCCGGTCCTGGTAGGGACCTTCTTTATGGTAGCAGAGGCGTACCTGCTGCCCCTACCTACCGCCGACCCGGGGACTTGGGCCCCTATGAGCCCTGCCCAAGTACGCCCCGGGTGCGTATTGTGGACTCGGTGGAGACCACGCCGGAGATTTGAGCCAGAGAAGAGCCGAGACGCTCAGGAGCATGGCGAACTCCGGAAGTCGAAGCCCGAAGAGAAGTACGACGTTCGGAAAGAGGAGGACTTGACATGGAGGACCTGGTCTCCATGTGTGAGCGTCGCTGCCGAAAGGCATGCAACCTCCGCTCCGCCGCGGAGGACTCTGAGGAGACCTGCCATTCAGGCAGCAGTGGAGGACGGGCCCGGCGCTACCGGAAGCGCGGGTCACCCAAGCCCGCGGCAGGGGACGCCGGGGCTATGGATACGGATCCCAGCCCGGTCAGGCTATGGGACTTTGAGGGGCACTCCGAGGGCTATCGGACAGCCTATGAGAAACCTTCGGAGTCGGAGGAGACGGCCAGACCGCCCACAAGGGTAAACACGGCCCCAGAACCCAGCCTGGAGCATGACGCCGAGGCGCTGGAGAGGCCCGCCAGAGCCAGAACGGCGCCTGCGGCCCGGCACACGGAGCCAACGCGGGATAGCATGGGCGACACACCCATGGCGGAGGAGTCCGAGGCGCCGGGAACCGCGCGATGCGCCGGATCAGGTGGAAAGCACGCTGAATGCCACTGCGAGCACGTGTCCTTCCTCATGGACAAGTACCCAAAGATGGGGATGGACGCCATCGTGCATCGCCTCGACCGCCTGGACAACGCGAAGGACGGCCTAGAGGAGGACGTCGCCGGGATCCTGGATGACCAGTCGGCCGCGGAGAGAGACATGGCGGAGCTGCGAGCGGAACGGGACCGGTACCGGGAGAATCTGGAGCTGGCCCTGCAGAAGCAGCAGGGAGTGGTGGACAGCCTCCTCCACCTGGTGGAGGACATGTTGGGACGCCTGAAAAGGCTAGAGGAGTTACAACCCCTCGCCTCGGGTCCTGAGCTCCCGGCAAAGCCGGCCGCGGCAGAGCTGGTGGAGCGGGTTAAGACCCTCAGGAGAGCCATGGAGAAACCCATGGGCGGCCCTGCAGACGCACCTTACGCGCCTCGGCGTGTTGACCCGGGTGCGCTGCCTTTTGTTCCCATGTTCAGCGAATCCACAATGCTCGGGGAACAAACGGCACCGGCTGGGTCCATGCGGGAAGGGCACGTAACCACGGACCCGAGGAGCCTGACGGTACTGATGTCCCATGCCGCTGCCCAGGAACCCCCGACCACTACGACTGCCCATGCAGTTTATGCGGAAGACGAGATCCAAAGCCAGACCATGCAGGGGCGAACCATGGGAAGCGCCGACGGACACGGTCGAGGCCACCCAGGCGGAAACCTGTGGGTGAAGGACCCCAATACAGGGATATGGACAGCCGGTGGAGCAAGTCCTTCCCGCATTCCAAACCCCATGGATTCAGGCCCAACTGGACCGCACTACATGGAGGAGAGGGATGTAGGGGGAGTGTACTCACACCCCCCGGCCACAGGTGGTATCCGTTTCGGTGGAGTGATGGCTGCGGACGTCAGAGACGCCATCAGGATTGACGACCTCAGGGGAATCAAAATCCCCTACTACGATGGCAACCCCTCCAACCTGGATGACTTCATCCTGGATTGGGAGGACTTCGCCGAGGAGGTCGTCGGGGAAATGAGGGGAGCGCCAAGGGACAAGTGGGTATTTCGGACATTCCCACACAGGCTGGCGCAGGACCTGAAGGAGGAGCTCAGGGATCAGATCCGTGAGGGAGTGATCCAGACGGAGCAAGCCTGCCTCCAGTGGCTGGAGGACGAAGAGCGAGTGGACGCCCCCAACCAGAAGTTGGAGGATTTGTGGTCCATTCCGCTGCCGCAGGAGCGCGGGGAATTGAGGGTCCGAGAGTGGAATCGGTACATCCGCAAGTGCCGAAGAAGCCTCAAGCTGGTGGAGGACTGGAATGAGGCCAGCGAGATCCGCCACCTGCTGAAGGACGTCCTCCCCGGGCACTGGAAGAGGCGAGTGGAGGACGAGGAGAAGAAGCGAGTCAAGAAGCGGGTGGCGTTGAGGATCATGGCGGCGGAGGATACCCATGCGGGTATCATGGAGTTCTTCAGGAGGAACCTGGGCGAGCCCAACCGGATGTTGGGACTGAAGAACGCCGTCTATGTGGAGGTATTTGGAGACACCATGGGGCAAAGGCTGATGCGCCTCAACAACGCGGAGTGGAGGCGCGGAGAGCCGCTGAGGATGCAGGTCATCTTTGCCCGCATGAGCCTTGATGAGATCGTGAAGTACATCACGGTGGAGCTGAAGCTCAACGCCAAGAACGAGGCCCACGTGCAGGATGGACAAGGTCATGGACAACGAGGCCACCGAGAAGACCGCCATCATCGGGAGATCCAGGAGGACACGGCCAACTCCGCGGAGGATGGTAGTGGAAGTGGCCAAGACCACTGGACCGGGTCCCAGGAGGATCACGAGGAGGCCCATTTCTTCGCGTTTGTGGCGCACAACGTGAGGGACCATGGGCAGGATCGGTCCAGATGGAACCGGGTGGGACCCAAGAAGGGCAAAGAGCCAAGGAGGATCGGGAACCCACCGCTCTCGTTCCGAGAGTACAGGTCTAAGCACGACGGGTGCTGGGTCTGTTATGGCAAGGGAAACAACCATGCACATGACCACCGTCAGTGCAAGGTGTATGAGGCGGACAAGAAGGCCTACTTCGCCGCCCACCCCGAGATGAAGCCCAAGGAGCAGCGGATTGCCGATTGAAAGGCGAAGGGCGGAGACGGGGGAAAAGGTCAAGGCAAAGGCCAAGGGAAAGGCGGAGGAAGAGGTTATGGTGGTGGACCAGGCCAAGGCCGACGAGTGAGGTCCATCGAGGAGGTTGCTGAGGACATGTTGAGGACGTTGGAGGAACTAAAAGCCCAGCACCGTGGTGGACAAAGTCCTGGCGAATCGCAGCCGGAAGGGGCTGCGGGAAGTCAAGTCTAGAGGAGCCCCCACAGTAGTGGGACCTCGGAGGTCTCTCCTCCGAAAATCAGTGGAATCCCTGAGGAATCCGAGGCACATCGGGTGCCGAAGAATGCTCCAGAAGAGCCAAAACCACTGAGTTTCGCCACTCCCAACCCCTGGAGCGCCCTGCCAAGGGAAGTACATGTGGGTACGGGACATGGCAAGAAGGAAGGACCGACCACGGAGAGCCCCGTGGATGGGCAGGACCAGCCCAAGATCTACACCATCCGTGACCATACCCTCGAAGACCTGAGGCACCCGGATGTGCTAGGGTTGCATGCCGTGAGAGTCGTCCATACACCGCATGGTGACGAGCGGCAGTTGCACTTGAAGGTGCGTGTACGGTGTGGACAAGAGGAGTTGGTGGTGGATGTTCTGGTGAATACGGGTGCCCAGGTGAGCCTGGTCTGGAGAGGGTTGTTCAAGGAGGAAGCCCTGCAGCCCAGCCGGAGACCGGTACGCCTGAAGGTGGCTAATGGGGAGATCATGGGTGGTGGCACCCATAAGGCCACTATCAGTATGGAATTCTGGGAACATGAGCGCTTGAACCGCCCTGATCAGGCGAAGAGAAACACTCTATCCGGGAACTTCTATGTGGCCGACATTACAGATTGGGATATGATCATGGGGTATGACTTCATGGTGGCAAACGCCATTGGAGCCCTTCCCCATCGTGCAACGCTGGTCCGAGAGGATGATGAATGCCTCACATGGCTGTCCACGGACTATGCATGCGGATCATCCCAATGGAATGCTGAGGAAGAGGATCGGATCGTCCGAGCGGTGCAAGCTGTGGGTGCCAAGTCCAGAGGAGAATGTGGAGTTCAGCTCACGGAGTATGGAATGGCGCCGCAGGTGTATGCCAGGATGATCCAGACGCTGGGAGCCGAAACGCCCGAGACGGACGTCTTCGCTTCCAGGGATGCCCCACTTTTGCGGAAGTGTAGGAGGCATTGGCATCGAGGGGACTCAGCCTGGCACAGGCATTGGGGTTTGAAGGAGTGGGGGCCCATGTATTGGCATGGCTCCCTGGACAATACCAGACGTACGGTGGAGAAGATTGTCGCGGATAGGGCGAAGGGGATCCTGGTCATAACCGGCATAGGATCCACCCCATGTCCGCTGGACGGTCTCAAGTCGACGCTGGACTCCATCACCCTGAAGGAGATGTCATTCGGGCCAGAGGAGAAGTTGTTCATCGACGCCAAGGGTGTATCAATGCCCTCCCCGGGTCAAGCGTGGGGTACCAAGGCTTTCCTGGTGGATGGGGCACAAGCCCAGCCCACGGCTGATGAAGCATTCATCCCTAGGGTGGAGGCGGTGCCCATGAAAGTCATGTTTGAGCCCAAGGAGGGGACGGAGCAGCCAATTGATGGCATTGACGTCCTGTCCCACGCCGAGATCGACGACGTCGTCAACTACATGCGGATGGGGATGCACGACCGTGTGGCAGCCAAGAAGAGGCGGGCCATGGTCACATCGCCGCATTGGTGGGATGACAAGATGTTGGTCACCGGCAAGTACGAGAAGGATGAGTTCGTGGCGAGGGTCATGGATCACATCGCGGACCAATACGATGGCCCGGCTGGGTCGGACCCGCCGACGTGGGATTTTCCAAGAATGGGGGCCGATAGCGACAAGAACCAGCCCGACGCCGCAAATTTCCGAAGATTATTGGTGGGAAGCATGCCCCACGACAATGAAGACGGCATATCGGACGAGGAGAAGTCGGATTCGGACCCGGAAGAGGCCTATACCGCAGTGCGGTCGGTTGTATCGATACCGAAGCAAGCGGCTGAAGAGGCCAAGAAGAACCCGAAGGTCGCCGAGCTGAAGGAGAGGCTGATCAATGCCTATCCGCGGCTATTCAGTGGCGTCGCCAACAAGAACCCTCGAGATCGTGGGAGGTTTGGCACAGCGAGGATCAAGCTGAAGCCGAACCCCAGGATCTATTGTCATCGGCAGTACCAACTTCAGGGCGATCGGGCCAAGGCCATGAAGAAGTTGTTGGCCGAGTTCATTGAGCGGGGATGGATCGAACCCTCCGACAGTGAGTGGGCCAGCCCAGCCTTTATCGTGCCCAAGAAGGAGAAGGAGGAATGGAGGTTGGTGGTGGATTACAAGGGTTTGAACGAGCAAAGCGAGCACGACTCGTACTCGCTTCCTCTGATCGACACCATCCTCCAAAAACAACAGAAAAAGCGGATCTTCACGGTGTTAGACCTGAAACACGGCTATCACCAGATGCCGCTACACCCGGACTCCAAGCCCTGCACAGCGATGTCGACGCCGCTGGGGCCCATGCAGTGGAAATTGGTGCCTATGGACGCCAAGAATGGCAACGCCGCTTTCCAGCGCATGATGGAGGACCTACTCGGTCCTGTCCGGGACTGTGCCGACCCCTTTTTGGATGACATCATCATCGGGTCCGGCACGGAGGACATGACTGAGGACGAGCTCATCGAAGCGCATGAGAAGGATCTGCGCCGAGTGCTCAGTGAGCTGGACAAGCACAACATGGTGTGCAAGCCCACCAAAGCCGCACTCTTCGTGAAGGAAGTGGAGTTCGCGGGTCGTGTGGTTGGTCAGGGGCAACGCCGTCCCATGCCTGGGAAGCTGGCGTCCCTGCACCACTGGGAGAAGCCCCAGACCATCAGCGAACTCCGGTCCTTCATGGGGTTCTGCAATTACGATTCGGGCTATGTCCGGATGTATGCAGAACTGTCGGGGCCGCTGCACAAGATGCTGCAGGTGGGGAAGTTCGATGGCCGGAAAGGGAGCAAGAAGAAGCTTGCCTGGACCCCTGAGGCCGAAGATGCGTTCAGCCGCCTGAAGGAGCGACTCCTGGGGCAGCTGGGGCTATTTCTGGTGGACCCAGACAAGGGATTCGTGCTACGGACGGACGCCTCGGACTATGCTGTAGGGGCAGTCCTCGAGCAGATCCGGGACGACGGGTCGCACGTACCCGTGGCGTTTTGGGGTCGAATCCTGGCCCAGGGCCAACGCCGCACCTGGACCGCGAGGGAGAAGGAGACATACGCCATTGTTTGTGCGCTCAGGAAGTGGTCTGGCCACATCGGATTGCAACCGGTGGTGGTTTGCACGGACCATCAGTCCTTGCAGAGCTGGCACAAGGAGCACGTCGACACCCCTTCGAGACCGGCGGCAAGGAGGGCCCGATGGCATGAGACGTTCGCCAAGTTCGACCTCAGCGTTGTATACGTCCCGGGGAAGGACAACACTGTGGCAGATTGCCTCAGTCGATGGGCCTACCCCGTGGGCAAGGCTTGGATGGACACATCCAGCCATGGGGACGCCGGGGAGACGGAGGAGGCCAAGCGCATCATCGAGATGGAGAAGGCCATGGAGCAAGAGGGGGTCAAGTGCTTTGTGGTGATGGCAAACCGTACGGACGTGGCCAAGTTCCGGGGCGCCCGCGTCCAAGCTATTCGAGAGGAAACCCTCGAGCAATGGATGGTGGCCCCTGTAGAGCTAGTCAGGTCGGTGCTCACAGAGGACTGGTCGGATGACTATGCGGCATCCGATCACTGGAGCAAGTACTGGAATGCCGTGAGCGCCCCGTCGGACGACGAATGGCCCGAGAGCTTGACCGAGGATGGGGATAAGCTATTCCTCAAGGACAAACTATTGGTCCCTGAGAACCGAATGGAGGAGCTCATTGACCACTGGCATAACGCCGAGCTCATGCATCCTGGTCGGCACAAGATGCAGCAGGACCTGGAGTGGCGCTTCAAGTTCCCACCGGGGTACTACGCCCTCCTGGACAAGTACTGCAGCGACTGCGCCGTGTGTCAGGCCACGAAGAGCCCCAACCACTCCACGGCGGGCAACCCGGTGTACACGGCTATACCGGAGGCCCCCATGCGGTCCGTGGCCATGGATGTGTTCGCCATGCCGGAGGTCACCGTGGAAGGAGAGACCTACGACTGTGTAATCCTGGCGGTGGATAGGCACAGCGGGTATATCGTGGCGGTCCCTGGCAAGAAGTCCAAGAAGAAGGACAAGAAGGACAAGCATGGAGTGGGGCTGCAGGCCAAGACCGTCGCTAATGCCATGATCAGGCATTGGCTGACGATTTTTGATGTCCTAGCTGTCATCTGCAGCGATCGGGGCAGTCAATTTGTGGGTACGTGGTTCAAGACGATGTGCAAGCACATGGGGATTCGGCACGCCAAGACCGTGGCGTACCACAGCCGGTCAAATGGCCGGGCTGAGGTGGCCGGGCGGCAGATGTTCGAAAAGTTCTGCCAGCTGCACATCGACGAACCGGGCCGGAATTGGTACAATTCGCTGTGGGGAGTACTCCAGGCGTACCATGACCTTCCGGGACCCACTGGACTGTCGCCCCATCGTATCCTGTTCCTGCGGGATCGAGTGTCACGCACTCTCCCGAGGACAAGCATGACAAGGGGGCCAAGTACTTCAAGCAGGGAAAAGTCCAGAAGTATGCTCTCCAAGACACCGTATGGGTGGAGCGGCACCACAAGGATGTCCTGTCCAGGCATCGGCAGGCGTCCTGGTATGTGCCCGGGGTCATCGTGCGGAAGGTCGCACAAGATGTGTATGCGGTTCGTGTGGGGGATAACAAGATCCTGGACCGCGACCATACCCAGCTTCGTCCCCGAGCACCAGACCCCAGCGGACGTCCCGTCACCTTTGAGTTGTCGGCCGGCGATGTGGACTCGGACGACGAGGGTGAGGACAACGACTTCACCGCCGAGAGGATCCTGTCGGACAAGCCGGACCCGGGGACGCCTGGGGGGAGGCTTTATAAAGTCCGTTGGAAGGGATTCGCCGCATCCAGGGATTCGTGGGAGCCTCCGAGCAGCTTTGTGCCGAGGTACACCATGGTCTGGATGGAGTATCTGAAGAAAAAGAACATTTCTTTGGATGTCAAGGACGTGTTGGTCCATTTGGTGGCTGCAGTAGCACCGTAATGGATCCCCCTTGGTATTTTGTTTTGTTTTTGTGCTTGGGAGACGGGTGAGGGCGTTCATCTGGGGATTTTTGGTCCTTGACTGGCCATATACCCCCTTCACTCGATCTCCACATATATATTTCATTGTGGTATACTTATTTAGGTCGACGGACGACGTTTCTCTATCTTTGATCCCCTTGGTCCATGTTGTAGATCAAGAAGACCGGATATGGCGTAGGGCACCGATTTGCAGTGTCCTCAGCCCTCCCTTGGGGCATGGGGGACGCCTACAACGTGTGTGGGGCCTCCATGTGTCCTTGGGACATGGGGGGGGGTGTGGAGCCCATTGGGGTCCCCCCGTCCTCTCTTCAATGACTTCCGAGCGGTAACAACGCTCTGAGAAGGGGGGTGAAGCTGGTTCGGACCCCCGTGGCCATCTTGGGGTCACTTGGGGTGTGTATCTATGTGCCGGCAAGCCGCCATTGGCTGATATCATACTTTCCCATCCACCTGGCCTAACCGGATGTGATAGTGTGATAGGTTTGGCCATTCCGGCTATGAGCGGCCATATTCAGTACCGAGGCGCCGCCAGCTGAGATTTATATATCAGAATATCAGGAATCAACAGGATTTTTTTATCATAATGTTTCTGTAATTTTTCAGCCTTCGGTTCTGATTGTCAATGTATCGGCGACTGTCAGCTGGCTCGCGATTTTGCGGTAACCGATTAGTTAACTGTTATTTGCAGATATTTTGGCGGAAACCCCGATGAAGGGTCAGATTTCATCAGTAAAGGGTTCATTGCTTCCGCAATTTTCATATAATACACTCGCAAAATTAATCCGATTTTTTCAGACTTTCAGAATCGGATTTTCTACTTTGACATCGCCGCACTCGATATGATGAATCTCGAGTGGTCATACATTTTTCCCCAATCACGAATCAACCTTCCTTTTGTTGTGCCCTTCATTTTGCTTGGAGTTATAGTCGAAACAAAAGTGATTCGTGAGACCACTTCGAAGAATCATATCTCCGGCTCACGGCGAGGAATATCAATATCGAGAATTCGGTTGGAACCGCCTTGGTCTCAACTTAATTTAGTAAGCATCAAACGACTTTGGTGTGTACACATGCTTGGTGTAGCAAGGGAAAGGGGTCAAGAGGGTAGAAAGTGATATATAACTCTTGGACCGTGCAACCGAACATTTTGTTGCAACTTTCGAGTGTACTGCACGAGTGTTGGGGTTGCATAGATACTTTCCTTGGGTTCCTACGTATTTGTAACGTGAAGTTATGACCATGGAGGGGCATGGCATATCATGGTGGGAGCCACTTTATGAGGGTATGTGTTATATGCATGGTATGTGCTTCGATATGCTCACGCCCATGTTATATATCTCCGTATGTAGGAAGATATATGGAGTCATACGTGGCAAGGGCTTTGCCCCTGTCCCAATGGTGAACTCCATAGCACTAGACTAAGTCTACCGCTCATATAGTGCATGTGGGAGGGCTTACGGAGCGACCCACAAGCGCCATTATCAATTTTCCCGTTTTCGTGGTGCGTGTTGGGAGGAGGTTTGAAGGTGTCCCTATGCGTCCATGTGGGGATCCAAGTGGGGGGATTGTTTGCAAATGGTCCCAAGCAATTGTGTTTTGAATCATACGTTGATACCATGGGTGAGCGAAGTTATATACTATTGTAATTATCTTGAATTGGGCATTATTTGCATGTTTTTGACCTCATTTTATGCTCATTTTTGTGTTTTATGTGCTCAACTGGTCGGCTAACAGTAAAGTGCCTAGAGATCCGTGAACTATGGTATGTTGCTTATATGTTGGCATATGTTTCGATGTTGCACCTCACCATATGCCGGATCACGTGGTCACTTTGGCTTGGCACACGAGGCCTCACAAAATTAGGTCTCATATTCATGAGTTGACTTGTGAAGCATGTCATGTACATAACTGGAGGGGCTTTGGAGCCAATGATGGGATATTCTTGGGCATGAACCTTTGGTCTATATCACCCTTGTATACTACTTTCCGGTTGGACACATGCATGGAGCATTTGAACATTTGCCGTATGCATTTTTGAGCATATAATTAAATTTTGGGCAATATGGTGTGATTTGCCTGATTTTGCCATGTTGTGAGGTCATCTTCATGGGGCAGTTCTCCAAGCCCATTCAACTCCAAGTCCAACCAAGGTTATGTCAGGGTAGGGTATGGTCCTGAGTGCTACTCTAGGCCATGACACGCCACCTCCCCTATTGGGCTAGGATTTAGAGACTTGGGAGGGAACCCATTTTTGGGGTTTGTGTAGTGACTTTTGGCACATGGCATTTAGCCATCTTATTTGATTGGGTTCAGGGCATCACGTTGGCGAGTCCAGGGAGGGTCTTGAGTCCAGGGAATGAGGGGTCTATGGCTGTGATTGTGTACATTTCCATCTTTCCCCAACCTTGCTTTATTTGTGTTCATATGCCAATTTCAGGGCTTTCCTCTTTGGTGCAATTCTTGTACATGCCCGCCACCGTGAGACAACCGGTGTGCTGAACGGAAGCCCGCAGTGTGGATTGGACTGTGAATTGGGTTATTGCTGTATTTGTGGGATCTGGTTGCTGTTCAGGGTTGAAGGAGGATTGTATTTTCTATATTTTTGGATTTTGGACCCTGGACTTTGAGAAATGCAATCGTTGATCAGGAGCAAGTCAGCAGGGGTAGCAGGCGGAAGGGGCACAGCAGGGGCCGGTCCTGGTAGGGACCTTCTCTATGTTGAGATGTCTGCGTGGATATGCGGGCAGCTGGTCAACAGGGACCAGGCACAAGAGTCACGCCGACAAATTTTGGGAGCAGTGAAGTCTGACCAGACGCAGATTGTTCGGGAGTTGAATCGCGACGTCACGAGGCGAAGATCATCGGAAGACAAGTACAAGAATAGGTCCACAAATCGGGACAATCGAGACTATCACCGAAATCGGGACAACAGGCACCGCAAGGACGACAAATGGCACTCCAGGGCAGACAAGAGTCGCAAAGAGTTCCGACGGTCGAGTGACAGCCGCTCCAGGGACCGATATCAGGAGGATAGACACCGCAGTTCCCGTGACCGATATCAGGATCGACAAGGAGATCGTGATCCGAGAGAACCGCGGCGACGAGATGACAGACGGTACAGCACTGCATTTGATGGTTCTGCCAAAACGCAAAGGTCATGGTCGTCAGGGAAGACGTGGACAACAGCGTCGAGAACAACGCGGGGTAACAGCCCACATGGGTCGGAATGATCAATGAAGACGGAAGACCACAAATGTTTTGGATGTGGCAAGTACGGTCATCATCGGAAGGATTGCCCAGGCGATAGAAAGGACAGAGATTCAAAAAAGCGAAGTGATTCGAAGAAAAATGAGAGGGACAAAAAGTATCGGAAGGGTTCCGACAGCAAGAGACGACAGACGGGCAGGCTGCGGCAAGTTGAGGCCGAGGAGGAGACCGCGAGGAAGGAGGTTACAGAAACAACTCCTCCGGCGGCCCCGTAAGCGGCGACACTATCATGACGTCTGTCGCACCAGCGCCCCAGGGTCACAGCCTGTACGGGCCAGCACCAAAAAGGCGATCTGGCATTTGAATATCAACAAAGTCGTCAACGTGAGAATCTCTGAACCAAGGAAGGTCGAGATTGATCTCAATGAGATACAAGATGAGGTGGTTCGACCCCGGATACGACGAGGAAAATCTGGAAAAGACGCCGATAGGACCGAAAGGATTATTCCGGCCCGGGTCCAATTCCAGCAGACGGCGCTGAGCCTCAGCGACAAGGATCTGGAAGCTTTAGTCGACACAGGATCCGAAATGGAGGCCTTGGCAGGCTTCGAGCTCTTTGACAAAGGGGCACTGGAAGATGCTCAAAGGCCAGTGGCCCTCATTGGGGCAGGCAAAAGCCGCATGAAAGGCGGCAATCAGGGCGTTACGGTCAATTTGACCCTGCCAGTGTGCAAAACTGATGGCAGTATTGTAAAGTACAAATGCCTCAGGGTTTTTATTTATGTTGCAGACATAGGACGAAAGGTGATTCTTGGAGTTCCATTTTTTCTTCGTTATAATTTGTGTGTTGTACCGGGCATGCCATCGTTGATGCAAGTGCCACGATTCGTGCATCGCACACCGCACTATCAGCATGGGAAACCTCATGCAGTGCATCATGTTGATTTGGTACAGGTTCAACCACCAGAGCAATCAATCCAGGATTATGATGAAAGAATTCAGGTACAACGCAACACGATTGCTAATGTCCGCATGACGAGGCATATGAGCAAAATCAGGTATGTGCACAGTGAACACAGGCAGAAAAATACAGAAGGGAAGTGGCTGAAGGGCTTCTCCAGCATTCATGAATACTGCTGGCAGATTCCATGCACGAATGCTGACTGCCCACGTGTCTTTCACACATACAGTGTGTGGGCGGATCCATTTTTCAGAGATATTCCTCATCTGTGTGAGCGCTGTGCACCTCGCATGAGTCTGAACGCTAAGGAGAGGGTGTACAGTAAGGAGCCGTCTGTGAACCCCCCCTCTGATGGAGTTCATCACGGCAGATTGCCAATAGCAACATCAGCCAGACCGGTGGTGAGTTGCGGACCAGTTATACACAGAATGGCTTTTGAAAAGCATGTAGAGCTGGTTCCTCAGGAGGTACAGGGCAGGCGTAGGAAGGGGGTGCGGAAATTGACGGTCGCACTTCATTCCATTGAGGGTAAAGTGCCGGGCCCTCCTTCATCACCCCGCCCCCCCTCTCCTATGGGACATCAGGGCTCGCGACAGCGGGAATGGCCCGAAACTGATCTCACTCGCCAGGATGCGACGCGGGACACACAGCCTGAGTTTTTCGAACACGGATGGTATGTTCAGTTGTTGAGCTCACAAGCCACGCCCCCCACATCTGCGAATTCTGAAGATGCAGGATATGATTTGTATTCTGCAGCAGATGTAACAATTTTGCCTTGGAGCAAAGAGCTGATCCCTACGGATATAGCCATCATGGGACCAAAAGGAACTTACGCCCGCATAGCAGATAGGTCTGGCATGGCTTTAAAGCACAGCTTACATGTGATGGGAGTGGTCGTTGATCGCCCATACAGGGGAAATGTGCAGGTCATTCTTTATAATGCATCGCAAACCCCATACCACGTGAGAGTAGGGGACAAGGTGAGTCAGTTTGTTCTGGATCAACACCTGAAGCCTCCCATCAGCGTCGTTGAGTCACTACCTGCAACAGCCAGAGGTAGTTCAGGATTCGGCAGCACTGGGTACCGTTCCACAGAGTCTATGCAACACCTGTTAACCCATGTGCAGCTCAAACCGGGATTAAATGAGGGACTCGGAACTCCTGTGGGACCCAATCTGGTGTTAACAGACCCCTCCACCCAAGTATTTCACATACTACAGTTTATTCAGCTTTTTTCAGAGTTACATAAAATACCCATACCTATGCCTGATAATCTCCCGTACAAATCTCAGCTCCTTGAAGGAGATACGCACAATGTCCTCCCGCTGTTGCTGGTGTTCGCAGCAGTGGTGGCAGTGACAATGGCCGATGTGGTACGACAACAATCTCTGCCACATTTATTGGGAACCAACACCCACACCTCAAGTCGCTCTTCGGAGGCGCCGATCATTCCGTCACAGGATATTGGATCGACTCAGGGCACATTGCGAGTGGACGCAGCTGCCTGAGGATCAGAACAGCAGTCAGGACAGATTTTCAACAACTGTGGAACCGCCAGGCTCAGATCAGGGCCCCGTTGAACAGTGGGCACCAGATGAGTTTCAGGGCAACTGGGGATATGCCAGGATGCCCAACACGTCAGCGATTCAATCAGTACCTTGTATGGTTGCAAACATACAAGAGTTGGATATCTGGTCCGATCCTCCTGGGTTGCAGGAGGCCAGGGAGTCAAGACCCCTGTCTGACAAGGTTTTGAAGGTAAAATCACACCTCATGAGGAGGGTTCAGGGCAGCTACCTGGATAACCGGAGCCGCCATATAAAGGCCACATCGAAACAGAGAAAGTACAGGAGTAAAGACACAGTGTTGACTGTCGGGCAGGACATTGTTGACAGAATAGCCGTTTGGACGGCCACTATTGACCTAGATCACCAAGATTTTTGCATCCAGCAAGATGTGTTTGGTTCCCAGAAAACAGCACGGTTCACGGAACACTTTGGGGGTGGGGAGAAGTCATTTCACAGGGACTGGGGACAGAAACCAGTGTGGCTTCACCCCTCCCCACATCAGTGGGAACGCTGTGTCACGAAACCTTTCGTTGACAGAGCCAAAGGTATTGCAGTACTGCCAGTAAGTAAAAAAGACCCATGGTTTTCGGCCATGGGTGAAGTAGTCATTGACTGGGTTGACATACCCATTGGAACCCCCTTGTTTGTATCTGGTAGAGGTAAAGTAGTATGTACTGCAGTGCCTTATCGCATTTGTTTGTTTGATGCACATGGGCGAGAGCCATCACACAGTAGAACACACACACAGGCCACAGTAAATAGTGATGATGATCGGACGAAGGACAGTCAGGACATGTTGCCTGCTATGCCTAGTGCTGAGGATCTGATGTCGGAAGTATGCTCTACTTTTGATTCTGATTCACAGGATATGGATGAACCTCGAGGTACAGGCCTCAATCGTCGACATCGGAGGTTGCTGCGAATCATGCGCAGGAAGAAAACAGAACAACAGGTATCATCTGACGAAGGATCTCCAGGGCCAGGGAACAGTTCAGAGTCAGAATTTGAATCATCATCCAGGCACCAACCACCAACATCCATAGGACATGGGTGCCGGGAAGTACCCCGGGGGGAAAAACATGTGTCACAGGAAGTTGCACAAAAAAGTTGATGTGAGGGTACCCATGAGTGTGGTGCTCGGTATCATCAGCATTCTCTACAGGAGGACAGACAGGCTTACCAGACAGTCAGTACGCTTTTGGACGGATGTCCCGCTTTATCCTTATCCATTTCAGTACAACAGCGCTGCTGCTGCGTCGGACAGGATTTTTGCTACAGATGTTTAGCAGTGAATCAGACTACATTATTACAGCGTCAAACTACTGAGCAGGAGGGGTGCCATACTCCTGAGGCTCGGATCTGTGTGGTTAACACCCTGCCTCAACAGGAGGTTCACCACCTGCAGCAGGCAATCCTGCACTTATCCATTGACAAACACGCTGCCTCAGTTCAGGGCAGCCACAGGACTGAAGCAGGTAGCTTGGTGTACAATCGACACGTGAGGTCTGTGATACAGGCTGATGACACCTGGGCAGGGACAGAGGAATACAGGGAACGACTGCTGAACCGTTTTGGGAAAACAGTATTTCAAACAAGACATTCAGCTTCAATTTCACCTGAAGCACAGAAGGTAGGGGGTGACCATGCGAAGGTGAAATTGGAGTTGATCCACAATGCAGAGCCTAAGGCTCAAAAGCCCATTAGGGCAGTGGGGTTGAGGGAGACAATGATGGCCGAAAAGTTGAAAGATTTTCAGGCACGTGGTTTTCTGAGGGAGTGTACCGGTAATCCCCAATGGGTTGCCAGGGCTTTTCTTGTCCCTAAACCTGGGAATAACAAGTGGCGATTAGTCATTGACTATCGCTGGCTTAATTCCCAGCTTAAGGGCAAAAATTTCCGCCTCCCCGTCATCGAAGACCAGCTGGCCAACCAGCATGGCAATTTTTTGTTGACCCTGCTGGACTTGGAAGATGGCTTCCACCAAATGCACCTTGAGGAGGACAGTAAGCATTTGACAGCTTTCTGTACCCCTTTTGGTGTATTTGAGTGGAACGTCCTTCCCATGGGGGTGAAGGTAGGGCCTGCGGCCTACCAGGAAATGGTTCAGCACGTCACCCGCCGATGCCCTGCGGCAAGGCCATATATAGATGATATATTGGCTTCCTCAGGTAGGGAAAGTATTGATGGGGCACAGACTGTTGCAGACAAACAGAGACCAGGGACCCTGGAAAAATATTTTCAGAAACATTTTGATGAAGTCTGGCAGCTATTCGAGGCTTTGGAAGCTGCCGAGTTGACGGTGAAACCTGAGAAATGTCATTTCTTCAGACGCACTGTCAAATACGTGGGGCACATACTCAAGGATGGGAAGCGCTTCCCTGATCCAGGGAAAGTGAAAGCCATAGAGGAGTGGGACCACAGGACCATTACCACACCTAAAGCTTTAAAAGGCTTCTTAGGGTTAGTGGGATGGTACCAAATTTACATACCGGGGTTCGCCAAGCACGCCCGCCCACTAATGGAAGCTCTCCGAGGAAAATATAAATTCGAGAGTAAACCAGAGGCTGGGACAGTGGAATTGGATGCAACAGGTCTCCCCAAGAAACGAAAAAGGGTGAAGTTGTCTGCAAAGGAATTGCAGATACATTGGACCCCAGAAATGATTGCAGGGTTCAAGGAACTAAAAAAAGGTTTGTGTGACATGGTCATGAGTGAGGATAAAGGGTTGGTGTTGCCACGACCGGATGGTCAGTGGTTGATCCGGTGTGATGCCAGCGACTTCGCTGTGGGAGGGGCGCTGGAGCAAATGCAACCTGATGGTTCATGGCGCCCAGTGGCCTTTTACAGCCGGAAGTTGCAGGGTGAACGTGCGGGAACCACTAAGGAGGGGTTCACACGCACCAAACACACCGGGCAGTATGGGTGGACCCCCCGCGAGAAAGAAACACACGCAATTGTTTCTTGTTTGCTCAAACTTCAGAGCTGGATAGGGGGCCAGGAAATCACGGTCAAAACGGACCACAGTGCCATTGTAAAATGGTACAAAGGGGACTTGTGCACCATCTCTGGGCCCTTGGGGCGCCGGGGAAGGTGGCATGAGTTCCTCAGTAGATTCAATCTTTTGATTGAATATACGCCTGGCCCTGAAAACCACGTGGGAGACGCCCTTTCACGATGGGCATATCCTGCAGGCACAGCCCAGGATACAAATTTTCATGGGGGTGATGCCGATCTCGCGGGGTGGCAAACAGAAGAAAGGAAGGAAAGGGAATATATCAGACAGAAATTGCAGGACCAGTACCCTCAGGCCTATACTGCAGTCCATGCAGTCAATGGCTGGAATGCTTCTGAGGTGGATCCCAAACTCCGGCTTATTGTAATAGGCCGGCCTGGGCAACTAGGAAAGGGCTGCAGGAGCCCTACCGCGATCGCGCATTTGCGCGTCGCACGCGCAAATGCCAGAGTGGAATCAGAAGAGAGAAAGAAAGAGAGAAGCTCTGTGTTACGTTATTTTGTGGTTGCTTATTTATTATGAATTCTGTGCTTGGCATTCTTTTGGTTGTTGTAGATATGTTGCATGGAGGGCCGCCAAAGTCCCCAAACTGCCCACGCTCGTGACGCCGGCAGTGACCGCTCAGGCAAGCAAGGGACTCCGTGCTGAACAACGACAATGGAGATCAAAACTGCTTGGTGCTTATGAAGGTGCAGGGTTTGCGTGCGGGATGTGTAGATCAGTGCATGCACAGCGCAAAGTATAAGGAGTGCAGAACAAGCAGGATCGGAGGAGTGCAGAACAAGCAAGGAAAAGCAGCAACCACTAAGGGGAACAAACGTCAATGGTTTTGAGAGTTTGAGGTTACAAGAGTTTGAATAAACAAGGAGAACGGGTTTTGGAGAAATCGCAAGAGTCTTGGGTTACCTCCGCCAAATGCCTTACAAAACTCTCAGCTAAGTACGAATGACCCGAAGCCCCCCAACTGCAGCGCTCAGGCAGCCCCGCGAGTGCACAGTGCAGCGATCGAGCAGCAGGGCAAAGCCAGCTGAGTTGGCGGACGCGTGCAAGAAGAACAGCACCAAAATTGGTACGATACCAGCGCTGCGCTACAGCGCTGAAAGAGACCCGAAGTATGAGCGCCGCGTTGAGCGCTGAGAGGGAAACAAAGTACCAGCGTTGCGATACAGCTCCGATGGAGGCTCAGAGAGACTCACGAAGTATCAGCGTTGCGCTACAGCGCCAATGGAATCACAAGGAGACTCGCACAGTACCACCGCTGCGCTACAGCGCTGAGAGGGAACCGAAGTACCAGCGCCGCGCTACAGCGCTGAGAGATACCTGAAGTACCAGCGGCGCTACAGCGCTCAGAGAGACCTGAAGTACCAGCGCTGCGCTACAGCGCTGAGAGAGGACTGAAGTACCAGCGCTGATGGATGCATGGACCGTAGGAGTGCTTTATGGACGAAGGCTGACCGGGGAAGGAGGCCAGGCTCGTGAGCAAAGTGCAGTGCCAGCGTTCCGGCGAATACCGCCTCGATGCTTGTCTACGCCGTTTGCAGGGGCAAGGGTAGCGACACAGCAGCCGTATTAATGCAGCTCGGATAAGCGGATGACCACCTCCTCTTCCGGCGAGATTACGCATTCTAAATGAGGCAGATGACAAAATGAGTTTGTCACCGAGGCGCTGACAGCCTCCGTGACGTTGGTTTTTGCTATATATGCATCGAGTATAAATGCACCTTTGCCCTGGTTTGTCTTGGTGGAGCCTCTTTTGTTGTATAGTAAAGGCACCAGGACAACAGGGCAAAGGTGCTACGAACGGCGGGGTGTGAGACTGCTGGGCGGGTGGTAGGCTGCGGTGTGTGTGTGTGTGATTGCCAAGTTGAGGCCCCACCCACTGGCGGGCGAGTGCATGGCTGGTGGGGTGCTGTGTGTGGTTGTGGGTACGCGTAAGGGTCAGCCTCTACGACAGGGGTGGTGGGGGAAGTGGTCCAGGTAGGACGTATGCAAGGGGTGTGGTCGAGCAAGAGTAGCTCCCTTCTAGCCCCAATAAGTATCCCCCGGAAGCCGGCCGCCTTTGGTGCCCAGGCCAGCAAAGACTCCACCATCAAGACTGGGCCCCTGTCCCAGAACGAAATAAAAAGATAGGTAAAATACGACGAAAAAATTTTCTGAATAGCTGAAAATAAAGCTAATTAGCATAAAAAATGCTTAGGCCAAAAAGCGCGCTGCGAAACGCGTAAAAACGCGACGAAAACTTTTTCGACGTCAAATAGGTGAATAGTTAACGCCGTAAGCACCGTAACGCTCGTAGGACCCCAACGCCGTCCTTGCCGTCGTCTAACTCGCTATAGGTGCAAAGAAAAACGCGTCGCGAGCAGCGCGTAAAACTCGAAAATTTTTCATAACTCGCCACGACCCCTCATGTCGCGCCCTGCCGCCTTTTTCTTCTTCTTCTCCATGCACCTCCCTCCCCACCCTCGTGCCCATCACTCCCCTTGCCCTGCAGCTCAGGCGGCGGCCCTGGGGGAACGCGGTTAACCCTTAGCAATGGACACCAACACGCTCCACGACGCCACGCACAAGAACAAGGCCGAGAACATCGAGAACGGCGGGTAGCACGTAAGGCACAGCAGCGAACATGGTCTTGCTGCATGCGAGTGTGTTGGGTCGTGTATAATTTTATTTTATTTTTTTGCAAAAGCAAAAAAAAAAAAAAAAAAAAAAAAACAAGAGGAAAAAAAATATTTTACGAAATTTTGCGGCGGTTTTTCAAGTAGGTACAACCACACCCACGCAAGAAACAAACCAGCACAGCCCCGCAGGGCAGCACGGCACCGCAGGACACGACACAGGGCGCAGGACACCACAGGACAACGCACCAGCACAGCAAGACACCACGACACACCAGAGCAGCACCACCACACCGCAGAACGCCCAGGGAGACACCACAACGCACAGGGACACGCCACAGCACGAGGCACCAACAACAGCGCAGACCACACTGGCGCCGCACGACGGGCCGCAGGAGGGCAAAGCAAACACAAACAGCACCGCAAAACGACAGCAGAGCACGACAGCACAGCACCACACGACAGCACAGCGCCACAGCACACGACACAGGGAAGCAGGGCACCACGGCCAGCACAACAAGGCACCGCAGCGCACAGAGAGGAGAAGACAGGGAAAGCACAGCACGAGAAAAAGAGCACCACAGCACGCAGACACCACCACCAGGCAAAAAACAGCACAGCCAACCAACAGCACAACACAGCACAGCACGACAGCCCACAGGAGGGCAAGGCAAGCCCCAACAGCACCGCAAAACGACAGCAGAGCACAACAGCACAGCACCACGGACAGCACAGCACCACAGAACACGACACAGGAAAGCAGGGCACCACAGCAAACCACACCAACCACAGGGAAGCAGATCACGCGGCCAGACAGGGACAGCGACACCGAAACACGCCACCAGCAGACAACCACGGGCCAACAGACCCAGCACCGCACCACGGCACACCACAGGAAACAGCACAACACACAGCAGCGCACCACAGCGCCAGGCGCCAGCAACAGCACGCACCACACGAACAGCACAACGCGACCGCACCAGCACAGCGAAGCACAGCACCGCACAGAGCGGAGAGCACAGGGGACGCACAGCACAGCACCCCGGGACACACACAGCACAAAGCAGAGCGGCGAACAACAGCACGCACCACCGCGCCACGACAAAACACACACAGCACAGAGCACACAGCGCGGGGGAACACCGCAAAACACGACGCCGCAGAGCACAGGACCCCAGGGCGACGGGCAGCGCCAGAGGGCACGGCGCAACAAGCAGCGGCACCAAACGAGCGTAACACAGCACACGACAGCACAACACCGGGCGACACAACGCGCAGCAGGGCGGCGCAGGGCGGACCCAGGGACGCACAGCACAACACGGCAGACAGCACCGAGCGGCAGCGACGAAAACCGCGAGGAACAAAGGAGGGGGGGGGGGGGGGGCAGCAACCACCAGGGAGCAGCCAACAGCCAGGCGGAAAGCACGAAAGAAGGACCAGCGCACGGAGAGCCGAGAAGCGGCAGGCCAACAAAGCAAACAACGCAGGAGAAAGAAGAACGAGGAAAAAAAAAAAAAAAAAAAAAACACCCAGGCACCAAGCAGGAGCGACAAAAACCGCGGGAGCAACCACCAACGAGCAGCCAACGGCCAAACAGGGGACACAAACAAGGCGCGAGCGCAAGGAGAGCAAGGCAGCGGGAGGCGGAAAAAAAAAAAAAAAAAAAAACCAACACAAAGCGCCAGGGACGACAACAGCAGCGAGAGAGAGGGGGGCAACCCCAGCCCGGAGGGGGCCAAGCAAAGGAGAAAGACAAAGCGGCCAAAGGGAAAGGTGAGGCGCACCAGAACGCGCCCGGGAGGCCGGCCCGCCCGACCCGGCCAAGCAGAGCACGCACACGCACACACACGCACACCGGAACCCCGGCTGCCCGCTCCAGAGGACGGGCGGCCGGGGGAGGGGGTGCGCCTGACACCAGGCGCCCCTCACAACGGTGGAAGGCACCCCCCCCCGGGGACGCCCTTCCACCACCCCCACAGCGAGCAACGCCGGCCCGCAAGGGCGCACGCTGTGGGGCCGGTGCTGGGCCCACACGCCCGCATCGACCGCACCCGGGACACACGGGTAGCGGAACCCTGGCTGCCCGCTCCAGAGGACGGGCGGCCGGGGGAGGGACAGCGCCTGACACCAGGCGCCCCTCACAACGGTGGAAGGCACCCCCCCCGGGGACGCCCTTCCGCCACCCCCACAGCGAGCAACGCCGGCCCGCAAGGGCGCACGCTGTGGGGCCGGTGCTGGGTCCACACGCCCGCATCGACCGCACCCGGGACACACGGGTAGCGGAACCCCGGCAGCCCGCTCCAGAGGACGGGCGGCCGGGGGAGGGGGTGCGCCTGACACCAGGCGCCCCTCACAACACGGTGGAAGGCACCCCCCCCCGGGGACGCCCTTCCGCCGCCCCCACAGCGAGCAACGCCAGCCCGCAAGGGCGCACGCTCTGGGGCCGCTGCCGGGTCCACACGCCCGCATCGACCGCACCCGGGACACACGGGTCGCGGAACCCTGGCTGCCCGCTCCAGAGGACGGGCGGCCGGGGGAGGGACAGCGCCTGACACGAGGCGCCCCTCACAACGGTGGAAGGCACCCCCCCCCGGGGACGCCCTTCCGCCGCCCCCACAGTGAGTAACGCCGGCCCGCAAGGGCGCACGCTTTGGGGCCGGTGCTGGGTCCACACGCCCGCATCGACCGCGCCCGGGACACACGGGCCGCGGAACCCTGGCTGCCCGCTCCGGAGGACGGGCGGTCGGGGGAGGGACAGCGCCTGACACCAGGCGCCCCTCACAACGGCGGAAGGCACCCCCCCCGGGGACGCCCCTCCGCCACCCCCACAGCGAACAACGCCGGCCCGCAAGGGCGCACGCTGTGGGGCCGGTGCAGGGTCCACACGCCCGCATCGACCGCACCCGGGACACACGGGTCGCGGAACCCTGGCTGCCCGCTCCAGAGGACGGGCGGCCGGGGGAGGGACAGCGCCTGACACCAGGCGCCCCTCACAACGGTGGAAGGCACCCCCCCCGGGGACGCCCCTCCGCCACCCCCACAGCGAGCAACGCCGGCCCGCAAGGGCGCACGCTGGGGGGCCGGTGCTGGGTTCACACGCCCGCATCGACCGCACCCGGGACACACGGGTCGCGGAACCCCGGCCGCCCGCACCAGAGGACGGGCGGTCGGGGGAGGGACAGCGCCTGACACCAGGCGCCCCTCACAACACGGTGGAAGGCACCCCACCCGGGGACGCCCTTCCGCCACCCCCACAGCGAGCAACGCCGGCCCGCAAGGGCGCCGTGGGGCCGGTGCAGGGTCCACACGCCCGCATCGACCGCACCCGGGACACACGGGTCGCGGAACCCTGGCTGCCCGCTCCAGAGGACGGGCGGCCGGGGGAGGGACAGCGCCTGACGCCAGGCGCCCCTCACAACGGTGGAAGGCACCCCCCCCGGGGACGCCCTTCCGCCACCCCCACAGCGAGCAACGCCGGCCCGCAAGGGCGCACGCTGTGGGGCCGATGCAGGGTCCACACGCCCACATCGACCGCACCGGGGACACACGGGTCGCGGAACCCTGGCAGCCCGCTCCAGAGGACGGGCGGCCGGGGGAGGGACAGCGCCTGACACCAGGCGCCCCCCACAACGGTGGAAAGCACCCCCCCCCGGGGACGCCCTTCCGCCACCCCCACAGCGAGCAACGCCGGCCCTCAAGGGCTCACGCTGTGGGGCCGGTGATGGGTCCCCACGCCCGCACCGACCGCACCCGGGACACACGGGACGCGGAACCCTGGCTGCCCGCTCCAGAGGACGGGCGGCCGAGGGAGGGACAGCGTCTGACACCAGGCGCCCCTCACAACGGTGGAAGGCACCCCCCCAAGGATGCCCTTCCGCCACACCCACAGCGAGCAACGCCGGCCCGCAAAGACGCACGCTGTGGGGCCGGTGCTGAGACCCCACGCCCGCAGCGACCGCACCCGGGACACGCGGGACGCGGAACCCTGGCTGCCCGCTCCAGAGGACGGGCGGCCAGGGGCCGCCGCCCCCACAACCCCAAGCCAAGTAGGGGGGAACCGGGACCGGACCGCCCCCCCCCCAAGCACACCAGACGGAGCACGGGACCGGGGCAGGACACGCGGAGGGGCACGGACCACGTGGAACGGCCCTACCAGCGCCCAGTGCCGGGACCACGCGAGATGCGCGCGCCACACCACCCGGCGGGGGGGGGAGCGGACACCGCGAGAGCGCGAGCGCACACACACGAAAAGGACACGCGGGGACCACCGGAAAGGCAACCGAACCGAGCGCGCGGAACGCACAGACCGCATGGAATGGCGTACCAGCGAGCGAGGGTAAGGGACACCCGGACGGGACGGCCCGCCACACGCAGCGCAGAACACGCGGGGCGGGAAGGGGGAAACAGGAGAGACACAACACCAGGTACCGGCCCGAACCCCCCCCGAACCGGCCGCGAGCGCCGCGCACACACAGACGGGACACTGCACCCGCCAAGGCAGTAGTGGCGCACAGCGCCACGCCCCAACCCCTAGGCTAGGCAGCCTCCGCGCCAGCCCAAGGGGGTCCCACTGGCGACAAGCCAGTAGCACGGGCCCGGCGGCGCCGGCGCCCCGGGCGACCACGCATTAGGGGGGCGACGCAGTGGGTAAGCGCCCGCAGCCACGGCTGCGAATTGATGCACTGACCGAGGAGTGGCGAAACGGGGAAGCCGGGGAAGGACGGGGCTCCGAGCTCTGTGAACCCGGGGGACTCCGCCACCAGGCAGGAGGTGCGTCTTGGAGGGCCCCCCACTAGGACCCGTTGGGGAGGATATCACCTGGCCCGACCAGGTGGCCCCCCGGGGCCGAAAGGCGTCTAGTACCCGCAAAATCAAACCTCAAACCTCAAACCTCCACCATCAAGACTGCAGCTCTGCAAGCAAGCATGCAGCCGCAGCTCGCCCCCACGCCCCAAGTTATTCCTTTTGTAGGTTTGGTTGCCCAGGCCAGCCATTGGTTTTGGCTTTATATCAGACTCTCCACGCTCCGTGTAGTGTCTTAGGAGGGGAGTGTAATAGGCCGGCCTGGGCAACTAGGAAAGGGCTGCAGGAGCCCTACCGCAATCGCGCATTCGCGTGTCGCAGGCGCAAATGCCAGAGTGGAATCAGAAGAGAGAAAGAACAAGAGAAGCTCTGTGTTACGTTATTTTGTGGTTGCTTATTTATTATTAATTCTGTGCTTGGCATTCTTTTGGTTGTTGTAGATATGTTGCATGGAGGGGTGCCAAAGTCCCCAAACTGCCCACGCTCGTGACGCCGGCAGTGACCGCTCAGGCAAGCAAGGGACTCCGTGCTGAACAACGACAATGGAGATCAAAACTGCTTGGTGCTTATGAAGGTGCAGGGTTTGCGTGCGGGATGTGTAGATCAGTGCATGCACAGCGCAAAGTATAAGGAGTGCAAAACAAGCAGGATCCGAGGAGTGCAGAACAAGCAAGGAAAAGCAGCAACCACTAAGGGGAACGAACGTCAAAGGTTTTGAGAGTTTGAGGTTACAAGAGTTTGAATAAACAAGGAGAACGGGTTTTGGAGAAATCGCAAGAGTTTTGGGTTACCTCCGCCGAATGCCTTACACTTATCAGAAAGCATGCGCAATTTTGGGCCACTGATGACCAGGGAAGGGAATTTCAGTCGTCAGAGGAGTTATTTTTACACACACTACAGACGGTGCAGGACAGGAGCAATTTCTCTTCCCTCCCTTCCTCCTCTTCAGTACGCGCGGTGACTGCGATAAGCAGAAGACAAGTCACTGAATTGTATGACGGGTTCAATAACATGTCATGGCACATGCCAGGAGTTTACAGGTATGTATATGATGTCCGCGATGTCAAGGAAGTAAAAATACCTCCAGCATGTGCTGTCCTGACAGCTGACTGGACAGAGCATTACAGGGCAGACCCATTTTTTGAGCCGCATTGGGAGACGTTAGAAGCAGACACTGTCCTTGACATCAATGGATGCGAGTATGTATATTATCAAGGAAAGGTCAGGTCAGAAGGTAAAGGTTGCGTCCCTGTCAGCCTGATTACCAAGGTGTGCAAGGCTACACATGAGTTTATACACCCTGGAGTACAAAAGAGTACTGAGATTATGGACAGACGGTACAAGTTCACTGTACCCAAGAGACAGTGGACTGATGTGTTGTCAGCGGTAATTGAAGGGTGCCCAGTGTGCCAGGCGACTAAACACCGACGTGGCACACAGCCCGAGTCCAATCACTCTTACCCCATCCCTGAGTATCCCTTCAGTTAGTATTTGTATTGATTTCTGTGATCTCAGTTCGATGCCATGCACACACAGAGACACAGAGTATGATTATGTATTAGTAGTAGTGTGGAGGCTTACGAGTTATGTCATTGCAACCCCCTGCCAGAAATCCCTCACAGCAGAGGGTTTGGCAGAATTATTTTTGGAAAAAGTGGTACAGTTTGCGGGGCTGCCACATACGATATTTACAGACCATGATCATTTGATCAATGCAAAATTTTTTCATACGCTATGGGGCCAAGCGGGGATGGATGTTAAAAACAGTCCCATATACCGCCCACGATCCAACGGCAGAGCGGAACGAGCAGTGCAAACTGTAATCATGAGTCTGCGAAAACTTTTGATGCAGACAAAGAAAAAGAATTGGGTTCAACTGCTTCTGTTGGCGGTTTGGACCAGCAATGACATTCCTGGTGTTGTATCGGGGTATTCTCCACATTATCTCATGTTTGGGAGGAATCCCATAGGTTTTGGAGATTGTCCTCCTGTGATCCCTGAACATGGTTCAGAGGATGCAGTACAATTTTTCAGTAAACTGATAGAGGACAGGAGGTATGTGCAGGAAAAGTTGCAGGCCCAGCATGATAAGCTGGCCAAGGCTTATCATAAAGCACATCCTACTCAAGTGTACGAGAAAGGGGAGCGGGTATGGTATAAGGGGCACCAAAAGGACACAAATTCCAAACTGCAGAGGGTTTGGACAGGCCCAGGTGAGATCCTGGCCCGGCAGGGCCGGAATCAACATACAGTGGCCACGGAGAGAGGGGAGGTGGTTGTGGATTCCATGAGGATTAAACCGTACATACCCCCCCATACAGAGCAGGGAGAGGACACACAGACACCTCCGTTACATTACTATACGGATCAGGACTTCCTGATCGAAACGGACACATACGTGTTAGAAAAAGTTTTGGACCACAAACCCAAAAGGGCAATGTCCAAACAGCCAAAACAGTGGCTGGTAAAATACAAGGGCTACCCTGAGCCTGAGTGGCAGCCAGCCAGCTCACTTTTGCACGACATTAATGATGACTGGCTGGCGTACAACGCAAAGCACGGCATTTCTGTGGACTTGCGAGATGTCCGCATGATCCATTCACCTCACCCTTAACCCTTACAGGATCTGCAGCAGTTGGAGGACATTGGGGCCATCACTGGATCTAGCAGGATCCAGATTGCTCGGGAGCAAGACCGTAAGTGGACCAATTTGATACAGATGGAGCGAGTATCCAGACCAGGGAACTCGGCGGGGCAACAGTCTCTAAATTTTTCGCACAAAGGGACCAGGGTATTGCGGCGACTGCTACACAGTAACAGTCCGGAAAAAAGAGTTGCTGCTTGTCAAGAGTTAAATAAACGCTCTTGAATTCCTCTTCCTTTCTGTTACAGGTCAACTCCAGATCAGAAGTGGAATTATCTCTCCTTCCCTTTTGTTAATGACTGTGAGCAGGTATGAAACTGCGACACATTGACTGCCTGGAGCAGGGTAGGATAGTATAGGACGTTCAGCCCCCCGAGCCCCCCAGCAGCTTGTGACAGTCTCGGGTGCAATTGGGACTGCAGTATGAAGCCTTGCTTCAGATGGCCATCGCCGAGGGGTATTCGGAGAACAACCTCCAGGCGCTCACCGACTACGGGTGTCAGCAGTAGCGATCAAAGGGACCACTACCCGGAAGGCCGGAGAAGGCAGGATGTCAGGATGATCCTAACCAATACCCCCCGAGATGTCTATTTTTACAAGGAAAACCCCGCCTTGTGGGGCTCATAGCCCAACATCCCTGTATTATGGCAGAAGTGACACCCCCACTATATGGGATCGGTCGTCGCACTGACGATGGCGGATTGAGTTGCACATTCCATCCCCCCCCCCCCCTATCTGCTCTGTCGGCCCAAATTTCAGCCACCACAAAGCGAGGGTGCAGGCCGTGGGCTGGTTCCCCTTGGGGACCAGGAAACAGGGGAGCAGACCTTTTGCTGCCCCCACCCCCCCCAACAGAAATGGGGCCGGACCGAAAGCAGGCCCAGCACCCCCCCCCCCCGCCGCATGCCCTCGCACCCTCACTGCAGGCCGTCACATGGTGATCGAGGTCCCTCAGGGAGCGGACGCCGAGCGACAAGTATGTTGGGATCTGGGACCCGCATGGTAACCCAGCAGGTGGTCCTCCTCTCCCACACAAGTGAACAGGTAGACCCATCCACCACCCTACCCCCCCCCCCCCCCAGCCTGCGCCCACGACGGGAGGGGTGCACGGAGTTGGCGCCCTCAGGGCCTAAAAAGTGGAGGCTGTGAAGGGCTCACAGCTTGACCGCTGTGGGTATCCCTTGAGCGGCCTGCCCAGGGAACCTCCAGGTGTGCACGTGCCCCTCCAACTTCATCACAGACGCCTAGGCCAGCACAGCCCCATGCACTCCAGTGCAGTTGTGGGTGACCCCTGGAGGCCAGACAGCTACCAGCCGACCCCTGCCCCCCCCCCCCTTCCTCAACGGAGAGGCCATTCGGGTGTGGTGCCCTCTGGGCCCCCTCGTCTACGCGGGCTGTAGCGCCGCAGCCAGTGCAGCCAGCATTGGTGGCACCCAGGGCAGGGAAGCACACTCTGCGCCCTGGTGCCCGTCCACCTGCCCAGGGTACGCCCTCGGCCGTGGGAGCCGGACCCAGCCCGCGAGGCAGCACCACCTGTGCCTAAGGCAGTCAAGGAGTGCGGGTCTGACCCCAGTCGTGCCACGTACCACCGCCTTCCCGTGCCAATAGGCAGTCGTGGAGTGGTTGGGTAGCATGTCCTTGTGACGTGGAGGTTGCGAGCCCAGGCCCACATCTCCCCCGGCGGGCTCAGCGTCAGGCTCTCCAGCCTCCCTGCCGGGGCCTGGAGCACCAGGCACACACTTCCCCGCGCCATGTGCGCCAACGCCGAACAACAATGGAGCAAGCAGGTGTGCCACAGCCCTCCCCCCCCCCCAGACACACAAGGGCACATACACACAGGCACGGCGGCATCTCCCGCCCGCGAGCGCCACCGCGGGGTCTGGGGGCGGTCAACAGTCCGGTAGGCCTTGTGACCGGACACCCGGGTACGGCCGCCGAGTCGGGTCCCGCAGGGAAGGCGGCGCGGACCGTGGGTAGGCGACCAGGCGAGGCCTTGACCCAACCCAACCCAACCCAACCCCCCCTATCTGCGTGTCACGTCAAGTCTGGTACTTCGTCCGCACGTTTATACCAGCTCGTAAGTGACCACTTAGAAGCTTAGGAAGGGGGTGTAATAAGGTGGGACATAACACCCAGACAGACAGACAGACAGAAAGAAATATCGGTTTAGAATTGATCCAGACAGACAGACAGACAGAATTCTCTGTTCGGGTTGGATCCGTCGCAGTCGCCGACGTCGCAGTCGCGACAGTGACCTGGCATCATGATAATGAAGGAGAAGAAGACGACAGAATAAAGATTGAAGGTAAAAGTCTTTTGCATGATTTTCAAGTGCGAAAGGACAGCAGACAGTCTCAGGTTTCTCTGTTCGCACAGGAAACAGAGGTCATGGTGCGAAGGGTATTAATGGGTTTATTACAAGCATGGAACCATGGATTCCATGTATGTTTGTTCCCTTCTCCGTTGCATGCATATGTGCATATGTATTATGTAGGCGCGTTGCGTTGGATAGAAAAAGTCGCTTCGTAGCCTTGTCGCTTCGTAGCTTGTTTCGCTTTTATTGCTTCTCTCGCTTCACACTTCCTTGTAAGTCGTGAGTGGAGAGCCGTGCCATGAGTGCATCAAGACACTCACAAATATTCGAATCCATAATAAGGTGTGAGTGCATCGAAGCACTCAATGTTTGATTCCCAACAAAGGTGTGAGTGCATCAAGGCACTCAAGGTTCGATTCCAAACAAAGGTGTGAGTGCATCAAGGCACTCAAGGTTCGATTCCAAGCGAGAATGCGAGTGACTTCTTGCCCTTAATGTGGTCCGAATCAAGAGTAGTGTGAATGCATGAGAAAAGATGTGGTGAGACAACTTTATCGGCTTGGTGAGAACTTATGGGATGAATAAAGGATTTCAACAACGAATCTTTGTTAATTAAGACGACTTAATTTTAATTATTTTGTCGGTTAGTTATGTTGTTCATTGTTGACATACTTATTCCGTTCGCTCTCGGGTTGTTGAACGTGCACGCCCCGTGTGCACTTGTGATGTTTATAATTGTTTGCTTGTGTGATGGCACACGTAGATACTTGCATGGCGTTGTCTACGTGTCGAATTCGGGTTCGCTTTGGAGTCATGATGTCTTGTGATCTAAGCTAAAGACCCGACAAGATATGGTTCAATCGTACCAAGTGTTAGATGGGAAGTCTTTACACTTTCGTACACAACCATATGAATGCATGTTTCGTCTCTCCCCTCTCCATGCCATATTTGGTATTCGTGTTACACTTTGGGATTTCTGTGTACGGGACTCCTATGTTTGGATTTATTCAATTTCAATTGAATTCAACAAAGATGAACTAAATAAATCAAGTTCAAATCAAGTACATCTGGGAAAGTGGACATCCGAATTGTATGAGCCCATTCGAGATTGGACAAGCAAATTTCAGTGGACAAGGTCAATAATTGTGCATCGGAATTGGATTGTTCGCTGCGTGTTGTTGTTGTTGGTCAATTTGAATTATAAAATCTCCATTTTTATCCAAAGTTCAATTGGGATCTACGAGTAGATCAAATGGAAGAACCACAACAAAATTTACATGATGGACTAGATTACCCAGGGTCAAGTCTATTACAACGAAATCTCCGAAGCGTCTTATGAATTACTTGCGACAAAATTTGCAAAGAAGCCTAAAGATGAAATTGGTGAATTGACAGAAGAAGAGCACGGAGAGATGAGCGGCTGGCTGGAAGACTATTTATTGGGGGATCTCAAGGAGAAATTGAAGCACAAAGCTACCGAAGTACGAGAGAAGCGTACACGTAAGACGCTTAAGGGAAAGTCCACAAGACTCTCTCTGACAGCTCTGAGGATGAAATTCGGGAGAAGCATGACCCACATCTTTCGAAGTTGCTCCAGCGTATTGATCGGATTAACGAGAAGATCTCCAAGATGTCCCAGGATGTTCGGCGTATGCCAACCTCCAGTGGTTGGCCACCTACTACGAAAAGTACCTTTGTCATGCGAGAGTCATCGGCCTTTGCAACACTTACTGAAGTGTGTGGAGGTATGAAGAAACATGAATGGTCGGATGGCGTTCGTCTTCGACACAACTGCTGCGTGGCATGAGCTCAGGAATTGATGACCTCGTGGTTGACCGGCCATGGTACTCGACGCGATGACAAGCACCTGCGGGTCGAGTTTGGTATACTCTTTTGCAAGTGGGTCGTCTTCGTGCGTCCCAAATCGATAGGGTGGCCTGATTCCGAATGTGCCCAGGCGCTGGAGTTCGTCAACAGTCCCAATCTCATGTTCGTGTTGCTCCATATAATATGGCTGCTACAGCGGTTCTGGGCGACGAACGGAATTGTAGCTGGGCGTTTGAGTCGACCAACTTTGTGCGGCGTACGAATTGTCCTCGTTGTCATCGATGTAGGTACCAGGTAGGTCTTCGTAGGCGTCATCGTCATCTTCTTCTTCGACGTAGGAATTTGACTGGTTCGTTCGAGTGGAAGCTTGCGTTCTGAGGGCGTTGGACAGCCATGATTGGTCGACCCATGATTCGTCGTCGGGGGCGTGCAGCTCCCCTCTCCAAGAATTGGCCTTCCATGACGATTCGTTCTTGGAGGTGTTCGGCCTTCCCTTCCACGAATCGTCGACCCATGATGATTGATTCCATCCGGACACTGAACAGAGCAAGGGAATCAGTCGTCGTACCCCGTGTAGCAAGCGAGATCCTCATCAGGATGGAACCACTCCGGGTGTGAATGAACCCATTCCTCCGAAGAATTGGAGTGTGTATCAGGCTCTTCAAGGCTTGAGCACTGCCCTCGATAGTATTCGGCGTTGTTCTGGGGAAGGTACCAGTACAACTTGCAAAATTTTGGGTCAATGTGGGTCGGGGGTCCCCCCTCCCAGGTCGATTCCAGGATGGGCCAATTGGCCAAGGCTTGTTGGAGCATCTCCAAGCCTGTAGTGGCTCCTGACAGGACAATTCGACCACTTGGTGCTACTCCGGCAAATGTCCCGCAGGAGGACGCATCTCCTTTCCCTCCTTTCGATGAGGGGCCTGCTTTGCCTTTCGAACTTTGGGCGTACGCCGACTGGCTGTAATTCGGCGCCGAGAACGTGTCCAGTGATCGACTTTGTTGGGCTGGCGCTGACGCGACTGATCAATAGCGGTAAGCTGAGGTCGATCTCACTCGGCCTTCTGGCACCATCGCCATCTCCGTCAACAGCGTCGTTGTCCTCGTCAACATCGATGACATTCGACGGTGATGCTCGAGAGGGCAGAGGTCGAGAGGAAGTTCGAAATGTCCGGGGAGTAGAACTGTAGGCTTGTAATAGAATTCATCAGTTTGTGTTTTAGTTGTCAAGTCTGTTTTTTAACTCTTTTTTTGTTGTATTTATCCTGCCCTGGACGACTCTGCCGAGGTAGCGGGAGCGACAGATTGACATTTAGGATTAGTTTCGCTGGCGATTGCATGCATTGAGATACAATCAATTGTTTACTGATTTTTCGAATCTTCTTTCTGAGTGTCTCTATTCTTGATAGGGATGTAACAGCTTGTTTTTTGAACTAGCTGCTGCTGGTTAAAATTTTGGGGGACAAGGATGCATCGCCGTCGTGTATCAGTGGTATCGACTCGAGATGTGTGCTGCTGAGGTGTTGGTGCTGGCCATGCTTGTTTTTTGGGATTTTTACAAAGTGGTGAACTTTGATTCCAAGAAGTATTGCGAGCAGAAACTTTTTGCAAATCTGTCTGACATCTATGGGCTATAGGAGTATATTGGCTTCAGGGTTAACATAGGAAAACTGTTTGTGGTGACAGGCGAGTTCCCTAGAACTACCCCGAAAAGATTTCCTACCATGGAATGAATTAGAGTTGAAAAAAACTTGTTCAAGTTCAACCAGCAGCGTAGGCTGCATTCGCAACAAGCTGGAGTTTGCATCGCTGTGCAGCGGCGTACTGGTAGTGGGGAGCATGGTCTTTTGCGCCTATGGGTTGGTGCTGCACAGGTGTCATTGAGCGGGGCACCAGTTCTTGGGGTAAGCTTTCTCTCGTGATCATCTTTGTTTGTCGTTTGCTGCGTGTTTCATTCTGACGTGGAGTTTTGAGGTACCTGACTTTGACGCTCGGCGACGCGCAGCAGCCTTTGGCGACACGCAACAGCGTTCGGCGAAGCTTGGCAACGTTCGGCAGCGCTTGGTGAAGTGCGGCGACGCTCTTGGGTTGTCCTAAAGTGAACTTCGTGGTCATGCGACCTTTGTGGGGAATGAGCAGTTCCTGAAGACTGCCCATGTTCGCCCATGTCAGAGTCCAGGACTTTTATGACCATCGCCGAAACGGAGCCTTGTTGTTGAACCTTTGTGCGATTGGGTATGCTGAACCAGTTGGGATTATTAATTTTTGCTTTCATGTGTATGCCGATGCTTATATGCTTTGCTTTGCTGAGTTTGAAGAAGTGCAAGCTGATGGTTTGTTCGATGGATCTGTTTTTTTGGCGGCAGCGAGACCGCGGCTTTGGTTTTTACTCGCATGCAGACACAGTTCTGGTGCGTAGGCCACACCAGTACTGGTGCGGTGCTGACGAGCAGCGCACACGTATGTATGTGTACTTTATACTCTCAGTTTTACTTGTATATTTATATTGCTTTTTTTTTGGCAGACCTGACGCTGGCTGTTTTGTGGTGCTCATGAGCACCAGAGTTGGTCTGTTTTTGCTGGTTGTTTGTTGGTGTTCTGCAAGCCAGTGTCTTTCTTTTTTACGTTCCCTGTTTGTCTGCAGACAGTGGTGTGGCAGTGTTTGCCACGTTGTGAATCTACCTGATCATTTGATGCATCTAAGTGAAAATTGGGTCGGACGTTCGTGGGGAGTTACAGTCTGTCGTGGGGCTTTTTGCAGTGTGTTTGGCTTATGTTTATCTGGCCTTGCCTTTGTTTTTGCGATCTCTCAGTGGATTCAGCGCTGTGATGATGCGCCTATGTCAAGTGGATGGGGATTTTGGTTTGAACACTCAGATTGGAGTGGGATTTTTTTTTTCATATGACAAAGTAACCAACCAAAAAACTCCTATCACTCCACACCACAGTTACAACTACGCCCACATTGACGTGCTGTATTTCCAGACCCCCCATTCTCTCATTGTAGTAGATATCGTGTCACTGAGGTAGTCACGTTGTCAGTAGTTCCATGTTTGTCTTCGCAGTGTTGTCGCGTTTTCTCTTCGTTCGCAGCTACAGTTCACAGTGATACAGTGTTAGCCATTAAGTTATGTGTATCAGCTACAGAGCAACACCCAACTGTGTGTGTGTAGTATTTCTGTTTCAAGCCGCTGGCCGGAGCCCAATACATTTTCACACATTTCTACACGAGGTACATGCTGGGTTGGCCCGGCGAGTTCTTAGTTGACCGTAGATGCACTTGTTGGTGTGTGCACGTTTGGTTGTGTGTTGTGCACCAGCTGTGGCTCACATGCACTGCACTGAGATATGCACAGTGTGGGACAGCACAGTGTGTTGTCGGGTATCTCAGTGTCTACACGTGTCACAAACTGCCAATCCTCTTAGGTGAGTATCAGCGACAACATATGTGGGACAGTATGTTGTAGCTTAGAGGGAGAGTGTAATAAGATTTATCAGTTTGTGTTTTAGTTGTCAAGTCTGTTGTTTAACTCTTTTTTTGTTGTATTTTTCCTGCCCTGGACGACTCTGCCGAGATTGCGGGAGCAACAAATTGACATTTAGGATTAGTTTCGCTGGCGATTGCATGCATTGAGATACAACCAACTGTTTACTGATTTTTCGAATCTTCTTTCTGAGTGTCTCTATTCTTGATAGGGATGTGACAGCTTGTTTTTTGACCCAGCTGCTGCTGGTTGAACTTTAGGGGACAAGGATGGATCGCCGTCGTGTATCAGTGGTATCGACTCGAGATGCGTGCTGCTGACGTGTTGGTGCTGGCCATGCTTGTTTTTGGGATTTCTGCAAATTGGTGAACTTTGATTCCAAGAAGTATTGCGAGCAGAAACTTTTTGCAAATCTGTCTGACATCTATGGGCTATAGGAGTATATTGGCTTCAGGGTTAACATAGGAAAACTGTTTGTGGTGACAAGAGAGTTCCCTAAAAGTATCCCGAAAAGATTTCCTACCATGGAATGAATTACAAGCCTGAGGCTCCAGTGGTCGACCTGGAACCCCGCATGAGTTTTCGAAAATTCACGCTGCAAAGAGGTGAGGTTACTCAGGGTGCAGTGGAAGGAACTCAAGGTACACCGGATCCTCCTCTAGAGCTTCACTCGACTCCCAAGACCACGTGTCGTCATCTCATTCACAGCGGTACAGGAATGTGCGGCGCTTTTTAGATCCCACTCGACGTCTAGGCAGAATCTTAACGAGTCGAGGGGAGTCTCCAGTCTTGACAGGCGGCATCGGGAATTCCCACACTGGCTGTCCCTCCCGGTGGATGTAGGGCTTTATGCTGACTGGATTAAAAACTCGCAACTCATCGAAGGGGGCAGGGATGTCAAGTTTAATGTTCTCGCCCTTGTTGAGCACCTCGAGAACTTCGTAAGGGCCGCACCAAACAACATCGAGTTTCCCTTTGTGTCGATATTTGGGCACCAAGATCCACCGTCGCTCCCCCACTTCAGGCACTCGAATGTGTCGGTCCATTTGCAGGACCACATGCATCTGGCGTCGGCGTTCCTCAGCATACATTGCACGCACAGAATCGAAGGTACGTTCAGCTCGATGCATGTAATCATTCACGGTCGAAGGTTCATGCGCGTGACAGTTCATTCGGGGAAAATCCCATGGAAAATGGGGTGTACGTCCCTCATAAATCTCGAATAGGGTTCGGAACCGGTTTTACCAATTAATCGGCAAAACCGGTTATCGGCAATTAATCGGAGGTTATTTTCAAGCTAGTTAGACATACTGATTCTTTTTAAATAAATCAAAACCAATTAATCGGACGGGTGAGGAATGGTCACTAATTCTTGGGTAATAGACCACGAGGTTTTTCTTTTGCAATGAAAAGGAAATATTCTCAACACAGATACTCACACAGCGCGAAAGCAAACTCTTGGAGCAATGTGTACTGGTTTGTATGATATTTTCTTTCAAAAGCCAACAAAATAGTTGGTTTGAAAACCAATAATCGGAAAAGAAATGGTTAATTGGCTTGCTTAGTGGAAATAATAGCATGGACCTGGTTATTTTGAAAAGTAATAATTGGAATAACCGGTTATTTTGGAAAAAACAATCGAACAAAACCGGTTATTTATAATAAAATAGGTTACAAACCCTAATCCCGAATGGATATAGTCAAAGACTGTTGGACAGCAGGTTGTGAAACTGAATCTCGGCGAACAGAAGGTCGACATCCCACTCGTTGTTACTGAAGATGCCGTGTGTATGCAAACGTTGCAGGATCGACTGGTTGCTGCGCTCCGCCAGGCCGTTGCCTCGAGGGCGGTTGGCCGGCATTTGGTGCATCTTGATCTTAAAACGCTGTGACAGGTCTTTCCAAGCCTGGGACTCAAACAGCTTGTCTCGATCGGAAACAATTTGTCGGGGCCTCCTTTGAGTCGAATCACTTCACGCAGGAGCACATAGACAAGATCGTCGGCTGTCATGTCTTTGCGGCAAGGGAGGAACATTCCACGTTTGGATAATTGATCGACCACAGTCATGATAGCATCATGGCCCCTGGTGGTCGACGGCAATCCTCAAACCCAATCGACGGACATACTATGCCACTTGGTGTCGGGCACTGGCAAGGGCCTAGGCTGTCTGGCGGTGTCGACACGCCGTAACTTAGCCGCCTGACACACATGGCAACTCAAGATGTAACGCTCGACGTAATGTCGAAGATGCGAGCAGACGTAATCGCGTTTGATCAACGCCATGGTACGAAGTACTCTCGAATGGCCGTAAAACTCGGACTCATGATACATGGCCACAATCGAGGTGACGAGCGTTCGAGGAACAAGCACACACTTGCCCATTGTCGACAAATGGAAGAACTTACCGTCATCGAAGGACAACTTGGCGTCTCGGAGTTGGTGTCGTGCCGTAGGGCTTGAAACCGCGACTTCATAGATGTGTCTCGTACGTGGGTCTTCTCGATATGCTGCTGCCCACACAGCTGTCGAAGTCAAATCCTTACACTGGTGGTGTCGGTGTACTGTACGGTGTGTACCTTTAAGACTCGAAGGGTACGGTGTGTTCAGTCCAACCTTGGGCAACAGAACTGGCTGTAGTGTACCGTCTTGCTGGTGTCGACAGCGGATCAGTTCCGTCAAGGTCGGGGCATATCGAAGTTCTTTGCCAAAAGTGACTCGAGGGGCTGGCCCATGTCTATGTCAGGAAGGTCGTCGGTGTCGGGCGACATGTCTGGTACCTCATTGCCAGCATCGTCGAGATGTACTTCAGGCTGGTGTGAATCCTCAGCCAGCGCCTCGTTCGATGGCAGTGCCTCGTTCGACGGCAGTGGCTCCAGTTCCTCCGGCTCGACGGCTGGCTCAGTGTCGAATTGGAGGGCTGGTTCGGCGTCTCCGCCAACATCAGGTCCCTTCGCCAAGGAGCGTCCGCTTCGGAGTGACACGTACAGGTGATCGTACGGCTGGGGCCACACCTCATCATGTGAGAACGAGTCCTCGAGCACGTTTAGAAAGTCATCGACGGGTTCTCCTTCAGGCGAAACCCAGTTCTGGACCAAAGGTACCACGAAGGCCCGTGTACGTGTAGCATTCTCGATGTCCATCAGCTGTCGCGAAGTCAGGCCGGGAACAGGCGTCCGCTGCTGGATTCTCAAGACCCGGTACATACCACAATGTGAGGTTGTACTCCTCGAGGAACTGGGACCAACGTGCTTGTCGTGGTGTCAGTGGTCGAGGACACGTCCTAAGATAACGAAGGCTTTTGTGGTCAGTGTGCACATGCACCTGCTGCGGTCCTTGAAGTAGATGAAACCACTGCTTCAGCGCTAGCACGATGGCCAACAACTCCTGTTCTCGAATGGGGTATCGAGTTTCAGCAGATTGCATCTTTCACGACATAAAGGCAATAGGTCGAAGATGTCCCTTGTACTTCCCATGGGCACATCGTTGCGCTAGCGTAGCACCCACGCAGTCTTTTGAAGCATCCGTGTACAAGTGATACGGCTGTCGGGGCTCGATGGCACTGAGATGTGTTGCATTGATCATTGCTTGCTTCAGCTTGTCGAAGGAAGCTTGCTGCACAGCTGTCCACTCCCAGTCGAAGTCTGCCTTAAACATCGCGGTCAGAGGGGCTGCGACAGCTTGTAATCCTTCGACAAACTGCTGGTAAAATCCACACAACCCAATAAATTGTCGGACTTCATGAACGGTGGTTGGCGGAGGCCAACCTCGAATGACGTTGATCTTCTCGGGGTCCATGTGGACTCCATCTTTGTCGACGATGTATCCGCAAAAGGGTACTGGACTCTGGAAGAATGTGGATTAATCGATGCAGGGAGACAGTCGGTGTGGACGTAGTAGTTCATGTACCGAATCGAGATGTCGTTGGTGTTCCTCAGCATCCTTCGAGAAGACGAGGAAGTTGTCGATGTACACCCATACGAAAATCCCCAGGTGGTCTCGAAGGACGTCATTCACAACACATTGGAACGTTGATGGCGCGTTACAGAGGCCAAAAAGCATAACAATCCATTCGAAGGCGCCAAATTGTGTGTTGAAGGCGGTTTTCTGATGGATCTGATGAATCTGATGGAACCCACTGACAAGGTCTATCTTCGAAAACAGAGTGGAACCCGCCAGTGTACTCAGTATGGATTGGATCAAGGTAAGGGATATCGGTCTCGAACAATTCGCGTATTCAACGCTCGGTAGTCGACGCACATACGCCATTTACCATTTGCTTTCTTCACCAGCAGGCAACCCGCTCCATATGGACTCGAGGATGGTCGAGTTCGGCCAGATCTATGTAACTTGTCCAGTTGTCGTCGAAGTTCATCCAATTGACTGGGGTCCATTTTGTAAGGGTGTACCCACGGTCGATTGTCTTCCGTATCGAGGCGTATTCGATGGTCTCTCCCAGGTCGATGCGGAGGTAAGTCTCCGAACTCCGCTTTCACCCGATCCTGGAGGCCTGCCCATTTATGTATTAGAATGGGCAACTTGCGTCGAACGGGGTCAAGCCCGTCATTATCACAGCTTTCTTGCATCTTGTACATTTGATCCACCGGCACTGCGGGTCGAGGCATGCAGCACAGAAACACTTGATCACCGGTGAGATCAGCTCGGCGGATCTCCCGCTTAAGTTTTGGCAACAAGATGTACTCGATCTCCTTGTCGCTGCACTCCTCATCGGTGCCGTTTCAGACTCATCGAATGTGTCAGCACCACTCTGGGCGTGTGTCGACGAGTGTAGGTCAGGGGGTTCTTTGGCATGTTGTGTAGGGCTTTCAACCGGACTTGCTCTCGAGGTACTGGATGAAAGTGCCGATAAAAGATCCAGCTTCAAAGCGGCTTGGAACCGCAGCTGGGTGGAATGCCTTGACTCGTTGAAAGACAATCGGTATGAACTTGAACCATGTCGTACGTCCGTATACCGTTCCTTCCAGTTGACAGTTGGATTATAGCTTCGAAGCCATGGTAGCCAAAGTACCACATCTGGCAGAATGTCCAAAACCTTGAAGTGATGTCGACATACGAGTTCTACAACTCGAACATAAGCTCCTGTGTAGTATCGCACCTCAACTTGGACACCTCCGGCTGTTAAGCCGTGTCCAGGGTTGGTCAGTTTGTAGAGGGGAAGTCGCGCCCTCTTTGCAGTCTGCATCGACATGAAGTCACGCGTTGCTCCACAGTCGATTAACGATTGCACGCTAGGGTCAAAGGAGTCGTCACGACGTGCCCAAATCCGCCCTCGAACCGTGAACAGAGTCCCATGCTCAGGTTCGGTTCCCTTGACGTTGACACTCCCAAGTGTCGAATTCTTTTCGGGTTTGTTAACAAATGGTACTGATGGCGGAGTTCAGCTCTTCTTGAGGACATTCACCATCGATCTGTGCTCTTGGAGCGGGATCGTAACCGCTCCTTACCGTCCTGACTCAGATCTCTTCGAGGCGTGCCTGATCTCGATTCTCGACATTCTCTTCGTCGAGATGGCGGTCGGTTGTTCGAAGAGTTGCGGGCCAAGTGGCCTTGTTCACCACAGTGTAGCAGCGCCTAGTTTCTCGACCATCTTGGCGATTGAACCGATCATTTGGACGTTCGCCAATGTACGCGTGTAGTTCTTCTCGGTAGTGTTTGGAATGAGAAAAAATATTCCCGAAAAAAGTGAAACGAGACAAAATAATCCCTCATTTCATATGAAACGAGAACAAAAAATCGCTCATTTCATGAAAAACACCCCGTTTTTCGAGAAAATGAGAAACTGGCATCCAAATCAATCACACTGCGATGCTTCAGGCTCAACAATCAGCTCCCTTAAGCACTCCTTGTGTTTTTGACAGTATGGTGTTGGGGTATTTGCATTCTTGTATTTCCTAGAGGCTTTTGGATGGTTGTTGTTATTGCCTAGAGCTTTTAAAAAGTGCACAAGGCCCTGGCCTGATACAACATCTGCAGGAGGTCACAGGCAGAGGTAAGCGCTGATAGTCGCAGATGCATTGCGCCTGTAGGATTTGCGATTATTTGGGTTTCATGTTTTCGATATTTGCTGTGATTGATTGTTGTTATATGTTTGTATGTGTTTATCATTATCGATTACTGTCACTTCAGGGTTTGTTTGTATAGCATGATTTGCTATTTTGCGCGCTCTGTTGCATGGTAGCATCTTCACGTTGAGGTTCTGCGAGTATGGGATTGCCATCTAAGGACTCCGAGTCGTTTGTTCTAGCGCCGTTTGTTCAAGCGTCACAGGCGTTACTGCTTCCGTGCTTCCAGCGAGATCTTACAGCGAGATGTTAAGAACACGACGTCCAGTCTCACTTCTCTGTTTTATCTCTTGAAGATGCGTCGACAGCAAGCTGAGAACGCTTCACCGTACTCACTCCGAAGTTGCTGCGACATGATGTGCCTGGTTTTGTTTTCCGCAGCCACTGTCGTGTTCGTATTCACGTGATTTTTGGCGTGTTCGCTCTGCTCTTTTTGACCCCTGACGCGTAGAACTGTGCTTTGCGAGATCTTTCTGGAAACGTGCAGGTCAAGTACGCGCCATCTGGGTTTGCCGGTTGTTCGCCGAGGGGTTCTTCAACTCCTACACCTTGAACGGCACTGTCAGCAGCAGGTAGTAGTCTTCGTGCAAGTTTTCTTGAGCAGTCTCCTTGAGCAGCAGCGAGTGGAATAGCAGCTCGACGCGAACGCGGCTTCTTCTTTGTCGCTGGGCGCTGCATCTTCGTGGCGCCAGGCGTTTCAAAGTTTACATGACAACTGATCTTCTTTACGGACTTGATGCTGCTGCCTGGAGACTTTCTAAGAACGTACTTCTGAGACCAAAGTACTGTTGTGAGTGTGTGTCTCTGCGTGCGTGTGTTCGCGCGCGCTTGTAACAGCTAGTGATTGAATTTACACCTGTGAAAAACGGGTATGGCCCTGAGGCTCCACAGGACTTCGAAGTGTGCCTTTTTGGCCTGCCTGTGCCACACTGATATGCGCCTTTGCTTCAGTTTTCACGGTCTCTGTTGCATTTTCAAGCTCAGGGTTCTGTGCGCTGTTGGGTAATGACAGTTTTGTTTTTTTTTCTCACAGAATGACGTTGACTGATATATATGTGGCTCTGCTAGCCCTTTCTGAGAGCCTTTGTTTCTGTTTGTATATCAGTGTGAAAGGCTGCAGTGTCACTCTTCGAGTGGCTCTTCTTCAGTGTGTGGACTTGTTTGGGAACGCATACAGAGATGCTTCAGCACTTTGAATGGTCTGTGTTTGTTTGAATGCCTGCTGTTTTTTTGATTTTTTTTTGGATGTTTAAAAACTTCTTTTGAATGCAAAACCAGCAGGAGGTTTCAGCCCAAGCAGGAAAACAATCATTGGAGATACTGCAGTCTTTTCAAAACCAGCATGGAGGTTTTATATAACGAAACCACTCCTAACTTTGTATGGCCGCATTGACCAAAATGTGTATTCAACGGGTACCATTCATCGTAGGAAGTGCACTCATTGCCGCCTCGAGATAACATCAGCGATGCCTCGTTGCTTTTTGCCCACATCAACTAAGTCAAGACATATCGAAAAAAATGAAACGAGAAACAAAAATCGCTCATTTCATATGAAACGAAAAAAAAAATCGTTCATTAAAACGAGAAAAAAAATCGCTCTTCTCATTTGGGCAAAAAAAGTCTCATTCCAAACACTACTGCTCGGAGCTTGGCAATTGTATGGAGATTCATGGGCTCTGGCACAGTCGAAGCCATGGGAGCCGCAGCTGCAGTTGGCATAGGATTGACGTGCGGTGTTGGCATAGGATTTGAAAGAAACATTGTACAAGTCGACGTTGGCGGACCCATCATAGGTAGGGGTCTCGAGACCGCAGCACCCGCGGTGTCTGTTGGCGTTGTGGACGCGTTCTGTACCTCTTGGAGTTGATAGCGGGCCGCCATGTAGGCTTCTGCGATGGTCCCCACCAGCGTATCGAAGCCTAATGGTCTTCCAGAACGCCATTTCGAACGGACCTCAACGATGTACTGCCGGCGGACGTGGTCATTCGACAACCCTTCAACAAATCGTGAGTCAACGAGGTAACCCATCTGGAGGTCACTGGTATTAACCTTCGACCTGATGACGCAAGTTCGAAATTCCTCCACGTAGTCCGCATGTCTAGGGAGGTAGGTAGGTAGGTATCGTCGGGAGTCCAGGATGCCTCCTTTGACAATGCAGGAGGAAGATCTTACCAAGGGGACGTCCTGTCCCTCCCACTGCCCTAGTTCAGGTGCCTCTTCAGCACCTCCCGCAGCTCCTTGGGAAGGCAGTGTTGCGGCCACCCAGTCCAGGTGTCCCAGCTGGGAGGGTGTCCCCACATGTGTCCAAGCGTAGGGCCACATGCCCCCTCCTTTCGGCGGCAGCTCTGGGGGCTGCCCAGCCGTGTGGAGTATCTCTCACCACAAGGGGTATTGCTCCCGCTAGTCTACGGTACGACCGCCTCACCCTTGTGGCTTGAGTTGCGGGGCCTCTCTGCTGGGTAGGCGACCCCCTCCTTGACTGTGTACCGGCTCGCCTATCACCGGTTGCTTCCATGCCTCCGGGTGATGTTTGTCACGGTCCCCGATGCAGCCTGGCCGGGCTCGGACCAGTGGCCTTGGGGTACCGCCCCTGCTGCTCGCCCGGTGCGTCGGCTGCGTCGCCCCAGTGCGTCCGACCCATGGGTTGTTGATTGTTTCCTGTCCCTCGGCCGCCCTACGTGTGTACGTGTGTGCGGTGTCCTGGGCTACTTGGTTCCTGTTCACCGGTGTGCCCGCTCGGTGCTTTGTGTTCCGTGTGCGGTGTCCTGGGCCACTTGGCTCCTGTTCACCGGTGTGCCCGCTCAGTGCGTTGTGTTTCGTGTGCGGTGTCCCAGGCCACTTGGCTCCTGTTCACCGGGGTGCCCGCTCGGTGTGTTGTGTTGCGTGTGTGGTGTCCTGGGCCACTTGGCTCCTCTTCACCGGTGTGCCTGCTCGGTGCGCTGTGTTGCGTGTGCGGTGTCCTGGGCCACTTGGCTCCTGTTCACCAGTGCGCCCGCTCGGTGCGTTGTGTTGCGTGTGCGGTGTCCTGGGCCACTTCGTTCCTGTTCACCGGTGTTCTTGCTCGGTGCTTTGTGTTGCGTGTGCGGTGTCCTGGGCCACTTCGTGCCTGTTCACCGGTGTGCTCGCTCGGTGCTTTGTGTTGCGTGTGCGGTGTCCTGGGCCACTTGGCTCCTGTTCACCGGTGTGTGTGCTCATTCCGTTGTGTTGCGTGTGCGGTGTCCTGGGCCACTTGGCTCCTGTTCACAGGTGTCCCCGCTTGGTGCGCTGTGTTGCATGTGCGGTGTCCTGGGCCATCCTACTCCTGTTCACCGGTGTGCCCGCTCGGTGCGTTGCTTTGCATGTGGGCTGCTCCGGGCCACTTGGCTCCTGTTCACTGGTGTGCCCGCGTGGTTTGTTGTGTTGCTTGTGCGGTGTCCTGGGCCACTTGGCTCCTTTTCACCGGTGTGCCCCCGTGGTCTGTTGTGTTGCGTGTGCGGTGTCCTGGGCCACTTGGCTCCTGTTCACCGGTGTGCCTGCTCGGTGCGTTGTGTTGCGTGTGCGGTGTCCTGGGCCACTTGGCTCCTGTGCACCGGTGTGCCCGCCTGGTTCGTTGTGTTGTTTGCTGTGTCTTGGGCCACTTGGCTCCTTTTCAACGGTGTGCCCGCGTGGTTTGTTGTGTTGCGTGTGCGGTGTCCTGGGCCACTTGGTTCCTCTTCACCGGTGTGCCCGCTCGGTGCGCTGTGTTCCGTGTGCGGTGTCCTGGGCCACTTGGATCCTGTTCACCGTTGTGCCTGCTGGTTGCGTTGTGTTGCGTGTGCGGTGTCCTGGGCCACTTGGTTCCTGTTCACCGGTGTGCCCGCTCGGTGCGTTGTGTTGCGTGTGCGCTGTCCTGGGCCACTTGGCTCCTGTGCACCGGTGTGCCTGCCTAGTTCGTTGTGTTGTTTGCTCAGTCTTGGGCCACTTGGCTCCTGTTCACCATTGCGCCCGCTCGATGCGTTGCTTTGCTGGTGCGGTGTCCTGGGCCACTTGGCTCTTGTTCACCGGTGTGCCCGCTCGGTGTGTTGCTTTGCATGTGCGGTGTCCTGGGCCACTTGGCTCCTGTTCACCGGTGTACCCGCTCGGTGCGTTGCTTGGCGTGTGCGGTGTCCTGGCCACTCTACTCCTGTTCACCGTTGTGCCCGCTCGGTGCGTTGCTTTGCGTGTGCGGTGTCCTGGGCCACTTCGCTCCTGTTCACCGGTCTGCCCGCGTGGTCTGTTGTGTTGCATGTGCGGTGTCCTGGGCCACTTGGCTCCTGTTCACCGGTGTGCCTGCTCGGTGCGGTCTGTTGCGTGTGCGCAGTCCTGGGCCGCTTGGCTCGTGTTCACCGTTGTGCCTGCTCGGTGCGTTGCGTTGTGTGTGCGGTGTCCTGGGCCACTTGGCACCTGTTCACTGGTGTGCCCGCTCGGTGCGTTGTGTTGCGTGTGCGGTGTCCTGGGCCACTTGGCTCCTGTTCACCGGTGTGCCCGCTCGGTGCGTTGTGTTGCCTGTGCGGTGTCCTGGGCCACTTGGCTCCTGTTCACTGGTGTGCCCGCGAGGTTTGTTGTGTTGTTTGCTGTGTCTTGGGCCACTTGGCTCCTGTTCACCGGTGCGCCTGCTCGGTGCCTTGCTTTGCTGGTGCGGTGTCCTGGGCCACTTGGCTCTTGTTCACCGGTGTGCCCGCTCGGTATGTTGCTTTGCGTGTGCGATGTCCTGGGCCACTTGGTTCCTCTTCACCGGTGTGCCCGCTCGGTGCGCTGTGTTCCGTGTGCGGTGTCCTGGGCCACTTGGATCCTGTTCACCGGTGTGCCCGCTCGGTGTGTTGTGTTGCGTGTGCGGTGTCCTGGGCCACTAGGCTCCTGTTCACCCGTGTGCCCGCTCAGTGCGTTGTGTTGCGTGTGCGGTGTCCTGGGCCACTCTACTCCTGTTCGGCGAGGTGCCCGCGTGGTTTTTTGTCTTGCGTGTTCGGTGTCCTGGGCCACTTGGCTCCTGTTCACTGGTGTGCCTGCTCCGTGCGTTGTGTTGTGTGTGCGCTGTTTTGGGCCACTTGGCTCCTGTTCACCGGAGTGCCTGCTCGGTGCGTTTGTGTTGCGTGTGCGGCGTCCTGGGCTACTTGGCTCCTGTTCACCGGTGTGCCCGCTCGGTGCGTTGTGTTGCGTGTGCGGTGTCCTGGGCCACTTGGCTCCTGTTCACCGGTGTGCCCGCGTGGTTTGTTGTGTTGCGTCTGCGTTGTCTTGGGCGACTTGGCTCCTGTTCACCGGTGCGCCCGCTCGGTGCGTTGCTTTGCTGGTGCGGTGTCCTGGGCCACTTGGCTCCTGTTCATCGGTGTGCCCGCTCGGTGCGTTGTGTTGCGTGTGCGGTGTCCTGGGCCACTTGGCTCCTGTTAAAGGGTGTGCCCGCTCGGTGCGTTGCTTTGCGTGTGCGGTGTCCTGGGCCACTTGGCTACTGTTCCCCGGTGTGCCCGCGTGGTTTGTTGTGTCGCGTGTGCGGTGTCTTGGGCCACTTGGCTCCTGTTCAACGTTTTGCCCGCTCGGTGCGTTGTGTTGCGTGTGCGGTGTCCTGGGGCACTTGTCTCCTGTTCACCGGTGCGCCCGCTGGGTGTTTTGTGTTGCGTGTGCGGTGTCCTGGGCCACTTGGCTCGTGTTCACCGGTGTGCCTGCTCGGTGCGTTGTGTTGTGTGTGCAGTGTCTTGGGCCACTTGGCTCCTGCTCACCGGAGTGCCTGATCCGTGCGTTGTGTTGTGTGTGCGGTGTCCAGGGCCACTTGGCTCCTGTTCACTGGTGTGACCGCTCGGTGCGTTGTGTTGCGTGTGCGGTGTCCTGGCCCACTTGGCTCCTGTTCACCGGCGTGCCCGCTCGGTGCGTTTGTGTTGCGTGTGCAGTGTCCTGGGCCACTTGGCTCCTGTTCACTGGTGTGCCCGCTCGGTGCATTGTGTTGCGTGTGCGGTGACCTTGGCCACTTGGCTCCTGTTCACTGGCGTGCTCGCTCCGTCCGTTGCTGTGCGTGTGCGGTGTCCTGGGCCACTTGGCTCCTGTTCACCAGTGTGCCCGCGTTGTTTGTTGTGTTGTTTGCTGTGTCCTGGGCCACTTGGCTACTGTTCACTGGTGTGCCCGCTCGGTGCGTCCTGTTGCGTGTGCGGTGTCCTGGACCAGTTGGCTCCTGTTCACCGGTGTGCCCGCTCGGTCCGTTGCTGTGCGTGTGCGGTGTCCTGGGCCACTTGGCTCCTGTTCACCGGTGTGCCCGCTTGGTGCGTTCCTGTGCTTGTGCGGTCTCCTGGCCCACTAGGCTTTTGTTCACCGGTGTGCCCGCTCCGTGCGTTGTGTTGCGTGTGCGGTGTCCTGGGCTACTTGGCTCCTGTTCACTGGTGTGCCAGCTCGGTGCGTTGTGTTGCGTGTGCGGTGTCCTGGGCCACTTGGCTCCTGTTCACCGGTGTGCCCGCTCGGTTCGTTGCTGTGCGTGTGCGGTGTCCTGGGCCACTTGGCTCCTGTTCACCCGTGTGCCCGCTCAGTGCGTTGTGTTTTGTGTGCGGTGTCCTCGGCGACTTGGCTCCTGTTCACCAGTGTGCCTGCTCGGTGCGTTGTGTTGTGTGTGCGGTGTCCTGGGCCACTTGGCTCCTGTTCACCGGAGTGCCTGCTCGGTGCGTTGTGTTGTGTGTGCCGTGTCCTGGGCCACTTGGCTCCTGTTCACTGGTGTGACCGCTCGGTGCGCTGTGTTGTGTGTGCGGTGTCCTGGCCCACTTGGCTCCTGTTCATCGATGTGCCCGCTCGGTGCGTTTGTGTTGTGTGTGTGGTGTCCAGGGCCACTTGGCTCCTGTTCACCGGTGCGCCCGCTCGGTCCGTTGCTTTGCTGGTGCAGTGTCCTGGGCCACTTGGCTCCTGTTCACCGGTGCTTGCTCGGTGCGTTGTGTTGCGTGTGCGGTGTCCTGGGCCACTTGTTTCCTGTTCACCGGTGTGCCCGCTCGGTGCGTTGTGTTGCGTGTGCGCTGTCCTGGGCCACTTGGCTCCTGTGCACCGGTGTGCCTGCCTAGTTCGTTGTGTTGTTTGCTGTGTCTTGGGCCACTTGGCTCCTGTTCACCATTGCGCCCGCTCGATGCGTTGCTTTGCTGGTGCGGTGTCCTGGGCCACTTGGCTCTTGTTCACCGGTGTGCCCGCTCGGTGTGTTGCTTTGCATGTGCGGTGTCCTGGGCCACTTGGCTCCTGTTCACCGGTGTACCCGCTCGGTGCGTTGCTTGGCGTGTGCGGTGTCCTGGCCACTCTACTCCTGTTCACCGGTGTGCCCGCTCGGTGCGTTGTGTTGCGTGTGCGGTGTCCTGGGCCACTTGGCTCCTGTTCACCGATGCTTGCTCGGTGCGTTGTGTTGCGTGTGCGGTGTCCTGGGCCACTTGGCTCCTGTTCACCGGTGTGCCCGCTCGGTGCGTTGTGTTGCGTGTGCGCTGTCCTGGGCCACTTGGCTCCTGTGCACCGGTGTGCCTGCCTAGTTCGTTGTGTTGTTTGCTGTGTCTTGGGCCACTTGGCTCCTGTTCACCATTGCGCCCGCTCGATGCGTTGCTTTGCTGGTGCGGTGTCCTGGGCCACTTGGCTCTTGTTCACCGGTGTGCCCGCTCGGTGTGTTGCTTTGCATGTGCGGTGTCCTGGGCCACTTGGCTCCTGTTCACCGGTGTACCCGCTCGGTGCGTTGCTTGGCGTGTGCGGTGTCCTGGCCACTCTACTCCTGTTCACCGGTGTGCCCGCTCGGTGCGTTGCTTTGCGTGTGCGGTGTCCTGGGCCACTTCGCTCCTGTTCACCGGTCTGCCCGCGTGGTCTGTTGTGTTGCATGTGCGGTGTCCTGGGCCACTTGGCTCCTGTTCACCGGTGTGCCTGCTCGGTGCGGTGTGTTGCGTGTGCGCAGTCCTGGGCCGCTTGGCTCGTGTTCACCGTTGTGCCTGCTCGGTGCGTTGCGTCGTGTGTGCGGTGTCCTGGGCCACTTGGCACCTGTTCACTGGTGTGCCCGCTCGGTGCGTTGTGTTGCGTGTGCAGTGTCCTGGGCCACTTGGCTCCTGTTCACTGGTGTGCCCGCTGGGTGCATTGTGTTGCGTGTGCGGTGACCTTGGCCACTTGGCTCCTGTTCACTGGCGTGCTCGCTCCGTCTGTTGCTGTGCGTGTGCGGTGTCCTGGGCCACTTGGCTCCTGTTCACCAGTGTGCCCGCGTGGTTTATTGTGTTGTTTGCTGTGTCCTGGGCCACTTGGCTACTGTTCACTGGTGTGCCCGCTCGGTGCGTCCTGTTGCGTGTGCGGTGTCCTGGACCAGTTGGCTCCTGTTGACCAGTGTGCCCGCTCGGTCCGTTGCTGTGCGTGTGCGGTGTCCTGGGCCACTTGGCTCCTGTTCACCGGTGCGCCCGCTCCGTGCGTTCCTGTGCTTGTGCGGTCTCCTGGCCCACTAGGCTTTTGTTCACTGGTGTGCCCGCTCCGTGCGTTGTGTTGCGTGTGCGGTGTCCTGGGCTACTTGGCTCCTGTTAACTGGTGTGCCAGCTCGGTGCGTTGTGTTGCGTGTGCGGTGTCCTGGGCCACTTGGCTCCTGTTCACCGGTGTGCCCGCTCGGTTCGTTGCTGTGCGTGTGCGGTGTCCTGGGCCACTTGGCTCCTGTTCACCGGCTCCCGCTCGGTGCGTTGTGTTTCGTGTGCGGTGTCCTCGGCGACTTGGCTCCTGTTCACCGGGGTGCCTGCTCGGTGCGTTGTGTTGTGTGTGCGGTGTCCTGGGCCACTTGGCTCCTGTTCACCAGAGAGCCTGCTCGGTGCGTTGTGTTGTGTGTGCGGTGTCCTGGGCCACTTGGCTCCTGTTCACTGGTGTGACCGCTCGGTGCGCTGTGTTGTGTGTGCGGTGTCCTGGCCCACTTGGCTCCTGTTCATCGATGTGCCCGCTCGGTGCGTTTGTGTTGTGTGTGTGGTGTCCTGGGCCACTTGGCTCCTGTTCACCGGTGCGCCCGCTCGGTGCGTTGCTTTGCTGGTGCGGTGTCCTGGGCCACTTGGCTCCTGTTCACCGGTGCTTGCTCGGTGCGTTGTGTTGCGTGTGCGGTGTCCTGGGCCACTTGGTTCCTGTTCACCGGTGTGCCCGCTCGGTGCGTTGTGTTGCGTGTGCGCTGTCCTGGGCCACTTGGCTCCTGTGCACCGGTGTGCCTGCCTAGTTCGTTGTGTTGTTTGCTGTGTCTTGGGCCACTTGGCTCCTGTTCACCATTGCGCCCGCTCGATGCGTTGCTTTGCTGGTGCGGTGTCCTGGGCCACTTGGCTCTTGTTCACCGGTGTGCCCGCTCGGTGTGTTGCTTTGCATGTGCGGTGTCCTGGGCGACTTGGCTCCTGTTCACCGGTGTACCCGCTCGGTGCGTTGCTTGGCGTGTGTGGTGTCCTGGCCACTCTACTCCTGTTCACCGGTGTGCCCGCTCGGTGCGTTGCTTTGCGTGTGCGGTGTCCTGGGCCACTTCGCTCCTGTTCACCGGTCTGCCCGCGTGGTCTGCTGTGTTGCATGTGCGGTGTCCTGGGCCACTTGGCTCCTGTTCACCGGTGTGCCTGCTCGGTGCGGTGTGTTGCGTGTGCGCAGTCCTGGGCCGCTTGGCTCGTGTTCACCGTTGTGCCTGCTCGATGCGTTGCGTTGTGTGTGCGGTGTCCTGGGCCACTTGGCACCTGTTCACTGGTGTGCCCGCTCGGTGCGTTGTGTTGCGTGTGCGGTGTCCTGGGCCACTTGGCTCCTGTTCACCGGTGTGCCCGCTCGGTGCGTTGTGTTGCCTGTGCGGTGTCCTGGGCCACTTGGCTCCTGTTCACTGGTGTGCCCGCGAGGTTTGTTGTGTTGTTTGCTGTGTCTTGGGCCACTTGGCTCCTGTTCACCGGTGCGCCTGCTCGGTGCCTTGCTTTGCTGGTGCGGTGTCCTGGGCCACTTGGCTCTTGTTCACCGGTGTGCCCGCTCGGTATGTTGCTTTGCGTGTGCGATGTCCTGGGCCACTTGGTTCCTCTTCACCGGTGTGCCCGCTCGGTGCGCTGTGTTCCGTGTGCGGTGTCCTGGGCCACTTGGATCCTGTTCACCGGTGTGCCCGCTCAGTGTGTTGTGTTGCGTGTGCGGTGTCCTGGGCCACTAGGCTCCTGTTCACCCGTGTGCCCGCTCAGTGCGTTGTGTTGCGTGTGCGGTGTCCTGGGCCACTCTACTCCTGTTCGGCGAGGTGCCCGCGTGGTTTTTTGTCTTGCGTGTTCGGTGTCCTGGGCCACTTGGCTCCTGTTCACTGGTGTGCCTGCTCCGTGCGTTGTGTTGTGTGTGCGCTGTTTTGGGCCACTTGGCTCCTGTTCACCGGAGTGCCTGCTCGGTGCGTTTGTGTTGCGTGTGCGGCGTCCTGGGCTACTTGGCTCCTGTTCACCGGTGTGCCCGCTCGGTGCGTTGTGTTGCGTGTGCGGTGTCCTGGGCCACTTGGCTCCTGTTCACCGGTGTGCCCGCGTGGTTTGTTGTGTTGCGTCTGCGTTGTCTTGGGCCACTTGGCTCCTGTTCACCGGTGCGCCCGCTCGGTGCGTTGCTTTGCTGGTGCGGTGTCCTGGGCCACTTGGCTCCTGTTCATCGGTGTGCCCGCTCGGTGCGTTGTGTTGCGTGTGCGGTGTCCTGGGCCACTTGGCTCCTGTTAAACGGTGTGCCCGCTCGGTGCGTTGCTTTGCGTGTGCGGTGTCCTGGGCCACTTTGCTACTGTTCCCCGGTGTGCCCGCGTGGTTTGTTGTGTCGCGTGTGCGGTGTCTTGGGCCACTTGGCTCCTGTTCAACGTTTTGCCCGCTCGGTGCGTTGTGTTGCGTGTGCGGTGTCCCGGGGCACTTGTCTCCTGTTCACCGGTGTGCCCGCTGGGTGTTTTGTGTTGCGTGTGCGGTGTCCTGGGCCACTTGGCTCGTGTTCACCGGTGTGCCTGCTCGGTGCGTTGTGTTGTGTGTGCAGTGTCTTGGGCCACTTGGCTCCTGCTCACCGGAGTGCCTGATCCGTGCGTTGTGTTGTGTGTGCGGTGTCCAGGGCCACTTGGCTCCTGTTCACTGGTGTGACCGCTCGGTGCGTTGTGTTGCGTGTGCGGTGTCCTGGCCCACTTGGCTCCTGTTCACCGGTGTGCCCGCTCGGTGCGTTTGTGTTGCGTGTGCAGTGTCCTGGGCCACTTGGCTCCTGTTCACTGGTGTGCCCGCTCGGTGCATTGTGTTGCGTGTGCGCTGACCTTGGCCACTTGGCTCCTGTTCACTGGCGTGCTCGCTCCGTCCGTTGCTGTGCGTGTGCGGTGTCCTGGGCCACTTGGCTCCTGTTCACCAGTGTGCCGGCGTGGTTTGTTGTGTTGTTTGCTCTGTCCTGGGCCACTTGGCTACTGTTCACTGGTGTGCCCGCTCGGTGCGTCCTGTTGCGTGTGCGGTGTCCTGGACCAGTTGGCTCCTGTTCACCGGTGTGCCCGCTCGGTCCGTTGCTGTGCGTGTGCGGTGTCCTGGGCCACTTGGCTCCTGTTCACCGGTGCGCCCGCTTGGTGCGTTCCTGTGCTTGTGCGGTCTCCTGCCCCACTAGGCTTTTGTTCACCGGTGTGCCCGCTCCGTGCGTTGTGTTGCGTGTGCGGTGTCCTGGGCTACTTGGCTCCTGTTCACTGGTGTGCCAGCTCGGTGCGTTGTGTTGCGTGTGCGGTGTCCTGGGCCACTTGGCTCCTGTTCACCGGTGTGCCCGCTCAGTTCGTTGCTGTGCGTGTGCGGTGTCCTGGGCCACTTGGCTCCTGTTCACCGGCTCCCGCTCGGTGCGTTGTGTTTCGTGTGCGGTGTCCTCGGCGACTTGGCTCCTGTTCACCGGTGTGCCTGCTCGGTGCGTTGTGTTGTGTGTGCGGTGTCCTGGGCCACTTGAGTCCTGTTCACCGGAGTGCCTGCTCGGTGCGTTGTGTTGTGTGTGCGGTGTCCTGGGCCACTTGGCTCCTGTTCACTGGTGTGACCGCTCGGTGCGCTGTGTTGTGTGTGCGGTGTCCTGGCCCACTTGGCTCCTGTTCATCGATGTGCCCGCTCGGTGCGTTTCTGTTGTGTGTGTGGTGTCCTGGGCCACTTGGCTCCTGTTCACCGGTGCGCCCGCTCGGTGCGTTGCTTTGCTGGTGCGGTGTCCTGGGCCACTTGGCTCCTGTTCACCGGTGCTTGCTCGGTGCGTTGTGTTTCGTGTGTGGTGTCCTGGGCCACTTGGCTTGTGTTCACTGGTGTGCCTGCTTGGTGCGTTGTGTTGTGTGTGCGGTGTCCTGGGCCACTTGGCTCCTGTTCACTGGAGTGCCTACTCGGTGCGTTGTGTTTTGTGTCCGGTGTCCTGGGCCACTTGGCTCATGTTCACTGGTGCGACCGCTCGGTGCGCTGTGTTGCGTGTGCGGTGTCCTGGCCCACTTGGCTCCTGTTCATCGATGTGCCCGCTCGGTGCGTTTGTGTTGCGTGTGCGGTGTCCTGGGCCACTTGGCTACCATTCACTGGTGTACCCGCTCGGTGCGTTGTGTTGCGTGTGCGGTGTCCTGGGCCACTTGGCTCCTGTTCACTGGTGTGCCCGCTCGGTGCGTTGCGTTGCGTGTGCGGTGTCTTGGGCCACTTGGCTCCTGTTCACCGATGTGCCCGAGTGGTTTGTTGTGTTGTTTGCTGTGTCTTGGGCCACTTGGCTACTGTTCACTGGTGTGCCCGCTCGGTGCGCTGTGTTGCGTGTGCGGTGTCCTGGGCCACTTGGCTCCTGTTCACCGGTGTGCCCGCTCGGTCGGTTGCTGTGCGTGTGCGGTGTCCTGGGCCACTTGGCTCCTGTTCACTGGTGTGCCCGCTCGGTGCGTTGCTTTGCTGGTGCGGTGTCCTGGGCCACTTGGCTCCTGTTCACCGGTGCTTGCTCGGTGCGTTGTGTTTTGTGTGCGGTGTCCTGGGGCACTTGGCTCCTGTTCACCGGAGTGCCCGCTCGGTCGGTTGCTGTGCGTGTGCGGTGTCCTGGGCCACTTGGCTCCTGTTCACCGGTGCGCCCGCTTGGTGCGTTGCTGTGCTTGTGCGGTGTCCTGGCCAACTTGGCTCCTGTTCACCGGTGTGCCCGCTCGATGCGTTCTGTCGCGTGTGCGGTGTCCTGGGCCACTTGGCTACTGTTCACTGGTTTGCCCGCTCGGTGCGTTGTGTTGCGTGTGCGGTGTCCTGGGCCACTTGGCTACAGTTCACTGGTGTGCCCGCTCGGTGCGTTGTGTTGCGTGTGCGGTGTCCTGGGCCACTTGGCTCCTGTTCACCGGTGTGCCCGCTCGGTCCGTTGCTGTGCGTGTGCGGTGTCCTGGGCCACTTGGCTCCTGTTCACGGGTGCGCCCGCTCGGTGCGTTGCTTTGCTGGTGCGGTGTCCTGGGCCACTTGGCTCCTGTTCACCGGTGCTTGCTTGGTGCGTTGTGTTTTGTGTGCGGTGTCCTGGGGCACTTGGCTCCTGTTCACCGTCGCGCCCGCTCCATGCGTTTTGTTGCGTGTGCGGTGTCCTGGGCCACTTGGCTCCTGTTCACCAGTGTGCCCTCTCAGTGTGTTGTGTTGCGTATGCGGTGTCCTGGGCCACTTGGCTCCTGTTCATTTGTGTGCCTGCTCGGTCAGTTTTCATGCGTGTGTGGTGTCCTGGGCCACTTAGCTCCTTTTCACCGGTGTGCCCGCTCGTTGCGTTGTGTTGCGTCTGTGGTGTCCTTGGCCACTCTACTCCTGTTCACCGGTGTGCCCGCTCGGTGCGTTGCTTTGCGTGTGCAGTGTCCTGGGCCACTTGGCTCCTGTTCACCGGTGTGCCCACGTCGTTTGTTGTGTTGCGTGTGTGGTGTCTGTAAGTGGACTCGTTCTTGTCTCTCTATCCTATCATGTGGTTTATTGCTCTCCAAAATCTCGCTGCAAAATTTTTCCAGTCTCCTCGTCCACGTTTCCCTGAGTGTCCCTGCGAGCACAAAAGGGCACGTCTATGACCTTTATTCATGGTAGTTCATTCTGCATCTTCGTAAGTCATAGAACACAACAGGTTTGAGGTTTGAGGTTTGATTTTGCGGGTACTAGACGCCTTTCGGCCCCGGGGGGCCACCTGGTCGGTCCAGGTGATATCCTCCCCAACGGGTCCTAGTGGGGGGCCCTCCAAGACGCACCACCTGCCTGGTGGCGGAGTCCCCCGGGTTCACAGGGCTCGGAGCCCCGTCCTTCCCCGACTTCCCCGCTTTGCCACTCCCCGGTCAGTGCATCAATTCGCAGCCGCGGCTGCGGGCGCTTACCCACTGCGTCGCCCCTCTAATGCGTGTTCGCCTGGGGCGCCGGCGCCGCCGGGCCCGTGCTACTGGCTTGTCGCCAGTGGGACCCCCTTGGGCTGGCGCGGGGGCTGCCTAGCCTAGGGGTTGGGGCGTGGCGCTGTGCGCCACTACTGCCTTGGCGGGTGCACTGCCCCTTCCGTGTGTGCGCGACGCTCGCGGCCGGTTCGGGGGGCTCGGGCCGGTACCTGGTGTTGTGTCTCTCTCGTTTCCCCCTTCCCGCCCCGCGTGTCCCGCGCTACGTGTGGCGGGCCGTCCCGTCCGGGTGTCCCTTACCCTCGCTCGCTGGTACGCCACCCCACGCGGTCTGTGCGTTCCGCGTGCTCGGTCCGGTTGCCCTTCTGGTAGCCCCGCGTGCCCTTTGCGTGTGTGTGCGCTCGCGCTCCCGCGGCGTCCGCTCCCCCCCCTCCTGGGTGGTGTGGTGTGCGCACCTCGCGCGGTCCCGGCACTGGGCGCTGGTAGGGCCGTTCCGCGTGGTCCGTGCCCCTCCGCGTGTCCTGCCCCTGTCCCTTGCTCCGTCTGGCGTGCTTGGGGTCTGGCGGTCCGGTCCCGGTTCCCCCCTACTTGGCTTGGGGTTGTGGGGGTGGCGGAAGGGCGTCCCCGGGGGGGGTGCCTTCGGCTGTTGCGAGGGGCGTCTGGGGTCAGGCGCTCCCCCTCCCCCGACTGCCCGCCCACTGGGCGGGCTGTTGGGGTCCGCTATCCACGTGCTGTGGGCGCGGGCGTGCGGGTGTGGCGGCCCTTCTCTGTCCCCTTGGTCTGCACGCCCTGTGGGGGCTGCGCGCCGCGGGTCGGGTACTTGGCGTTTGTGTGCCGGGGGGCGGGCTGGGCGGGGGGGGGGGCGTGCGCCGTGCCCCCCGCTTTTGCGGCTGGGGGCGGCCTGTAGGGCGGGGGGTCCCTCTGCCTCGTTCCGTCCCTCTGCCTTCCCTGGGCAGGCAACAAAGCGGGTGTCACTGGCGTCGTTCTGTCAATGGGGGGCGTGGCCCCCAATACCACTCCGGTTCGTGCTCGCCCGCCTTCACTGGGCGCGATCTGTGCTGCGTCCTGGCGCGTTGGCGCGGGCTCGCTTGTTCTTTGCGGTTCCTGTGGGAGCCGGCGGCTGGGGCGGGGGGGCGGGTCGCGCTCCGGTTCCTCTCTCAGGCGGAGGGGGGGGGACCATCCCCCCTGCCTCGGGGGCTGGGGGCCGGGGCCCCCGCGGCTTGCGGGCCGTTGGGGGGGTGGGGGGGGGGGGCGGTCGCGCCGCGGCCTCCCTGCTCCCCCTCTGGGTGGCGGCCCGCGGTACCCCATCCTGGCCCCCCTCGTGCCGTCGGCGCACTCCCCTCCGGAGTGCGCATGCGGTCGGGGTCGCAGAGCCGCCCCGGGGTGGGGGGGGATGAGGGGCGGCCCGTGGACCGCTCCCCTGGGGGCCCCTGCAGACCTGAACCCCCCCTCTGCCCTCCCTGAGTGGGCTGTGGTCATGGGAGGGTCATGTGGGGCGCGGACTCCATACTGTTCTGGTGCGCCGCCGCGCACCGCCCCCAAGCTTGGTGCGCGCGTTGCTCCGGTACGCTGGTGTGGGCTCGCCCTGCGGCCGCGACCCCCGCGGGAGCAGGCGGCTGGGGTCGCTGGGGCGCGCGGTGTGCAGGTCCAGCCGCCCCCCCCCCCCCCGCGTCGCGGTCCCTTCTGGGGGAGGGGGGGCGTCCCCTCGGCTCCAGAGGGGCGGAGGGTCGCTCCTGTGGCTCCCAAGCTGGGGGGGGGGAGCGGGGGGGGGGGGGGGGTGGGGGGGCCAGCCCTCCGCCCCCCCGCTCCGTCGGGCGTCGGCCTGCCATCTGTTGTCTCCGGCGTGCCCCCCCGGGGTATACTCGTGCCGTAGGGGTTGCCGGGCGGCCGCGGGCGTCGGGCGCGGTCCGGTCGGCCGCCAACGGGTCAGTGCGGCGGGGGGGGGGGGGGAGGGGGGGAGGGGGGGGAACCCCCCCGCCCTGGTTCGCGCCCCCGTCTTTCCCGGGCCGGCCTCTGATAGGGCCGCTCCGTTTGCGCCGTCCTGGGCGCCGCCAGTCCGCCGTTGGCCGGCAGCGGGCAGGGCGTGTTGGCGCCTGCCTCGGCCGTGGTGCCCCCGCAGCCCGGATGCAGTGGCCTCTTCGGGGGGGCTGCGGGGCCGCCGTTTCTTCGGTCTCCCTCCGTCCGCTCTTGGGCCTGAGTGGGAGGGGGGGGGGGGGGAGAGTGGGGGGGGCCCTCTGGTCCCCTGGCGCCGCCTCCTGACGGCCGAGGGGGGGGCGGCATGGCTATCCCGGCCCCGGGGGCCAGCCATCGGCTGGGGGGTCGCACCCTTCCCCCACCCCCCTCTACCTAGAGCCGGACCCTTGCGCAGGCCCTCGCTGGGGCCCCTCGTCCCCCCCGCCGTCGTCGCTCGGCGCTGGCCAGCCAGGGGCGGCCATGAGGGTTAGCGGTCAGCGGTTAGCCGGCTGCGGGGCAGTAGGTTCCCCCCCGCGCTTGTTGTCTCCCCCCTCCCTCCCGCGGGAGGTGGCGCGCGCTCCTTTGTCACGCCGTACGGTGGGGGGGGCGTGGGTCGGGGGGCCCAGCCCCCCCCCCCCACTTTCTCCAGTCCGCCGCTTGTGTGGGGGCTGGGGCTGTGGCGGCGGCGCGTTGCGCCTGCGGTAGCGCCAGTGGGCGAGGGCGCTGCGCAAGGCCCGGGGGAGCAAGTTGTTGGCATCCGCATCCGTGATGCGGAGTACCGCTCCCCCTTCCAGGAAGGCCGGCCACGTCGGCTCCCTGTCGGGCCACGCCGCCCGGATCACTGACCTGAGGACCCTCTCGTGGTCCTCTGGGGCTGCCCACCCCCCGGGGGTACCTCTCGGTTTCTTCCGTCCCTCCGGAGGAGCACGGCATCAAAGGGCCGGTTCTTCAACCCCCTGGTGGTCCCCTGGTTGGCCCAGCACAACCACCCGTACACCTCCCCCACCAGGGGGAGGGCCTCCTCCCCCAGAGGGTCCGGGACCGTGCCCCAGTCCCGGTCCCAGGGCCGGGCCCCCTCTGCCCCCCGCGCCCGCTCCCCCCGCTGCCCCTGTGCCTGCGGCGCTAATGCCGCGCCCCGCCCCCCCCCCCCTGCCGAGGCCATCCGCGCCGGCTCCGCTCTCGGCGCGGGGGGGGCTGGCTGGTGCTGGGGTCGTGGGGGTTGGGGGGGGACGAGCTCGCCAGCGCCAGGGTCGATGTTGTAGAAGTGGTGGTGCTTCTTTTCTGGCGCGGCCAGTCACAGAAAATCCCGTCAAAAATGGAAAATAAAACAAGAAAATCTGTCAAAAAGTAAACTCTGTGTAACTGTCAGGAAAAACCCATTGCAAGGTCCTGGGCCACTTGGCTCCTTTTCACCGGTGTGCCAGCGTGGTTTGTTGTGTTGCATGTGCGGTGTCCTGGGTCACTTGGCTCCTGTTCACCGGTGTGCCTGCTCGGTGCGTTGTGTTGCGTGTGCGGTGTCCTGGGCCACTTGGCTCCTGTTCACCGGTGTGCCCGCTCGGTCCGGTGCTGTGCGTGTGCGGTGTCCTGGGCCACTTGGCTCCTGTTCACCGGTGTGCCCGCGTGGTTTGTTGTGTTGTTTGCTGTGTCTTGGGCCATTTGGCTCCTGTTCACCGTTGCGCCCGCTCGATGCGTTGCTTTGCTGGTGCGGTGTCCTAGGCCACTTGGCTCTTGTTCACCGGTGTGCCCGCTCGGTGTGTTGCTTTGCGTGTGCGCTGTCCTGGGCCACTTGGCTCCTGTTCACCAGTGTACCCGCTCGGTGTGTTACTTTGCGTGTGCAGTGTCCTGGCCACTTGGCTCCTGTTCACCGGTGTGCCCGCTCGGTGCGTTGCTTTGCGTGTGCGGTGTCCCGGGCCACTTGGCTCCTGTTCACCGGTGTGCCCGCGTGGTTAGTTGTGTTGCGTGTGCGGTGTCCTGGGCCACTTGGCTCCTGTTCACCGGTGTGCCTGCTCTGTGCGTTGTGTTGTGTGTGCGGTGCCCTGGGCCACTTGGCACCTGTTCACTGGTGTGCCCGCTCGGTTCGTTGTGTTGCGTGTGCGGTGTCCTGGGCCAGTTGGCTCCTGTTCAGCGATGTGCCTGCTGGGTGCGTTGTGTTGCGTGTGCGGTGTCCTGGGCCACTTGGCTCGTGTTCACTTGTGTGCCCCCTCGGTCCGTTGCCGTGCGTGTGCGGTGTCCTGGGCCACTTGGCTCCTGTTCGCCGGTGTGCCAGCGTGGTTTGTTGTGTTGTTTGCTGTGTCTTGGGCCACTTGGCTCCTGTTCACCGGTGCCCCCGCTCGGTGCGTTCCTTTGCTGGTGCGGTGTCCTGGACCAGTTGGCTCTTGTTCACCCATGTGCCTGCTCGGTGTGTTGCTTTGCGTGTGCGGTGCGCTGGGCCACTTGGCTCCTGTTCACCGGTGTACCCGCTCGTTGCGTTGCTTTGCGTGTGCGGTGTCCTGGGCCACTTGGCTCCTGTTCACCCGTGTGCCCGCTCCGTGCGTTGTGTGGCGTGTGCGGTTTCCTGGGCCAGCTGGCTCCCCTGGGGTGCCCGCGTGGTTTTTTGTCTTTTGTCTTCGGTGTCCTGGGCCACTTGGCTCCTGTTCACTGGTATGCCCGCTCGGTGCGCTGTGTTGCGTGTGCGGTGTCCTGGCCCACTTGGCTCCTGTTCACCCGTGTGCCCGCTCGGTGCGTTGTGTTGCGTGTGCGGTGTCCTGGGCCACCTGGCTCCCCTGGTGTGCCCGCGTGGTTTTTTGTCTTTCGTATTCGGTGTCCTGGGCCACTTGGCTCCTGTTCACTGGTGTGCCTGCTCGGTGCGTTGTGTTGTGTGTGCGCTGTCCTGAGCCACTTGGCTCCTGTTCACCGGAGTGCCCGCTCGGGGCGTTGTGTTGCGTGTGCGGTGTCCTCGGCCACTTGGCTCCTGTTCCGCGGTGGTCCCGCGTGGTTTGTTGTGTTGTGTCTGCGGTGTCCTGGGCCACTTGGCTCCTGTTCACCGGGGTGCCCGCTCGGTGCGTTGTGTCGCGTGTGCCGTGTCTTGGGCCAGTTGGCTCCTGTTCACCGGTTTGCCCGCTCGGTGCGTTGTGTTGCATGTGCAGTGTCCTGGGGCACTTGTCTCCTGTTCACCGGTGTGCCCACTGGGTGTTTTGTGTTGCGTGTGCGATGTCCTGGGCCACTGGGTTCCTGTTCACCGGCGTGCCCACTCGGTGCGTTGTGTTGCGTGTGCGGTGTCCTGGGCCACTCGGCTCCTGTTCACCGGTGTGCGCGCTCGGTCCGGTGCTGTGTGTGTGCGGTGTCCTGGGCCACTTGGCTACTGTTCATTGATGTGCCCGCGTGGTTTGTTGTGTTGTTTGCTGTGTCTTGGGCCACTTGGCTACTTTTCACTGGTGTGCCCGCTCGGTGCGTTGTGTTGCGTGTGCGGTGTCTTGGGCCACTTGGATCCTGTTCACCGGTGTGCCCGCTCGGTCCGTTGCTGTGCGTGTGCGGTGTCCTGGGCCACTTGGCTACTGTTCACTGGTGTGCCTGCTCGGTGCGTTGTATTGTGTGTGCGCTGTCCTGGGCCACTTGGCTCCTGTTCACCAAAGTGCCTGCTCGGTGCGTTGTGTTGCGTGTGCGGTGTCCCCGGCCACTTGGCTCCTGTTCACCGGCGTGCCCGCGTTGTTTGTTGTGTTGCATCTGCGGTGTCTTGGGCCACTTGGCTCCTGTTCACCGGTGCGCCCGCTCGGTGCGTTGCTTTGCTGGTGCGGTGTCCTGGGCCACTTGGCTCCTTTTCATCGGTGTGCCCGCTCGGTGCGTTGTGTGGCGTGTGCGGTGTCCTCGGCCACTTGGCTACTGTTCACCGGTGTGCCCGCTCGGTGCACTGCTTTGCGTGTGCAGTGTCCTGGGCCACTTGGCTCCTGTTCACCGGTGTGCCCGCGTGGTTTGTTGTGTCCCGTGTGCGGTGTCTTGGGCCACTTGGCTCCTGTTCACCGGTTTGCCCGCTCGGTGCGTTGTGTTGCGTGTGCGGTGTCCTGGGGCACTTGTCTTCTGTTCATCGGTGTGCCCCCTCGGTGTGTTGTGTTGCGTGTGCAGTGTCCTGGGCCACTGGGCTCCTGTTCACCGGTGTGCCTGCTCGGTGTGTTGTGTTGTCTGTGCGGTGTCCTGGGCCACTTGGCTCCTGTTCACTGGTGTGACCGCTCAATGCGTTGTGTTGCGTGTGCGGTGTCCTGGCCCACTTGGCTCCTGTTCACCGGTGTGCCCGCTCGGTGCGTTGTGTTGCGTGTGCGCTGTCCTGGGCCACTTGGCTCCTGTTCACCGGTGCGCCCTCTCGGTGCGTTGCTGTGCATGTGCGGTGTCCTTGCCCACTTGGCTCCTGTTCACCGGTGTGCCCGCTCGGTGCGTTTCTGTTGCGTGTGCGGTGTCCTGGGCCACTTGGCTACTGTTCACTGGTGTGCCCGCTCGGTGCGTTGTGTTGTGTGTGCGGTGTCCTGGGCCACTTGGCTACTCTTCACTGGTGTGCCCGCTCGGTGCGTTGTGTTGCGTGTGCGGTGTCCTGGGCCACTTGGCTCCTGTTCACCGGTGCGCCCGCTCGGTGCGTGCCTTGCTGGTGCGGTGTCCAGGGCCACTTGGCTCCTGTTCATCGGTGTGCCCGTTCGGTGCGTTGTGTTGCGTGTGCGGTGTCCTGGGCCACTTAGCTCGTGTTCACCGGTGTGCCTGCTCGGTGCGTTGTGTTGTGTGTGCGCTGTCCTGGGCCACTTGGCTCCTGTTCACCGGTGTGCTTGCTCGGTGGGTTGTGTTGCGTGTGCGGTGTCCTGGGCCACTTGGCTCCTGTTCACTGGTGTGCCTGCTCGGTGCGTTGTGTTGCGTGTCTGGTGTCCTGGGCCACTTGGCTCCTGTTCACCGGTGTGCCTGCTCGGTGCATTGCTGTGCGTGTGCGGTGTCCTGGGCCACTTGGCTACTGTTCACCGGTGTGCCCCCTCGGTCCCTTGCTGTGCGTGTGCCGTGTCCTGGGCCACTCGGCTCCTGTTCACCGGTGCGCCTGCTCGGTGCGTGCCTTGCTGGTGCGGTGTCCTGGGCCACTTGGCTCCTGTTCATCGGTGTGCCTGCTCGGTGCGTTGTGTTGCGTGTGCGGTGTCCTGGGCCACTTGGCTCCTGTTCACCGGTGTGCCTGCTCGGTGCGTTTTGTTGTGTGTGCGCTGTCCTGGGCCACTTGGCTCCTGTTCGCCGGTGTGCCTGCCCGGTGCGTTGTGTTGCGTGTGCGGTGTCCTGGGCCACTTGGCTCCTGTTCACTGGTGTGCCTGCTCGGTGCGTTGTGTTGCGTGTCCGGTGTCCTGGGCCACTTGGCTTTTGTTCACCGGTGTGCCTGCTCGGTGCATTGGTGTGCGTGTGCGGTGTCCTGGGCCACTTGGCTCCTGTTCACCGGTGTGCCCGCGTGGTTCGTTGTGTTGCGTCTGCGGTGTCCTGGGCAACTTGGCTCCTTTTCACTGGTGCGCCCGCTCGCTGCGTTGCTTTGCTGGTGCGGTGTCCTGGGCCACTTGGCTCCTGTTCACCGGTGTGCCCGCTCGGTGCGTTGTGTTGCGTATGCGGTGTCTTGGGCTACTTGGCTCCTGTTCACCGGTGTGCCCGCTCGGTGCGTTGTGTTGTGTGTGCGGTGTCCTGGGCCACTTAGCTCCTGTTCACCGGTGTGCCCGCTCGGTGCGTTGTGTTGCGTGTGCGGTGTCCTGGGCCACTTGGCTCCTGTTCACCGGCGTGCCCGCGTTGTTTGTTGTATTGCGTCTGCGGTGTCCTGGGCCACTTGGCTCTTGTTCGTTGGTGCGCCCGCTCGGTGCGTTGCTTTGCTGATGCGGTGTCCCGGGCCACTTGCCTCCTGTTCATCGGGTTGCCCGCTCGGTGCGTTGTGTGGCGTGTGCGGTGTCGTGGGCCACTTGGCTACTGTTCACCGGTGTGCCCGCTCGGTGCACTGCTTTGCGTGTGCAGTGCCCTGGGCCACTTGGCCCCTGTTCACCGGTGTGCCCGCATGGTTTGTTGTGTCCCGTGTGCGGTGTCTTGGGCCACTTGGCTCCTATTCACCGGTTTGCCCGCTCGGTGCGTTGTGTTGCGTGTGCGGTGTCCTGGGGCACTTGTCTCCTGTTCATCGGTGTGCCCGCTGGGTTTTTTGTGTTGCGTGTGCAGTGTCCTGGGCCACTTGGCTCCTGTTCACCGGTGTGCCTGCTCGGTGCGTTGTGTTGTGTGTGCGCTGTCCTGGGCCACTTGGCTCCTGTTCACTGGTGTGACCGCTCAATGCGTTGTGTTGCGTGTGCGGTGTCCTGGCCCACTTGGCTCCTGTTCACCGGTGTGCCTGCTTGGTGCGTTGTGTTGCGTGTGCGGTGTCCTGAGCCACTTGGATACTGTTCACTGGTGTGCCCGCTCGGTGCGTTGTGTTGTGTGTGCGGTGTCCTGGACCACTTGGCTCCTGTTCACTGGTGCGCCCGCTTGGTGCGTTGCTTTGCGTATGCGGTGTCCTGGGCCACTTGGCTCCTGTTCACTGGTGTGCCTGCTCGGTGCATTGCTGTGCGTGTGCGGTGTCCTGGGCCACTTGGCTCCTGTTTACCGGTGTGCCCGCGTGGTTTGTTGTGTTGCGTCTGCGGTGTCCTGGGCCACTTGGCTCCTTTTCACTGGTGCACCCACTCGCTGCGTTGCTTTGCTGGTGCGGTGTCCTGGGCCACTTGGCTCCTGTTCACCGGTGTGCCCGCTCGGTGCGTTGTGTTGCGTATGCGGTGTCTTGGGCCACTTGGCTCCTGTTCATCGGTGTGCCCGCTCGGTGCGTTGTGTTGTGTGTGCGGTGTCCTGGGCCACTTGGCTACTGTTCACCGGTGTGCCCGCTTGGTGCGTTGCTTTGCGTGTGCGGTGTCCTGGGCCATTTGGCTCCTGTTCACCAGTGTTGCGAGTGGTTTGTTGTGTTGCGTCTGCGGTGGCTTGGGCGGCTTGGCTCCTGTTCACCGGTGCGCCAGCGTGGTTTGTTGTGTTACGTGTGCGGTGTCCTGGGCCACTTGGCTCCTGTTCACCGGTGTGCCCGCTTCGTGTGTTGCTTTGTGTGTGCGGTGTCCTTGGCCACTTGGCTCCTGTTCACCGGTGTGCCTGCTCGATGCGTTGTGTTGCGTGTGCGGTGTCCTGGGCCACTTGGCTCCTGTTCACCGGTGTGCCTGCTCGATGCGTTGTGTTGCGTGTGCAGTGTCCTGGGCCACTTGGCTCCTGTTCACCGGTGTGCCCGCCTGGTTTGTTGTGTTGCGTGTGCGGTGTCCTGGGCCACTTGGCTCCTGTTCACCGGTGTGCCTGCTCGATGCGTTGTGTTGCGTGTGCAGTGTCCTGGGCCACTTGGCTCCTGTTCACCGGTGTGCCCGCCTGGTTTGTTGTGTTGCGTTTGCGGTGTCCTGGGCCACTTGGCTCCTGTTCAGAAGTGTGGCCGCTCGGTGAGTTGTGTTGTGTGTGCGGTGTCCTTGGCCACTTGGTTCCTGTTCACTGGTGTGCCCGCTCGGTGCGTTGTGTTGCATGTGCGGTGTCCCGGGCCACTTGGCTCCTGTTCACCGGTGTGCCTGCTGGGTGTGTTGTGTCGCGTGTGCGGTGTCCTCGGCCACTTGGCACCTGTTCATCGGCGTGCCTGCTCGGTGCCTTCTGTTGCGTGTGCGATGTCCTGGGCCACTTGGCTCCTGTTCACCGCTGTGCCCGCTCGGTGCGTTGTGTTGCGTCTGCGGTGGCTTGGGCCACTTGGCTCCTGTTCACCGGTGCGCCCGCTTAGTGCGTTGCTGTGCTGGTGCGGGTTCCTGGGCCACTTGGCTCTTGTTCACCAATGTGCCTGCTGGGTGCGTTGTGTTGCGTGTGCGGTGTCCTGGGCCACTTGGCTCGTGTTCACTTGTGTGCCCCCTCGGTCCGTTGCCGTGCGTGTGCGGTATCCTGGGCCACTTGGGGCCTGTTCACTGGTGTGCCCGCGTTGTTTGTTGTGTTGTCTCTGCGGTGTCCTAGGCCACTTGGCTCCTGTTCACCGGTGCGCCCGCTTGGTGCGTTGCTTTGCTGGTGCGGTGTCCTGGGCCACTTGGCTCCTGTGCACCGGTGTGCCTGCTCGGTGCGTTGTGTTGTGTGTGCGGTGTCCTGGGCCACTTGGCTCCTGTTCCCTGGTGTGCCCGCTCGGTGCGTTGTGTTGCGTGTGCGGTGCCCTTGGCCACTTGGCTACTGTTCACCGGTGTGCCTGCTCGGTGCGCTGCGTTGCGTCTGCGGTGTCCTGGGCCACTTGACTCCTGTTCACCGGTGTGCCCGCTCGGTGCGTTGCTTTGCGTGTGCGGTGTCCTGGGCCACTTGGCTCCTGTTCACCGGTGTGCCCGCGTGGTTTGTTGTGTTGCGTCTGCAGTGGCTTTGGCCACTGGGCTCCTGTTCACCGATGTGCCCGCTGGGTGCGTTGTGTTGCGTGTGCGGTGTCCTGGGCCACTTGGCTTCTGTTCACTTATGTGCCCCCTCGGTCCGTTGCCGTGCGTGTACGGTGTCCTGGGCCACTTGGCCCCTGTTCACCGGTGTGCCCGTCCGGTTTGTTGTGTTGTCTCTGCGGTGTCCTGGGCCACTTGGCTCCCGTTCACCGGTGTGCCCGCTCGGTGCGTTGCGTTGCGTGTGCGGTGTCCTGGGCCACTTGGCTCCTTTTCACGACGCACCGCCAGAAAAAATAAAGCGAAAAATCGTCTTTTCCGACCTCAGAAACCCCCCCAAGAATTTTACGCCGCTGTTTGGCGAGGTCGCAAAATTTAGGACACTCACAGAAAAAGACGAACAATAGAGTCGCTATGGCGAAGAAGCTGAGCGTTGCATGCCCGAAACCACCTAGCAAAGTGCGTGCCCTAGGCGCTAGGGACTTGTGCGCGCTCCATTAACAAGGAAGATGAATAGGGGCGAACACCAAGAGCAAGCGAGCCGCGGAGACGAAGAAAATGAACATTGCTTGCTTCAAACCACCTAGCAATGTGCGTGCCATAGGAGCTAGGCGGCTTGTGCGCGTCAACAACGCAAAAAGTGCACACAAGGGGGAAGGAAGGACAAATAAATAGCATGAGACGTGGGTGCAAGGACACCACACGCAAACACAAGGGAAACATGCAAGCAATAAGCAATCACGCCAACACATGGGAGACGAAAAAAAAACAAAACCAATGAGACCGCAAACCGATGAGCTAGAAACAAATACCGCCATGCATGCATTAAGACACGCTTACTCTTGGGCGCCGCAAAAAAACAAAGAGTCCACGACAAAGGGCAAAAGTAACATGACGGGAATACAATAAGAAAAAACGCTTACTCTTGGGCGTCGCGAAAAACAAAGTGTCCGTACGCCGACGAGTAAGTAGCGTGTGCCGCCAAGCAAGCAATAAGACACGCTTACTCTTGGGCGTCGCAAAAAACAAAGAGTCGAAGACATAAAGAATAAGTAGCAAAGCATGCCATGAATGCATAAAGCAAGCACGCCTAAGCTAGGACGACGCCAAAAAAAAAGCAAAGAGACCAAGACGGGAAGAAAAAGAAAGACACAATAGGAAACCGGACACCGTAGGCAGGAATGCAAGTGGCGAGTTCGCCGCGGCGTACCCCACGGTGTCTACACGTGGGGACACACATAAATGGCGTGCGGCAAGAGTGCAAAACGAAGGTTTGAATGGAAGACGAGAATGGTGGCAAATTGCATGCGTAGGAGTAGGAGCTTGTGTGCGTGCCCCAAACAAACAAAGGAGGAGAGGACAAGAGGTAGGCAAAGGCAACACAAAGTGCATGCGACAAGGGACGGGACGAAAGGAGGAACGATGCACGAGAACAAAAAGCAGGCAGGAAAGGGAGAAGAAGAATGAACGTGTGTGCCCGCCCCAAAACATAGCAACATGCGCGCGTAGACACTAGGAGCTTGAGTGCGTGCCCCAGCAAAGCCACCACAAAGGGAGAGAAAGGGAGCAGGGGAAGAGAGGAACGGGGGCGGAGAGGGAGGGGAAGGGGCGGGGAAAGCAAAGCAGAGCGGGGAGAGCGAAGGAGGAGCAACGTTGATGGGCGCGCGAAAAAAAAAAACAAACAAAACACCAAAGCACCGCGCACGCAAACAGCGAAGTCAGCAAGGAGAGAAAGAAACATGACGCCCCGGATTGGAGCGTCAGGGGCGAGTGGGAGCACGGCCCGAGCCCCCGGACTGGATCGTTGGGGGGTGAGCCCGGTGCCACGGACTGGAGCGTCCGAGGCAACGGGGAGAATACGACAAATAGACGCCCCGGATTGGAGCTACCGGGGCGGAATGAAGCACAACATTAGCCCACGGACTGGATCGTCCGGGGGTGAACCCGGCGCCACGGACTGGAGCGTCCGAGGCGGCAGAGAGAGTACGACAAGAAGACCCCCAGGATTGGAGCAACCGGGGAGGAATGAAGCACGGCGCAAGCCCCCGGACTGGATCGTCCGGGGGTGAACCCGGTGCCACGGACTGGAGCGTCCGAGGCAGCGGAGTGAATCTGACAAAAGGACCCCCCAGATTGGAGCAACCGGGGCGGAATGAAGCACGTCGCTAGCCCCCGGACTGGATCGTCCGGGGGCGAACCCGGTGCCACGGACTGGAGCGTCTGAGGCAGCGGAGAGAATATGACAAAAAGACCCCCCGGATTGGAGCAACCGGGTAGGAATGAAGCACGGCGCAGGCCCCCAGACTGGATCGCCCGGGGCTGAACCCGGTGCCACGGACTGGAGCGTCTGGGGCAACGGGGAGAATACGACAAAAAGACGCCCCGGATTGGAGCTACCGGGGCGGAATGAAGCACAAAATTAGCCCACGGACTGGATCGTCCGGGGGTGAACCCGGCGCCACGGACTGGAGCGTCCGAGGCGGCAGAGAGAGTACGACAAAAAGACCCCCCGAATTGGAGCAACCGGGGAGGAATGAGGCACGGCGCAAGCCCCCGGACTGGATCGTCCGGGGGTGAACCCGGTGCCACGGACTGGAGCGTCCGAGGCAGCGGAGAGAATATGACAAAAAGACCCCCCGGATTGGAGCAACCGGGGCGGAATGAAACACGGCGCTAGCCCCTGGACTGGATCGTCCAGGGGTGAACCAGGTGCCACGGACTGGAGCGTCCAAGGCAGCGGAGAGAATATGACAAAAAGACCCCCCGGATTGGAGCAACCCGGGAGGAATGAAGCACGGCGCAAGCCCCCGGACTGGATCGTCCGGGGGTGAACCCGGTGCCACGGACTGGAGCGTCCCAGGCAGCGGAGAGAATACGACAAAAAGACGCCCCTGATTGGAGCATCCGGGGCGGAATGAAGCACGGCGCTGGCCCCCGGACTGGATCGTCCGGGGGTGAACCCGGTGCCACGGACTGGAGCGTCCGGGGCAGCAGAGAGAATACGATAAAAAGACGGCGGCGGAGAGGAGAGGCAAGAGCAAGGAGAGGTGGGGAGGGAGGACAAGGAGGACAAGAGCCAGGGGGAAGAGGAGAAGTCACCCACGCACCCACTCACCCACTCACCTACTCACCCACTCACCCACTCACCCACACACCCACTAACCCACTCACCCACTCACCCACTCACCCACTCACCCACTCACCCACTCATGAAGCGGTACCCAGAACCTATGGCCCATGGCCCGGAGGCCTGTGAGCCGTCACACCCGTGCGGAAGCCGTTGACACCGGCTGTCAGCGGGATATTCCTGTTCTCTAACCCGCAAAATCTGGAATCCGATTTCTAACCATTAAGTCGATGTGGAATTACCATAATTTCACTGTCTTGGTCGATTTGCGGATAGAAATCGGTGAATACCCGATTTCTACCGCGATCTCTAATTGTCGGAAAGACGTCGCAGTCGCGCCGCCTGTCGTCGCCTGTTCTGTGGCCTGCATTAGATAATTCTGTAAAGCGATTTTTCTTGAAGTTAACACTGAAACAGTCTTCGAGTGATCCGCAATTTTTTTCTTGATATAACGGATCGCGTCCCAGATTTTTCCCAGAAAATCTGGGCAGCCGAAGGCGCTTTGAACCCCCAAGTGGAATAACATGGGTTACGAGCGTTCAAGCGCCCAAGAGCGAACTAACGTGCCTCATAGGCACTGTGTATGAGGTTTTGCCCCCCATGGGCATAGGATGAGGCCAAAGGATCCCAACTCAATAGGCCCAAAGGGTTGTTTATTTTGAGTGTTCTCCAAGAAGTGCACTTTTTCACGTACTTGGCGTCCAAGTACGTGTAGAAGTATGTTGAGTTGGCGTTTGTCCCACCCTTGCTTGCCTCTACATCCGGGGCATATCACTTGTCTTCCCCGGATAGTGCATATATGATCTCCATATATATATTGGCAATATATTTTGCGTGCATGCTAAAATTCGGCTTTCCGAAAGGAGGTCGATTTTGGACCAAAGCACTTGCATGCGTGTTAAGGGACCAAAGTTACATTAGAATATAGGCATACTTTGATTCTAGGCCACTAGGTTGGGTGTAGAAGGCGTGGGTAGGGTTGTATGCCATTTTTGATGTCATATCGCGTGCCCACTTCGCGGGTGCACCATTCCGAGACAAACCCGCCAATGGACCCCATATCGCACGAGGCCCTTCATTGTACTCTCAACCAACACTCGCAAGCCTAACCTTCGTGAAGGGACGCTTGTGGAGCGCTCCCGAAGCGATGCGTTGCAAGCAAGGTGTGTTTTTTGCAATATTCCATTTTTCCATCTGCCCACTTGGGAGGCAGCGCGCGCGACCTTCCAAAGCGCCCCAAGTGGAGCACATATGTGGAATCGGAGGTCATTCGTGTCAAGTCATTGTGTTTAGAAGGATTGGTCGATTAGTCAATCCAAGCCGAAGATATTATAATATATTTGTGCGCCTTTCAAGGCACTTTTGGGTGTTTTTTCGCCAATATTGCTGTTTTTTGCCCGTCATGATGTCAAGTGGCGACCGTGTATCTCAACGTTGCGCCCAATTGACATCATGACCCAAGTATGATTTGAGGGTACATACTTCGGTGCCCAACATATCTTGGACCCGGCGAAGAACTCCTCTTGGGCTTTGCGTACCGTCGCCGCCATGTTGGCGATTTGGGACCAACCCAAATCATGGGCTCACTTGGCGACCCTGCCATTCCCGAAACCGGAGGAGTTGGGCGACGTCCAAAAGATATGTTGGACACATCGGACTTGACACCAATCCTATGGCACACTCCGGTCCAAGTCGGGCATGTGCCTCATTTGCCCCAACCATGAGTGTGCGCATTTTCGGCCATTTTGAGCAATTTCCCACATTTTCTGCCCGCCATGCACCATGTTCAGCACCCTCGTGCACGCCGGACTCATGGATTAATGGACCATATATGACATGGGTGTTATGGACATTGGTCCCCATGGTTCAAACACCACGTGGGCGAAGCGGAGCAACCTTCGTTAGGGTGCCAGCCCAAAGTGAGGGTGGACAATTTTGCCATTTTGGCAATTGTGGACCCAATTGGGACTGTCACCACGCCAAGTGGCATGGAGATCTTTGAGAGACAAGGGCATGGGAGTCTTCGTTCGACTCCCGGTTGATTGCGTATGGAATGGCGGATCGGATCTCCAAGCTGGCTTGGAGATATACTATTGGGAGAACCCCCGAATTTTGGCTCATTTCGAGCAGCCAAAATGACCCCCTTTTGGGACCCAAATTTCACCCCCCCGTGTGGTCAATTGGCGGCCCCATATCTCTTTGCCCACAGAGAGCCGGGACCTAATTTCAAGTTGTACACTCAGATATCAGTCCTAGGTCCTGCCTCCTATCCTGTGAACCATTGGCCTTGCACTGGCCTGGCGAGCCACGCATGGGAATGACGCCAATTTTGATGATTTTGGCATCATGACCCCACTTGCCAAACCCGTGGTGCCCTGATGCCGGGACCTCAGAGGGAACCAGGTTGGGTGAGGGCTCCAGAGAGTTCGTACTTGAAGGGCATAGGATCAGTTGCCTCGTCCCTACCTCTGGCGGGTCCAGACCAGGGGTCAATTTTGGAGATTTTTGAGCTAATGTCAGGTTGGGCTGAAACAGCCCATTTTCAGCTACCAACTCCTAGGGGATAATGGCGGGGCCATATCTCTGGCTCAGAGGGGAGTTGGGACCTGTTGTTAGGGGAGCTTGGGGAGCCATTGTCGGTTGGCCTTGGAGCCCCTTGTTTCTCAGGAACTTGCCTGTGGCTGGGCGGGACACCTCCCCTATTGGCAGGGTTTCAGGGTCCGGACTGAGCAGGGCATGGGTTGTGTTTGAGCACCCGCCCCCACCAGCCACTGAGAGGGTCGGACCTGGGATTGGGATATGAGTTGGGACTGAGTGTCTATTGTCCTGTGATGACCTTACCCCAGTCCAGTCTTAACCCCATGTGTACATATCCTGATGTGTTGCTGTACATACTTTTGTTCCCTTGTTTCAGAGTGGCAAGGATCCTGAAACGCTTTGTCACATGACACGAGCGCAATGATGCCCCTGTGAGCGTAGTGCCTTGCCTACCTGCTCACTTGTGCGTGTCCACCGCAGCGTCCCGTGGCCAGGCCCCCCACGGGAACGCGTCAAAAGCGTTTCACCGCCGCGGGGTTACCAATCCCTCGCGTGCCACTCGGGGCCACCAACCCCCAGCAGCGCGGCGCAGCAGCTCGCAGCTCGCAGCTCGCAGCGCAGCGCAGCGGCTCGCAGCGCCGCCCAGCGACGGCGCCGAGTCCGTGAAGGAAGTGCGGGGACCGGAACTCCGTCATCAACGAGTTCCCTCGGCCGACCAGCAAGGCCGCACTCCCAGCTACAGCAACCACTTCCACAACCACCGGCCGACCAGCACCGGCCGCACTCCCAGTCCAGTGCTATGTGAACCGCTTCAACAACCACCACCAGGACCAGTCCGTTGAGCGGAACGAGAGCCCACCAAGGACCTCAAGACCAAGGACGCCCCCCGCTGCCATGGTAAACTGGCAAGAAGCGGGTAAGACGTGGCCAGGGCCCCACCCCCATGCGGTGCGCCTACTGCGTGGGTTGGTGTGGGACCAGCACTATCGCTACTGCCACCCCCAGTGCGAAGGCGGCATGCCCGGGAGCTTCGAGCTCCGCGAGGACATGGGCCCCTGACCGCCTGCAGGCAGTCGAAGACTGGCTGCGGGTGGAAGGGTTTGCCTTCCGCTTCCGCCAGAGGCGCTGGAGGGTCTGGACCTGGCCAGACAGGCCCGGCGAAGGGCTGCGCCCCAGCGGGATTGAGGAGGACGAGAAGCCCAACGAGTACCCGTCGGGCGCCACGATCAACGTCTCCATGTGGGACATGATCGAGAAGAACTTCCCAGAACCGGGGAGCGAGCGCACGCTGCAGGGCAGCAGCAGCAGCGCGTCTCCGGGGAAGGAGAAGCGGTCCGCCGGGGACAGGAAGCGGGACCGGAAGTGGCGGGAGTACCAGGAGTCCCTGGCCGCCGAAGCCGCCCAAGGCGCCAAGGACGGATCCCCAGCCCGCAGTCCCCAACGGGCCAGTGGTGGTCACCACCCCGGCCACACCACCCTTGGCGACTTCCTTCAAGTCGCCAAGCATGCCAAGGCCAAGCTCCGTCAGCTGCACCTGAGGAAGTCAGGCCCCAGCAGCGACGTGGAGTGCGCCCACCGCGGGAGGATGCCGGCCGACCAGGCCAGCTCCAGCAGCAGCGTCGCTCCCGACCAAAGGGACGTGGCGCGCGCCTGTGAGCGCGCCTGTGGGGTGCCCTGCAACCTTCGAGTTGCCCGGCAACGGGCCACGCATGCGTTGTGCCATGGAGGGCGCCGTTGGCATCGCCCAGCAGGAGGCTGCGGAGTTGGTGCATGGCATGGCCATCCACGCCTCGACCGTGGCGGCCATTGCGGCCGGACTCACGGCCGCAGCCGCCCATGATGCAGCGACTGCCCAGGTCAAGGGTGAGGTAGCGGCAGCCGACGAGGAAGCCCGCGTGACGCAGGAGGCCATTGCCTGCAAGGAGGCCGAGGTGAAGGCGCCGGAAGAGGCGCTTGCCCAAGAGAGGGCAAAGAAGGAGGCGGAGGAAAGGGCCCACGCCGAAGCGACGGCTAAGGCCCAGGCGGACGCCGCCAAGAATGACGCCATCGAGGCCGCGCGACGGAAGGTCGCTGAGGAGAGGGCCAAGACTGAGGCGGAGCTGCCGGCGTTGGAAGCGTAGAAGGCTCGGCTGCAGCAGGCCCGGGAAGCCGAGGCTGCTCGGGCTCGGGAGGAGGCCGAAGGGCGAGCTGCCGCAGCCACGGCCGCCGCAATGGCGGAAGCGGAGGCCAAGCTCCGCCGCGAGACTCCACCGGGAGGATCATGAGTGGAGACCCTTCAAAAGCTTTTCGAAGGGGACGCCTCTTCCAAGATGACGCTGGACGAGGTCGACACAGGCAGCAGTGGGAGCAGTGGCCCCACCGCCTACGGACGGAGGAAGGGTAAGGGGAAGACCCCCGAGAGGCCACGGAGGCCAGCGGGCGGACACCCCCACGACTCCGACCCCTTCTTCACCGCCAGCGACGGGGATGAACGAGGCCGCCGACATCGCCGAGGAGGGGCTGGCGGAGGAGGCGGAGACGTCCCCATGGAGCCGGAAGGTGAGAATGAGGATCTCCCTCCTCCTTACCGGAGCTCGGAGCCTTCCGAGACCGAGACGCCTAGGTGGGGCGACATGGACGAGGATGATGACATGGACTTCGACTACACGAAGAAGCCCCCACCCTCGGACCCACCGAGGCGACCCGGCGGAGACCCACCGGGACGGCCTGGCGGAGGACCATCAGGACCCCCTGGAGGACGCCCACCAACTGGACCCCCTGGAGGCGGACCACCGAGCGGGGGAGGACCCCCTGGACCGGGCGGACCCGGCGGAGGCCCTCCTGGAGGACCCCCTGGGGACCCTGACGACCCTCCAGGGGACGGCGACCCGGATGCCACCTGGCGGTGGATTGTCTACCTCCGCAGGAGGGTCCAGTTCCTGGAGCGCGAGGTAGACACGGGCAAGGGCGAGATGACTCGCATCGCCAGGGTCGCCGCGCGCGCACAGAGAGAGCTGGACATCGCCAAGATCGAGATGGTCAAGAGCGCCAACGTCGCCACTGCCAACCCAGAGGCAGCTGGACATCGCCAGGAGCGAGACCAGGCAGCTGAACAAGGTCATCAGCGGCCTGCAGCAGAGGCTGGACGCGCTGGAAGCCCGTGGGAGCGTCGGCAGTGACCACCCACCCCTGGAGTCTGGCTCGTCGGACGACGGCTGGGGACCCGGACCAGGTCCAGGCAGACCCCATGCCCCCGGCGGAGCCCCCAGGAGTCGCCCCAGCGCCAGTGCCCCCTCTCCCACCGCCCCCTCTCACCACAACGCGGGCCGCCGCAAGGAGCGCCTGCCGCCCGGCAGTGGCAGTGAGGATTGGCGTGGTGAGTGGCTCAGTGCGGAGTACCACAACCGCCGTGCTCCACCGCGGACACCGGTACGCCCCCTGACGCCCCGCACCAGCCCCGGAGCCAATCCCAATGGCTGGTGGACGTTATGGTGGACTCAGGGATGAGGTCCCCAGAGGAGAGGTCGAGTGGGATGTCCGCGGAGGTGAGGACCTGGACCTGGACCTGGAGGAGTTCGACATTTCCCCGCCGCGTGGTGTATGACGGGAGGCCGCTGAACGCAGCCGCCGGCGCCGTGATGAGGAGGCATACATGGAAGGAGTACGGCGTGAACATCTAGGTTCAGCGTACATGGAGGAACCACGGCGTGGCCACGCGGAAACCGGGGAGGAGATGGAAGTGGCAGCCGTGGGAGTCCGTGGGAGAGGCCGATGGGAACCTCGGTCGACCTGGCGGCCGGCGTTCATGGTCTCTAAGGCCGCGGATGCCGCCGTGTGGGAAGACCTGAAGGACATCAAGCCCCCCATGTACGATGGCAACCCCTCAACCTCGACCGCTTCTTGGAGAAGCTGGACGATGGGGGGGTGACCGTCACTGAGGACATGGATCCCGCAGATGCGGAGGAATATGTCTTCAGACGGTTCAGGTACCGCCTGCCGGAAGTGCTCCAAGAGCTATGCTTCGTGGCGACGAAGGAGGGGAAAATCAACACCCTCAAGGAAGCCAAGAAGTGGCTCAACGAGCAGGAGCGGGTGGAGGCTCCGCAGGTGGCTGCCAAGCGGTGGAAGTCCATCAAGCTTCAGCATGATGGACGGGAGATCCGCCTACGGGACTGGCGAGACTTCCGAGGGCAATACACCCTCTTCCGCCGCAACGTCGAGGACTGGAACGAGGGTGACGAGCAGGCTCGCCTGCTCTCCATGCTGCCGGAAGCATGGATCAAGAGGGTCACCAAGGAGGAAGCCAAGAGGGCCAAGTCCAACCACACGGTCAAGATGATGCTCCCCAAAGAGTATCATACGAACGTGGTGGCTTGGACGAGGAAGAACGTGGCCCGGGATGTCAAGCGGCAGTCCCTGCGGAACGCTCTCCTCATCACCGTCTCGGGGGATCGCGAGAAGACCGCGATGTGGCGCCTTGACGAGTGTGACGTGAGCGGCCAGACCATCCGTCCGCAGGCTCTCCCGGCGCGGTTGAGCTGCGACGAGATCCTGGAGTGGGTTGGAGAGGAGGTGCTCAAGGAGTACCGGAACCTCCACCACACCCGCGGGTTGAGGCCCGGCGACCGTGACGTGAACTACGTTGGCGAGGGGTCTGGCGGGGAAGCTGCCATGAACCCAGCGGGAGCCGACGGCGATGAGACTCTCGTCGACGATGACGACTACGATGAGCCCGCCGAGATGGCCGTTTGTGCCTTCGTGGCCAACAACCTGAACGCGGGGAGCAAACAGGGAAGCTGGAAGCCCCTGCAGCCGGGTTGGAAGAAGAAGGAGAAGAGGGACCCCCGCCGCATTGGCGACCCTCCGCTGTCCTTTGGGGAGTTCATACGAGCTCACCCTCAGGGCTGTTTCGTGTGTTATGGGAGGAAGAAAGGCTTCAACCATAACCACCGAACATGTGCCATCCACCAGGCCGACACGGAGGCCTACAGGAAGGCGCACGGGTGGAAGAATCGTGCACCCGCGGGTATCCGGGAACCCAAAGTGGAGGTCGACAAGTACGAGCTCTCCAAGCTGATGTCGGTGGTGACCGAGTTAGCCAAGGAGATCCAGGAGATCAAGAGGAACTGGGTCCCCAGGTCGGACAACAAGAACAAGGAGATCAAAGAGAACAACCAGAACAAGGACAAGGACAAGAAGCCTAGGAATAGGGGAAGGAAGAAGGGTGTCAACGAGGTTGATGCGGAGTAAAATACCCCTACTTCCACAACCGACGCCCCCTAGCGGAGCCCCTGCAGCCAAGGGCCCCAGCTAGGGCGGTCGCAGGATGGTGTCGTGGGAAGCGCCACACCATCCGAATCGGGAGTCGGCAAGCACAAAGGGACTGCCGCGGGCGGAAGGCCCGGTCCGGCACCCGACAGTCGCGGAGGCGGGGTGAGGGCAAGTGAGGGCACGAACCCTTGCACCCGTCCGTCCTTCGCGACCAAGAATGTGTTTGATGTACTTCAAGATCTATCCGAGAGTATCAAAGGATCACCCGGACCGCAGCTGGATGCTGCAGATGGGCAGCCTGAGCCCATTGTCCATGACCTGCACCAGTCGCTTGTTGAGCTTCTGGAACGGCCGGAGATCCTGAGCTTGCACGCTGTGCGCCGAGTGGGGCGTGAGCGGCAGTTGCACCTTAAGGTCCGTGCCTTATGCGGGGAAGTGGAGAGGGTCTTCGACGTGTTGGTCGACACGGGAGCTCAAGTCAGCTTGGTCAATGCTGGCCTACTTCCGCCAGAGTGTTTGACCGACAGTCGGAAACCTGTCAGGCTGAAGGTGGCGAACGGCCAGTACATGGTGGGAGGCACGAAGGAAGCGGCCATCGGACTGCAGTTCGTGAACCATCGTGAGCTGAGCCGCCCAGACCTCGCCAAGGAAATCCTCCTGCAAGGTCGCTTCTACGAGGCCGAGATGGACTGGGACATGATCGTTGGGTACGACTTCATGATGGAGACGGACTCCGGCGTTCTCCCAGCCCAGGCCTCCATGACCCTGTACCAGGACGACCAGCTCTCGTGGCTTTCGTCACCTGAGCACCATGTGGAATGCCAATGGATCCACCCCGAACGCAATCAGCTCGAAGTGGCCGCGCTGGACACTGAGCCAACTGGGCCAGCAAACCAGCAGTACGGCGTAATGCTGGAAGTGGCGAGCCGAGTGGCTGCGGACCTGGGAGCTTCGGATCTGGCCCTGGATGCGTTCCCTTCAGGAACCTCCGCCCATCTTCGGGTTTGTGAGAAGTACTGGAGCGCCCAGGACTCCGCGTGGAAGAAGCACTGGGGTCCGCATCAGGGCTTGATGTGGATCCATTGCCCCCGATGGGACATTCCAAGAGCATAGCGAAGATACGCAAGGACCGCTCCAAGGCAGTGCTGGTTGTTCCTATGGGATGCACCGAGGAGGAAAGTACCCGACATTGGGTAGTCTCATTGACCAACGTGACCTTAAACAAGGTCGTCCTACCGGCTGGAGGGAGAGTCTATCAGGACGCTAAGGGACAGCCCATGCCGCCCCAGAGATGGCCAACGGAATTCCACTATGTGGATGGGGGCCTTGATCAGGCCGACGCCACGGACTTCGTGTGTGTCAACCGCATCGTAGCGGAGCCATGGCGGCAATGCTTCGAGGTTTCCCCTGTTGACATCGGAGAATCGGAAGACCCCCTCACTGAAGAGGAGTTGGATCTCGTTCAGGGGTATATGGATCAGCCCTTTCACGACTGGGGAAGCCAGCGTGAGGGCAAGGGCCAGGACAAAGCCTGGTGGGAAGTGGACTCTATTGTCTCTGGTTCCTATGATGGGGATACCTTCGTAAGGAGGGTACTGGGCCACATGTCCAGCCAGGACGAGCCAATCGGCGGGAACCCACCCACCTACGGCGACCTGTTCCGAGACAAGGCCAGGGATGGCCCTTTGGGCCACCTGGGAAGACCACCTGAGCCGAAACCGAGCGGGGTCGCTACGCCTCAAGTAAGCTCCGTGGTCCAGGTGCCCGGTAAAGCCAAGGCAGAGTCCGATGATTGCCCCAAGATCCAGGCCTTGAGGGCCAGGCTGAAGCAGAAGTATGGTGATACCTTCTTCAGCGGAAAACCTGTGTTTCCCCCACCGGTGCGTGGACCGTATGGCGAGGCCAAGATACGACTGAAGCAGGACCCCCGTGTGTATCGGCACCGGGAGTTTGCCCTGAGGGGGGAGAGGAAGGAGGCCATTGAGAAGATCCTCCGTGACTTCATCGAGAGAGGCTCGTGGTGCCACTCCGAATGGGCCTCTCCGTGCTTCGTCGTTCCCTAGAAGGTGGCCGGTGAGTGGCGGCTCGTGGTCGACTACCGCGGCCTAAACGCCCAAACGCAGCATGACAGCTATACGCTGCCCCTCTTTGAGGACATGCTGCAAAAACAACACCGGCGGAGGATCTTCACGGTGATTGACCTGAAACATGGTTATCATCAGATGCCTCTCGCCGAGGAGTCTCGTGCCTGCACAGCCATGAGCACCCCACTTGGACCTCTCAAGTGGAAGGTGATGCCCATGGGCGTTACCAACGGCAATGCGGCTTTTCAGCGGATGCTGGAGAACCTGCTTGAGCCGGTGCGTGACTGTGCGGACCCCTTCGTGGACGACGTGATCATCGCGTCCGGGGACCCCAGTATGAGCTACGAGGAGCTCCTGGAGGCACATGAGAGGGACGTCACTCGAGTGCTGGGCCTTCTGGTTCGGCACAAACTCACCTGCAGCAGTGACAAGGCTACCATTGCGGTAAGCGAGGTGGTCTTCGCCGGCCACGTAGTTGGGAACGGGCAGCGAAAGCCCATACCTGGCAAGGTGGCTGCGATCGAGCACTGGGAGAAGCCCAAAACGGTCTCTGAGCTACGGGCGTACCTGGGGTTCTGCAACTCCTACTAGGGGTATATCAAGATGTATGCCGAGTATGCAGCCCGCATGACGACCATGCTCAAGGGCAACCGAGAGGAGACCAAAAAGCGGTCCAAGAAGGGTCTGGTCTGGACTGCTGAGTCCGACCGTGCCTTTGAGGGGATGAAGCAGGCGCTGCTATCTGCAGTGGGTCTGCACCTCGTGGATCCTGACCGAGGGTTTGTCCTGCGCACCGACGCTTCTGACTACGCCGTTGGCGGTGTGTTGGATCAAGTGCTTGATGATGAGAGGCACGTGCCCGTGGCCTTCTGGAGCCGAGTCCTGGCGGAAGGCCAGAGACGGACATGGACGCCCCGAGAAAAAGAGGGGGTAGGCCATCGTCATGGCTCTCAGGAAATGGGCTGGGTACATAGCCCTCCATCCTGTCACCGTCTGCACCGACCATCAGAGTCTGCAGTCGTGGCACAAGGAGCACGTGGACACCCCCTCTGGTCCCGCCTTCCGACGGGCAAGATGGCATGAGACCTTGGCCAAGTTCGACCTCACGGTTGTGTATGTTCCTGGTAAGGACAACACCGTGACGGACTGTCTCAGTAGGTTGGCCTATCCCGCCAGCAAGGGCATGACAGACGTGTCTGCCCATGGCGATGAGGCTGAGACCGCTGAAGCCAAGAGGATCATCGAAATCGAGCGCCTGATGGAGGAGGAGGGTGTTAAATGCTTTGTCGTCATGGCTGCGCATGCCCCCCTCGGAACGAGGATGGGCAGAGCGGTCAGAGTACTCGCCCCTGATGGAGCTGAGTCCGACAAGCACTTCTTCCCTGAGTCTTGCCTCCAGGACGACTGGACCGACGACTACGCTAGGTCTGAGGCCTTTGCAGCCGAGTATAGGGCTGTGACCGACCCTGATGACGGACAGAAGTGGCCAAAGGGGCTGACTGAGGAAGATGGCAAACTCTACCGGAACGGTAAGCTGCTAGTACCAGAGTCCCGAGTGCTCGAGCTATGTGAAGCTTGGCACCACCACATACTGCACCCAGGGGTCAAGAAGCAAGCCCTTGACATGCAGCGCCGGTTCGAGATCGACCAGATCAATCTCTACACCGCCATCAAGAAGGTCAGGAAGGGTTGCTCGGTCTGTCAGGCCTGCAATCCCGATAACCGGAACGTCAAGGGGGAGGCCCAATGGACTCCGGTGCCTGACCAGCCCATGGAGAGCGTGGCCATGGACGTCTTCTCCATGCCCGAAGTTCACATTGGCAAGGAGACCTTTGACTGTGTGGTTCTTTGTGTGGATCGCCACAGTGGCTACGTAGTAGCCGTTCCGGCACGCAAAAAGGGGTTGCTTGCCAAGGAAGTGGCAGTCATGATGATTCGTCATTGGCTGACCGTCTTTGACATCCCCCGCACCATTTGCAGTGACCGAGGGCCCCAGTTTACTGGTGGCTGGTTCAAGGCTATGTGTTCCCTCATGGGAATACGTCATGCCAAGAGCGTCGCCTATCTCAGCCGGTCCAATGGCCGGGCTGAAGTGGCTGGACGGCAGCTGTTCGAGAAGCTGCGCAAGATCCACATCACGGATCTGCGTCGGAACTGGTTTGAGGAGATGTGGCCTGCTCTGAAGGCCCATCATGACACCCCCACTCCGGGTGGTTTGTCCCCTCACCAGATTCTGTTCGGCAGGGACCCCCTGGGTCGGGGACTTCCCTTGTCTGGTGATGGTATGGCTATGGACGCCAAGGAATTCTTCGCGCGGCAAGAGGCGAAGGCGCAGGACATCCGCCAGCAGCTCGGAAAGGAGCATGCTGAGCGTCAGAAGTCCGCCCCGAGCTCGACAGCGCAGAAGTTCAGGGTGGGAGACCCGGTGTGGGTGATCAGACCCCGCCCTATGGGCACCCACCGCACCAAGACCTGGTTCACACCCGGAGAGGTGGTCCGCAGAATTGGTGAGGACACCTACCGCATCAAGGTGGGTCACGGACAGTTCCGGGAGCGCCACGAGAGTCAACTCCGTGTGCGGGAACCCGACCTCCGTGGCCAACATGTGTCCCTGGGCTACGCCGCACATGAGGCTGATTCGGACGACGATTATGCTGAGCAAGACGACTATACTGTCGAGAAGATCCTGGCTCAGCGTCCGAACGCCTCGGCACCCGGAGGCCTGGAGTTCAAGGTTCGTTGGCGAGGCTATGGGCCGTCCCACGACACCTGGGAACCCGTCTCCTCGTTCGTGCCGCGGATCAATACCCCCTTCATGGACTACATCCGCAAGCACAAGACCAAGATCCATGTCTCGGACTTGGCAGCACTCACCCGGGCGATTGCAGCCAGGGGCGCCTGATCATCGCCCTGAGCTCTGCCCTGATGCAGTTTGAGCGCTTGTGTGGTCGACGGATCGTCCCTCACTTGCTTGCTCTCTTACATCTTCCGGTGACCTGCCATCAGAGTGGCCATATACCCCCCCCTGCTGAATCCAGAGGAGGATGGCCCCTCTCTTTCACTTCTATTCGTCACCCCCCGCCTGCTGAATCCTTGGGAAACCAGGCAAGGCGACTGACCTTCATATTTTCTGAGCTCTTAGGGCCTTGAAGCCCATACGACGTTGCGCAACGGATGCCGCTGTCATCGGCATTGCGAGTTTTTGGTGTGTGGACTGGTCCCATGGCACTTGCGGGATCCAGACCAGTCTACGTGTGTCTGCAGACTATATATGGCCTGAACTCAGGCGTTTTTCTGAATACCCTCCTGCATATGCCTTATCCTAACCGGGGCGTGGTTTGGCGCTCTGTCCAGAGTGTGTTTACACGCCTATTACCCCGCTTGTTGCTTGTTTTTCTTCCCTCCAGGATATGTGCATCTGTATGTTAAGTGTTGTCAACCCATCACTGAGGAATGGACTGTTCTTTTCCCCGAGGGATGCGAATCGTAATACGATGGCGCCTTGAGTCGCCGTGTACATGCTCTTACATGAGGTCCAGCCTGGACCAGTACCTAAGTACAGATTCTTCTGTTTGAGTGAATGTGGTACCGTGTGCCCTAGTGGCTGTGATGTGCTGAGATCCTGATGGCGCCAGGCGGGAAGCCCAGTTGCCTGAATGCACTCCCAGCGGTCCGCCACTGTCAGTCCCAGTGTGAGCCTACCGACTCGCAGACGCACTTGCAGTCGGGTGGCGGCCTCCCGTGCTCCTGACCTCGGTCAGTCTGCCTGGGAAACTGGTGGTTTGAGGAGTCGACGCCTCCGCCCACACTGCATGAGGACTCCCTCATGTATGGCCTTCGTGGTAATAGGGCGAGGGAAAAGACGGCCTTGATGCCCGATCCCTTAAGGAGGAGCTCGTTCGGCTGTACCGCTCTGAACTCGCGTCGTGGATATGGACATGGTGCGCCCGAGGAAAGACCCGTGGGGACTCTCCACCAGCCTGCGGCCTTGGGAAGCCTGCGGTAGCCTAATGGATCTTTGTGGTCGCTTTCGACCTGTGGGACCACCTCGGTCGTCGTGTGACGCCTATGTTGGCCGTGTATGCCACTGCCACTGTGGTAGTGACCGTCGCAGCCGGCACCCGGTGCGCCTGGTATGGGTTAACGGGTCCTTTGGATGCCAAACAATCGCCGCCAGGACCCGGGACTTGATACTTCATACTATACTTGCAGTTACTAACAGCTACAGCACCGTACCTGTCTTACTGTGGGATTTGGGCAGCCTAACCTGCAAATCAGCCTGGAGTGAGGATGTGACACCCCCCCCCTTCAGGGGATGGTCCTGGGTACCCGCTGCGATGCTTGGGTGTTATCGAGCCCCCTCCACCGCTTGCTCTAAGGAGGGGGGTGAAGCGGTACGCAGAACCTATGGCCCATGGCCCGGAGGCCTGTGAGCCGTCACACCCGTGCGGAAGCCGTTGACACCGGCTGTCAGCGGGATATCCCTGTTCTCTAACCCGCAAGATCTGGAATCCGATTTCTAACCATTAAGTCGATGTGGAATTACCATAATTTCACTGTCTTGGTCGATTTGCGGATAGAAATCGGTGAAATACCCGATTTCTACCGCGATCTCTAATTGTCGGAAAGACGCCGCAGTCGCGCCGCCTGTCGTCGCCTGTTCCGTGGACTGCATTAGATAGTTCTGTAAAGCGATTTTTCTTGAAGTTGAGACTGAAACAGTCTTCGAGTGATCCGCAATTTTTTCGTTGATATAACGGATCGCGTCCCAGATTTTTCCCAGAAAATCTGGGCAGCCGAAGGCGCTTTGAACCCCCAAGTGGAATAACAAGGGTTACGAGCGTTCAAGCGCCCAAGGGCGAACTAACGTGCCTCATAGGCACTGTGTATGAGGTTTTGCCCCCCATAGGCATAGGATGAGGCCAAAGGATCCCAACTCAATAGGCCCAAAGGGTTGTTTATTTTGAGTGTTCTCGAAGAAGTGCACTTTTTCACGTACTTGGCGTCCAAGTACGTGTAGAAGTATGTTGAGTTGGCGTTTGTCCCACCCTTGCTTGCCTCTACATCCGGGGCATATCACTTGTCTTCCCCGGATAGTGCATATATGATCTCCATATATATATTGGCAATATATTTTGCGTGCATGCTAAAATTCGGCTTTCCGAAAGGAGGTCGATTTTCGACCAAAGCACTTGCATGCGTGTTAAGGGACCAAAGTTACATTAGAATATAGGCATACTTTGATTCTAGGCCACTAGGTTGGGTGTAGAAGGCGTGGGTAGGGTTGTATGCCATTTTTGGTGTCATATCGCGTGCCCACTTGGCGGGTGCACCATTCCGAGACAAACTCGCCACTAGACCCCATATCGCACGAGGCCCTTCATTGTACTCTCAACCAACACTCGCAAGCCTAACCTTCGTGAAGAGACGCTTGTGGAGCGCTCCCGAAGCGATGCGTTGCGAGCAAGGTGTGTTTTTTGCAATATTCCATTTTTGCATGTGCCCGCTTGAGAGGCAGCGCGCGCGACCTTCCAAAGCGCGCCAAGTGGAGCACATATGTGGAATCGGAGGTCAATCGTGTCAAGTCATTGTGTTTAGAAGGATTGGTCGATTACTCAATCCAAGCCGAAGATATTATAATATATTTGTGCGCCTTTCAAGGCATTTTTGGGTGTTTTTTCGCCAATATTGCTGTTTTTTGCCCGTCATGATGTCAAGTGGCGACCGTGTATCTCAATGTTGCACCCAATTGACATCATGACCCAAGTATGATTTGAGGGTACATACTTCGGTGCCCAACATATCTTGGACCCGGCGAATAACTCCTCTTGGGCTTTGCGTACCGTGGCCGCCATGTTGGCAATTTGGGACCATCCCAAATCATGGGCTCACTTGGCGACCCTGCCATTCCCGAAACCGGAGGAGTTGGGCGACGCCCAAAAGATATGTTGGACACATATGATTTGATACCAATCCTATGGCACACTCCGGTCCAAGTCGGGCATGTGCCTCATTTGCCCCAACCATGGGTGTGCGCATTTTCGGCCATTTTGAGCAATTTTCCACATTTTCTGCCCGCCGTGCACCATGTTCAGCACCCTCGTGCACGCCAGACTCATGGACCAATGGACCATATATGACATGGGTGTTTTGGACATTGGTCCCCATGGTTCACACACCACGTGGGCGAAGCGGAGCAACCTTCGTTAGGGTGCTAGCCCAAAGTGAGTGTGGACAATTTTGCCATTTTGGCAATTGTGGACCCAATTGGGATTGTCACCACGCCAAGTGGCATGGAGATCTTTGAGAGCCAAGTGCATGGGAGTCTTTGTTCGACTCCCGGTTGATTGCGTATGGAATGGCGGATCGGATCTCCAAGCTGGCGTGGAGATATACTATTGGGAGAACCCCCGAATTTTGGCTCATTTCGAGCAGCCAAAATGACCCCCTTTTGGGACCCCAATTTCACCCCCCCGTGTGGTCAATTGGCGGCAGCATATCTCTTTGCCCCCAGAGAGCCGGGACCTAATTTCAAGTTGTACACTCAGATATCAGTCCTAGGTCCTGCCTCCTATCCTGTGAACTATTGGCCTTGCCCTGGTCGGGCGAGCCACGCGTGGGAATGACGCCAATTTTGGTGATTTTGGCATCATGACCCCACTTGACGAACCCGTGGTGCCCTGATGCCGGGACCTCAGAGGGAACCAGGTTGGGTGAGGGCTCCAGAAAGTTCGTACTTGAAGGGCATAGGATCAGTTGCCTCGTCCCTACCTCTGGCGGGTCCAGACCAGGGGTCAATTTTGGAGATTTTTGTGCTAATGTCAGGTTGGGCTGAAACAGCCCATTTTCAGCTACCAACTCCTAGGGGATAATGGCGGGGCCATATCTCTGGCTCATAGAGAAGTTGGGACCTGCTGTTAGGGGAGCATGGGGAGCCACTGACGGTTGGCCTTGGAGCCTCTTGCTTGTTAGGAAGTCGCCTGTGGCTGGGCGGGACACCTCCCCTATTGGCAGGGTTTCAGGGTCCGGACTGAGCAGGGCATGGGTTGTGTTTGAGCCCCCGCCCCCACCAGCCACTGAGAGGGTCGGCCCTGGGATTGGGATATGAGTTGGGACTGAGTGTCTATTGTCCTGTGATGCACTTACCCCAGTCCAGTCTTAACCCCATGTGTACATATCCTGATGTGTTGCTGTACATACTTTTGTTCCCTTGTTTCAGAGTGGCAAGGATCCTGAAACGCTTTGTCACATGACACGAGCGCAATGATGCCCCTGTGAGCGTAGTGCTTTGCCTGCCTGCTTACTTGTGCGTGTCCACCGCAGCGTCCCATGGCCAGGCCCCCCACGGGAACGCGTCACTCACCCACTCACCCACTCTCCCACTCACCCTCTCACCCACTCACCCACTCACCCACTCACCAACTCACCCACTCACCCACTCACCCACTCACCCACTCACCCACTCACCCACTCACCCGCTCACCCACTCACCCACTCATCCACACACCCACTCACCCACTCACCCACTCACCCACTCACCCACTCAGCCACTCACCCACTCACCCACACACCCACTCACCCACTCACCCACTCACCCACTCACCCACTCACCCACTCACCCACTCACCCACTCACCCACTCACCCACTCACCCACTCACCCACTCACCCACTCACCCACTCACCCACTGACCCACTCACCCACTCATCCACTCACCCACTCACCCACTCACCCACTCACCCACTCACCCACTCACCCACTCACCCACTCATCCACTCACCCACTCAACCACTCACCCACTCACCCACTCACCCACTCACCCACTCACCCACTCACCCACTCACCCACTCACCCGTTCACCCACTCACCCACTCACCCACTCACCCACTCACCCACTCACCCACTCACCAACTCACCCACTCACCCACTCACCCACTCACCCCCACTCACCCGCTCACCCACTCACCCACTCAGCCACTCACCCACTCACCAACTCACCCACTCAGCCACTCACCCACTCACCCACTCACCCACTCACCCACTCACCCACTCACCCACTCACCCACTCACCCACTCACCCACTCACCCACTCACCCACTCACCCACTCACCCACTCACCCACTCACCCACTCACCCACTCACCCACTCACCGACTCACCCACTCACTCACTCACCCAGTCACCCACTCACCCACTCACCCACTCACCCACTCACCCACTCACCCACTCACCCACTCACCCACTCACCCATCCACCCACTCACCCACTCACCCACTCACCCACTCACCCAGTCACCCACTCACCCACTCACCCACTCACCCACTCACCCACTCACCCACTCACCCACTCACCCACTAACTCACTCACCCACTCACCCACTCACCCACTCAGCCACTCACCGTCTCACCCACTCACCCACTCAGCCACTCACCTACTCACCCACTCACCCACTCACCCACTCACCCACTCACCCACTCACCCACTCACCCACTCACCCACTCACCCACTCACCCACTCACCCACTCACCCACTCACCCACTCACCCACTCACCCACTCACCCACTCACCCACTCACCCACTCACCCACTCGCCCACTCGCCCACAAGCCCACTCGCCCACTCGCCCACTCACCCACTCACCCACTCACCCACTCACCCACTCACCCGCTCACCCACTCACCCACTCACCCACTCACCCACTCACCCACTCACCCACTCACCCTAACCCACTCACCCACTCACCCACTCACCCACTCACCCACTCACCCACTCACCCACTCACCCACTCACCCACTCACCCACTCACCCACTCACCCACTCACCCACTCACCCACTCACCCACTCACCCACTCACCCACTCACCCACTCACCCACTCACCCACTCACCCACTCACCCACTCACCCACTCACCCACTCACAAACTCACCCACTCACCCACTCACCCACTCACCCACTCACCCACTCACCCACTCACCCACTCACCCACTCACCCACTCACCCGCTCACCCACTCACCCACTCACCCACTCACCCACTCACCCACTCACCCACTCACCCACTCACCCACTCACCCACTCACCCACTCACCCACTCACCCACTCACCCACTCACCCACTCACCCACTCGCCCAGTCACCCACTCACCCACTCACCCACTCACCCACTCACCCACTCACCCACTCACCCACTCACCCACTCACCCACTCACCCTCTCACCCACTCGACCACTCACCCACTCACCCACTCACCCACTCACCCACTCCACCACTCACCCACTCACCCACTCACCCACTCACCCACTCACCCACTCACCCACTCACCCACTCACCCACTCACCCACTCACCCACTCACCCACTCACCCACTCACCCACTCACCCACTCACCCACTCACCCACACACCCACACACCCACACACCCACTCACCCACTCACCCGCTCACCCACTCATTCACACACCCACTCACCCACTCACCCACTCACCCACTCACCGACTCACCCACTCACCCACTCACCCACTCACCCACTCACCCACTCACCCACTCACCCACTCACCCACTCACCCACTCACCCACTCACCCACTCACCCACTCACCCACACACCCACTCACCCACTCACCCACTCACCCACTCACCCACTCGCCCACTCACCCACTCACCCACTCACCCACTCACCCACTCACCCACTCACCCACTCACCCACTCACCCACTCACCCACTCCACCACTCCACCACTCCACCACTCCACCACTCCACCACTCCACCACTCCACCACTCCACCACTCCACCACTCCACCACTCCACCACTCCACCACTCCACCACTCCACCACTCCACCACTCCACCACTCCACCACTCCACCACTCCACCACTCCACCACTCCACCACTCCACCACTCCACCACTCCACCACTCCACCACTCCACCACTCCACCACTCCACCACTCCACCACTCCACCACTCCACCACTCCACCACACCACCACACCACCACACCACCACTCCACCACTCCACCACTCCACCACTCCACCACTCCACCACTCCACCACTCCACCACTCCACCACTCCACCACTCCACCACTCCACCACTCCACCACTCCACCACTCCACCACTCCACCACTCCACCACTCCACCACACCACCACTCCACCACTCCACCACTCCACCACTCCACCACTCGGGAGAGGCCGAATAAGCGGACTAACGTGGACGGAGACTCAAATGCAAACGCCAGGGGCGCCACGAGGACGAGAAGGCGGCGGCAGGAAAAAGCAGGAGAGCAGACACGGAGAACATGCACTAGTACAAGCGAGGATGAGGGAGGGAGATAGGAAGCATGCGAGGAGCACACAGCGAGCAAGCGCACCGGTGAACAGGAGCCAGGAGGCTCAGGACGCCGCACATACAACACCGCACACAAAGAGTGCACACCGGTGAACAGGAGCCAAGGGGCCCAGGACACCGTACACACGACACAGCGCACCGAGGGAGGAACACCTGTGAACAGGAGCCAAGCGGCCCAGGACACCGCGCACGCAACAACACACAGCGAACGTGCACACCGGTGAACAGGGACCAAGAGGCCCAGGACACCGCACCCGCAACACCACACACAGAGTGTGCACGCCAGAGAGCAGGAGCCAGGAGGCCCAGGAAACCGTGCACGCAACACCACACACAGGGCGTGCACAGCGGTGAACAGGAGTCAGGAGGCCCAGGACGCCGTACACGCAACACCACACACGGAGCGAGCACACTGGTGAACAGGAGCCAGGGGGTCCAGGACACCGAACACACAACAGGCCGGGGCCGCGGCACCGGGGAAGGGGGCGGGAAGGGAGCGACCCGTGCTAGGCGCACGAAACGGTCCCCGGATGGATGAGGATCCAGAGGGCCCGCGCCACAGGGTTGCTGGCGGCCCGGTGGGGTATAAACACGGGATGAGGGATGGGATGGGGCCGCAAGACAGCCCAGGGGATTAGGCCGGGGAGGGAGCGACCCGTGCTAAGCGCACGAAGCGGTCCCCGGAAGGAAGAGGCCCCAGTGGGCCAGCGCCACAGGGTAGCAGGCGACCCGGTGGGGTATAAACACGGGATGAAGGGACAAGGGGACGGGGCGGGGAAGGGCGTGTGGCTAGGGCCGCACAACGGCCCGACGGGGTAGGGAGTCCAAGGGACGCTGGGAACGGGCCGGTGCCGGGATGAGGCACAGGGGAATGGGACATGGGAAGGCCCCATTGGAGTGGTGAACCATGGGCCAACCATGGGGAGCCTGGCCACGGGAAGTCGGGAAAATGTCCTGAACTCCGGGACGGCCGTGAGGTGTCCGCAGGGGTGAGGGTTGACCTTGAGATCCCCGGATCAATGGCCTGAGTACACGTAGGTTCACGCGTGAGCGGGACCAGGGGGAACGTGGAAAGGGTCGCCCCCTGGCCTCCAGCCGTGGATGGACGACAACCAAGTGCATCCGGGAGCCGAGTGGGTTCTCCAGCCCGTGAGGGATGGGGAGTGGTGGAATGTGGTTGACAGAGAGAAATGCTCCGCTGTCGGCAAGGGGCTTTCCACAGGAAACCCGCCTGCAGGCGCCCAAAAGGCTGTGCTAGGGGGGGAAGGCCGGGGGATCCTTCGAAGGGTGACCGGAAGGAGCTGAAACCGTGAGGGCAGCGACTGAAGGGAGCCTACCACCGGTCATGCCCCAAGGGAACCTGGTTGAAGTTCTCGGCCGTGAGGTGAGACAGGGGTCGCCAGGGGAACTGATGGTGGAGAGCACTCCTTCCCGCCAGAGGCGGCCACCATGTAAAACAAACAAGGAGATGTCAGATGAGGCTGCGGACGCGGCCGCCCTTACTTACTTACTTACTCCTTTTCACTGGTGCACCCGCTCGGTGTCTTGTGTTGTGTGTGCGGTGTCCTTGGCCACTTGGCTCGTGTTCACTGGTGTGCCTGCTCGGTGCGTTGTGTTGTGTGTGCGGTGTCCTGGGCCACTTGGCACCTGTTCACTGGTGTGCCCGCCCGGTGCGTTGTGTTGTGTGTGCGGTGTCCCGGGCCACTTGGCTCCTGTTCACCGGTGTGCCCGCTCGGTGCGTTGCGTTGCGTGTGCGGTGTCCTGGGCCACTTGGCTCCTGTTCACCGGTGTGCCCGCTCGGTGCGTTGTGTTGTGTGTGCGGTGTCCTGGGCCACTTGGCACCTGTTCACTGGTGTGCCCGCCCGGTGCGTTGTGTTGTGTGTGCGGTGTCCCGGGCCACTTGGCTCCTGTTCACCGGTGTGCCCGCTCGGTGCGTTGCGTTGCGTGTGCGGTGTCCTGGGCCACTTGGCTCTGTTCACAGGTGTGCCCGCTCGGTGCGTTGTGTTGTGTGTGCGGTGTCCTGGGCCACTTGGCTCCTGTTCACCGGTGTGCCCGCTCGGTGCGTTGCTTTGCGTATGCGGTGTCCTGGGCCACTTGGCTCCTGTTCACTGGTGTGCCCGCGTGGTTTGTTGTGTTGCGTCTGCGGTGGCTTGGGCCACTTGGCTCCTGTTCACTGGTGCGCCCGCGTGGTTTGTTGTGTTACGTGTGCGGTGTCCTGGGTCACTTGGCTCCTGTTCACCGGTGTGCCCGCTCTGTGTGTTGCTTTCGCCGTGCGGTGTCCCGGGCCACTTGACTCCTGTTCACCGGTGTGCTAGCGTGGTTTGTTGTGTTGCGTGTGCGGTGTCCTGGGCCATTTGGCTCCTGTTCACTGGTGCGCCCGCTCGGTGCGTTGTGTTGCGTGTGCGGTGCCCTTGGCCACTTGGCTACTGCTCAACGGTGTGCCTGCTCATTGCGTTGCGTTGCGTGTGCGGTGTCCTGGGCCACTTGGCTCCTGTTCACCGGTGTGCCCGCTCCGTGTGTTGCTTTCGGTGTGCAGTGTCCTGGGCCACTTGGCTCCTGTTCACCGGTGTGCCCCCGTGGTTTGTTGTGTTGCGTCTGCGGTGGCTTGGGCCACTTGGCTCCTGTTCACTGGTGCGCCCGCGTGGTTTGTTGTGTTACGTGTGCGGTGTCCTGGGCCACTTGGCTCCTGTTCACCGGTGTGCCCGCTCCGTGTGTTGCATTCGGTGTGCGGGGTCTTGGGCCACTTGGCTCCTGTTCACCAGTGTGCACGCGTGGTTTGTTGTGTTGCGTGTGCGGTGTCCTGGGCCACTTGGCTCCTGTTCACTGGTGTGCCCGCTCGGTGCGTTGTGTCCGGTGTGCGGTGTCCTGGGCCACTTGGCTCCTGTTGACCGGTGTGCCTGCTCGGTGCGTTGTGTTGTGTGTGCGGTGTCCTGGGCCACTTGGCCCCTGTTCACCGGTGTGCCTCCGTGGTTTGTTGTGTTGCGTCTGCGGTGTCCTGGGCCACTTGGCTCCTGTTCACCGGTGTGCCCGCTCGGTGCGTTGTGTTGTGTGTGCGGTGTCCTTGGCCACTTGGCTCCTGTTCACCGGTGTGCCCGCTCGGTGCGTTGTGTTGCGTATGCCGTGTCCTCGGCCACTTGGCTCCTGTTCACCGGTGTGCCCGCCGGGCGTGTTGTGTCGCGTGTGCGGTGTCCTGGGCCACTTGGCTCCTGTTCACCGGCGTGCCTGCTCGGTGCCTTGTGTTGTGTGTGCGGTGTCCTGGGGCACTTGGCTCCTGGTCATCGGTGTGCCCGCTCGGTGCGTTGTGTTGCGTGTGCGGTGTCCTAGGCCACTTGGCTCTTGTTCACCGGTGTGCCCGGTCGGTGCGTTGTGTTGCGTGTGCGGTGTCCTGGGCCACTTGGCTACTGTCCAGTGGTGTGCCCGCTCGGTGCGTTGCGTTGCGTGTGCGGTGTCCTGGGCCACTTGGCTCCTGTTCACCGGTGTGCCCGCGTGGTTTGTTGTGTTGCGTCTGCGCTGGCTTGGGCCACTTGGCTCCTGTTCACCGGTGCGCCCGCTTAGTGCGTTGCTGTGCTGGTGCGGTGTCCTGGGCCACTTGGCTCTTGTTCACCGGTGTGCCCGCTCGGTGTGTTGTGTTGCGTGTGCGGTGTCCTGAGCCACTTGGCTCCTGTTCACTGGTGTGCCCGCTCGGTGCGTAGCTTTGCGTGTGCGGTGTCGTGGGCCACTTGACTCCTGTTCATCGGTGTGCCGGCGTGGTTTGTTGTGTTGCGTGTGCGGTGTCCTGGGCCACTTGGCTCCTGTTTACCGGTGTGCCCGCTCCGTCCGTTGCTTGCCTCGTGCGGTGTCCTGGGCCACTTAGCTTCTGTTCACCGGTGTGCCCGCTCGGTCCGTTGTGTTACGTGTGCGGTGTCCTGGGCCACTTGGCTCCTGTTCACCGGTGTGCGCGCTCCCTCCTTTGCTTTGCTTGTGCGGTGTCCTGGGTCACCTGGCTCCTGTTCACTGGTGTGCCCGCTCGGTGCGTTGTGTTGCGCGTGCGTTTTCTGGGCCACTTGGCTCCTGTTCACGGCTGTACCCGCTCGGTTTGTTGTGTTGCCTGTGCGATGTCCTGGGCCACTTGGCTCCTGTAACCTAGATTAGGAGGGAGGAGGGGGGGTGGGGTGACACTTGAAGGCTACACATCGCTGTTCCTGTCACAGGTGACCCTGATGTTGGGGTAAAAATGACAGCAAGCAGAAGGCATAACAAAACCCGCACCCTGTTTTTTTCACTCAGGGAAAAAATTGTAATAGTAACCGATTTATAACCGTTGACAGAGTTACAAAACTTTGTGCAAAGTGAAAAAAACAGGGTGCGGCTTTCCATCATGTGTATAAGGCTGCATCGTGTGCAACGCACGTTTCCATTAATGTTAGGGGTAGGGTGTCTCCCTTCGGAAGTGTGACCTCGCGCGCATGGGGTAACCTAGATTAGGAGGGGGGAGGGTGGGTGGGGTGACACTTGAAGCCTACACATTGCCGGACCCGTCACAGATGACCCTGATTTTGGGTAAAAATTACGGCAGGTGGGTAACCGACCCAAACCCGCACCCTGTATTTTTAACTCAGGGAACAAATCGTAATAGTAACCTAGATTAGGAGGGAGGAGGGGGGGTGGGGTGACACTTGAAAGCTACACATCGCTGTTCCTGTCACAGGTGACCCTGATGTTGGGGTAAAAATGACAGCAAGCAGATGGCATAACAAAACCCGCACCCTGTTTCTTTCACTCAGGGAAAAAATCGTAATAGTAACCGATTTGTAACCGTTGACAGAGTTACAACACTTTTTGCAAAGTGAAAAAAACAGGGTGCGGCTTTCCATCATGTATATAAGGCTGCATCGTGTGCAACACACGTTTTAATTAGGGTTAGGGTTGGGGGTCTCCCTCCGGAATTGTGACCTCGCGCGGATGGGGGTAACCTAGATTAGGAGGGAGGAGGGGGGTTGGGGTGACACTTGAAGGCTACACATCGCTGTTCCTGTCATAGATGACCCCAGTTTTGGGGTAAAAATGACAGCAAGCGGATGGCATAACAAAACCGGCACCCTGTTTTTTTCAGTAAAGGAAAAAATTGTAATAGTAAACGATTTATAACGGTTGACAGAGTTACAAAACGTTTTGCAAAGTGAAAAAAAAAGGGTGCGGCTTTCCGACATGTGTATAAGGCTCCATCGTGTGCAAGGCAAGTTTTAATCAGGGTTAGGGTTAGGGTGTTTCCCTCTGGAAGTACGACCTCGCGCGGATGGAGGTAACCTAGATTAAGAGGGAGGAGAGCGGGTGGGGTGACACTTGAAGGCTACACATTGCTGAAGCTGTCACAGATGATCCTGATTTCCGGTAAAAATCACGGCAGGTGGGTGACCCACCAAAACCCACACCCTGTTTTTTCCACTCAGGGAACAAATCGTAATAGTAACCTAGATTAGGAGGGAGGAGGGGGGGTGGGGTGACACTTGAAGGCTACACATCGCTGTTCCTGTCACAAATGACCCTGATTTTGGAGTGAGAATGACAGCAGGTGGGTGTCCCAGCAAAACCCGCACGCTGTTTTTTTCACACAAGAAAGAAATCGCGATAGTAACCGATTTGTAACAGTTGACAGAGTCACAAAACCATTTACAAAGTGAAAAAAAAAGGGTGCGGCTTTTGGATTGAGTTAAGGGGCCTAAGGGGGCGACACTAGGGCTACACTTCTCCGTTACCGTCACAAATGACCCTGATTTTGGGGTAAAAATGACAGCAGGTGGGTGTCCCAGCAAAACCCGCACCCTGTTTTTTTCACAAAAGAAAACAATTGCGATGGTAACCGATTTTTAACAGTTCACAGAGTTACAAAACTTTTTACAAAGTGAAGAAAAACGGAGTGCGGCTTTTGGATTGAGTTAAGGGGCCCAGGGGGCCTGTGGGGGCGACACTAGGGCTACAAATCCCCGTTACCGTCAGAAATGACCCTGATTTTGGCCTAAAAATGACAGCAGGTGGGTGTCCCACCAAAACCCGCACCCTGTTTTTCTCACACACTTTTTCGGACACAACAAAAAAATCGCGATAGTAACCGATTTGTAACAGTTGACAGAGTCACAAAACTTTTTACAAAGTGAAAAAAACAGGGTGCGGCCTTTGGATTGAGTTAAGGGGCCTAAGAAGCCTAAGGGGGCGACACCCGGGGCTACACTTCTCCATTCCCGTCACAAATGACCCTGATGTTGCGGTAAAAATGACAGCAGGTGGGTGTCCCAGCAAAACCCGCACCCTGTTTTTTTCACACAAGAAAAAAATTGCGATAGTACCCGACTTGTAACAGTTGACAGAGTTACAAAACTTTTTACAAAGTGAAAAAAACAGGGTGCGGCTTTTGGATTGAGTTAAGGGGCCTAAGGGGCCTAAGGGGGCGACACTAGGGCTACACTTCTCCGTTACCGTCACAAATGACCCTGACTTCGGGGTAAAAATGACAGCAGGTGGGTGTCCACACACACACACAGGGTGCATCTAGCGGCACTGTTTTAAATTACACAGAGGTGGTGTTCGTGACAGCCCACAACACCACAACGCCAATGCCGATGAGACACACGAATCTGACGTGCACATAACACACTCAAACAAACAAACAAACAAACCCCAAATCACAATGCAGGGCAAAGGATGAACCACGATGCAGTGTTGACGTTGGAGGCTGTGCCAGTAATTTCACTTGTCTTGTTGCCGAAGATGACATTATTGATTTGCAAAATGTCATTGTACAATTGAAAACCGTCATAGAGGCAGCTGGCTATCCTAACCGCAACAACCACCCAAAACACCAAGAAACCATCCAAAAAACCATCCAAAAAAACCGAAAACCCATCAAAAAACAAAAACCATCCAAAAAACAGAAAAACCACCCCAAAAACCAAAAAACCGCAGAAAAAAACCAAGAAAACAACCTAAGCCACAGAACCACCCAAAACACTAAGAAACCATCCAAAAAGCCATCCAAAAAAACCGAACGCCAATCAAAAAAAAACAGAAAAACCACCCAAAAAACCACAAAAACACCAAAAAAACCAGAAAACCAGAATTAACCACCCAACACACCAAGAAACCATCCAAAAAACCATCCCAAAAAACCGAAAACCCATCTAAAAACAAAAACCATCCAAAAAACAGAAAAACCACCCAAAGAACCAAAAAGCCACCAAGAAAAACCAAGAAACCATGGAAAAAACAACCGGAAACACATCCAAAAAAACCAAAGAACCACCCAAAAAACCAAAAAACATCCAAAAACCAAAAAACCAAGAAACCACAAAACCAAAGCATTTTGTATACGTTGCTGCTGACTGTTGCTCCAAAGATTGCGCAGCCTGTCCTCATCGAACATGGAAAGATCGACCCCATCAACCCCGCTTTCCAGTACTGCCCGACATTTTGCTGTCATCGACAGGGTGTTTGGCTGTTCTTAAATTGCCTGAGGCACCTTTTGGCGGTCTTCTATTGGAATAACCGCGTTGCGAACCATATTGCTATAAATAAACCGCTGTATTAGATGGAAAGGGAAGGATAGGAGAAAGGGGAGGAGGAACATTCACGCAATCCTCACCGCAGTTTGCGCCCCCAGTTTCTGTCGAAGGGCACAGTTTGAGCCCCCGATTTCTGTGAAAGAGCATAGTTTGCGGCCCCAATTTCTGTGAATTGCACAGTTTGAGCCCCCTATTTCTGTGAAAGGACACATTTTGCGCCAGCAATTTCTGTCAAAGGGCACAGTTTGAGCTCCCAATTTGTGTGAAGCGGCACAGTTTGAGCCCCAAATTTCGGTGAAAGGGCACAGTTTAAGCCCCCAATTTCAGTGAAAGGGCACAGTTTAAGCCTCCAATTTCAGTGAAAGGGCACAGTTTAGACCCCCAATTTCAGTGAAAGGGCACAGTTCGAGCCCCCAATTTCTGTGAAAGGGCACACTTTGAGTCCCCAGTTTCTGTGAAAGGACACATTTTGCGCCAGCAATTTCTGTCAAAGGGCACAGTTTGAGCTCCCAATTTGTGTGAAGTGGCACAGTTTGAGCCCCGAATTTCGGTGAAAGGGCACAGTTCAAGCCCCCAATTTCAGTGAAAGGGCGCAGTTTGAGCCCCCAATTTCAGTGAAAGGGCACAGTTCGCGCCCCAGATTTTTATGAAAGGGCACAGTTCGCGCCCCCAGCTTCTGTGAAAGGGCACAGTTTGAGTCCCCAGTTTCTGTGAAAGGGCACATTTTGAGCCCCCGAGGTGACACTTGACATACCAAAAGCCGCACCCTGTTTTTTTCATCCAAGCAAAAAATCATAACAGTAACCGATTTATAACCATTGACAGAGTTACAAAACTTTTTTCAAAGTGAAAAAAACAGGGTGCGGCTTTCCATCATGCATATAGGGCTGCTTCGTGTGCACCTCCTGTTATACTAGGGTTAGGGTTACGGCGTCCCCCTCCGGAAGTCCTCTAACCTCTGGTGTGATCTAGATTGGGAGGGAGGCACCCTAATCAAGACTGAATATTGGGACCGAGCTGGTGGGGGAGGGAACATCAGCTATAACTGGTGAGGGACATCAAGAATGATTCACACATTGATGGCTCTTGACAAAGTGAAATCAGCTTGCAAGTCGACCCCATCACCACGAGGCCCACGTTCAAGGCTTTTTGGACTTCTGAGGGGCCAAAATGTCCCCAAAATGGGCTCAAAATGGGCCTATTTCACCCGTTTGTGCACCCCAAATGGTCTAGGATGAGGTCTGGAAAAATGCGTTTTTGACCCATTTTTGACCCATTTTTGGTCTCAAAACAGCCCAGTTTCAAGGAATAACCGCGTTGCGAACCATATTGCTATAAATAAACCGCTGTATTAGATGGAAAGGGAAGGATAGGAGAAAGGGGAGGAGGAACATTCACGCAATCCTCACCGCAGTTTGCGCCCCCAGTTTCTGTCGAAGGGCACAGTTTGAGCCCCCTGATTTCTGTGAAAGAGCATAGTTTGCGGCCCCAATTTCTGTGAATTGCACAGTTTGAGCCCCCTATTTCTGTGAAAGGACACATTTTGCGCCAGCAATTTCTGTCAAAGGGCACAGTTTGAGCTCCCAATTTGTGTGAAGCGGCACAGTTTGAGCCCCAAATTTCGGTGAAAGGGCACAGTTTAAGCCCCCAATTTCAGTGAAAGGGCACAGTTTAAGCCTCCAATTTCAGTGAAAGGGCACAGTTTAGACCCCCAATTTCAGTGAAAGGGCACAGTTCGAGCCCCCAATTTCTGTGAAAGGGCACAATTTGAGTCCCCAGTTTCTGTGAAAGGACACATTTTGCGCCAGCAATTTCTGTCAAAGGGCACAGTTTGAGCTCCCAATTTGTGTGAAGCGGCACAGTTTGAGCCCCGAATTTCGGTGAAAGGGCACAGTTCAAGCCCCCAATTTCAGTGAAAGGGCGCAGTTTGAGCCCCCAATTTCAGTGAAAGGGCACAGTTCGCGCCCCAGATTTTTGTGAAAGGGCACAGTTCGCGCCCCCAGCTTCTGTGAAAGGGCACAGTTTGAGTCCCCAGTTTCTGTGAAAGGGCACATTTTGAGCCCCCGAGGTGACACTTGACATACCAAAAGCCGCACCCTGTTTTTTTCATCCAAGCAAAAAATCATAACAGTAACCGATTTATAACCATTGACAGAGTTACAAAACTTTTTTCAAAGTGAAAAAAACAGGGTGCGGCTTTCCATCATGCATATAGGGCTGCTTCGTGTGCACCTCCTGTTATACTAGGGTTAGGGTTACGGCGTCCCCCTCCGGAAGTCCTCTAACCTCTGGTGTGATCTAGATTGGGAGGGAGGCACCCTAATCAAGACTGAATATTGGGACCGAGCTGGTGGGGGAGGGAACATCAGCTATAACTGGTGAGGGACATCAAGAATGATTCACACATTGATGGCTCTTGACAAAGTAAAATCAGCTTGCAAGTCGACCCCATCACCACGAGGCCCACGTTCAAGGCTTTTTGGACTTCTGAGGGGCCAAAATGCCCCCAAAATGGGCTCAAAATGGGCCTATTTCACCCGTTTGTGCACCCCAAATGGTCTAGGATGAGGTCTGGAAAAATGCGTTTTTGACCCATTTTTGACCCGTTTTTGGTCTCAAAACAGCCCAGTTTCAAGGCATTTTGGGATTTTCGGAGTACCAAAATGGGCCACCACAAGCTCAAAACAGTCCAAAAACACTTGTTTTAGCGTCGCACATGGTCTAGGATCATTTTTGAGAAAAGTCATCTTTTTGCCCCTACTGGACCCTGTTGACCCATTTGGGCACCCACCTGTTTGGGCCTCAGCTTGCAGCTTGCCGGAGCCTGGTGGGCCTAGGCATTGGGGTCTAGGCGTCCCTTTGGGCAATTCTGAGGGGTGGAAACCACAAAAAGTGGGGGGTTGTGGGTGGAGTAGGTGCCCTCGGAATCGCATTTTGAGCCATGTAGCCAAAGATATGGCCTATTCTTGGTTTGTGGCTGTCGGCATTTGGAGCTTCTGGGGGCCTTTTTAGGCCGTTTCCTGGACATATCATGGAGTTAGAGGGCGGCAAAGAGCTCGTTGACACGGGGAAGTCAAGCCGCACATGGAGTGTAGCCACCGTTTCCCTTCGTTTCGCCGTTTTGAATGTGTTCTAGGGCTTTTTTGGCCCAAAAATGGCTGTGTTTGACCCTAAACTGCAGTTTTTGAAACTGAGGTCCGCCACTTGCGAATCCCGTTCCCCGCCAAGGAAAAATACCTAGTACAAGGTGACATCCACAAGTGCAAAAGGATGAGCACAACATATTATACCAATACACAACCATTCTAAGGACACGAAGAAAACAAACTACAATCGGCTTTCGCTTCACCGCGATCCCGTTTCTTATGCATTAGGCACGTGATGATTCATTGATGCACTGCTTGAGTGCGATGGCCCCCGCCACCACAACGGCCGGTAGCAGGTAAGAGGGGCTTTGCGGGCAGATGCTACAGGACTCAAGCCATGCACATTCGTGTACGGCGAGGGTGGGGGGTCAGGCGAGGGTTGTCGGAGTTCAGGCGTCGAAGAAATAAATGGAGGGTGGTTGGGAACTTATAGGGGCTAAAATGTGTCGAAAATGGGCCCAAAAAGAGGTCATTGGGCCCACTACTTGGGTGTGAACCCCACTAGACAGTGACCAAAGGTGTTCGTTCAACATCTACATTGGTTTCCGTGCCAATTCCCCCCTACAAGGACATGCTAGGCAACTGTAACTACCCAAAAATGGCATTTTCTGGTCATTTTTGACAGATTTTGAAACCTGGGTGCGCTACCCGCGAAGCCCGTTGCCGGTCGCCACCATCGAGTTTCTCGCTCAAACCTCCTGTGTGTGTACTTCACACCCATAGGTATCATGCACCGAAATCTCAACCAAATCCAAAGCACCACGACGGAGTTCTGTTTTTTAGCCATTTCGCGCGTGCTGCTGCTTGCTTGCTTGCTTGCTGCTTGCTTGCTGCTTGCTGCTTGCTGCTTGCTGCTGCTAAACCTGGTAGGTCCACCCTGGACACTAAAAAGGGTTATAAAACCAAGACTGGTTCCACCAGCTCGGTGACCCTAACCCTAATAAAGACGGGAGGTGCATACGATGCAGCCTTATACACACCATGGAAAGCCGCAACCTGGTTTTTTCATGTCGGGAAAAACTCGCGACAGTAACCGATTTATAACGGTTGACAGAGGTTCTCCCTCCGGAAGTGTGACCTCGCGCGGATGGGGTTCTGCGCCAGCTATGCTGACATGACCAGCTGCACGGCAATTGGAGCTGAAACGCAACACACACACAGGCACACACGGCGAGAACACCAAAGTCACAACCTGATGGGGTCCTTGACACGGGTCGGTGTTGCACGATGGAGATTGGATTTTTCTGCAGCGTAGTGCACCAGACTGTTCGCGTGCCAACAAGTGGGCCGTTGTGCCTTAGGAGTCCTATATGTGCACGTCCAGACACACACACACACACAACACACACACACACACAGACACACACACGTGCGTGAATTAACAACAGGCTTCTCCAAGGGTTAGGGTTACGGCGTCTCTCTCCGGAAGTCCTCTGACCTCTGGTGTGATCTAGATTGGGAGGGAGGCACCCTAACCCTATGCAATGCACGCCACCCCCCTCCCCTTTACCATGAAGCGTGCTTGGCAAAAGACAGAGGAGACAACAGAGATGTTGAGCTTGAAAAACCAAAAAATATCTGTGAGTTCACAGTCCAAAGATCATACTCACCGTGCAGGCAACAATCACAAATCAGTCCCCTCACGGGCTGCTGCATCGTGGGTAAACCAGCTGACGCTTCAAGCAAATCCTGCATTCATCAACTGGCACACACCGTTGCCATGATTGGCGCAGTCGCTGCGCCACATTGTGGCACTTGGCCACAGAACATCAAACAATTGGCTGTTGAACACACCATAGTACAGACCATTGAAGTAGATGACAAACTGTCTGCTACACACACTAGCAAATCTCCGGCAGCACCGGGTTGATAATTTGCATCATAGCCAGGATGCGCTTGACCACATGGATAATGTTTGGTAACCAGGTAGAGGATGCAAAGAGACTGCAATGCAAAACCGGCAGGTGTAGATGGTTCCCCCCTGACCATCGCTTCCACCTTGTACATGACCGTCATCGTGACCAAATTGTGTGTCGAAAAGCAACAAGGGGGCTTGACTCTCTTCTGCAGCACACACAGTGGGCAGATGGCGGCACAATGCACCGTACCTTCAGATAAACGTGGAATGGCACGCCCCCTGGACCCACCACCTGCACAACACCTGACTAGCAGATATGGCTGAGTATGATGGATCCATCAGTATGCACAGGCTGTGTGATGCAGCAACAGTCGATTTGATTCTCAGTGCCCGGCCATGCACACGTTAGCAATCCTTGGTTGTTTCAATGCCCCAATCTTTCACCATTTTCGCATCTCCACCCCTCTGCCCATGAGACGGGTGCCCATGTGGACCCGTCTCACCATGAGACGGGTACCCATGTGGGTTCTGCATCTGGGTTGTCCAGCCACTGTATGTAAGTGCTGTTGTGTCTGGGCTCCCTAGCCACTGTGGGGGAGTGCTGTTGTATCTGGTCTCACTAGCCACTGTGTGTAAGTGGTCCTGCATCTGGGTTGTCCAGCCACTGTGTATAAGTGCTGTTGTGTCAGGGCTTAATAGCCACTGCGCGCCAGTGCTGCTGCATCTGGGCTGTCCAGCCACTGTGGGTAAGTGCTGTTCTGTCTGGGCTCAATAGCCACTGTGTGTAAGTGCTGCTGCATGTGGGTTGTCCTGCCACTGTGGGTAAGGTAAACAAAGGCAAGAAAAGGCAAAAAAAGGCAAAACAAGGTAAGTGCTCCTGCATCTGGGTTGTCCAGCCACTGTGTATAAGTGCTGTTGTATCTGATCTCACAAGTCAATGTTGCTAAGTGCTGCTGCATCTGGGTTGTCCAGCCACTGTGGGTAAGTGCTGTTGTATCTGGGCTCAATAGCCACTGTGTCACCAATCGTTGGTTGTTTCCATGCCCCAATCTTTCACCCTTTGCGCAATTCAGATGGCTTGCAGTGATGGGAATACCTGCAGTCAGCCTTTTTGTAGGAAGCAGTCTTTTGTCCCCGGCTGGTCACATGCTCCGTTCTTCTTTAAATTTTGCTTTCTCATGGTGTCCATCAGGGTCTGGTCACCCCACAGTATCTCTTGCTCCAAGAAACCCCAGTCTCAGGATTGCGGGTGAGACGTGGCATACACCGCACAGGTGCAAGAATATCGTGCCAAACATCGCCCTCTGTGAAAGACACACATATGCAAAATGGTCATGACCTAACAGACGATTAGGGGTTGAAGCTGTCGTGTCTGTCGTGGCCACAAACCTACTCCATTGATGCATGTGGACCAGAGGCAGGGTTACAAGCGCAATGCAACAAACCCTTCTCCCCCGCCCCTTCTCTCTCTCTCTCTCTCTCTCTCTCTCTCTCTCTCTCTCTCTCTCTCTCTCTCTCTCTCTCTCTCTCTCTCTCTTCTCTCTCTCTCTCTCTCTCTCTCTCTCTCTCTGGAACTCCCTACTTCGTCTGCATTCAACAAAAAAAAGGGGGGCGCCTTGCACGCCAAGAGAGTGGATCCATTCTGATGGTTGAGGTCTGCACTTGACCAAAACGCGTACAACTGAGGCTGTGAATAGGACCGCTTTCATGATTTTGCCACCTTGGTTTTGGCTGTTGATAACCCATTGCACATGAGCAGCCCTCTAGAGTGAATCGCACGGCGCAGAAAGGCCTGGGCCTTTCGCGTGGGTAGATGGTAAAAACCGTCTCTGTTGAATCGTGTATGGTCGGGAAAAAGGAATCTCGAATCTGTGCCCCCTGCCAATGCATCGGCGACATGCTTCAGCTTCCACGGTTCGCTCTCTGCACCATTACTGTATGATTGTAGGGGCTTTGCACACTCATGGAGTATGGAGTGTACTTTGAGTGGCGACTGGTCCAACCGCAACATGTTGTGTGCCACTGGTCCCTCCTCCAATGGCACTTGCAGGTAACTTTGGTCCACCTGATCAAGCGTTGTTTGTGCAAGTGCATTCAAGACCGTAAAGAGAGGCACCTTTGGTGATTCCAGAACCACATGGAAAAACAGGAGCGCAAACAAGCGGTCGCGGACACTCAAATCCATGGCCCCCTCACAGAAATCCCTCAGCCTTCCCCAATCTTGCCGGTCATATTGCTTGCGACCTTGAGAATCAAAGCTGTCAGACTTCTGGTCCAAATAGTGATACCCAATTTTCTTTTGCATGCCCTAACTTTGCATAGAATAATACAGACTTCTGCCATAGTCGCTTTTTGTTTTGTGGGACCCCTTGCATTGTGAGAGGAAGTTTTGAATGTTCTTCTCATCGAAGCAATGTCTTGCTTTATCCAGTAATGATATATCACTGTCATCCCCTACGTCTTGTCCCAAAGTGCTGTTTAGGAAACGCTTTCTTCTCTTCACAATCTCCTGCCGTGAACGTCGGGTGAAATGAAAGGTCCAAAGATATTTCTGGAGCTGCCTTATGGCATACCGGTGCACCGTTTCGCATGCTGTCATTTTTGACCAATCTGTTTTTGTTCTGGTGAGCAAGAATTTTTTTCTATTCTTGTATGTTTGATCCGCTTTACATCACTGCATGCCGCTTGATGAATAAGCCTGAACGCGTTCGGTTGGACCATGAACAATGCCCGAGTGAATCATGGCCTGTATCTCAGAACAGCTCATGGTGCCACTGAGTTTCAAGGTGGTGTGGTAGCCGCGGTAGCACAAGTAACCACATACCTAATGGATGCACAAATGTCCGCAGCGTTGGCAAGTGTTGCAGTCCCAATCTCCAAGCAGCCGTGAAAATCGTTCATGCAACAAATTTCCTGGGTGAACCATGAATGGACACGAAGGATGGGAGTCCACAAAGTAAAAGGTGCTGTCCGCTTTGTGCAGGAACCGTGTGAGATGCGGAAGTGAATGTGCCATCCACCAGGCAGCCCTTGAGAGTCTGTTTTGGACTGTGCAGGAGAGCAAGTGGAAAAAAAAACGCAGTGCACGGTGATTGGCGGGGTTTCTAAGGAATAGCAAAGGAGATTTGCTGGTAATCTCAAAAAGCTGGAGCATCATTAAAGGATGCTTGTAAAGGCGTCTTGGAATTTGCCTTTAAGAGAAAGAATGCTCCTTCTTTGTAGCATGGGGTGGACAACACATCCGTTTCTTATTGAAGTGTTGTGCTTCGCAAAGGACAATATTCTGTGCAGGCTTGCAGGATACACTTTTGGATCATCATCAAGGACGGTCAAGTTCACCGGTGCGCCAACTCCGTCCGTCGCTTTGCTCGTGCAGTGTCTTTGGCCACTTGACTCCTGTTCACCGGTGTGCCTGCTGGGTGTGTTGTGCTGCGTGTGCGGTGTCCTAGGCAACTTGGCTCCTGTTCACCGGTGTGCGCGCTCCGTCCTTGGCTTTGCTTGTGCGGTGTCCTGGGTCACTTGGCTCCTGTTCACCGGTGTGCCCGCTCGGTGTGTTGTGGAGCGTGTACGGTGTCCTGGGCCCCTTGGCTCCTGTTCACCGGTGTGCTCGCTCGGTGTGTTGTGCTGTGGATTGCGTGTGCGGGGCGCAGACTCGTCCATCCGGACGGCGGCTGTTCGTAGCCGGCAGGGGCTGGGTACCCTCCGGGCGCGCACTCGTCCATCCAGACGGCGGCTGGTGTTCCTGGGCACCCGTTCTCGAGCCGTGGCTCGTTGCGTGTTGTGCGCGCTGTCCGGGTTTGCGGCACCCGGCGGCCGTTGTTGCTTGGCACCTGTCCGTGTGCCTTGGTTGTGGCCGGCGCCGTGCGTCTCCGGTGTGCCTCGTGGCCCCGTGTGGTGCGTCGCGCCTCGTCCACTCCGGTGGCTCTCGGTGCTATGGTAGGCTTTCCCGACGCCGTGGTGCCTTTCCCCACCCCGGGGTTCTCCACCCGGCTTTACTAGGTGGCTGCGCGGGGCACGCGGAGGCCGGCCGAGAACCGGGCTCATCGTGCCTGCCGCTGGCCCCCGCCTAGGCGGGGGCGCTGGGCTCACTCCGCGTTGTACCCGCTCGGGGCCCCGCGATGGGGTTTTCCCTGGCGGGTCCCTCTGGCGTCGGTCTTGGGCTGCGTGCGCTGCGGTGGTTGGCGTGTGTGGACCCAGTCACCGACGCGTCCGGTTTCCCGTACCGTCCGTCGTTTGACGGGGGACTCGGCCGGTGCACCGGGGCTGTTTGGTGTGGACGCCGACACCTCCCCTTGCGGGTCGGACGACGCCACGCCCGGGTCCTGTGCGTGTGTGCGTGTGCTCGTCCATTTCCTGGTCGGGTCGGGCGGGCCGGCCTCCCGGGCGCTCTGGTGCGCCTCACCTTTTCCTTTGGCCGCTTTGTCTGTCTGCTTTGCTTGGCCCCCTCTGGGCAGGGCCTGCCCCTCTCCTGTTCCTTTGTTTGCCCCCCCCCCCTTTTTTTTTTCCTGCGTTGTTCCCCTTGTGCGCCTCCGTTGTCTCTTGCTTTCTCTGGTTTCCGGCCCCGGGTGCCTCGGGCCTTGGCGCTTTCTTTCTATTTTTTTCTCCCTCCCCCCCCCTGTCTTCTTCTTTTGTTTTCTTTTTTCTTTTTTTTTTTCTTCGCTTTGGCTGGGCGCCCCCGTTGTCTCCGGCTTTCTCTGGTTTCCAGCCCCGGGTGCCCTTGGCCTTGGCGCTGTGTGTTGTTTGTTTTGTTGGTCTCCCGCCTCTGGGCTCTCCGTGCGCTCTTGCTGCTTTTGTGTCCTGCCTGGCCGCTGCCTGCTCCCTGGTGGTTCCCCCCCCCCCCCCGCTTTTGTGTCTCGCGGTTTTCGTCGCTGCAGCTCGGTGCCCCGTTTTTTTTTATTTTCTGCTCTGCTCCTGCCTGCTGGCTTGGCGCTCGTCAGCGGTTGTCGTCTGCTGCCCCCCCCCCCACCCTCCTCTTGGTTGTTTTGTTGGTCTCCCGCTGCCCGGCTCTCTGTGTGCCCTCGCTGCTTTTTTGTTTCCCGCCCGGCCGTTGGCTGCTCCCCTGTTGTTGGTGCCCCCCCCTCCCCTTCTGTGCCTCGCGGTTTTCGTCCCTGCCGATGGGTGCTCCGTTTTTTTTTTTCTGTTGCTCTGCTCATGCCCGCTGGCTTGGCGCTGGTCGGCGGTTCTCGCCGTCTGCTGCCGCCCCCCACCCCCCCCTTCTCTTGTTTGTTTTGTTGGTCTCCCGCTGCTCGGCTCTCCGTGTGCTCTCGCTGCTTTTGTGTTTCGCGCCTGGCCATTGGCTGCTCCCTGGTGGTTGCTGCCCTTCTCTTCTCGGAGCTTGGCAATTGTATCGGCATTCATGGGCTCTGGCACAGTCGAAGTCATGGGAGCCGCAGCTGCAGTCGGCATAGGATTGACGTGCGGTGTTGGCATAGGATTTGAAGGACACATTATAGAAGTCGAAGTTGGCGGACCCATCATAGGTAGGGGTCTCGAGACCGCAGCACCCGCGGTGTTCGTTGTTGTCTTGGCGCGTTCTGTACCTCTTCGAGTTGATCGCCGGCCGCCATGTAGGCTTCTGCGATGGTCTCCACCAGCGTATCGAAGCCCAATGGTCTTCCAGAACGCCATTTCGAACGGACCTCAACAATGTACTGCCGGCGGACGTCATCATTCGACAACCCTTCAACAAATCGAGAGTTAACGAGGTAACCCATCTGGAGGTCACTGGTATTAACCTTCGACTTGATGACGCAAGTCCAAAACTGCTTCAGGTAGTCCGCATGCTGAGGGAACTCACTTTCTCTCAAGGTCATCATTCTCGAGAGGTACACAGGCTCATGGGATATGCAATCGAAGCGTTGACCCAACGTACGCATGAGTAAGTAAGTAAGTAAGGAAGGGCGGCCGCGTCCGCAGCCTCATCTGACATCTCTTTGTTTGTTTCACATGGTAGCCGCCTCTGGCTGGAAGGAGAGCTCTCCACCATCAGTTCCCCTGGCGACCCCTGTCTCACCTCACGGCCGAGAACTTCAACCAGGTTCCCTTGGGGCATGATCGGCGGTAGGTTTCCTTTAGTTGCTGCCCTCACGGTCCCAGCTCCTTCCGGTCACCCATCGAAGGATCCTCCGGCCTTCTTCCCCTAGCTCAGACTTTCGGGTGCCTGCAGGCGGGTTTCCTGTGGATAGCCGTCGCCAACAGCGCAGTATTGCTCTCAACCACATTCCACCACTCCCCATCCCTCACGGGATGGAGTACCCACTCGGCTCCCGGATGCATTTTGGTGTCGTCCATCCGCGGCTGGAGGCCAGGGGGCGACCCTTTCCACGTTCCCCCAGGTCCCGCTCACGCGTGAACCTACGTGTTCTCAGGCCATTGACCCGGGGACCTCAGGGTCAACCCTCACCCCTGCGGACACATCACGGCCGTCCCGGAGTTCAGGGCATTTTCCTGACTTCCCGTGGCCAGGCTCCCCATGGTTGGCCCATGGTTCACCACTCTATGGCGACTGGTTTCCCAATCCCACGGGGCTGTTGCTTGGCGCTTTCTGCCATCTTTCCCTGCTCTGTTTCATTCGCCACCTCGCGATGTCCCGTTCCCCTTTGCCTCATCCCGTCAGCAGCCCAATCCACACGTTCCGCGGTTTGCCGTTCTCCAAGGGCTCTGGTGCGGCCCTTGCCACACTCTTTTCTGGGTCCCGTCTCCTCATCCCATTCCTCATCCCATCTTTATAACCCACTGGGCCGCCAGCAACCCAGAGGCGCGGGCCCACAGGATCCTCATCCATCCGCGGACTGTTTCGTGCTCCTTGCACGGGTCGCTCCTATCCAATCCCTTTGTCCCGCGTTCATGGTGCGTTCTCTCGACCAGTCCCGGATGATCCTGTCCCAGGCGTCTGGCCACATTTCCCATGTCGAGGCCCTATTGGCCTACCTGTGTAATGGCAGGTGAACACAGCGCCTCTATGCGGCTGTGGCCCAGCAGGGACGCCACTACACGTACCCCCACTAGGGCTTGGAGGGGTGGTGTGATCGGTATGCATGCACCGCTTGTGGTCTTGCCGTCCTTGACGTCGTGGTTCAGTCCTCGCCATCCCCGGCAGATGGCCCTTCTGATGTTTGTCCCTCGGCCGAGGGTCCTTCTTTCCTCTGTTCCCCCCATACCTGGCTCGGGCGTGTTGCCCTGTGTGTCATCTGCGCCCTTGGTTATGTAGGGTGGGCTGCCCAATTGATCACCTGCGTTAGTGCACGAGAATACAGCGGCTTTTTTTTCGCGGCTGTGGCCTAGCAGAGACGCCACTACACGTACCCCTGCTAGGGCTTGGAGGGATCGAGTGCTTTGCTGTGGTGCCCCGCTTGCGTACTTGGTGTCCATGATAATGTCCCCCCTCCGTTTCTAGGGGGATGCCACTCCAGTTGTTGTTCCCCCACCTTTCCTGGCTCGGGCATCTTGCCGTTCGTGTGACTCCACCCTTGGTCTTGCTGGGTGGGTGGCCGCGGGTGCACCTCTTCCCCCTACGTGTCCAACCTACGGTAGGAGTGTGTCATGCTTGGTGGGCGTGCGGAGAGGCGTAGCTAGCAGCAGTCACGTCTGGTTTGCCATACCCGGATTACCGGGCCCGCCTCTGCGCGGACAGGTCGCCGGCCCCGGATGATCCAGTCCGGGGCGCCAGGCCGCCTCTTGTCCCTGGATGATCCAGTCCGGGGGGCGGTGGCACCTGCTGCTTGATCCGCCCCGGATGATCAAGCCCCGGGCGTCAGATCTTTTATCACCGGATGATGCTCCCGTTGTGCTTTGGCCGCTCCTCCTTGTTTTGCCCAGGACGATCTTGTCCTGGGCACCTCTTGGTGTCTTCAGCGCTTCGCTGCATCTCCACGGGCTCCTTGTCCTGGCTGTTTCACGGCTTCTCCCCTGGTCTTGTCCTCTTGGCTGTTGTTCCGCTTCACCGCGGTCTTGTCCACTGCTTTTCCTCACTGAATCACCTTGGCCTTGTCCTCTGCATGGTTGCCCTGCCTCTCCTCGGCCTGGTCCTCATCCGCGCTTCTCTGCATCACCACAGCCTTGTCCTCTTTGCTGCTTCTCTGCATCACCGCGGCCATATCCTTTGGGCTGTTTCTCTGCTTCACCTCGGCCCCGTCCATATTTTTGCTGTACTGCGACTCCTCAGCCTCCGCCTCATCTTTGCATCACTGCTTCCCCATGGCGTTGTCCTTTGCGTTGCCTCCGGTCGTGACTCCTTCGCTGCCCCACCTCGGCCTCGGCCTCTTGTTTCATTCGGCTCTGGCCGCCACTTTCCCACTGACGCTCCAGCCCGGGGGCTCGGGACTCCTTCCGCTTGATCCGCCCCCGGGAAAACCCCGCGGCGGCAGGCCTCCTTTCCCCGGTTGATCCAGTCCTGTGGGTTGTGGCTGCTCCTTGTTGTTGTTCTGCCCCGGATGATCCAGTCCGGGGTGCGGCGGGTCCTGCTGCTTGATCCTACTCGGATGATCCAGCCCGGGGCGTCTAGCCGCCGCTTGTCCCTGGTAGATCCTGTCCGGGGGAGTTGGCTCCTCCTGCTTGTTCCGCCCCGGATGATCCAGTCCGGTGCGACGTGCCGCCTCTCGTCCCTGGTGGATCCCGTGCTAGGGGCGGCGGCTCCTGCTGCTTGTTCCGCCCCGGATGTTCCAATCCGGGAGGCGGCGGCTCTTGCTGCTTCTTCTGCCCCGGATGTTCCAGTCCGGGGCGTCGAACTCCTTGCTCCGCTTTTTGCCGAGGTTTTGTTTTGGCCGCTCCTTCCTGTTTTGCCCTGGATGATCCAGTCCCGGGCATTTCTTGGCCTCGTCACCACATCGCTGCTTCTCCTCGGCCTCCTCCTGGCCTTATCTGTACTGCTTCTTATCGGGCTCTTCATCTTGGCTGGCTCTTGGCTTCTCCTCGGCCACTTCAACTTGACCGCTGCGTCGCATCCCCTCGGCCTCCTCCTCTTGTGTGATCCTCTGCTTCACCTTGGGCCTTTCCTCTGCATGGGTTCACGGCTTCTCCTCGGCCTCGTCCTCATTACCGTTACTCTGCATCCCCGCGGCCTTTCTCTCCGGTCTGCTTCTCCGCTTTCCCTCGGCCCCGCCACATCTTTGCTACACTGCATCTCCCCGGTCTCATCCTCTGCCCTGCTTCAGTGCTCCTCCCTGACGTGGTCCTTTCTGCTGCTTCCGGACCAGACCAGTTGGCGGGGGCTCCTCCTGCTGGTTCCGCCCCTGACTATCGTTCCCTGGGTGGCCCTTTGTGTTTCCTGCCTGGCCGTTGGCTGCTCCCTGGTGGTTGCTGCCCTTCTCTTCTCGGAGCTTGGCAATTGTATCGGGATTCATTGGCTCTGGCACAGTCGAAGTCATGGGAGCCGCAGCTGCAGTCGGCATAGGATTGACGTGCGGTGTTGGCATAGGATTTGAAGGACACATTATAGAAGTCGAAGTTGGCGGACCCATCATAGGTAGGGGTCTCGAGACCGCAGGACCCGCGGTGTCCGTTGTTGTTCTGGATGCGTTCCGTACCTGTTCGAGTTAATGACCTGCCGCCATGTAGGCTTCTGCGATGGTCTCCACCAGCGTATCGAAGCCCAATGGTCTTCCAGAACGCCATTTCGAAACGGACCTCAACGATGTACTGCCGGCCGACATCGTCATTCAACAACCCTTTCAACAAATCGAGAATTAACAAGGTAACCCATCTGGAGGTCACTGGTATTAACCTCCGACTTGATGACGCAAGTCCGAAACTGCTTCACATAGTCCGCATGTTGAGGGAACTTACTTTCTCTCAAGGTCATCATTCTCGACAGGTACACAGGCTCATGGGATATGCAATCAAAACGTTGACCCAACACACGCATGACCTCGAACCAGTCATCTTGTACAACTTTCGTCAAACCGTGATAATACTCGACAGCATCGCCTTCGAGGAGGAACGGTATGGTGGTGACCTGATCGACGGCTGAAGTGACATCCGACAGAGCGAAGGCTCGCATAAGGTCCTCCTTTCAAGTTCGAAATTCTCCTGATCCTGGTTTCCCAGAAAATAATGGAATCAACTTGCGTAGGCGTTGAAGACGACGTCCCAGGATCTCAAACGTTGGAGCACGAGGAATCATGGCATTCACCGGATTGGCTTGATTCATTGGATTGTCTGGATTCATCGACGGATCAAAGGGAGGTGCTTGTAGAGGTGGTTGTTGCGGTGGATAATGTTGAGGCGGCTGATTGTTCGAGGGTGAATACAGCAGATAGCTCGAAGGAGATGGTTGTGGTTGTGGTTGTGGTTGGGGCCGTTGTGGTGGGAACTGGAAGTGGTTCGAAGGTTGTTGACCCGAAACTTGTAAAAACTCCGTGAGAGGGACATAACATTGCGAAAGTGCATGTTCCAGGCTTCAAAGTTCACTTACTGCTGCTTGTGTTGCCTTCTCCGTCGAGCACTGCAAAAGGTCGACTCTGTGATCAGTTGCCGCAGTGGCATTTGCTGCCGATGTCTGCAACGCATTGATGCGCTGCTCCGATTCGATGACTTTGGCTTGAGCTTCTGCAAGCTTCTGCCACAAGCTGTGAAGATCACCAGATATGCATGGAAACCACTCGCTTTCTTGAATTGCGATGCGCTCTGCGATGAACGTTTCTAACGAAGTCGAAAACTCGTGATGCAGCGGCGCGTCCCATCGAAACGGGCTATCTCGGATAAAGTGCAGCATAGGTGCGTCGTCACAAGGTCGCTCCATTTCAAGTTGAGATCAAATACGGCGTCAAAGATTATAACGCAGAGGTCGGCGATATTGATCTCCCCGCCACCTTACTGGCTACCACTTGTTGTGGTTTGACTTGGGAACTGTCCTGTTTCTCGAAAATCGAAAAATACGACAAACCTCCTTCTGCGCAGGATCTTCAGGCGGAGCACCAATTCATACACACTTCACAAATTCGAAGACAAAAACCCTGTTCAAAGATATCGAAGTATTATACAGCACTTCGTTCACAGCAACTGGCATCTCCATGCTTCAGATGTATTCACAGACTGCAGTGCGATTGCGACTCGCGCGCTCACTGCGCTGCTGCTGATCAAAACCATAATACCCTCCCTCTCAAGGCACTTTTGACTTGAATCTGCAGTAGGCATATCAGGGAACTCCGCGTGTTTTTCCGCCGCTTTTGTATCAGTTGATAGGGAAATCATTACTCTGTTGATGCCTATGCAAATTTGCCTAAAAATAACATAGGTACAGAAGTTAGATATTGGCAGCGGCCTGGTGGTGAACCGGCGTCGCGCCAATTCGCGGGCGTACTGCCAGTTTGGATGTGGCGAGCCAAATCGCGAGTGCATGAACTGGCCTTTACGGAAAGTCCATCCTGTTGGTCTGAATTAATTGTGACTGCATGGTCGTAATAGTCAATACTCAGTTTACAATTTGGAATTAAAATCTTGGGCTCCGGTGCCACAATTTCCAGAAACCCCCTAACGTCGTGATCCCCAGGCATTTGAAGTATAGGAATACCTCAGGCATCGTTGCCGGCACCTTACATTGCCTTTTTCTTTTAACCCCCATTGTTAGTTTAGGCATGTCATGCATATCTTATGCATTTCATTTTGTCACTTCTGCCTAACCGTAAATTAAGATTATGCATCCAATTCCCTTGAGAAGAGATGCGTTGAAACAGTATGACTCTCCTCTGCAATGGTATGTCATTGGATCATGTGAGTTGCAAGTCAGTTTAGAGAAATGTCTAAATTTTAGGAATGAATTGAGTTTTGGTTGTGGTAAGGAAACCATGGTGAGTCTCAGGCCCAAGTTGATTTCGATCATTGCAGGATGAAGTCAAGATTGATATCCAATTTGGTTTGCCTTTCCTTCCCTTTGCAATCACGAATTATGGTTGTGGTGGGTCACCACACTCCATGGTGGGACCCACTTTCATGCTTGAATAGTGCATTTTTGTGTCGTTCATGATGCCACTTTTTGACGCTGGTGTGTCGCGTCATTGTCGATTTTTTCCGTTATTTCTTTCTGGCGTCGTGACCAGAAGTGTCTAGTCTTTGTGTCACCTTGGTTCAAGCTCGTTTGAGCCAATGGCAATTTTTGGTGTCAATTTTGTTTTCGAGATTTTGAGCACTTTGTTTCCATGTGCTCAAAGTTCGCCACTATATCTCCCGCATATAACAGCGACAGAAAATAAGTAAGAGCTCATTTTGTTCGTACTTGGTGAGTACAAACAATATATGTTCAAGTTGTGGTTGCGTTTCGACGCTTTCACTATCTTTTGGTTCAAAGTTTCAAACTTTTTTGAGCTCATTTGTGCATATTCATTTTATGCCAAACATCACTCATTTTTGGCCTTTCATGGGCCTATCTTTCGAGCTTGGATCTCAAAGCTCGTGTCGAGTTCGAGTCTAAATGTTGTCTGTGCGTGTTGTGGCATGTATCTACTTTTGTTAATGCACCTTGTGCGGCCGTGAATCATTGTACATAGGGCCACACATGAATCTTAGTGAGTGTGTCTTGAATTTTATATTTTACATGTGTTCACCTGTGGTGACCATGGAGATCCACTACTATTGAGTTTTTTGGTCGAACTTTCCATCATTCCTGGTCTCCATAGTCCCTACCATCTATATATAGTCACCATAGGTTGTGGCTGATTTTTGTCCTTACGCTACGACCCATTTTCCATGTGCCATTTTGGTCAATTTTTGCTTGTAGTAAATTTGGTCATGTGAACATTGCCCAAATTTACTCCGTCCATGTGTTGACTTTTTGACGTCATATCGTGATGTAACTGTTGAGTTCCAACCAAGTTGGCGATTCCAATTAAAGAGCATGCTTTTTTCTCTACGTGCATTGTTTTACTTGGTTATAAGTCACTTTGAGCTTACCATACCATTTCAAGCTGTAAAACCTTTTGTAGATTTCAAATTTTGTGTGTTTACTCATTCACTTGGTTCTCTTGGGTCTTTGGGATAAGTCTCCTTGGTCTTTGAACCAAGACCTCGCCAATGTTTCTACTTTGGGTATATGAACTTGTTGTGGTATGTTCTATCACTTACCCAATCCATTGGAACCAAGTTTGCCAAGTGTATAGGATAGTGGTTTTACATGTTCCCAGAGATGTACATTATGGACCCTGAAAACCACCCTGTCATGTAGTCACTTGGTGAGTAAACAGTAAGGAGCCTATGAGAAGTTAGACCTTGGGGTCTTTTCCTATGTCCCAGCGGGCTCCCTACGTTGTATTGAGCTTTTGTTGGAAGGCTATTGGTACATGGGCTCACTGTGTTGAATTTCTTTGGAATTCTGTTGAAAATTCCAATTTTCATGTGGTCACTTCTGGGCCATGGAACAGTTAGGCCATCTTCTGGATTTGGGGCAATATTTCACCCATGTCCTCTCATCAGCGTGTATTCTACATATTTCAGGAGTTGCGGGTATGGCCTACCCTTATGGGATCGGACCAAACCCATATGTCATCTCAAACTTTGCCTTTCTTGCTGTTCTCTGACCCGACGCGCGACTATCCTCGCGGCTTACAGCAGTTAGCCTATGGCACCTTAATTTAAGTACCCTTGCATGGTTCACAATGAGTACTTAGGCCTTGCATATATGCACTTGTGTCCCATGCAGCATCCATATTTCCTACCCAGGATGAACCTGCTTGGTAGGTCATTTTACTGACTTTTGCTGAAGTGCCTTGTCATGTTCTGACTCTTCTGCCCTGCCACAGCGAGCTCAGGAATCGCTAAGTGCGGGCAAGTGAGAGAACATCATGGAGTATATGGTCACCCACTTTGGTGAATTGGGGCGCAAAAGCTTGGGAGATATAGAGGCGCAATGACCCCCCATATAGGGTATTGATGGTGATGTCATGGAATTTAATCACCCTGGGGTATATGCGGATCCGTGGGTTCACTTTACAACCCCCGTGCGCCAAGCCCAGGTTGAGGCCGATCCTGTCCTGTTGGTCATGGCCCTTGTTGGGTCCTTAGACCACCTGGACCATATTGGTTTGGGTTGAGGGATCCTAAGTTGGTGTGGGTGATATACCTCTTGTTGACTTTCTGAGGCAGTTTTCAGGTGCCAGCTTTTCCAGGGCACCCGAGGATTCCCCCCTGCAGTGGTGTGGTGGGTCTGCTTTGATGTCTCTTCCTTTGTGAATTCCACTGATTATTGCACCTTACCCTAACCAGGACATGGTTTGGAGTTTTTACATGTTCCTATAACCATTTGTACTTGCTTTCCTTCCTTTGTATTTAGACCTCAAAGGGATCGCTTCGATTTCGTTGCATCCCGATGGTTTGCTCACGATGGACTTTTTTTCATCAACGGATGTTAGTGTCTTCATCTTGTGCCAGTGTGCAAGGGAGTCATGAGGGCATGTACGAGGTCAAAGTCCCTTGGCATCATCCAGGGCACCGCAAATCGAAGCGTCTTCGTGCTGGACATCCAGAGCGCCATTGGTAGGGCACAAATCAAGCCCCTTCTCCTCGGAAAGTGTCAATCCCTCGGAGATGAACTTCGAAGAGACCATGGATGCCCTCACCAAGGCCCTCATCGAGTTGGAAGAGTCCAGGAGAGAGCGCCTCACTATCCAATGCGGCATGGCGCGCCTCCCCATCTTGGATGACTTCGTCATTGGCTTGGGTCCTGCCCTGTGGGTACCCCGCACGCCCACTTGGTCCCTAGTTTCATCTTAAGAAATGTATCATCTTAAGATGAAAAATTCATCTTAAGATGAAAAGTAAGAAGAAAAATAAGAAGAATAATCTGCTGAACTTTTTTTTTGGGTTCCACCTTTTTGCCTACACTTTTTTGTAGTTTTACAGTTCTGGGGACTCTTTGCACCTTTGCAGTTGTAAACATTTACATTTATCATTGCAGCTATGAAGTTGATGGATTGCTTGATTAATCATTACGTTACTAGCGGCTTTCTTCGATGGTTCTACTCTTGGTCGCTCCCTATTCCACCAAATCACCAAGAAAATGCAACTCACCGCAAAAAATGTTGAGCTGCACGATTTCACAAAAAACTGGTGTAGTCCTAGACAAGCTGTGTGCTTGATTGTGGCACTTGGCCTCTCCCGGGCAAAATACAGGCACCTCCTGTCCTTTGCAAGTGCCAAGCAGCAGGCCTACTTCAATGCCACCGGGGTTCGTGTTCCAATTTGTTCCCGGGTCGACGGACTGTGGAGGACACATGGAAACGTCTCACAAGCCTTTGTACATTGGAGTCACCTACATGGTACAACAACACCGTCTCAATTTCCTGGCCACTCGAAGAATGGTTGGAACTAACAATAAGAATAATAACAATAATTTTTGCAAAAAAAATTTTTAAATTTTTGTCGTCGGGAAAATCTCATCTTAAAATTTCGTCTTAAGACGAAAATATTCATCGTAAGAAGAAAAATTCGTCGTGCGAAGAAAAAATTCGGAAAAACCAGAAAAAATTGCACAACCGGAAAAAAAATGTATTTTTTGCAGACAATGCCATTCCTGCCACCTCAGGCCCAGAAACAAGCTCCGGCAGCCACGGTGACTCCAAGCAAGGAGCTGCCAGCTGCAGATCAATTGGTTCACACACCAACACAATTGGCTCAGGATCCTGTGCCACAACTTGACCTCAGTGCCACAGACAGCCCACACAGTGCACTTGGCAGCCCCCTTTCTGAAATGTCTGGCTACAAGCTATCTAGCCATGAGAAGGTGGTCCCGGAGGAACGCCACGTGAACCCAATGTTATTGAAGTGCCTGGAGGATGATGTTGATATTCCTGGGCCGTCGACACCCATTTACACTGACCCTACCATGGTGCACGTGACACTCAATCATGCTTTTGGTCGTCGTCGGAACAAGCTTACGAAGCAGCACCAGAGCATGAGCCTGGATGCCTGGGTTACAGCAAATCAGCTGGCTGGTCAACGACCTTTAGGTGTCCCATTGACTGAAAAGCAGAGAAATAATCCAGCCCGTCAGCCTCCGGTGCCTCCAACCGCCCTGCTAAAATTATTGGGAGTCATCTGGAAATTACATCGAGTTGTTGAGCTTCATGCTGAAGCGGCGGAATGGATACTATGGTTTCGCAGCAGCCCCGCACCTGACATTTGGAATATTCCTATCCCTGAGGGCAAGCAGAAAGAGAGACCTCCAGTAACATCTGCGCCACCACCTGCTATGAGATCGACATCTGCACCATTACAAGAACCAAGTGAGCCTCCTTCACCAGTAGCAGCAGCACCAAATTGGAGCGCGACGTTGATGGCAGCCGTGACTGCTGGACTCCAGGAGAACGCGACAAAGCAGCGCCAATATGAGGTAGGCAACCTGTGAAGAGGTGCGCGCATAACGTGCGACGATTCATCTTAAAAATTCATCGTAAGACGAATAATTCATCGTACGAAGAAAGCAATTCGTCGTACGAGGAAACGGTACGAAAAATGTCATTCGTTCATTGCTCTTTCCTCAGGTTGAAGCTGTTGAGCGCTCAGCTGTAGGAGTTCAATTTGTTGTGGGCAATATTGGTACTGACCTTGGAGTTCAGCATGTTCTCACTGCAGGAGGCAGCCCACATTCACTGAGACGTGCACCCGCTTGAACATTGGGGATGCTACAAGCATTGGAGACCGATGAGAACGCAGCAAGAGCAATGCAGCATGAGCAGAAAAAGGCTGTTCACTGGAAGCCCTGGCAGAGCCCAGTGAAAACGGCAACAACAACCGTGAAAATTGCAAAGCCCATTAACCCCAATGCCATGCGGACACTGCTTGCCCTCCAGGAACAAGCCACAAGGACGGGCACACCAAAGAGTAATGCAAAAAGTAATGAAAAAAGCGAACCGACAAAAGCAGCACCACCAGCCACCAGAAAACGCAAGTGGGAATCTGAGTCTGAAAACAAGGAGTCGGAAGAACCTGAGGATGATGAAGGTGAAGACGAGGAAGAGGAAGATGACAGTGATGCCAGCGATGAAGGCGTCAGCCAAACAACTCCAGCCAAAGGAATGAAGTGGTCGTATGTCACATACCAGGCGGAGGCCACTGACGAATGGAAGGTGGCACCAGGGATCGCTCATCGATTTTATGAGCCTAGAGGAACAAAAGTATCTGACGAACTAGTGGCTGAAGCGGAGCGGCCTAAGAGCACTATCTATTGGCTTCCTGACGATGCGACCGACAAGAGCTGGAACGTGGAAGGTCAATACCTTGCTGCTCGCATCGCGTTTCGCACTCCCAAAGAAGCCGAGCTTTACTGCAAAGGCATGACGCTGCAATGAAGAAGCGCAAGATGAAGGAACAGCAGCAGAAGGAGCGCGAAGCCCGCAAGGCACGCAAGGCAGAAGCTGCTGCAGAACCAGCTGCAACACCAGCACCAGCTGCAGATCAAGAAAAGCCCGAGGAACAAACAGATAGGTGTCAGAAGGTGCAGGTGCGAGTGGTGCAGCGCCTGACAGTGCAAAGGGCAACTGAACGTATCTATTTTGATTGCCATTGAGTTTTGGACGCGACTGTTACGACTTTCACTGTTACTGTGTCAGATTTTGGTGCGGATTTTTGCATGTCGCTTCTGTCGCGCTAAATTCATCGTAAACTTTCATCGTACGACGAAAATTTTTCTTCTTACGACGAGTGTTCTGTGAAAAAACTTCCCGTGCAAAAAGTTGCGGCGACAGGCAGAAATAGCGGCACACACACGCACGGCATCTGCATGGCACCCAACCACAGATTTGGAACCAATATGACCGAAAAAATGAAGGCAGAATGAATAAGATTTAATTTCAAGATTTTCATCTTAAACATTTTAGGATGACTATTGAGTTCTGGTAAGATGAAACTAGGGACCAAGTGGGCGCGCGGGGCTTGGTTGGTCCCTGGTGACAACTCAATGGCCTCTGCGTCTGGTGCTGGATGTTCTGGCGATCCTGGTTCACTCATGATGCCAAGGAATACCTAAAAAGGAGAAATGGCATGACATGAAACACGGTCATTTGAACTCTGAAATCAGTCGAAATGGTATACGCAAATTTTTCCCACAACTGTCTTTGTTGTGACTTAATCCACGGCACTTAGGGAACTACTCAGTGCGCGAGGCCTCGCGCACTCACATCGCATTACATACCTGTTTTTCGTAACCTTTAGTGGAGGAGGCCTTGCGCACTGCGGGCGTCAGTTACCGCAAGCGTTGCCGCACGTTGCGTGTTGCCGCTTCCTGTCTGTCGGCATCCATATCTGTTCTCCGCCCCACAACAGCATCCAGTCTCCGTTTTAGTTGGTTGGTGCGATTTGTTTTCTGGTCGATGAGGGCATCTAGTACGCTGTGACCAAGTAGCCGGTAGTGGTCGTAACCAAGGGGTTGTGTAGTTGAGGGTGGAAATCTCAGTAACCTCCGCGGCCACGAAGTTGCAACGGTGCTGACTCTGTGCAACTCCCTTTCCACATAGGCCATGCAAATCCGGTCTGTCGCCAAAAATCTTGTCAGTCGTTGTCGCATCCTGTGTACCAGGTTCTTGGGAACTTTTTGTACCCCCACGTCTTTGCCACCAGGACCAACCTTTACTAACAAGTAATGGTTTTCCACCTCCTCAACAGTAACAGAACCCGTGTTTCTCGCCTTGTCCCGCACCAATTTGCTCAGCATTCCTTCTCCAAACTCCTCTGAGTGTGCCTGACCGGGCAGGTCCTGGTGCCACTTGCTGTTGTACAACAATGTGCACATGAATGTGCGTTCGTACTTCAGTACGGTGTCACACGGTCCTCGACGCAGCCTCCTCAACAGACACAAACTCAACTGCAACACCTCCTGAGCTCGTGACCCTGTACCGTTGTTTTCCCCTGACCAGTTGCATTCCTGTACCACGTGGCCCAAGTACAACAACAACGGGCACCATTCCGACAACAAATGCAGAACTGCGTTTGCCACTGCTGCCCTGTTGGCATGCGCAGTGTCACGACCACTGATCGCGGTTGCAGCTTGTGACTTGCGCCGATACGGGCGTAGTATTCGGGGTGTGGCAAGCATCGGCGCAGCAATAATTTTCTCCATAACTATCAGTTTGGGGTATGATAGTATGGTGGAACCAGGTTGTAGCACACCTTTCCGTAGGTAGGTTAGAATAGGCCAGAACACCCAAAAAGTATGAGTAAGAACGAAGTTGTAGGCATGCCAGACACCGTAAACTACAGGCACGTAACGCAGGTACACACGCATGTTCCATCGTTGGTTCTTGGCACCGTACAACAATATTAGTATCCTGTAGTGTATGTTTTCGTCAACCAACAGTGGTAGAACTCTGTTTGTCTGTTGTGCTGTGTCCTTTGCAAAGTGTAACAAGTTTAACAGACCAACACCACCAGTTACCTTTTGTTTTGACAGGGCAAACGGGCGCCACACCGGTGCCTGCACAGTCCTTGCATCCCTCCTCACATCCAACGGTGCTCTCACGTTTCTGGTGTCTGGTACACACCCATCTGCAACCCCCATGTCGCGCAAAGTCTGGGGGATTCCTCGTTCACGCTGTTGCAAAGCCCTTGCGACTGTCGTTATCCGTGCTGCCAGGTCCTCAATGGCTCGATGTCCTGCCCAATACGTGGGCCTCTGTCTCAGTTGAAGTACTGCCATTGCAGTACAGTTTTGCGACCGGTCACTTTCGTCTGGGTGTGTCGGGTATTGTGCCCGGTACCAGTTGTCTATCCACAGCACGCAACACGACGAAAGCACCAGTGACCACGTTGCTTTAAGTACTGCTGCTGCCTGTTCGTCCACTGTATCTGCGGCAGCGTCTGCTTGCCCAGGTCGTTTTTTTGTTCGTCTTTCTGTTTGCGTTAAGTACCCTGTTTTGTTTCTCCGTTTTTACCTGTTTGGTACTGCCCGTTGACGCATCAACAGGTACAGGTTCCAGCCCTCCTGTCGCAAAAAGCGCATCCAGCGCTTGTCCTCCTGCCTTTTAGGTGCTGGTAAACTGTGGCGCGTTCTTTTGTTGAACCTCAGTCGCTGTGCAAATGTTAACACCAGTTGCGCCGCCAGGTCGTCTCGTTTGAGTCCCTTCAACAGGTCGTCTGCTGTTTGGTATGCTGGTTCTGCCGCGCATGCCTCTCGTAGTGCTGCTGCTCCTTTGCTTACTTCTGCTATCATCTGATGCGTTACGGATTTTCTGGCTCCAAGTGGCATTTTGCGTCTTTCTCTGTGGCCGGTCCCCACACGAGGCCATCTTCCTCCAGGACACCATCGCGGACATGGACCCGGTGGACCTCATCATCTCCTCCCTCGACGTCAAGGGAGCCTTCCCGAACACCCCCTGGCTCCTTCTGAAAGCGGTGTGGAAACGCCTAGGCCTCCCCTTCTACAACTTCACCTCCGACTACATCCGCACCCGCAAATACACGGTCCGCACAGGAGCAGGCCTCACCCCCTTCCTGGAGCCAGGCAGCGGGGTCCCCCAAGGGGGAGCAGAAGGCCCCTTCCTGTACCTTCTAGTGACGCTCCCCCTGGCCCTCGCAATCGAGCAGGATTACCCGGCCTACGCACCCTACCCCCTCCTCTCCCCCCTGGTCGGCTTCGCGGACGACACCAACCTCACCGTCGCGCACACCCCACACGACCCCCATGCCCCGGACCCCGGGCCAACGGTCACCCAACAGGCCAACGACTTACTGGACGTGACCGTCTCCTACCTCTCCCACAACAACCTCATCGTCCACCCCACAAAGTCAGTGGCCATGATCAAGGGGTCTGCCACACCTCCCACCCTAGGGCCACAAGGGCCCCCCATGCACGTGGTGACGACCACCACCCACCTGGGGGTAGTCCAGGCCGCCAACCCTGAGGACGCCACCCTCCCTCCCAGGTTGCAATCACACCTCGCCCATCTCCCCAGATATGCGTCCCCGACCACCAAGGCCCTCTCCCTGTCCCACCAGAGCCTGGCGTACTACCTCACCGGGGTCTTGAACGCCTCCATAGGCTTCCAAGCACTCCACCTGACACACCCCACCACCGTCCTCCAGCCGGCCACACGCGCCGTGACCAAGGCATGGGCAGCACACGGGGGCTGGCCCACCTCCATACCCACCCGCGCCATCCGAGTGGCATGGCCCCACTATGGAGACGCCATAGGGGACGAGGTGAAAGCGGCCTACACCAGACACACCGCCCTCCTCCTTCACCGCATGACCCACAACCACTCACCGGAGGTCCGCGAGGTCACCGCCATCCGCCTCCAAGCCGCACAACGGGCCCGCAACACATGCCCGCGCTGGGTACTCCACCAGACGGGCATGCCCACCAACATGAACACGCGCCTGTGGAACCACCTGCAGCTTCTCCTCCCATCCCCACACCACGCCATACTCACCAACCACACGTGCCCAGAGGAAGGGCCACTAGCGGTCCTCTGCGGGGACCTCCACCATCACCCCAAGGACACCATCCACACCATAGACCTTGTCGGGGCCTCCATCACCGTAGTATACGTCACCCTCCCCCAAATGCGGGTCCTGCACCACAGCGGGGCACACCACATCCCCTTTCTACAGCTTCCCGAATGGCCACAATACCGCCTCTTCCCCCAGTACCTCACGCAGACGGCACGAGCAGCGGGACACACTCTACCGGGGAGCAAAGACATGCGCACAGCCTACCGAGAATTCACAAAGCAACACCCGCGACCCATCCCAGCGACACCGCCCTACGCACCCACCGGATCGAAACACGAACCCGTCCCCCCGGTGACGGGCCCAGTCCCACCACTAACCCTACTACTGGCCCCGAATGAAGCCAAACCCACGCAGACCACCGTCATCCACCACGGGGCAAAATGGCGCATACCGAAATACCACATGACCGCCCGAGACCTACCAAAGGTCCCCCAAGATTCCCAGAGCATGCCACGCACATGTTGGGCCTGTGACCCCAAGGCACCAACCACACCATGGCCCGTACTACACCTCATAGCACGCCACCACACCCACCCCACAACCCACCTACCACCACAGGCCTACGCATGGATAGCCCCATGGTTCCACCGCACCGACACTAACCCCACGGTAGCATGGAACCCCGACCACGCGCCCAAAGGGCTCTTCACCACTACACCCACATGCCCCCGCCCCGACCCGGCAGGGGTCGCCATCCGTTACAGCATGTACGAGCCAGGCAGAACGGGCAAGCACGAGCACCCCTACTATCCGCTCCACCACTCCTGCCACACACCGGAGCACCGAACACAAACCCTCACATGCCACGACCTAAACCCCGACACAGCCTACATCCTCCACTACATCTACTCCTACCTCACACAAGGACAGCCGGAGCAGGGACTCATAGCCCTGTCCCCCCAAGCGAAGCACATCATCTCCAAAGGAATGGGGGTGTACGCCACCCCCATCCTGCAGCCCTCAACCCCAGTAGCCCACCTCGCCACGGGCCTTGCCATATACGCCTACCTGCCCATGAACCCATGCCGCCTCCCACAACCATCACCGGCGGACCGGCTCTTCTTCACCGACGCCTCAGGCGAATCCGCCCTCACGCCCATCACCGGGGGGGCCACCCTGCAGCTAACCCACACCGGGGGACACTACCACATGGACCACCACACGGGCCACACCACCTATGGGGCCTCTTCCCACGGGGAGCTAGGGGCCATGGCCGACGCCATCTCCGAGGTCGCGGCCCACCTACCCGCCCACTCCCCGCACATCGTCCGGGTCTGGTTCGTGGTAGACGCCACTGTCGACACGCACCTGCTCCTCCGCATAGCAAGGCAACCACTTCACAAAGCAACCGCGACGAGCCTCGGCACCCAGGGACTGCTACTCTGGAAAGCCCTACGCAGCCTTCCCCCCTACGTCCAACTCCACATCGTGAAACAAGAGTCCCACAGACACCAATACGGAAATGGTAAGGTCGACAACCAGGCGGTACACCAGCGCACAACACACCTACCAGCCCTCCAGATCCCTCACCTCGGCCGCAAACACACACACCTCCAACACGTGCCCCCTGTACCCGAGCCCCATCAGACTCCGGACTGGGTACCAGAGGACGCCCCCTATTCCTCCCACGACAGAGCGTACCACTACCCCAACCCCATCCAACATCTCGCCCGCGTGCTCGGCGACGCAGACAGCCGGGCGCACATCCAGGAGCTCCAGGACAGACTGCAAGTCCCCCTCTACCACTCAGCGCTCCGCCCAGCAAACGTCCCAGCCCACCTCCAAAAACGACGCATCCAACTCCTCAGGGAGCAACTGCCATTCCTCACCAGGGTCGCCAGATGGCTCGCCCGCAAGCACATCCACGTCCCCGACGAACACACCCGTTGCCCATGCGACCACACCACCCCGGAGGACTGGGAACACTTCAGGAAATGCCCCCTCCATACAGACAGGGACACCCTAGTGGGCTGGTCCCCGGCGGAAACCCTGCGACAACACGAAGGATGGCCAACCCACAGCCACGCACACCAGGCCACCGAACACCTCTTCCGGGACCCCCTGATCAAAGAAGCCACCATGAGAGGGGCAGTGACACAGGCCCTGCACGAACACCTCACCAAACACACGGAAAGCCCCATGGAGGCAGCAGCACATCTCCAACTAGAAGCAGTCCGCAGAGCAGCGGCCCAAATGGTACACCGCAAACACCTCCTGCTAACACACGCGGAGCAACTCACCGACCCCACCGCCAGGGAACACATGCAGCGTCTCATCCATTACCATGCCGTGCATGACCCAGACGTCCACTAACCCGCTCCGCGCCCCGCACGCGCCCCCCGTCTCCATCCACAGGTCTCCAAGGCACCACCACAGCGCCCCGAGACCCGTCTCACACCCAAGAAGCCACCCGGCACCGCCCAGTCCGGCCGAGCCCAGCCAGGGCCAACCATCCATCGACGTAGACGCGCAAGACCCCGGCAGCCCATCCAGCCCACCCCCCCCGGACCCGGGGCGCCCCCCCCTCACACCGGCCACCATCCGCGACCCCGACCTCCTCCGAGCAACCCTCCAAGACAGGGCCCCGACCACCCCCCTGGGCTGGTACCGCCTACAAGAGGACTGGACCAAGCTCACCGTCAAAGCCCTCCGGGACCTGACCACCCCAGGCAGCGGCCTCAGCGAGACCATAGTAGACCTCGTGCTCTGGCGAGCCCGCAAACACACCCGGGGCCAGCCCATCTGGATCCCCCCCATCGAGTGGGGCCAGGCCCTGACGCACGACACCGGCATCAACGTCACGCGTCAAGGGACCGTACGCCTAGGACGGGCCCGAGCGGAGACGGACCACCCAGCGGACCCGAACCACCCGGAGCAGTGGAAACAGGCCACCGCGCCCAACCGCGACACCGCCCTCCGCGCCGCCGGCCTCCGCGGCCCGGACGACGACCCCCCCCCCCCCACCTACAGACAGTGACCACCCCCCGCCGGAGGTCTGGGTTACAGTCCTCGAGCGCGGCCACTACTACGTGATAGCCGCTACGGCTACGTCCCCCGGCCCGCAATGGATCATCCAGGGGACAGACACCATGTTCGCCCCGGAGACCGCCCCACCAGGGGCAGTGGGGGACCCCACCACCCAGCACAGGATCCTCAGGGGTGTCCTCCAGCCAGGGGACACGCCCCCAGCCCGCGCCCTGGCCCAAATCACCTCAGGGAAGGCGGGCTACCACCTGGGATTGGCCATGCTCTGCCTAACCCACTGGATCCAGCGCCGCTGGCCACCCACGGGGACCGTGCCCTGGGTTTGGGCCATCCCCAGTGCCCACACACAAGTCGAGGCAGGCCCGGACACACGACCAAACCCCATCCCCAGACCGCAGCAGTCCCTCACCTGCGGGTACCACGCCATCCACAGGGTCCTCAACCGCGCGGGTCTTAGCCCAAAGCTAGCATGCCCCCTTCCCACCACTGACCAAGAGGTCCACCAGATACGAAAGCTCGTCTGCGAAATCCTTGCCGCGGCAGCAGAAGACGGCAAGCTTCTCCTCCAAGCCGCCCGGCCTACACCTGCCCACGCAAGCGCGCGGCCAGCGGACACATACACCGACACAGCACATCCCGCCGCACAATCCCCGCCCATGCCCCCCCCCTCTCGCTGCTCAACCGGAGACCCACACACGCCCACCATCGCGCGCACCCCCGGGCCCCGCGACACGGGCCTCCCCCACCCGCCCGAACACCAGCACACGCCCGCCACACACCCACCCACCGGACACCCTTCACCGCCCCCCACACTCGACAACCCACACACACCCGCCGAGGGGAGCCCCGCGCCCCGCGGCACGCCCACCCCACCCAGTGGCCCGCCCACGCCCCCCACACACACCCCAGAGGACCCAGGCCCACCCCCCCCGGCCCCTGAATGCAGCCCACGCGAACTGTTCCCCCCCGCGGACACCAACCCACACGACCTCGCACATTGCAGGACCCGGGCCCAGCCGAGCCCAGAAAGAGAAGGCCGCAGCCCCGCGCCTCCCTCCCCCGCCGCTGCCGACCAGATGGGCCCGCCGGGCCGCCAGGTCAGGACCGGGCCCCCCGGGGCGCCCGCCGCCAACCTACAGCCCGAGGACATGCCCTCCATCCTCCCCGCAGTGGCCGCAGCAGAAGCCGCCGCCCACAAGCCCGCCCGCATCACAGCCCAACCCGCGTCCACCACCTCCTCCTCATCCTCAGCCTCGTCCACCTCCTCCACCTCATCCTCCGACCCCCCCTTCCCCGCCAAACTCATCCTCAAGGCCACGGCGAAAGCCAAAGCCGCGGCCGCACGCACCGACCCCCCAACCCCCACACAGGCGACTCAGGCACCCCGGCAACCCACCGGGACGACCCCCGACCCGACATCGGCGCCCTCACACCTCCGGACAGAGGTACTCCTCAACCTGGAACCGGACCCCAACCCCAACCCCGACCCCAAACCCAAACCGGACCCCAACCCCAAACCCGACCCCAAACGCAAGCCGGCGCCCACGCGAGCACACACAACACCGCAGACGCAACGACACAAACCCACCGGACACCACCCCCGCCCGGGCCCTCGCCCAAGCCAGGACCCCCCACCCACCGCAACCCGCGCCCCCCTCCCGCCGGCACCAACCACCACCGCAGAGACGGCCACCCAGCACGACCCCGTCCAAGCCCTCGTCCGCATCCCCGTCACCAAGCGCCCCGTCATCCATCCCCCAAAAACCACCACCACCGCCGGCCAAACCGACCCAGGGACGTGGGACCCCTCGACCACCGTCACCGTCAAGCCCGGCCCCCAACCCTTCCCCCATGCCCACCACATAGTGCAGCCCCGGGGACTGCCCACGATGCCCAACCCCCCACCCCCACAAGGGGGACCGGAAAACCCACAAGGGGTCCATGGGCCATACCCGCAACACCAAGCCCACCACTACCCACACCACCACCACCAGCGGCCCCACCACCACCACTACCAACACCACCCCCACCACTACCACTGCCCACCGCCCTACCCCACCGGGCCACAACCCCCCGTGCACGAACAGCACCAGCGGACGGGATGGCAGCCACCGAGCGCCCCACCCGCATACCCCACCTACCGCCAGGAGCCACCCCCCCCGTACCAGCCACCACCCCCGTACCAGGAACCGTATCCGTACCCCCCCGGCCACCATCCGATGGCCGAAGGGGCCCCATGGACGACGGGGGACCTCCTCCCCCCCCCCCAGTACCAGGCGGCACCGCGCGAGGCCCCCCAGGGGCCGCCGACGCTTCCGGACTGGCCCGACTCGAGCGATGAGGCCCGGTCCCGCAAACGGCGGCGCTCCCGCTCCCCCCCCGCACGGCACACTCGCCCACGGCGCCCACACTCCCACCGCGCCTCAACCACCCACTCGCGCCGCTCCCGCTCCCCCAGGTACCACCACGACCCCCCGGGACCCCGCTCCCGTCGCTCCAGCTCCCCCGGGAACCACCACGAGCGCCACCGCCGCCCCATGTCCCCCTCCCCCTCCCCCCACCGGCCAAACAAGACCCCCACCCCGAGCCCCCGCCACCACCATTCCCGCTCCCCCCGACGCAGCCAGGCACGACACTGCCGCCCCACGTCCACCTCCCCCTCCCCCCACACGCCCAGCCGGGCTCCCCGTTCCCCCCGCCACCCGTACCCATCCACCACCCCCAGCCCCCGCCACCACCACTCCCGCTCCCCCGGACGCCACCGAGCGCGCCACCGCCGCCCCATGTCCACCTCCCCCTCCCGCTCCCCCCTCAGCCCGTACCCGTCCTCCACCCCCAGCCCCCGCCGCCGCCGCTCCCGCTCCCCCAGGCACCGCCACCCCCGCCACCACCGCGGATCCACGTCCTCCCCCCGCCGCACCACGACCACGGGCACGGACCCCTCCCCCCCCCGGGCCCCCGCCTACCTCGCCTGGTGGTCTCCCCCCGCTCTGCAGGAGCTCCGCCGCTGGGTGAAGTGGGCCGGAGGAGCGGGAAGGCACGAAGGGGTGCACATGGTGCATACCTTCGAGGAGGTGCGCACCCGCACCCCCGCAAACCCGAACGAGGCCGCCCCGGAGGCCATCATGCCGCAAGCGGCATGGGAGGCCCTCCTCCGCGATGCGGTCCAGGGCCCCCGCCCCCCCTACACCCCCCAAGCCCTCCGCCAGTGGCTGCAGGCCACCCACCCCCAGGCCTGGGCCGCCGGCGCCCCCTCCCCACCCCGCCCCTCCCGCCACCACCACATCAGGAAGGGGCAGGACAAGGGCAAGGGAAGGGCAAGGGGCACCAAGGAGCACTCAGGCAAGAGGGCACAGAAGGGCCCCAAGTGAGGGCAGGCACACGCAGGGACAGGACGCCGGAAGCGACACCACATGGGGGCAGGAAACCACCCAAGAACCAGGAAGGGTCGGGAACGGGGACCAAGACACGGAGGAAAAGGGCACCACGGCAGGCACCACGACCCACATCCAGGAAGGGCACACCACCACGGGGGGACCAGCGCCGCCCCAGCCCCACCAAACACCCCAACACACACCACCGAAGCAAACATCGGACGCCATGCGGATCACACCAGCGCACGCCCACCGGCCACAGGAAACCACACGGAGAACGGAGGGCACACCTACACGGGGAGAACGGGCCACACCCACAGAGGAAGCCGCAGGGAACGCCGCCGCACGGCGCACCACCACGCCCTCACCGCCAGGCGACGACACCGGCCACCACAAAGGCCACCTCACAGGCACCCGAAGAGCACGAAGGCACGGCCGCGACACCCACGACTAGGGACCGAAACCCCCAGAGGACACGGGACCAAGGCACAGGCCCCCAGGGAGGGCAACCCCACAGACCGTCACGCGACCACGCCTTTGGCTATAAGGGCCGGGCTGCGTTACCGTCGCGGTTCGACGCAGAGTATTGCTATGCACTCGGATTGACGGCCGGGGGCTTGATCTCAGCTGGTCTCACGTCCGTGAGGGCGTCCGTCACCAACCTGTTGCGTCCAGTGGAGGAATGGCACTGCGGCGGCACGCCGATCCCGTCCATGATGAATTTCGAGCGCCGCAAGGGGAAGTGAAAGGCTGTGATCGCGAAGGCCTTGGTGCTGCTGGACGGTGCCCCCTTCAAGGCCTTCTCCGAGCGCCGTGAAGACTAGAAGTGCCAAGATTACTACCGGTGCCCCGGACCCCTGCAGTTCAGCACCGGAGATATGGACATCCCCCTGACCCTGAAGTATGAGCTCATGCCTGCCGGCGGCACCGACCCGGACCCTCATGTCCCTGCCAGCGCAGCCGAGCTGCAATGCAAGCCTTTCGCCACTCAAACGGCGTTCGGAAGCCACCTCCACCGTCCGACTCCTGATTTCTGTTTGTCTGCCGTGGAGAAGGAACGCCTTTCCTACACCCCGAGTACGCCTGCCTGTCTGCGAGGCCCGGTGAAGATTGAGTCCATGGGTGAGAGTCAGCGTGCACGCCCCAAGGACACGGTATTCATTCAGCAGAATTTCCCGAAGACCTACCCGACCCACCAGCCCGAGCGGCACGCCCAAGCCCCCACAGCACGGAACCAGCGAGCCACCCACACCTAACCGCACCCCCCAACCACCAGCCGGCCACACTCCGGCCCGCACTCCGCACCACGACACAGGCCAGGCTGATCTCCACTGACCCACCGCGGCACCACGCGAGACCACGGCACACCGCACCACAGCGCGCCACAGTGCAACGCACCACAGCACGACGCGACGCGACGCGGCACAGAGCGGCACAGCACGACACAACTGACCCTAACCTGAGGGACTAACCGAAGCCAGCCACCGCACACCCCGGAAGGCGCCGCGCCACCACGCCACACACCAGCACCGCAGGCCACACACGGGGCCACAGCGCGCCAGGCGACAACGGTGGCGGACCACCCAGAAGATTACAGCCAGCACCGCAGAGGGGAAAGGACACGAACAACCCCAGCCCCCTAACCCAAAACCACAAGCAGCCGCCTGACGCAGCCGCCCAGCCGGCAGAGCCAGGACCTAACCCGGCAAGAAGGGGCGCCGAGCCCACCGTGTACAAAGCCCACCCGACCCATGGGGCCGGAACGCGGCCACACAGAACGCAACTGAAGACAGCAGCCCGGAAGACAACACTGAATGCAGGCCAGTGCGTGCGCCAGCCCAGGGAAGGCAGCGGGAGGAACAGGCAAGCCCCCCCCCCCCCAAAAAAAAGGAGGGGGGAGGGGGAAAAGGCACGAAAACAGCCCACAGCCGCCAAACCGCCCGCCAACACCACCACAGGCGGCCAAGCCCCCCCCCAGAAGGCACCGAAGACAGGACCCCCACAGAGGCACAGGGGGACCACCCACCCAAAACCGGCAACACCAAGCCAGTAACAGCGGACCACGGGGAAAAGGGACACGAAAAAAAAAAAACAGAGAGCCACCAGCCCAGCCCGAAAGAAAGGGGATGGAGGGACAGGGACCACAAAGCCCGGAAAAAAAAAAAGAAAAGAAAAAACCAAAGCGCAAAAAACACACCCCGACAACCCAGCCAAGTAGGGCTGGGCACAGGCGAGACCTGGGCCCAGCACACACTCCCACACCGCACACCGGAACCGGAAACGGCGGGGGGCAAGCGGGGCGCCCACGAAACCACACACGTCCCAAAAGCAGGCCGAAACCGAAGCCCAACCACGAACACCACAAACAGCCGACACTAGAGGGACAACACCACAAACCGTGCCCAAACACACCCACCCAAGACCCCAGCCAGGACTGGCGGGGTTAACAGAACCCGCACCCAACCGCCAACCGGACCCAAACACAAACGCCACACAACAGTAGGAAACCCAGTGCCCACAGCCCGGGCACTGAGGCAGCCCGTGCCATGCAGGTGACCCGGCCAAACGAGATCCGGAGACCGGGGGTAAGGCTGCATCCTAAGGCCGGCGCTGCTTTGGGACTCGAGGCGGAGCGTGCGGCACCCAAGCGCCTCGGAACCCTAGTACCAAGAACGTGCATGCACGCCTTGGGAACGGGATACGCCAGGAAGTCCGGTGAACCCCTAGGGTTCCGCCCTAAGGAGGGGACGTGCGCAAGCACGGGGGCACACCCTCCCGGCGAGACAAGCATGTCACGCTGGCGGCGATCAGCCCTCCCGGCGTAGCCCGGGGCCGCTTTGTTGGGGGCCAACAGTCAGGTCTAGCGGGAAGTAAGCCGCCTCCCCTCTTCACGCGCGGAGCCTCTTCCTGTTCGTCACAGGGGCGACGCCAGGGGGAACCATGGGGCGCCTCTCCAGGACCGAGTGCACCTACCTACCTACCTACCTCTGGCCTTTTCCTGTCGTTATTTGTGGTGCGCGTGCTGCCGCCGCAAATTGTATTTGGTGTCTGCGTGCGCTCCGTTCCCAGTAACCGAAAACCGTTTTCGCAACCACAATTTCCTATTCTGTTTCCCTCTTTAAACCCAGTTGGAAAAAAAACCATATCTATCGGGCAGCGAAGGCTACGGCCGCTATTAGAACTGGACACGTCTGCCATTGAGTGGCTGTTGGAAAAAAGCAAATCATTCCCCTGATCCCCTGAAAAATATGACGAAGGTTACCGATGTATAATCGACTGTCACAGGTGGTAGCCGTGAAAGGGAATGTAAATACCGGCGTATCCTGACCTGCCTGCTTTTTCGTTTTCTTCCGTCGTTTAAGTGCGCGAGGCCTCGCGCACTGATTGTTTCCTTGGGACAATGTTCTATACCTCGTTATATCTGACCAACATGGTGTCTACACACACATACACCGGAAAAGCCAAATGTGTTTGTCCCTCTGGTACTGTATCTGCGATTGTACACGTTATTTACATTCTGCAAATTCAATGCATAACGTGACCTGAGTGCGCGAGGCCTCGCGCACTCCGGATGCCTAAAATTTGTATTTTCTTTTCACTTTACAGTACATGTGTTTCCCCTAACATGGGAAGTCCGACAGTCATACACTTCCAATGCTCCTTGGGCAACACTATCCTACTTTTAATACCATGTGGGAGCTGCGTATTTCCGCAAACGCCAGTCCTTACGGGTTTTTAGGTTTCGTGATAAACTCCACTTTGAATATCTTGAGTGCGCGGGGCCTTGCGCACTCAGAACGCCAGAGAAATGTGAAAAACGTCACATTGAGGAACACAGAGTTGCATAACACTAAAAAGACAATGTATTTCACTACGTCTAAAATCACGTTCATCAAAAATCCAAAAAAATAGTTTTTTTGCCCTGTTGCAAACCGGTCCTTTTCTGCGCGTTCGGCGTGCAAAACAGGGTGCAGTTTGCGTGGGCTAAGAGTGTAATGGTCGGTGGATTGAAAGGAACAGGTGTCGTAGTAGATCCTGACGGGAAACTCGGTAAACTCATATCTTGAAATCAACTGGTCAAACGTCTGCGCGCGTCGCGCTCTTGAATCGAAGCTGTGGTCTTATTGAAGGCCAGCGTCTCTTGTGTGTAAATGAAATTCTACATGGGCTCTTCTTCGACACGTAAAACACACTCGTGTTCTTCCAAACCAGCCAGTAACAAAGCATAAGGATCACCGATAGAATCCAATTCTTGTTTTCCCATGGGCCGATAACTTTCATATGATTGAAACAATGGTTGCCTTTCTTGATTCGCCCCATCGTTGTCGAGTGCGCCATGAACAAAAGACCCCAGTGATGCTTGTTGATCGTCGACGTTGCTAAAACTCGCGAGGTCGAGCCTTTGACGTGTGGAATCGATATCGTGCACAATCGCATCCATACCTCTGCTACCCCTGTTAAATTCCCGCTTTGCATCTTGTTCCTCTGTTTGAATAGTCTCAGTAACCTCTGGATGAACTTGCTTTGGTGTTTTTTCCTGCTCCATTTCAAGTACACAAGGACTTTGATGGAAAGTCAAACCAGACCAAGACTTCAAGACCAGCAGAAATGGGATCAATAAAACCAATAAAGAACTTGATGGGGCTGCACAATGAACGGACAAACAATGGGTGATGTTTGGCCTTGCGTTTGCGTGTATGCATGCATGTATGCTTCAGAATCACTCAGGATCTTAAAGGCGACTTTCATCTGCACTCTGCAAATTGCTGCAACAGTGAATAGTGACTTCAGATCATTGCAAAAATGAAATACCTCAGAAATCAGGTCTCCTGTAAAGATAGTAAAACAGACGCAAAAAAAATGGATTCTCCATAATAAAAAATGATAGAAAATCACTTTAACTGTCTTCCAGGAATTTTCTGTAGCTCAGGAAAAAATTAATTCATGTCTTCGGAACTCAGTAGGAACTGCCCTGATGACCTCAGAAATCACTAGGAATTGCCCATAGAGTAAGCGGCGCGCTCACGGGCCAAAATTGGTCAAAAATATGAAGTAGTCATATGAACACTCTATAGATGCGGAATGTAATGCTGAATCGGAAAACCAAATTCATTTTCTGTGAAACGACCATATGTTGGAAAAAAATGCAAATTACTAAACAGCTCAATCTGAATGAGAATAAGCAAAAAGAAAAAAAGATTAAGCAAAGGCTAACACCCATGTTGAACTATGTTACAAATAGTATTGTAAGAAGAAACAATGCAATGTCAAGCAACAACTCATGGCATATAATACAATAGATAAACCCTCATTTAGAATCAAAGCAAAGCTTTAAGTGCCTTTCAACCATATTGGAAGTGATCAAGTTCCATGGATAAAATTTTCTCCAATGTCTCAACCAAGCTTCAATAAGGATTAATACTATTGCTCCATACGAAACCCAATGTTTTGAGAAATTGTTGCTCCTTCATGGACTTTTAACAAACCCCAGTCGCTGCCGGTGTGGGCGCAGTTGTGCCTGGATGAGACGCCCCTCCAGTACGCGCCCAAGTTGCGAGGAGGGTATGCAGCCGGAGAAAAACAGGTCAGACACTACAGCACTGGTGACAGCGACAGGCCACGGCCACGCCTGTGGTCAACCATGAAGGCACCGTAAAGGTACTATAAGTGTTGCACAGAGGAAGGTGAATATGTGGTTCATCCTTTGCAACAGCGACATGTCCTTCATAGGGCAGTGAAGTCTGTAGGGTCGGACGATTTGCACACGAGAGCAACTTTTTTTTGGCATTTTTCCCAATTCACGCTAGTTGCGCACGGAAATGGTGGAGCATTAAAGGTCGACGTGCAATCCATGTTCCAAAAAAAGCAGGAACTCTGACCACTTCAGAGAAAAAAAACAATATTTCAGGAGATAAAAACAGCAGGATTTTCAACATAGAAGTGAGTGACAGAAAAAAAACAAACAATATTTCAGTAGGTAAAGAAAAGCAGCATTTTCAACGCAGAAGTGAGTGACAAAAAAAAACATTGTAGGCTGTTCAACACAAAAAGGAGTGCAAGCCTTGAAAAAAAAAAGCAAGACAAACATTTTACACAAATAGCAAGAGTGCAGGGTGTAGAAAAAAAAGCGTAATGTTTTAAAAAAACGGTGACAGAAAAATAGTACCAGTGTTATACAAATGAAAACCCTAGAGGTTTTCGAAGATAAAATAATGGTTCTACAATAGAAGAATAAGTCCTATAGAAGAAAAAGAAACATTCAACCAAAAGAAAGCATTCCAGGTTTTCAAAAGGGACATCATAATGGCTTCGAAATAGAAAAAAAAACATTAAAGTAAAGAAAAGAAGAGGATGTTGGTACCAACTTTTACATGGAAAAACACCAGCCTGTTACCAACTGCTGCATGAAAAACACATCTAAAATCACTTTTTACCAACCGCTGCATATATGAACTATTACCACCCCCTGTACGTGCTATCTTCTTATTCGTTGTTCGTAGTTAAGCCCAACCACGAACACCACAAACAGCTGGCAAAAGAGGGACAACACCACAAACCGTGCCCAAACACACCCACCAAAGACCCCAGCCAGGACTGGCGGGGTTAACAAAACCCACACCCAACCGCAACCCGGACCCAAACACAAACACCGCACAACAGTAGGAGACCCAGTGCCCACAGCCCGGGCACTGAGGCAGCCCGTGCCATGCAGGTGACCCGGCCAAACGAGATCCCGAGACCGGGGGTAAGGCTTCATCCCAACGCCTGCACTGCTTTGGGACTCGAGGCGGAGCGTGCGACACCCAAGCGCCTCGGAACCCTAGTACCAAGAACGTGCATGCATGCCTTGGGAACGGGATACGCCAGGAAGTCCGGTGAACCTCTAGGGTCTCGCCCACAGGAGGGGACGTGTGCAAGCTCAGGGGCACACCCTCTCGGCGAGACAAGCACGTCACGCCGGCGGCCATCAGTCCTCCCGGTGTTGCCCGGGGCCGCTTTGTTGGGGGCCAACAGTCAGGTCTAGCAGGATGTAAGCCGCCTCCCCTCTTCACGCGCGGAGCCTCTTCCTGTTCGTCACAGGGGCAACGCCATGGGGAACCAAGGGGCGCCTCTCCACGACCGAGTGCACCTACCTACCTACCTACCTTGGAGACAAACACAAAACCACCTCCTGTGTTGTCCGCCTCTCTGAGACAATCACCTTCCCCCATTCGTTGATTTGCTCTTGGTCTTTCACCAGCGAGCTTGCAGTTTGGGCCCCAGGTACAAATCCTCTTTGGTGCGCCGCTTGCCGTCGTCAGTTGTGATCACAGGGCTGGACTCCTGTACCTGAACGAAATCTGGCCGATTCTCGGACAACTCAGGCATACCAGTCTGCAGCAATTACACGGCGGCTTCCATCATGCGCACGGGACCCGCAATAGTACTAGCCTCACGCAGCGTGCGTCCCACCATGGACAGCCTGGACTCAACGATCTTGTTCGTGAATTAGCAATGTACAGCATAGCAAACACTTTTGCAGGCATGACTCGCAGGGCGGGGGGGGGGGGGGTGGTACAATGAACTCTGACAGCACACAGTTGGACTAGTCCAGACCTCACATGCAAAAGTCCAGGCACCCCACCCCTGACCATGCAAGAAGTGGTCCTGCACTCAGTTGCAACACTGAATGAGGATTTACAGAACAAATCGGGGTGGGGGGGGGGCTGTACAATGAACTGTGACAAACGTCCAGGCACCCTACCCCTGACCATGCAACAATTGGCACTGCACTCAGCTCGGGGGGGGGGGGGGTTGTACAATCAGCTTCAGCACACAGGGTTGTTTGGGATACGAAATTTAGCACACAGGGTTGTCTGGGACTAGAAATCTAGCAAACAAGGTTGTCTGGGACTGAAAAATCAGGTAACAGGGTGTTTTGGGACCGCAAACCTCAGCACAGAGGTTGTCTGGGACTGTTCAGTCCTAGATGGTTACTGTTATCTGCAAATGTTCAGTCAATGCTCCAGTATTGTAAATGAATCAACTGCTGCAAAGTGGGGGGGGGGGGCAGTTCTGCTAACTGACACAACCTAAAATCCCTCCTTGGCACCCTGATGATCCCTGATTCCCTCATCCTTGATCCCTGACTCACGACACATTCTCTGAAAATAAAGCAGGGTGCAGAACAGGATGCGTTGACAAATGACCACTAAAAGAGTGCATCTCAGTTGACTGGGCTGTAGTGTGCCTTCCAACGTGCATGAGATGATCTCTTGTTCAACTGGCTGAGATGTGAAATCCTCCTTCCTGTGATACAGCATGCTGAATTCCTGTCTCTGCTGCCCTTTGGGGCCAGGCTTCGTTCAGATAACCTTCAGTGACACAAGTACCACAGACACGGCACAGAACAATTTCATCTCTCCAACATCCTGGTCATTCCTAGATGGTTACTGTTATCTGCAAATGTTTAGTCACTGCACATGTCCCCTTCTTGGTTGGGGTGCTTGTAATAGAACTGCACATCTCTGGATCGGTGACAGGCAACAGTCAGGACTCAGAAATTCAGAAATCCAGTGCAGGAATTGGACAGTCGCTGGCCGAGACCGGACAGGTCGCGGATTGCAATCTCCAGTGACGAAGACAGAATTTTGGATGATTGAGTCTCGACAGATATGTTGTTTGTTCCAATCTTGTGTTTTCTGCATTCCGTGGTCAGTTCGATTTACAATCCATTGACTGAGTCACGCCGCCAAAAATGGATTGAATATGGGCCGAGCATGATTCATTGTCGCTTTGAAGTGAAGGATGTACCAGTCTAATTCGGAAGCCACGCGTATTGCTGTAATGTCGAAGACATGCATGCTTCGCTGAGGGACCAAGAGTGTTCGAGCAAATGAATGTATATGCAATTCATGAGGTGGTACACAAAGCCGTCCATAGATTAGAATCCGTGAATGTTCGTAAGCGTTCCATGGTTAATGAATGCATATTCGATCACGAGGTGTTACACAAGGTTATCCCTAAATTAGGAACTGTGAGGTTTCCTTTACCATGTTCGTCACGTGAAGCCTTCATGGTGCCAATGGATTGTTGATACAATTATGTATGTGCATGTTGGTCCCTGTGACAATTTCGAAAGGTTTGCACACTGTTGTGGTGAGTTAGGAATGGTTGTTGGAATGCCATGAATTCAATTACCCTTTGACTCTTTTCAATTGATGGGAGTCTTTCAGCCTACCATGGTATTGTTCATGATTTTTCATCTTGTTGCAAGGAGCCAATATTTCTCTTGAAACTGGTTGAGTGTTCAATGCTTTGCTTTTGAACCGTGACATTAAATGAAGGTTAGTCTTGGATACTCTTTCGTTGGACCCTTGCAACTTTGAACTCTTGTGGATTTACACGACATTGGTCCATGTTGTTGTTTGAATTTACATTTCATGGATGAATAGACATAGTATGCAATTGATTTGCCATGTTAGATTAATGACCAGCTTGAGGTGGCTCAAGTAGGTGTGCATGCTTAATTATGCGAGTCAATATTGCAGAATGTGTCATGCCATGATATACATTATGTATTTTGACCTCCATGGTGTAATTCCATTCATGACCTCACGCCTGCATGCAATGTTTGTCCTGAGGATAAGCTATAGGTTTGATGTTTGATCAAATTTCGTTCAATCTCACTTTCCATGTGTTCGACATGTTTCATGCATGGAGTGCCTCGATGAGAATCTTTGATTTGTTTTGGTTCTTTCGTATCTCAGGACTCTTTGCAATGAATTTCAATGAATACTTAATTCAATTCAAGTGGTCGATTATCAATTTGTTACAAGGAGAGTCATATCAATCGTGAAGGTAAGCGCCGAGCCCCTTCCGCGCACCAAACACAACGGGGACCACGAGAAAAAGTCAGACACAAAGTTGTGTTGTATTCTGTGCTGTTTGCCTCTTCTTGGTGAGGGTTTGTGCCATTTTTATTAGCTTTGCTCGGGGATTTTTCTTTTTGAAAATTTAGAGAAATCTCAAGCCCCTAGCTTTTTCTATTTTTGACGTTTGGTTAACGTAGAGCAAGGCACCAAAATGGAAGTTTCAGGGGCTACTCCATTACATGGTAGCAGTACAAGCCGATCCCCTCTGAGACACATGAGCGCTCAGGAAATCCATAGAGCCGAAATGGAAGAATGGGACCAAGAAGTTGAGCAATTGCTCACCCGAATCCACACTGAGACCAAAAGATCATTATTGAAAACCCAAACTGGGCCAATGGGAGCCAAATTGACTCACATTTCAGAAACTCTGTTTGGAGATGAAATAGACGAGGCAGCACACGGACAAATATCCCTGTAAATCGGCGGGTCAGCTATGGTGAAACAGCCAAAAGTGCCTCATTTGGCTTGGGAAACAAGAAGATCACCTATGTGCCCACCAGGTCCCGTCCCTCGTCAACGGATATGCCACCACCGCCACCGCGAAAGCCTACTACATTCATACAGCGCAAGCGGCATTGTCCTGATGAACGTTCCCTAGTTGATATCTTGGCCCTACCGGACGCCACCATCGACACCATCGTCAAGAGGGCCATCCATAAGATGACGGCCAAGCAGACCAGACCAGAGGTGTCGAAACGAGCGTCGGACATCGACGTCGGTGACATCGTGAGGCAATTGGACCAGTTGTCAAGGATAGTGACAACTTTGGAGACCAAGGATGCGTCACGTGTGGTGGAGATGCCAGCCGGGCTGGAGAAGGCGATCCAGGTGGTGCAGACCCGGGTCTAGGAAGTCGACAGACAAGGTACATCCAAATGAAATGCACTCCTTGCGGACCATCGTGGATTGGATGAGCGGATGAACGAGTTGGAGGTACAAGTCAATACATTGGCAGCACGAATGCAGCAGCAGGAGGCCGCTCGTGGCCGAGACTGTGCCGACCTCCAGCGAAGAGAGGCTCATCACGAAAGTAAGCTGGAGCAAAGGATATCTACGTTAGAGAAAGAGGCTAACGAAGCTATTCCAACGACGCAAAACCAGATTCTTGAGTCTTGGGTTGAACGAGCGGAGAAGTGGATTGACAAGTTGGAGAAGACGTTTAACGTCCACAAGGGTGCAGCAACGCACGAGGTGGATAGCCTGGGCGCACGAATTCACGAGTTAGAGCGGCAGAATGTCAGGGCACCACATCCAGAACACAACACCCCTTCAGGGGACGCCACGATGGCAAGACGAATCGAGGAATTCAGCAACAGGGCGGTGAAGGCAGCTCAGACTGCCAACACGGCGGTGGCCAGGGTGATAGCCACTGAAGGGGCCATAAAGCAGCATGCGGAGGATGCTGCCCAGGGCGCACGGGAGGCTAAAGGCCAGAAAGACAAGCAGGCAGAAGCGGTGCGAACCATCGCCTTCGAATCCCAACGGGTGGAGACAATGGCTGCCAGAATGGAGAGAGACATGATCAGTGTGAAGGATGTGGCAACTCCTGTCCAAGAGGTGAAGCAGGCAATTGACACTGTGGCCAACAAGGTCTATGAAACTGAGGGCCGACTGAGCACTGCTGGACAGAAGGTCAAGGCTGCCATGGAGAACGAAACCCGAATCAACCAGGTGATCCACATGCAGATTCATGGTGTCCACACTGCTGCAGTCGCTAAGCCAGAAGCCGCAATGAAACAGGTGGACGACACTAGCAGGCAAATTGAGGAAAGGGTGCAGTACATGCAGAAATCACACACCCAGCTCGTTGCCCAGACACAGGGCTTAATGGCCAAGGCCACAGAGATGGAATCATGGTTGCTGGCTTATGCAGAGTCAGCCAAGGTCAGTGGAGCAGACAATCGCTCCCAGGGCACCCCACAGGGCCCAAAGAGTCCGAGCCCGGGCACTATAGACACTACAGCCCTGAGGGTGCAGCTGGATCTGGTGTATGCCACGAAGATGGAGCTGGCGAGTGCAACCGCTGCACAAAACAAGTCTTTGAAGGACGCCTCATGCGCACTGAGTACCAATTTAGCCCGCGTGGAAAATATGCAACACAAAATGCAGTGCAAGAAGGCCACCAAATCTGAAGTGGCACAGGCTAATGAGAACGATCCCGGGGCGATACAGGGCGTTCCTGAAAGCGTGCAGGAGAGTATCGATCGCCTTGACCAAGCGAAGATTAAGAACCACAATGAGAAAGTCAAGAGGGAGGACTTGAAGACGCAAATAGGTACCCTCACACAGCAGCTCCCAGATTCCGACAAGGATCACAGGGCTGATCGCGAGCGCCTTGGTGAGGCTTTTCAGGACCTCAACTTCACAAATTCTGACGATCTCAGAGCGTTGGAAGATAAAATCAGAAGGGTCAAAGCCACACAAAATGAGAAGATCGACAAAGCGACGTGGAGTCCCGTATGACTTACATTGAAGAAATACAGAAGGAGAAGGCGGACAAAATACAGGTGGAACAGGCAATGCAGGATGTGCGAGCCCAGATTGCCGCTTTCACTGTGTCCAGGCTTCTCACATGGGGCTGCAGCACCCACTGCTGCAGCACCACGAGCTCAGACAGCAGCGCATGACGTCCTCGGAGCATTGTTTGTGGTCTCAGACCATCCAGAGCCGCCACTGAGCTCGGTGCCATGCACGCACCACGCGGCCCCGTTGCCCACGAGAAGTGAGGCATCTGTGATGGTGCGCCCGTATGCACACCCATACGAGGTGGCGAGTGCCATGGGCAATAGCTCGGACCAACCTCCACGAGATTGGTGCCGCAAAGAAAATCCACTGATGTGGTTGCAGGTTGCGCCATATGTGAAGGATGGGCATTTTGTGCCTAATATGGTACGCAGGAGCGCCGATGACATGAAGATGAAGTACAGAGTACGCCCTACAGGTGTACCAGATGACATGCGAGCGTTCAAGTAGGTCCGGGCAGTGCCATTGATGGATGAGTTGCAGAAATACTTGAAGGATTCTGGTGAGGCCCCGCGGACGGAACAGGATATGTTTGAAACACAAACAAATTCGTGGCTTGATCACCAAGTAAATGAAGTACTGAAAAAGATGGCCAAAGTGGCCACTTGGAATTGCGAACGAGCGACGCAAGAGGCGTGGATCAAACGATTCAATGAATGGAGGGTCCATTACGCTGAGCGATTCCATGAGAAACATCAGTCTGACATCCTTCTGGCGGCGCTGACAAATGAAGACGTCCGTGACAGCCATGCCAAAAAAAAACCGAGAGAAGGTCTATCCCTGGAGGAGCTATGGCAAGACATCACTGTACGTCGCATGGTGAACATCCACAAATCTGGAGCGAAGTGGAGAAGACGATCATTGCCCAGTGAACCCCTCACGACCCTCTCGTGGACAGATTTCATGAATGACTGGTCAGAGGAGGGCAGTGTGGTGGGCGGGGGGCGTCACCCACAGACAAGCTCGTGACCGACTCATCAAGGAGCTTCAGAGACATGTGAAAGAATGCCCAAAGGATGCTGCAACTAAGGCAGCATGGCAAAAAATTTATCGAGTTCAGGCAGATCACGGAGGCCTGGAATTCAATGATTGGGAACTGTTTATGCATGTCATGCCTTTCCTAAGATCGGGGGAGTATGCTGAGATGGAGGAGGAGTTTTTGACGGATGACGCGGCCAGTGTACGGGCAGTTTCCACGGATGGATCACGATCCAGGGGATGGGATGAGCACCGTTCACGCCGGGATGGCAGCCAGGGCCGCCGAGACGGCAGCCGAAAACGTCGAAATGGCAGCCGTGATCGACATGATGACGGTCGACAACATCAAGATGGTACTCCCAGGTCCCAATACCGCAGAAGGGACAGCAAGGATCGCAGTGGAGGAGAAAACGGAGGCCGGGGGCCATCTCAATCTCGTTTTGACGACAGGAGAAATTCTCCGCATGGCAGTGTACTGTCAAGTCGGTCACACATTACCGCCAAGCTCAAATCCGAGGTTCGATGCTTCAACTGCAAGTCTACGGAGCACACTCAAAAGGACTGTCCTCATAAATTGGGGTGTTACAATTGCGGTGCCACTGACCATACCTCGAAGGATTGCCAGCAGCCGGATCGCCGTAAAAGTGGACAGGACTGTGGTCAGAGCCCAGGGCGGTCCAGTGCTGACGGTTGACTACGCAATGGAGATCGCAGAAGTGAGCGAGGGCATACTCCTGGGTATGACAAACCACCGGATCGCGAGCGAGGGCGAAGTTCAAGCAAGGATCGTTATCCTGAACGGGGGAGACCCAGGAGTCGAAGCCAGGGCCGAGAGTCGCGGGCAGGGTCTGAACCTCGAAGCAGACCACAGTCCAAGGACATATGCAAGAAGTCTGGTGGAAAGGGCCACTGGGCCCAAGACTGCCCCTCAGCTCCATTGGGGGCCAGGCGACATCGCCGCCTCCACCAAAAACTGGATAAGTTCCGGAAGTGGCGTAGTACCGCCCCGATGTCCTTGCCTGACCTACCGTTACCTACACGGAGGAAATTATACCATGTGGGAGCGCATCAGGTGCTGAATGTGGGTCAAGGAGCCGAGTTTGCCAACGGGACTGTGATCAAACTGGACGACCTTGATGAGGAGATATACCGGGAACCACGTACCAGGGGCAAACGTTGGTCCAAGATGAGGAGGGAAGTACTTGTACAAGCACGGGTACAATTCCCTGATGCGATGGACAAGGAAACCATTGTCACTCTGGCCCTTGGGGACACAGGAAGTGAGCTCGTAGCCATTGGTGGATATGAGCTGTTTCAAAACAATCCCCTTGAAGATGCCCCACACCCAATCTTGTTGGTAACGGCGGGAAAATCCCGCCTCAAGGGTGGTGATAAGGGCGTGAAACTGACAGTTTCTGTGCCGGTTTACACCAAAAATGGAAAACTTAAAATATTCAAATGCGTGGATGTTTTTGTATACGTAGCTGCCATTGGGCCCCGCCTGATTTTGGGTTTGCCATTTATGGTTCGGTACGGGCTGGCCGTCGTGCCAGGATATGATGGATATGTGCAGGCAGAATGTGCGAAACTTCGTCGCAATAAGCCCCATTATCAGCATGGGCGTTCTGAGAATGTACATCATGTTTCCCACTTACAGGTGGTTGCAAAAGGTAGGTAGGTAGGTGCACTCGGTCGTGGAGAGGCGCCCCATGGTTCCTCCATGGCGTCGCCCCTGTGACGAACAGGAAGAGGTTTCGCGCGTGAAGAGGGGAGGCGGCTTACATCCCGCTTGACCTGACTGGTGGCCCCCAACAAAGCGGCCCCGGGCAACACCGGGAGTGCTGATCGCCGCCAGCGTGACGTGTTTGTCTCGCCAGGAGGGTGTGCCCCCGTGCTTGCGCACATCCCCTCCTTTGAGCGGAGCCCTAGAGGTTCAGCGGACTTCCTGGCGTATCCCGTTCCCAAGGCATGCATGCATGTTCTTGGTACTGGGGATCCGAGGCGCTTGGGTGTCGCACGCTCCGCCTCGAGTCCCAAAGCAGCGCAGGTATTAGGATAGAGCCTTACCCCCGGGCTCTGGATCTCGTCTGGCCGGGTCACCTGCATGGCAAGGGCTGCCTCAGTGCCCGGGCTATGGACAAACTGGGTTTCCTACTGTTGTGTGGTGTTTGTGTTTGGGTCTGGCTTGTCTTTGGGCTCGAGTTTCGGCTGTGCCCCGCCACTCCTGGCTGGGGTGAAGGGGTGTGTGTGTGTTTGTGTGCCCGCTCTGCTTGTACCCTGCCACTCCTGGCTGGGGTGTGCGGTGTGGGTGTGTGTGCTTGGGCTCGGGTTTCGGGCGCCCTGCCACTCCTGGCTGGGGTGTTGGGGTGTGTGCGTGTTCGTGCGCCCGCTCCACTTGTACCCGGCCACTCCTGGCTTGGGTGTGTGGTGTGGGTGTGTGTGCTTGGGCTCAGGTTTTGGCTGCGCCTCGCCACTCCTGGTTGGGGTGTCCGGGTGTGTGTGTGTTTGTGTGCGCGCTCTGCTTTTACCCCGCCTTTCCCAGCTGGGGTGTGTGGTGTGGGTGTGTGTGTTTGGCTCGGGTCTTAGCTGCGCCCCGCCACTCATGGCTGGGGTGTTGGGGTGTGTGTGTGCTTGTGTGCGCGCCCCGCTTGTACCCCACCACTCCTGGCTGGGGTGTGCGGCGTGGGTGTGTGTGCTCGGGCTCGGTTTCGGCTGCGGCCCGCCACTCCTGGCCCCGGGTGTTGGGGTGTTTGTGTGTTTGTGTGCCTGCTCCGCTTGTACCCCGCCACTCCTGGCTGGGATGTGTGGTGTGGGTGTGTGTGCTTGGGCTGGGGTTTCGGCTGCGCCCCGCCACTCCTGGCTGGGGTGTTGGGGTGTGTGTGTGTTCGTGTGCGTGTTCCGCTTGTACCCCGCCATTTTTTTTGGAATTTTTCCGGATGAGCTTTGAGCTTGTCCTCGCCGGAAAATCCTGAGAAGGGGTCCTCAATCAGAAATCTCATGCTCAGACTGATGAGGGCCTAGTGTTGGGCCGAAACCGGTCTCGTTTTTTGGCTTTGTTTGTGGACGCTTGCATGTGAGCCGTGTGTTAAGTAGCCCGTGACCACCGCTGATTTTCTGATTGAGGACCCCTTCTCAGGATTTTCCGGCGAGGACAAGCTCAAAGCTCATCTTAAAAAATTCCGAAAACGTCGTGTTTTACCGATCGCCGATACGTCTTTTAAGCGTCAAAACCACAAACCAAAGTGGCAACTCCAAGCCGTGCCACAAGCGATCCGTTTGGACGTTGTTACCTACCTCATGGCCGCCGAAAAAGCCAAGAATTGTGACCTTGCAATCCGAAAGATGCTTTACTACCGGAACAACACATTCAAGGCCAAAAAGGACCAATTTTACGATGGTGCCAACAAAGTGATGAACGTCATTGCCGAAGAGTCTCAAAAGAAGGTGCACGAAGAGTTCTACTACACCAAAATTGAACTCCTCAAAAAACAAAGAGCCAATGATGATGCTCGTGTGCGGGACTTGGCAAGCACGGCACCTGGCAAGGTGCATGCACATTTTAGTTCCATGGTTGATGAATGTGCGCAATGGGGAATGAACACCAACACAGCACGCCGTGATCTCGTTGAAGAACGTGATAAAGCACTCACACAAATTGTCGTAAGCTTACGATCGATCAATGATAATGGTGAGAAACAATACACCAGGTGGGAAGAGAACATCAAAAAGAAAGAAGCGGACCGTCTTATGCAAGTGGAACAAAAAACCGTCTTTGAGGAAATTATGCGTGAAGGCTTTCAAAGTGGACTCGAAATGGATGACCAAATACTTGCCATTCGCCGTGCACTACAAAAAATGGTGATCAACCGACCGGAGCTCGCTACAAAATCAAAAAACGTGGTACGCTCGAGTTCGAAAAGAGGGAGAAGGCGAGAAGACTCCGCCTCAAGCAGTACCTCAACGAAAAGGAGCTCAAGTACCTCAACGACACGAAGCAGCACCGGAAGCTCACTAAATGGAAGGCGAGGAAGAAGCAAAACCCGCGGGAAGAAGCAAGCAAAATCGCCAAAGTCAAAGAAACTCCGCTTCCGAACACCCACACCAAAGAAACGCGGTCAAAGAAGCAAGAGATAAGAAAACGTGAGTGGGACAAGACGCGTTGCCCGAAAGAAATTGCTGAAAGTGACATGGATTTCAAAGCCTTTCCCAGCATTGAACTACACCTCAAGCCTTTCGTGCCTACCGTCTTGCAAGGAGACGTTTTGTCTCAACCAATTTCGCCATACCTTCGCATGCTGCTATCGCTCGGAGGAAAATTTGTGCCCCATTCATTCCCTGGTCCATCTATAAAGCGTTCATTGAAGGCGCTCACATCCGAGGCTATGGAGATGCGCCGTGTGCTTCTATGGTCGCTGGATTTTGCAAAGGAACCAAAGAAGGTGGACATCTACCGGTCATTCCCACATCCTTCGTTGTTTTGGAAGAGCGGTCGAGACCCACCTCCGTGTGTGCTACAAAAATTTGGAGCGGAGTCGTTCGCGATCGAAAATTTCCTCAACAAGTGCCATGATACTTTCATGTTCACGCTCAGCGATTTTGCTGAGCAACGTCCCCCCTCTCGTGGTGCTATTTGGCATGCTGGATGCGTGCATGAGTTCCTAAACACACACGCAATTGTTGCTGCTGACAAAGACGGGGATCAAGTTGTGATGTCTCTCAAGACATACCTCATTGAACAAACGAACAACATGGGTGTGGTCCACAAAAATGGAGACCCCGTATACCACAAGCTTCGGGACTTCACAACCAATCAAGAATTGATGTGGACTGACCAGGCTAAGGTGTGGAGACGGGACATCGCCATAACAGCCATCACCCTGCTGGAATCCCACAACGTGGACGAACCACTAACCGAGTTGTTGTAAAACTTCTTTGAAAGGTCGCCGCCTTTGAAAATGCCAATTTTCTACATGCAAGTGAAGACCCACAAGAGAAAATCCATTCGTGAAAATTCGTAGCCTTCGAGACCGATCACAGCACTCACAAGCTGGTTCACTACCTGCCCATCAATCATTTTGAGCACGTTGGGGAAAATATTTTTGCGCTTCGATGCTTGGCAAGACGCCAAGAACGCCCCCCCCACGGATACACTGGGTTTTGTACAGCGCATACACAATTTCAAACATTGGGTGGATGGGGACCACGATCAGTATGTCCTGACCTCCTTTGATTTCACTGCCCTGTACACAAATTTTACGTTCAGTGATTTGAGCAAAGCGTTCCGCTATTGGCACGATGAGTGGAAGAACACATGTCTGAATAATTTTGAGATCACATTACATGAGCGTGCATATGTGCGATGGCTCACTGAGCCGATTGGTGAACGATGGTTTCGATTCATTGATACCTCATTCCCATTTTTCAATATGCAGTACGATCCCGAGGTTTCCCTGCATGAGGTTTTCCTGCACCTAATTTTTACTCATAATATTTTTAAGGCCACAGGCAGTGGAATTTACAGGCAGGCCCAGGGCTTCTCCATGGGGACGAATTGCGCCCCAGCCTGGGCTAACCTAGCGCTGCGCTGTTTTGAACGTCTGGGGCAGAGGGCACTGCCATGCATTTTGCTGAGATTTATCGACGATGGCGCGTGTATTCACCACCGCGCCCATACGCCGCAGATCACTGCAATGCTTTCCTCTTGGTACCCCCCACACCTGCCTTTTGAGGTTTTGGCTCTGCGTGTGTCAGCGGATATCATTTTTCTGGACCTACATGTCTTGGACCTGCATGAACCGAGGTACTGTACCCATTTCAAGCCTACAAACAGTGCCACATACATCCCCTGGTCCAGCAATACCCCCCGAGGTACAAAACTCGGGTGGAGACGGGGGGACGGGGTACGTTTCCTTCGTACTAACTCCCATGAACGATATTTTCTGGCGGATGTAAAGAGGATGAATGGGGCCTGACGCAGGCTAGGGTACCCCAAAATGCTCTACAGTTCCTTGCCTGTGGGTTGGTCTGAGAAGAACAGATACATGACACGAAATTCCAAAACAAAGGGTAGGGGGGTGGGTAGTTTTTTGGAATTTTTTCGCATCCATGTGTGGAGAGTGCCATATGAGGCGTGTATTCCCCTGAAGTATGGAGATCCACTTCACAGACTGAACCAACAGATCAAACAATCAATTCCTGGGACCAAACTGTTTGCAGTCAACCGTCCACAGCCAAATCTCAGGAAGCACTGGCACAGAGCGCTGGTAAAAACCCTGAATGATCTGGGGAATGTCCAGCCAGCTGCAGACAGTTTGTCTATGGATGCCAGCCTGTTGTTGAATTGCAGGGCAGCAGCTGAAAATGGCAACTGCAGCCAGAGTAAGCGCCGCCGCGTCGCCTGAACAGCTCGCGCACACTGCCAAACCATCATGTGTTTTGAATATTTGTGAATGCAATTCCTGCGCTATGCACATGTATTTTCAGTGAAGTCAGTGAACCAGATGTATAATACACCAGATGGAACACGCCAGTAAAATGACGGATGTCTGCATGTGTGATACACGCACTGATGTGAGATAAAGAATGTCTTTTTGATTATCCTTCGTTATCTCACGCTCAGACTGATGAGGGCCTAGTGTTGGGCTGAGACCGGTCTCGTTTTTTGGCTTTGTTTGTGGATGCTTGCATGTGAGCCGTGTGTGAAGTAGCCCGTGACCGGCGCTGATTTTCTGATTGAGGACCCCTTCTCAGGATTTTCCGGCGAGGACAAGGTCAAAGCTCATCCCAAAAAATTCCAAAACAATTCCAAACACACTCCTGGCTGGGATGTGCGTCCCGGGTGTGTGTGCTTGGGCTCGGGTTTCGGCTGCGGCCCGCCACTCCTGGCTGGGGTGTTGCGGTGTGTGCGTGTTCGTGTGCTCGCTCCGCTTGTACCCCGCCACCCCTGGCTTGGGTATGCGGCGTCGGTGTGTGTTCTTGGGCTTGGGTTTCGGCTGCCCCCTGCCTCTCCTGGCTGGGGTGTTGGGGTGTGTGTGGGCTCGTGTGCCCGCTCCGCTTGTACCCTGCCACTCCTGGCTGGGATGTGTGGTGTGGGTGTGTGTGTTTGGGCTCGGGTTTCGGCTGCACCTCGCCTCTCCTGGCTGGGGTGTTGGGGTGTGTGTGTGTTCTCGTGCGCGCTCCGCTTGTACCCCGCCACTCCTGGCTGGGGGGTGTGGCGTAGGTGTGTGTTTGGGCTCGGGTTTCGGCTGCGCCCCGCCACTCCTGGCTGGCATGTTGGGGTGTGTGTGTGTTTGTGTGCCAGCTCCGCTTGTACCCCGCCACTCCTGGCTGGGGTGTGCGGCGTGGGTGTGTGTGCTTCGGCTCGGGTTTCGGCTGCGCCGCGCCACTCCTGGCTCGGGTGTTGGGGTGTGTGTGTGTTCGTGTGCCCGCTCCGCTTGTTCCCCCCTGCTCCTGGCTGGGGTGTGTGGTGTGTGTGTGTGTGTTTGAGCTCGCGTTTCGGCTGCGCCCCGCCTGTCCTGGCTGGGGTAGTGGGGTGTGTGTGTGTTCGTGTGCCAGCTCCGCTTGTACCCCGCCACTCCTGGCTGGGGTGTGCCGCGTGGGTGTGTGTGCTTTGGCTTGGGTTTCGGCTGCGCCCCACCACTCCTGGCTGGGGTGTTGGGGTGTGTTTGTGCTTGTGTGCGCGCTCCGATTGTACCCCGCCACTCCTGGCTGGGGTGTGCGGCCTGAGTGTGTGTTTTGGCTTCGGTTTTGGTTGCGCCTCGCCACTCCTGCCTGGGGTGTTGCGGTGTGTGTGTGTTCGTGTGCCCGCTTCGCTTGTACCCCGCCACTCCTGGCTGGGGTGTTTGGCATGGGTGTGTGTGCTTGGGATTGGGTTTCGGCTGCGCCCTGGCTCTCCTGGCTGGGGTGTTGGGGTGTGTGTGTGTTCGTGTGCCCGCTCCGCTTGTTCCCCGCCACTCCTGGCTGGGCTGTGTGGTGTGTGTGTGTGTGTTTGGGCTCGGGTTTCGGCTGCGCCCCGCCACTCCTGGCTGAGGTGTTGGGGTGGGTGTGTATTCGTGTGCCCGCTCCGGCTGTACCCCGCCACTCCTGGCTGGGGTGTGTGGTGTGGTTGTGTGTGCTTGGGCTCGGGTTTCGGTTGCGCCCCGCCACTCCTGGCTAGGGTGTTGGGGTGTGTGTCTGTTTGTGTGCGCGCTCCGCTTGTACCCCGCCACTCCTGGCTGGGGTTTGTGGTGTGTGGGTTGGGTGTTGCCTGGCACCTGTTCCTGTGCCGTGGTTTGTTGCGTGTTGTGCGCGCTCTCCGGGTTTGCGGCACCCGGTGGCCGTCGTTGCTTGGCACCTGTTCGTGTGCCATGGTTGTGGCCGGCGGCGTGCCTCTCTGGCGTGCTTTGTGGCCCCGCGTTGGTGCGCCGCGCCTCGTTCGGTCCGGTCGCTCTCGGTGCTCCGGTCAGCTTTCCCGACGCCGTCGTGCCTTTCCCCACCCCGGGGGCTTGCGCCCCCGGTTTTACTGGGCGGCTGCGCGGGGCACGTGGAGGCCGGCCGAGAACCGGGCTCATCGTGCCTGCCGCTGGCCCCCGCCGAGGCGGGGGCTCTGGGCTCGCTCCGCGTCGTACCCGTTCGGGGCCCCGCGATGGGGTTGTCCCTGGCTGGTCCCTCCGGCGTCGGTCTTGGGCTTCCTGCGCTGCGGTGGTTGGCGTGTGTGGACCCGGTCAATGACGCGTCCAGTTTCCCGTACCGCCCGTCTTTCGACAGGGGACTCGGCCGGTGCACCGGGGCTGTTTTGTGTGGACGCCGACACCTCCCCTTTCGGGTCGGAGGACGCCACGCCCGGGTCCCGCGCGTGTGTGCGTGTGCGTGCTTTGCTTGGCCGGGTCGGGCGGGCCGGCCTCCCGGGCGCGTTCTGGTGCGCCTCACCTTTTCCTGTGGTCGCTTTGTCCTTGTTCTTTGTTTGGCCCCCTCCAGGCCTGGGTCGCCCTGTTTGCTGTTTTTTTTTTCTTTCCTTTGTGCGCCCCCGTTGACTCCGGCGTTCTGTGTTTTCCGGCCCGGGGTGCCTTGGGCCTTGGCGTCTTGTTCGCCCCCCCCCTTTTTTTTTCTTTCTTTCTTTTTTTTTCTTGTCGCCCCCCCCCTGTTTTTTTTTTCTCCTTGGTGTTTTGTTCCCTGCGCTTTTTTTTTTCCGCTGCCCTGTTTGTTGTTTTTTTTTGCTTTTGTTTTTTTTTGCCCGTTGTTTGGAGCGGTGTCGGTTTGTGTGTTTGTGGCTGTGGGGTGTGCTGGTGTGTGGTGCTGTTGGCGCTGCGGTCTGTGGTGCGTTGTGTGTTTTGCCTGGTGCTGTGTGGCGTGCTTGTGCTCTCCTGGGGTTTCGTGCCTTGCTGTCCGGCGCGGTGTTGCGCTTGGTCTTGTTGGGCTGTTTTTGTTGTGTTCTGCTGTCCAGTGCTGCTGTGTTCTCTGCTGGTTTTTTTTTTTGCGTTGTTACTTGCCTTTCCCTGGTGGTCCCTCCTGTTTTGGTCTGTGTGGTGCTCGGCCGTGGTGCGTCCTGCTGTTTGGCGTGGCCCTGTCGCGTTGCGTTCTTGTGCTGGCTTCTGTTGCGCTGGGCCGTTTGGTGCTCTGCCGTGCCGTGGTGCGTCTCTGGGTTCTGTGCTGTGTTGTTTGTTTCGTTGCGGTGCTTGGGTCGCGTCTTGCCTCGTCCGCTGCGATGGCGTGTTGTTGTGCTCTGTCTGTCCTTGGGCGTGGTGCTGTGTCGTCCTGCTGTGCTGCCTGTGGTCCGTGTGCTGTCGTTCCTTGTGCCGTGTTTCACGGTGCCTCCCTTTTCGTGGTGCCTCCTCTGTGGTGCTGTGTTGGTGTGCCTGTGTCGTTGCTCTCTGTGCGGTGCTCTCTCGCCCCTCTGGTGCTGGCTGGTGTTGTGTGTTGTTGCCTGTTGTGTTTTGGTGTGTGCTGTTGGGCTTGGCTGTCCTTTGTTGTCTCCTGGTGGCTCCCGGTGTCGTGTTCCGGTGGTGCTGTCCCTGTCTGGCCGTGTGACTCGCCGCCCTGTGGTTTGGTGTGGTGTGTCTTGGTGCTCCACTCCGCTGTGTTGTGTTCTGCGGTGCTGTGCTGCCGTGTGGTGGTGTGCTGTCGTGCTCTGCTGTCTGTGCGTCGTTGCCTGTGCCTGTTGTTTGTTTCCTGCCGCTGCGCTTTCTGCTGTGTGTGTCCTGATGTGCTTCCCTGTGGTTGGTCGGCTTGTTGTGGCGCCCTGCTCCCCTGTGTTGTGTCCTGTGGTGCTGTGCTGTTGTGTGGTGCTGCGCTGTTGTGTTCTGGTGTCTTTTTGCGGTGCTGTGGGTGCTTGCTGTAGCTTTTTTCCTTTAAAACCACTGCAAAAGAAAATTATACACTACCTAACACAGCCGCGAGCAACAAGACCATGTACTTTGTGCTGACTTACGTGTCACCCGTCGTTGGCGGCGTTGGCGGCGATGCTCTGGTGTTCGTGGGCTCGTACTTGAGTAGGTCGTTGTCAAAGTTGTTGGCGGTCCTTGCTAGGGGTTTACCGCTTTCCCCCAGGGCCGCCGCCTGAGCTGCAGGGCAAGGGGAGTGGTGGGTACAAGGGTGGGGAGGGAGGTACATGGAGAAGAATAAGAAAAAGGCGACAGGGTGGGACGCGAGGGCTCGTGGCGGGCTACGAAAACATTTCGAGTTTTACGCGCTGCTCTCGACGTGTTTTTCTTTGCGCCTATGGCTAGTTAGACTACGAGACGGAGGGCGTTATGCTCCTGCGATGGTTACGGTGCTTACGGCTTAAACTATTCACTAATTCAAGGTCGAACCGTTTTTCGTCGCGTTTTTACGCGTTTCGCAGCGCGCTTGTTGGCCTAAGCGGTTTTTATGCTAATTAGTTTTATTTTCAGCTATTGAGAAACTTTTTTCGTGTTGTTTTACCCTACTTTTATTTTTCATTCTGGCGAGACGCCAGCGCACGCGACTCTACTACAAGGACATATGCAAGAAGTGTGGGGGAAAGGGCCACTGGGCCCAAGACTGCCCCTCAGCCCCATAGGGGGCCAGGCAACAACGCCGCCTCCACCGAAAACTGGATAAGTTCCGGAAGTGGCGTAGTACCGCGCCGATGTCCTTGCCTGACCTACCGTTACCTACACGGAGGAAATTATACCATGCGGGAGCGCATCAGGTGCTGAATGTGGGTCAGGGGCCGAGTTTGCCAACGGGACTTCCATCAAACTGGACGACCTTGATGAGGAGATATACCGGGAACCACGTACCAGGGGCAAACGTTGGTCCAAGATGAGGAGGGAAGTACTTGTACAAGCACGGGTACAATTCCCTGATGCGATGGGCAAGGAAACCATTGTCACTCTGGCCCTGGGGGACACAGGAAGTGAGCTCGTAGCCATTGGTGGATATGACCTGTTTCAAAATATTCCCCTTGAAGATGCCCCACACCCAATCGTGTTGGTGACGGCGGGAAAATCCCGCCTCAAGGGTGGTGATAAGGGCGTGAAACTGACAGTTTCTGTTGCCGGTTTACACCGAAAATGAAAAACTCAAAATTCTCAAATGCGTGGATGTTTTTGTATACGTAGCTGCCATTGGGCCCCGCCTGATGTTGGGTTTGCCATTTATGGTTCGGTACGGGCTGGCCGTCGTGCCAGGATATGATGGATATGTGCAGGCAGAATGTGTGAAACTTCGTCGCAATAAGCCCCATTATCAGCATGGGCGTTCTGAGAATGTACATCATGTTTCCCACTTACAGGTGGTTGCAGAAGCACCACAGAAGTCATCAAAACGACTGTCCGATCAAGCTGGTCATTGTACAGCGGACAACAGAAGTGGAGATGGACAGCAGATCAGGTATGGAACGCAGACAGTCTTGTTCAAAGAACTCAGTGAGGCTTTTAACCCAGAGCTTCAGAGGGTTCGCTTACAATTTTTTTGGCAATTTGAGTGCACCAGGCCAGGGTGTGGCAGAACGGTTTCAACGGTTACCGGTGATGACAACGCGTTTCTCGATTATGTTCCACATTCTTGTGAATGTTGTTACCCCCGCTCCTCCTTTTCAGAACAATTTCACCATCCTGTGCAGAATTATCCTGTGAACCAGATGATTGTCATGGATCACGGACCTGAGGTACGGGTACATGTCAGTGCAAGCGGGTTGGTTCAGGGTTGCTTAGAGGACAGGCAAGAGAATGCTCAATTCCTTAGGAAGGGAGTGCGAGCATTGCGTGAGGCTGACCTGCAGGACCGTCCATATCTGGGAAAGTCCAGACCAGGTCTGAAAACTCAACCTTTCTTACAGCAGCCTGAGTCTGAGTACCCCCCCCCCTGCCTGGCAAGTCCTACCAGCCTCATGCCACTGCACGTGAGAATTCTGTCTGAAAATGCCACCATTCCTACAAAAGGAACACCGAGTCAGCAGGATATGATTTTTATTCTGCGCTGCATATAGTAATCCCTCCACAGGATAAAGTATTGGTTCCAACTGACGTCTCATTGATGGGACCTCCCAGCACATATGGAAGGATCGCTGACAGGTCCTCCTTAGCGTGGAAACACAGCTTGCAGGTGAGGGGTGGAGTCATCTACCGGGATTATCGAGGCAACATCCAGGTCATACTTCATAACAATGGCTCATCGCCCTATGCTGTGTTCAAAGGCGACAGAATTGCTCAGATCATTATTGAATATTACGTTCCTACGTGCCTGACAGTAGTCCAGGGCCTACCCACATCAACCAGGGGCACAGCTGGATTTGGTAGTACGGGTTTAAATGAGATTTCACTTGTTGACTAACCTGATTCTTTGGTGGAGGCGCCAAGCATCAGGGTGTCTGATACCCCCCCCCTACCCCTGCCCCATCCTTAGCCCTGATTGAACTCTTGCCATATGTGTATCACACACTATTATACATACATCGAATCATATTGCCCATGAGTGTGGCTGGCTCAGAGGAGCCTGGTTACAATCAAAACACGAATCATCCTGTATCTTCTGAGACCCCAGGCTTGGCGGTGCAGTCGCCTGGTGACCTGCAAAAACTGCAGCTCTTGCTTTCTGTACTCCCGGTAATGGCTCTTGTATTGCCGGTTGTAGTGACGTGTTTTGGAGCATGGACGGGGTGGAGGCCTCCAGTGGCTGGTGACTATCCACCGGTACCAAAACAGAATTCTCCGACGCTTTGTCGGCGGCTGGAGTCTCCCCTGAGTGCCGATAGGTATTTGGGAGTGGACGCTTCTGAACATCGTGCTGAGGCCATACTAGCTAAAGCCATTCAGCTGGTTCAGGAAGGTGGCACGGGATGCCAGGAAATCCCCAGTATGGCGGAGGTAAAACACACAGGTGAAGTGACTGAACCCCTAGAGGACCACTGTTTAAGGGACGATCCACAGTGGGCGCCAGATTGGTTTCAAGATGGGTGGGGTTATGAACGGAGGCAATGCCTGGAGTCACCGGCAACGCTCCCAGTCGCCGAGTGTGCTGATCTGCAGCAGCTCGACCCGTGGGCGGACATGGATGATATGTCCGCAGGGGAGTGCACGCCCTTGTCAAGGCCTCTTTCCAACCGTAAGGCACAGAGAAGCCCTGCACGATCCTCGGATAGGAGGGTCCAGCATATAAAAACACAAGCAGGTTGCAAGAAGTACAGGAAAGGTAAAATGGATGAAGTAAACCCAGTTCGACCAGAGGTTTTTGATCGGCTTGCGGCCTGGGCAGCCCAAGTTGATCCAGACAATAAGGAATTTCAGCTTTCCATTGATGTGTACGGTAATAGTAGGGGTTTGCAACGTCTTGTGATGGACGGGGCAAACTCCAGGTCAGCCTTAAACGGCCCATGGTCGGACAAGGCGGTATGGGTACATGCACCTGAGTCCCTGTCGCCTAGGCTTTTATGGTAGGAAAACTTCCCCAAATGCCTCCTTTCTTTCCTTTTTCAGCTTTTGGACCCAAAACATGAGTCCAAACCACACTGCTTGCTTGCATTACAATACGCCCTGACACTACAGCCAGTATACTGCTTGTAACCTTGTATTTGTGCATCAATACGTGGAATCTGCTTGCAAAAATGAGGATGGAACGTACGGTGGCAAGCATTTACTTCCCAAAGTACTTGCCAACAGGCATGGCTACCATGCAACGACCAAGGGGTGCTTCCCGGACCTCGATTTCGGCCGCACGCAAACTTGCTCCGTGTACCTGGTTAGTGGCCCCTTCCTTTGCCATGGATCCTTGAATGCATACAAAGCGTGTATCGAAACCAAATTGGCACGTCCTGTGGCAGGAAAACACTTCCCAAGTCACATAACGTTGTATTTTGCTTTCTGACAACTTATTACATTGAAAATGCACATGATCCCAACTAGGCTAGGACATTAGGATATCGATAGTGTAGGATGGTTCAGCTGTCCTTCCAAAATCTACGAGATCATGACATGAAGGCCTGTGGCACGCAAATGCGTCCCACAGGCCCTGCCAGCAGACACACGCGCACCCCGTAAAATTGGCCAGATGGGCGCCTGAGTACAAGATTTCAAAATGGCTCGAACAAAAAAGGTTTGTCGGCTGCTCATTTGCAAAAATCCTGAATATGTTTTCTGCTGGCACGTTCTGTGACAAGCAATTGCATCCCACTTCCTGTGCCTGCTGCAGGATGTGCAACTGCAGAACGACGCTCGGAACAAGCTTCCGGACAATTCATCGGACATAGGAGCTTCACGAGTAATGTCCCTTGTTGATTGCTCGCCAACACTTGGTTGGACTATGCGTTCACTATGCGTTAAATTGCTGTCATGCGCCATGGCTCGCAGTAGCGCTCCAAGCAGCGGCACGGGGATTCTGCATAATACAGGTATTTGCACAGTGTCGCATTGCGCAATGCGTACAGAAAAACGGGTGTGTACAGCTTTCAGGAAGAAGGGGGGCGCAGATCGCTGCAGCTGCATGCTCAACTGACACCTGGTTGCTCGTTGTCTCGCATTCATGTCCGACAGCGCGGCACAATCAGTGTAGGATGCCGAACACCCTCGTCCTGTTGTTTGCAGTCATCAGACCGGCGCGATCCCTTGTCTCCTGCGTCTCAGTCAGCAGACGAGCGCAATGCATTAGCAAGTGACACCGGCAGCCAACAAGAAGGTTCCGCTAAGGTTGTGTTGCATTGTGTTGTCTCACATTTGCGTCCCACAGCGCAGCAAAATCAGTGTAGGATGACGAACACCCTTGTTTGTTGTTTGCAGTCGTCAGAGGAGCGTGATCCCTCGTGTTCTGCTTTGCAGGCACCAGACGAGAGCGATGGAACAGCGACAGACACTTCGCAAGGTGGTGAAAGACAAAGCGACGAGGAGTCAGCTGCAGAGGATGCGAATTCTGAAGAGTCTGAAGGGTCTGAAGAGGAACGGTCTCAGGATGATAATGAAGCAGCAGGCCGTTTTGTGCGCCTTGCGAAAGGTGAACGTAAAAACCTGCGGGCCAGGGAAAGTTTACTCTTGGAAACACTCAGGAGAGCAGAATCTGATAGATGGTCTGAACTCTGTAGCGGGGTAGTTGTGTCTGATGGAATGACTGAACATATTCGGGATTATGCCCGTCTTGTTTTAGGGGATGATGGTGACATGGGGTCATGCCTGGTTGCCCGTTTCGCTTATGGCCTTCGAAAGACACACCACGTAACAATCACTGTGGTCCCTGAGAAGTCACCTTTACTCTGTTTTGGTATAGGTGTGGAGCGCCGTCTTGCTGTGCAGCGGCCAAAAAGTGGTCTGTACGTTGAGATCTCGCCACTGCCACCTGTTTTGCGTCTTGGTAATGAGTATCAATTGCAGGTTAAGGGGAACCAACGTGCCTACGCGTTTGTCTTGTTTTGGTCCACACAAAAAGGTGCACGAATGGAGCTGCAGCAACCAGATAATGCTGATGAAGGTGAGGATACTCCACTGCATGGTGCCCAGTTCCTTACAACAGTGAGAAAGAATGTGTCTGAATTGAAGCGGCGAGTGGATGCCTTGCACACGAAGCAAGAAGAGGTACAGCAGGGACAAGAAACAATACTGTCAGAGTTGAGAGAAATAAATGGTCTTGTAAGTTCGCTTGGCAATGATGTGAATGAAGTGAAGCGCCAGAGGACGCAGGGTCAGCCACAGGCAGCACTTGGGTGGCCCATGGGGTTTCCTCAACACTCGACACAATGATTGCGAAATATCCAACCACTGGGTGACCTGTTGTTCGTCTGTTTTGTCCTGTGTCCTTTTTTTTTTATTTGGACAAAATCAACCACGCTGCAAACAGTTGCGCAGGAAGGAGCACTAGAAACATTATGAACCCTCGGTTGGCTGGTCGAATGGGACAACATTTACTTGCCATTGTGCGTGCCATTTTTTATAATCGTCAAAGGGTCCCACACAGAGTTGCATTGAACCCAAATCACAGTGAACAATGGGAATCAGTAGTGGGTAATCGATTTTTGCTCAAACAAATCAAAGCTAAGACTCCCACAGTGCAACGTTCAATTGGCCGGTAGAAAGGGACACCTTTTGCGTGCCATATGACTTGCCAACTGTTATATTCATGAAACGGTCCAGGAGGAAACATGATCCATGAAGGATGAAAGCACACCCTGGACGCCTGTATCGCATGGTAACTGTGTTGGCCATCAGTCAGTAACGGAATTACTTCATCTATGTGCTATAGGTGCAATATAGGTTGGCAAGTAGCATGGTACGCAAATTTCCTGCCACACTACTTACCAATTTCATTATCGCAAAAAGGCAGAACATATTGTTTGTACTTGTAAAAAAGGTCTTCTGCACATGCTGTACGAGCCATTGTCTTTGAAAAATAATCAGCGTTTCAGCAATGTAGGCCGAGGCTCGCCACATTAAGTGGATTGAGGGTCATTTTGGGAACTTTACCCACCCTAAAAGCCTAGGTCGTGGGATCAGGCTGTCACTAAAGTAATAGGTGAAGGTGCTAAGGGTCTGGGCCTTCTCCCGGTGCGTAAGTCCAAACTTTTGTTTTGGGCTTTTAGGGAAATTGCCATTGACTGGATCGATGTGGAAGTTGGGTCCCCCCTTTTCATCAATTCAACCGGACAGCAACTGTGTACCACGGTTCTGTATCGTATTGTACGTTTTGACGCATATGGGACAGAACCCCCCCCTGAGAGTGTTCAGAATGCATACAAGATCCCTCACACTGTCCCCAATAATGCTGATTGGGACGCCCCCACTGATCCTATCCCCAATACCCCTACTTCTCAGGACCTGTGCGCAGTCAATGAAGTCGAATCCCAACGATCTCAGATGAACAGGAAGCAACGACGAATACTTAAGATCAGGTGTGCTGATGGAGATAAACCCAGAACGACTGCCAAAAAGGGGTCTCTTCAAACTGATGAGTTGTCAGAGGCCTCGATGGCTGAAGCATCACCTGGACCAGTGTCTGAGAGTGACACAGATGAACCCCCGAAAGGGTTTGCAGAATATTCAACATCCCAGCGATTTACCTCTGAGGAAAAGGCCAAAATTAGATATGGCCATCGGGAAGGGTTGTTTAAAGATTCAGTGCAGGTTCTAGGTAGTTCATATGGCGACAGATTCAAGTATACCAGAAATGTACGGTCAGTGATCCAGGCTGACAAAATGCGGCCTGGAGCTGGAAGGTATCGTGATGCACTCCTGCAGCGCTTTGGGAGTACTGTATTTACCCCCAAGCATGCTTCCCATATAACCCCAGCTGGTCAAGAGGCGCGGGGTGAGCATGCCATTGTAATGCTGGAGGATTGAGGGTGCAGAATGCAGGGCGGCCAAGCCCATCAGAGCAGTGGGATTGAGGAAAACTATGCTGCAGCAGAAGCTGAAAGGTTTTGAGTCACGTGGGTTTTTGAGGGAGGAACAGGCAGACCCCCAATGGGTCTCCAGGTGTTTCTTGGTGCCAAAGCCAGGAAGTAATAAGTGGCGATTAGTCATCGACTATCGCTGGCTTAGTTCCCAGCTCAAGGGGAAAGATTTTCCAATTCCGGTCATTGAAGACCAATTGGCCAGTCAGAGTGGAAGTTTTTTATTCACTCTGATTGATTTGGAGGATCGTTCCCACCAGATGCACCTGGTAGAGGGCAGCAAACACCTCACGGCGTTTTGCACTTCTTTTGGTGTATTTGAGTGGAGCGTCCTTCCAATGGGGGTCAAAGTGGGACCAGCAGCGTACCAGGAAATGGTACAGCATGTCACCAAGAAATGCCCCTCCTTCCGCCCATACATAGACGATATTCTTTCGGCAAATGGGAGGGAGGAGTTAGTGCCAGGGAAAGTGACAGTCAGTCAGAAACAGGAACCTGAGGTACTTGAAAAGTATTTCCAAAAACATTACGAAGACCTATTTTCCTTGTTTGAGGCGTTGGAACGGGCCATGCTCACTGTCAAACCGGAGAAATGTCATTTTTTCCGCAAGACAGTGAAGTATGTCGGACACATCCTTAAGGATGGACGCCGCTTTCCCTGTCTAGCCAGGGTTGAGGCTGTCGCAAACTGGGATCATCGTACCATTACCACCCCCAAGCATCTCAAAGGGTTCTTGGGCCTTGTGGGGTGGTACCAAATATATATTGAAAATTTTACCAAGCATGCCCAGCCCCTTATGGAGGCTCTGAAGGGCAAATATAGGTACGAGGCCCAGGATCCCAGTGCACCTGTTGCCAGGGACGCCACAGGATTACCAAAAAAACAGAAGGTTTTATAGTGTTTTCAGCACTGTTTTTTTGTTGTGCCTTTCCTGCTGCTTGCTGCTGGTTTAGCCCACGCAAACTGCACCCCCTTTTTTTCACCTAAGCACCTAGATTTTGTCACCAAAAGAAATAGTTGTTTTTGCCATCTTGAAAATACTGTGTTTCAAACCCTCCCAAAAAATGCATTTTTCATCAGTTTTGCCCATTTTCTGCTGTTTTTAGTCGGGTCAAATAACCATTTTTTAGTCCAAAATCAGAGGGTTTACCGGTCATTTTCCCCGAAAAAAGGTTTTGTTGGCTAATTTGAAGAATACCAATTTTTGGATCGTCTGAAAAACTATTAAAGATGGGCGCTGTTCACACATCCTGTACATGTCCACATGAAAAAATACTTATTATGGGAGGCTGAGTGCTCGAGGCCTCGCGCACTCAGCCAGCTGGAGTGAGATTTTCAGCCTTTATTGAGATCACTTTTTGACATCGGAAGTGGCATGAAGTAAGGATGGAGCAAAAGCAAAACTGCAAAATTCAATATGGGTTAAAGACTTACACAGCGGAACACTCAGTGCGCGAGGGCTCGCGCACTCAACATGCTAGAAGCATGGGGTTTTTAATACCCCTGACTACTTGCATTCTGCCGATAGCCTCCAAAAGGCTTTTGGAGATTCCTCCCCTTTGGAATCCTTTGAAAACAGTGAGCCCAAGAGTAGCGATTAGACTATCCTCCTCTAGAGCACTTGCTTCATAGGTCCAGTGACCTAGCCCTTCTGACAAACTGTTGTACAGCCCCAAACGCTGGGAGGCTGGGCACCTCATTTGTAGGTAAACTAACTGAAAATCGTGTGTTTAGCAAAGACTGAGGGCAACCCGCCTTTTTAGATCTATTACACCTTACATAGTGCATGGCGTGTACCAAAAACGTCCATTGATTGACCACTCTTGCTGCTGACATGACCCGAACGGTACACCATGAGGCACCCATGAAGACATCAGAGCCTCATTTGGCATGGAATACTGTTTATTCAGGACCATTGGGAAATACGCATTCTGCATAATTGAGTGCGCGAGGCCTCGCGCACTCAACATGCCAAAAAAACGTTTTTTTCATACCTCTGACTACTTGCATTCCGCTGATAGCCTAAAAAAATATATTTGAGATTCCTCCCTTTTTCAATTCTCAATTTTCAGGTGGAAACACGCGGAAACTGCGCGTCTTTTTTTTCACACAAATGCTGCCCCTGAGGTGAAAAACAGGGTGCAGTTTGCGTGGGCTAAGGCTGGTGTAGGGTTCCTGCTCCTTGTTTTTGATGATGAAAATGTTTTATTGTTGAAATACAACCATTCCAGGATAACCCGAGCCAGAGATAAGCAAGTAGAAGACAAACGGGATCAAACCATGAAGGGCTGCAGTCACAAAGAGTTAGATAAAGACAACTATCAACAATAGACCACAGCAATTTACATTCAATGCAACTCAGGATGAAACATTTTGCATGTTTGAGAAAAACTGATTGGAAAACTGCCCCAAGGGCTCACACTCTTCCATAGTGCCATCTTGAGATGTGCACTCTTTGTTTTTGGGTCCCATAGGTGCTGAGGTGGCATGGCTTGTGGCGCTGAGGTCACTGCCATGTCACATGGGATATTCCTACTTAGCTAGACTGACTGGGTACTGAACCCAGGACCTCTCAAAAAGAGGTGCCCCAGCCCCCTAGGGTGCGTACCACTAGGATAGCTAAGAATTCATGAGAAAACATAGAAGAATTCATAGGCTCTGCCTTCAGTATATCAGTGCCTCAGTCATCCAGGAAAAGATGTTTTAGTGCATATAGCTTGGGGATTAAGGGGGCCACACAACATCCTGATTTAGTGTTTGGTTCTATAGGTCAAAATGTGTTATCACCCATTTTGGTTAGGCCAATACTAAGATAAAAATGCAAGAGTGCTTAGAGCATCTCTAATACAACTAAAGTATACCCTAAAGCATTGGAAAAGCACTTTTTCTTACTCCCCCCCTGTGCTGTGGTGGCCACCACTGTCGCATATTCAGGAAAAAGGGATTTTTTCTACGCCTTTCCTTGGTTTCCACACCCACTTTAAGATACCTATAGCTTCCCTTACACTGCAAAAGAGCGCTTTACCATGGCCAGCGACTCTTGCTGCATTGTTCATGACAATTTGCAACAGAACACTCAGCGCTCTTGGCGCTGCACAGGTTCCTGTGGCTTGGTGGGGTTAGAATAGGGCATGCAAAGACCATATGCATATGCATCCCTCCCTCAAAGCTGCAGCGTAACACAACCCAACGCCAGACGCTCATAGGACACTGGATCTAAGTCTCATGGAACCTGCTGGAGACACCTGTCCTGATACTGGGGCGAGGGGTCGATGATTAAATAAGAATGGCCCCTTGGAGGGGTCTTGGTTCTGGTTCAGTCTCCTGCTGCTGCTTTTCAGCCCGTATAGCGGCCTACTCAGCGACACTTTGCGAGCATATCCGTGCAACAGAGGAATGGAAGGATGAGGATCGAATCCACGCAAACACGAAGCGACAACACCTAAATCCGTCAAATGACGGCCTAGAATCTTTCTGAAAGCCCATACCTGAACAGAATCCAATTGTGCATCAGATGCACATTTTTATAAAATTTGTGGTCATCTCCTGATTTTTTTAATCAGGAAATTCCCACGTAGAAAAAGACGGCGCCCAGGAGCGGGTCTTAGCGAAGCGCCGGAAAACAAAGAATTAATAAGATTATAAACGTATGTTACGCATAATGACGAAAATGACGAAACACACATAAATAAATAAACATAAAGATTCCACCCACACTGACAGAAAGAATTCAAGATTCAAGAATTCGAAAATCAACAGAAGAACTTCAATGAATCAGGTATAAACCACAGGTGTGCTCGTCTCGTATGCAGCATGCACATTGCTCGTCTCGTGTCTCCGTGAACGTGCCCTGTAGCAGCGCTAACAAACTATGGAGAAATAGATTAGGAGATTGCAGATGATTAGAGGTAAGTTCAGGGTGATTAGACATACACACATATGCATAGCGTCGTGTCTCGCTTGTGTTTCGCTTTTTCCTCACCTTGCTTCACTCTCCAGCGGTAGGTAAGGTAGGTAAGCCCAGTTGGGGCCACCCCCTGGTGGAGTTCGTGATTGTGGGTAAGATTGTTAGGAAAAAGGAAGAGATTGGACAAGGTTGTTAGTAGACCCGTGCATGCTCGTGCATTCACACGCGCATTAAAAGGTAGGCCACGCGTGGTGCGCTCTGTACAACCCTTGTTTAGGTTACCCGGGGGCTCCACCCCATGTTCTATAAGAGAACGAATTGAGTTCCTTAAGCTTGCTTGCTTGCACTGAGGTTTGAGGACAGTGTATTATAGGGCTACCTGAGAAGCGTATAATACGTGGAGGTGGACTTGGTTCCTCAGCCGCAAACCCCAGTCATCTGCCTTTGCTTGACAGGTGGGCAGGTCAGGGTGATTGGTGCAGCAGCGATTGATTTTTTTCATGCCCTGCTAAACAAGGGCGCTGATCACACAAACAAATAACTCCGCCTCTGCCTGTGGCAGAGCAGGGAGTCTGACTCCATCGACATATGCGCTGTGCACGCCAAAAGAGCACTCCTTCCCTCCAAGCCCTAGCAGGGAAACGCGTTGTGGCGTCCCTGTTAAGCCACAGACGCTTAGTAGCTGTGTGTTTTCTTGCAATCTCACAGGTGAGCCGCTAGGGCTCGTGACTTCTCCTTCAACGCCACCAAGTGGAGCGTGCGTGTAGGAGTGGTACTCCTGAGTGGGGGCTTGAGCCAGTTGCAGAAGTGCTCGCCCACCAGGATGGTGCCACTGTAGGGTGTGTAGGACCTGTAGTGCGTGCGTCACTGTCCCACCCGTTTCCTGCAGTTTCAGCGGGGTTGGTGGGCAGTGACAGTGGTTAGGCTAGATTTTGGCCATCGTAGCAAATAGGTGTTTTCAAGCCTTCAAAGCTTTTGGCCACCCCTCCCCTGTGGTAGGCAGGTAGGTAGGGAAAACAATACCTGGATTAGTATGCTTGGTATTCCCCCAAGGTTTTGCGCCAGCACAGAAACTGGGCGCTTAGGGGAGGAGAGACCCGGGGCGTACCCCGTGGCACCGGTACGACATCCTCCAGGTTTAGCAAGCGTGCAGACTTGGGTATAATTAGGACACCATTTCTGCAGCTTGCTCTCAGGACCTTAGGAATAGCGCACTCACACATATTAAATGCGGTAAGTCCCATCGTACACCAACTTTGCCATTGTGAATAGTGGTTTCCAATTTTTGCGCCTTACCCAATCGTTGCCATTCACGGTGCATACGCTTGAAAGATGGAAATGGGTGCACCCAATGAACATCCAACTTTTCTTGGGCAGCTTTTGTTCGCCGGTTGGCCCAAGATATTAGATTCTTGTACCTAAATTTGAGGCATGTTAATTCGAACAAAGTGACGCGCACAACGTGAACGTTGGTGCACAACGTGAGCGTTGGTTGAAATCGTTCAACTTGTTCAACCGGGCAGTTGAACATGACTTTAACAAATGTTCAATTTGTTGTTTTCATGCAAAAACACTTGATGGTAGCATGTAAATGGGCCCACAATTGCATGTGGAAGAAGACATATACGTGATAGTTCGATGAAACCTAGGTAGGCACTCTATGTTGCACAAACATGAGTCGCATTTGTTTCATATGTGTTCAACCGCACACTTGAACGCATCTCGCATACGGTTGAACACTCCTTGCATACATGCAACGCACCATGGTATGCATGTAGGACATGTAGAGCACCTTTTTTTCGGCATTTCCAAGTCAAGGATCAACCGGACGGCATCCTTGGGTGTAAACACCCTTTCCATGACCTTCCGGTCATTGCGTCGACTACGCCGCCCACTACCCATTCTAGTCTTGAGGCGTTCCCATAGTGTACGACCACCCTTGGATGCGGTGAACAAGTTGACCAAATCACTCATCAATTCATCCGATTGTAATCCAGTGTAGTGATCTGCAATACATTGCTTCAAGTTTGACGTTGGCATTTTTGATTGTAAAATGAGAGGGATCCTTGCATACAAGTAAGAAACCACAATGGGGAATCTCTTGGTGCTCTAATTTGTTCTTATTGTTACGTTATTTTTGGTGACACTACCATATTGCACAAAGGTGAAATTAAATATTCTTCAATTCAATGCGTCATGTATATAGTAAAAAGCGAGCAGGTGGCAACTACTACACACCATGTGCATTCCCTTTACCGCCACGTGTTGGCCACCACGTGCCGGCTCCAGTTTTCATGTATGTGGTCACCACACCGCCACCTGCCCATTGGTAGTAGGTTCCAGGTTTTAACTGGGTTTTAGGGAACAGCTCAAAACCAAAATTGTGGGACAGGCTACAGTTACCAATTAACCACTGTTGAACGCGTGATCGCGCGAGCACGCGCCACCGATTGGCGCGATAGGCCAGTTGAACTGTTCAACCGCGTTCAACCGAGTTCAACTGGGGGGTTGAACAGCAACATGCTGTTCAACTGGGTTCAACCGCTGTTCAACCGCTACGCTCAAAGGTGTGCAAAAGGGGTCACTAGGGTAGGCTTAGGCAGGTAAGGGTAAGGTTCGGTCCCTAGCTTGAGTCTTGGAGGCAAGCGTCTCAGCAAGCCTCAGCAACTCACCAAGGTTGTTCTGGGACAGGTAGTCTACCAGAACTGAGTTTAGGCGTCCCTCAGGTAGAGGAAACGCTGAGAAGGGCTCCCAGGTGGCCTCTTCGACTCAAAACCCTTCCCAGAGGGTGAGGAAGCGCCAACCCTGGCGATAGCGGTGGCGTAGGACAGACTTCACCAGGTAGAAGCCCTCCTTAGCCATTTCCCCGGCGTTCATGTCGGGGAGGTCCCCTTCAACTTCCATAGGGCTAGCAGCCCCCTGTAGGTCTAGGGGGGCAATTTCCTCGTCGTTCAGCTCCCACTCCTCCCCACAGAGGCCTTCAGGATCATAGTAGCGCTTCAGGTGTTGAGCAGCGCATACCAGGGTCTCCCATAGACGGGGAGAACACCGCACTGTTATACGGTGTCCATCCACAGATAGAATCTTGTAGGGCCCGAAGTAGGGGTCATCGCTGGTAGAGCGCCGCCAGGCGGGTAGTCGGCTGTGGTGCACCGGCACCGACTCCCCTTCTTGGTAGGTGGCAGGCACTTGGTGCTTGTTCTTCTTGTTCCACTGACGCTCCCTCACTCTCTGGAGCATAGCCTTGGCCTTGTCCACCTTCGCTTGTTGCTCTTGGACCCACTGACCCACAGAAGAATGGGTGTCCTCTGGAAAAGGAGCATGTAGGAACCACGCCGGGCGCCCTAGGAATAGCTCATGGGGCGAGTAGCCAGTCGCCGAACTCTCTTGGGAGTTCATCATCAAGGATATGACGGGGAGTAGTCTCACCCAGTCTCTGGTGCATTCAGTTTTGCACCATATCCTTACATTCTCCTTGAGGACACGAATCTGTCGCTCTCATAGGGGGTTGCTCGTATGAGAGTAGGGGATCCCGGTAGACACCTGGACATTGACGGATCTCAGGACCCTCTTGTACCAGCCGGTATCTGAGCGTACTCGTACGTCCTCATCGGAGTTGATCTCCTTGGGCGCCCCATAGACACAAAACAACTCCTCCACGAGTATCTTGATAGTCTCCTCCCCGGTAATGCGCTTGGTACATGGGAACACCGTGGTAAATCTGGTCAACCCACAGGTCACCACGAGGGCAAAGTCATAGCCAGCAAACTTCGGCATCTCCGTGTAGTCCACGTAGAGAACACTGTCAGCACAGTGAGGGATGGGCAGGGTCGAGTAGAGACCCCTGTCCCTGATATACCCAGGTTTGCAGGACCTACACGGGCACTTGACCAGGATAGGCTGGAGGGTCTTCCGCAGTTGGTCATCAGTCCACGTAGTGTGGAACCACTGCTTGAACAGCCTCAGGGTACGGTCAGCACCCACATGACCGCTGGACTCAAGGGTCCACTTCAGCAGCGCTCGGACTCTGTCACTGGGTACCACGATGCGGTCTTCGTGCCAGAGGTAGCTCTTGTCCCTGTTCCACTGTTCTTGGTTGACCAGGAGAGGTTCAAGGCGTTTCTCCAGGCGCTTGTAGATATCCCCAAACTCCTTCAGGTACTCCGCTTGTTGAAGTTCATCTAGGGCGCGTATCATAGTCATGTTGAGGTCCAAGTGTACGTCCATACGGCTGAACGCCTCCTTAGCCAGCGCTTCAGACTGGGCACCAATCAGGTCGTTGAAGTTGTTGCGGCTGATGTAGTCTGCACACTCGTTCTTCACTCCCTTGATATGGTGTACCGTCAGCCGTAGTTGGCTGAGATAGTACCACCAGCGCCGTAGCTTGGCCTTCTCAGGTGGGGGACCCTTCTGGAAAGTGCGGACCGGCTCTTGGTCGCACAGCCAGACCACACGGTTACTCCCCAACAGTCGTGCCTGAGAGGATAGCACCAGCATACCCGGGAGCAATTCCTGCTCATAGGCGGAGTAGTTCCCCCTGGCCTGGTTCCATTTCCAGTTCCAGTGGCCCAGGGGTACGAGGACCCACTTGTTGTCAGGGTAGCTGTGCTTGAGAGTTCCATCTCGATTGAGACCTTCATTCCCCCATTGGGAAATAGCCGAGTCGAACTCCTTCTTCTCTGGTGCTTGCCATTGGAACAACGTTCCACCACCGCCCACATTGCTGGCGTCGGTCACCAGGATAATCTCACCTTGTGCTCTAGGCATGCCCAAGCACTTAGCGTTGGCCACCTTGTCTTTGAGCTCGTCAAACGCTTGTTGCTCTTGTGGGCCCCAGCGCCAAGTAGTACTCTTCTTGATCAGGTCCGTCAGAATGGCGCTGGTGTAGGTGAATTTTTTGATATGGCGGCGATAGAAGTTGCACGCCCCAATGAAACTGCGTACATCATGGAGTCCTTTCTTGGGATCTTCATGTCGTACCTTAGAGTCCATCAGGGGTTTGGCTTTAGAAGCCGCTGGGCTCCACCACCCATAGCCAGCGTTAAACCCCAGGTACTGCATGGTCTCCTGCATGAACTCACACTTCTCCAGCTTGAGTCGTGTGTGGTTCTCCTGGCAGACCGCAAATAACTCACCCAAGAGGATTAGGTGATCCTCCTGGGTATTGGTCCCGAGGCATACATCGTTGATGTGCGCCTCCATCTGGGCCCCACGGGATATGAGTTCTTGCACCTTGGGTCTTCGTCGTAGGATGGACAAGATCTTGTTCATCAGCTCTTGGAATAGAGCGGGTGCGTTGGCCACGCCTAAGGGCATGAACTTCCACTTGAACACCCTCCCCCGAGGGGTGATGAAGGCTAGTAGCTCCTGAGCGTTGGGCGTCAGGTCCACCTGCGAGGAACCGCTCCTCTTGTCCATGTTGGTCTTGTAGCGACAGGAGGCTATCTTCTCAAGGGTAGACTCCATATTAGGAATGGACCCTGAGTGGTTCAATGTTTTCTTGTTCAGCTCTCCATAGTCCACTACCAGCGGTTTGGCTGTAGACCCAGGCTTAGCCACCAGGAAACAGAGGCTGCAGTGTTGGGGGTAGTCCCCGTCCTTGTACTCCAGGACTAGACCAGCGTCGATACATTCTTGTATCTGTCGCTCAATCTCGTCGGCCTGCTCTTTAGGAGCCAGATAGGGTCTCCTGGGGATCTTGTGACCCACGAACTCGGGTTTCAGCTTGAGGTCCATCTGTACCAGCTTGTCACATGAGGCTGGGGGTGGTAGTTCCCCGAATACCTCCTGATAGGTCCTTATAAGCTTCTGCACCCGCGGGTCCAATGGCTTGATCTTGTCCTCCATGTCCTCGTCAGAGTGTAAGTTTGCCCCCTGAGTAATAGACGTCGGGAGGTGATCCTCCACCGACTCTTCGCCCTTGGTAGGCATATAGTACGTCTCGTTCAACCATCTCTGGTGGACGATGGCAACATAGGCACGCTCGAGGGGGTTCACATACACATTCCTCCGAGAGGTCGTCCTCCTCTGGGGTCCTCACATGGGCACCCCACACGCTCCTCATGAGCTTAAGATCCACCTTGCCTTGCCAGGTGGTGATCTTCTGTTTGAGGTCCTCCTTCAATAGGGATTGATATCCCATACGTCCTTGCTTCAGTGGCCACGAGCTGCGGGTAGGCTTAGCGTAGCATAGCTTTTTCGCCACCAACTTCCTCTTGGAGTCCACGTACCCTCTTAGCCTGGATGGAGGGTCCAGCTCCTCGTCCACGGGGTCTTCCACCCTCATGGAGAGTAGGGATTTCAGTGGGGCGACGTACTCGGCGTTCTCCACTTCCTCCACGCATGTCTGCACGACGAAGGCGTCATGCTCAGTTTCGTTATCAGAGTGGATAGAGCTGGGGAGCTCAGATAGGCCACACTCAGAGACTCCATCAGGAACAGGTACATGGCAGGGAGAGTTGGGGGCATTGGTGTTAGTCACGACGTATTCATCTCCCCCTGGTATAGTCTCAATAGCATCTTGAGGTCGTAGTCCATCCTTCAAGTCACCCAGGGTGAGTCCATCGCTCTCTCGTTTAATAGCCTGGACCAGAGTTGAGTCCAGGTGCTCCAAGGGGATAGAGGTAAGACCCCCGTCCACCACGCCGAGCATACTTCCCCATCGGGTTTTTCTGATGGGCGTCTTCCGCCCGAGAGGCACGTAGATGGCCTCATCAGGTAACCGAACAGAGCTGATAGTCAGCCTGTCCAGGAGGGTTCGCCAGTACTCGTTGCGCACATGGGCTCCCCAATCGGGGGAACACAGGACCATACGGGAACGTTCCAGGGCCACCTTGGTCAAGACCTTCCCCAGTTCACTGAACCTGGGGTTCCCGTAGGCCATCCCGAAAGAGGGCCAGTAAAATTGGTAGCTGCAGTTTTTCCCCTTGCTGCAGTAAAGGTCCAAGACATGTTGCTTGACGCTGGCGAACAACTCCATGCTCAGGTCTTCTCTCAAGTAACCCAACTCTTTCAGACCTTGGTCTAGGACTTCCCCCAATAGTTGATAGTCCTCAGTTTTGGAGGCCGCCATCATGTTCGAGGGCTCCTCCTTCGATACCCTCAGTAGCTCGAGGTATACTCCGCCTGCCCCAGTGGCACGGACACTCTGTAATTGCCGTGGTCCACGTAGAGGAGGTAGGGCGCTTGCAGCGTCAGGGATTGTATCTGGGAGTGCTGAACTAAGAAGTCAGTCCCCAATACAAAATCAAAGGCCTCAGTGTCCATCACATAGAACCGATGGGCGATAGTTCGGGGGCCCATTGGTACCTCCACTTCACAGTCCCCGCAGCTGTCCACCACATGTCCGTCCCCCATTCGTATAGCCTCGGTGGTCATGGTGTTCTTCAGGCTCCCACAAGGTAAACTTTTCTTGGCCACTATAGATATGGTCGCTCCAAATCTGCGGGTCGCGCTGGTCACAACAATGTTTTACAAAGTCATCGCAACTTATCGCAATCTTTACAATGTCGCCGAATTCTGAAGATTTACGTTCATTCCATAAAAATCGCAATGTTTGATTTACTGGAATCAAAAGAAGAATTTCAAAACATCGAAGCACCACAATTCAACGAAGACGACAGAGAGTTACCGAATTACTGGATTCTGCTTAAATTCTACGCCGCCTTCCGGTTAAAAGCACAGCAAACTAATTGCAAACACGGCTCTGCCTGTCAATTTGGTCGTAAATGTTGGTTCAAACACCCCAACCGCTTGTCTCCGCGCCCCAACACTCACTCGCACTGCTCCACAATCACAGACCACAGTCTCACAGCAGAAGTTCACCAAACTTACTGTTTGGATACAAATATATTAACAAAGCAAATAGACAAGGTTGACTCAGGTTCGTCTGTGCGTGCGCATGCAACAGCTCACACCACAACTCACCCTGAAGTACCAACGTGTACGACAAGCCGATCAGTCACCCCAGCACAGCACCTCCAAGCCAAAACACAACCAAGCCACACCTCCGCTGCCACAGAATCAACCGCCGATCAATCGCAAGCAAGCCCTCGTACTAAGGTCAAGCAGCCGCAATTTCCAAAGGACCGAGGCAAACCAAACTACCCAGATACCGCAGATGGAGTATGGCAAACAGTTGCAAAGCGGCCACGAACACGCACGCATCAAGACCCGCAACCGCAACAGGAGGACCAGGGATGCAAAGACTGCCAAGCGCCCTTCCAGACATCTCACGACAAAATAGGGTGGTTTCTTAACAGAGGTCTGAATCTCCCTCTATGATGCGACTTCTGCATCCAACAAAGAAAGGAAAAAGCCGGTAGTCAATCCACATCAACTCCTCAGATCATCCGCCAAGCTGACAAGCTAACCTGCTGATTCACTGCGCTAACCCTTGGACCGTCACCAAGAATACCGCTCCTCCGCAACAAAATGAGTTTCCTCCTCTACCGAAGCCGAGTGCGAGTCCTCAAGCAAATGGACGCGCCAAGCTATGTAAAGCGAATCACGATCCAACTTCGACAAGCGAAAAAGAAGATCCAATCAATCAACACGATGAATCAAGGCCGGAATCACCCTCAAACCAGGAGACCGACACCGAAGAGAGAGACACGGAATCCGATGCAAGCGAATCTCGTACAGTCAGCGTCAAGACTACTGCAATTCACCACTACGAATCCTACTCGGAACCGCTAACGGGTCGCTTTTGGGACACGAGCACAATGGCCTCCTCTGAGGAGCAATCTTCACGGTCTGTGCCTGCCTCTTATTGGTCACCACAAGAAAAGCATCACTATGACTCACCACGTGAACAAGAAAGAACTTTCGCTGCGAATTCTGACACCACCACAGACTGCATGCCTGAACTCCAGGACTGAAGTTCCAGCGATGAGGACAATGAACCAAACCTTCCAGATCCCAAACAATTTGTCATGAACGACCAAAAGCTCAAAAAAAGAATCAAGCAACTGTTGCATGAAAGGCCCACTTACCAAGCCCTAATGCGCCGTGCCTGGAGTAATACTTTGAATCAGTGCAAGGTTTCTTCTCAGAGCGGAAGCAGATATAAAGCACATGTGGCTATATATCTCATCAATCAATTTGAACACCTTCGCCGCACGAACCCTGAACTTCTGCAAGGCCCTGAAAAGGACTGCGATGAACTCCACTAATACACTCACTGAGCTGTTGCATGTGTTCACCACAGACTTGCCTCGTGCCTGTGCTTTTGCCTGTTTCCCCTTTTTATTTATTTCAAAAGACACACAAACACTTCCAGCTTTTTTCTTTAGCCTACATATAGGCTTCATCCGACACAGTCAACCTGCAGGGGAAAGCCTGCCTTGTTTCTTCTTCAAAACAGACTTTTTTGTGGGCTATGGTGCCGAAAGAGCAGTGCATTGCACCCCAGATTTGCTCTGTTTTTTGAAATTGTAAATACTGCAGCAGTCCTTCGAGGAAACTCGCAGATGCGCAATGATTGTGTGTTTTGGGCGGGAGACCGCAATGCCTAAAAAAAAAGATATGGTGGCTCCAGTATCCAGTACCCCCAGGTATTCACGTCCCCCTAGTCGGATACGTATGCAGAACACCAGGTCCAGGGCCCCACCGGAGCGTCCCCGTCAGAAGTCCGCGGGAGCGGTCACCTCGAACCCCTTGTTCCGCAATTTGCGGGCCATCCTCATGAAACGGCTTCTCTTCTTGACGTTGCCGTCATCACCACCTTCATGCTCACGCTTGGCCCCTTGCTCTCGCTGGGCCTGAGTTTGCGAGCGTGTGGTAGGACCAGACTGCCCTCCAGAGGGCTTGGAGTTCCCCCCTGGATTAGGGTTTGGGTTGCCTCCGTTCTTGTCCAGATTCTTGTTGTCCTTGTCTGGCTGGCGGTTAGCGCCTCCTCCTCGGCCACCTTGGCTCTTGTCTTGTCCTTTTCCACGTCCTTTCGACTTGCCCTTGCCGGAGTCGTTTCCGTTGGTCCTGCTACCACCCTTGCCAGAGCCTTTGCCAGGATCCTCGCCCTTCAGCTTCGCCGACAGGCCTTGCCTGTGGTAGCACTCATCCTCGTAGTGCTTCCTCTTCCCACAGAAGACACAGGTGATAGTACACCTGTAGTGATCTGGCATCTTAGGCTTGGCGCCGGTGTTGGTCTCCTGCTTCTTCCGTTGGACTACAAAGCAGTTTCGCTGCTCGCAGTCGGGGGCGTGCTGCAGGTGGCCGTGCTCATCTCTGGCGTCACACCAGAAGAGCTCCTTGACATTTTTCATGATACGGGCGTGCTTGGGGGTAGTCCCCTATCCAGGTCTGGGTCCTTGGTACCCTTTGCCATGGCTTCCAGAGCCTCCTCCTCCGGGACGGTAGGCGTTCAAGTGCTGGTCGCCTTCTTTCTTTAGCGCCAGCTCCAAGAGTAGCACAGACAATTCCTCGTAGTTGAGGGCTCTAGCCTTGTGCTCTGCCGTTGACCGGCACTGGTCCCACAGCTCCCGAGGGAGCTTGGCCACAAACCAGTTGAGCAGGTCGTTGCTGCTGTAGGAACCGGGCGTCAGTCGTGCAGCCCAGTGATCAAGGTCAGCCAGTAGCTCGGGGACCCTGGCAGGTTTGGGGTTATTGGGCAGCACGGCCAGGTTCTGGATCTCGGCCCTGATGGAGAGGTCGGTTTCGTAGGTAGGGCACTGTCTCTCCAAGGCAACCAACACGTCGGCAAAGGCGGCGGACTTAGTCACGATCTGCTTGACCTGCTTCTCCAGGTACTTGGTCTTGCAGCACTGCAGGAGCAGATCACACTTGACTAGCCCACTAGCATGGGTTTGGCCAGTCATTCGGAGGATCCGGCCAAAATTCTCAGCGAACCCGCTGAGATCCTTGCCTGTGAACTCAGGCAGGTTCACCACAATCTTGGAGGTGGCAATTGCCTTAGCCTCCTGAGACCCGCGTCCCTCAGGGCGCCTGGTCTTCCTCTTCTTCTTCTTCTTCCGCCCACTCGGGGTCCTCAGGGTCGTCGTCCTCCGAGGGCGAAGCAGAAGTCATGGACGGCGCCTCATCGTCACAGGGGTCTCCGCCTAGATCACTAGAGCCACAGGGCTCCACGTCAACCATTGCCCTTAGGGCTGTCAGCCCCAGCCGGTCCAGCTCGTCTCTCGTGGAATTCCACACGTGGCTGTAGGGAGGCTGTGCCGTTCTTGGTATGAAAGGGCTTCTCGGTATCACAGCAGGGGTTGGCATCGGTCGGCTCCTCAGGCTCCCCAGGGTGTTTGTCAACCCTGCCACCAGGTGATTGGCCTGTATTCGGTGGGGTGAAACTCCCACGATGGTAGGTGACGCTTGGGGTGGAATCAGGGGCTCCAGTTTAGCCCGAATCTCTTGAGTGAGATCACCAACAATTTTAGAGGTGGCTCCTCGGAGTGCCTCATTGATCTCCGACCGCGTCAAGGACCTGTTGGAGGATCTCCCCGAACCTCTACACCTGCTCCCGCAGGACTCAGGGCCTCTCCTGAGCCCACTCAGGGTTGCATACCCAGGAACATCCACACAGGCTCCTGTAGCGGGTAGAGGATGGTGATAGTCTGCCGCATACCAGCGCGGAGCAGAACTAGAGGCCACTGGCTCACTGGCAGTAGTTGCCTCTGGAAACGCAGTGGTAGATAGGCAGGGTAGCTAGGCATACCAGTAAAGCCTGTGCCCTCAGCCATAGGCGGGGTGGTTATGGCTGTGGATGTTGCAGCGGCCGGGTCTGGAGTTGGGAGTGTGGTGGTTGTAGGGTAGGGTGATGCGTGGAGGCCAGAGGCGCTTGCTGCGCCCTCGTAGGTTGACTCACTCGTCGGGTCGTGCCCATGGTCTACTCCTTCCTCTGCCATGCTTTCTCCTGCATCCTTCTCTCTCTCCCTCTTTCTCTTCACAGGGTTGGTGTCCACCTCCTCGACTGAGAGGGCCCGGAAGGCCGACTGAAGTCCCTCCAGCGAGTCACCAACCACGCCCACTGGCCCATGTAAGGGCACCGAAGGTACAGCGCTAGGTCCAGATCCAGGTTCAGCAGGTGCTGGCATTGCTAGTGCGTCAGGCGCCGTCCTCGCGTCGGTGTCCTCCTTCTTTGTGTCCATATTCGCCCTTCTTGCTTTTGAAAGTACTCGGCGCACTGGATGTACGGCACGGAGTTGCTGCCGGTACGCAGAGACTGTCTGCCTCTGCTACCAGAAAGTTTTATAGTGTTTTCAGCACTGTGTTTCTGTTGTGCCTCTGCTGCTGCTTGCTGCTGGTGTAGGGTTCCTGCTGCTTGTTTTTGAGGATGAAAATGTTTTATTGTTGAAATACAACCATTCCAGGATAACCCGAGCCAGAGATAAGCAAGTAGAAGATAAACAGGATCAAACCATGAAGGGCCGCAGTCACAAAGAGTTAGATAAAGACAACTATCAACAATAGACCACAGCAATTTACATTCAATGCAACTCAGGATGAAATATTTTACATGTTTGAGGAAAGCTGATTGGAAAACTGCCCCAAGGGCTCACACTCTTCCACAGTGCCATCTTGAGATGTGCACTCTTCCTTTTTGGGTCCCATAGTTGCTGAGGTGGCATGCCTTGTGGCGCTGAGGTCACTGCCATGTCACATGGGATATTCCTACTTAGCTAGGCTGACTGGGTACTGAACCCAGGACCTCTCAAAAAGAGGTGCCCCAGCCCCCTAGGCTGCATACCACTAGGATAGCTAAGAATTGAGGAGAAAACATAGATAAATTCATAGGGTCTGCCTTCAGTATATCAGTGGCTCAGTCACCCAGGAAAACATGTTTTAGTGCATATAGCTTGGGGATCATAAGGGGTCCACACAACATCCTGATTTAGTGTTTAGTTCTATAGGTCAAAATGTGTTATCACCCATTTTGGTAAGGCCAATACTAAGATAAAAATGCAAGAGTGCTTAGAGCATCTCTAATACAACTAAAGTATACCCTAAAGCATCCGAAAAGCACTTTTTCTTACTAAAGCGTCGCAGGGTGAAATTGACAAGGAAGGAAGCAAAAATTGAATGGACGCCAGAGATGAGGGAGAACTTTCAAATTCTCAAGGCCAGACTTGTGCAGTTTGTTGATGGGGATGGTCTCTGGCTTCCCAACCCACACGGTAAGTGGAGAATTGTTTGTGATGCCAGCGATTATGCTGTGAAAGGTGTGCTGAAGCAACAGCAGAGCCCTCAGGATGAACAATCTTGGAGGCCTGTTGCGGTTTGAGGTTTGAGGTTTGATTTTGCGGGTACTAGACGCCTTTCGGCCCCGGGGGGCCACCTGGTCGGGCCAGGTGATATCCTCCCCACCGGGTCCTAGCGGGGGGCCCTCCAAGACGCACCTCCTGCCTGGTGGCGGAGTCCCCCGGGTTCACAGGGCTCGGAGCCCCGTCCTTCCCCGGCTTCCCCGTTTCGCCACTCCTCGGTCAGTGCATCAATTCGCAGCCGTGGCTGCGGGCGCTGACCCACTGCGTCGCCCCTCTTATGCGTGGTCGGGGAGCCGGTGCCGCCGGGCCCGTGCTACTGGCTTGTCGCCAGTGGGACCCCCTTGGGCTGGCGCGGAGGCTGCCTAGATTAGGGGTTGGGGCGTGGCGCTGTGCGCCACTACTGCCTTGGCGGGTGCAGTGCCCCGTCTGTGTGTGCGCGGCGCTCGCGGCTGGTTCGGGGGGTTCAGGCCGGTACCTGGTGTTGCGTCTCTCTCGTTTCCCCCTTTCCGCCCCGCGTGTTCTGCGCTGCGTGTGGCGGGCCGTCCCGTCCGGGTGTCCCTTACCCTCGCTCGCTGGTACGCCATTCCACGCGGTCTGTGCGTTCCGCGCGCTCAGTCCGGTTGCCCTTCTGGTAGTCCCCGCGTGCCCTTTGCGTGTGTGTGCGCTCGCGCTCCCGCGGCGTCCGCTCCCCCCCCCTCTGGGTGGTGTGGCGTGCGCACCTCGCGTGGTCCCGGCACTGGGTGCTGGTAGGGCCGTTCCACGTGGTCCGTGCCCCTCCGCGTGTCCTGCCCCGGTCCCTTGCTCCGAATGGCGTGCTTGGGGGGGGGCGGTCCGGTCCTGGTTCCCCCGTACTTGGCTTGGGGTTGAGGGGGTGGCTGTAGGGCGTCCCCGGGGGGGGTGCCTTCTACTGTTGCGAGGGGCGTCTGGGGTCAGGCGCTCCCCCTCCCCCGACTGCCCGCCCACTGGGCGGGCTGTTGGGGTCTGCGATCTACATGTTGTGGGCGCGGGCGTGTGGGTGTGGGGGCCCTTCTCTGTCCCCTCGGCCTGCACGCCCTGTGGGGGCTGCGCGCCGCGGGGCGGGTCCGTGGCGTTCGTGTGCCGGGGGGCGGCCGGGGTGGGGCCTGTAGGGCGGGGGGTCGCTCTGCCTCGTTCCGTCCCTCTGCCTTCCCTGGGCAGGCAACAAAGCGGGTGTGACTGGCGTCGTGCTTTCCATGGGGGGCGTGGCCCCCCATACCACTCCGGTTCGTGCTCACCCGCCTTCTCTGGGCGCGATCTGTGCGGCGTCCTGGCGCGTTGGCGCGGGCTCGCTTGTTCTCCGCGGCCCCCGTGGGAGCCGGCGGCTGGGGCGGGGGGGCGGGTCGCGCTCCGGCTCCTCTCTCGGACGGGGGGGGGGACCATCCCCCCTGCCTCGGGGGTTGGGGGCCGGGGCCCCTGCGGCTTGCGGGCCCGTGGGGGGGTGGGGGGGGGGGGGGTCGCGCCGCGGCCCCCCTGCTCCCCTTCTGGGTGGCGGCCTGCGGTACTCAATCCTGGCCCCCCTCGTGTCGTCGGCGCACTCCCTTCCGGCGTGCGCGTGCGGTCGGGGTCGCAGTGCCGCCCCGGGGTGGGGGGGGTTGAGGGGCGGCCCGTGGACTGCTCCCCCGGGGGCCCCTGCAGACCTGAACCCCCCCTCTGCCCTCCCTGAGTGGGCTGTGGTCACGGGAGGGTCAGGTGGGGCGCGGCCCCCATACTGTTCCGTTGCACGCGTTGCTCCGGCACGCTGGCGTGGGCTCGCCCTGCGGGCGCGACCCCCGCGGGAGCAGGTCCAGCCGCATCCCCCCCCCCCCCCCGCGTCGCGGTCCCTTCTGGGGGGGGGCGTCCCCTCGGCTCCAGGGGGGGCGGAGGGCCGCTCCTGTGGCTCCCTAGCTGGGGGGGGTGCGGGGGGGGGGGTGGGGGGGCCGCCCCCCCGCCCCCCCGCCCCGTCGGGCGTCGGCCTGCCTTCCGATGCCCCCGGCGTGCCCCCCCCGGGGTATACTCGTGCCGTGGGGGTTGCGGGGCGGCCGCGGGCGTCGGGCGCGGTCCGGTCGGCAACCGACGGGTCAGTGTGGCGGGGGGGGGGGGGGGGAACCCCCCCGCCCTGGTTTGCGCCCCCGTCTTCCCCGGGCCGGCCTCTGATAAGGCCGCTCTGTTTGCGCCGTCCTGGGCGTCGCCGGTCCGCTGTCGGCCGGCAGCAGGCAGGGCGTGTGGGCGCCTGCCTCGGCCGTGGTGCCCCCGCACCCCGGGTGCAGCGGCCTCTTCGGGGGGGGTGTGGGGCCGCCCTTTGTTCGGTCCGCCTCCGTCCGCTCTTGGGCCTGAGTGGGAGGGGGGGGGGGGGGTGGGGGGGGCCCTCTGGTCCCCTGGCGACGCCTCCTGACGGCCGGGGGGGGGGGCGGCGTGGCGGTCCCGGCCCCGGGGGCCAGCCATCGGCTGGGGGGTCGCACCCTTCCCCCGCCCCCCTCTACCTAGGGCCGGACCCTCGTGCAGGCCCTCGCTGGGGCCCCTCATCCCCCCGGCCGTCGTAGCGCGGCGCTGGCCGGCCGGGGGCGGCCGTGAGGGTTAGCGGTCAGCGGTTAGCGGGCTGCGGGGCAGCTGGTTCCCCCCCGCGCTCGTTGTCTCCGCCCTCCCTCCCGCGGGCGGTGGCGCGCTCTCCTGCGTCATGCCGTACCGTGGGGGGGGCGTGGGTCGGGGGGCCCACCTCCCCCCCCCACTTTCTTACGTCCGCCGTCTGGACCGTCACCTGCGCCGCCGCTTGTGTGGGGGCTGGGGCTGTGGCGGCGGCGGGTTGCGCTGGCGGTAGCGCCAGTGGGCGAGGGCGCTGCGCAATGCCCGGGTGAGCCAGTTGTTGGCGTCCGCATCCGTGATGCCGAGCACCGCTCCCCCTTCCAGGAAGGCCGGCCACGTCGGCTCCCTGTCGGGCCACGCCGCCCGGATCACTGACCTGAGGACCCTCTCGTGGTCCTCTGGGGCTGCCCACCCCCCCGGGGGTACCTCTCGGTTTCCTCCGTCTCTCCGGAGGAGCACGGCATCGAAGGGCCGGTTCCTCAGCCCCCTGGTGGTCCCCTGGTTGGCCCAGCACAACCACCAGTACACCTCCCCCACCAGGGGGAGGACCTCCTCCCCCAGAGGGTCCGGGACCGTGCTCCAGTCCCGGTCCCACGGCCGGGCCCCCTCTGTCCCTCGCGCCGGCTCCCCTCGCTGCCCCTGTGCCTGCGGCGCCGATGCCGCGCCCCGCCCCCCCTCCGCCGAGGCCATCCGCGCTGGCTCCGCTCTCGGCGCGGGGGGGGGCTGGCTGGTGCTGGGGTCGTGGGGGTTGGGGGGGGACGAGCTCGCCGGCGTCAGGGTCGATGTTGTAGAGGTGGTGGTGGTGGTGGTGGTGGTGGTGGTGGGTGTGGTGCGCCGGCATCTGTTGGATGCCGGGGGGGATGCACCTCACCGGCTGAACGTCCGGCTGCGGGGGCGCCCCACTCCCCGCCCCCCTCCCTTTGTCCCGCCCTCCCTCCCGGGCTCCCATGCCCCGTCCCGCCTGTCCCTTGGGGCCCGCGGCGCCCTTGCCCTTGCCCTTTGGGCCCCTTTCCAGCCCCCTGCCCGTGCCGCGGGTCCCGCCCTCCGTCCCCCACGCCCTGGCCCGCCCGCTCGCCCACCGCCCCTCGCCCCGCCCCCTGCACCTGGGCTCCCTGCTCGCGCCCCTGCGCGCCCTTCCCGTAGCCTGGTCCCTTCCCGGCCCCCTGCCCTGATTTGCGCCGTCCGCTGCCTGCGCTCTGCCCCCCCCTACTGCTGCGCCCTTGCTCCCTGCCGCGCGTGCCCTGGCCTGCTCCTTGCGCGCGCTCCTGGGCACTTTCCCTGTCGCCTCCTGCCCCCCGCTCCGCGCTCCCGTGGCTGGCACGCAGCTCTGCCTGCGCGCCCTCCCCTCCTTCCTGGATCACGCGCCGGGCGTCCCGCTGTCTTTGCAGCTGCGGCAGCGTGACGCCCGGCGGCGAGCGCTCGGGCGCCGGGGGGCGGACGTGCCTCGCCCGTCCGGGGGGGAAAGGCTTGGGGGGGAACTGCTTGGGGGGGCTTGTGTGGGTGTGGGTGGGGTTGGCGTGGGCGCGGTACTTCGCGCTCTCCCTGCCCACTGCTGCTGCTGCGGCGGCCGCCGGCGAGGCGCCCGTGGCCCGTGCGGGACCCTTCCCCCGCTTTCGCGGCGTGCTGGGGGTCGCGGCGTGGCCGGCCGAGGCGGTGGCGAGGCCCGCCGGGGCCGCGGTCGCAACCCCTCACACGCCCTCCTCGCTCTCCTCTGCTGCTGTGGCGGCCGCCGGCGAGGCGCCCGTGGCCCGTGCAGGGTCCGTCCCCCGCTTTCGCGGCGTGCTGGGGGTCGCGGCGTGGCCGGCCGAGGCGGTGGCGCGGCCCGCCGGGACCGGTGTCGCAACCCCTCGCGCGCTGTTCTTGCTCTCCTCTGCGGCTGCGGCAGCCCTCGGCGATGCGCCCGGTTCCTGCGCCGGGGCTACCCCCCGTGTCGGCGGCGTGCCGGGGGCCGCGGTCGGGGCCGCGGCGTGGCTTGCTGGGGCTGCCGTCTCCGCTTCCTGCGCGTCTGGGGCCCCCTCCCGGGGCGGGGCGGCAGGGCTTGCTGCTTGAACAGCGGGGGCGGTCACCTCGGCTGGTTCAGGCTCCCGGGCCGGCGGCGGCGGGCCGATCAGCACCGCCGCCTCCGCCAGCCTCCGCTCCTCGCGCTTCGTGAGGGTGTCCCCCGTCCACTCCGGGGAGGCGGGGGAGCGGGAGCGGGACCGGCGATGGTGGCGGTCGTCCCGTTTGGGGGAGCCATTGGAGTCTGCCATCACTGTTATCCTGGTAGGCATGCGTGGTGGCAGGCGCGCCCTTCCCAACACCTCCTGGTGCATCAGTGCCGTGCCGTGGGCAGTGCCGTGTGGTGCTCTGCAGGGGGGAGGGGGGGAGGGGGTGGGGGGCCGGCTTGCTGCCGGTACGCAGAGACTGTCTTCCTCCCCTACCAGATTTTTATAGTGTTTTCAGCACTGTGTTTCTGTTGTGCCTCTTCTGCTGCTTGCTGCTGGTGTAGTGACGCGTTCCCGTGGGGGGCCGGCCACGGGACGCTGCGGTGACACGCACAAGCAAGCAGGCAGGCAAAGCACTGCGCTCACAGGGGCATCAATTACGCTCGTGTCATGTGACAAAGCGTTTCAGAATCCTTGCCACTCTGAAATGAGGGAACGAAAGTATGTACAGCAACACATCAGGATATGTACACATGGGGTTAAGACTGGACTGGGGTAAGTGCATCACAGGACAATAGACACTCTATCCTAACTTGTATCCCAATCCCAGGTCCGACCCTCCCAGTGGCTGGTGGGGGCGGGGGCTCAAACACAACCCATGCCCTGCTCAGTCCGGACCCTGAAATCGTGCCAATAGGGGAGGTGTCCCGCCTAGCCACAAGCAAGTTCCTGCAAACCAAGGATCCCCAAGGCTGACCGACAGTGGCCCCCTATTCTCCCTTAACAGCAGGTTCCAACTCCTCTCTGAGCCAGAGATATGGCTCCGCCATTATCCCCTAGGAGCTGGTAGCTGAAAATGGGCTGTTTCAGCCCAAACTGAAATTGGCTCCGAAAACTCCAAAATTGACCTCTCGTCCGGACCCACCAGAGGTAGGGACGAGGCAACTGACCCTATGTCTTCCGAGTATGAACTCCCTGGAGCCCTCACCCAACCTGGTTCCCTCTGAGGTCCCAGCATCAGGGCACCACGTGTTCGTCAGGTGGGGTCATGATGCCAAAATCACCAAAATCGGCGTCATTCCCACGCGTGGCTCGCCCGGCCAGGGCAAGGCCAATAACTCACAGGTTAAGAGGCAGGACCTAAGACTTATATCTGAGTGTACAACTTGAAATTACGTCCAGGCTCCCTGTGGGCAAAGAGATATGGGGCCGCCAATTGACCACACGGGGGGTTGAAATTTGGGTCCCAAAAGGGGGTCATTTTGGCTGCCTGAAATGAGCCAAAATTCGGGGTGCTCCCAATAGTATATCTCCACGCCGGCTTGAAGATCGGATCCACCATTCCATACGCAATCCATCGGGAGTCCAACTGAGACTCCCATGCCCTTGGTCCTCAAAGATCTCCATGCCATTCGGCGTGGTGACGATCCTAATTGGGTCCACAAATGCCAAAATGGCAAAATCCCCCACACTCACTTTGGGCTAGCGCCTTAACGAAGGTTGCTCCGCTTTGCCCACGTGGTGTGTGAACCATGGGGACCAATATGCATAACACCCATGTCATATATGGTCCATTGGTCCATGCGTCCGGCGTGCACGGATGGGCTGAACATAGTGCACGGCGGGCAGCAAAAGTAGAAAATTGCTCAAAATGGCCAAAATCGCGCACACTCATGGTTGAGGCAAATGAGGCACATGCCCGACTTGGACCGGAGTGTGCCATAGGATTGGTGTCAAGTCATGTGTGTCCAACATATCCTTTGGGCGTCGCCCAACTCCTCCGGTTTTGGGAATGGCAGGGTCGCCAAGTGAGCCCATGATTTGGGATAGTCCCAAATTGCCAACATGGCGGCCACGGTATGCCAAGCCCAAGAGGAGTTATTCACCGGGTCCAAGATATGTTGGGCACCGAAGTATGTACCCCCATATCATACTTCGGTCATGATGTCAACTGAGCGCAACGTTGAGATACACGGTCGCCACTTGACATCATGACGGGCAAAAAACAGCAATATTGGCGAGAAAACACCCAAAAGTGCCTTGAAAGGAGCACAAATATATTATAATATCTTCGGCTTGGATTGAGTAATCGACCAATCCTTCTAAACACAAGGACTTGACACCAATGACCTTCGATTCCACATATCTGCTCCACTTGGGGCGCTTTGAAAGGTTACGAGCGCTACTTCCCAAGTGGGCACATGAAAATATGGAAAATTGCAAAATACACACCTTGCTCCCAACGCATCGCTTTGGGATCGCCACACAAGCTTTCCTCCACGAAGGTTAGGCTTGCAAGTGATCGTGGGGAGTATGGAGAATGGGCTTGCGCAATATGAAGTCCATTGGCGGGTTTGGCTTGGAGCGATGGACCCGCCAAATGGGCACGCAACACAACACAAGGCACATACTCCATATTGCCCAAAAAGGTAGCTCCCCCCACGATATGTCATGCCCCTCCAAGGGCATAAGTTTGTGTCAATCGCTCATAGGAACTCAAGGAGAGTTCCTATGCAACACCAACACTCGCGCGCTACACTCGGAAATTGTCTTAACGCACGCAATATCATGGCCAAAGAGTTATAACGCAAACTCTACCCTCTTGACCATGATCCATTACACTAGCGCGCACGTGTGGAGACGCAAGGCATATGAAGCTTCCTAAATTACGTCAGGAGTATTGTGAATACATCCCACGTTTCCTTATTGTCATTCCTCGCCAGCGGCACGAGATATGACCCTCACAAGTGGTCTCACGAATCAACTTTGTTTTGCCCATATCTCTAAGACAAATGGAGGGCAAGACAAAAGGAAAGTTGATTCGTGCATAGGGAAGCACGTAGGTCCACTCGAAAGAGGTCAAATGGAGTGCGGGGATGTCGAAGTCGAAAATCTGATTTCGACATCGTGAAAAATTCGGATTAAGGTTGCGAGTGTAAGATGTGAAAATTGCGGATGCATCAATGCAATTCCTGAAGTCTTTAGAGTCTTCGTCACGATTTGCGCTAAAATATCTGTATATAACAGTTAAACTGGCAGTTACGCTAAAGCCGCGAGCTAACCGCCAGCTGTCAAAACAGTGAGTATCAGAACGGAAGCGTAAAAATTGACGGAAACAATATGAAAATAAAACCCTGTTGATTCCTGATATTCTGATATATAAATCTCCGCTGGCGGCGCATTGCCGATGCGGGCCCGCACCGGGCGTCAACGTACATGGGGTTAGTGGACCAGAGACCGGCTGTATGCCCTACCCTAGCCATGGGGTTCTGGGTACCGCTTCACCCCCCTCCTTAGAGCAAACCCTGGAGGGGGCTCGATAACACCCACGCATGGCAGCGGGTACCCAGGACCATCCCCTGGGGGGGGCGTCACATCCTCACTTCAGGCTGATTCGCAGGTTAGGCTGCCCAAATCCCACAGTAAGACAGGTACGGTGCTGTATTCGTTAGTAACTGCAAGTATAGTATCAAGTATCAAGTCCCGGGTCCTGGCGGCGATTGTTCGGCATCCAAAGGACCCGTTAACCCATACCAGGCGCACCGGGTGCCGGCTGCTACGGTCACCACCACAGTGGCAGTGGCATACACGGCCAACATAGGCGTCACACGACAACCGAGGTGGTCCCACAGGTCGAGAGCAACCACAAAGATCCATCAGGCTACCCCAAGCTTCCCAAGGCCCGCCGGCTGGGGGAGAGTCCCCACGGGTCTTTCCTCGGGCGCACCATGTCCATATCCATACGACGCGAGTCCAGAGTGGTACAGCCGAACGAGCTCCTCCTTAAGGGATCGGGCATCAAGGCCGTCTTTTCCCCCGCCCTATTACCACGAAGGCCATACATGAGGGAGTCCTCATGCAGTGTGGGCGGAGGCGTCGACTCCTCAAACCACCAGTTTCCCAGGCAGACTGACCGAGGTCAGGAGCACCGGAGGCCGCCATCCGACTGCAAGTGCGTCTGCGAATCGGTAGGCTCACACTGGGACTGACAGTGGCGGACCGCTGGGAGTGTAGTCAGGCAACTGGGCTTCCCGCCTGGCGCCATCAGGATCTCCACATCACAGCGAATAGGGCACACGGTATCACGGGCACTCAAACAGAAGAAACTGTATACAAGTACTGGTCCAGGCTGGACCTTAAGTAAAAGCATGTAAACGGCGACTCAGGGCGCCTTCGTATCCGATTCGCATCCCATCAGGGGGAAAACAGTCCACCTTTCGGTGATGGGCTGACATACAGATGCACATATCCTGGGGAACAGAAAAACAAGCAATAATCAGGTAAACAGGCGTGTAAACACACTCTGGAGAGAGCGCCAAACCACGCCCCGGTTAGGATAAGGCATATGCAGGAGGGTAGGCAAGAAAACGCCTGAGTTCAGGCCATATATAGTCTTGAGACACACGTCGACTGGTCTGGATCCCGCAAGTGCCATGGGACCAGACCACACACCAAAAATTCGCAATGCCGATGACAGCGGCATCCGTTGCGCAACGTCGTATGGGCTTCAAGGCCCCAAGAGCTCAGAAATATGAAGGTCAGTCGCCCTACCTGGTTTCCCAAGGATTCAGCAGGGGGGGGAGTGACGAATAGAAGAAGAGAGGGGCCATCCTCCTCTGGATTCAGCAGGGGGGGGTACATGGCCACTCTGATGGCAGGTCACCGGAAGATGGAAGAGAGCAAGCAAGCAAGGGACGATCCGTCGACCTCACAGGCGCTCATAACACATCAGGGGAGAGCTCAGGGCACTGATCAGGCGCCCCTGGCTGCAATCGCCTGGGTGAGTGCTGCCAAGTCCGAAACGTGGATCTTGGTCTTGTGCTTGCGGATGTACTCCATGAAGGGAGTATTGACCCGCGGCACGAACGAGGAGACGGGTTCCCAGGTGTCGTGGGACGGCCCATAGCCTCGCCAACGAACCTTGAACTCCAGACCTCCGGGTGCCGAGGCTTTCGGACGCTGAGCCAGGATCTTCTCGACGGTATAGTCGTCCTGCTCAGCATAGTCGTCGTCCGAATCGGCCTCATGTGCGGCATAGCTCAGGGACACATGTTGGCCACGGAGGTCGGGTTCCCGCACACGGAGTTGACTCTCGTGGCGCTCCCGGAACTGTCTGTGACCCACCTTGATGCGGTAGGTGTCCTCACCAATCCTGCGGACCACCTCGCCGGGTGTGAACCAGGTTTTGGTGCGGTGGGTGCCCATAGGGCGGGGTCTGATCACCCACACCGGGTCTCCCACCCTGAACTTCTGCGCTGTCGAGCTCGGGGCGGACTTCTGACGCTCAGCATACTCCTTCTCGAGCTGCTGGCGGATGTCCCGCGCCGTTTGCTCTTGCCGCGCGAAGAATTCCTTGGCATCCATGGCCATGCAGTCGCCAGTCAAGGGAAGTCCCCAACCAAGGGGGTCCCTGCCGAACAGAATCTGGTGAGGGGACAAACCGCCCGGAGTGGGGGTGTCATGATGGGCCTTCAGAGCGGGCCACATCTCCTCAAACCAGCTCCGACGTGGATTGGTGATGTGAATCTTGTGCAGCTTCTCGAACAGCTGCCGTCCAGCCACTTCAGCTCGGCCGTTAGACCGGCTGAGATAGGCGACGCTCTTGGCGTGACGTATTCCCATGAGGGAAAACATAGCCTTGAACCAGCCACCAGTAAACTGGGGCCCTCGGTCACTGCGGATGGTGCGGGGGATGTCAAAGACAGTCAGCCAATGACGAATCATCATGACTGCCACTTCCTTGGCAAGCAACCCCTTTTTGCGTGCCGGAACGGCTACTACGTAGCCACTGTGGCGATCCACGCAGAGAACCACACAGTCAAAGGTCTCCTTGCCAATGTGCACTTTGGGCATGGAGAAGACGTCCATGGCCACGCTGTCCATGGGCTGGTCAGGAACCGGGGTCCATTGGGCTTCCCCCTTGACGTTCCGGTTATCGGGATTGCAGGCCTGACAGACCGAGCAACCCTTCCTGACCTTCTTGATGGCAGTGTAGAGAACGATGTGGTCGATCACGAACCGGCGCTGCATGTCAAGGGCTTGCTTCTTGACCCCTGGGTGCAGCATGTGGTGGTGCCAAGCTTCACACAGCTCGAGCAGCCGGGACTCCGGTACTAGCAGCTTACCATTCCGGTAGAGGTTGCCATCTTCCTCAGTCAGCCCCTTTGACCACTGCTGCCCGTCGTCAGGGTCGGTCACAGCCCTATACTCGGCCGCAAAGGCCTCAGACTTGGCGTAATCGTCGGTCCAGTCGTCCTGGAGGCAAGACTCTGGGAAGAGGTGCTTGTCGGACTCAGCTCCCTCAGGGGCGAGTACTCTGACCGCTCTGCCCATCCTCGTTCCGAGGGGGGCATCCGCAGCCATGACGACGAAGCATTTTACACCCTCCTCCTCCATCAGGCGCTCCATTTCGATGATCTTCTTGGCTTCAGCGGTCTCAGCCTCATCGCCATGGGCAGCGATATCCGTCATGCCCTTGCTGGCGGGATAGGCCCACCTGCTGAGACAGTCCGCCACGGTGTTATCCTTCCCAGGAATATACACAACCGTCAGGCCGAACTTGGCCAAGGTCTCATGCCATCTTGCCCGCCGGGAGGCGGAACCAGAGGGGGTGTCCACGTGCTCCTTGTGCCACGACTGCAGACTCTGATGGTCGGTGCAGACGGTGACGGGATGGAGGGCTATGTACCCAGCCCATTTCCTGAGAGCCGTGACGATGGCATACGCCTCCTTTTCACGGGGCGTCCACGTCCGTCTCTGGCCTTCCGCCAGGACTCGGCTCCAGAAGGCCACGGGCACGTGCCTCCCATCGTCAAGCACTTGCTCCAACACAGCGCCCACGGCGTAGTCGGAAGCGTCGGTGCGGAGGACGAACCCTCGGTCGGGATCCACAAGGTGCAGACCCACTGCGGATAGCAGCGCCTGCTTCATCCCCTCAAAGGCACGGTCGGAATGAGCATCCCAGACCAGAGCCTTCTTGGACCCCTTCTTGGTCTCCTCTCGGTTGCCGTTGAGCATGGTCGTCATGGGGGCTGCATACTCGGCGTACATTTTGATATACCCCGAGTAGTAGTTGCAGAACCCCAGATACGCCCGTAGCTCAGAGACCGTCTTGGGCTTTTCCCAGTGCTCAATCGCAGCCACCTTGCCAGGTATGGGCTTTCGCTGCCCGTTCCCGACTACGTGGCCAGCGAAGACCACCTCGCTTACCGCAATGGTGGCCTTGTCACTGCTGCCCGTGAGTTTGTGCCGAACCAGGAGGTCCAGCACTCGAGTGACGTCCCTCTCATGTGCCTCCAGGAGCTCCTCGTAGCTCATACTGGGGTCCCCGGACGCAATGATCACGTCGTCCACGAAGGGGTCCGCACAGTCACGCACCGGCTCAAGCAGGTTCTCCAGCATCCGCTGAAAAGCCGCATTGCCGTTGGTAACGCCCATGGGCATCACCTTCCACTGGAGAGGTCCAAGTGGGGTGCTCATGGCTGTGCAGGCACGGGTGAAAGTGCTGCCCTGGGTCGTTGAGGGTGCCGGAGGGCTCGGGGCCGGCAAGACCAGTGGGGCAGGCACGCGAGGAGTCTCCCTGGATGTTGTTATTGGGGGTAGAACCGGATACTCGAACACCAACAGAGGCGAGAGCAGCGACAACAGAAGCAAGGTCCATGCTGATTGTTATCCGGCAGAAAATCCCAGTCTATGAAGAAAATTGATGCGAATTATTCTAAATACATCTGAGTGTCCAAAACTGTCTGAAAAGATTTAAATAATCCAATTATGTAAAAATGTTTGGCCGATCTGGCCCGCGAGCGCGCGTCAGCGGCAAATGGCAATTCCAGCTAAAATAGCGGAACGCGGCGGATTTACGGGAAATGGACCGCGGAATCAAATCCGGCATATCAGAAATATATAGGAAATATCCTGAGACTGAGCTGCGAGGCGGCGATTCCGCCGAAGCAAAGAAAATGACCAAAATGTAGCCAATCTGGACAGAATGTCTGAAAATCTGAGCAGATGGGGCTAGCCGCACTTACACTCCCCCTCCAAAAATACACTGGGGTGTGTCGCTACGTCAACGAAGAACGTAGTGCGGGTAAGTCCCAGAAAAAAATATAAATGTAGCCTCGATGGGGCGAAATCTGCTTGATCTGACCTGATTTGGGCTGAATTGGCACTGAATCAGGCTGGATGAACCTGAAATGAGACAGAATGAGAAGTGACGAACAGTCCTCCGTGCAGTAAAACATTAGGTCAAGGGCTAAAAAGCATGTAAACGTATCGAGAATCGATACCAAACCATGCATTGGTTGAGAATGAGGTAGATTATTGATGGATTGAGTGGGGGGATCAAGAAATGGAGTGACATCTCAGCGCTCTGGCACAGTTTCGCTGTCGCGGGCACGCTACGGTGTCCTCGCCGAACTCTACATCGTGTTTATCCCGCTTTTCTCGTTCTGAAAAGTGCAGCATGAGGCTCAGAATTGGCGCATCTGGTGGATGATCACAAGATTGAGCAAGATTAAGAATCATTTGGAGCAGAGATGAAGGAGATTAAACACTCACAGAGAGGTAAAACAAATACAAATGTAGTCTACAGACCCTAAGTGACGCACCGAAGATAAGGATGCTTTTCTGTTCACTTAGATCTAAACAGATCTTTGAGGAATGTGAGGAGATGACAAGGAAATCAACCTAAATGGTCCTAACATGAGGAAATTCCTTAAGATGAAGGTGAAATGAAGTGGAATGTCTACAACTGAAACTACTAATACTTTCGTTTAGACTAAAGTCAATATATATTGTCGTTTATTCAGCTCAATTGTGCTTTCCGGCACGTTGGTTCGCGAGCATCAAACAGATTCTATCAAAATGTGGATCATGTGATGATGCATCATGATGGGACATGCTGGCCCTGGATCCTTGGCATGTAACGCGCCGAAGGTTCACTGAAGGCGCTTTACTGACAGTATATAACTGAGAGACACCGAATTTACAGTGGCGGCGGTGCCAATCGACTTGGACAAGGCCAATTCTTCGATGGAGTCCCACAAGACACTTGGATTCACCATTCTCGACAGTTTCTGGTCGGATGGAGCTCACATTGGCGTGTGCCAAAAATACAACGAAGCTTACGGACTTCAGAGGTTGCTGTTAGAAGTCCCTAGAGCTCCTATCTGAAGATTGTCTGAACAATTGACGTCTGGGTTTCGTACAACAGTGGCAGAATGATGGACAAACCTGAGAAATTCAAGGTAAATTTGAGGATCCTGGATCTGAATCTGGACTTTGGCGTTAGCATCACAGCAAATGAAGGTGAGATCTGAGTTCCTGGCGTCGCATCTGGTGCAGCCAGTACTACAGGGGGTGCCTGTAGGGGTGAATGTCGCTGAAAGGGGCGACTGTCGCTGGCCAGCGTTTTGATTATGTACATTTGCTTCCATCTGCACGAGTAGCCAAATTCCAAAGATGCACAGACCAACAGAGACAAGATTACCCCGAATCTGCCTGAATTAAGCCTGAGTTTGGTTTTTTCTGAACACGGCAGCACACTCCGTCAGCGTATCTACGCCTTGTCTGCCGAACGGAGACCAAAGAAAAGTTGATTGACGTCAAATTATCAAACATTCGCAGTTCTCCACATCATGACATAAACAGAAAAAATGAACAGTGGATTGAGCAGAATGTGGTAGGATGGCTTCCTCAATTCGGCCAAGCACGAATACATGTGACCACCAACCTGTCTGGCCTGGCCCTCGTACGGCTTGGGCGCTGCAAATCAGCGGCCGAACTCGAAGCTTGGTCCTCATTTGGCTCCTGGGCTGGCCTGACAGCAGGAGGGGGGATCGACGGATCAGCCCTGGAATGTGGCTGCTGAGGGCCGTAAAAGGCTGGATCTCGATTCACCACAGGTCGTTTTCCGTCGCTCTCCACTTGTCTGTCTGGTTTCGACGAACAATCTGTCAGGAGTACGCCAATTTCGGGGTGCTTCTTCAGGAAGTCAATGAACCCCTTGGTGTATCCATGGACAAAAGATTGGGCTGGTTCCCAGTTGTTGTGACTGGAATCAAAGCCCCTCCACTCACACAGAAATTCCCATTCGCCCTTGGCGTCACGTCTTGCTTCAACAATCCTCTTGAGTTCATACTTCCCCCCGTCGATGACCCGATCAGACAAATGTTTCGCAGTCCAAAAAAGGGGTTTAACTCGATCCTTGGGGGAGGGGATCTCTCTCTTGAGGCGATCGCCCGAAACGTCAATTTCCCTGCTGACATCCACGCGAATCCTCCACCTGTTCTCCCCAAGACGCGCTGTAACAGCGAATGGCCCCTCCCACAAGGGAAGAAGCTTGTCATCTCCGTCCAGGGTGGTTTCGGATTTTCGAAGCCAAACTCGATCATCGACTTCAAAATTGTGGGGGTTTTTTCGGCCTTGATTCTGGACCCAAAGCCAGTCAGCTTGATGCTTCTCGATTAATTTCGACACAGTTTTATCTGCTCGTTGGACTTCGTCCAAAAACAGCGAAGCATCTTTACAGGGGCGAGGATTATTCAACGGCATGTTCCACCAACACTTCTTTCGTCCAAAGACAATTTCATTTGGAGAAAGGCCATGATACAAAGGCGTGTTGTGGTAACGGCGAAGCAATGCGAAGAGAACTTCCATCCAATGGAAATCCTTTTCACTCGCGAGCTCCTTACGAAGCATATTAATAATTGAGCGGCCGGCTCTTTCGCCAGGCAGCGCTCGATGCGAGTGGATTTCACATCGGAGGTGGTGGATTCCAAGGCGAGCACATAATTCTCTCCACCATTCGGAGGTGTACTCTTTGCCTGAATCTGTCACCACCTCGGATGGGACGTCCCTGCCTCCCATCCAGGTCTGCGCGCACCATTTGGCGGCAGCCTTGCCAGTCATCGACTCAATGTTGCAAGGCAACACTTGAATGTAGCCGGAATGACGGCACTGAATAAGGAGCACACCATTGACTTTTTTATTAGTCCAATGGCACTCTTCGTCATCGAGTTCACCGAGATAGAAGAAATCACTGGTGACTCTGTTAAAGAGGCGCTCCAGAATAGGATGAGGCCTCAGATGGCCGTGCTTCTTCGCGCTGGGGGGCGTCCAGACAGCACATTGGGCACATCCGGCGGCTACTTTCATGCAATGAGTGTAGAGCCTCGATCCAAACAACCTATGCTTAATCATCGACCACAGTCGACGGCCATGTGCGTGGGGGGACTCCCATTTGTGCCACCAGTTTAACACTCGGGGGGCTAGGGCGTCTGGCACACACAATTTACCCTCCATCCACAGCTTCCCCCCATCCAACGAGTACTCAGGAAAAATCCCATCCTTGTGAGCATCTTTGGATTTGAGATTTCCAAAGACCTCTTCAAACATGGGATCCTGCAGATAAACGGACGTCCAGTCACGGATGATCAGGGAATCTTTAGGCAGGGGTGGAGTTTTGGCCGGATCTCGACGCTTAATGCCTTGGATCAACCGAAATCGACTTACTTGTCGGGTATAGTCAAACCGTTTCACACTCCCTGAGGAGGGATCGGTGACTTTCTCCACGACTTTCAGTGTTTTGGTGCAGATCTCATGGGCATGCGCCGGATCTGAGATGGCCGTGATGTCGTGACACGGCAATGCGTGCTGTTTAACAGCGCACTGCATGCATGCACGTCGAATGAGTTTCTTTTCTTCCTGATCCCATTCGATGATGACATGGCGGTCCTGCTCCGTACCATGGATGTTGGTACTTTGCAGCCCCTCTGAAGCGGGGTAAGCCCATCGGCTCAGAGCATCCGCTACCGTGTTATGTTTTCCAGGCAAATACGACACATGGAGGTCAAACAGACTGAGAAATTCGTGCCATCTGGCCCGTCGACCAGCTGGGCTCGCGACCGTATCAATGTGTTCGGTGGCCCAATACTCCAGAGATCGATGATCCGTCAGGACCTCGACTCGATTGGTGCCAACCCACGATTGGTACTTTTTTAGAGCGCAAATTATGGCGTAAGTCTATTGCTCACGCGGCGACCATTGCATTTGGCGTGGGGCTAGCTTCCGAGACCAAAATGCAAGAGGGTAATGATCACCTGTGGCTTCATCAACCTGTTCAAGGACAGCTCCGATCGCGTACCTAGAAGCGTCGGTTCTAATGTAGAAGGGTCGGTCAAATTGGGGCACATGCAACGTGGCGACTTCGCAGAGGGCCGCCTTCAAGTGATGGAAGGCCTCCTCGCACTCGTCAGTCCACTTGACACGAACCTTTGAACCTGCCTTGCCCGCATCTCTCCCTACCTTCAATAATTCAGTGAGGGGGGCAGCAAATTTGGCATAATTCGGCACAAAAGTGTGGTAAAAATTGCAACAACCCAGGAATCCTCTCAACTCCGTGATCGTCTCAGGGCGCTTCCACTTCTGAATAGCGACGAGCTTCCCTGGACTGGGTTGTCGGGTGCCATTCTCTAGGAGAGAACCACAAAATTCGACTGATTTTAAAAATAATTTTCCCTTCTTTGGCCCACAAATCAGCTGATTGGCGTCAAGAATGTCCAAAACTTGGTTCAGCTGCTTCTCATGTAGGGCCACCAGCTCGGCTTCGGTCAGTCCCTCCCCTTCCGTCGCGATGATTATGTCATCTATGTACACGCTCACGAAGGCACGAAGCTCAGGATGGGTTGTGAACAGCACATCCTCCATCATTCTTTGAAAAAATGAGGGGGCGTTCTTCAGGCCCATGGGCATGACGGTCCATTGGACTGGGCCACATGGCGTGCACATACAGGTGAGAGGTCGGCTGTCCTTCCTCAACGGCATTTGGTGAAAGCCGTGACGGAGATCCAGCACAGAAAACAAACGACCTCTTGCCCTCTTAGCGATTTCCTCCTCAATGAGGGGCAGGGGGTGTGAATCCGCCTTTGTTTCGGCGTTGAGATTGCGAAAATCAACAACCATTCGCCAACCATCAATGGTGTTCTGGTCTGCAGGCGGTGGCTTCGGGACTGTGAAGGGTGCACAGCACCATTCGCTGGTCATACAACCCTCAAGCCAACCAAATTCCCTGAGATTTCTCTCGATGATTTTTCTGAGTATCTCATGTTTGTGTCCATGATTTTCATAAGGGCGCTGTTTTTTTGCCTTGTACCCTTCACGACGCTCGATGAAGGCTTCACCGAACTGTCCACGGACAGGGGGGTCTTTGGTCAACTTCCCTGAAAGGGTTGTGTCCTTCCGTTCCTCAAAAGTCTTTTCTCTTGACTTGGAACACAATTCAGTGTCCACCTGATCGCCAGGGATTACTGTCGAAAAAACTTTGGCGACTTCTTCGGCTTTGGCAGGAAGAATCTTCTTACGGATGTCCCTAAACAGGTCCGTATCAACCGCCTCTTGAAGATAGGTGGGTCTTGTGTCGAAATCCCAGAGATTCTCTTCGTGATCCAGCTCCTTGAAAGGATCCATGAAAGCTTCCACAGGGGGTTTTTCATAAAAAACTCTGAATTTGCGGCGCGATTGGGAATTTTTCTTCGCCCGTGCACTGAAGATTCTTTTCGATGTCGATCGTATTGGGGAAGAGGGAGACGAGGCGGATCCATTGGACGTTGAATCACCTTGGGTATCTGACGGACAAAAATCAGAAAAAATAGATTCATCATCAGTACCACGCTCAACCTCAGATTCAGACCCAACACAGGAATCAGTACCAGAATCAGCAGAATTAGAGTCAGAAAGCTTTCCATCCACCAGGAATGCAAGCGAACTCCAGGACCGCTGTGGCAGGGGACCTGTGTCGTCCCTGGCATACAGCTTAATCTTCCTGGGAAGTTCGATGAAATCTACACAAATGTCCTGTAATTCCTGAAACCAAGGCTTGTCGTCCCACAAGGGCACAACCAAAATTGCCTGGGTTTTATCTTGCTTGATTTTGTGGATGACCTGCTGGATTAAGTGAAACGGAGGATTAATCCACAACTTCTTGTCCCATTTATGGGTCCAAGCGTCGCTAAAGTGCTTGTCAAAGCGCTTGTTCATACGGTTAGCAAAGGCATCATACTGTGGCCAAAAGGAATGATGTTCATGAAAGTATTCACAAATTGCATCGCGCCATTTGTCGACAACTCTGTAGGATGAAGAGTGCCAGCGCGAAGGGCGTCGTGGCTGGGAGTCCCTACGAAGACATTCTAACTCTTGGGAGTAATCGGCACTCCCATCCACTTCTGCAATGGTGACATCTTCACCAAATTTTGGTGTCACCTTTTGCTTCAAAAATTCTTCTGCACTTTTAAACCCCGCGTGCAAAAAACGAAATTCAGGACGCTCCAAGGGACCTGACTCCAGCAAAAAACAACGTCGATGACCTACGGGCGCTACCCTGTTCTTGCGAAGCCAAGGATGGCCCAAGTAAAGGTCATACTTTATGTCAGCACGATAGAAGTAATCATCCTTAAGGACAACTTCTTCCACATTTTGCTCTTCCCAAAGGTCTTGAGCGACCAAATGAGTTGATATATAACAACCGCGTTGCCCACCTGCGAGAGAATGTCCAGAAACTCCCTCGAGGGTAACAGGATGAGGCGACTCAAACACGCAGTCGTCGGGTAAGAATGAATTGGATTGGAGATTTACCTCTGATCCATTGTCACACAAACAAGTGGCGAGATGGAAATTCCCCTTGCAATCAGAGACCCACAGCTTTGTGACAAACTGACGGGCCCTGTGCTTGGACTGTACACCAACCTCGTCCACTACAACAGAAGGATCCGCTGCCGGATCCAGGGGAGAGGAGACAAGCGACCCTACATCAAGTAATGGTCGATCAGGAATTTGGGGATCATGCCTGAAATCGCCTGGGGAGGGGCGATTTTCGTGGCTCCCCTAGGCGTTCTGACCTCCAGCGGCTGCGTTAACATTGTGAACACAGCCTGATTCGTAGATCCACTCATCTTGGAACGGATCATCCGCTGGATTCAGGGCATTTTCGACATAATCTCGATCCGCATCGGACACCTGATCTGCACCTGAGACCTGATCCACAGATGATTGCCCTTTCCACGTCCACGGCCACGGCCGCCGGATGATGGACCACCACCGTCGCCACGCCCTCTGCCCTTACCAGAGAAAGGGGTTCCTGAAGGATTTCCCTTACCTTTACCCTGTGATCCTGGAGCATTTCCTTTGTTTGTACCGGATTGAGGGGTTTGGCCTGGATTTCGATTTCCGCCTCCGGCGTTGCCATTGGGACTTGTCTGGCCGTTGGGCTGCCCACCGGAACCGGATGGAGTCCGATTTCCTTTGCCTTGGGACCCGCCAGGGCCTCCAGTATTTTTGTTTCCACCGGAGGGGGTCGAATTACCCTTTCCCCCCTTTGCACCATGCACCTGTCTGTCATTCCTGTCTGAATTCTGCGAATTACTGACATTTTCACCAATCACCTTGTGATCATAAGCAGACCATCGGTGATTAGCAGTAGAATGCGTCTTAGCTCGGTTCGTAGAACCTAAAAGAAGGCAGATGCTACAATGATCCTGAACATTCCGGGTGTCATTCACCTTTTTGTTGCCCTTTTGGGCCCCATTTTGGGTGTTTTGCTGGGTATTCCTGTTTCCCCCAAGACCCTCATGGAAATTTTGATTGGCGGCGTCAGCGAGCCTCTCAACCTCTTCCCACAGTTCCTGCGGGGTGAACGAAAACACCCAGTTCCTGGCCTTCAGGCGATGGCCGTGGAAACTTACTCCCCTATTGAGGACTTGGACAAACAAGTCCCGATCCTCGTGTTCATTAAACTTGATTTTCCACGTGTTTTCAGTGAATTTCACCTTGGTAAACGACGTGGGGGAACACTTTTGAAGTGATTCCCTGACGGAAAACCTGTTGGCCGAGGCATCGAAGCCATCGACCTCCGCCCACCAGGTCTTGACCTTTTCTTCGGATTGTTTATTCCGAAGGGTGGCGGCGGTTTCAGAGGGGATCTTGTCAAAAATCAGATTTTTCAGCTCGGCACTAGAAAATTTTTCGCCTGAATGTTCAGATTCTTCCACGAGATTCCAGAAGCGCTGTCTCTTGTCCTGCACTTCGTGCAAGATTAATCGCGAGAACGAAGGAAAATTCTTCAACATCTGGTGGTAATGGTCCTCTGGCAGCCGGGATCCACGTACCTCCAACTGTTCCCACACCTCATCAAAGGTAAGGGGGGAACTTGAATCCTCACGATCACTCCAGGTTCTGAGCCAAGTGTTGGCCGGCGCTCCCTCAAGGCAGTCCAAGAGGGCCATCAGGAACTGATCATCCTGGAGCTTTTGAGTCTTAACCCACAATTTAAATTCCCGTTGGAACTGAGGCCAACGTCTGGGGTTCCCATTATACTTCGGTTCCTTGGCAACCTGACGAAGTCGCAATGAAGTGGGATTTAGAAGTGAATCCAGCCCAACACCGGCCGTAATGGCAGACACCTTGGCGGCATCATTAGCCACACCAGCTCCGGCGAGGGTCTGGGCGAGCAACATCTGGGCTATTGCATTGGAATCAACAGCAAGAAGGGTAGTACGGGAGGCAGTTCGTTTGGCATTCTGAGCCTCAGTCCTAGCCTTCGCCGATCTACTCTGAGATCGAGAGATTGTAACCCTTTCCTTTAGCTTAGTCCTGCTGATCCTTGCGTCGGTGGTCTTAGAGTCCACCGAAGGAGCAATCGAAAAAATTTCTGTCGCCTCCTCCGACTGTTCTGTTGTTTGTTCCACCGATGATGCGCCCTCAGACCTCATGTGGGTCTTGAAAAGATCTTTAATTCCCAGCGTCTGAATGATGAGTTGCATTTGATCTTTGAGCAATTGGAGCTCAGTATCTCGCTGTAATCTGCAAGAGCAGTCGGCAGGACAGTACATACCGTGTCCTGAAGGGCCTGAGCAGGCTGTCGGACCGCTAATCTCAGTGGTTCGCAGCCAGGAGTCCACTTGGGGAGCTCCTTCAGTCCTAATTTCCAGGCTTGCCTGCCTAGCTGCCTCTAAAATTCCTTCCTCAACCGCGGCGGCTAGATCGTCGCGGATGGTAACAGAGGGATGAGGGGCGGAGGGCCCGGCAACAGGAGCCTTGGTCTTCTCCTTCGGGAAGGGGCTTGCCTCCCAGATCTGCAAAAAAATGGCAAAAGATTCATCTTCTTGAGAACACCACCACATCCTGGTATTAATTTCTTCTTGAAGAAGGAAAAAATATTCAAATAAAAAATCAGAGGCGATTCTTTCTTGACCTATCAGCTTAGACGTGGCTAATAGACAAAGGGCCTCAAGCGCCTCAAGGTTACGGGTCACTTCGGAAGACAAATGGTTGTCCCATTGTGCCCATGAGGCTGGTCGATTATAGGTAGGTACTTCACCTGGACCACCCATCTCAATGTCGTCAATGTCGGCGTCAATGGTCTCAAAATGTGGACATTGGTAAGGAGTATTAGTACCTGCCAGGTCCGTAAGCTCCACCGGAGCGTTGCGATTAGCGTAGGCTGGGAGATTCCAGCTGCTTGATGGCCAATTTCGACTGGGATCTTGATTGTAATCTGGGCCTCCACAGCTGCTGATTTGTGCCCTTCTTGGGCAATTTGGGCTTGCGCAAGGCATTCCTCTCAAGGCCTCGTTCGCACAGCACCACGGCAGCGTAATCGTTACGTCTCCGGAGGTGGCGGAGTCTACGGGGCCGTACTGGGGAGCTAGCTGTGGTTGGGACACCAAAGGAACAACATTCAGGTAGCCTCTGCTACCATGAAAGTGCTGCCCTGGGTCGTTGAGGGTGCCGGAGGGCTCGGGGCCGGCAAGACCAGTGGGGCAGGCACGCGAGGAGTCTCCCTGGATGTTGTTATTGGGGGTAGAACCGGATACTCGAACACCAACAGAGGCGAGAGCAGCGACAACAGAAGCAAGGTCCATGCTGATTGTTATCCGGCAGAAAATCCCAGTCTATGAAGAAAATTGATGCGAATTATTCTAAATACATCTGAGTGTCCAAAACTGTCTGAAAAGATTTAAATAATCCAATTATGTAAAAATGTTTGGCCGATCTGGCCCGCGAGCGCGCGTCAGCGGCAAATGGCAATTCCAGCTAAAATAGCGGAACGCGGCGGATTTACGGGAAATGGACCGCGGAATCAAATCCGGCATATCAGAAATATATAGGAAATATCCTGAGACTGAGCTGCGAGGCGGCGATTCCGCCGAAGCAAAGAAAATGACCAAAATGTAGCCAATCTGGACAGAATGTCTGAAAATCTGAGCAGATGGGGCTAGCCGCACTTACAACGGGACTCCTCGGCGAGAGGCATCTGATGATAACCATGTTTCAGGTCAATCACCGTGAAGATCCTCCGCCGGTGTTGCTTTTGCAGCATGTCCTCAATGAGGGGCAGCGTATAGCTTTTGTGCTGTGTTTGGGCGTTTAGGCCGCGGTAGTCGACCACGAGCCGCCACTCACCGGCAACCTTCTTGGGGACGACGAAGCACGGAGAGGCCCACTCGGAGTGGCACGGCTCAAGCCAGCCTCTCTGGATGAAGTCACGGAGGATCTTCTCCATGGCCTCCTTCCTCTCGCCCCTCAGGGCGAACTCCCGGTGCATATACACACGGGGGTCCTGCTTCAGTGGTATCTTGGCCTCGCCATACGGTCCACGCACCGGTGGGGGAAACACAGGCTTACCGCTGAAGAAGGTAACACCATACTTCTGCTTCAGCCTGAGCCCTCAATGCCTGGATCTTGGGGCAGTCATCGGACTCCGCCTTGGCTTTTCCGGGCACTTGAACCACGGAGCTTACTTGAGGGGTAGCGACCCGGCTCGGTCTCGGCTCAGGTGGTCTTCCCAGGTGGCCCAAAGGGCCATGTCTGGTCTTGCCTCGGAACAGGTCGCCGTAGGTGGGTGGGTTACCGCCAGGCGGCTCGTCCTGGCTGGACATGTGATCCAGCACCCTCTGAACGAAGGTATTCCCATCATAGGAACCGGAGACGATTGAATCCACTTCCCACCAGGCTTTGTCCTGGCCCTTGCCCTCACGCTGGTTTCCCCAGTCGTGAAAGGGCTGATCCATATACCCCTGAACCAGATCCAGCTCCTCTTCAGTGAGGGGGTCTTCCGATTCTTCGATGTCAACAGGGGGAACCGCAAAGCACTGCCGCCAGGGCTCTGCTATGATGCGGTTGACACACACGAAGTCCGTGGCGTCGGCCTGATCAAGGCCCCCATCCACATAGTGGAATTCCGTTGGCCATCTCTGGGGTGGCATGGGCTGTCCCTTAGCGTCCTGATAGACACTCTCTCCAGCCGGTAGGACGACCTTGTTTAAGGTCATGTTGGTCAATGAGGCTACCCAATGTCGGGTACTTTCCTCCTCGGTGCATTTCATAGGAAGAACCAGCACTGCCTTGGAGCGGTCCTTGCGAATCTTCGCTATCGCTCTTGGAATGTCCCATCGAGGGCAATGGATCCACATCAAGCCCTGATGCGGACCCCAGTGCTTCTTCCACGCGGAGTCCTGTGCGCTCCAGTACTTCTCACATACCCGAAGATGGGCGGAGGTTCCTGAAGAGAACGCATCCAGGGCCAGATCCGAAGCTCCCAGGTCCGCGACCACTCGGTTCGCCACTTCCGGCCTTACGCCGTACTCCTGGTTTGCTGGCCCAGTGGACTCAGTGTCCAGCGCGGCCACTTCGAGCTGATTGCGTTCGGGGTGGATCCATTGGCATTCCACATGGTGCTCGGGTGACGAAAGCCACGAGAGCTGGTCGTCCTGGTACAGGGTCACGGAGGCCTGGGCCGGGAGGACGCCGGAGTCCGTCTCCATCATTAAGTCGTACCCAACGATCATGTCCCAGTCCATCTCGGCCTCGTAGAAGCGACCTTGCAGGAGGATTTCCTTGCCGAGGTCTGGGGGGCTCAGCTCACGATGGTTCACGAACTGCAACCCGATGGCCGCTTCCTTCGTGCCTCCCACCATGTACTGGCCGTTCGCCACCTTCAGCCTGACAGGTTTCCGACTGTCGGTCAGACACTCTGGTGGAAGTAGGCCAGCCTTGACCAAGCTGACTTGAGCTCCCGTGTCGACCAACACGTCGAAAACCTTTTCCACTTCCCCGCATAAGGCACGGACCTTAAGGTGCAACTGCCGCTCACGCCCAACTCGGCGCGCAGGCTCAGGATCTCCGGCCGTTCCAGAAGCTCGACAAGCGACTGGTGCAGGTCGTGGACAATGGGCTCAGGCTGCCCATCTGCAGCATCCAGCTGCGGTCCGGGTGATCCTCCGATACTCTCGGATAGATCTTGTAGTACATCAAACACATTCTTGGTCGCGAGAGACGGACGGGTGCAAGGGTTCGTGCCTTCACTTGCCCTCACCCCGCCTCCGCGACTGGGTGCCGGACCGGGCCTTCCGCCCGCGGCAGTCCCTTTGTGCTTATCGACTCCCGACTGGGATGGTTGGACACTTCCCACGTCACCATCCTGCGACCGCCCTAGCTGGGGCCCTTGGCTGCAGGGGCTCCGCTAGGGGGCGTCGGTTGTGGAAGAAGGGGTGTTCCCCTCCGCATCAACGTCGTTGACGCCCTTCTTCCTTCCCTTACGAGTAGGCTTCTTGTCCTTGTCCTTGTTCTGGTCGTTCTGGTTATTCTCCTTGTTCTTGTTGTCCGACCTGGGGACCCAGTTCCTCTTGATCTCCTGGATCTCCTTGGCCAACTCGGTCCCCTGCGACACCAGCTTGGAGAGCTCGTCCCTGTCCACCTCCACCTTGGCTTCCCGGATACCCGCGGGCGCACGCTTCTTCGACCCGTGCGCCTTCTTGTAAGCCTCTGTGTCGGCCTTGTGGGTGGGGCATGTTCGGTGGTCATGGTTGAAGCCTTTTATCCTCCCATAACACACGAAACAGCCCTGCGGGTGAGCTCGTATGAACTCCCCAAAAGACAGCGGAGGGTCGCCAATGCGGCGAGGGTCCCTCTTGTCCTTCTTCCTCCAACCCTGCTGCAGGGGCTTCCAGTTTCCCGGTTTGTTCCCCGCGCTCAGGTTGTTGGCCACGAAGGCACAAACGGCCACCTCAGCGGGCTCATCGTCGTCGTCATCGTCGACGAGAGTCTCATCGCCGCCAGCTCCCGCTGGGTCCATGGCAGCTTCCCCGCCAGATCCCTCGCCAACGTAGTTGACGTCGCGGTCGCCGGGCCTCAACCCGCGGGTGTGGTGGAGGTTTCGGTACTCCTTGAGTACTTCCTCGCCAACCCACTCCAGGATCTCGTCGCAGCTCATCCGCGCCGGGATGGACTGCAGACAGATGGTCTGGCCGCTCAACTCACACTCGTCAAGGCGCCACATCGCGGTCTTCTCGCGATCGCCCGAGACGGTGATGAGGAGAGCGTTCCGCAGGGAGTGCCGTTTGACATCCCGGGCCACGTTCTTCCTCGTCCAAGCCACCACGTTCGTATGATACTCTTTGGGGAGCATCATCTTGGCCGTGTGGTTGGACTTGGCCCGCTTGGATTCCTCCTTGGTGACCCTCTTGATCCATGCTTCCGGCAGCATGGAGAGCAGGCGAGCCTGCTCGTCACCCTCGTTCCAATCCTCCACGTTGCGGCGGAAGAGGGTGTAATGCCCTCGGAAGTCTCGCCAGTCCCGCAGGCGAATCTCCCGTCCATCATGCTGAAGCTTGATGGACTTCCACCGCTTGGCAGCCACCTGCGGAGTGTCCACCCGCTCCTGCTCGTTGACCCACTTCTTGTCTTCTTTGAGGGTCTTGATTTTCTCCTCCTTGGTCGCCACGAAATATAGCTCTCCGAGCACTTCCGGCAGGCGGTACCTGAACCGTCTGAAGACATACTTCTCCGCATCAGCGGGATGCATGTCCTCAGTAACGGTTACCCCCCAATCGTCCAGCTTCTCCAAGAAGCGGTCGAGGTTGAGGGGGTTGCCGTTGTACATGGGGGGCTTGATGTCCTTCAAGTCTTCCCACACGGCGGCATCCGCGGCCTTAGAGACCATGAACGCCGGCCGCGAGGTTGACCGAGGTTCCCATCGGCCTCTCCCACGGACTCCCACGGCCGCCACGTCCATCTCCTCCATGGAATCCCTGTGGCTACGCCGCGGTTCCTCCATGTACGCTGAACCCAGATGTTCACGCCGTACTCCTTCCATGTATGCCTCCTCATCACGGCGCCGGCGGCTGCGTTCAGCGGCCTCCCGTCATACACCACGCGGCGGGCTGATGTCGAACTCCTCCAGGTCCAGATCCAGGTCCTCACCTTCGCCGACATCCCACTCCACGTCTCCTCTGGGGACCTCATCCCTGAGTCCACCATAACGTCCACCAGCCATTTGGATTGGCTCAGGGGCTGGTGCGGGGCCCCGGGGGCGTACCGGTGTCCGCGGTGGAGCACGGCGGTTGCGGTACTCCGCGCTGAGCCACTCATCACGCCAATCCCCACTGCCACTGCCGGGCGGCACGCGTTCGTTGCGGCGGCCCGCGCTGTGGTGAGACGGGGCGGTGAGAGAGGGGGCACTGGCGCTGGGGCGACTCCTGGGGGCTCTGCCGGGGGCGTGGGGTCTGCCTGGAGCTGGTCCGGGTCCCCAGCCGTCGTCCGAGGAGCCAGACTCCAGGGGTGGGTGGTCGCTGCCGACGCTCCCACGAGCTTCCAGCGCATCCAGCGTCTGCTGCAGGCCGCTTATGACCTTGGTCAGCGACTTGGTCTCGGCCCTGGCGATGTCCAGCTCTCTCTGCGCGCGCGCGGCGATCCTGGCGATGCGATTCATCTCGCCCTTGCCCGTGTCTACCTCGCGCTCGAGGAACTGGACCCTCCTGCGGAGGTAGACAATCCACCGCCAGGTGGTATCCGGGTCGCCGTTCCCTGGTGGGTCGTCGGGGTCCCCAGGGGGTCCTCCAGGAGGGCCTCCGCCGGGTCCGCCCGGTCCAGGGGGTCCTCCCCCGCCCGGTGGTCCTCCTCCAGGGGGTCCACTTGGTGGGCGTCCTCCAGGGGGTCCTGATGGTCCTCCGCCAGGGGGTCCTGGTGGGTCTCCGCCGGGTCGCCTCGGAGGGTCCAAGGATGGGCGCTTCTTCGTGATGCCGAAGTCCATGTCGTCATCCTCGTCCATGTCGCCCCACCTGGGCGTCTCGGTCTCGGAAGACTCCGAGCTCCGGTAGAGAGGAGGGAGATCCTCATCCTCACCTTCTGGTTTCATGGGGACGTCTCCGCCTCCTCCGCCCGTCCAAGCCACCACTTGGCGATGTCGGCATCCTCGTTCATCCCCGTCGCTGGCGGTGAAGAAGGGGTCACTGTCGTGGGGGTGACCACCCGCTGGCCTCCGCGGCCTCTCGGGGGTCTTCCCCTTACCCTTCCTCCGTCGGTGGGCGGTTGGGCCACTGCTCCCACTGCTGCCCGTGTCGGCCTCGTCCAGCGTCATCCTGGAGGAGGCGTCCCCTTCGAAACGCTTTCGAAGGGTCTCCACTCATGATCCTCCCGGGGGAGTCTCGCGGCGGAGTTTGGCCTCTGCCTCCTCCATTGCGGCGGCTGTGGCTGCGGCAACTCGCGCTTCGGCTTCCTCCCGGGCACGAGCCGCCTCGGCTTCCCGGGCCTGCTGCAGCCGAGCCTTGTCCGCTTCCAACGCCGCCAGCTCCGCCTCCGTCTTGGCCCTCTCCTCAGCGACCTTCCGTCGCGCGGCCCCGATGGCGTCCTTCTTCGCGGCGTCTGCCTGGGCCTTGGCCGTCGCTTCGGCGTGGGCCCTTTCCTCCGCCTCCTTCTTTGCCCTCTCTTGGGCAAGCGCCTCTTCCAGCGCCCTCACCTGGGCCTCCTTGCAGGCAATGGCCTCCTGCGTCAGGCGGGCTTCCTCGTCGGCTGCCGCCAACTCACCGTTGACCTGGGCAGTCGCTGCCCCATGGGCGGCTACGGCCGTGAGTCCGGCCGCAATGGCCGCGACGGTCTGGGCGTGGATGGCCATGCCATAAGCCCACTCCGCAGCCTCTTTCTAGGCGATGCCGACGGCGCCCTTCACGGCAGCGCTGTGCTGCTTGGCCCGTTGCCGGGCAACCCGAAGGTTGCAAGGCACCCCACAGGCGCGCTCACAGGCGCGCGCCACGTCCCTATGTTCGGGAGCGACGCTGCTGCTGGAGCTGGCCTGGTCGGCCGGCATCCTCCCGCGGTGGGCCGACTCCACGTCGCTGCTTGGGCCTGACTTCCTCAGGAGCAGCGGACGGGGCTTGGCCTGGGTCTGCTTGGCGACTTGGATGAAGTCGCCAAGGGTGGCGTGGCCGGGGTGGTGACCGCCATTGGCCCGTTGGGGACTGGGGGCTGGGGTTCCGCCCTTGGCGCCTTTGGCAGCTTCGGCGGCCAGGGACTCCAGGTACTCCCGCCACCTCTGGTCCCGCTTCCTGTCCCCGGCGGACCGCTTCTCCTTCCCCGGAGACGCGCTGCTGCTGCCCTGCAGCCTGCGCTCGCTCCCCGGTTCCGGGAAGTTCTTCTCGATCCTGTCCCACATGGAGACATTGATCGAGGCGCCCGACGGGTACTCGTTGGAGTTCTCGTCCTCCTCAATCCCGTCGGGGCGCAGCCCTTCGCCGGGCCTGTCCAGCCGGGTCCAGGTCCTCCAGCGCCTCTGCTGGAAGCGGAAGGCAAACCCTTCCGCCCGCGGCCAGTCCTCCACTGCCCGCAGGCGGTCGGGGGCCATGTCAGTGCGGAGCTCGAAGCTCCCGGGCATGCCGCCTTTGCACTGGGGGTGGCTGTGGCGGTAGTGCTGGTCCCAAACCAACCCACGCAGTAGGTGCGCTGCATGGGGGTGGGGCCGCGGCCACGTCCTACCCGCTTCTTGCCAGTTTACCATGGCAGCGGGGGCGTAGTTGGTCTTGAGGTCCTTTGTGTGCACTCGTTCCACTCAACGAACTGGTGGTGGTTGTTGATGCGGGTGCTGCAGCACTGGACTGGGAGTGCGGCCGCTGCTGGTCGGCTGGTGGCTGTGGAGGTGGTTGACGCGACTGGGTGTGCGGCCTTGCTGGTCGGCCGATGGGACTCGCTGTTGACGGAGTCCTGGTCTGTCCACCTCCTCCACGGTCGCGGCGCGGTCAGGGCGATGCTCTGGACGGCGCTGCGGGCTCCGTGACGAACTCGGCGCTGTCGCTGGGCGGCGCTGCGAGCCGCTGCGCTGCGCTGCGAGCTGCTGCGCTGCGCGGCGAGCTGCGAGCTGCGAGCTGCTGCGCCGCGCTGCTCGGGGTTGGTGGCCCCGAGTGGCACGCGAGGGATGGGTAACCCTGCGGCTGTGAAACGCTTTTGACGCGTTCCCGTGGGGGGCCGGCCACGGGACGCTGCGGTGACACGCACAAGCAAGCAGGCAGGCAAAGCACTGCGCTCACAGGGGCATCAATTACGCTCGTGTCATGTGACAAAGCGTTTCAGAATCCTTGCCACTCTGAAATGAGGGAACGAAAGTATGTACAGCAACACATCAGGATATGTACACATGGGGTTAAGACTGGACTGGGGTAAGGGCATCACTGGACAATAGACACTCTATCCTAACTTGTATCCCAATCCCAGGTCCGACCCTCTCAGTGGCTGGTGGGGGCGGGGGCTCAAACACAACCCATGCCCTGCTCAGTCCGGACCCTGAAACCCTGCCAATAGGGGGGGTGTCGCGCCCAGCCACAGGCGAGTTCCTGCGAACCAAGGATCTCCAAGGCTGACAGACAGTGGCTCCCTATGCTCCCTTAACAGCAGGTCCCAACTCCCCTCTGAGCCAGAGATATGGCTCCGCCAATATCCCCTAGGAGCTGGTAGCTGAAAATGGGCTGTTTCAGCCCAAACTGAAATTGGCTCCGAAAACTCCAAATCTGACCTCTCTTCTGGACCCGCCAGAGGGAGGGACGAGGCAACTGACCCTATGCCCTTCGAGTACAAACTCCCTGGAGCCCTCACCCAACCTGGTTCCCTCTGAGGTCCCGGCATCAGGGCAACACGGATTCGTCAAGTGGGGTCATGATGCCAAAATCACCAAAATTGGCGTCATTCCCACGCGTGGCTCGCCCGTCCAGAGCAAGGCCAATGGCTCACAGGTTAGGAGGCGGGACCTAGGACTTCTATCTGAGTGTACAACTTGGAATTGGGTCCAGGCTCCCTGTGGGCATACAGGAATGGGGCCGCCAATTGACCACACGGAAGGGGGAAATTAGGGTCCCAAAAGGGGGTCATTTTGGCTGCCTGAAATGAGCCAATATTTGGGGTGCTCCCAATAGTATATCTCCACGCCGGCTTGGAGATCGGATCCGCCATTCCATATGCGATCCACCGGGAGTCCAACTGAGACTCCCATGCTCTGGGCTCTCAACGATCTCTCTGCCACTTGGCGTGGTGACGATCCTAATTGGGTCCACAAATGCCAAAATGGCAAAATTGCCCACACCCACTTTGGGCTAGCGCCTTAACGAAGGTTGCTCCGCTTCGCCCACGTGGTGTGTGAACCATGGGGACCAATATGCATAACACCCATGTCATATATGGTCCATTGGTCCATGCGTCCGGCGTGCACGGATGGGCTGAACATAGTGCACGGCGGGCAGCAAAAGTAGAAAAATGCTCAAAATGGCCGAAAACACGCACACTCATGGTTGGGGCAAATGAGGCACATGCCCGACTTGGACCGGAGTGTGCCATAGGATTGGTGTCAAGTCATGTGTGTCCAACATATCTTTTGGGCGTCGCCCAACTCTTCTGGTTTTGGGAATGGCAGGGTCGCCAAGTGAGCCCATGATTTGGGATAGTCCCAAATCGCCAACATGGCGGTCACGGTATGCCAAGCCCAAGAGGAGTTATTCGCCGGGTCCAAGATATGTTGGGCACCGAAGTATGTACCCCCATATCATAGCTGGGTCATGATGTCAATTGAGCGCAACGTTGGAATACACGGTCGCCACTTGACATCATGACGGGCAAAAAACAGCAATATTGGCGAGAAAACACCCAAAAGTGCCTTGAAAGGCGCACAAATATATTATAATATCTTCAGTTTGGATTGAGTAATCGACCAATCCTTCTAAACACAATGACTTGACACCAATGACCTTCGATTCCACATATGTGCTCCACTTGGGGCGCTTTGAAAGGTTACGAGCGCTACTTCCCAAGTGGGCACATGAAAATATGGAAAATTGCAAAATACACACCTTGCTCCCAACGCATCGCTTTGGGATCGCCACACAAGCTTTCCTCCACCAAGGTTAGGCTTGCAATTGATTGTGGGGAGTATGGAGAATGGGCTTGCGCAATATGAAGTCCATTGGCGGGTTTGGCTTGGAGCGATGGACCCGCCAAATGGGCACGCAACACAACACAAGGCACATACTCCATATTGCCCAAAAAGGTAGCTCCCCCCACGATATGTCATGCCCCTCCAAGGGCATAAGTTTGTGTCAATCGCTCATAGGAACTCAAGGAGAGTTCCTATGCAACACCAACACTCGCGCGCTACACTCGAAAGTTGTCTTAACGCACGCAATATCATGGCCAAAGAGTTATAACGCAAACTCTACCCTCTTGACCATGATCCATTACACTAGTGCGCACGTGTGGCGACACAAGGCATATGAAGCTTCCTAAATTACGTCGGGAGTATTGTGAATACATCCCACGTTTCCTTATTGTCATTCCTCGCAAGCGGCACGAGATATGACCCTCACAAGTGGCCTCACAAATCAACTTTGTTTTGCCCATATCTCTAAGACAAATGGAGGGCAAGACAAAAGGAAAGTTGATTCGTGCATAGGGAAGCAAGTAGGTCGACTCGAAAGAGGTCAAATGGAGTGCGGGGATGTCGAAGTCGAAATTTCCGATTTCGACATCGTGAAAAATTCGGATTAAGGTTGCGAGTGTAAGATGTGAAAATTGCGGATGCATCAATGCATTTCCTGAAGACTTTAGAGTCTTCGTCACGATTTGCGCTAAAATATCTGTATATAACAGTTAAACTGGCGGTGACGCTAAAGTCGCGAGCTAACCGCCAGCTGTCAAAACAGTGAGTATCAGAACGGAAGCGTAAAAATTGACGGAAACAATATGAAAATAAAACCCTGTTGATTCCTGATATTCTGATATCTAAATCTCCGCTGGCGGCGCATTGCCGATGCGGGCCCGCACCGGGCGTCAACGTACATGGGGTTAGTGGACCGGAGACCGGCTGTATGCCCTACCCTAGCCATGGGGTTCTGGGTACCGCTTCAGTAGGGTTCCTGCTGCTTGTTTTTGAGGATGAAAATGTTTTATTGTTGAAATACAACCACTCCAGGATAACCCAAGCCAGAGATAAGCAAGTAGAAGATAAACAGGATCAAAGCATGAAGGGCTGCAGTCACAAAGAGTTAGATAAAGACAACTATCAACAATAGACCACAGCAATTTACATTCAATGCAACTCAGGATGGAATATATTACATGTTTGAGAAAAACTGATTGGAAAACTGCCCCAAGGGCTCACACTCTTCCACAGTGCGATCTTGAGATGTGCACTCTTTGTTTTTGGGTCCCATAGTTGCTGAGGTGGCATGGCTTGTGGCGCTGAGGTCACTGCCATGTCACATGGGATATTCCTACTTAGCTAGGCTGACTGGGTATTGAACCCAGGACCTCTCAAAAAGAGGTGCCCCAGCCCCCTAGGGTGCATACCACTAGGAGAGCTAAGAATTGAGGAGAAAACATAGATAAATTCATAGGCTCTGCCTTCAGTATATCAGTGGCTCAGTCACCCAGGAAAACATGTTTTAGTGCATATAGCTTGGGGATCATAAGGGGTCCACACAACATCCTGATTTAGTGTTTAGTTCTATAGGTCAAAATGTGTTATCACCCATTTTGGTTAGGCCAATACTAAGATAAAAATGCAAGAGTGCTTAGAGCATCTCTAATACAACTAAAGTATACCCTAAAGCATCCGAAAAGCACTTTTTCTTACTAAAGCGTCGCAGGGTGAAATTGACAGGGAAGGAAGCAAAAATTGAATGGACGCCAGAGATGAGGGACAATTTTCAAATTCTCAAGGCCAGACTTGTGCAGTTTGTTGATGGGGATGGTCTCTGGCTTCCCAACCCACACGGTAAGTGGAGAATTGTTTGTGATGCCAGCGATTTCGCTGTGGGAGGTGTGCTGAAGCAACAGCAGAGCCCTCAGGATGAACAATCTTGGAGGCCTGTTGCATTTTACAGCCGAAAATTGCAGGGTCAAAGGGTTGACGGAGTAAATTTTCATAGAAAATTGGGGCAAATTGCCTGGACGCCCCGTGAAAAAGAAACCTATGCCATTGTGACCTGTTTGCTCGAATTTCAGAGCTGGATCGGGAGCCAGGAAGTTATGGTCCAAACAGATCACAGTGCCGTAGTAAAATGGTATAACGGGGAGTTGACCACAATTTCAGGTCCCCTCGGCCGCCGTGGGCGTTGGCATGAGTTCCTGAGCCGGTTCAATCTTTTTATTCAATACCGGCCAGGAAAAGACAACGAAGCGGCAGATGCCCTCTCCCGTTGGGGGCCGGCCACGGGACGCTGCGGTGACACGCACAGGTGAGCAGGCAGGCAAAGCACTACGCTCACAAGGGCATCAATACGCTCGCGTCATGTGACAAAGCGTTTCAGGATCCTTGCCACTCTGAAACAAGGGAACAAAAGTATGTACAGCAACACATCAGGATATGTACACATGGGGTTAAGACTGGACTGGGGTCAGGGCATCACAGGACAATAGACACTCAGTCCCAACTCATATCCCAATCCCAGGTCCGACCCTCTCAGTGGCTGGTGGGGGCGGGGCCTCAAACACAACCCATGCCCTGCTCAGTCCGGACCCTGAAACCCTGCCAATGGGGGATGTGTCCTGCCCAGCCACAGGCGAGTTCCTGGGAATCAAGGATCTCCAAGGCTGACAGACGATAGCTCCCTATGCTCCCTTAACAGCAGGTCCGAACTCCTCTCTGAGCCAGAGATATGGGCCCGCCATTATCCCTCAGGAGTTGGTAGCTGAAAATGGGCTGTTTCAGCCCAAACTGAAATTAGCTCCAAAATCTCCAAAATTGACCTCTCCTCCGGACCCGCCAGAGAGAGGGACGAGGCAACTGACCGTATGCCCTTCGAGTACGAACTCCCTGGAGCCCTCACCCAACTTGGTTCCCTCTGAGGTCCCGGCATCAGGGCACCACGTGTTCGTCAAGTGGGGTCATGATGCCAAAATCACCAAAATTGGCGTCATTCCCACGCGTGGCTCGCCCGGCCAGGGCAAGGCCAATGGCTCACAGGGTAGGAGGCAGGACCTAGGACTCATATCTGAGTGCTACTTGCCGCCAACCCCTCGGTCCTCAGTGAGGTCCCCATCGGGCACGCCGACGCCCTGCACTTGCGCCCGCTGCTGCCCAACCTGCACGCTGCGTACGCCCCCGGCACGCCCGTCGACCCCTCCGTGTGGGACTCCCAGTGAGGCCACCGGCCAACGGCCGGCCCGCACGCACCACCCCACACCCGCCTCGGGCGCACGACTCCGTGGACGCCGCTACCCACACGCCCGGCCCCGCGCAACCGCCTAACCGAGCCAGAACTCAAGCACAAATCAAACCCGAGCCACACCCCGAAACCGCTAACCCTTGACTCCTAACCAAACCCGCCGAGGGAACAACGCAACCACAGCCCACACCCACAGCCCACACAGCCGCCTAACCAGCCAGCTCCAGAAGCAAAGAGACACCTCACCAAACCCACCCTGACCCAAGCCTAACCGGGCCGAAGCCCCAACACAAATCAAACCCGAGCCACATCCCGAAACCGTCAACCCTTGACTCCAAACCAGGCCCGCTGAGGGAAATGCGTAGACACAGCCCACAGCCACAGCCCACACAGCCGCCTAACCAGCCAGCACCAGAAGCAAAGAGACACCTAACCAAACCCACCCTGACCCATACCCATGTACATCAGGACACGCGAGCCGCACCCCTGGGGCGCGACCGCCGCCACAGCACCGGCGACACACGCCAGAGGACACAACGCTATAGCACCGCCGCACCAGCTGCCCATGCCTGTGCCTGCAGTGTACGCGCGCCTCTGTTTTCCTCTTTTTTGTTTTTTCTTTTTCTTTTTTCAAGAAAAAAAAAACAGAAAAAAAAAAAAAAACGAACATTAGGGGGGGAGGAAGAGGGACACATCCACCCATGGCACACGCGCACCGCACACAGCACGCACACCGGTAAACAGGAGCCCAGGGGCCCAGGACACCGCACATGCGACACAACACACCGAGCGGGCACACCGGTGAACAGGAGCCAGCTGGCCCAGGACACCGCAGACGCACCACAGCAAACCGCGCGGGCACACCGGTGAACAGGAGCCCAACGGCCCAGGACGCTGCACACACGTAGGGCAGCCGAGGGACAGGAAAGAACCAATACCCCATGGGTCGGACGCACTGGGGCGACCCAGCCGACCCACCGGGCCAGTGGCAGGAGCGGTACTCCAAAGCCACTGGTCCGAGCCCGGCCAGGCTGCATCGAGGACCATGGCAAACGTCACCCGGAGCCATGGAAGCAACCGGTGACAGGTGAGCCGGTACACAGTCCAGGAGGGGGTCACCTGCCAAGCAGAGTGGCCCCGCAACTCAAGCCACAAGGGTGAGGCGGTCGTACCGTAGACAAGCGGGAGCAATACCCCTCGTGGTGAGAGATACTCCACACGGCTGGGCAGCCCCCCAGAGCTGCCGCCCAAAGGAGGGGGCATGTGGCCCTGCCCATGGACACATGTGGGGACACCCTCCCACCTGGGACACATGGACCGGGTGGCCGCGACAATGCCTTCCCAAGCACATGCGGGAGCGGCTCAAGAGGCACCTGACATAGGGCAGTGGGAGGGACAGGACGTCCCCTTGGTAAGACCTTCTTCCTGCAATGTCAAAGGAGGCATCCCGAGCTCCCGAAGATACCTACCTACCTACCTCATATCTGAGTGTACAACTTGAAATTAGGTCAGGGCTTCCTGTGGGCATAGAGAAATGGGGCCGCCAATTGACCACACGGAAGGGGGAAATTGAGGTCCCAAAATGGGGTCATTTTGGCTGCTCGAAATGAGCCAAAATTCGGGGTGCTCCCAATAGTATATCTCCACGCCGGCTTAGAGATCGGATCTGCCATTCCATATGCGATCCACCGGGAGTCCAACTGAGACTCCCATGCCCTTGGTCCTCAAAGATCTCCATGTCACTTGGCGTGGTGACGATCCCAATTGGGTCCACAAATGCCAAAATGGCAAAATTGCCCACACTCACTTTGGGCTAGCGCCTTAATGAAGGTTGCTCCGCTTCGCCCACGTGGTGTGTGAACCATGGGGACCAATATGCATAACACCCATGTCATGTATGGTCCATTGGTCCATGCGTCCGGCGTGCACGGGTGGGCAGAACATAGTGCACGGCGGGCAGCGAAAGTGGAAAATTGCTCAAAATGGCCGAAAATGCGCACACTCATGGTTGGGACAAATGAGGCACATGCCCGACTTGGACCGGAGTGTGCCATAGGATTGGTATCAAGTCATATGTGTCCAACATATCTTTTGGGCGTCGCCCAACTCCTCCGGTTTCGGGAATGGCAGGGTCGCCAAATGAGCCCATGATTTGGGATAGTCCCAAATCGCCAACATGGCGGCCACGGTGTGCCAAGCCCAAGAGGAGTTATTCGCCGGGTCCAAGATATGTTGGGCACCGAAGTATGTACCCTCAGAACATACTTAGGTCATGATGTCAATTGAGCGCAACGTTGGAATACACGGTCGCCACTTGACATCATGACGGGCCAAAAACGGCAAAATTGGCACAAAGATACACAAAAGTGCCTTGAAAGGTGCACAATTATATTATAATATCTTCGGCTTGGATCGTGCAATCAACTAATCCTTCTAAACAGAATGACTTGACACCAATGACCTTTGATTCCACATATGTGCTCCACTTGGGGCGCTTTGAAAGGTCACGAGCGCTACTTCCCAAGTGGGCACATGAAATTATGGAAAATTGCAAAACACACACCTTGCTCCCAACGCATCGCTTCGGGATCGCCACACAAGCTTCCCTTCACGAAGGTTAGGCTTGCTTTTGATCGTAGGGAGTATGGAGAAGGGGCTTGCACAATATGAGGTCCATTGGCAGGCTTGGCTTGGGGCGATGGACCCGCCAAATGGGCACGCAACACAACACAAGGCATATACTCCATATTGCCCAAAAAGGTAGCTCCCCCCACGATATGTCATGCCCCTCCAAGGGCATAGCTTTGTGTCAATCGCTCATAGGAACTCAAGGAGAGTTCCTATGCAACACCAACACTCGCGCGCTACACTCGAAAGTTATCTTAACGCACGCAATATCATGGCCATAGAGTTACAACGCAAACTCTACCCTCTTGACCATGATCCATTACAGTAGGGCGCACGTGTGGAGACGCAAGGCATATGATGCTTCCTAAATTACGTCGGGAGTATTGTGAATACATCCCACGTTTCCTTATTGTCATTCCTCGCAAGCAACACGAGATATGACCTTCACAAGTGGCCTCACGAATCAACTTTGTTTTGCCCATATCCTTAAGACAAATGGAGGGCAGGATAAAAGGAAAGTTGATTCGTGCATAGGGAAGCACGTAGGTCCACTCGAAAGAGGTCAAATCAAGTGCGGGGATGTCGAAGTCGAAAATCCGATTTCGACATCCTTAAAAATTCGGATTAAGGTTGCGAGTGTAGAATGTGAAAATTGCGGATGCATCAACGCAATTCCTGAAGACTTTAGAGCCTTCGTCACTGATAGCGTTAAAATTTCCATTATAAACAGTTAAACTGGCGGTTACGGTAAAGTCGCGATCCAACCGCCAGCTGCCAAAACAGTGAATATCAGAACGGAAGCGTAAAAATTGACGGAAACAATATGAAAATAAAACCCTGTTGATTCCTGATATTCTGATATATAAATCTCCGCTGGCGGTGCATCGGTTGCCGATGCGGGGCTTTACAGCACGGAACACGCTCCCGCCGGGCTCGCACCGGGCGTCAACGGGTGCTTTCCGTACATGGGGTTAGTGGACCGGAGACCGGTCTTCCCTTCCGTACATGGGGACCGGACACCGGTTGTATGCCCTAACCTAGCCATGGGGTTCTGGGTACCGCTTCACCCCCCTCCTTAGAGCAAACCTTGGGGGGGGCTCGATAACACCCATGCATGGCAGCCGGTACCCAGGACCATCTCCTGAAGGGGGGGTGTCACATCCTCACTTCAGGCTGATTCGCAGGTTAGGCTGTCAAATCCCACAGTAAGACAGGTATGATGCTGTAAAAGCTTGTAGCGCATGTATAGTATCAAGTATCAAGTCCACGGTCCTGGCGGCGATTGTTCGGCATCCAAAGGACCCGTTAACCCATACCAGGCGCACCGGGTGCCGGCTCTCACGGTCACCACCACAGTAGCAGTGGCATACACGGCCAACATAGGCGACACACGACGACCGAGGTCATCCCACAGGTCGGGAGCGACCACAAAGATCCATCAGGCTACCCCAAGCTTCCCAAGGCCCGCCGACTGGGGAGAGTCCCCACGGGTCCTTCCTCGGGCGCACCATGTCCATATCCATACGACGCGAGTCCAGAGTGCCACAGCCGAACTCATTAAGGGATCTTAAGGGAGCTCCTCCTTAAGGGATCGGGCATCAAGGCCGTCTTTTCCCTCGCCCTATTACCACGAAGGCCATACATGAGGGAGTCCTCATGCAGTGTGGGCGGAGGCGTCGACTCCTCAAACCACCAGTTTCCCAGGCAGACTGACCGAGGTCAGGAGCACCGGAGGCCGCCATCGGACTGCAAGTGCGTCTGCGAATCGGTAGGCTCACACTGGGACTGACAGTGGCGGACCGCTGGGAGTGTAGTCAGGCAACTGGGCTTCCCGCCTGGCGCCATCAGGATCTCCACATCACAGCGAATAGGGCAACACGGTATCACAGGCACTCAAACAGAAGAATATGTAATGCGGTACTGGTCCAGGCTGGACCCTGTGTATGAACATGTAAACGGCGACTCAGGGCGCCTCCGTATTGCGATTCGCATCCCCTGGGGGGGAGAAAACAGTCCATCTGTTGGTGATGGGCTGACAATCGTAACATACAAATGCACGTATCCTGGGGAACAGAGAAAGCAAGCAATAAACAGGTAAACAGGCGTGTAAACACACTCTGGACAGAGTGCCAAACCACGCCACGGTCAGGATAAGGCAAATGCAGGAGGGTAGGCAAGAAAATGCCTGAGTTCAGGCCATATATAGTCTCGAGACACACGTCGACTGGTCTGGATTCCGCAAGTGCCATGGAAGCGGACCACACACCAAAAAAATCGCAATGCCGATGACAGCGGCATCCGTTGCGCAACGTCGTATGGGCTTCAAGGCCCCAAGAGCTCAGAAATATGAAGGTCAGTCGCCCTACCTGGTTTCCCAAGGATTCAGCAGGGGGGGGGAGTGACGAATAGAAGAAGAGAGGGGCCATCCTCCTCTTGATTCAGCATGGGGGGGGTATATGGCCACTCTGATGGCAGGTCACCGGAAGATGAAAGAGAGCAAGCAAGCAAGGGACGATCCGTCGGCCTCACAAGCGCTCAAAACGCATCAGGGGAGAGCTCAGGGCACTGATCAGGCGCCCCTGGCTGCAATCGCCCGGGTGAGTGCTGCCAAGTCCGAAACGTGGATCTTGGTCTTGTGCTTGCGGATGTACTCCATGAAGGGAGTATTGACCCGCGGCACGAACGAGGAGACGGGTTCCCAGGTGTCGTGGGACGGCCCATAGCCTCGCCAACGAACCTTGAACTCCAGACCTCCGGGTGCCGAGGCTTTCGGACGCTGAGCAAGGATCTTCTCGACTGTATAGTCGTCCTGCTCAGCATAGTCGTCGTCCGAATCAGCCTCATGTGCGGCATAGCTCAGGGACACATGTTGGCCACGGAGGTCGGGTTCCCGCACACGGAGTTGACTCTCGTGGCGCTCCCGGAACTGTCCGTGACCCACCTTGGTGCGGTAGGTGTCCTCACCGATCCTGCGGACCACCTCGCCAGGGGTGAACCAGGTCTTGGTGCGGTGGGTGCCCATGGGGCGGGGTCTGATCACCCACACCGGGTCTCCCACCCTGAACTTCTGCGCTGTCGAGCTCGGGGCGGACTTCTGACGCTCAGCATGCTCCTTCTCCAGCTGCTGGCGGATGTCCCGCGCCGTTTGCTCTTGCCGCGCGAAGAATTCCTTGGCATCCATAGCCATGCCATCACCAGACAAGGGAAGTCCCCTACCCAGGGGGTCCCTGCCGAACAGAATCTGGTGAGGGGACAAACCGCCCGGAGTGGGGGTGTCGTGATGGGCCTTCAGAGCAGGCCACATCTCCTCAAACCAGTTCCGACGTGGATTGGTGATGTGGATCTTGCGCAGCTTCTCGAACAGCTGCCGTCCAGCCACTTCAGCACGGCCGTTAGACCGGCTGAGATAGGCGACGCTCTTGGCATGTCGTATTCCCATGAGGGAACACATAGCCTTGAACCAGCCACCAGTAAACTGGGTCCCTCGGTCACTGCAAATGGTGCGGGGGATGTCAAAGACGGTCAGCCAATGACGAATCATCATGACTGCCACTTCCTTGGCAAGCAACCCCTTTTTGCGTGCCGGAACGGCTACAACGTAGCCGCTGTGGCGGTCCACACAAAGAACGGACTCAGCTCCATCAGGGGCGAGTACACTGACCGCTCTGCTCACCCTCGACGCGAGGGGGGCATCCGCAGCCATGACGACGAAGCATTTAGCACCGTCCTCCTCCATCAGGCGCTCCATTTCGATGATCCTCTTGGCTTCAGCGGTCTCAGCCTCATCGCCATGGGCAGAGATATCCGTCATGCCCTTGCTGGCGGGATAGGCCCACCTACTGAGACAGTCCGCCACGGTGTTATCCTTTCCAGGAATATACACAACCGTGAGGTCGAACTTGGCCAAGGTCTCATGCCATCTTGTCCGTCGGGAGGCGGGACCTGAGGGGGTGTCCACGTGCTCCTTGTGCCACGACTGCAGACTCTGATGGTCGGTGCAGACGGTGACGGGATGGAGGGCTATGTACCGGGCCCATTTCCTGAGAGCCATGACCATGGCATACGCCTCCTTTTCACGGGGCGTCCACGTCCGTCTCTGGCCTTCCGCCAGGACTCGGCTCCAGAAGGCCACAGGCACGTGCCGCCCATCGTCAAGCACTTGCTCCAAGACAGCGCCAATGGCGTAGTCGGAAGCGTCGGTGCGCAGGACGAACCCTCGGTCGGGATCAACGAGGTGCAGACCCACTGCGGATAGCAGCGCCTGCTTCATCCCCTCAAAGGCCCGGTCGGACTCAGCTGTCCAGACCAGAGCCTTCTTGGACCCCTTCTTGGTCTCCTCTCGGTTGCCCTTGAGCATGGTCGTCATGGGGGCTGCATACTCGGCATACATCTTGATATACCCCGAGTAGTAATTGCAGATCCCCAGATACGCCCGTAGCTCAGAGACCGTTTTGGGCTTTTCCCAGTGCTCGATCGCAGCCACCCTGCCAGGTATGGGCTTTCGCTGCCCGTTCCCGACTACGTGGCCAGCGAAGACCACCTCGCTTACCGCAATGGTGGCCTTGTCACTGCTGCCCGTGAGTTTGTGCCGAACCAGAAGGTCCAGCACTCGAGTGACGTCCCTCTCGTGTGCCTCCAGGAGCTCCTCGTAGCTCATACTGGGGTCCCCGGACGCGATGATCACGTCGTCCACGAAGGGGTCCGCACAGTCGCGCACCGGCTCAAGCAGGTTCTCCAGCATCCGCTGAAAAGCCGCATTGCCGTTGGTAACGCCCATGGGCATCACCTTCCACTGGAGAGGTCCAAGTGGGGTGCTCATGGCTGTGCAGGCACGGGACTCCTCGGCGAGAGGCATCTGATGATAACCATGTTTCAGGTCAATCACCGTGAAGATCCTCCGCCGGTGTTGCTTTTGCAGCATGTCCTCAATGAGGGGCAGCGTATAGCTGTCGTGCTGCGTTTGGGCGTTCAGGCCGCGGTAGTCGACCACGAGCCGCCACTCACCGGCAACCTTCTTGGGGACGACGAAGCACGGAGAGGCCCATTCGGAGTGGCACGGCTCGAGCCAGCCTCTCTGGATGAAGTCACGGAGGATCTTCTCCATGGCCTCTTTCCTCTCGCCCCTCAGGGCAAACTCCAGGTGACGATACACACGGGGGTCCTGCTTCAGTCGTATCTTGGCCTCGCCATACGGTCCACGCACCGGTGGGGGAAACACAGGCTTACCGCTGAAGAAGGTATCACCATACTTCTGCTTCAGCCTGGCCCTCAATGCCTGGATCTTGGGGCAGTCATCGGACTCCGCCTTGGCTTTTCCGGGCACTTGAACCACGGAGCTTACTTGAGGGGTAGCTACTCCGCTCGCTTTCGGCTCAGGCGGTCTTCCCAGGTGGCCCAAAGGGCCATCTCTGGTCTTGCCTCGGAATAGATCGCCGTAGGTGGGTGGGTTACCCCCGATTGGCTTGTCCTGGCTGGACAGGTGGTCCAGTACCCTCCTTACGAAGGTATCTCCATCATAGGAACCAGAGACGATCGAGTCCACTTCCCACCAGGCTTTGTCCTGGCCTTTGCCCTCACGCTGGTTTCCCCAGTCGTGAAAGGGCTGATCCATATACCCCTGAACCAGATCCAGCTCCTCTTCTGTGAGGGGGTCTTCGATGTCCGATTCTTCGATGTCAACAGGGGGAACCGCAAAGCATTGCCGCCAGGGCTCTGCTATGATGCGGTTGACACACACGAAGTCCGTGGCGTCGGCCTGATCAAGGCCCCCATCCACATAGTGGAATTTTGTTGGCCATCTCTGGGGTGGCATGGGCTGTCCCTTGGCGTCCTGATAGACACTCTCTCCAGCCGGTAGGACGACCTTGTTTAAGGTCATGTTGGTCAATGAGGCTACCCAATGTCGGGTACTTTCCTCCTCGGTGCATCCCATAGGAACAACCAGCACTGCCTTGGAGCGGTCCTTGCGAATCTTCGCTATCGCTCTTGGAATGTCCCATCGAGGGCAATGGATCCACATCAAGCCCTGATGCGGACCCCAGTGCTTCTTCCACGCGGAGTCCTGTGCGCTCCAGTACTTCTCACATACCCGAAGATGGGCGGAGGTTCCTGAAGAGAACGCATCCAGGGCCAGATCCGACGCTCCCAGGTCCGCAACCCCTCGGCTCGCCACTTCCGGCCTTACGCCGTACTCCTGGTTTGCTACTTCGAGCTGATCGCGTTCGGGGTGGATCCATTGGCATTCCACATGGTGCTCAGGTGACGAAAGCCACGAGAGCTGGTCGTCCTGATACAGGGTCATGGAGGCCTGGGCCGGGAGGACGCCGGAGTCCGTGTCCATCATGAAGTCGTACCCGACGATCATGTCCCAGTCCATCTCGGCCTCGTAGAAGCGACCGTGCAGGAGGATTTCCTTATCAAGGTCTGGGCGGCTCAGCTCACGATGGTTCACGAACTGCAGCCCAATGGCCGCTTCCTTCGTGCCTCCCACCATGTACTGGCCGTTCGCCACCTTCAGCCTGACAGGTTTCCGACTGTCGGTCAGACACTCCGGCGGAAGTAGGCCAGCCTTGACCAAGCTGACCTGAGCGCCCGTGTCAACAAACACGTCGAAAACCTTTTCCACTTCCCCGCACAGGGCACGGACCTTAAGATGCAACTGCCGCTCGCGACCGACACGGCGCACGGCGTGCAAACTCAGGATCTCCGGCCGTTCCAGAAGCTCAACAAGCGACTGGTGCAGGTCGTGGACAATTGGCTCAGGCTGCCCATCTCGGATTTACCCGAATAGGTGAGGAGGAAAGAAGAGATGGCGAAGCAATAGCACTACACAAGACACATATACTCCTTAAAACCGGTTTGTTTTCTCTGTTTTCTGCTCTTTTGGTGCCCTTTGCTACCTTTCATTGAAACGGGCACCCTCAAAATATACACAAAAATGGTATTATACATGCAAAATGAATTTTTGACCTCAAATACCCCCCATGGGGTTTGAACCCACACTCTACCAACCTTAGAGTTGTGTTTTTCCTCTAAGCTACGACCTGTCGTCGACGATCTCAGAAAAAATCGTAGTATAATAAAAAATTTGGAAAATCAGTACTCCTTACATGCTCCAACCACTATTAACCTCCCATGCTCTTAAAACCGTGGCAACCGACGACCCAAGTGTCAACTGCTTTTCACGGTGAGCGAAGAACTTAAGGGAGGGACAGGGTGGGCATATATGTGTGTTGTGTAGTGCTATTGCTTCGCCATCTCTTCTTTCCTCCTCACCTATTCGGGTAAATCCGAGCTGGCTCAGCTAGCACTACACAATCCCCATATATGGGCAACAGAACGGAAGAACTGAGCTCCCGTGAACTGAACCCTTATATAAGAATTAATTAATCGCCAGGCGCGAAGCGCGCGCTGCTTCTCCAGTCGCCAGATCAGGAGGGACCAGAACTTGCGTGATGCGCAACAGAGCTCTGGTCCTGTCGTAAAACTTCCTGAATGTATCGTAACAGGACCAATCACCCAATGCTGCCACCACATGCGGATCCACGCCAAGATAGATTAGTGCAGTTGCTGCTGCTCCTCGTGTAGAATGCGCGGAAAACGAATCCGTCTCCAGTTCCCCCAATTCCAGTAGGTGTTTCCTTAACCAGCGAGTAGTGAGACCGTTGATGGTATCAGACGATAAAGGCTTCCGTGGCTTTCGTAGGGACACAAAAATCTCAGAACCCTCGTAATCACCAGTAGCCTCCAAATAACGCGCTAAGCAGCGCTGCGGATCAATTGACGGTGGCGTAACATTGTGAATAGGATAACTTGCATAGTATCTCCTCCCTTGGCGCTTAGCAGAAATGAACCAAGGCTGAGCAGCGCGTTGGATATCCCTACGTGATCGCGCCAGATCAACGCCTCGGAACAAGGCAAAGAATCTCAAGGACAAAATGGCTTGCAAGCGCAGCTGAGCTTCCGTCTCCACAGGTTGCTGATGCATGACTTGTATAAGACGCCGTACATCATAGAAACGATGATAATGAGGAACACTGACAAACCAGTCACGTTTCAAGTTGCGTAGCATACCCTCGAAACGTAGTTGCGAAAAGCACGGGAATAAACACACTGCTGAATACGCCATACGCCCAGCACTTAAAGAATGCGTGCGTGAAAACTTTAAAAGGTGCACCGCCACCGTCATCAGTGGGATTTGACCAAAGCGCTCCACCTTTAACAGTGGAGCAAGCGCCGCGTCTTGTAACAAGAACGTACCAAACATGTGCCACGCAGAATTGTAACGTTTCAAGGTGTCCTTCCCGATTTCATTGATGATAAGCGTCGCCTCTTCGTTGGTAGCTCCTCGCAATTGATAGTATTCACGCAAACATACGCCAAGGTCAACACGAAACGTGGTTGTGTCTCTGTGCCGTCTGGCATTTGCAACCGGAACTCCGACGTGTTCATTGCGAACTTCACGTGTTTCATCAATAGGTTCCACCAAACTTCGCGCGGCCTGTACGGCAGAGCCATGAGAACCTTCACCCCTGGTGACTCCAACACTTTGTTGACCAACTGAGGTATGTGCTTGAACGGCGGGAAGACCCACCCCGGTGAAAGTAAAGTTAGATTCTGGGAGAAGACATCAATGGCGTAAGCCCCCGGCTGAGGACACGGACTGACGAACTTGCTGCACACCGCATTGGAACTCCTTGACATCCAATCGATTTCCGGCTGAATCCAACTTTTGAACTCCTCCAGGATCCAAGTCAACACGTCCGACGGGAAGGTAGCCTCCGACGGTGTCCAACGAAGCCGAGACCAAATGTCCGCCGGATTCACCGAGGTGTGCACGTAAAACGGTTGAATCTCGATGCGATTGGCTTGTGTAAAATTCCACAGTTGGAGAATCAATGCGTTGAACCGCGGCTTGCGACCTCCCCACTTGCGGAGATACCAGTAAAGGACCATTGAGTCGGTGAAAAATCGCAGTGTGGTGTCCCTCAGCGCATACGCTTGAATCGTCAGTAGGGCTCCCCTGAACTCTTTGACGTTTATGTGTTCCTCTCGATTCAGCAACCAACCGAACGCTGCTTGGGCATTCCCTTGAAGGACTCCGCCCCACGCCAGATCCGACGCGTCCGAGTACATGTCCCTGACGTGACCCATGGAAACTACGAAGGTGCGTCCCTTCCACTGGTGTAACTCGTCCGCCAGATCCATCAACTGACGTGACACGCGCTCCGGGAGCGCCACGTCTGCCTCCCAGCCAGCCTGGACTGCCACCGCCACGTGCACCGCCAGGGCGTCGCTGAGGAGTCGGATATGGGGCATGGCGAACAACAAGGAACGGATTCTTCCAAGAACGGAGGCGCATCGCCTCACTGATGGTGTGTGACTGTGTGCCAGTCTGTCCACGTCCCGAAAAATTGCTTGTAGGCGCTTTGGAGGTACCGCGACGAATCCTTCCCTGAAGTTCAGCATAAAACCAAGCATTATAATTTCTTGAGACGGCTCCAAACATGATTTTGGGACATTGACCAATATACCCAACCGATGCAAAAGTTGTACCAAAAAACGTGTGTGTTCCAGACATTCACGGTAAGTATTGCCAATGATGAGCCAATCGTCCAAGTAGACCCAAACGAGTGCTCCGCGTTCGCGCACGGCATTTAAAATTGGTTGCATGAGGCGTTGCCATTCCCGTGGTGCAACGTTTAATCCAAACGGCAACACGCACCACCTGTAAAATTCACCGTCGACGTAGACCCCCAAATAAGGTCGATCCCGCGGATGGATACCCATGTGAAAATAAGCACTTTTCAGGTCAATTTTGCAAGCATACTGACCGGGTCTCAAGACCGGTAAAATGCCCCACAGAGTGACCAAAAGAAAATAGGTGGTCTGTACAAACTGGTTCACGTTCTTCAAATTGGTGATAGGTCGACGGCCTCCCTCAGGATGTGCCTCGTCTGACGCTTTGTCCACTGCGAACATACTTGCACAACACTTAATGTCTTTGCGCTCGACGCGTTCCATGCAACCCTGTTGCACTGCATCCAACACGTGTTTTACCAATTCAGGGTCGGTTACCTCTGCGTGGGAAGAACGAGGACGGAAGTCGTCGGTTGGCCGATCCGGATCAAAACCGTCAACCCAATCAAGCTGCAGCCCATTGCGAATCACTGACGCCGCGTATGTGTCCTTCAACGTTTCCCATTCATGCAATTGTGCACGACAGCGCAAATAGAGTGGCATGTGGGGATGGATCGGCGGTGGCACGCACACGGCTGGTGCCAATAAATCCTCTACAGTCAAGCTACTGCTGTGGTCGTTCATCTAACCTGTCGTTACGTGGCACAAATCTTTGGGTGAAACCCTTACCTTTGCCTTTGCCTCCTTTGCCAGATCTCCGTGGATCAAAACGACCTCGTGTTGAAAACGAACGGAAAGAACTACGATGCGAGTAAGGGGAGAAACGCGTGCCTCTCAGGTCTTTTTGTAATTTGTTGCGCGACTGAAGTAGTGACATGTCATCCTTCGAGAGTAACTCTGGTGCAATCGCAGGTTGTTCAAACCGTTTATCTACTGCCACTCGCCGGGCGCTTTGGATGCTGTAGTCCAACGCACCCAACATTGCACACAAATGTTCACATAGTACCAATGAAACAGGTGCTTCCGGAGCTACCGTTGTGTCATCTTCGCGTGTTAAGACTACTCCCAGGACTCGCATGGCGTCTTTTACCTGTTGTTCCCAACGACGCTTCTCTGCGTCCGCTGGATGTTTGTGCGTTGGCGCGTTATTAACAGCTGCCCTATGGAACTCGTCGAACACTGGAAGGTGCTTCAACATCTTTTTTCTGCGAAACTCGTCTTGCAAAACCTTTCGCTCTTCCAGGAGTGCAGACAAGCGTGAAGGAAGCGACAGAACCTCATCGCGCCACACGAACGTGGACTCCTTGTCCGACGCGGGGCCAGCGTGGTCCCTGGGACCGCTCAAAGTTTCGCATGCCAAGAAGACGTCTTCGCGATGCGACGACGTGCCTGTTCTGCCAATGTCGTCGCCCTTTGAGGTGAGTAAGGCATCACGAACCAAGGCCATCGTGTCTTTGACAGTGGCCAGTGTTTTCTTTCCTGTAAGTTTGGAATACAGTGACGCTGCCTGCCAAGGACTGAGACCACTCATTGCGCCTTCCTTTGCCAACTGTGCTGCATGTTCCAACGACTCAGAACTCAGGTTCCACGCCGAATCCGGCAGCTTCAGCACGAACTCGTGAAAATCCAGTGTCTCATTTTCTTCTGTCATTTTGTTAAAATTTATATCCTTAAAACATTTTGGCTTGCATCAGAAATCAAAGCTCTGGGTACAGCAAATCACTAGTTGAACAACTCAGTGAGCGCGTGACCGGTTTTAAGAGCATGGGAGGTTAATAGTGGTTGGAGCATGTAAGGAGTACTGATTTTCCAAATTTTTTATTATACTACGGTTTTCTCTGAGATCGTCGACGACAGGTCGTAGCTTAGAGGAAAAACACAACTCTAAGGTTGGTAGAGTGTGGGTTCAAACCCCATGGGGGGTATTTGAGGTCAAAAATTCATTTTGCATGTATAATACCATTTTTGTGTATATTTTGAGGGTGCCCGTTTCAATGAAAGGTAGCAAAGGGCACCAAAAGAGCAGAAAACAGAGAAAGCAAACCGGTTTTAAGGAGTTGGCCCATATATGGGGATTGTGTAGTGCTAGCTGAGCCAGCTGCAGCATCCAGCTGCTGTCCGGGTGATCCTCCGATACTCTCGGATAGATCCTGTAGTACATCAAACACATTCTTGGTCGCGAAGGACGGACGGGTGCAAGGGTTCGTGCCTTCACTTGCCCTCACCCCGCCTCCGCGACTGGGTGCCGGACCGGGCCTTCTGCCCGCGGCAGTCCCTTTGTGCTTATCGACTCCCGACTGGGATGGTTCGGCGCTTCCCACGTCACCATCCTGCGACCGCCCTAGCTGGGGCCCTTGGCTGCAGGGGCTCCGCTAGGGGGCGTCGGTTGTGGAAGAAGGGGTGTTCTCCTCCGCATCAACCTCGTTGACGCCCTTCTTCCTTCTTTCGCTGCGAGTAGGCTTCTTGTCCTTGTCCTTGTTCTGGTTGTTCTGGTTGTTCTCCTTGTTCTTGTTGTCCGACCTGGGGACCCAGTTCCTCTTGATCTCCTGGATCTCCTTGGCCAACTCGGTCCCCTGCGACACCAGCTTGGAGAGCTCGTCCCTGTCCACCTCCACCTTGGCTTCCCGGATACCCGCGGGCGCACGCTTCTTCGACCCGTGCGCCTTCTTGTAAGCCTCCGTGTCGGCCTTGTGGACGGGGCATGTTCGGTGGTCATGGTTGAAGCCTCGCTTCCTCCCATAACACACGAAACAGCCCTGAGGGTGAGCTTGTATGAACTCCCCAAAGGACAGCGGAGGGTCGCCAATGCGACGAGGGTCCCTCTTCTCCTGCTTCCTCCAACCCTGCTGCAGGGGCTTCCAGTTTCCCGGTTTGCTCCCCGCGCTCAGGTTTTTGGCCACGAAGGCACAAACGGCCACTTCGGCGGGCTCATCGTCGTCGTCATCGTCGAGGAGAGTCTCATCGCCGCCGGCTCCCGCTGGGTCCATGGCAGCTTCCCCGCCAGGTCCCTCGCCAACGTAGTTGACGTCGCGGTTGCCGGGCCTCAACCCGCGGGTGTGGTGGAGGTTTCGGTACTCCTTGAGTACTTCCTCGCCGACCCACTCCAGGATCTCGTCGCAGCTCATCCGCGCCGGGATGGGCTGCAGACGGATGGTCTGGCCGCTCAACTCACACTCGTCAAGGCGCCACATCGCGGTCTTCTCGCGATCGCCCGAGACGGTGATGAGGAGAGCGTTCCGCAGGGAGTGCCGTTTGACATCCCGGGCCACGTTCTTCCTCGTCCAAGCCACCACGTTCGTATGATACTCTTTGGGGAGCATCGTCTTGACCGTGTGGTTGGACTTGGCCCGCTTGGATTCCTCCTTGGTGACCCTCTTGATCCATGCTTCCGGCAGCATGGAGAGCAGGCGAGCCTGCTAGTCACCCTCGTTCCAATCCTCCACGTTGCGGCGGAAGAGGGTGTATTTCCCTCGAAGTCTCGCCAATCTCGTAGGCGGATCTCCCGTCCATCATGCTCAAGCTTGATGGACTTCCAGCGCTTGGCAGCCACCTGCGGAGCGTCCACCCGCTCCTGCTCGTTGAGCCACTTCTTGGCTTCCTTGAGGGTCTTGATTCTCCCCTCCTTGGTCGCCACGAAGTATAGCTCGCCGAGCACCTCCGGCAGGCGGTACCTGAACCGTCTGAAGACATATCTCTCCGCAACCGCGGGAGGCAGGTCTTCAGTGACGGTCAGCCCCCAATCGTCCAGCTTCTCCAAGAAGCGGTGGAGGTTGAGGGGGTTGCCGTCGTACATGGGGGGCTTGATGTCCTTCAAGTCTTCCCACACAGCGGCATCCGCGGCCTTAGAGACCATGAACGCCGGCCGCGAGGTCGACCGAGGTTCCCATCGGCCTCGCCCACGGACTCCCACGGCCGCCACGTCCATCTCCTCCATGGAATCCCTGTGGCTACGCCGCGGTTCCTCCATGTACGCTGAACCTAGATGTTCACGCCGTACTCCTTCCATGTACGCATCCTCATCACAGCGCCGGTGGCTGCGTTCAGCGGCCTCCCGTCGTACACCACGCGGCGGGCTGATGTCGAACTCCTCCAGGTCCAGATCCAGGTCCTCACCTTCACCGACATCCCACTCCACGTCTCCTCTGGGGACCTCGTCCCTGAGTCCACCATAACGTCCACCAGCAATGGGGATTGGCTCCGGGGCTGGTGCAGGGCGCCGGGGGCGTACCGGTGTCCGCAGTGGAGCACGGCGGTTGCGGTGCTCCGCGCTGAGCCACTCATCACGCCAATCCTCACTGCCACTGCCGGGCGGCACGCGCTCGTTGCGGCGGCCCGCGCTGTGGTGAGAGGGGGCGGTGAGAGAGGCGGCACTGGCGCTGGGGCGACTCCTGGGGGCTCTGCTGGGGGCGTGGGGTCTGCCTGGACCTGGTCCGGGTCCCCAGCCGTCGTCCGACGAGCCAGACTCCAGGGGTGGGTGGTCGCTGCCGACGCTCCCACGGGCTTCCAGCGCGTCCAGCCTCTGCTGCAGGCCGCTGATGACCGTGTTCAGCTGCCTGGTCTCGGCCCTGGCGATGTCCAGCTCTCTCTGCGTGCGCGCGGCGACCTCGGAGATGCGAGTCATCTCGCCCTTGCCCGTGTCTACCTCGCGCTCGAGGAACTGGACCCTCCTGCGGAGGTAGACAATCCACCGCCAGGTGGTATCCGGGTCGCTGTTCCCTGGTGGGTCGTCGGGGTCCCCAGGGGGTCCTCCAGGAGGGCCTCCGCCGGGTCCGCCCGGTCCAGGGGGTCCTCCCCCGCCCGGTGGTCCGCCTCCAGGGGGTCCACTTGGTGGGCGTCCTCCAGGGGGTCCTGATGGTCCTCCGCCAGGGGGTCCCGGTGGGTCTCCGCCAGGTCGCCTCGGTGGGTCCGAGGATGGGCGCTTCTTCGTGATGCCGAAGTCGATGTCGTCATCCTCGTCCATGTCGCCCGTCCTGGGCGTCTCGGTCTCGGAAGACTCCGAGCTCCGATAGGGAGGAGGGAGATCCTCATCCTCACCTTCCGGTTCCATGGGGACGTCTCCGCCTCCTCCGCCCGTCCAAGCCACCACTTGGCGATGTCGGCGGCCTCGTTCATCCCCGTCACTGGCGGTGAAGAAGGGGTCACTGTCGTGGGGGTGTCCACCCGCTGGCCTCCGCGGCCTCTCGGGGGTCTTCCCCTTGCCCTTCCTCCCTCCATGGGCGGTGGGGCCACTGCTCGCACTGCTGCCCGTGTCGGCCTCGTCCAGCGTCATCTTGGAGGAGGCGTCCCCTTCGAAACGTTTTCGAACGGTCTCCACTCGTGATCCTCCCGGGGGAGTCTCGCGGCGGAGGTTGGCCTCTGCCTCCTCCATTGCGGCGGCTGTGGCTGCGGCAGCCCGCACTTCGGCTTCCTCCCGAGCACGAGCCGCCTCGGCTTCCCGGGCCTGCTGCAGCCGCGCCTTCTGCGCTTCCAACGCCGCCAGCTCCGCCTTCGTCTTGGCCTTCTCTTCAGCGACCTTCCGTCGCGCGGCCTCGATGGCATCCTTCTTGGCGGCGTCCGCCTGGGCCTTGGCCGTCGCTTCGGCGTGAACCCTTTCCTCCGCCTCCTTCTTTGCCCTCTCTTGGGCAAGCGCCTCTTCCAGCGCCCTCACCTCGGCCTCCCTGCAGGCAATGGCCTCCTGCGTCAGGCGGGCTTCCTCGTCGGCTGCCGCCAACTCACCGTTGACCTGGGCAGTCGCTGCCCCATGGGCGGCTACGGCCGTGAGTCCGGCCGCAATGGCCGCCACGGTCTGGGCGTGGATGGCCATGCCATGCGCCCACTCTGCAGCCTCCTCCTGGGCGATGCCGACGGCGCCCTCCACGGCAGCGCTGTGCTGCCTGGCCCGTTGCCGGGCAACCCGAAGGTTGCAGGGCACCCCACAGGCGCGCTCACAGGCGCGCGCCACGTCCCTGTCGGGAGCGACGCTGCTGCTGGAGCTGGCCTGGTCGGCCGGCATCCTCTCGCGGTGGGCCGACTCCACGTCGCTGCTGGGGCCTGCTGGGGCCTGCTGCGGCCTCAGGAGCAGCGGACGGGGCTTGGCCTTGGTCTGCCTGGCGGCTTGGATGAAGTCGCCGAGGGTGGCGTGGCCGGGGTGATGACCACCATTGGCCCGTTGGGGACTGGGGGCTGGGGTTCCGCCCTTGGCGCCTTGGGCGGCTTCGGCGGCCAGGGACTCCTGGTACTCCCGCCACCTCCGGTCCCGCTTCCTGTCCCCGGCGGACCGCTTCTCCTTCCCCAGAGAGGCGCTGCTGCTGCCCTGCAGCCTGCGCTCACTCCCCGGTTCCGGGAAGTTCTTTTCGATCATGTCCCACATGGAGACATTGATCGAGGCGCCCGACGGGTACTCGTTTGAGTCCTCGTCCTCCTCAATCCCGTCGGGGCGCAGCCCTTCGCCGGGCCTGTCCGGCCGGGTCCAGGTCCTCCAGCGCTTGGGGCGGAAGCGGTACTCGTACCCTTCCGCCCGCAGCCACTCGTCCACTGCCCGCAGGCGGTCCTCCCCCATGTCCTCGCGGAGCTCGAAGCTCCCGGGCATGCCGCCTTCGCACTGGGGGTGGCTGTGGCGGTAGTGCTGGTCCCAAACCAAGCCACGCAGCAGGCGTGCCGCATGGGGTCGGGGCCGCGGCCACGTCCTGCCCGCTTCCTGCCAGTTTACCATGGCAGCGGGGGGCGTAGTTGGTCTTGAGGTCCTTGGTGGTCACTCGTTGCGCTCAACGAACTGGTTCTGGTGGTGTTTGTTGAGGCGGGTGATGCAGCACTGGACTGGGTGTGCGGCTGGTGCTGGTCAGCCGGTGGTTGTGGAGGTGGTTGACGCGGCCTTGCTGGTCGGCCGATGGGACTCGCTGATGAAGGAGTCCTGGTCTGCCCACTTCCTTCACGGTCGCGGCGCGGTCAGGGCGATGCTTTGGACGGCGCTGCGGGCTCCGTGACGAACTCGGCGCTGTCGCTGGGCGGCGCTGCGAGCCGCCGCGCTGCGCTGCGAGCTGCTGCGCTGCGCTGCGAGCTGCGAGCTGCGAGCTGCTGCGCCGCGCTACTCGGGGTTGGTGGCCCCGAGTGGCACGCGGGGGATGGGTAACCCCGCGGCTGTGAAACGCTTTTGACGCGTTCCCTCGGGGGGCCGGCCACGGGACGCTGCGGTGACACGCAAAGGTGAGCAGGCAGGCAAAGCACTACGCTCACAAGGGCATCAATACGCTCGTGTCATGTGACAAAGCGTTTCAGGATCCTTGCCACTCTGAAACAAGGGAACAAAAGTATGTACAGCAACACATCAGGATATGTACACATGGGGTGAGGACCGGACTGGGGTAAGGGCATCACAGGACAATAGACACTCAGTCCCAACTCATATCCCAATCCCAGGTCCGACCCTCTCAGTGGCTGGTGGGGGCGGGGCCTCAAACACAACCCATGCCCTGCTCAGTCCGGACGCTGAAACCCTGCCAATGGGGGAGGTGTCGCGCCCAGCCACAGGCGAGTTCCTGGGAATCAAGGATCTCCAAGGCTGACAGACGATAGCTCCCTATGCTCCCTTAACAACAGGTTCGAACTCCTCTCTGAGCCAGAGATATGGGCCCGCCATTATCCCTCAGGAGTTGGTAGCTGAAAATGGGCTGTTTCAGCCCAAACTGAAATTAGCTCAAAAAATCTCCGAAATTGATCCCTCGTCCGGATCCGCCAGAGGTAGGGACGAGGCAACTGACCCCATGCCCTTCGAGTACCAACTCCCTGGAGCCCTCACCCGACTTGGTTCCCTCTGAGGTCCCAGCATCAGGGTACCACGTGTTCGTCAAGTGGGGTCATGATGCCAAAATCACCAAAATTGGCGTCATTCCCACGCGCGGCTCGCCCGGCCAGGGCAAGGCCAATGGCTCACAGGTTAGGAGGCAGGACCTAGGACTTATATCTGAGTGTACAACTTGAAATTAGGTCAGGGCTTCCTGTGGGCATAGAGAAATGGGGCCGCCAATTGACCACACGGAAGGGGGAAATTGGGGTCCCAAAGTGGGGTCATTTTGGCTGCTCGAAATGAGCCAAAATTCGGGGTGCTCCCAATAGTATATCTCCACGCCGGCTTGGAGATCGGATCCGCCATCCCATATGCGATCCACCGGGAGTCCAACTGAGACTCCCATGCCCTTGGCTCTCAAAGATCTCCATGCCACTTGGCGTGGTGACGATCCCAATTGGGTCCACAAATGCCAAAATGGCAAAATTGCCCACACTCACTTTGGGCTAGCGCCTTAATGAAGGTTGCTCCGCTTCGCCCACGTGGTGTGTGAACCATGGGGACCAATATGCATAACACCCATGTCATGTATGGTCCATTGGTCCATGCGTCCGGCGTGCACGGGTGGGCAGAACATAGTGCACGGCGGGCAGCGAAAGTGGAAAATTGCTCAAAATGGCCGAAAATGCGCACACTCATGGTTGGGGCAAATGAGGCACATGCCCGACTTGGACCGGAGTATGCCATAGGATTGGTATCAAGTCATATGTGTCCAACATATCTTTTGGGCGTCGCCCAACTCCTCCGGTTTCGGGAATGGCAGGGTCGCCAAATGAGCCCATGATTTGGGATAGTCCCAAATCGCCAACATGGCGGCCACGGTGTGCCAAGCCCAAGAGGAGTTATTCACCGGGTCCAAGATATGTTGGGCACCGAAGTATGTACCCTCAGAACATACTTGGGTCATGATGTCAATTGAGCGCAACGTTGGAATACAAGGTCGCCACTTGACATCATGACGGGCCAAAAACGGCAAAATTGGCACAAAGATACACAAAAGTGCCTTGAAAGGTGCACAATTATATTATAATATCTTCGGCTTGGATCGTGCAATCAACTAATCCTTCTAAACATAATGACTTGACACCAATGACCTTCGATTCCACATATGTGCTTCACTTGGGGCACTTTGAAAGGTCACGAGCGCTACTTCCCAAGTGGGCACATGAAATTATGGAAAATTGCAAAACACACACCTTGCTCCCAACGCATCGCTTCGGGATCGCCACACAAGCTTCCCTTCACGAAGGTTAGGCTTGCGATTGATCGTAGGGAGTATGGAGAAGGGGCTTGCACAATATGAGGTCCATTGGCGGGCTCGGCTTGGGGCGATGGACCCGCCAAATGGGCACGCAACACAACACAAGGCACATACTCCATATTGCCCAAAAAGGTAGCTCCCCCCACGATATGTCATGCCCCTCCAAGGGCATAGCTTTGTGTCAATCGCTCATAGGAACTCAAGGAGAGTTCCTATGCAACACCAACACTCGCGCGCTACACTCGAAAGTTATCTTAACGCACGCAATATCATGGCCATAGAGTTACAACGCAAACTCTACCCTCTTGACCATGATCCATTACACTAGCGCGCACGTGTGGAGACGCAAGGCATATGATGCTTCCTAAATTACGTCGGGAGTATTGTGAATACATCCCACGTTTCCTTATTGTCATTCCTCGCAAGCAACACGAGATATGACCTTCACAAGTGGCCTCACGAATCAACTTTGTTTTGCCCATATCCTTAAGACAAATGGAGGGCAGGATAAAAGGAAAGTTGATTCGTGCATAGGGAAGCACGTAGGTCCACTCGAAAGAGGTCAAATCAAGTGCGGGGATGTCGAAGTCGAAAATCCGATTTCGACATCCTGAAAAATTCGGATTAAGGTTGCGAGTGTAGAATGTGAAAATTGCGGATGCATCAACGCAATTCCTGAAGACTTTAGAGCCTTCGTCACTGATAGCGTTAAAATTTCCATTATAAACAGTTAAACTGGCGGTTACGGTAAAGTCGCGATCCAACCGCCAGCTGCCAAAACAGTGAATATCAGAACGGAAGCGTAAAAATTGACGGAAACAATATGAAAATAAAACCCTGTTGATTCCTGATATTCTGATATATAAATCTCCGCTGGCGGTGCATCGGTTGCCGATGCGGGGCTTTACGGCACGGAACACGCTCCCGCCGGGCTCGCACCGGGCGTCAACGGGTGCCTTCCGTACATGGGGTTAGTGGACCGGAGACCGGTCTTCCCTTCCGTACATGGGGACCGGAGACCGGTTGTATGCCCTAACCTAGCCATGGGGTTCTGGGTACCGCTTCAGGGCATATCCTGCGGGAGAGGCGCAGGATACCAATTTTTAAGGCAGTGACTGTGACTTGGAGGGTTGGCGAGCTGCAGAGAGGGCAGAGAGGGACCGAATCAGGCAGTTATTGCACAAGCAATACCCAGAAAGTTTTGAACCCGTGTGATCATCACAAACATTTTCTGTCAACAAACCCTCTGGGGATGAACGGAAGGTGGAAAGGGTACAGATAGAAGGCTGGGATGCTCCCAGGGTTGAAGGGGTGCTCAAGGAGGTCAGCGTTTCATCTGACACGAGGGTATGGCATATGAAATCTGTGGCATTGATTCTGAGGGACGTCAATTTTATGCCATGGACGAATTTTTCATGCATACTTGCCCTATTCCTGAACCTGGAACTGTTGCACTTCAGACACCCCCCTTAGAACCGTCTGTTGCTTCCACTCAGAGCACAGCGAAGTTATCCAGAGCAGAACGACGTCGGATTCGTCAGATGCAGTCCAAACCAGCTTCACGCAGGTACATGATTGTTTCACAGATGTATCATGCATTTCAGCATATGTCTTGGCACTTACCAGGGATGTACAATCTGGTGCAACAAGATTCGGTGATGGGAGTTAGGGATATCAAGACCGTCAAGATACCCGCTGCAGTGGCAGTACTAACCAGGGATTGGTCCCCAGAATACGCACAGGACAATTTTTTTAGTCCTCACTGGGACAAAATGGTCAGTGACAAGTTTATTGAAATAGAAGGGAAGGAGTATACTTCCCATGAGGGAAGGTGAGGAGTCAAGGGAAGATATGTGTACCCACTGGCCTGTTAGACCAGGTGGTCAGAGCGACGCATGCATTCAGCCATCCTGGTGTACGTAAAACCAGAGAAATGATGGACCGCAAATATTCAGTGCGATGCAAGGATTCAGATTTGGATAAGTGTATTTCAGATGTGCTGCGAAGGTGCCCTGTTTGCCAGTCATGCAAACCGCGCCGTGGGACTCAGCCGGAGGCTAACCAGCGAGCCCCCATTCCTGAATTCCCTTCCAGCAGCATCTGCATCGATTTTTGCGATCTGTCCTGTGACACTGTAGTAGGTAACGGCAATGCCTACAATTGTGTATCAGTCGTGGTTTGCCGGTTAACTGGTTATGTTGTTGTTCTGCCCTGTTCAAAAACGATTACAGCCGAACAGCTCGCTGAATTGTTTTTGGACAAAGTGGTTGGTTTTATGGGATTGCCACAGCAAATTTTTAGTGATCATGACCATTTGGTCACTGCGAAATTTTTCACAACGCTCTGTTCTTTGTCGGGCATCGACATGAAGCAGAGCCCCATTTACCGCCCTCGTTCTAATGGGCGAGTGGATCGTGCAATGCAGGTTGTCATCGACAATCTGCGAAAATTTTTGGAGCAGACCAGGAAAAAGAATTGGGCTCAGTTACTGCCTTTGGCAGTTTGGGCTGCAAATGACATTCTTGGTCCGGTACATGGGTATTCCCCCCATTGTCTCCTTTTCGGTCGCCACCCAATTGGGTTTGGGGGCTGCCCCCCTGTTGTTCCTGGGCATGGGTCTCAGGATGCAGTCAAATTTTTTGCCGACATGATTACAAATCGGCAGTATGTACAGCGACATCTACAGCGCATCCACGATGCGCAAGCAAAAAAGGTTTTAGCTGACCACTCCACCCATGTGTACCAGGAAGGAGAATATGTGTAGTACAGGCGGCACGATAAGGCTAGAAATTCCAAGCTCCACAGGGTGTGGACGGGGCCTGGAATGATTATGCAGCGTATGGGGCGAAACCAGTACCGAGTGAAAACAGAATGGGATTCAGAGGTGGTTTTGGATAGCATGCGTGTCAAACCATACATATCAATGAAAGGGGAACAGGATCAAGAATTGACCCCACCCCTGCACTACTATTCGGATCCTGACTTTCTGGTGGAGTCTGACACATACATACTTGAAAACGTTTTGGACCACAGAGAAGTGGGCAAGGGTAAAAATAAACGATACGAGTGGTATGTGAAGTACCGCGGCTACCCGCAACCGGAGTGGCAGCCAGCTACCTCATTTTTACATGATATTAATGAGCACTGGCGCAAATACAATACCAAGCATGGTATAGACCTCGCACTTAGTCAGGTACGTACACTACAAGCACAAACAACTTCGCATGCTTGTCACAGACATAATACAGATGTGTGTGGGGAGATGGAAGCAGTTGGTTCAGTGACCATGCGGGGAAGGGCAGATGTGTTGCAGGAAGAGCAGTTGGGATGGAGATGTATTTTGAGGCAAGCTGCCGCTAAACGAGCCAGAATGACTCCTTTTGTCCCTCTGGCAGTGGCAGATGCCAAGGAGTTGAGGGGTATACGTAGTCTACGGATGTACAGGGAAACATATGATAGATGGGCAGCCGTTATGATGTAAGTCAGTGATGCGGCTGCAAATGCGACCCCCCCCCCTGTCTTCGAGTTATTGCTACAGGGATGCATTTACTGAGGTTCGTAACCCCCCAAGGACCCCCACCACGTTTCTTTGACAACTGATGGGATTATGGAACCGAGATCAGTCTCCGACCGTGTACATGCACGGTCGGTGACCGCTTTCCCTGTAGACCCTGAAGGACAGATTGTGGTCAAGGCCAATGTACTGTTTTTCTATTTTTTTGGGTGGAATCTTGGTAAATATATCAGCAGAAGCGTCGCCCCCTCTATATGGGGCCAGTCACATTCCAGATGCCAGATTCGGTCGCATTGTTTTTTCTCAACCCCTTGAACTGTCACCCCATCCTCTTCTGTGCAATGATGCTTGTTCCCTTCCCCAGAATTGTGTCTGTTGTGTTTCCAGTTCCCGATTCCTTTACAGATTGCAGACTTCACAACACGAATTCCAGATGAGATTCCTGAGATGCCTGAGATGCCAGGTTCTGTGCATTTCTATCAGTGTGGTTATCAGCCACTCATTCAGGAACTTTGTAGCTTAGGAAGGAACTGTAATAGAACTGCACATCTCTGGATCGGTGACAGGCAACAGTCAGGACTCAAAAATTCAGAAATTGAGTGCAGGAATTGGACAGTCGTTGACCGAGACCGGACAGGTCGCGGATTGCAATCTCCAGTTACGAAGACAGAATTTTGGATGATTGAGTCTCGACAGATATGTTGTTTGTTCCAATCTTGTTTTTTCCATTGACTGAGTCACGCCGCCAAGAATGGATTGAATATGGGGCGAGCATGATTCATTGTCGCTTTGAATTGAAGGATATACCAGTCTAATTCGGAAGCCACGCGTATTGTTGTAATGTCGAAGACATGCATGCTTCGCTGAGACACCAAGAGTGTTCGAGCAAATGAATGTATATGCAATTCATGAGGTGTTACACAAAGTACAGAAATTAGAATCCGTGAATGTTCGTAAGGTTTCCATGGTTAATGCATGCATATTCGATCACGACATGTTACACAAGGTCATCCCTAAATTAGGAATTGTGAGGTTTCCTTTACCATGTTCGTGACGCAAAGCCTTCATGGTGCCAATGGATTGTTGTTACAATCATGTATGTGCATGTTGGTCCATGTGACAATTTCGAAAAGTTTGCACACTCTTGTGGTGAGTTAGGAATGGTTGTTGGAATGCCATGAAATCAATTACCCTTTGAAATTTTTTCAAATGATGGGAGTATTTCAACCTACCATGGTATTGTTCATGAATTTTCATCATGTTGCAAGGAGCCAATAGTTCTCTTGAAATTGGTTGAGTGTTCAATGCTTCGCTTTTGAACCGTGAAATTAAATGAAGGTTAGTCTTGGATACTCTTTCGTTGGACCTTTGCATTTTTGAACTCTTGTGGATTTACACGACATTGGTCCATGTTGTTGTTTGAATTTACATTTCATGGATGAATAGACATAGTATGCAATTGATTTGCCATGTTAGATTAATGACCAGCTTGAGGTGGCTCAAGTAGGTGTGCACGCTTAATTATGCGAGTCGATATTCCATCATGTGTCATGCCATGATATGCATTATATATTTTGACCTCCATGGTGTAATTACATTCATGACCTCGCGAGTGCATGCAATGTTTGTCTTGAGGTTAAGCTATAGGTTTGATGTTTGATCAAATTTCGTTCAATCTCACTTTCCGTGTGTTCGACATGTTTCATGCATGGAGTGCCTCGATGAGACTCTTTGATTTGGTTTGGTTCTTTCGTATCTCAGGACTCTTTGCAATGAATTTCAATTAATACTCAATTCAATTCAAGTGGTCGATTATCAATTTGTTACAAGGAGAGTCATATCAATCGTGAAGGTAAGCGCCGAGCCCATTCCGCGCACCAAGCACAACCGGGACCACGAGGAAAAGTCAGACACAAAATTGTGTGCTGTTTGCCTCGTCTTGGTGAGGGTTTGTGCCATTTTTATTAGCTTTGCTCGGGGATTTTTCTTTTTGAAATTTTAGAGAAATCTCAAGCCCCTAGCTTTTTCTATTTTTGATTTTTGGTTAACGTAGAGCAAGGCACTAAAATGGAAGTTTCAGGGGCTACTCCATTACAGTGCTCCAATATTGTAAGCGAATCAACTGCTGCAAAGTGGGGGGGGGGGGGGCAGTTCTGCTCACTGACACGAACAAAAATCTCTCCTTGGCACCCTGATGATCCCTGATTCCCTCATCCTTGATCCCTGACTCAGGACACATTCTCTCGAAGTGAAGCAGGGTGCAGAACGGCGTGCGTTGACAAATGAACACCAAAGGAGTGAATCTCAGTTGACTGGGTTGTAGTGTGCCTTCCAACGTGCATGGGATGATCTACTATTCAACTGGCTGAGACGTGAAACCCTCCTTCCTGTGATACACCATCCTGAATTCCTGTCTCTGCTACCCCTTGGGGCCAGGCTTCGTTCAGATGACCTTCAGCAACACAAGTACCACAGACACGGTACAGAAAAATTTCATGTCTGCAACATCTCTGACCTGTTTAAGTCCAAAAATGTGTGGAACCCGAAGGCAGGGGGCAAGAAGGCGGGGGTGGTCCAGGCGGGAGGGCAGGAGAGGAACTTGCAGGTTTTTATTTTTATCCCATCCTGCTCTCTCGGACCCCTTGAGTGCCTGGGCGTCCTCTCCTCCCCCCCCAGTAGGGCAAGAAAGTGAAACCTGCCTGCCCAGGCACCCAGCCATCAAACAGCACCTGTTTAACTAAGAAATGATGGTTCGCCAAAAATGAAAAAATAAAATTTGCAAAGCGGTGCTGTCAGTGGCCCCCTGTGTTTAACTGAGTTTTGTTTGTTTCTTGTTCGGGGCTGGTTGCTTCGGGGAAGGGGTCGAGAGCAGGGGGGAGGGTTTTAAGGGGTATGTGCGCCTGTCATTGACTGATATCATCAGGGGGGACCCGTAGCAACACACATGAAATGATGTCCTGCACACCTGAATAGCCGTCCTACATCCACCAGAACCATGGAAAACCCAATATCCACTGGTAAAACAAGTTGTGTGAGCATTTGACCGCGGAACCAGGGGGCGGTTCTTGCACAAGGCGGTTCCTAGGCACGGGGGGGGGGGGGGTAAGGCACAACACAGCAAAGCAAAGCAAAACAATCTAAACCAAAGCAGGCTGAAGAGTGCACTGTGCGTCTGTCTGTCTTCCGGGACTGAGTTTCCTGGTTCACATTGAGATTGGCCAACCCCCCCCCCCCCCCGCCAATAGGGGGATAAAATCACCAAAAATGGGGGATAAAACCACCCCAAAGGGGTGATAAAACCCCCCCAAATGACCAAATGGGAGGATAAAACCACCCCTTTGGGGGGATAAACCCACCCCTGCAAAAGGGGGGATAAAACCGCCCCCAGGTGGCATAAAACCACCCCAGGGGTCAAAAATGGCCAAAAAAGGGGTTGGGGGTGGTTTTATCCCCCATTTGGGGGTGGTTTTATTCCCCATTTGGGGGTGGTTTTATACCCACAACCAGTAAATACAGCTCCCTCGTATCCATCAATTACTGGTACCTGCAGATCTGGCCGAATTGCTGCAGGTACGAAAAGACCGCCTGCCCAAGGAAAATGAGAGACTCTGACTCTGTGCGGCCGCCATCCCTCTGTAACACCTTCCACTTCCGGAAACTGAGGAGCGCGTGAGCGCTGCGGCCCGAGATCAAGCCCCGACTTACTGTCCTCTGCCGGAAAAAGCCGCCGGGCACTGGCTTAACTCGGAGGTCCGCCTCCACACTGTCATTCATCTGGAGCGTGATGTGTTTGTGTAGATCATAACACATGCCACCCCCCGCCCTTGTCATGAAAGTTTGGTCCCGCTGAAGGCTGCTTGCGGCCCCGATATTGCTGCCAGCGTGGACACTGCCGTATGAATTGCCGCTGCCACAGAGCGGCACGGAATCGAGCAACGGATTTTGTTCCCCCCGACATGGGGCCAGCTAAATGTCAAAGGGTGGGCAGATGGCGTGCGTACAAAGTGGGTCTTTGACGCTGCATTCGTTGGGCCCAAAGAAAGCATTGGTCAAGGTCAAACCAGCAGCAGATGGTATGCCCTTCCAGTGAATATTCACGCCCGTGCATGGATGGGTAAAAGTGGAGGGAGGCGCCCCCCCCAAGCCCCCTGATGACGATGACGATGACGATGACGAGGACGATGACGATTACGATATCGGTCCACCTCAACCGGGAGCCGGCAGCAAGCACCACACTGTCGCCCTAAATGTCGAGAATTTTCTGCACCTTGGCCTTGGTGCACCACCCAATGCCCGGGTTTGTCGTTTAGAAGCAGCCTGTGGCATCGAAGAACGGCAACTGCCTTGGCAGGTGACCAACTGAGCAATGCCAGTCGACGGCGGGTGGCAGGTGACCGCTGTCCAAAGCTGAGCTTTGCACTAGCGGTGCAAGTCTTCAAGTCCGTCTGGCCGGAGTGCAGGGCTCTATTAACATATTTACCAATGGACCATTTATAATCCAACTGCTGGCGGTCACATGTTCATCCCTCCTGGTCAATGCCCACTACCGCCAGTGGTTAACCAAGTGTTTTACATATCTGGAGTGACTTCAGCCACAGCCACAGGCGAAATTAATGCCTGTTTCCCGGGGGCAGTATGGTCCCCATCAGCAACACGTCAGGGAATTTGACCAACGCGGAGGGGCAAACGGTGGCGATTGGATAGCAATGACCCGATGGTCCCTGGAGACAGCCCTTCCTTGACCCAGCAAAAGAGCGGGCGGTTTGGGTTGCCAACTAGGAAGGAACGTGCAGTTCCTTCGCAAGGCTCAACATGCCGTTCGAGCCAGTTGCCCCGGCCCAGCGGGTAGATCCCTCTATCCTTACAAAGAGACAGAATGAGGCATTCGGGCCTTTACTCCACTGTGAGTGCTACCGCAGTGAGACTACAAACATCTGCAGAAAACATTGCGTGACCGATGTCATTCAAAAGAACGACAGACTCAGGTGAAACACACAAAAAGGGCAATGGCGGTGCTGCAAAATGAAAAATACGTGGCAAGGGCTGGTTTATTTGTTCTGCCTGTCGCCGCACTCTTACTCCAACCCGGGGCTCCCAGACTTTCAATCGAAACCCTTCTGCCACGGATCCCACCTTCAACATCGCCGCAAAGCAAGTCTTAGATCCCGCTCGACGGACTCACAAGCTCTTGCAGCGACTCGTAGTCGGTGTTCTGTGCCACAGCAATGGTCACGTACAGCTCCCTCAGGGGCTGGTTATCCGCCTCCTCAGCCTTGTGAATGTGTATGTCACGCAGCACCCGCAACATATCCCGGTGAAACTGGTAGACCTCGCGGGCTGTGGATGGGGCAATCACGTGCCCTTGATCCATCCAATACCTGTACATATTGTCAAATCCACCCACCATGGACTGCCTGGCGACTTTTCCCAGTGGGTCGTCCATCGGCAGGGTCCTGTGCCATGCCTCCGCTTTCGCGGCTGTGCGCTCCACGAGTTTGAGAAACGCCTGCGCGACCTCAGGGTCCACAGCCCGCGCCGCATGTGCATGGTAGTACGCCTCCGTGTCCATCTCGAGCCGTAGAAGCCCCTCCCACACAGAGCAGGGAGCTGGCTTGTCGGGCTCGTCGCCTATTGGGGGCTGACTATATCTGCGCAGGTTCAGTGCGTGCAAGGGCCCTTGATATGCACACGGGCGGCAGCCTGTACGAGCACAGAGGGCACTTCGGCGTTCGATGGTGAAGAGGCACCGCCATCTGTGTCGTGCAGCATGCCATCGAGGCAACAGCATGGCTGAGGATTCAAAGATACATGGAAGGATTCAGACCACCTGGGCATTGTTTCGGCCTATTCCAGCTTGTTGGGATGTGGGCAAGGGTACACATCCAGCTGTGGGGGACGGGGTCTTGGAGCCCTGTTTAGGGGAACCGCTACCTAAAAGCCACCAAGTAGCAGGCACATACAAGGGGCATAGTGGGCGCACAGAAGGTGTATAGCAGGCGCAAAGAAGGCAAAGAGGAGGCAGTGGGCCTAGGCTTTGCCCTGTAGCATTTGCAGGCTGAATGTTCTTTTACCCACCCCGTGTTAGCCACTATAGGACACTATAATGTATCGAATGGCGCATTCATGGGTTGGCCGACCGCCAAAAGCTGCAACTCACATCCAAAACGCCCTTCAACCCGAATCAGTATCATGGGTACTGGCATGTGGTCACCAGAGGTGGTGTCAAGGGGAAGGTTGACGTCGCTAGCGCATTCACGTTTGTTTGGTCTTTGCGAGGGTCAGCTACGCCGGATGAAACTGCCATTGTATATGCAGCAGTTTGAAAGCAAGGGTGGCCTTTGTCAGGTTTTAAAGATGCGTTCAACATCATAGCCCTCAAGAACAATCATTTCAATGTATTGCGGGAGTTCATGAACAAATATGTCAAGGCCCCCAAGCGAAACCAGTAGCAGACTGCTGCGTAGCATCAGCATCCAGTGCTGCACGCGAATTGGCTTGTGTGGCAGTTTGCATTCTATTTCTAAATGAAAATTGAGCACAACATCGATCCGGGATGAATTGCTGCTTGCTGGATAATTTGAGGGGGAAAAGATGTAGTAGTACATCTCTGAATCACATGCCCCCTCCCAGCCAACAACAACAAAGACAACAATACCCACACAACCTCACCCTGTCCCTCATCCCCACCGGCCCCTGCTGCTGCCCTCTGATCATTTGACAAAGCAAGGTGCCATCAAGGTGAATGGAATCTGACAGTTTCTGCCCGCAATAACTTGATCTGTGGTCAGGGCGGTTGCATCTACGGGCTACCACTCTAGCCCCACAGTCTTGGGGGCACCAATTTGGTTTTTAAAGTTGTGGCCACGACCGTTTCACATTGCATTTCCATGCTCTCACTCTCATACATTGTGGGAGAATGTGCATCAAATCTGACTTTTTACATTTTGTTGGTATGCAGGCAAATGAAATTGTTCATTCAGCGCAGCTTCAAAAATGTTTGACAGTTCACTAGGAAAGGCCGCAATCCTGATTCCCTCTGACGAATGAACATTGTCAAGGACCACAGCAAGGCACATTACACATGGGAAACCTGCTTTTAGTTTGCATCTTTAGGCAGAAACCGCTACAATTAAAATTGACACTGCTGCACCCATATGGACTGGGTTTACTGTGGCTTTCTGTGTATCTTTATTCTGACCAATTTTTTTTCCAGTCGTGCACTGTGAATGAATCTCATGGAGTGCAATTCATTGTTAACAGAGTGAAAGCTTCTAGTGGGCCAAGAGTTTTTTCTGCAATGGACACGGCCACGGTGTGGCGTACCTCCCTGTCTCCTTACCTACCTGCTGTGCTTGCCTCTGCCAATCTACACATGACCAATGTGGAGGTGGTAACAGGACATTCAAAGTTCGTTCACGGTGAAAGAGGCCTCCACTGGATGGGGTATGCAGGAGGGCCATGGCCTGAATACACCACTCCCTTCCCCTCACAGGTTCACAGGGCCCATGCCACTGGCTGCTTGCTGCTTGCATCTCTGCTTGCGTACATCCCTGTGTTGCCCATGACCAGTCTGAATGAGTGCTGTATAGGTGGCAGCTGGGGGATCGGAATATCAGAAAATCTCTTGCAGTGCACTGTGAAAGAGCAGTCCAAAGGAAGTGGCTGGCGGGACTGCCAGGTAAAATAATCAGAGCGGTCCCTTCTCCCATTGAGTACTCCGGCCTGCCTGCCTGCTTGCCCATCTGCCTTGACCATGTACACATTGCAGTGAAGGGATTTCACAGGAGAATGTGAAATGCGACGCTAATGCGAGCCCGTGAACGTATTCCAGGGACCATGGTAAGAATACTCCCAGCTTTGACCTTGGACCGGGCCCGAAACAATTGCTTTTGGGTCCCTACCTACCTGTCTGGCTGCCCACTTGCGAGCTGACCTGCTTCCCGCTCCGAATCACTGATGTATGGGTGCAACAAGTGGCGCTTGAGTTTTTGTCACAGTGCACTACGACAGAAGATTCCCCTGAACTTGGGGATTCACAGGGCCATGGCCTGGGTGGGCACCCGCTCCCTTCTCCCCTCCGGAAACAGGTTCCCAAATCAGCCGGTGCCCCTTGCTTGCCAACCTGCCTGGCAGCCTGCATGCCTGCCTGCCAATCAAACTGACTGATGCATAGGGGAAAGGTGCGATTTTCTGTGACAATACACTGTGAAAGAATACTGCGATGTATGTAGGCCATGGAGGCGATTGAATTTCTTTCACGGTGTATTCTGAAAGAAGACTCCAGTGGAAGTGGGTGGGGATTCATGGGGACCACGGCTTGGGTACCGGCTCCCTTCAGTACCCCAGCCCCATACCTTTTGTTGCTTCCTCCTTGCTTGCCTGCCTGCCTGGCTGTATGCCTTAATGCCAATCTTACTAACTCATGTATAAATAGACGTGGGGAAATTTCAAATTCTGCATCGTGAAAAAGACTGCAATGGAAATGGGCGGGAGCTTTGCCAACAAATATCGCCGGGGTGGCCCTTCTCTCTTCTCCTCTCGTGTACCTGGGCCCCGTGCCACTTGATGCTTTGATTTTCACACGGTGACCGTGGTCACAATGCGACCCTACTACCTGCCTACATTCCCGCATGCCTGTCTGCTGAGCTAAATGACTTTTGTGTAGGTGGATGGGCACGTTGGAATTGCGAAAGAAGAATCCACCGGAAGTGGGTGGGGGATTCACAAACGCCATGGCCTGAGCCCTCCGGTACCCAGGCCCCATACCACTGCGCTTAGGCACATCCCACTTGCCAGCCTGCCTGGCTGGCTCCATGTCTACATGCCAATCTGATTGACTGAGTTAGGTTGAAGCTTGAGTTTCTTTCTGAGTGCTGTGAAAGAACACTGCGGTGGAAGTGTGCGAGGAATTGCTAGTGACCATGGCCAGGGCAGTTCTTCCCTCAGGTACCCCGGCCCTGTACCACTTGGTGCTTTCTGCTTCACTACCTGCCCGGGTGCCCACCTGCCTACCCGCCTTCTCCAATCCCAAGGCCTCATGTTTGCCGAAAATCGAGGCACTTGAATTTCTGTCACAGTGCATTGCGCAAGAAGAGTGGGTACAAGAGACAGGAGCCATGCCCTATTTGACTTGCGTGCCTACCTGCCTATGTGGATGAATAATGTCAAGGTGGGGAAGTTGGGGGATTTCAAATTCTGTCGCAGTGCACTGTGAAAGGAGATTGTAATGGAAGTGGGTGGGCCATGGCACGGCCACTTGCTTCTCCCCTCGAATGCCTAGGCCCCATACCACTTGGTACTTCCTTCCCGCTTCCCTACAAACAGTTATTCACTCCAAAATGTGCAAACGTTTCAATTGTATGTCTTCATAGTGCACTGTGCATGAATCTCACAATCTTGAAGTTTGGCAGAACATCGTGAAACTAAAATTTCCAACCCTAGAGACCGCAAAAATGCTTTCAAAGTGAAGGCGGGCACGGGGCCACACACCCACAGGCCCACACACCCACACCCACACACCACCACACCCACACACCCACACACCCACACACACCCACACACCCACACACCACCACACCCACACACCCACACACCCACACACCCACACACCCACACACCCACACACCCACACACCCACACACCCACACACCCACACACACCCACACACCCACACACCCACACACCACCACACCCACACACCCACACACCCACACACCCACACACACACGCCCACACGCCCATACGCCCACACGCGGCGCCCTTGTTCCGAAGGTCTACGGAAAGTCAAATTGATACCCCCAATTTGAATTTCATTTTGCGATATATTGTGAAAGGGGACTCCAATGGAAGTTGTTGGCAGATTGGCAACACTCATGATCACCGCAGCCCCTCCTTCTCCCCTCGGGCACCGTGCACTCGGTCATTCTCCTTGCTTGCTTGCTGACCTGCCAGTCTGCTCCAACTCCGAAGGACTCCAAAATTAGGGACGGGAGGGTGTCTGCATTTCTATTTCGGTGAATGGAGAAAGAAGAATACAGTACAGTGGCCATGGCCTCCTTCATTGTGTGCCTGCCGGCTTGCGTGCTTAATGGAGAGGCGGAAATTCGTGCACAGTGAAGGACATTGAAGTGGATTGTAGAGGGCAATCCATGGGCAAGGGCACTCCCCCCTTTGTCCCTCGGGTGCCCGACCAAAAGTGCAGGTGATTGCGGCTTGCCTGCTTGCCTGTGCCTACATCCATGCATTAGAAGGGGGGGGGGGGGATTAGTGGGGGGAGGGGGCGAGGGAGTCTAGCGTGAACCCCCCATTCCTCCTCTGGTTGTGAGCCCGCTAGGCTAGAAAATCGTAGCACCGACGTATCAATCGCAGCATCAACACAACAAAGATCATGGCCCCCTGAGATCAATGTGCAACACCAACATTCTACCTGCGGGGTTGAGAGGTACGCCATTGTTGCTCAGAAACCGGTTCAGTCACTGCAGGAGCTAATTCGTCTCACCCGAAATGCCTCCAGTGGAACACGCAACCTATCGAAGGATTGGTATTCCTGCAAACGAATGGTGCAACAAAAGAGGGGGTCGCCCACTTCTTTTTTGTGAGAAGAGGCACTCATTGCACCCTTCACAACATCTGTGCACCGAAAATACATCCCCCGCTGTCATCCTCTTCTAATGCATGATCTGGGTCACAAATGCTGCGGCCTCCATCCACAGGAAACATGTGGTGTTGTTTGTTATTCCAAATGGTGTCCCCTTCATGCTGCAAACCATAGCATGGATCGCTTTGTTGTATCGAAAAAGTCATTGCTCACTACCACCACCGAGGATCGCATCAAAAGTGTGATGCGATCCTCGGTGGTAGTGAGCAAACCGATCCAGGGGAAGGGAGGGTCCCTCTGATGGTTGTACATGCCTGCTTGCGTGGCTCCTTTCTAGTGTCGGGTGGAGTTTGAATGTCTTGCACAATGTCACTGTGAAGAGACACCAATGGAAGTAGGTAGGGGATTCGCAAGGGCCACGTGTACCAAGGGTAGTCCTTGTAGTACCCCACAAGGACTACACAAGGGACTACACCGGGGCCCTAAGGTCTAGTGTTCCGGGGCCATAGTGTTCCGGGGGGCAGAGTTTCGGGGGCCATGTGTTCGGGGCGATAGTGTTCAGCGGGGCCAAGCGTTCCGGGGGCCAAGCAGTCCGGGGGCATAGTGTTCTGGAGGCATAGTGATGCGGGGGCCAAGTGTTCCGGCCCGTTGCAATCGTTGCATGGTGCGCAAACCGACCGAGCTAGGACTAACTTTCGAAATGCTCAATCATTTGGGCGCTCATTTGGCCATAGGCCCAATGGGCGCCGGTCCATCCACTTTCCAACAGAAAAGGTGATCCGGCAAGGAAATCAATCATCGGGTTTGAATCGTTGAACCAACCACGCAGGGGGCGGAATTGTCTCTCGAAAAACAAAACATTGGTCTTCGTCCAATGGTGCTCGTGGGTATTGAGGGGCAAAGGTTTGGAAAATAGTGGTCGTGCCACCCATCCCAGCCGACGCACTACAAAACTCCTCTACCCATGGACGTGTTAGGTGTTGCAGTAGCTTGTCCCTGTAGACGCCATCTTTTGTCAGCGAGCGAATTTTGTTGACCCGCGAAACTTGAAAAATCTTGTTTGTTTAGGGCAAGGGGAAGTGGGATGGTTAGCAAATGGTGTTGGAGGAAGATTCCATTTGGCGAAATAATCCTTGAAAGTATCTTAGTCGCTAGGTTAGGGATCGTTGTTCGAGATACGCACAAAATGAGAAGAAGAAATGAATTGTTCAGCGGTGCTTGAACAAAGGTGCCAAGAATTCAAATGCATTTGGTATCGATTAGGGACTATTGTGTTTGGACACAACGTGTACCTCCACGAACTTCAACAACTCCATTCGGAGGGGAGTGAGATCAAAGCTTTGACAACATTAAACCATGCCAAATACCAACTCACACGAAAAAAATAGTTAGAATCAAAGATCATCCTCATCCTGGTTCTTGAATATAGGGTTGTAACAAGGCTATCGTACCGACACCATACGGGAAGTGCGGTGCAATTCTAACCACGGCAGCCCTTCGCTCGCTAGAAATAGAAATAGCGAGACATCGGGTGAATGGAGTGGCCTAGAGCCACGCCTCGCTAGCCGGCTTGGGCGCACTTCATAGTGCACATGTCCCGCGTGTTGATCAACAAGTTGACTTCAAACTCGTACACCCATACACATCTTGAGCCAACTGCCACAACCGGAGGCGACAGCATCTTGTGGGTGGTAAAAGCCGACACAATAATTGCTGCACCGCTGCCTTTCGCCATGTACGGCATCTCTACCGCCCGGCAAATTGTTCTTGGATCGCAGCACCTTACGACATCAAACATCAATGTCTTTCAGTGCCTATGTAGAAGTAGAGGCGCACATGGGCGGGCCTTGTTGTGTCTCTCAAATACGTGCGTAGTGAGAAAGTTGCACCATTGCTCATGCCAACGCTAAGAATGCACATAACTTTTCCGACACAGCAATCGACGTGGTGGCTACCTCGTGCACTTCTCCTAAGACGTTCAAGAAACCATCTAATTCCTCAGCCGTAAATTCGAGCTCTACAAATTTGGGTGTTGCCGGTTGTTGTGGATCTACCAGTTGAAGTTGGAGCTGCACAAATCCTTGTTGCATCTTGGAAATGGTACAACTTGAGACACAAACCTGCGGAACAAGGAAGGCCCATGCAAGACCGCAATTGAAAGGTTTCGTGTGAAAGACGAGACTAATCAAACGTGGCATCAAAGCGGATACTTGCAGGTTGAAGTCAAAATCCTTGAGAATGTGGACGCTGTTTGGGGTGACATGCCTCCGGATCTCGTCCAGGGCATACTGCATAGAAGATTCAGGGTGAAATCAGGAGTCGACGGACATTAACAGCTTCCCCGCAACTTTGTACCTTTTGCTTCAAGATCGCAGCCATATTGGCACGGTCGCATGTGCGAGATGCTGCGTCCTCACTGCCCTCGGATGGTGCGACAGAAATCTTCGCGGTGGCGCAAAGAACAGCGGCATTTCACCTCCCATCCCGGCTGGGTCCTGGTGCTGGCTTTGGTGGGGCCGTCTCTCGCCATTCCTGGTGGAGGGCTGTGCGGGTGCCGTGGGTTCCCCGCCAATCCTGGCTGGGGCGTGCTGTTGGGTATCTCGGGGTGTGGTCCCTTGCAAATCGTGGCGGAGGTCCTTGTGGGTCTGTTGCTAGTTCTTGTGGGGTGGTACCTCGCCATTCCTGGCGGAGGGCCATCTGTGATGGTGCAGTTGTCCGTCAATCCGGGGTGGGGCCTGCTGCTGGTTCCGTTGGGGTGGTCCTGACGGAGAGCGCCGTGGGTGTAGTTCCCCACCAATCCTAGCTGTGGCCTGCTGCTATCTGTGTTGGGGCGGTCCCTTGCCAATCCTGGTGGAGGTCTCTGCTGGTGCAGTTGTTTGTCAGTCAGGGTTGGGGCGTGGTGGTGGTCTTGCGGAGTGGTCTCTCGCCAATCCTCCTTGAGGGGTGTTGCTGGTTTTTGTGGGGTGGTTCCTTGCCAATCCTAGCGGAGCGCCGTGTGGGTGCAGTTCTCCGCCCATCTTGGCTGGGGTTTGCTGCTGGCTGTTGTGCGGTGTTCCGTCGACTGTCATGATTGAGGGCCGTGTGGCCGTGATTCTCTCCGCCAATCTCGGCTGGGGCCTCATGCTGGCTGGGCTGGATTGGTTATTCGCCCATCGTGGCGGAGAGCCTTTTGGGCGCATTTCTCCGGCTATCGTGGTTGGAGGCTGCTATTGATTTTTGTGCGGTGGTCTCTCGCCAATCTTGGCGGGGGACCCTGTGAGTGCAGTTCCCCGCCAATATTCGTTGGAGCACCTTGCTGGTTGTGGTGGGGACGCTCCTCGGCAATCCTCGCGGAGGTGTGTGCTAGTGCAGTCGTCCGTCTATCGGGGATGGGGCATGCTGCTCGTCTTGCCAGTTGGTCCTTCGCTAATCCCGCCTAGGGGCTGTTGTTGGTCCTTTCTTGGGGTGGTTCCTCGCCAATCGTGGCGAAGGGCCGTATGGGTGTAGATGTAGGTCAGTTAGGCTCCATCCCTCGAGGATTCCAGCTGTGCGCATAGACAGGTCCAGCTCGACGTCCATACGCTGGAAAGCCTCTTTGGCGAGAGCCTCAGAGCTCTCGCCAATAAGCGCATCGAAGTTGTTGCGCGATATATAGTCAGACGGTTCATTTTTTATACTAGGGATATGATGAACTGTCAGCCTGAACTGACTGAGGGAAGTCCATCACCGTTTTAGTTTCGCTTTCTCCGGTGGTGGGCCCTTCTGAAAGGACTTCACCAGTTCCTGGTCACAGGGTCAGACAATAGGGTTAGATCCCAATAGTCGGGACTGGGATGAGAGCACCAACATACCGGCCAGGAGCTCCTGGTCGTAGGTGCTGTAATAAAGAAGGTCCCTACCAGGACCGGCCCCCGCTGTGCCCCTTCCGCCTGTAACCCCTGCTGATTTACTCCGGATCAACGATTGCATTCCTCAATTTCCAGGGTCCAAATCCAAAAATATAGAAATAAAATCCTCCTTCAACCCTGAAACAGCAACCAGATCCCACAAGTACAGCAATAACCCAATTCACAATCCAAATCAGGCTGCGGGCTTTCGTTCGGCACATCGATGGTCTCACGATGGCGGGCATGTACAAGAATTGCACCAAGGAAGAAAGCCCTGAAATTGGCATATGAACACAAATAAAGCAAAGTTGGGGAAAGAGGTAAACATACACATTCACAGCCATAAACCCCTCATTCCCTGGACTCAAGACCTTCCCTTGACTCACCAACATATTGCCCTGAACCAGGTCAAATGAGATGGCTGAATGCCATGTGTCAAAAGTCACTACACAAACCCCAAAAATGTGTTCACTCCCAAGCCTATAAATCCTAGCCCAATAGGGGAGGTGGCGTGTCATGGCCTAGAGTTGCACTCAGGACCATGCCCTACCCTGACATAACGTTGGTTGGACTTGGAGTCGAATGGGCTTGGAGAAATGCCCTATGAGTTTGAACTCATAACATGCCAAAAAACTGCCAATTCACACCATATTGGCCATATACCAAATATATGCTCAAAATTGAAGTTACTACTTATCCGAAGGCTCCAAGCATGCATGGAATCGAAGTCTAGTATTCATGGAGGATAGAGACCAAAGGCCAATGCCCATGTACATCCCCACTTTACCCTCGAAACCCCTTCGGATATGGGCGCCACGCACTGCCCAAGTCAGCCCATGATCTTGAGACCAATTCTTGTAATCCTTCGTGCGCCAAGCCAAACGGAGTACGCGATCCGGCATATGGTGGTGTTCAACTCCAAAGCATATGCCAACATATGAACAACATACCATGGTTCGACTCTCCATAGGCTTCTTGCTGTTTGCTGACCAGGTAAGTACACAAAACGCAAAAATGAGCAAAAATTGAGGTCAAAAACATGAAAATATGACCAAATACAAAGTTGTCATGATAGTATATCTCGATGCTCACCCATGATATCCGCTCATGGTTCAATACACAAATGATTGGAACCATTTACGAACAATTCCCCCACTTGGATCCCCAATCGGGCGCATGGAGATACCTTCGCCACTAATATCTACATGCCCCATGAAAATGGGAGTGCACCCATGGATCTCTTTGTCAAACATACCATGAGCAATACATACGCGGTAGACTTGGTCTAGCGCTTTGAATTCCACAATTGGGACATGGGCAAAGCCCTTGTCACGTATGGCTCCCCTTCTCTTCGGCCACACGAAGATATATAACATGGGCGTGAGCATATCAAACATATACCATGCATACAACACATACCCTCAAAATATGGCTCCCACCATGATATGCCATGTCCCTCCATTGACATAACTTCACGTTAAAAATACGTAGGAACCCAAGGAAAGTTGCTATGCAACCCCAACACTCATGCGGCACACTCGAAAGTCGCACTAAAATATTCGGTTGCACGGTCCAAGAGTTATATATCACTTTATACCCTCTTGACCCTTTTCCCTTGCTACACCGGGCATGTGTGCGCACCAAAGGCGTTTGATGCTTCCTAAATTAACTTGAGACTAAGGCGCTTGCAACCCAACCTTCCTTACTCTCTTTCCTCACAGTCGCGCGTAGATATGGTCCTTCAAAGTGGTCCCACGATTCACTTTTGTTTCCCTTATATCTCCAAGTCAAATGGGTGGCAAGTATAAGGGAAACCTGATTCGGGCATAGGGAGAGGAGTATGACCAATCGAAGAAGTCCAAATCAAGTGCGGCGATGTCGAAGTCGAAAATCCGATTTCGACATCGCGAAAAATTCTGATTAAAATTTCGAGTGCTTATTTAGAGAATTGCGGAAGCAACGAACCCTTTGCTGATGAGATCTGACCCTTCAACGGAATATCCGTCAAAATATCTGGAAATAACAGTTAACCAATCGGTTAACGCAAAATCGCGAGCCAACTGACGGTCGCTGATACATTGACCCTCAGAACGAAAGGCTGAAAAATTACGGAAACATCATGATAATAAAACCCTGTTGATTCCTGATATTCCGATATATAAATCTCCGCTGGCGGTGCCTCGGTTCTGAATATGGCCGCTCATAGCCGGAATGGCCAAACCTATCACACTATCACATCGGGTTAGTTCAGGTGGACGGGAGAGTATGATATCAGCCAATGGCGGCTTGCCAGCACATAGATACACACCCCAAGTGACCCCAAGATGGCCACGGGGGTCCGAACCGGCTTCACCCCCCTTCTCAGAGCGTTGTATCCGCTCGGAAACCAATGAAGAGAGGACGGGAGGACCCCAATGGGCTCCAACCCCCCCCTCCATGTCCCAAGGACACATGGAGGCCCCACACACGTCGTAGGCGTCCCCCATGCCCCAAGGGAGGGGTGAGGACACTGATAATCAGCGCCCTACGCCATATCCGGTCTCCTCTTGATCTACAACATGGACCAAGGGGATCAAAGATAGAAAAACGTCGTCGGTCGACCTAAATAAGTATACCACAATGCAATATATATGTGGAGATCGAGTGAAGGGGGTATATGGCCGATCAAGGCCGAAAAATCCCCGGATGAACGCCCTCACTTGTCTCCCCATTCACAGAAACAAACAAAATGCCAAGGGGGATCCATTACGGTGCTACAGCAGCAACCAAGTGGACCAATACGTCCTTGACATCCAAAGAAATATTCTTTTTCTTTAGGTAGTCCATCCAGACCGTGGTATACCTCGGCACGAAACTGCTCGGAGGTTCCCACGAATCACTGGGTGCGGCGAAACCCTTCCAACGGACTTTGTAAAGCCTACCCCCAGGCGTCCCCGGTTCCGGCTTGTCCGCCAGGATCTTCTCGGCGGTGAAGTCGTCGTCCTCACCCTCGTCGTCCGAGTCCACATCGCCGGCCGTGAACTCGAAGGTGACCGGACGTCCGCTAGGGTCTGGTGCTCGGGGACGAAGCTGGGTATGGTCGCGGTCCAGGATCTTGTTATCCCCCACACGAACCGCATACACATCCTGCCCGTCCTTCCGCACGATTACCCCCGGCACATACCAAGATGCCTGCCGATGCCTGGACAGGACATCCTTGTGGTGCCGCTCCACCCACACGGTGTCTTGGAGAGCATACTTCTGGACTTTTCCCTGCTTGAAGTACTTGGCCCTCTTGTCATGCTCGTCCTGAAGTGCCTTGCACACCTTGGCCGCCGTGTCGTCCGCCTCAGCCATCATAGCGTTCGCATCCCGGGCCACTTTGCCATGGTTCATCCACGGGAGAGTGCGTGACACTCGATCCCGTAGGAACAGGATACGATGGGGCGACAGTCCAGTGGGTCCCGGAAGGTCGTGATACGCTTGGAGTACTCTCCACAGCGAATTATACCAATTCCGGCCCGGTTCGTCGATGTGTAGCTGGCGGAACTTCTCGAACATCTGCCGCCCGGCCACCTCAGCCCGGCCATTCGACCGGCTGTGGTATGCCACGGTCTTGGCATGCCGAATCCCCATATGCTTGCACATCGTCTTGAACCACGTCCCCACGAATTGACTGCCCCGATCGCTGCAGATGACAGCTGGGACATCGAAAATCGTCAGCCAATGCCTGATCATGGCATTAGCGACGGTCTTGGCCTGCAGCTCCACTCCATGCTTGTCCTTCTTGTCCTTCTTCTTGGACTTCTTGCCCGGGACTGCCACGATATACCCGCTGTGCCTGTCCACCGCCAGGATGACACAGTCGTAGGTCTCTCCTTCCACGGTGACCTCGGGCATGGCGAACACATCCATGGCCACGGACCGCATAGGGGCTTCCGGTATAGCCGTATACACCGGGTTGCCCGCTGTGGAGTGGTTGGGGCTCTTCGTGGCCCGACACACGGCACAGTCGCTGCAGTACCTATCCAGGATGGCGTAGTACCCCGGAGGGAACTTGAAACGCCACTCCAGGTCCTGCTGCATCTTGTCTCGACCAGGATGCATGAGCTGGGCGTTGTGCCAATGGTCAATGAGCTCCTCCACGCGGTTCTCGGGCACCAGCAGCTTGTCCTTGAGGAACAACTTGTCGCCATCCTCGGTCAAGCCCTCGGGCCATTCGTCGTCCGACGGGGCGCTCACGGCATTCCAGTACTTGCTCCAGTGCTCGGATGCCGCGTAGTCATCCGACCAGTCCTCTGTGAGCACCGACCTGACTAGCTCTACAGGGGCCACCATCCATTGCTCGAGGGTTTCCTCTCGAATAGCCTGGACTCGGGCGCCCCGGAACTTGGCCAGGTCTGTACAGTTTGCCATCACCACAAAACACTTGACCCCCTCTTGCTCCATGACCTTCTCCATCTCGATGATGCGCTTGGCCTCCTCGGTCTCCTCGGCGTCGCCATGGCTGGATATGTCCATCCACGCCTTGCCCGCGGGGTAGGCCCATCGACTGAGGCAATCTGCCACAGTGTTGTCCTTCCCCGGGACGTACACGACGCTGAGGTCGAACTTGGCGAACGTCTCGTGCCATCGGGCCCTCCTAGCCGCTGGTCCTGAGGGGGTGTCGACATGCTCCTTGTGCCAGCTCTGTAGGGACTGGTGGTCCGTGCAAACCACCACCGGCTGCAGTCCGATGTGGCCAGACCACTTCCTGAGCGCACATACAATGGCGTATGTCTCCTTCTCCCTCGCGGTCCATGTCCGGCGTTGGCCCTCGGCCAGGATCCTGCTCCAAAACGCCACGGGAACATGAGTCCCATCGTCCCGGACTTGCTCGAGGACTGCCCCCACGGCATAGTCCGAGGCGTCTGTCCGTAACACGAATCCCTTGTCCGGGTCCACCAGGAACAACCCCAACTGCCCCAGGAGTCGCTCCTTCAGGCGGTTGAACGCATCCTCAGCCTCAGAGGTCCAGGCAAGCTTCTTCTTGCTCCCCTTCCGGCCATCGAACTTGCCCACTTGCAGCATCTTGTGCAGCGGCCCCGACAGTTCTGCATACATCCGGACATAGCCCGAATAGTAGTTGCAGAACCCCATGAAGGACCGGAGTTCGCTGATGGTCTGGGGCTTCTCCCAGTGGTGCAGGGACGCCAGCTTCCCAGGCATGGGACGGCGTTGCCCGTGACCAACCACGTGACCCGCGAACTCTACTTCCTTCACGAAGAGTGAGGCTTTGGTGGGCTTGCACACCATGTTGTGCTTGTCCAACTCACTGAGCACTCGGCGCAGATCCTTCTCATGCGCGTCGATGAGCTTGTCCTCAGTCATGTTCTCCGTGCCGGACCCGATGATGATGTCATCCACGAAGGGATCGGCACAGTCCCGGACAGGACCGAGTAGGTCCTCCATCATGCGCTGGAAAGCGGCGTTGCCATTCTTGGCACCCATAGGCACCACTTTCCACTGCATGGGCCCCAGCGGCGTCGACATCGCTGTGCAGGGCCTGGAGTCCGGGTGTAGCGGCATCTGGTGGTAACCGTGTTGCAGGTCCAACACCGTGAAAATCCGCCTTTTCTGTTGCTTTTGGAGGATGGAGTCGATCAGGGGAAGCGAGTACGAGTCGTGCTCGGTCTGCTCGTTCAACCCTCTGTAATCAACCACCAACCTCCATTCGCCCTTCTCCTTCTTGGGCACGATGAAGGCTGGGCTGGCCCATTCACTGTCGGAGGGTTCGATCCATCCCCGCTCAATGAACTCGGCCAACAGCTTCTTCATGGCCTCGGCCCGATCGCCCTGAAGTTGGTACTCCCGATGACGATAGATCTTCGGGTTCGGCTTCAGCTTGATCTTCGCTGTACCAAACCTCCCACGATCTGGAGGGTTCTTGTTGGCGACGCCACTGAATAGCCGCGGATAGGCACGGATCAGCCTCTCCTTCACCTCGGCGACCTTCGGGTTCTCCTGGGCCTCTTCAGCCGCTTGCTTCGGTATCGATACAACCGACCGCACTGCGGTATAGGCCTCTTCTGGGTCCGAGTCCGACTTCTCCTCGTCCGATATGCCGTCTTCATCGTCGTGGGTCGCGATTCCCACCGATAATCTTCGAAAATTTGCGGCCTCGGGCTGGTGCTCGTCGCTACCGGTTCCCACTCTTGGAAAACCCCACGTTGGTGGGTCCGACCCAATCGGACCATCGTATTGGTCCGCGATGTGATCCATGACCCTCACCACGAACTCATCCTTCTCGTACTTGCCGGTGACCAACATCTTGTCATCCCACCAATGCGGAGATGTGACCATGGCCCGCCTCTTCTTGGCTGCCACACGGTCGTGTATCCCCATCCGCATGTAGTTGACGACGTCGTCGATCTCGGCGTGGGATAGGATGTCAATGCCATCAATTGGCTGATCCGTCCCCTCCTTGGGCTCAAACATGACCTTCATGGGCACCGCCTCCACTCTACGGATGAATGCTTCATCACCCGTGGGCTGGGCTTGCGCCCCATCCACCAGGAAAGCCTTGGTACCCCACGCTTGACCCGGGGAGGGCATTGATACACCCTTGGCGTCGATGAACAACTCCTCCTCTGGCCCGAATGACATCTCGTTCAGGGTGATGGAGTCCAGCGTCGACTTGAGACCCTCCAGCGGACATGGGGTGGATCCTATGCCGGTTATGACCAGGATCCCCTTCGCCCTATCCGCGATGATCTTCTCCACCGTACGTCTGGTATTGTCCAGGGAGCCATGCCAATACATGGGCCCCCACTCCTTCAAACCCCAATGCCTGTGCCAGGCTGAGTCTCCTCGATGCCAATGCCTCCTACACTTCCGCAGAAGTGGGGCATCCCGGGAAGCGAAGACGTCCGTCTCGGGCACTTCAGCTCCCAGCGTCTGAATCATCCTAGCGTACACTTGCGGCGCCATTCCATACTCCGTAAGCTGAACTCCACGGTCTCCTCTGGACTTGGCACCCACAGCTTGCACCGCTCGGACGATCCGATCCTCTTCCTCGGCATTCCATTGGGATGACCCGCACGCATAATCCGTGGACAGCCATGTGAGGCATTCATCGTCCTCCCGGACCAGCGTTGCGCGATGGGGAAGGGCTCCAATGGCGTTGGCCACCATGAAGTCGTACCCCATGATCATATCCCAATCAGTAATGTCGGCCACATAGAAGTTCCCGGATAGAGTGCTTCTTTTCGCCTGATCAGGGCGGTTCAAGCGCTCATGCTCCCAGAATTCCATACTGATAGTGGCCTCATGGGTGCCACCACCCATAATCTCTCCGTTGGCGACCTTCAGGCGGACCGGTCTCCGGCTGGGCTGCAGGAATTCCTCCTTGAACAACCCTCTCCGGACCAGGCTCACCTGGGCACCCGTATCCACTAACACATCCACCACCTTCTCCTCTCGTCCGCACCGTACTCGCACTTTCAAGTGCAACTGCCGCTCGTCGCCATGAGGTGTATGGACGACTCTCACGGCATGCAACTCTAGCACGTCCGGGTGCATCAGGACTTCAAGGGTATGGTCCCGGATGGTGTAGATCTTGGGTTGGTCCTGCCCGTCCACGGGGCTCTCCGTGGTCGCTCCTTCCTTCTTGCCATGTCCCGTACCCACATGTACTTCCCTTGGCAGGGCGCTCCAGGGGTTGGGAGTGGCGAAACTCAGTGGTTTTGGCTCGTCTGGAGCCTTCTTCGGCACCCGATGTGCCTTCGCTTTCTCAGGGATTCCACTGATTTTCGGAGGAGAGACCTCCGAGGTCCCACTCCCGTGGGGGCTCCTCTACACTTGACTTCCCGCAGCCCCTTCCGGCTGCGATCCGCCAGGACTTTGTCCACCACGCTGCTGGGCCTTGAGTTCCTCCAACGTCCTCAACATGTCCTCAGCAACTTCCTCGATCGACCTTACTCGTCGGTCTTGGCCAGGTCCACCACCATAGCCTCTTCCTCCGCCTTTCCCTTGGCCTTTGCCTTGGCCTTTTCCCCCGTCTCCGCCCTTCGCCTTCCAGTCGGAAATCAGCTGCTCCTTGGGCTTCTTCTCGGGGTGGGCTGCGAAGTAGGCCTTCTTGTCCGCCTCGTACACCTTGCACTGACGGTGGTCGTGTGCATGGTTGTTTCCCTTGCCATAACAGACCCAGCACCCGTCGTGCTGAGACCTGTACTCTCGGAACGAGAGCGGTGGGTTCCCGATCCTCCTTGGCTCTTTGCCCTTCTTGGGTCCCACCTGGCTCCATCTGGACCGATCCTGCCCATGGTTCCTCACGTTGTGCGCCACAAACGCGAAGAAATGGGCCTCCTCGTGATCTTCCCGGGACCAGTGGTCTTGGCCACTTCCACTACCATCCTCCGCAGAATTGGCCGTGTCCTCCTGGATCTCCCGATGATGGCGGTCTTCTCGGTGGCCTCGCTGTCCATGACCATGTCGATCCTGCACGTGGGCCTCGTTCTTCGCATTGAGCTTCAACTCCACCGTGATGTACTTCACGATCTCGTCCAGGCTCATGCGGGCGAAGATGACTTGCATCCTCAGCGGTTCCCCGCGCCTCCACTCCACGTTGTTGAGGCGCAGCAACCTTTGCCCCATGGAGTCCCCGAATACCTCCAGGTACACCGCGTTCTTCAGTCCCAACATCCGGTTGGGTTCGCCCAGGTTCCTCCTGGAGAACTCCATGATACCCGAATGGGTATCCTCCGCCGCCATGATCCGCACCGCCACCCGCTTCTTGGCGCGCTTCTTCTCCTCGTCCTCCACTCGCCTCTTCCAGTTGCTGGGGAGGACGTCCTTCAGCAAGTGGCGGATTTCACTGGCCTCGTTCCAGTCTTCCACCAGCTTGAGGCATCTGCGGTACTTCCGCAGATACCGGTTCCACTCCCGGACCCGCAACTCACCGCGGTCCAGCGGCAGTGGAATGGACCACAGGTCCTCCAGCTTTTGATTCGGAGCGTCCACCCGCTCCTCATCCTCCAACCACTGGAGGCAGGCCTGCTCCGTACGGATCAGTCCTTCCCGGATCTGATCCCGCAGCTCCTCCTTCAGGTCCTGCGCCAAGCGGTGTGGGAATGTCCGGCATACCCACTTGTCCCGCGGCGCTCCCCGCATTTCGCCGACGACCTCCTCGGCGAAATCCTCCCAATCCAGGATGAAATCATCCAGGTTGGACGGGTTCCCGTCGTAATAGGGGATTTTGATTCCCCTGAGGTCGTCGATCCTGATGGCGTCTCCGACGTCTCCAGCCACCACTCCACCAAGACGGATACCACCTGTGGCCGGGGGGTGTGAGTACACTCCCCGTACATCCCTCTCCTCCATGGAGTGCGGTCCAGTTGGGCCTGAAGCCATGGGGTTTGGAATGCGGGAAGGACTTGCCCCATCGGCCGTCCATATCCCCGTATTGGGATCCTTCGCCCACAGGTTTCCGCTTGGATGGCCTCGACCATGTCCGTCGGCGCTTCCCATGGTTCGCCCCTGCATGGTCTGGTTCTGGATCTCGATCTTCTCTTCCGCATAGACTGCCATATTCGTCGTGAGCGGTACATCCTGGGCGGCATGGGACATCTGTACCGTCAGGCTCCTCGGGTCCGTGGTCACGTGCCCTTCCCGCATGGACCCAGCCGGTGCCGTGTGTTCCCCGAGCATTGTGGATTCGCTGAACAGGGGAACATACGGCAGCGCACCCGGGTCAACACGCGGAGGCGCGTATGGTGCCCCTGCAGGGCCGCCCATGGGTTTCTCCATGGCGCTCCTGAGGGTCTTAACCCGCTCCACCAGCTCTACCGCGGCCGGCTTTGCCGGGAGCTCCGGACCCGAGGTGAGGGGCTGTCGCTCCTCTAGCCTTCTCAGGCGTCCCGACATGTCCTCCACTGAGTGGAGGAGGCTGTCCACCACCTGCTGCTGCTTCTGCAGGGCCAGCTCCAGATTCTCCCGGTACCGGGCCTGATCCGCTCGCAGCTCCTCCATGTGGTTCTCCGCGGCCGACTGATCGTCCAGGATCCCCGCGACGTCCTCCTCTAGAGCGTCCTTGGCGTTGTCCAGGCGGTCAAGGTGACGCACGATGGCGTCCATCCCCATCTTCGGGTACTTGCCCATGAGGAAGGACACGTGCTCACAGTGGCACGCAGCGTGCTTTCCGCCGGATTCAGCGCAACCCGCGGTTCCCGGCGCCTCAGACTCATCACCCATAGCCGTATCGCCTATGGCGTCCGTCTCCGGTCCCGTGTGCCGGGGCACAGGTGCCGTCCGGGCCCTGGCTGGCCTCTCCAAGCCCTCGGCGTCGTGCTGCAGGGCGGGCTCAGGGGCCGTGTGCGCCCTGGCGATCGGCGCGGACATCTCCGGCTCCGAAGGTGGCTCGTAGGCTGTCCGATAGCCCTCGGAGTGCCCCTCGGATTCCCACAACCTGACCGGGCTGGGGTCCGTGTCCATAGCCCCGGCGTCCCTTGCCGCGGACTTGGGTGACCCGCGCTTCCGGTAGCGCCGGGCCCGTCCTCCACTGCTGCCTGAATGGCAAGCCTCATCAGAGTCCTCTGCGGCGGAGCGGAGGTTGCATGCCTTTCGGCAGCGACGCTCACACATGGAGACCAGGTCCTCCATGTCACGTCCTCCTCTTCCCGAGTGTCGTTCTTCTCTTCGGGCTTCAACTTCCGGAGTTCGCCATGTTCTTGAACGTCTCGGTCCTTCTATGGCTCCAATCTCCGGCGTGGTCTCCACCGAGTCCACGATACGCACCCGGGGCGTACTTGGGCAGGGCTCATGAGGGCCCAAGTCCCCGGGTCGGCGGTAGGTAGGGGCAGCAGGTAAGCCTCTGCTACCATAAAGAAGGTCCCTACCAGGACCGGCCCCCGCTGTGCCCCTTCCGCCTGTAACCCCTGCTGATTTACTCCGGATCAACGATTGCATTCCTCAATTTCCAGGGTCCAAATCCAAAAAAATAGAAATAAAATCCTCCTTCAACCCTGAAACAGCAACCAGATCCCACAAGTACAGCAATAACCCAATTCACAATCCAAATCAGGCTGCGGGCTTTCGTTCAGCACATCGATGGTCTCACGATGGCGGGCATGTACAAGAATTGCACCAAGGAAGAAAGCCCTGAAATTGGCATATGAACACAAATAAAGCAAAGTTGGGGAAAGAGGTAAACATACACATTCACAGCCATAAACCCCTCATTCCCTGGACTCAAGACCTTCCCTTGACTCACCAACATATTGCCCTGAACCAGGTCAAATGAGATGGCTGAATGCCATGTGTCAAAGGTCACTACACAAACCCCAAAAATGTGTTCACTCCCAAGCCTATAAATCCTAGCCCAATAGGGGAGGTGGCGTTTCATGGCCTAGAGTTGCACTCAGGACCATGCCCTACCCTGACATAACCTTGGTTGGACTTGGAGTTGTATGGGCTTGGAGAAATGCCCTATGAGTTTGAACTCATAACATGCCAAAAAACTGCCATTCACACCATATTGGCCATATACCAAATATATGCTCAAAATTGAAGTTACTACTTATCCGAAGGCTCCAAGCATGCATGGAATCGAAGTCTAGTATTCATGGAGGATAGAGACCAAAGGCCAATGCCCATGTACATCCCCACTTTACCCTCGAAACCCCTTCGGATATGGGCGCCACGCACTGCCCAAGTCAGCCCATGATCTTGAGACCAATTCTTGTAATCCTTCGTGCGCCAAGCCAAACGGAGTACGCGATCCGGCATATGGTGGTGTTCAACTCCAAAGCATATGCCAACATATGAACAACATACCATGGTTCGACTCTCCATAGGCTTCTTGCTGTTTGCTGACCAGGTAAGTACACAAAACGCAAAAATGAGCAAAAATTGAGGTCAAAAACATGAAAATATGACCAAATACAAAGTTGTTATGATAGTATATCTCTATGCTCACCCATGATATCCGCTCATGGTTCAATACACAAATGATTGGAACCATTTACGAACAATTCCCTCACTTGGATCCCCAATCGGGCGCATGGAGATACCTTCGCCACTAATATCTACATGCCCCATGAAAATGGGAGTGCACCCATGGATCTCTTTGTCAAACATACCATGAGCAATACATACGCGGTAGACTTGGTCTAGCACTTTGAATTCCACAATTGGGACATGGGCAAAGCCCTTGTCACGTATGGCTCCCCTTCTCTTCGGCCACACGAAGATATATAACATGGGCGTGAGCATATCAAACATATACCATGCATACAACACATACCCTCAAAATATGGCTCCCACCATGATATGCCATGTCCCTCCATTGACATAACTTCACGTTAAAAATACGTAGGAACCCAAGGAAAGTTGCTATGCAACCCCAACACTCATGCGGCACACTCGAAAGTCGCACTAAAATATTCGGTTGCACGGTCCAAGAGTTATATATCACTTTATACCCTCTTGACCCTTTTCCCTTGCTACACCGGGCATGTGTGCGCACCAAAGGCGTTTGATGCTTCCTAAATTAACTTGAGACTAAGGCGCTTGCAACCCAACCTTCCTTACTCTCTTTCCTCACAGTCGCGCGTAGATATGGTCCTTCAAAGTGGTCCCACGATTCACTTTTGTTTCCCTTATATCTCCAAGTCAAATGGGTGGCAAGTATAAGGGAAACCTGATTCGGGCATAGGGAGAGGAGTATGACCAATCGAAGAAGTCCAAATCAAGTGCGGCGATGTCGAAGTCGAAAATCCGATTTCGACATCGCGAAAAATTCTGATTAAAATTTCGAGTGCTTATTTAGAGAATTGCGGAAGCAACGAACCCTTTGCTGATGAGATCTGACCCTTCAACGGAATATCCGTCAAAATATCTGGAAATAACAGTTAACCAATCGGTTAACGCAAAATCGCGAGCCAACTGACGGTCGCTGATACATTGACCCTCAGAACGAAAGGCTGAAAAATTACGGAAACATCATGATAATAAAACCCTGTTGATTCCTGATATTCCGATATATAAATCTCCGCTGGCGGTGCCTCGGTTCTGAATATGGCCGCTCATAGCCGGAATGGCCAAACCTATCACACTATCACATCGGGTTAGTTCAGGTGGACGGGAGAGTATGATATCAGCCAATGGCGGCTTGCCGGCACCTAGATACACACCCCAAGTGACCCCAAGATGGCCACGGGGGTCCGAACCGGCTTCAGTAATTGGAACGCACCTGGTTCTATTTTCAGTTCCAGTGACCAAGTGGTACAAGTCGCCACACACTGGAAGGATAGTGGTGCTTCAAGGAGCCATCACGGTTCAGTCCGCTAGTACGATAATGGCAGTGGGTTAGTTCAGCTGGGTTAAGCTCCTGCGATTGGTATATCGTTCCAGCCCCCCCTACATCACTGGCATCAGTGATCAGGACTATCTCACCCTTAGGGCGAGGTACCCCGAGGCAGTTGGAGGAGGCAATTTTCTTCTTCAACTCTTGAAAACACTCCTCCTCTCTGGCGGTCCACCTCCAGTGAGTAGTTTTCTTGATTAGGTCATTGAGAGGGGCAGAAGAGTAAGTAAAATTGTGGATGTGTCGCCTATAGAAGTTACATGCGCCCACAAAACTCCGTACGTTGTGTAGACTCTTCTTTGGGTCATCGCAAATCTGCATGTTCTGTAGGGGCTGAGTAAGAAAAAGTCACAACCATGTCTTCCTTGTAGGACTTGATCCAGGCCAAGCCCCCCCTAAAAGCCTTTTGTTGATGTTGAGACTAACTTAATCATTTCTTTCACTCTTTTGAAGTTTAAAGTACACTTGCTCAAAGCAACTAGCGTTATAACCCTAGCCCCCCATGAAGTTCACCCCTACCACTCAACTGAGCGGAGGTATCTTCTTTCATGGAGGTAATACCGAAAGAAAGTAGGCACTTCTTGCCTAAGGCCTTGTACGTTAAGCCTAGTGGTCCCCCACCTCAAGACCCCTATAGTCAACTGATTCTACCAATTATTGTGGTTCTACTTTTTAACTGATTCTGAATTTAGTTGCTTTGCCATGCTGGCCAAGCCATATCCTGTGTCTGGCCCAACTCCTTTGCCCCAAATTCCTAACAAACTCCATTTTATCCAAAAGAGTGCACATGAAGTGCTTGGTGCTATCATGGAGGCCTGAGTCATGCCAGTTTTCATATAAAATCATCTATTTTGTTTATAAACCATTGGAGCTTTGTATTCAGATCTACTTTTGTCTACCTGCAGCCCCCCTTTGTTACACATGTTTTGTTTGTGGAAGTACTTATCCTGATTTGATTGATCCGGTGCCTGGACTTGCTCTACATTACCTTTGTGTGGACTTCATTTTGATTTGTGGAAAATCAGCAAAGGTTTTCTAAAACAAATACAAGGAACAAGCACAAGTGCGAGCAAACCAGAAACCTCTACTGGTAGCAGAGGAAGGCCCAAGAAGACTAAAGCAGAACACGAAGAACACCAAGAAAAACTTGTTTCCTGAACTCTGAAGATGTCTGTCACGCTCAGTGCCAAAACAGTGCCGATCACAAGCACCAGGTCCAAGACTGATGGTGTGAGAGCACGACCAACATCTACAAGTGGTGTACCCGTTGATACTGGTCCTCTAAGAGAATGTGCAGAAACAAGAGGGGCGGAAGAAATCACAGAGATATATACAGAAGGAGTCCGTCCGAGCGCAAACCTCAGGCGCCTCGAAGGCAAGGACCCTGTGGCAGCCGCCTTAGCTTCCGTCGTGTCCTCGATGCCCCCGTCCGAAACTACGCCTACCCCATGGATCGAAGTGGCTAATGCCTAGGTCAAGGCCTGGAGAAGAGCGGCAAGGAAAGGAAAGGGGAACGATGCGCCTTTAGGAACGATGTTCGGAGCTACTTGGGGCGAGGACACGTTCGAGATACCTCACGGCGAAATGGAATGGTCGTCGTCGGCTCAATCATCAGAGTGGGAACCCGACTGGATGTCTGGAGAACCTACGCCTCCGGAGGAACCAAAAGAGCATGAATGCCTCAAGCCTTGCCCCAGTCCCAGGGCAGTGGCACCCGAACCTACGTGCGTGGATGGAGGTTTGCCCTCACGCATGGCAGGCCCTAAGCTGGGTCTCGATGAGACAGTGGAGTTGCTTTCCCGGGTCCTGGGCGCAGGCAATAAAGATGCAGATCTGAGTGCATTGTCAGCAGCACTCAAGACGAAATTTGGACTCTCCAATTTGAAGAAGCCCCCACCTACTATGTCCCCAGGTGTTGAACTGCTAACCAGGGATGTGAAGAGCTGCAGAGGCATCCGCAGCTCCCCAATGGACACGTGTCCTAGCCCTTTGCACCCTTGTGTGAGAACTGTGCCTAACTCTGCTACCAACAATTCGCCCTCAAGGTGACTTGAACCGAGTGAATCTTCCATTTTTCCCAATTTCCAACCAACCAAATTTCGAACCAATAAAACCAGCAGAGATTTCCAAGCCCACAACCCACTCAAGTCCCTCAGAGCACGGCAATGACACAAACAATTCCAATTGAAAGCCCAATGACGAAATGACCCAAGAATCCAATACGGTCCAACAATGATCCAACCAAAAGTTCACCAATGGTCAACAAAAACCCACAAATGAGCCACGGTCCAACACCGGTCAAACACGGGTCCAAGACGGGTACAAATGGTCCACACGGGACGAGCACGGGTCCAAAGAGAGTCCAAACGGGCACAAGTCTAAGGTAGGTCCAAATGGTTCCTGGATGGTCCACCCTTGAAAAAAAGAAAAGAATTCACAAGCGCGAGTAAGACTCAACCCACCCTTCCGGTCGGACCACATGCAATGCAAAGACGAAGAGTTCATGGGCACGGGCATTATCCTATGGACTTGAGTCATGCATGCCAAGTGTACACCAAAATTCACACTACTTCTACCCGTCGACATGAATGGTCTCACCGGGGGTGGAGGAGTGGGAAGAAATGAACGACACCACCGTTGGGCCATCCCCAAAGAGCAAATGAGTCACACTTGAGTCTCCGGACGTCTTGACTACACCAACATGAGGGAAGGAAGTGCACATGCACATACATGGTCACATGGGGCATGTAAACGCACCAACAAAGGCACCAAACCATGACACGGTTAGCTCTTAGGATCAACAACTAATCTAAACCAAATTAGCAAATGAGCAATGCACCATTGACAATGAGATCCGTGAGATTCGGCAAAGAAGCACACAATAGGCCAATGGTCTCCCGGGCTACTCATGGGACTTAACCTCCACCCAAAGAGAGCACGTGCATGAAGAGATGATCCCACCCAAAGAGAGCACGTGCATGGAGAGTCGGTCTCATCCCGGGAGAGGCGGAGAGAGTACATGCATCGCCTAACCATGCCCGAGAAGAGATATTCCCCAACGAAATCCCTTGAGAGAGATTTACCTATCCACCATGAGAGAAGGCATGCATGGGGAGAGAGTTTCGCCTAGCCTTGACCCAAGAGAGCATGCATATGGAGAGAGTTTCGCCTAGCCTTGACCCAAGAGAGCATGCATGTACTTGGTGAAGCCGGTTCCGACCCCCGTGGCCATCTTGGGGTCACTTGGGGTGTGTATCTATGTGCCGGCAAGCCGCCATTGGCTGATATCATACTCTCCCATCCACCTGGCCTAACCCGATGTGATAGTGTGATAGGTTTGGCCATTCCGGCTATGAGCGGCCATATTCAGTACCGAGGCGCCGTCAGCTCAGATTTATATATCAGAATATCAGCAATCAACAGGGTTTTTTTATCATAATGTTTCCGTACTTTTTCCGCCTTTCGTTCTGATTGTCAATGTATCGGCGACTGTCAGTTGGCTCGCGATTTTGCGGTAACCGATTGGTTAACTGTTATTTACAGATATTTTGGCGGAAACCCCGATGAAGGGTCAGATTTCATCAGTAAAGGGTTCGTTGCTTCCGCAATTTTCATATTATACACTCGCAAAATTAATCCGATTTTTTCAGACTTTCAGAATCGGATTTTCGACTTCGACATCGCCGCACTTGATATGATGAATCTCGAGTGGCCCTACATTTTTCCCCGATCACGAATCAGCCTTCCTTTTGTTATATCCCTCATTTTTCTTGGAGATATGGTCGAAACAAAAGTGATTCGTGAGGCCACTTTGAAGAATCATATCTGCGGCTCAGGGCGAGGTATACCAATTCGAGAATTGGGTTGGAACCGCCTTGGTCTCAACTTAATTTAGGAAGCATCAAAAGCCTTTGGTGTGTACACATGCCCGGTATAGCAAGGGATAATGGTCAAGAGGGTAGAAAGTGATATATAACTCTCGGACCGTGCAACCGAACATTTTATTGCGACTTTCGAGTGTACCGCATGAGTGTTGGGGTTGCATAGCAATTTTCCTTGGGTTCCTACGTATTTTTAACGTGAAGTTATGTCCATGGAGGGACACGGCATATCATGGTGGGAGCCACTTTTTGGGGGTATGTGTTATATGCATGGTATGTGCTTCGATATGCTCACGCCCATGTTATATATCTCCGTTTGTAGGAAGATATATGGAGTCAGACGTGGCAAGGGCTTCGCCCATGTCCCAATGGTGAACTCCATAGCGCTAGACTAAGTCTACCGCTCATATAGTGCAAGTGGGAGGGCTTACAGAGCCACCCACAAGCGCCATTATCAATTTTCCCATTTTCGTGGTGCGTGTTGGGAGGAGGTTGGAAGGTGTCCCTATGCGTCCATGTGGGGATCCAAGTGGGGGGATTGTTTGCAAATGATCCCAAGCAATTGTGTTTTGATTCATAGGTTGATACCATGGGTAAGCGAAGTTATATACTATTGTAGTTATCTTCAATTTGGCATTATTTGCATGTTTTTGACCTCATTTTATGCTCATTTTTGTGTTTTATGTGCTCAACTGGTCGCCTAACAGTAAAGTGCCTAGAGATCCGTGGACTATGGTATGTTGCTCATATGTTGGCATATGCTTCGGTGTTGTACCTCACCATATGCCGGATCACGTGGTCACTTTGGCTTGGTACACGAGGCCTCACAAAATTAGGTCTCAAATTCATGAGTTGACTTGTGAAGCATGTCATGTACGTAATCGGAGGGGTTTCGGAGCCAATGATGGGATATTCTTGGGCATGGACTTTTGGTCTATATCACCCTTGCATACCACTTTCCGGTTTGACACATGCATGGTGCATTTGGATATTTGCCGTATGCATTTTTGAGTATATAATTGACTTTTGGGCATAATGGTGTGATTTGCCTGATTTTGCCATGTTGTGAGGTCATCTTCATGGGGCAGTTCTCCAAGCCCATTCGACTCCAAGTCCAACCAAGGTTATGTCAGGGTAGAGCATGGTCCTGAGTGCCACTCCAGGCCATGACACGCCACCCCCCCGATTGGGCTAGGATCTAGAGGCTTGGGAGTGAACACATTTTTGGGGTTTGTGTAGTGACTTTTGACACATGGCATTCAGCCATCTTATTTGACTGGGTTCAGGGCATCATGTTGGTGAGTCAAGGGAAGGTCTTGAGTCCGGGGAATGAGGGGTCTATGGCTGAGTCTGTGTATGTTTACCTCTTTCCCCAACTTCGCTTTATTTGTGTTCATATGCCAATTTCAGGGCTTTCCTCTTTGGTGCAATTCTTGTACATGCCCGCCACCGTGGGACGACCGGTGTGCTGAACGGAAGCCCGCAGCGTGGATTGGATTGTGGATTGGGTTACTGCTGTATTTGTGGGATCTGGTTGCTGTTCAGGGTTGAAGGAGGATTTTATTTTCTATATTTTTGGATTTTGGACCCTTGATTTTGAGAAATGCAATCGCTAATCAGGAGAAAGTCAGCAGGGGTGACAGGCGGAAGGGGCACAGCAGGGGCCGGTCCTGGTGGGACCTTCTTTATGGTAGCAGAGGTGTACCTGCTGCCCCTATCTACCGCCGACCCGGAGACTTGGGCCCCTATGAGCCCTGCCCAAGTAGGCCCCGGGTGCGTATTGTGGACTCGGTGGAGACCACGCCGGAGATTGGAGCCAGAGAAGAGCCGAGACGCTCAGGAGCATGCCGAACTCCGGAAGTTGAAGCCCGAAGAGAAGTACAACGTTCGGGAAGAGGAGGACTTGACATGGAGGACCTGGTCTCCATGTGTGAGCGTCGCTGCCGAAAGGCATGCAACCTCCGCTCCGCCGCGGAGGACTCTGAGGAGACCTGCCATTCAGGCAGCAGTGGAGGACGGGCCCGGCGCTACCGGAAGCGCGGGTCACCCAAGCCCGCGGCAGGGGATGCCAGGGCTATGGATACGGAACCCAGCCCGGTCAGGCTGTGGGACTCCGAGGGGCACTACGAGGGCTATCGGACAGCTTATGAGCAACCCTCGGAGTCGGCGGAGATGGCCAGACCGCCCACAAGGGCGAACACGGCCCCAGAACCCAGCCTGGAGCATGACGCCGAGGCGTTGGAGAGGCCCGTCAGAGCCAGAACGGCGCCTGTGGCCCGGCACACGGAGCCAACGCGGGATAGCATGGGCGACACACCCATGGCGGAGGAGTCCGAGGCGCCAGGAACCGCGGGATGCGCCGGATCAGGTGGAAAACACGCTGAGTGCCACTGCGAGCACGTGTCCTTCCTCATGGGCAAGTACCCAAAGATGGGGATGGACGCCATCGTGCATCGCCTCGACCGCCTGGACAACGCGAAGGACGGCCTAGAGGAGGAAGTCGCCGGGATCCTGGATGACCAGTCGGCCGCGGAGAGAGACATGGCGGAGCTGCGAGCGGAACGGGACCGGTACCGGGCGATTCTGGAGCTGGCCCTGCAGAAGCAGCAGCGGGTGGTGGACAGCCTTATCAACCTAGTGGAGGACATGTCGGGACGCCTGAAAAGGCTAGAGGAGCGACAGCCCCTCACCTCGGGTCCGGAGCTCCCGGCAAAGCCAGCAGCGGCAGAGCTGGTGGAGCGGGTTAAGACCCTCCGGAGCGCCATAGATAAACCCATGGGCGGCCCGGCAGAGGCACCCTACGCGCCTCCGCATGCTGACCCGGGTCCGCTGCCGTTTGTTCCCATGTTCAGCGAATCCACAATGCTCGGGGAACACACGGCACCGGCTGGGTCCATGCGGGAAGGGCATGTAACCACAGACCCGAGGAGCCTGACGGTACCGATGTCCCATGCCATCCAGGATCCACCGACCACTACGACTGCCCATGCAGTTTATGCGGAAGAGGAGATCCAGAGCCAGACCATGCAGGGGCGAACCATGGGAAGCGCCGACGGACATGGTCGAGGCCATCCAGGCGGAAACCTGTCGGCGAAGGACCCCAATATGGGGATATGGACAGCCGGTGGAGCAAGTCCTTCCCGCATTCCAAACCCCATGGGTTCAGGCCCAACTGGACCGCACTACATGGAGGAGAGGGATGTACGGGGAGTGTACTCACAGCCCCCGGCTACAGGTGGTATCCGTCTCGGTGGAGTGGTGGCTGCGGACGTCGGAGACGCCATCAGGATTGACGACCTCAGGGGAATCAAAATCCCCTACTATGATGGCAACCCCTCCAACCTGGACGACTTCATCCTGGATTGGGAGGACTTCGCCGAGGAGGTCGTCGGCGAGATGAGGGGAGCGCCAAGGGACAAGTGGGTATGTCGGACATTCCCACACAGGCTGGCGCAGGACCTGAAGGGGGAGCTCAGGGATCAGATCCGCGAGGGAGTGATCCAGACGGAGCAGGCCTGCCTCCAGTGGCTGGAGGACGAGGAGCGAGTGGACGCACCCAACCAGAAGTTGGAGGATTCGTGGTCCATTCCGCTGCCGCTGGATCGCGGTGAGCTGCGGGTCCGGGAATGGAATCGGTACATCCGCAAGTACCGAAGAAGCCTCAAGCTGGTGGAGGACTGGAACGAGGCCAGCGAGATCCGACACTTGCTGAAGGACGTGCTCCCCTGCAACTGGAAGAGGAGAGTGGAGGACGAGGAAAAGAAGAGAGCGAAGAAGCGCGTGGCCGTACGGATCATGGCATCGGAGGACAGCCACACCGGAATAATGGAGTTTTTCCGGCAAAACCTCGGCGAGCCCAGCCGAATGTTGGGGTTGAAGAACGCCGTCTATGTGGAGGTATTCTGCGACACCATGGGGCAAAGGCTGATGCGCCTCAACAACGTGGAGTGGAGGCGCGGAGAGCCGCTGAGGATGCAGGTCATCTTCGCCCGCATGAGCCTGGACGAGATCGTGAAGTACATCACGGTGGAGCTGAAGCTCAACGCCAAGAACGAGGCCCATGTGTAGGATCGACAAGGCCATGGACAACGAGGCCACCGAGAAGACCGCCATCATCGGGAGATCCAGGAGGACAAGGCCAACTCCGCGGAGGATGGTAGTGCAAGTGGCCAAGACCACTGGACCGGGTCGCGGGACGATCACGAGGAGGCCCATTTCTTCGCGTTTGTGGCGCACAACGTGAGGGACCATGGGCAGGATCGGTCCAGATGGAACCGGGTTGGACCCAAGAAGGGCAAAGAGCCAAGGAGGATCGGGAACCCACCGCTTCCGTTCCGGGAGTACAGGTCTCAGCACGACGGGTGCTGGGTCTGTTATGGCAAGGGAAACAACCATGCACATGACCACCGTCAGTGCAAGGTGTATGAGGCAGACAAGAAGGCCTACTTCGCCGCCCACCCCGAGATGAAGCCCAAGGAGCAGAGGATTGCCGATTGGAAGGCGAAGGGCGGAGACGGGGGAAAAGGCCAAGGCAAAGGCCAAGGGAAAGGCGGAGGAAGAGGCTATGGTGGCGGACCTGGCCAAGACCGACGAGTGAGGTCCATCGAGGAGGTTGCTGAGGACATGTTGAGGACGTTGGAGGAACTCAAAGCCCAGCAAAGTGGTGGACAAAGTCTGAGCGGATCGCAGCAGGAGAGAGCTGCGGCAGGCCATGCCTAGAGGAGCCCCCACGGGAGTGGGACCTCGGAGGTCTCTCCTCCGAAAATCAGTGGAATCCCAGAGAAAGCGAAGACACATCGGGCGCCGAAGAAGGCTCCAGAAGAGCCAAAACCACTGAGTTTCGCCACTCCCAACGCCTGGAGCGCCCTGCCAAGGGAAGTTTATGTGGGCAAGGGATGTGGCAAGAAAGAAGGAGCGACCACGGAGAGCCCCGTGGACGGGGAGGACCAGCCCAAGATCTACACCATCTGTGACCATACCCTCGAAGTCCTGATGCACCCGGATGTGCTAGAGTTGCATGCCGTGACAGTCGTCCATACACCGCATGGTGACGAGCGGCAGTTGCACTTGAAGGTGCGTGTACGGTGCGGACAAGAGGAGTTTGTGGTGGATGTTTTGGTGGATACGGGTGCCCAGGTGAGCCTGGTCCGGAGAGGGTTCTTCAAGGAGGAATCCCTGCAGCCCAGCCGTAGACCGGTACGCGTGAAGGCGGCCAATGGAGAGATTATGGGTGGTGGCACCCATGAGGCCACTATCAGTATGGAATTCTGGGAGCATGAGCGCTTGAACCGCCCTGATTTGGCGAAGAAAAGCACTCTATCCGGGAACTTCTATGTGGCCGACATTACTGATTGGGATATGATCATGGGGTATGACTTCATGGTGGCAAATGCCATTGGAGCCCTTCCCCATCGTGCAACGCTGGTCCGGGAGGATGATGAATGCCTTACATGGCTGTCCACGGACTATGCATGCGGATCATCCCAATGGAATGCTGAGGAAGAGGATCGGATCGTCCAAGCGGTGCAAGCTGTGGGTGCCAAGTCCAGAGGAGACCGTGGAGTTCAGCTCATGGAGTATGGAATGGCGCCGCAGGTGTATGCCAGGATGATCCAGACGCTGGGAGCCGAAGCGCCCGAGACGGACGTCTTCGCTTCCCGGGATGCCCCACTTCTGCGGAAGTGTAGGAGGCATTGGCATCGAGGAGACTCAGCCTGGCACAGGCATTGGGGTTTGAAGGAGTGGGGGCCCATGTATTGGCATGGCTTCCTGGACAATACCAGACGTACGGTGGAGAAGATCATCGCGGATAGGGCGAAGGGGATTCTGGTCATAACCGGCATAGGATCCACCCGAAGTCCACTGGAAGGTTCCAAGTCGATGCTGGACTCCATCACCCTGAACGAGATATCATTTGGGCCAGAGGAGGAGTTTTTCATCGACGCCAAGGGTGTATCAATGCCCTCCCCGGGTCAAGCGTGGGGTACCAAGGCTTTCCTGGTGGATGGGGCGCAAGCCCAGCCCACGGGTGATGAAGCATTCATCCGTAGGGTGGAGGCGGTGCCCATGAAGGTCATGTTTGAGCCCAAGGAGGGAAGGATCAGCCAATTGATGGCATTGACGTCCTGTCCCATGCCGAGGTCGACGACGTCGTCAACTACATGCGGATGGGGATGCACGACCGTGTGGCAGCCAAGAAGAGGCGGGCCATGGTCATATCTCCGCATTGGTGGGATGACAAGATGTTGGTCACCGCCAAGTACGAGAAGGATGAGTTCGTGGCGAGGGTCATGTATCACATCGCGGACCAATATGATGGTCCGGTTGGGTCGGACCCGCCAACGTGGGATTTTCCAAGAATGGGGGCCGATAGCGACAAGAACCAGCCCGATGCCGCAAATTTTCGAAGATTATCGGTGCGAAGCGCGCCCCACGACGATGAAGACGGCATATCGGACGAGGAGAAGTCGGATTCGGACCCAGAAGAGGCCTATACCGCAGTGCGGTTGGTAGTATCGATACCGAAGCAAGCGGCTGAAGAGGCCCAGGAGAACCCGGAAGTCGCCGAGCTGAAGAAGAGGCTGATCAATGCCTATCCGCGGCTATTCAGTGGCGTCGCCAACAAGAACCCTCCAGATCGTGGGAGGTTTGGTACAGCGAAGATCAAGCTGAAGCCGAACCCGAAGATCTATCGTCATCGGGAGTACCAACTTCGGGGCGATCGGGCCGAGGCCATGAAGAAGTTGTTGGCCGAGTTCATTGAGCGGGGATGGATCGAACCCTCCGACAGTGAGTGGGCCAGCCCAGCCTTTATCGTACCCAAGAAGGAGAAGGGCGAGTGGAGGTTGGTGGTGGATTACAGGAGTTTGAACGAGCAAACCGAGCACGACTCGTACTCGCTTCCCCCGATCGACACCATCCTCCAAAAACAACAGAAAAAGCGGATCTTCACGGTGTTGGACCTGAAACACGGCTATCCCCAGATGCCGCTACACCCGGACTCCAGGCCCTGCACAGCGATGTCGACGCCGCTGTGGCCCATGCAGTGGAAAGTGGTGCCTATGGGCGCCAAAAATGGCAACGCCGCTTTCCAGCGCATGATGGAGGACCTACTCGGTCCTGTCCGGGACTGTGCCGACCCCTTTTTTGGATGACATCATCATCGGGTCCGGCACGGAGGACATGACTGAGGACGAGCTCATCGAAGCGCATGAGAAGGATCTGCGCCGAGTGCTCAGCGAGCTGGACAAGCACAACATGGTGTGCAAGCCCACCAAAGCCTCACTTTTCGTGAAGGAAGTGGAGTTCGCGGGTCACGTGGTTGGTCACGGGCAACGCCGTCCCATGCCTGGGAAGCTGGCGTCCCTGCGCCACTGGGAGAAGCCCCAGACCATCAGCGAACTCCGGTCCTTCATGGGGTTCTGCAACTACTATTCGGGCTATGTCTGAATGTATGCAGAACTGTCGGGGCCGCTGCACAAGATGCTGCAAGTGGGCAAGTTCGATGGCCGGAAGGGGAGCAAGAAGAAGCTTGCCTGGACCCCTGAGGCTGAAGATGCGTTCAGCCGCCTGAAGGAGCGACTCCTGGGGCAGCTGGGGCTATTCCTGGTGGACCCGGACAAGGGATTCGTGCTACGGACGGACGCCTCGGACTATGCTGTAGGGGCAGTCCTCGAGCAAGTCCGGGACGACGGGTCGCACGTACCCGTGGCGTTCTGGAGTCGGATCCTGGCCGAGGGCCAACGTCGAACCTGGACCGCGAGGAAGAAGGAGACGTATGCCATTGTTTGTGCGCTCAGGAAGTGGTCTGGCCACATCGGATTGCAACCGGTCCTGGTTTGTACGGACCATCAGTCCTTGCGGAGCTGGCACAAGGAGCACGTCGACACCCCCTCGGGACCGGCGGCAGGGAGGGCCCGATGGCATGAGACGTTCGCCAAGTTCGACCTCAGCGTCGTGTACGTCCCGGGGAAGGACAACACTGTGGCGGATTGCCTCAGTCGATGGGCCTACCCCGCGGGCAAGGCATGGATGGACATATCCAGCCACGGGGACGCCGAGGAGACGGAGGAGGCCAAACGCATCATCGAGAGGGAGAAGGCCATGGAGCAAGAGGGGGTCAAGTGCTTTGTGGTGATGGCAAACCGTACGGACCTGGCCAAGTTCCGGGGTGCCCGCGTCCAGGCTATTCGAGAGGAAACCCTCGAGCAATGGATGGTGGCCCCTGTAGAGCTAGTCAGGTCGGTACTCACAGAGGACTGGTCGGGTGACTACGCGGCATCCCACCACTGGAGCAAGTACTGGAATGCCGTAGGCGCCCCGTCGGACGACGAATGGCCCGAGGGCTTGACCGAGGATGGGGATAAGCTATTCCTCAAGGACAAACTATTGGTCCCTGATAACCGAATGGAGGAGCTCATTGACCACTGGCATAACGCCCAGCTCATGCATCCTGGTCGGGACAAGATGCAGCAGGACCTGGAGTGGCGCTTCAAGTTCCCACCAGGGTACTACGCCCTCCTGGACAAGTACTGCAGCGACTGCGCCGTGTGTCGGGCCACGAAGAGCCCCAACCACTCCACGGCTGACAACCCGGTGTACACAGCTATACCAGAAGCCCCTATGCAGTCCGTGGCCATGGATGTATTCGCCATGCCTGAGGTCACCGTGGAAGGAGAGACCTATGACTGTGTCATCCTGGCGGTGGATAGGCACAGCGGGTATATCGTGGCGGTCCCTGGCGAGAAGTCCAAGAAGAAGGACAAGAAGGACAAGAATGGAGTGGGGCTGCAGGCCAAGACCGTGGCTAATGCCATGATCAGGCATTGGCTGACAATTTGTGATGTCCCAGCTGTCATCTGCAGCGATCGGGGCAGTCAATTTGTGGGGACATGGTTCAAGACGATGTGCAAGCGCATGGGCATTCGGCACGCCAAGACCGTGGCGTACCACAGCCGGTCGAATGGCCGGGCTGAGGTGGCCGGGCGGCATATGTTCGAAAGGTTCCGCCAGCTGCACATCGACGAACCGGGCCGGAATTGGTATAATTCGCTGTGGAGAGTACTCCAAGCGTATCACGACCTTCCGGGACCCACTGGACTGTCGCTCCATCGTATCCTGTTCCTACGGGATCGAGTGTCACACACTCTCCCGTGGTTGAACCATGGCAAAGTGGCCCGGGATGCGAATGCTATGATGGCTGAGGCGGACGACACGGCGGCCAAGGTGTGCAAGGCACTTCAGGACGAGCATGAGAAGAGGGCCAAGTACTTCAAGCAGGGAAAGGTCCAGAAATATGCTCTCCAAGACACCGTGTGGGTGGAGCGGCACCACAAGGATGTCCTGTCCAGGCATAGGCAGGCATCTTGGTATGTGCCGGGGGTAATCGTGCGGAAGGTCGGGCAGGATGTGTATGCGGTTCGTGTGGGAGATAACAAGATTCTGGACTGCAACCATACCCAGCTTCGTCCCCGAGCACCAGACCCCAGCGGACGTCCCGTCACCTTCGAGTTCACGGCCGGCGATGTGGACTTGGACGACGAGGGTTCAGACGACGACCTCACCGCCGAGAAGATCCTGGCGGACAAGCCGGACCCGGGGACGCCTGGGGGGAGGCTTTAGAAAGTCCGTTGGAATAGATTCGCCGCATCCAGGAACTCGTGGGAGCCTCCGAGCAGCTTTGTGTAGAGGTACACCACGGTCTGCATGAACTATCTGAAGAAAAAGAACATTTCTTTGGATGTCAAGGACGTTTTGGTCCATTTGGTAGCTGCAGTAGCACTGTGATGGATCCCCCTTGGCATTTTTGTTTGTCTCTGTGCTTGGGAGTCGGGTGAGGGCGTTCATCCGGGGATTTTTCGGCCTTGATTGGCCATATACCCCCTTCACTCGATCTCCACATATATATTTCATTGTGGTATACTTATTTAGGTCGACCGACGACGTTTCTCTATCTTTGATCCCCTTGGTCCATGTTGTAGATCAAGAGGAGACCGGATATGGCGTAAGGCACCGATTATGAGTGTCCTCACCCCTCCCTTGGGGCGTGGGGGACGCCTACGACGTGTGTGGGGCCTCCATGTGTCCTTGGGACATGGGGGGGGGGGGTTGGAGCCCATTGGGGTCCTCCCGTCCTCTCTTCAATGACTTCCGAGCGGTAACAACGCTCTGAGAAGGGGGGTGAAGCCGGTTCGGACCCCCGTGGCCATCTTGGGGTCACTTGGGGTGTGTATCTATGTGCCGCCAAGCCGCCATTGGCTGATATCATACTCTCCCATCCACCTGGCCTAACCCGATGTGATAGTGTGATAGGTTTGGCCATCCCGGCTATGAGCGGCCATATTCAGTACCAAGGCGCCGCCAGCTGAGATTTATATATCAGAATATCAGGAATCAACAGGGTTTTTTTATCATAATGTTTCCGTAATTTTTCCGCCTTTCGTTCTGATTGTCAATGTATCGGCGACTGTCAGTTGGCTCGCAATTTTGCGGTAACCGATTGGTTAACTGTTGTTTACAGATATTTTGGCGGAAACCCCGATGAAGGGTCAGATTTCATCAGTAAAGGGTTCGTTGCTTCCGCAATTTTCATGATATACTTTCGCAAAATTAATCCGATTTTTTCAGACTTTCAGAATCGGATTTTCGACTTCGACATCGCCGCACTTGATATGATGAATCTCGAGTGGCCATACATTTTTCCCCGATCACGAATCAGCCTTCTTTTTGTTATATCCCTCATTTTTCTTGGAGATATGGTCGAAACAAAAGTGATTCGTGAGGCCACTTTGAAGAATCATATCTGCGGCTCAGGGCGAGGTATACCAATTTCGAGAATTGGGTTGGAACCGCCTTGGTCTCAACTTAATTTAGGAAGCATCAAAAGCCTTTGGTGTGTACACATGCCTGGTATAGCAAGGGATAATGGTCAAGAGGGTAGAAAGTGATATATAACTCTTGGACCGTGCAACCGAATATTTTTTTGCGACTTTCGAGTGTACCGCATGAGTGTTGGGGTTGCATAGCAATTTTCCTTGGGTTCCTACATATTTTTAACGTGACGTTATGTCCATGGAGGGACATGGCATATCATGGTGGGAGCCACTTTTTGAGGGTATGTGTTATATGCATGGTATGTGCTTCGATATGCTCACGCCCATGTTATATATCTCCGTTTGTAGGAAGATATATGGAGTCAGACGTGGCAAGGGCTTCGCCTATGTCCCAATGGTGAACTCCATAGCGCTAGACTAAGTCTACCGCTGATATAGTGCAAGTGGGAGGGCTTACGGAGCGACCCACAAGCGCCATTATCAATTTTCCCATTTTCGTGGTGCGTGTTGGGAGGAGGTTCGAAGGTGTCCCTATGCGTCCATGTGGGGATCCAAGTGGGGGGATTGTTTGCAAATAGTCCGAAGCAATTGTGTTTTGATTCATAGGTTGATACCATGGGTGAGCGAAGTTATATACTATTGTAGTTATCTTCAATTTGGCATCGTTTGCATGTTTTTGACCTCATTTTATGCTCATTTTTGTGTTTTATGTACTCAACTGGTCGGCTAACAGTAAAGTGCCTAGAGATCCGTGGACTATGGTATGTTGCTTATATGTTGGCATATGCTTCGGTGTTGTACCTCACCACATGCCAGATCACGTGGTAACTTTGGCTTGGTACACGAGGCCTCACAAAATTAGGTCTCAAATTCATGAGTTGACTTGTGAAGCATGTCATGTACATAACCGGACGGGTTTCGGAGCCAATGATGGGATATTCTTGGGCATGGACTTTTGGTCTATATCACCCTTGTATACCAGTTTCCGGTTTGACACATGCATGGTGCATTTGGATATTTGCCGTATGCATTTTTGAGTATATAATTGACTTTTGGGCATAATGGTGTGATTTGCCTGATTTTGCCATGTTGTGAGGTCATCTTCATGGGGCAGTTCTCCAAGCCCATTCGACTCCAAGTCCAATCAAGGCTATGTCAGGGTAGGGCATGGTCCTGAGTGCCACTCCAGGCCATGACACGCAGTAAGAAAAAGTGCTTTTCCAATGCTTTGAGGCATACTCTAGTTGTATTAGAGATGCACTGAGAATCCAGGCATTTCTATCTTAGTATTGGTCCCACCAAATCTGGTGATAACACTTTTTGACCTATGGAACCAAACACCCAATCAGGATATGGAGTGGACCCCTTAATCCCCTTTCAATGTGAGGCAAATCATCTTTTCCTGAGTTGACTGCGAACTGACATATCCAGGGCAAAGCCTATGAATTTATCTATGTTTTTCCATGAACTCTTAGCTATCCTAGTGGTATGCACCCTAGGGGGCTGGGCACCTCTTTTTGAGAGGTCCTGGGTTCAATTCCTGGTCAGCCTAGCTAAGTAGGAAGATCCCATGTGACATGGCAGTGACCTCATCGCCACATGCCCTTCCACCTCAGCACATATGGGACCCAAAACAAAGAGTGCACATCTCCTGAGATGGCACCATGAAGATAGAGTGACCATGGGGCAGTTTTCCAACTCTTTTTCCAAAACATTTCAGCTATCTTTGGGAATATGCAATCCGATTTGACCTGAGTTGCAGTTTCTCTGAATATCCTTTCATCTTTCACTATGTACACTGCAGCCCTTCATGCTTTGATCCTGATTCTCTTCTCCTTGCACACCTCTGGCTTGGGCTATCCTGGATTTACTGTATTTCAGCAAACAAAAGCTTTTCATCTCCAAAAACAAGCAGCAGGAAACCCTACACCAGCAGCAAGCAGCAGGAGAGACAAAAACACAGTGTTGAAACCACTATAAACTTTTCTGGTAGCAGAGGCAGACTGTCTCTGCGCACCGGCAGCAACCCCGCGCCGTACATCCAGTGCGCCGAGCAGTCACATATAAGCAGAAGGGCGAACGAAGATGGACACAAGGAAGGAGGACGCCGACGTGAAGACAGCGCCAGCGCCTGAGGCACCGGCAAGGCCAGCACCTGGGGAACCTGGACCTGGACCTAGCGGCGCTGTACCTTCGGAGCCCTTACATGGGCCAGTGGAAGTGGCTGAGGACTCGTTGGATGGACTCCAGACGGCCTTCAGGGCCCTCTCAGTCGAAGAGGTGGTCACTCAGCCTGTGAAGAGGAAGAGAGAGAGCGAGAAGGATGCTGGAGACGAAGCAGATGAAGGAGAGGAACAAGGGCAAGACCTGACGAATGACCCTACCTTCGAAGGCGCACCAAGCGCTTCTGGCCTCCACGCATCACCCTCTCCTATAACCACCACACTCCCAATTCCACACCCAGCCGCTGCAACATCCACTCCCATAACCAACCCGCCTATGGCAGAGGGCACAGGCTTTACTGGCATGCCTCCCTACCCCGCCTATGGTATGGGCCCACCTACCACTGCGCTCCCTGAGGTAACTACTGCCAGTGAGCCGGTGGCTTCCAGCTCTGCGCCGCGATGGTATGCGGCTGAATATCCCCATCCACTACCCGCTACTGGAACCTATGTGGATGTTCCTGGGTATGCACCTGGGTATGCAACCTTGAGTGGGTTGAGGAGAGCACCTGAGTCTCTTGGAGGCAGGAGTACAGGATCGGGGAGATCCTCCAACAGATCCCTGACGCGCTCGGAGATCAACGAGGTGCTCCGAGGAGCCACTTCAAAAATCGTGGGCGACCTCACTCAAGAGATCCGAGAGAAACTGGAGCCCCTGATGATACCGCCCCAAGCGTCACCTACCACGGTGGGAATGTCACCCCACCGAGTACAGGCCAACCACCTGGCGGCAGGGTTGACAAACACCCTGGGGAGCCTGAGGAGCCGACCAATGCCGACTCCTGCAGCTATACCGAGAAGTCCTTTCGTACCGAGAACGGCCCAGCCGCCCTACAGCCACGTGACGAACTCTACGAGGGCCGAGCTGGACCGGCTGGGGCTGACAGCCTTAAGGGCAATGGTGGACGTGGAGCCTTATGGCTCTAGTGATCTAGGCGGAGACCCCTCCGATGATGAGCCGCCGTCGATGACTTCTACTTCGCCCTCGGAGGACGATGACCCGGAGGACCCCGAGGACCCAAAGGGGAAGAAGAAGAAGAAGAAGAAGAAGAAGACCCGACGCCCTGAGGGACGCAGGTCTCAGGAGGCGAAGGCTATTGCCACCTCCAAGATCGTGGTGAACCTGCCTGAGTTCACAGGCAAGGACCTCAGCGAGTTCGCTGAGAATTTTGGCCGGTTTCTCGGAGTGACCGGCCAAACCCACGCTAGTGGGCGAGTCAAGTGCGATCTGCTCCTGCAGTGCTGCAAGACCAAGTACCTGGAGAAGCAGGTCAGGCAGATCGTGACTTACTCCGCCACCTTTGCCGATGTGTTGGTTGCCCTGGAGAGGCAGTACCCGACCTACGAAACCGACCTCTCCATCAGGGCCGAGATCCAGAACCTGCCCGTGCTGCCCAACAACCCCAAACCTGGCAGGGTCTCTGAGCTGTTGGCTGACCTGGATCACTGGGCTGGACGACTGACGCTTGGTTCCTACAGCAGCGACGACCTGCTGTTCTGGTTGGTGGCCAAGCTCTCTCGAGAGCTATGGGACGAGTGCCGTTCGACGGCGGAGCGCAAGGCTAGATCCCTCCGCTACGAGGATCTATGCGTGCTACTCCTGGAGCTGGCGCTGGAGAAGGAGAGCGACCAGCACTTGAACAATTACCGTCCTGGAGGAGGAGGTTCTGGAGGCCATGGCAAAGGGTACCAAGGGTCCCGACCTCGGCAGGGGACTACCGCCAAACACGCCCACGCCCGTATCATGGAGACCGTTAAGGAGCTATTCTGGTGTGATGCCAGAGACGAGCAGGGCCACCTGCAGCAAGCCCCTGACTGCGAGCAGCGAGACTGCTTCGTAGTCCAGGGGAAGCAGCAGGAGAAGAACACCGGCGCCAAAGTGAAGCTGCCGGATCATTACAGGTGCACCATCACGTGTGCATTCTGCGGGAAGCGGAAGCACTACGAGGATGAGTGCTACCATAAGCAACGCCTATCGGCAATCTTAAGGGTGAAGATCCTGGCAAAGGCTCAGGCAAAGGTGGAGGCAAAGGCAAAGGCAACGACTCCGGCAAGGGCAAGTCGAAAGGACGTGGTCAAGGGCAAGACAAGGGTCAAGGTGGACGAGGAGGAGGCGCTAACTGCCAGCCCGACAACAAGAACAAGGACAAGAACGGAGGCAACCCCAACCCTAATCCAGGGGGGAACTCCGAGCCCTCTGGAGGGCAGTCTGGTCCTACCACACGCTCACAAACGCAGGCCCAGCAAGAACAAGGAGCCAAGCGTGAGCATGAAGGTGGTGATGACGGCAACGCTAAGAAGAGGAGCCGTTTCATCAGGATGGCCCGCAAATTGCTGAACAAGGGTTCGAGGTGACCTGTCCCGCGGAGTTCTGACGGGGACGCTCTGGTGGCACCCAAGACCTGGTGTTTTGGGTACGTATCCAACTAGGGGGACGCAAATACCTGGGGGTATTGGACACTGGCGCCACCATATCTATAGTGGCCAAGAAAACTTTACCTTGTCGGAGCCTGAAGAACACCATGACCACCGCTGCTATACACATGGGGGATGGACATGTGGTGCACAGCTGCGGGGACTGTGAAGTGGAGGTACCTATGGGCTCCCGGACTATCGCCCATCGGTTCTATGTGATGGACACTGAGGCCTTCGACTTTGTACTGGCGACTGACTTCTTCGTACAGCACTCCCAGATACAATCCCTGACGCTGCCAGCGCCCTACCTCCTCTACGTGGACCACGGCAGTGGCAGAGAGTCTGTGCCACTGGAGCAGTCGGAACATACCTCGAGTTACCTGAGACTATCGAAGGAGTAGCCCTCGAACATGATGGCGGCCTCCAAAACTGACGACTATCAACTATTGGGGGAAGTCCTAGACCAAGGTCTGAAGGTGTTGGGTTACTCTCCAGAAGACCTGAGTGTGGAGTTGTTCGCCAGCGACAAGCAGCATGTACTGGACCTTTACTGCAGCAAGGGGAAGAACTGCAGCTACAAATTTTACTGGCCCTCTTTCGGGATGGCCTACGGGAACCCCAGGTTCAGTGACCTGGGGAAGGTGCTGACCAAGGTGGCCTTGGAATGTTCCCGTATGGTCCTGTGTTCCCCCGATTGGGGAGCCCATGGGGGCAACAAATACTGGCGAAACCTCCTGGACAGGCTGACTATCCGCTCTGTTCGTTTGCCTGATGAGGCCATCTACGTGCCTCTGGGACGCAAGACGCCTATTGGGAAACCCGGATGGGGGAGTATGCTGAGCGTGGTGGACGGAGGTCTTACCTCCATCCCCTGGGAGGATCTGGACCCGACTCTGGTCCAGGCTATACAACGAGAAAGCGACAGACTCGCCTTGGGTGACCTGAAGGATCGCCTACGACCTCGGGATGCTGTTGACACTACACCCGGAGGAAATGAGTACGTCGTGACTGACACCAACGCCCCCAACTCTCCCTGTCATGTACCTGTTCCTGATAGAGTCTCTGAGTGTGGACTATCTGAGCTACCTAGCTCTATCGACTCAGACGACGAAACTGAGCACGACGCCTTCTTCGTGCAGACCTGTGTGGAGGAAGTGGAGAACGCCGAGTACGTCGCCCCACTGAAACCCCTACTCTCCATGAGGGTGGAAGACCCCGTGGACGAGGAGCTGGACCCTCGATCCAGGCTAAGGGAGTATGTGGATTCAAAGAGGAAGTTGGTGGCGAAAAAGTTATGCTACGCGAAGCCTACCCGCAGCTCATGGCCACTGAAGCAAGGACGTATGGGAGACCTATCCCAATTGAAGGAGGACCTCGAACAGAAGATCACCACCTGGCAAAGGGAGGTAGATCTTAAGCTCATGAAGAGCGTGTGGGGCGCCCATGTGAGGACCCCAGAGGAGGACGACCTCTCGGAGGAATGTGTTTGTGAACCCCCTCGAGCGTGCCTATGTTGCCATCGTCCACCGGAGATGGTTGAACAAGACCTTCTATATGCCTACCAAGGGCTGAAGGACACTACCACAGGCGAAGAGTCGGTGGAGGACCACCTCCCGACGTCTATTACTCAGGGGGCAAGAAACTTACACTCTGACGAGGACATGGAGGACAGATCAAGGTATTGGACCCGCGGGTACAGAAGCTTATAAGGACCTATCTGGAGGTGTTCGGAGAACTACCCCCTCCAGCCTCATGTTACAAGCTGGTACAGATGGACCTCAAGCTGAAACCCGAGTTCGTGGGTCACAAGATCCGGAGGAGACCCTATCCAGCTCCTAAAGAGCAGGCCGACGAGATCGAGCGACAGATACAAGAATGTATCGACGCTGGCCTAGTCCTGGAGCCCAAGGACGGGGACTACCCCCTACACTGCAGCCCCTGTTTCCTGGTGGCTAAACCTGGGTCTACAGCCAAACGGCTGGTAGTGGACTACGGAGAGCTGAACAAGAAGACGCTGAACCACTCAGGGTCCATTCCAGATATGGAGTCTACCCTGGAGAAGATAGCCTCCTGCCGCTACAAGACCAAGATGGACAAGAGGAGCGGATTCTGGCAAGTGGACCTGACGCCCAACGCACAGGAACTACTGGCCTTCATCACCCCTCAGGGGAGGGTGTTCAAGTGGAAGGTCATGCCGTTTGGCGTGGCTAACGCACCCGCTCTATTCCAAGAGCTGATGAACAAGATCTTGTCCATCCTACGAAGGAGACCTAAGGTGCAGGAGCTCATATCCCATGGTGCGCAGATGGAGGCTCACATCGACGATGTATGCCTCGGGACCAATACCCGGGAGGATCACCTAATCCTCTTCGGTGAGTTCTTTGCGGTCTGCCAGGAGAACCACACACCACTCAAGCTGGAGAAGTGTGAGTTCATGCAGGAGACCATGCAGTACCTGGGGTTTGACGTTGGCTATGGGTGGTGGACCCCAGCGGCCTCTAAGGCCAAACCCCTGATGGATGTCAAGGTACGACACGAAGACCCCAAGAAAGGACTTCATGATGTACGCAGTTTCATTGGGGCGTGCAACTTCTATCGCCGCCACATCAAAAACTTCACCTACACCAGCGCCGTTCTGACGGACTTGATCAAGAAGAGTACTACTTGGCGCTGGGGCCCACAAGAGCAACAAGCGTTTGACGAGCTCAAAGACAAGGTAGCCAGCGCTAAGTGCTTGGGCGTGCCTAGGGCACAAGGGGAGATTATCCTGGTGACCGACGCCAGCAATGTGGGCGGTGGTGGAACGTTGTTCCAATGGCAAGCACTAGAGAAGGAGGAGTTCGACTCGGCCATTTCCCAATGGGCGACGGAAGGTCTCAACCGAGATGGAACCCTCAAGCACAGCTACCCTGACGACAAGTGGGTCCTAGTACCTCTGGGCCACTGGAACTGGAAGTGGAACCAGGCCAGGGGGAACTACTCCACCTATGAGCAGGAATTGCTCGCGGGTATGCTGGTGCTATCCTCATGAAAGTGCTGCCCTGGGTCGATGTTTGTGCCGGAGGGCTTGGGGCCGGCAAGACCAGTGGGGCAGGCACGCGAGGAGTCTCCCTGGACGTTGTTATTGGGGGTAGAACCGGATACTCGGACACCAACGGAGGCGAGAGCAGCAACAACTGAAGCAAGGTCCATGCTGATTGTGGTCCGGCAGAAAATCCCAGTCTATGAAGAAAATTGACGCGGATTATTCTAAATACATCTGAGTGTCCAAAACTGTCTGAAAAGATTTAAATAATCCAATTATGTAAAAATGTTTGGCCGATCTGGCCCGCGAGCGCGCGTCAGCGGCAAATGGCAATTCCAGCTAAAATAGCGGAACGCGGCGGATTTACGGGGAATGGACCGCGGAATCAAATCCGGCATATCAGAAATATATAGGAAATATCCTGAGACTGAGCTGCGAGGCGGCGATTCCGCCGAAGCAAAGAAAATGACCAAAATGTAGCCAATCTGGGCAGAATGTCTGAAAATCTGAGCAGATGGGGCTAGCCGCACTTACACCTCACAAGCACGACTGTTGGGGTGTAACCCTGTGGTCTGGCTGTGCGACCAAGAACCGGTCCGCAGTTTCCAGAAGGGTCCCCCACCTGAGAAGGCCAAGCTACGGCGCTGGTGGACCTACCTCAGTCAACTACGGCTGACGGTGCACCATATCCAGGGAGTGAAGAACGAGTGTGCCGACTACATCAGCCGCAACAACTTCGACGCCCTGATTGGTGCCCGGTCTGAAGCGCTGGCTAAGGAGGCGTTCAGCCGTATGGACGTCCACTTGGACCTCAACATGACGATGATACGCCCCCTGGATGGACTCCAACGATCGGAGTGCTTGAAGGAGTTTGGGGGTATCTACAAGCGCCTGGAGAAACGCCTTGAACCCCTCCTGGTCAACCAAGACCAGTGGAAGAGGGACAAGAGCTACCTCTGGCACGAGGACCGCATTGTGGTGCCTAGTGACAGAGTCCCAGCGTTGCTGAAGTGGACCCATGAGTCCAGCGATCATGTGGGTGCTGATCGCACCCTGAGGCTGTTCAAGCAGTGGTTCCACACTACGTGGACTGACGACCAACTGCGGAAAACCCTCCAGCCTATCGTGGACAAGTGCCCGTGCAGGTCCTGTAAACCAGGGGATATCAGGGATAGAGGTCTCTACTCGACCCTGCCCATCCCTCACTGTGCCAACAGTGTTCTATACGTGGACTACACGGAGATGCCGAAGTTCGGGGGCTATGACTTCGCCCTCGTGGTAACCTGTGGGTTGACCAGGTTTACCAGGGTGTTCCCATGTACCAAGCACATTACCGGGGAGGAGACTATCAAGATACTCCTGGAGGAGTGGTTTTGTGTCTATGGGGCGCCCAAGGAGATCAACTCCGATGAGGACGTACGAGTACGCTCAGATACCGGTTGGTACAAGAGGGTCCTGAGATCCCTCAATGTCCAGGTGTCTACGGGGATTCCCTACTCGCACACGAGCAACCCCCTATGTGAGCGACAGATCCGTGTCCTCAAAGAGAATGTAAGGATATGGTGCAAAACTGAACGCACCAGAGACTAGGTGAGACTACTCCCCGTCATATCCTTGATGATGAACTCCCAAGGGAGTTCAGCTACTGGCTACTCGCCCCATGAGCTGTTCCTAGGGCGCCCGGCATGGTTCCTACATGCCCCCTATCCAGAGGACACCCATTCTTCTGTGGGACAATGGGTCCAAGAGCAACAAGCGAAGGTGGACAAGGCCAAGGCAATGCTCCAGAGAGTGAGGGAGCGTCAGTGGAACAAGATGAACAAGCACCGAGTACCGGCCACCTACCAAGAGGGGGACTGGGTGCTGGTGCACCACAGTCGACTACCCGCCTGGCCACGCTCTACCAGCGATGACCCCTACTTCGGGCCGTACAAGATTCTATCAGTGGATGGACACCGTATCACCGTGCGGTGTTCTCCCCGTCTAGGGGGGACCCTGGTGTGCGCTGCTCAACACGTGAAGCGTTACCATGATCCTGAAGACCTCTGTGGGGAGGAGTGGTAGCTGAACGACGAGGAAATCGCCGCTCTGGACCTACAAGGGGCTGCCAGCCCTATGGAAGTTGAAGTTGAACTCCCCGACATGAACGCCGAGGAGATGGCTAAGGAGGGCTTCTACCTGGTGAAGTCTGTCCTACGCCACCGCTATCGCCAGGGTTGGCGCTTCCTCACCCTCTGGGAAGGGTTCGGAGTCGAAGAGGCCACCTGGGAGCCCTTCTCTGCATTTGTTCTACCTGAGGGACGCCTAAACTCAGTTCTGGTTGACTACTTGTCCCAGAACAACCTTGGTGAGTTGCTGAGGCTCGCTGAGACGCTTGCCTCCAAGACTAAAGCTAGGGACTGAACCTTACCCTTACCTGCCTAAGCGTATGTGTGAGTGTGCTATTCCTAAGGTCCTGAGAGCAAGCCGCAGAAGTGGTGTCCTAATTATACACAAGTCTGCACGCTTGCTAAACCTGGAGGGTTGGCTTATTGATGCCACGGGGTACGCCCCGGGTCTCCCCTCCCCTAAGCGCCCAATTTCTGTGCTGGCGCAAAACCTTTGGGGAATACCCAGCGTACTAATCCAGGTATTGTTTTCCCTACCTATCTGTCTACTACAGGGAGGGGTGGCCAAAAGCTATGAAGGCATGAAAAGGCCGTTCTGCTAAATGGCCAAAACACTGACCTAACCACTGCCACAGCCCACCAACCCTGCTAAAATTGCAGGAAACGGGTGGGACAGTGACACACGCACTACAGGTCCTACACACCCTACAGTGGCACCATCCTGGTGGGCGAGCACTGCTGCAACTGGCTCAAGCCCCCACTCAGGACTACCACTCCTACACGCACACTCTACTGGGTGTTGTTGAAGAACATGTCGTGGGTCCTAGCGATCCTCCTGTGAAGAAGACAAGAGAACACAGCGCTGCTAAGCAACTGTGGCCTAACAGGGGACGCCACAACGCGTTTCCCCTGCTAGGGCTTGGAGGGAAGAGGTGCTCTTTTTGCATGCACGGCGCAGATGTTGATGAAGTCGGACTCCCTGCTCTGCCCCAGGTAGAGGCGGAGTTACTTGTTTGTGTGATCTGCGCCCTTGTTTAGCAGGGCATGAAAAAAATGGTATGCTGCTGCACCAATCACCCTACCTGCCCACCTGTAAAGCAAAGGCAAATGAAGGGGTGTTTGCGGCGGAGGAACCAAGCCACACTCCCCGTATTATACGGTTCTCAGTCTGACCTATAATACACTGTCCGCAAACGCGCTGAAGGATCAGCTCTCCTGTCAAGCAAGCAAGCGTTAAGGGACTCCTCAGGTTCTCTTAAAGAACGTACCGAGGAGCCCCTGGGTAGCCTAAAGAAGGTTTACCGTGCGCACTTCGCGTGGCCTACCCTTTAAAGCGTGCGTGAATGCGCGAGCATGCACGAGTATTTTGGGCAAACCTGCCCATCTCAATCTCAATCACGAACTCCACCAGGGGGTGGCCCCACCTGGGCTTACTCACCTTACCTACCGCTGGAGAGTGAAGCAAGGTGAGGCGGAAAACGAAGCGCAAGCGAAATCGTCGCTATGCATCGGTGTGTATGTTCTAATCAGTGCAACAAAAAGGGAGGTTGGTGCTGTAAGAGCAGTTGTCACAGTTGTCCCGCATTGCACCGCAGGGCAGGACCGATAGCCCCCCTGTGACAACCACTCCCTGGCCGAAGGCCATCTGTTTTTTCCCTAATCTCACCTCTAATCATCTGTAATCTTTCTAATCTAGCCCTCTATCGTTTGTTAGCGCAGCTACAAGACTCGTTCACGGAGACACGAGACGAGCAATGTGTATGCGGCATACGAGACGAGCATACCTGTAGTTTATACCTGATTCATTGAAGTCTTTTCGTTCTTTCTCGAATTCTTGGATTTTTGATTCTTCTATTAGTGTGGGTGGAATCTGTATGTTTATTTGTTAATGTGTGTCTCGTCATTTTCAAGACTACGTGAGACATACGTTTATAATGCCATTATTTCTGCATTTTCCGGCGCTTCGCTAGGAGCCGCTCCTGCGCGCCGCCTTTTTATGGGTAGGAATTTCTTGATTTAAAAAATCTAGAGATGACTATAATTTATATAAAAATGTGCTTCTGATGCACAATTGGATTCTGCTCAGGTGTGTTGTCTTAGAAAAATTCTAAGCCGTCGTTTGACGGATTTTGGTGTCGTCGCTTCGCTTTTGCGTCGATTCGTCCATAATTCCACCATTCCTGCCTCTGCAGATACCCACGCGCAGCCTCGCTGAGTAGGCCGTGTTCGGGCCGAAACGCAGCAGCCTGGAGAGACTGAGCAGAACCCAAGACCCCACCAAGGGGCAATTTAATTTTTTTACAACTCCCTTCGCCCTGAGACAGGTCACAGGTCGCCAGCAGGTTTACGAGAACGCATGCGAGTGTGTATATTGTGTCTTGCGTTGGGTTTGTGTCGCGCTGCGTCTTGGAGGGAGGGATGCACATGCACATGTTTTGGCATGCTCCCAAACTTACCCAACCAAGCCACAGGAGCCCCGGCAGCGCCATGAGCGCCGAGTCTTCTGTAGGAAATGTTACAAACGGAGCAGCAAAAGAGCACCAGCCATGGTGAGCGCCCATTTTTCTGTGTGAGGGAAACTATAGGTATTTTAAAGTAGATGTGGAAACCAAGGAAAGGCCAAGAAAAAATTCCTTTTTCCTAAAATGCGACAGTGGTGGCCACCACAGCACAAGGGGGGAGTAAGAAAAAGTGCTTTTCCAATGCTTTGAGGCATACTCTAGTTGTATTAGAGATGCACTGAGAATCCAGGCTTTTCTATCTTAGTATTGGTCCCACCAAAACTGGTGATAACACATTTTGACCTATGGAACCAAACACCCAATCAGGATATGGAGTGGACCCCTTAATCCCCTTTCAATGTGAGGCAAATCATCTTTTCCTGAGTTGACTGAGAACTGACCTATCCAGGGTAGAGCCTATGAATTTATCTATGTTTTTCCATGAATTCTTAGCTATCCTAGTGGTATGCACCCTAGGGGGCTGGGCACCTCTTTTTGAGAGGTCCTGGGTTCAATTCCTGGTCAGCCTAGCTAAGTAGGAAGATCCCATGTGACATGGCAGTGACCTCATCGCCACATGCCCTGCCACCTCAGCACATATGGGACCCAAAACAAAGAGTGCACATCTCCTGAGATGGCACTATGGAGATAGAGTGACCATGGGGCAGTTTTCCAACTCTTTTCCAAAACATTTCAGCTATCTTTGTGAATATGCAATCCGATTTGACCTGAGTTGGAGTTTCTGTGAATATCCTTTCATCTTTCACTATTTACACTGCAGCCCTTCATGCTTTGAACCTGATTCCTTTCTCCTTGCACACCTCTGGCTTGGGCTATCCTGGATTTACTGTATTTCAGCAAACAAAAGCTTTTCATCTCCAAAAAAAAGCAGCAGGAAACCCTACACCAGCAGCAAGCAGCAGGAGAGACAAAAACACAGTGTTGAAACCACTATAAACTTTTCTCACGCCACCTCCCCGATTGGGCTAGGATTTAGAGGCTATGGAGTGAACACATTTTTGGGGTTTGTGTAGTGACGTTTGACACATGGCATTCAGCCATCTTTTTTGACTGGGTTCAGGGCATCATGTTGGTGAGTCAAGGGAAGGTCTTGAGTCCAGGGAATGAGGGGTCTATGGCTGAGTCTGTGTATGTTTACCTCTTTCCCCAACTTTGCTTCATTTGTGTTCATATGCCAATTTCAGGGCTTTCCTCTTTGGTGCAATTCTTGTACATGCCCGCCACCGTGGGACGACCGGTGTGCTGAACGGAAGCCCGCAGCGTGGATTGGATTGTGGATTGGGTTACTGCTGTATTTGTGGGATCTGGTTGCTGTTCAGGGTTGAAGGAGGATTTTTTTTTCTATATTTTTGGATTTTGGACCCTGGATTTTGAGAAATGCAATCGCTGATCAGTAGGAAGTCAGCAGGGGTGACAGGCGGAAGAGGCACAGCAGGGGCCGGTCCTGGTAGGGACCTTCTTTATTGGAGAGAGAGTGGCGAAAGCTCGACCAATGCCTATCCTTGAGTCAAATCATAAGACGGCAAAACCACGGCATGTCTTAATTGGATAACTCCCAAGTCACGGGCACTTAAAAAAAATGAAAGAGCCCAAGAGTCTCAGAGGATCAAAGACAACGGTCACATGGCATTGATTGCTCAATTTACCTCGTGAGGAGTATGACGAATTGAGAGAGAGAGGGAGAGTGGGGGAAAGCACCAAATCCACCGTGGGGAGAGGAGACACCATATGTTCACCTTGACCATGGAATCATGGGCACCACCAAAGTTTGAGTCACACCATGAAGACACAAATGAACCATGCATGAGTGACAAATGCAATGTCAACTCTTAGAATGAATGCATGAGACCTCAAAACCAAATATGGTGTGGCACCTCAATGGCATCCAATGGCAAGGCAACAACCAATGTATCCCACAACCAGCGGTGCGCCTACCTATGCTTCCCTTGGTCTCATCTCTCGTCCCCTTTGGAAGACACCCCATGTGACTGGTAGGTTTTGCCGTGACTACTAATACCACCATAGCAGAGATAAGGACGGTCTTCGTTTGCCCCGGAGGTACTCCCTCAACACTGCCCACAGAATCGATCAACGTACGTACTATGGCTGTCACATAGTCTTCCTCCGGCTGGATAAGTGATTCCAATTTCCACATGATAGATCTAACACTATTAGCACCAAACTGGAAGGGTATTCGATTGGCTGGCATGCATTACGGCGCGACCAAAGATGGCGCGCGCGCACACACAGCAGCAGCCAATCGATGAATCAGAAATCCAAATAATGTTAGGACAAATGCTGGCCGACCGCAGAATTGAAAAAAATGAATGCAACATCAAAAATGCAAAGACAGAACTGAAATCTGCAATCGGAATTAATTCTGGGATCGAAATCTGGGATTGGAATCAAATGCTGAGATCGCATAATAATTTACACCTGAAATGGCACACAAGAAGCAACATGAGTGTGCAAAGGAGAAGTGGGCAACAAACATGGAGTCTTGACATGGCTATGCCCTAAGTTTTACACCCCCCTCCCTGACTCAGACATCCCCGATGCTCTGACACGCCAAAGCCGGAAAACGAGGGTCAGAGCCATGGAAACGAGCACAAACAGGCATCATAGGGCGGGTGGGTGGGTGCAAAATCCACACGGGTGTGGGCATTGCATAAACATTCCCCTCCCTAGCCCTGAACACCCTGCATAGCTCAAATGCCGGTGTTTAGGCGATAAACTACCTATGCAAAGCCCCCAAACGTGCCATTGACACCCTGTAAGTGCGGCTAGCCCCATCTGCTCAGATTTTCAGACATTCTGCCCAGATTGGCTACATTTTGGTCATTTTCTTTGCTTTGGCGGAATCGCCGCCTCGCAGCTCAGTCACAGGATATTTCCTATATATTTCTGATATGCCGGATTTGATTCCGCGGTCCATTTCCCGTAAATCCGCCGCATTCCGCTATTTTAGCTGGAATCGCCATTTGCCGCTGACGCGCGCTCGCGGGCCAGATCGGCCAGACAATTTTACATAAATGGATTATTTAAATTCTTTCGGACAGTTTTGGACACTCAGATGTATTTAGAATAATTCCCCTCAATTTTCTTCATAGACTGGGATTTTCTGCCGGACCACAATCAGCATGGACCTTGCTTCTGTTGTCGCTGCTCTCGCCTCCGTTGGTGTCCGAGTGTCCGGTTCTACACCCAATACCAACATCCAGGGAGACTCCTCGCGTGCCTGCCCCACTGGTCTTGCCGGCCCCGAGCCCTCCGGCACCCACAACGACCCAGGGCAGCACTTTCATGGTAGCAGAGGCTACCTGAATGTTGTTCCTTTGGTGTCCCAACCACAGTTAGCCCCTCAGTATGGCCCCGTAGACTCCGCCAATTCCGGAGATGTAACGATCACGCTCCCGTGGTGCTGTGCGAACGAGGCCTTGGGAGGAATGCCTTGCGCAAGCCCAAATTGCCCAAGAAGGACACAAATCAGCAGCTGTGGAGGCCCAGATTACAATCAAGATCGCAGTCGAAATTGGCCATCAAGCAGCTGGAATCTCCCAGCTTACGCTAATGGCAACGCTCCGGTGGAGCTTACGGACCTGGCAGGTACTAATACTCCCTACCAATGTCCACATTTCGAGACCATCGATGCCGACATTGACGACATTGAGATGGGTGGTCCAGGTGAGGTACCTACCTATAATCAACCAGACAATTGGGCACAATGGGACAACCATTTGTCTTCAGAAGTGACCCGGAACCTTCAGAGTCTTGAGGCCCTTTGTCTATTAGCCACGTCTAAGCTGATAGGACAAGAAAGAATCGCCTCTGATTTTTTATTCGAATATTTTTTTCTCCTTCAAGAAGAAATTAAGACCAGGATGTGGTGGTGTTCTCAAGAAGATGAATCTTTTGGCATTTTCTTGCAGATCTGGGAGGCAAGCCCCTTCCCGAAGGAGAAGACCAAGGCACCGGTTGCCGGGCCCTCCGCCCCTCATCCCTCTGTTTCCATCCGCGACGATCTAGCCGCCGCGGTTGAGGAAGGAATTTTAGAGGCAGCTAGGCAGGCAAGCCTGGAAATTAGGACTGAAGGAGCTCCCCAAGTGGACTCCTGGCTGCGAACCACTGAGATTAGCGGTCCGACAGCCTGCTCAGGCCCTTCAGGACACGGTATGTACTGTCCTGCCGACTGCTCTTGCAGATTACAGCGAGATACTGAGCTCCAATTGCTCAAAGATCAAATGCAACTCATCATTCAGACGCTGGGAATTCAAGATCTTTTCAAGACCCACATGAGGTCTGAGGGCGCATCATCGGTGGAACAAACAACAGAACCGTCGGAGGAGGCGACAGAAATTTTTTCGATTGCTCCTTCGGTGGACTCTAAGACCACCGACGCAAGGATCAGCAGGACTAAGCTAAAGGAAAGGGTTACAATCTCTCGATCTCAGAGTAGATCGGTGAAGGCTAGGAATGAGGCTCAAAATGCCAAACGAACTGCCTCCCGTACTACCCTTCCTGCTGTTGATTCCAATGCAATTGCCCAGATGTTGCTCGCCCAGACCCTCGCCGGAGCTGGTGTGGCTAATGATGCCGCCAAGGTGTCTGCCATTACGGCCGGTGTTGGGCTGGATTCACTTCTAAATCCCACTTCATTGCAAATTCGTCAGGTTGCCAAGCAACCGAAGTATAATGGAAACCCCAGACGTTGGCCTCAGTTCCAACGGGAATTTAAACTGTGGGTTAAGACTCAAAAGCTCCAGGATGATCAGTTCCTGATGGCCCTCCTGGACTGCCTTGAGGGAGCGCCGGCCAACACTTGGCTCAGAACCTGGAGTGATCGTGAAGATTCAAGTTCCCCCCTTACCTTTGATGAGGTGTGGGAACAGTTGGAGGTACGTGGATCCCGGTTGCCTGAGGACCATTACCACCAGATGTTGAAGAATTTTCCCTCATTCTCTCGATTAATCTTGCACGAAGTGCAGGACAAGAGACAGCGCTTCTGGAATCTCGTAGAAGAATCTGAACATTCAGGCGAAAAATTTTCCAGTGCTGAGCTAAAAAATCTGATTTTTGACAAGATCCCCTCAGAAACCGCCGCCACCCTTCGGAATCGACAGTCCGAAGAAAAGGTCAAGACCTGGTGGGCGGAGATCGATGGCTTCGACGCCTCGGCCAACCGGTTTACCGTCAGGGAGGCACTTCAAAAGTGCTCCCCCACGTCGTTTACCAAGGTGAAATTCACTGAAAACACGTGGAAAATCAAGTTTAATGAACACGAGGATCGGGACTTGTTTGTCCAAGTCCTCAATAGGGGAGTAAGTTTCCATGGCAATCGCCTGAAGGCCAGGAACTGGGTGTTTTCGTTCACCCCGCAGGAACTGTGGGAAGAGGTTGAGAGGCTCGCTGACGCCGCCAATCAAAATTTCCATGAGGGTCTGGGGGGAAACAGGAATACCCAGCAAAACACCCAAAATGGGGCCCAAAAGGGCAACAAAAAGGTGAATGACACCCGGAATGTTCAGGATCATTGTAGCATCTGCCTTCTTCTAGGTTCTACGAACCGAGCTAAGACGCATTCTACTGCTAATCACCGATGGTCTGCTTACGATCACAAGGTGATTGGTGAAAATGTCAGTAATTCGCAGAATTCAGACAGGAATGACAGACAGGTGCATGGTGCCAAGGGGGGAAAGGGTAATCCGACCCCCTCCGGTGGGAACAAAAATACTGGAGGCCCTGGCGGGTCCCAAGGCAAAGGGAATCGGACTCCATCCGGTTCCGGTGGGCAGCCGAATGGCCAGACAGGTCCCAATGTCAACGCCGGAGGCGGAAATCGAAATCCAGGCCAAACCCCTCAATCCGGTACAAACAAAGGAAATGCTCCAGGATCACAGGGTAAAGGTAAGGGAAATCCTTCGGGAACCCCCTTCTCTGGTAAGGGCAGAGGGCGTGGCGACGGTGGTGGCCCATCATCCGGCGGCCGTGGCCGTGGACGAGGAAAGGGCAACCATCGTGTGGATCAGGTCTCAGGTGCAGACCAGGTGTCTGATGCGGATCGAGATTACGTCGAAAATGCTCTGAATCCAGCGGATGATCCGTTCCAAGATGAATGGATCGACGAAACAGGCTGTGTTCACAATGTTAACGCAGCCGCTGGAGGTCAGAACGCCTAGGGGAGCCACGAAAATCGCCCCTCCCCAGGCGATTTCAGGCATGATCCCCAAATTCCTGATCGACCATTACTTGATGTAGGGTCGCTTGTCTCCTCTCCCCTGGATCCGGCAGCGGATCCTTCTGTTGTAGTGGACGAGGTTGGTGTACAGTCCAAGCACAGGGCTCGTCAGTTTGTCACAAAGCTGTGGGTCTCTGATTGCAAGGGAAATTTCCACCTCGCCACTTGTTTGTGTGACAATGGATCAGAGGTAAATCTCCAATCCAATGCATTCTTACCCGACGACTGCGTGTTTGAGTCGCCTCATCCTGTTACCCTCGAGGGAGTTTCTGGACATTCTCTCGCAGGTGGGCAACGCGGTTGTTATATATCAACCCATTTGGTCGCTCAAGACCTTTGGGAGGAGCAAAATGTGGAAGAAGTTGTCCTTAAGGATGACTACTTCTATCGTGCTGACATAAAGTATGACCTTTATTTGGGCCATCCTTGGCTTCGTAAGAACAGGGTAGCGCCCGTAGGTCATCGTCGTTGTTTTTTGCTGGAGTCAGGTCCTTTGGAGCGTCCTGAATTTCGTTTTTTGCACGCAGGGTTTAAAAGTGCAGAAGAATTTTTGAAGCAAAAGGTGACACCAAAATTTGGTGAAGATGTCACCATTGCAGAGGTGAATGGGAGTGCCGATTACTCCCAAGAGTTAGAATGTCTTCGTAGGGACTCCCAGCCACGACGCCCTTCGCGCTGGCACTCTTCATCCTACAGAGTTGTCGACAAATGGCGCGATGCAATTTGTGAATACTTTCATGAACATCATTCCTTTTGGCCCCCGTATGATGCCTTTGCTAACCGTATGAACAAGCGCTTTGACAAGCACTTCAGCGACGCTTGGACCCACAAATGGGACAAGAAGTTGTGGATTAACCCTCCGTTTCACTTAATCCAGCAGGTCATCCATAAAATCAAGCAAGATAAAACCCAGGCAATTTTAGTTGTGCCCTTGTGGGACGACAAGCCTTGGTTTCAGGAATTACAAGACATTTGTGTTGATTACATCGAACTTCCCAGGAAGATTAAGCTGTATGCCAGGGACGACACAGGTCCCCTGCCACAGCGGTCCTGGAGTTCGCTTGCATTCCTGGTGGATGGAAAGCTTTCTGACTCTAATTCTGCCGATTCTAGTACAGATTCCTGTGTTGGTTCTGAATCTGAGGTTGAGCGTGGTACTGATGATGAATCTATTTTTTCTGATTTTTGTCCGTCAGATACCCAAGGTGATTCAACGTCCAATGGATCCGCCTCGTCTCCCTCTTCCCCAATACGGTCGACATCGAAAAGAATCTTCAGTGCACGGGCGAGGAAAAATCTCCAATCGCGCCGCAAATTCAGAGTTTTTTATGAAAAACCCCCTGTGGAAGCTTTCATGGATCCTTTCGAGGAGCTGGATCGCGAAGAGAATCTCTGGGATTTCGACACAAGACCCACCTATCTTCAAGAGGCAGTTGATACGGACCTGTTTAGGGACATCCGTAAGAAGATTCTTCCTGCCAAAGCCGAAGAAGTCGCCAAAGTTTTTTCGACAGTAATTCCTGGCGATCAGGTGGACACTGAATTGTGTTCCAAGTCAAGAGAAAAGATTTTTGAAGAACGGAAGGACACAACCCTTTCAGGGAAGTTGAGCAAAGACCCCCCTGTCCGTGGACAGTTCGGTGAAGCCTTCATCGAGCTTCGTGAAGGGTACAAGGCAAAAAAACAGCGCCCTTATGAAAATCATGGACACAAACATGAGATTCTCAGAAAAATCATCGAGAGAAATCTCAGGGAATTTGGTTGGCTTGAGGGTTGTATGACCAGCGAATGGTGCTGTTCACCCTTCACAGTCCCGAAGCCACCGCCTGCAGACCAGAACACCATTGATGGTTGGCGAATGGTTGTTGATTTTCGCAATCTCAACGCCGAAACCAAGGCGGATTCACACCCCCTTCCCCTCATTGAGGAGGAAATCGCCAAGAGGGCAAGAGGTCGTTTGTTCTCTGTGCTGGATCTCCGTCACGGCTTTCACCAAATGCCGTTGAGGAAGGACAGCAGACCTCTCACCTGTATGTGCACGCCATGTGGCCCAGTCCAATGGACCGTCATGCCCATGGGGCTGAAGAACGCCCCCTCATTTTTTCAAAGAATGATGGAGGATGTGCTGTTCACAACCCATCCTGAGCTTCGTGCCGTTGTGAGTGTGTACATAGATGACATAATCATCGCGACGGAAGGGGAGGGACTGACCGAAGCCGAGCTGATGGCCCTACATGAGAAGCAGCTGAACCAAGTTTTGGACATTCTTGACGCCAATCAGCTGATTTGTGGGCCAAAGAAGGGAAAATTGTTTTTAAAATCAGTCGAATTTTGTGGTTCTCTCCTAGAGAATGGCACTCGACGACCCAGTCCAGGGAAGCTCGTCGCTATTCAGAAGTGGAAGCGCCCTGAGACGATCACGGAGTTGAGAGGATTCCTGGGTTGTTGCAATTTTTACCACACTTTTGTGCCGAATTATGCCAAATTTGCTGCCCCCCTCACTGAATTATTGAAGGTAGGGAGAGATGCAGGCAAGGCAGGTTCAAAGGTTCGTGTCAAGTGGACTGACGAGTGCGAGGAGGCCTTCCATCACTTGAAGGCAGCCCTCTGCGAAGTCGCCACGTTGCATGTGCCCCAATTTGACCGACCCTTCTACATTAGAACCGACGCATCTAGGTACGCGATCGGAGCTGTCCTTGAACAGGTTGATGAAGCCACCGGCGATCACTACCCTCTTGCATTTTGGTCTCGGAAGCTAGCCCCACGCCAAATGCAATGGTCGCCGCGTGAGCAAGAAACGTATGCCATAATTTGCGCTCTAAAAAAGTACCAATCGTGGGTTGGCAAAAATCGAGTCGAGGTCCTGACGGATCATCGATCTCTGGAGTATTGGGCCACCGAACACATTGATACTGTCGCGAGCCCAGCTGGTCGACGGGCCAGATGGCACGAAATTCTCTCTCTGTTTGACCTCCACGTGTCGTATTTGCCTGGAAAACACAACACGGTAGCGGATGCTCTGAGCCGATGGGCTTACCCCGCCTCAGAGGGGCTGCAAAGTACCAACATCCATGGTACGGAGCAGGACCGCCATGTAATCATAGAATGGGATCAGGAAGAAAAGAAACTCATTCGACGTGCATGCATGCAGTGCGCTGTTAAACAGCACGCATTGCCGTGTCACGACATCACGGCCATCACAGATCCGGCGCATGCTCACGAGATCTGCACCAAAACGCTGAAAGTCGTGGAAAAAGTCACCGATCCCTCCTCAGGGAGTGTGAAACGGTTTGACTATACCCGACAAGTAAGTCGATTTCGGTTGATCGAGGGCATTAAACGTCGAGATCCGGCCAAAACTCCACCCCTGCCTAAGGATTCCCTGATCATCCGTGACTGGACGTCCGATTACCTGCAGGATCCCATGTTTAAAGAGGTCTTTGGAAATCTCAAATCCAAAGATGCTCACAGGGATGGGATTTTTGCTGAGTACTCGTTGGATGGGGGGAAGCTGTGGATGGAGGGTAAATTGTGTGTGCCAGACGCCCTAGCCCCCCGAGTGTTAAACTGGTGGCACAAATGGGAGTCCCCCCACGCACATGGCCGTCGACTGTGGTCGATGATTAAGCATAGGTTGTTTGGATCGAGGCTCTACACACATTGCATGAAAGTAGCAGCCGGATGTGCCCAATGTGCTGTCTCGACGCCCCCCAGCGCGAAGAAGCACGGCCATCTGAGGCCTCATCCTATTCCGGAGCGTCTCTTCAACAGAGGCACGAGTGATTTTTTCTATCTCGGTGAGCTCGATGACGAAGAGTGCCATTGGACTAACAAAAAAGTCAATGGTGTGCTCCTCATTCAGTGCCGTCATTCCGGCTACATTCAAGTGTTGCCTTGCAACATTGAGTCGATGACTGGCAAGGCTGCCGCCAAGTGGTGCGCGCAGTCCTGGATGGGAGGCTGGGACGTCCCATCCGAGGTGGTCACGGATTCAGGCAAAGAGTACACCTCCGAATGGTGGAGAGAATTGTGTGCTCGCCTTGGAATCCACCACCTCCGATGTGAAATCCACTCGCATCGAGCGCTGCCTGGCGAAAGAGCCGGCCGCTCTATAATTAATATGCTTCGTAAGGAGCTCGCGAGTGAAAAGGATTTCCATTGGATGGAAGTTCTCTTCGCATTGCTTCGCCGTTACCACAACACGCCTTTGTATCATGGCCTTTCTCCAAATGAAATTGTCTTTGGACGAAAGAAGTGTTGGTGGAACATGCCGTTGAATAATCCTCGCCCCTGTAAAGATGCTTCGCTGTTTTTGGACGAAGTCCAACGAGCAGATAAATCTGTGTCCAAAATTAATCGAGAAGCATCAAGCTGACTGGCTTTGGGTTCAAAATCAAGGTCGAAAAAACCCCCACAATTTTGAAGTCGATGATCGAGTTTGGCTTCGAAAATCCGAAACCACCCTGGACGGAGATGACAAGCTTCTTCCCTTGTGGGAGGGGCCATTCGCTGTTACAGCGCGTCTTGGTGAGAACAGGTGGAGGATTCGTGTGGATGTCAGCAGGGAAATTGACGTTTCGGGCGATCGCCTCAAGAGAGAGATCCCCTCCCCCAAGGATCGAGTTAAACCCCTTTTTTGGACTGCAAAACACTTGTCCGATCGGGTCATCGAAGGGGGGAAGTACGAACTCAAGAGGATTGTTGAAGCAAGACGTGACGCCAAGGGCGAATGGGAATTTCTGTGTGAGTGGAGGGGCTTTGATTCCAGTCACAACAACTGGGAACCAGCCCAATCTTTTGTCCATGGATACACCAAGGGGTTCATTGACTTCCTGAAGAAGCACCCCGAAATTGGCGTACTCCTGACAGATTGTTTGTCGAAACCAGACAGACAAGTGGAGAGCGACGGAAAACGACCTGTGGTGAATCGAGATCCAGCCTTTTACGGCCCTCAGCAGCCACATTCCAGGGCTGATCCGTCGATCCCCCCTCCTGCGGTCAGGCCAGCCCAGGAGCCAAATGAGGACCAAGCTTCAAGTTCGGCCGCTGATTTGCAGCGTCCAAGCCGTACCAGGGCCCGACCAGACAGGTTGGTGGTCACCTGTATTCGTGCTTGGCCGAATTGAGGAAGCCATCCTACCACATTTTGCTCAGTCCACTGTTCATTCTTTCTGTTTATGTCATGATGTGGAGAACTGCGAATGTTTGATAATTTGACGTCAATCAACTTTTCTTTGGTCTCCGTTCGGCAGACAAGGCGTAGATACGCTGACGGAGTGTGCTGCCGTGTTCAGAAAAAACCAAACTCAGGCTTAATTCAGGCAGATTCGGGGTAATCTTGTCTCTGTTGGTCTGTGCACCTTTGGAATTTGGCTACTCGTGCAGATGGAAGCAAATGTACATAATCAAAACGCTGGCCAGCGACATTCACCCCTACAGGTATCCCCTGTAGTACTGGCTGCACCAGATGCGACGCCAGGAAGTCAGATCTCACCTTCATTTGCTGTGATGCTGACGCCAAAGTCCAGATTCAGATCCAGGATCCTCAAATTTACCTTGAATTTCTCAGGTTTGTCCATCATTCTGCCACTGTTGTACGAAACCCAGACGTCAATTGTTCAGACAATCTTCAAATAGGAGCTCTAGGGACTTCTAACAGCAACCTCTGAAGTCCGTAAGCTTCGTTGTATTTTTGGCACACGCCAATGTGAGCTTAATTTGACCAGAACTGTCGAGAATGGTGAATCCAAGTGTCTTGTGGGACTCCATCGAAAGATTGGCCTTGTCCAAGTTGATTGACACCACCGCCACTGTAAATTCGGTGTCTCTCAGTTATATACTGTCAGTAAAGTGCCTTCAGCGAACCTTCGGCGCGTTACATGCCAAGGATCCAGGGCCAGCATGTCCCATCATGATGCATCATCACACGATCCACATTTTGATAGAATCTGTTACATGCCAGCGAACCAACGTGCCGGAAAGCACAATTGAGCTGAATAAACGACAATATATATTAACTTTAGTCTAAACGAAAGTGTTGGTAGTTTCAGTTGTATACATTCCGCTTCATTTCACCTTCATCTCAGGGAATTTACTCATGTTAGGACAATTTAGATTGATTTCCTTGTCATCTCCCATCATTCCTCGAAGATCTGTTTAGATCTAAGTGAACAGAAGAATATCTCTACCTTTGGTGGTTCACTTAGGGTCTGTAGACTACATGTGTATTTGTTTAACCTCTCTGTGATTGTCTCATCCCCTCAATCTCTGCTCAATTTCATTCTCATTTTTGCTGAATCTTGTGATCATCCACCAGATGCGCCAAATCTGAGCCACATGTTGTACTTTTCAGAACGAGAAAAGCGGGATAACACGATGTAGAGTTCGGCGAGGACACCGTAGCGTGCCCGCGACAGCGAAACTGTGCCAGAGCGCTGAGATGTCACTCCAATTCTTGATCCCCCCACTCAATCCACCAATAATCTACCTCATTCTCAACCAATGCATGGTTTGGTATCGATTCTCGATACGTTTACATGGTTTTTAGCCCTTGACCTAATGTTTTACTGCACGGAGGACTGTTCGTCACTTCTCATTCTGTCTCATTTCAGGTTCCTCCAGCCTGATTCAGTGCCAATTCAGCCCAAATCAGGTCAGATCAAGCAGATTTCGCCCCATCGAGGCTACATTTCTATGTTTTTCTGGGACTTACCCGCACTACGTTCTTCGTTGACGTAGCAACACACCCCAGTGTGTTTTTGGAGGGGGAGTGTAAGTGCGGCTAGCCCCATCTGCTCAGATTTTCAGACATTCTGCCCAGATTGGCTACATTTTGGTCATTTTCTTTGCTTCGGCGGAATCGCCGCCTCGCAGCTCAGTCACAGGATATTTCCTATATATTTCTGATATGCCGGATTTGATTCCGCGGTCCATTTCCCGTAAATCCGCCGCATTCCGCTATTTTAGCTGGAATCGCCATTTGCCGCTGACGCGCGCTCGCGGGCCAGATCGGCCAGACAATTTTACATAAATGGATTATTTAAATTCTTTCGGACAGTTTTGGACACTCAGATGTATTTAGAATAATTCCCCTCAATTTTCTTCATAGACTGGGATTTTCTGCCGGACCACAATCAGCATGGACCTTGCTTCTGTTGTCGCTGCTCTCGCCTCCGTTGGTGTCCGAGTGTCCGGTTCTACACCCAATAACAACATCCAGGGAGACTCCTCGCGTGCCTGCCCCACTGGTCTTGCCGGCCCCGAGCCCTCCGGCACCCACAACGACCCAGGGCAGCACTTTCACACCCACCTCCCTAGCTGCTAATTCCCGGCGACAAGCCAAGCCGCAGCAAAACAATGCCACCCAATGGCGCGAAGGGGAATCAACAAGCAGAATGAGAGCCATACAATGCTGAAATGCACCTTGAGGTCACCAAAGTCAATAAATGGAGGAATTGGGGAGAAAAATGTTTTTTTGCAGAAGAAAATTTTTTTTCCGAAAAAACATTTTTCATCTCCGAAACTTTTTTTTTCACCAAATATTATGTCATTGGGGACCCGGCTGGAAGCAGAAAAGAAACGGATGCCTTGGTTGCATCCGGAATGAGTTTTCGAAGTGGGTAGGTACTCACGAAATCTTCCAACTCAACGATATGTCCAAAATATGGCAAAAACACGGTTTTTGACCCTAGCTAACCCTACCCTAAAAACCTTTTTTAGGAGGGTCTACCGGGGGCTGCTGGTGCAAATGTAATGCAATCTGACCCCACGGTTGCGTTGAGCATGCCAAAAAAAGGTAGAGGATCTGTTCGGAACTTCGCCAGGTGCCACCAGTTCGGAGATATGAAAAATCAAATTTTTACTAACAATAGTAACATTTGTTACTAAAAATAGCGAAGCAGAAAAATTGGATCTCCAAATAGGGCAACCCTCGAGGGACAGGGACCTCACCAATGCGACAAGCGTTGCAAAAGATGGTCGCGGACGCTGAGGAAACGCGAAACGGGGCGGCTGGGGAGGAGTTCTAAAAATAGAAAATTTGTTACTAAAAAAAGCACAAAAATTCTAAAAATAGAACGTGGTGACCTAAAAACAGGAACACCCATTTTTGAAAGAATAGGCGCCCCCCAAGCACAATTGTTGACCCCCATCGCGTCCGGCAAACAAAAAATAGGGGCGGGAGCTGAAACAACATAAGAATTCAATGTGTCAAGCTCAAATCTATCCCAAGTGCCCAAAGTGGCGGGCACCCCATGGAATAGGCACTAAAACACCCACAACAATACAAAACAATGGCATGGTTGCATCTGGCAACTCAAAATTAGGGGGGAGATACAAAGGGGGTGTGAGGAGGACATCACAATACAAATAGGAGGAGTAGGTCAAACAAGTGGAAAAGACATGTGGGTAAGAGAGACAACCAACATCAATCAATAGCAACGGATAAGGGCAAAGGGATCATATGGCAAAGGGTTGAAAGCATCAATGCAAAATCGCCTGAATAAAGTCTGAAGAGATGGCATTCCACTCCAACGGGGAAAATTCGATGAAAAAACTTGCTGGAGGGCCAACCTGCCAATAGTTGGTAAAAAAATGGAAAATCAACAATAATTCAGCGCAAATTTGACAAAGACACATCAATCCCTTTCCGACAGTTGTACCGAGCCCATGTGTCGTGCATATTATGCAAGAAAGAGCCTGCATAATGCCACTCAGGTTCGGGGAACCCCCGAAATTTGACTCGCCACTGTCGCTTCCCCCTAACGACACGATCCTCCAAAACACTCTCGACCACGTGGTCGTCGGTCTCAATCAACCCTTCCCTATCCGTAAAATAGTGCAAAGGCACTTTCTTGCCGTCCTTGTAAGGGACATAGGGCTTCAATCGCCGAGAAGTGAAGATCTCTTCTCTTCCTCGGATATTTACACGGTAGGTGCCCGATGAGATGCGTCTCAACACTTCACAAGGGCCTTGCCAAACCCTTTCGAGCTTGCCATGCACAGGAGGTTCTACAATACGATTACGTACCCATACACGGTCCCCTGGCTTGAACGATTGCTCCGGATGTTTGGCCAAAAATTGGGCAAACTCCTTGGCATGGAGGTCTTCAAGGCGCTTTCGGACTTCAGCACATTCGTCCAACATACGACCAAAAAATTGTCCTGCATCCTCAGCCCCATCCTGTAGGGATACGGGCAAACAATCCCCCCAACCTACAGGATCTCTCCCAAAAATAAGTTGATGTGGGGAATACCCACTGACTGGCCCCGGCAAATCGTTCAAAGCCCAAACGGCCAACGGCAAGCTTTCCACCCAGGAGTGCTTGCTGGAACCCCCACGCTGCTTAAGGTACTGCCTAAGTGAGTTTACAATACTTTGGACAGCTCGTTCAGCACGTCCGTTGCTCTGTGGTCGGTAGGCCACCGAGCTGTGTTGTTCAACTCCACTCATGGCAAACAAATCCTTCAAAAATTCGGAGTTGATAATGGACTCATTGTCACAAATGAACTCTTTGGGCAACCCAAACATATGGACGCATCGATCCAAAAAAAACGAAGCAGCACTCTTATTGTCCGATCCCTTTTCTTGACAAGGGATTGCCAATACATACCCGGTTTGACGGCAGACGATGACCATGAGATAGTCCACCTTTTTTCCAGTGGACTTCTGCAAACACTCGGGCAATTTACAAAAGTCAATTGCAAGGGATGTGAAGGGATACTGCGGAACAGGAGCAAATTCACATGTGTCGGGTTGCTTGCCACGCCTTGCCTTCGTGGTTTGACACTCATGACATTGCCCAAGAATTTTAGCAATGTCGGGTGACAGATTACGCCTACCTCTTGGCAAGTCGTAGGCAAGGCACCAAAATCTTCTATCAAACACCTCCACAGTCTTCTCCACCCGAGGGTGGCCATAAGAATGTATTGCCACCACCACGTCTTCAAAAAGAGCTGTGGGGCACACAATCTTTCCCTTGAACCGAATCTTTTTTTCGTCATCGTCCCACCTCATACCGTAATCCCAATAATTCGCGTTTGAGATGACTGGATCAGACTCAAAGTCCCAGTCAGGAAATTCATCCCGATAATGCTCAGTCCAATCCTCATAGAGACTCTCGGACTGAGGTGGTATGTTCACCTTGGACACGGCACAAATGAGTCCTTCCGACTCCGGCCAATGCGACAAATGAGTCATCCGAGCTTGAAGATGGGCTGCATAGCCAGAAAGAGTCTCACTGGACCAATTAGCTGCACATCCCTTTACAGAAGCAATAGATGCCGCAAGCTCATTTATCTCTTTGTCCTGTCTGTCCTGAATGTCCTGAGAACTTTCGGGGAAACACTGAAGAATGGAGGGGCAAAGTTGTACCCAAGCTTGATGAGTACTTAGAGTCTGCACCGTGGCATATCCAAGCCATTGGAGAGTTAAGACAGCCCCCACGGCAGTGATGGCGTTGAGAAGTCCTGAATCCAACTGGACTTGTGTGTCTCTAGCCCGCTGGGCCAAAAAATGTTCTTTTCTTTCCTTGAGTTCACGTTCTTGCTTCATGACCCCCTTTTGATCGGCATCACTGCCGTGAAAATTGGTGTCATCCGCCAATCCGGCCGGATATGCCCACCGGGACAACCCATCGGCGACGGTGTTGTCCTTGCTGGGTTTGTACACCACTTCAATGTGGTACCGGCTCAAAAATTCGTGCCACCGGCCACGCCTCCCCAAAGGCCCCGAGAGGGTACAAAGATCTTCTTTGTACCAACTCTCCAAGGACTTGTGGTCGGTGTACACCGTGACTTTTTGTCCCCTAATCCAACTTTTCAATTTTAGCAAGCAATAGACTAATGCATAAGTCTCTTGCTCGCGGGTGCTCCAAGCTCTTTGTCCCTTCCCATCCTTGCCTTCAAGCTTGCGGCTGAAAAAAGCGCAAGGCTTCCACTCCCCTTCGGGGTTTTGTTGTTCAAGGACAGCACCGACTCCATGGTCGTATGCATCCACATGGATGCGATATTCACCGCCGGGTGATGGTATGTACAACTCACACTCAGCACTGAGCGCTTCCTTCAACTGAACAAAAGCAGACTCCATCTCGGGCATCCACTGGATACAATTATGCTCCCATGGTACCCTACAACGTCCCTTACGACCATCTACCCCGGGGACACGCTCATACTTACCTTGCAGCGACGTCATCAACGGGGCTGCAATATTGGAAAATTTCATTATGTAAATTGAATACCAATTTACAACCCCCAAGAAGCCCTTCATCTGCTTTGGGGTTTTGGGCTTGGGCCAATTGCGTACCGCATCCACCTTGGAAGGGGCGGAACTACGCATTCCCCCATGCAAAACATGCCCACAATACTTGATTCTCTCCATAAAAAGATGACATTTCTCAAAGCGGGCTTTGAGATGGCATTCCTCTAACTTCTCAAATAATTTAACCACGTTTTGAAAGTGGTCTTCGAGGTATGCCTTTGAATCAAGTATTTTGCCCTTATAACAAAGCTTGGGTCGTGTCCCCGTGAGTAAATCATCGATGTAAATGTGTGTGTGAGGCTGTAGCGACTTCAAACAATCACTCATCATTCTCTGGAAAGCTTGGGGTCCTACCTTCTATGGTGAGCATTACCTGGCATACCAAGAATACCCCCCCAAAACAGCCATTTTGTCACACGCACCTAGTCGTTCCGTGTGCCCATGGGATATGAAAAAATGAGTTTAGCACCCTGAAAATAGGGGGGGGGGTCAAAAAACCATAAAGCCAATTCCATACACCCACACCTGTGTGTGGTAATCCACACATTTTGAGGTACTTGTCAGTATACTCGAAGTATTGGAGAAGTATTCTTGCCGTATACTCGGAAGTATACGGCCGTATACTCGGAAGTATACGGCCGTATACTCGGAGTATACGGAGACGTTCTACCTTCCAGCCATGCCACCATTCTCATCAACTACCCCCCCCCCTTGCAAGTACTCATGACTCTCCAACCCCAAAACAAATTGTACACACAAGAGAGCACCATATGAGCAAAGCAGAAGACCATAAGAAGCATTTTTGCTTGATGTTCCATCCGAAATGTCAAATCTGATCCACTTCTGCATGTTGTGTACACTGAATATACATACTTATGCATATTGCACAACATATCATATCACATGATATACACCTACATGTGTTTTTTTTTTTGGTAAAAAATAGCCTTTTGACAAAGTACCGTCCAACCACCAACGGGAAGCCAACGGAGGCCTCAACCGGCGACGGCAAGCAATACACAAGGAGGATGTGTATCGTGATCAATGATCCCCAAAGTGATGTGCCACAATAGGCGTTTCGGCTTTAAAACAAAGCGCTCATCAGTTCTGAAATGCTGAAATTAAAACAATTCAAGCATGCAACAAATATTTACATCGCATTTGTAATTAACAGGCCACAAATGGTACAGCGCAGACAGAAATTCACTGAGTGGGTGCATGAGCCACCGGCCGAAAAGCTGTTTCAGGCTGGGTAGCGGTCTTATAATTTCAAACAGATGAATACTTGGCACAAATGTGAGTTTACATCTCAGTTTTTGGACAGCCCTGGGCCATAGGAGCGGCAGTGAGTGATACCTGACCATCAGGACATGAACTCTGGACAGTGGACGGTCGATGGCAGGGGCCTCCACCCGTTCAGCTTGGCTGAGCGAGGCCCCTTGGGGGGCGGGGGGGGCAGCAGCAGGTGCTACAGGACCCTGTCAATGGGCTGCAGTGAAATCAGACCTGTCACGGTGCAAAATCGGGAGTTTCCACCACTCAGACCAATGTATGTACTGACGTTCGATGACAAAGTCAGGCTACCCCAGGAAGTGTAGAGCTCTAATCAGGCGGGGCCAACAAAGACGGTAGAAGGAGGGGGACCAACATTTGGTAAAAAAAAGCCTTTTGACAAAATACCCTCCAACCACCAACGAGAGGCCAACGGAGGCCTCAACCGGCGACGGCAAGCAATACACAAGGCGGATGTGTATTGTGATCAATGATCCCCAAAGTGATGTGCTTTCAAACAAAGCCCTCATCCGAATTCATCAAAATACTCTCCAAACAGAGCCCCTTCTCCTTCGGATCGACATTCCTAAACATATATGTAACAATGATTGCTGCAGAAACATGTGCCAGGCATATGTGGGCCAGTTGCCCAATGGAACCGTGCGTACAGGCGCATGCAACAGGCGCACAGCATGTAGGATTCAGCACAAATCTTTCGCCGTATACTTCGAGTATACGGCCGTATACTTCCAGGTATACGGCCGTATACTCGGAGGTATACGGCCATATACTAGTAGTATACGGTGCTCACTAGTGGCCCCAAGGACGAAAGCCATAGGCCAATAACTCATCAACAGACTCATCCGGGAGGTAATCCGTGTTGCACCCATTGTAGAAAACAATGGCATAGCGCTCCCCCCTCCATGGGGCAGGCCCGTGGTCGGCTTTGGAGTTGAAAACCACACCCGGCCAGCCCTTGTAGGCCTTCGCATCCACAACACCACCTCCATGTACATCGAACCGCCTCGGGGTCCCTTGCCTGGGACTATGGAGCACTCCACCTGTTCCAACACAGACCTCCCCACCACTATGCGCCCCGACAACGCATATGGCGGAAAGCGGAGAAGGATCCCTCATATGGCGATCGCCCGGCATTCTTTGTGAAGTATCGCATTGTACCACTTGAATGGTGGTCCAATGGAACCACCTTGGAAAATTCGCATGCGCATGTGCATTTGAAAGGCAAATTAGCTCCCTTTGCCTTTCATTGCCGCTGCACAAGCGCGCACAGCGCCAATCCTTCCCCTGCCTGCGTGTCCCTGTAGCCCCAAACTGCACATTGTGCACTTGTACACCCAAGATGTGCACCTTGCGGTACACCAACTCTCGTCATAAAGCTGCAAGGGCGGGGTTGGATGGGGGTAGTCATTGCGGCTTTGGGGGCAGGCCACGTGCTGGGGAGGCGGACTGACTGCCCTGACTCCCACTGCCCTGACTCCCAGACCCTTGGGGTGGGGCTGCACTCCGTGTGACACTATGGGCCACAATGGACCTCGCCCACTCCTCGTTGGCCTTGGCCGATTGAAGTTGCGTCTCCAACTCCTTGGCCTTGAGGTGCCAGTCATGGGCACTTGTGGTGGCATCCGCCAACCTGGTCTCCAGGTCCGCAATCCTCTTGTCCTTGGCGTCACCCTCAGCATGGGCAACCTTCAGCTCCTCCTTGAGGCAGGCATTGGCCTCCCTCAAGGAGGTCAGGGAAGTCCGGCTGAACTCGCCGATGTCTTGGGAGATGTTCAGCCGGGACTTCCCCAAGCCCGCCACAACACCGCTGACAATGTCAGCGGTGTTGGGCACATCCAGGTCCCCCAGGGCCTCTCATGTGGCACGGCGGGCAGCTGCTTCAATCGCCCCCACCCCCCCAAACCCCTCAAGCCCCCCCGAGCCAACAGCAACAGCAGCAGCAACAGACCCAGAAGGCTTGGGGGCCTTCCGGGTGGGGGTGGGTGCAGGGGTGGCCCTTGGCTCAGCGGGCTCATCATGAGCCCGCTTCAGCCCCCTCCCCCCAAGCTGTTTCCCCGCCCTCGGGGCCAACTCGGCCTGGAGGGCGAGGGAATGCTCCACGGGGACAGGCTCCGCCCAAAAACTTTGGAGCACCATAATGGAGTCCAAAAGGCCCCTTTCCTCCCCCGTGGTGCTCAAAAAAACCCGCACCTTCCCGGAGCTCTTGCTCCACACCGCAGCCCCCCAAAGGGCCTCCACAACCCCCCCCCCCCCTTTCCGACATTCGCCAATACCCTAATGGGCAGGCGAATGTCGTAAAGTGCACCACTGGCACGGACATTCAATCGGGAATAGTATCCCGTGTCCTTGCCAGTGGTGCACGCCAGGTCGGAGGGCGCACTGGCAACATCCCCCCGACCCACAGGAATGGGGTCCACCTACTCCCGACCGGAGATCACTTGCCCTACGGCAGCCTTTGGCGCCACCAACTCCACCTCGGGCTCGGCCACCACGTAATCGGTGATGCTCCGCAGTGGCCAGGGATCATACCGGACCTGAATGGGAAGAAAGGGTATAATTCTAACAAAGAACTAGGCAAAATGGATTGAAATTGGCAACAAATACTATGAGTATACGGCCGTATACCTCCGAGTATACGGCCGTATACCTCGGAGTATACGGCCGTATACTCAAAATGGGTGGGCAGGTATACGGCCGTATACTCGCGGTATACGGCCGTATACTGGGAGTATACGGCCGTATACCGTGGGTATACGGCCGTATACACAAGGTATACGGCCGTATTCCAAGACCATGGCACTGGGTGGGTGAGAGTTCTGCATGCTACACTTGCAAACGAAACGTTCCTGGTTCAAACCCCACTGCCCTCAAACATGCAAAAACATGTGTAGCCCATTGAAGAATCCTGGGAAGAAGTTGAAGAGGTTGATGATCAATTCAATTCAACTCATACTGAAAAACTGCAACCATATAGGGAGGCGCTGGAGACAGGCCAAACAAAAAAACCCACCAGTGACCCTACCTTTTGAGATAAACGGGACTTAATGAATAACAACAACACAGTTCAACCCATGCCCGGATCCCACAAATAGCTGATTGCAGATGCACCACAGCTCTTGCTTCTCCTCTTCCTCCTCCTCCAGGTCCTCATCTTCTTCTCCGGCCTTCTCCTTGCCCTTCTTTGACTTTGCCTTGGGCTTCGGCTTCGACTTCTTCTTCCTCGAAACCGTCTTGAATGGCCACCACTTCACCCAACGTTAGCTCTCTGCCAGTGCAACATCCATGAGCTGGCGCTTGTGCCCAAGTGCAAACCAATGCAAACCCCGCCAATTGTGGTATCGGTGGAAGCCAAAGCAACACCACCAATCAAACCCCGCGAAACCACCAATGAACCGGGGGGACAAGCAAGGAAAGTGCCATCTGAGCCCAGAGAAGGCAAGGGGTTAGCATGCATTTGCCGCAATGGGCACTCCTCATATGAAGGGTGACCCTCAACCCCAACTCGAAGGGGGCTAGGGGACGAATGTTCATGAACTGCAAAAAAAGTAGCCCCATCAACGGGCATGTAGAACTGCAGTGGGGCCGGACAACGACCCCATGCAACACCACTGTGTTGCGTCATTGTCTCACCCTGATTCCAAGCGCCCTCCGCACAGGCACCACACTGGCCCTCCACAGCTTGGGTGGCACACAATGGCACGTTACCACATGTAACACAAAACACTGTGGTAGCATCACTCACATCCAACAACACCTCACAACGAACTGCACCACAAGTGGCATGAGGGCCTTGAGACCCTTCGGGGGATGCAGCCGCTTTGCAGGCCCAAGGGGGAACAACAACAGGGCAAGTGTTGTTGTAGTCCAACCTGGAGGTACCAACCGAAAAGAAACCAAAAACACGGGGCCAATGGGTTTTTGTGGTAGGGCAAACACCTCCGCGATGCACAGTCAGTGCATTGCCCAACCACACATCCCCGATGTCCAATGGGGCCATTGGGGCCACCACCCAAGGGTCGGGGAGGCCCGTGTGGGATGTAACCGCAAAATCCCCAGCACAACCATCATCGGGTGTGGGGGAGAACATCGGAAACAAGCAAATAACATGGTGTTGGTCCGGGCCGGCAACATAGCTGGGGTTAATGTCACGGTGCCAACACTGTTTTTTTTCCACATCCATTGTACCGGCCTTCACCACAATAAAGGTGGTAACATTCACGACCGGACAGTTCCAACCCCAATGAGTCTCCAAGTGGGGTATGAGGACCTCCCTTGCGAAACTGTACATTGCACCCCCCTCCGTTGGAGTCATTGTGCGGTGGGTGTCACTGTCCCCTGCACGAGTCTCGGCAGGCCAATCCTCATTGAAAATATTGAGCCCCGCATCTGCCCTAAGTTCCCCATACTCATCCTGAAGCTTGTCCATCCAATTGACAGAAATGAAGCCAGATTGGGAAGCATGGCCCCATTGGGGCAATTCCTTGAGGTCGTCGACATGACGATGATCGACGACGTCAACGGGGATGGAGACACGATGGTGTTCAACACCAAAAAGGGGGGTGGTGGTGAGGGGGAAGAAAAGGGAGGGGTGCATCCCAGTACCCTTGTACCAGGTGGGGAGAGTGTGGCCCTCCAGATCGGCATGCCAGGACCATGGCGATTGGGAGTGGAGGGAGTAAAAGGGGGGCCGTGTCCTCCCAATGCCCCCGCTGCACTTGCTGGGCCTTGCACTCCCATTTGCGCCAGCCAGCAGCCACGTCCCCCGAGACATGAATCCCCGGAGAGCCATGCTGCATCTCCCGTTCCCTCAAATACAAACTCATCCCCCTATTGGGCCCCCCACAGCTTTTTTTAACATGCTCCACGACAGCGCGGGCATCCGAATCATGGAGCTGCAACACAATAGCTTGCAGATTAGGGTTGTTGTCAAAAAACGACAACGAAGGGTCAGTGAGGCTGTGGGGTTGGGCAACGCCGGGGTGCGCTAGCTTCACCAGGGCCACAGGGGTGTGCAAGGTGGACCAAGCACAATTCTCAAGAGAAGGCCAAGACACGGTGCGTGTGCTGTCGGGGCTGTAAACACCTCTGTGCACTGCGCGGAGAGCTACGGCATCGGCCCACTTCTTCAACAAGGCATGAGTCCCCGCATCAGTCATGGTGGCAGAAAAAGAGGGCCTGGGAGAGCAAGAAGCAACATAATATGGATTGGAATGGACACATATGGAGACATACATTGCAATCTTGAGTGAAGTATGAGCCTAGATTGGTTTCAAGTGGTGTGCAATTGTGGGGCAAAGGCAAAGAATGCAACAGGATGGGCACAAAAGGCAAAACAATGGAATATTTCAACTTGAAACAACCACGTGGTGCAAACAAATACCCCCAGTATACGGCCGTATACTCTAAGTATACGGCCGTATACTCCAGAGTATACGGCCGTATACTGAGGTATTGGAGCCTTGAGTATACGGCCGTATATCCCAAGAGCCGAAAATGGGGTATTTTCAAACACAACATTGATCATCACAATCGGCAAACTAGAGGGATTCCCCAACCCACCTATGCATGCATTGCGCATTATACATTCGTACCCACCTGTACATGCCACATACCCCTTTCTCCCAAAACCACCTTTTTTACCCGTATACTCCCAGGTATTCCTGGTATGCCAGGTTATGCTCACCATATCACCCCCATGGGCAGGACCCTCCACTCAAATACCCAAAAAGGAGTACAGAAGGCAGTGTATTGCCTACAGCACTCACTAAGAGGCATTTGGTGGAACCCATCCTCGAGGTTTAGGAGGGTCCAGAGCTGGTTTCCAGCCTGTTGGACAAACAAGTCATCGATTACCGGCAACGGGAACTCGCAGCCGCGGAGTTGCGTGTTCACGTACCGATAATCAATGACGAGTCGCCATTTATTTGTGCCAGGCTTTGGCACAAGAAACCCCCGGCTGACCCGATGGGATTGGGTGGGCACAATCCAGGCCTTTTCTTGAAACTCTTTTTTTTTTCACGCATGGCCTCTTCCCTAAGGCCAACTGCACGAATGGGCTTGTCAGCCTTCGGCTTAGCATCCGGAATTGGCTCCAAGACACAAATCCCATTGGGACCCCGTTTGTCCATGTTTTTTTCAATCTCGGACCAATGATTACCTCCTTCCTTGAACACGGTATCTTTGAATCGGTTGTAAATCCAATCCCTATACTCTTGGCAATGTGGATGTTCAGCATCCGCCTCAATCACAGAACGCACACACCTATCCCTCGTCCTGAATATGGTAACTGGATCACCTGAGATACCTGAAAGAAACAAAGGGCGATCATTCGCCTTGAGAGACAAAGTTTGAAACTCCTCTGAAGTCAACTCTCTGGGAGAGGCATGTTCTAAATCTTTACTCCAATCAGAGATCCTGTCTTGAAGTGAGACCTTTTTTGTTCTCCGATGCACAAACGAGCCCTTTGAAATTCGAGGCTCACACACTTCAGGAAGATCAGAGGGAGGGAAAAGGACTACCACACTTTTGTTCAATGCATACTCTTTCAACCAGCCGATCCAGAGATTGCTCTTGTTCCTGAGCTCTTAACTTGGTCATGGAATCATTTTCTTGAGACATGACTGGTGAGCAAGGGAGAATGGAATCAAGAATGGAATCATGTTCTTGAGACATGACTGCTGAGCGAGGGGGAATGGAATTTAGAATGGAATCGGGCGGCAAGGGTATAAGCCCTCTAGCCGCAGCTGAAACATGCTGGACCTTCCACGCTTTCCGACTCATCCCTACGGGTCTGCGAGGGGAGGTGACACATGGGGGCGCATGAGATTTCATTTTCGTTGAGGCTTCCCAAAAATTCTTGGACCAAGCTGTCGAGCGACGACCCGGCCGGTTCCGATGATCTTGAGGAGGGGGATCAACATGTGATTTCTTGAAATCCGTTTGTCCCAACCCTTCTTGATCAGCCCCCAAGGCATCAAAAAAAATAACTCTTGCACCTTATTTCCCAGGAGAATGAGGCGTACCTCCCTCATCACGGAAACACAATGTATCGTGCAACAAATCCCACCAATCAACCGTCATTTCACCGAGTCCCCAAAACCATTCTTTGTTTTTATGGCGGGGAAGAATCATGATCCCTCGACTTCCTTCCCATATCGCTTTCTCTGCATCTTGTTGCAGAACTTTATGCGGGCACGTGACAAATATGGTGTCATCATGCCAAGGCTTGTTCAAACCTTGCGTGAATGCAGCTCCACCTTTAGGAGTGTTGACCCATACCCCGGCGCGCTTTCCGGGGCGCTTGACCTTAGTAGTCGAGCGCGGATCTGCAAATGGGTAGCGCTGGGGTTGAAATTCATCTCCAGCCCAATCCAAAATGTGGTGAAACCATTGAGGATCCAAAGAGAATCGTCCTTCCTTGATTTATGCCCTAGATATTTTGATGAAATCCTGCAGGTTTTGTAGTTGAAAACCCAAACCAAAGCAGCAAGTAGAGCAAGAACAGGATGTGGATCGAATCAATGATTGGTTTTGGAATCCAGTCTAACACAGAAGGGCTGCAGATAGACAAAGCAGGTTTATACACAAAGATTCAATCACAAATGGAGAATACAAAAGATTTTATATGAAAATTGGTCTGACTCTTGCCTCAGAGATAGCATTAGGCACTTCATGTGCACTCTTTTGGGTGAAATGGTGCTGGTTAGGAATGTGGGGCATAGATGTCAGGACCACACAGAAAATGACTTGGCCAAGCAACTGAATTCAGAAACAGTTACAAAGTAGGACCACAATAAGTGGTAGAAACAATTGAGTATAGGGGTCTTGGGGTGGGAGACCACTAGGCTTAACCTCCAAGGCCTAAAGCATGAAATGCCTATTTTATTTCGGTATATCCCCCATTAAGGAAGGTACCTCCGCTCAGTTGAGTGGTAGGGGTGACCTTCATGGGGGGCTAGGGTCACAACCCTAGTTACTTTGAAAAAGTGTACTTTAGGCAACAAAAGAGAGATAAAAACACTTAAGTTTGTCTTAGCATCAACAAAAGGGTTTTAGGGGGGCTTGGCCTGGATCAAGCCCTCCAAGAAAGACATGGCAGTGACTTTTTCTTACTCCCCCCTGGAGTACTAGTTAGCTAAGCTAGTAGGACCAAGGAAAAAGGCTCAAAAATTCCCAAAATTACCTCAGAAAATGCATTAAACTTACCAAAAACATCCTCATCAGTTCATAGAAGCGTATCACACTGTAGGTACCCTTGAAAAACAGTGCAATGTACCGTGAATGATGTCCCTTCGATGGGGCATTCCTCAAAAATCGCCGGCGTGCGACGAAAACTTTTGGAAAAAGTTTGGGTGCAGTGGGGTTTGAACCCAGGACTCCCTCCCTAGAGTACATGTGCTTGCCCACTGGGGTACAGTCGAACGCTCTAATGCGGACGGCTATCGCTGTATAAACAGCGTTTTAGTAAACGTCCTGACCAAGGGCCAGGGCGGAGCAATACTCCCAATGGAGGACACAAACCTCCAGGAGCTGGAAAAAATAGAAAATGTAACCGACAGGGAGTGATTCCTGCGGTTTAGCGGAAGGGGTTGCGATTTAGCAAGTAAAATCGTTAAAAATCGACGAAACCACGCCGGAAATGGTCATTTTTACACATTACTCAAAGTCGCAGACAAGCGCAAAGGAAGTGGACTTCAAAAACAGGGTTGCGCAAGCGTAAACGGCTTTTGAAAAAGAAGGTATGAGCCGTAGTTTTTAAAGTTCTAAAGGAAATTTTTGGACAGTTGCATCAAAATTTTCATAAACTTCAGAGAAAAGTATTCAAATTCAACCCACACAACAGAGCAGGTCAACAACCCACCTCTCAGGTATGTCAGTGTCATCTCACACGTACGTATTGCGTCCGTGTTGGTTGTTTCGTCAAAACGTTAGGGTTGTCAACGCTGTGTTCGTTGGGGGTTCCGGTGTTCCTTCCTCGTGCTCTGCACAGGTCAAAACAGGAATGAAAGGTATGCGATGCGAATGGAGCGCGCAGCGCGCACGTAGGGTTAGAATATGCGCTGTGCCCGCGATGCATGTGCCTAATCGAGGCATTCACACGCTGTGACGCTTTCCCTGTACTGAAGCGGTACCCAGAACCCCATGGCTAGGTTACGGCATACAACCAGTCTCCGGTCCACTAACCCCAAGTACGGAAGGGAAGACCGGTCTCCGGTCCACTAACCCCATGTACGGTAGGCGCCCGTTGACGCCCGGTGCGAGCCCGGCGGGAGCGTGTTCCGTGCCGTAAAGCCCCGCATCGGCAACCGATGCACCGCCAGCGGAGATTTGCATATCAGAATATCAGGAATCAACAGGGTTTTATTTCCATATTGTTTCCGTCAATTTTTACGCTTCCGTTCTGATATTCACTGTTTTGACTGCTGGCGGTTGGATCGCGACTTTACCATAACCGCCAGTTTAACTGTAATTAATGGAAATTTTAACGCTATCCGTCATGAAGGCTCCAAAGTCGTCAGGAACTGCATGGATGCTTCCGCAATTTTCATATCTTACACTCGCAACCTTAATCCGAATTTTTCAGGATGTCGAAATCGGATTTTTGACTTCGACATCCCCGCACTTGATTTGACCTCTTTCGAGTGGACCTACGTGCTTCCCTATGCACGAATCAACTTTCCTTTCCTCTTGCCCTCCATTTGTCTTAAAGATATGGGCAAAACAAAGTTGATTCGTGAGGCCACTTGTGAAGGTCATATTTCGTGCCGCTTGCGAGGAATGACAATAAGGAAACGTGGGATGTATTCACAATACTCCCGACGTAATTTAGAAAGCATCATATGCCTTGCGTTTCCACACGTGCGCGCTAGTGTAATGGATCATGGTCAAGAGGGTAGAGTTTGCGTTATAACTCTTTGGCCATGACATTGCGTGCGTTAAGGTAACTTTCGAGTGTAGCGCGCAAGTGTTGGTGTTGCATAGGAACTCTCCTTGAGTTCCTATGAGCGATTGACACAAAGTTATGCCCTTGGAGGGGCATGACATATCGTGGGCGGAGCTACCTTTTTGGGCAATATGTGGTATGTGCCATGTGTTGTGTGCGTGTTGGCGGGTCCATCACTCCAAGCCGAACCCGCCAATGGACCTCATATTGTGTAAGCCCCTTCTCCATACTCCCCACGATCAATTGCAAGGCTAACCTTCGTGAAGGGAAGCTTGTGTGGTGATCCCGAAGCGATGCGTTGGGAGCAAGGTGTGTATTTTGCAATTTTCCATATTTTCATGTGCCCACTTGGGAAGTAGCGCTCGTAACCTTTCAAGGCGCCCCAAGTGGAGCACATATGTGGAATCGAAGGTTATTGGTGTCAAGTCATTGTGTTTAGAAGGATTAGTTAATTGCACGATCCAAGCCGAAGATATTATAATATAATTGTGCACCTTTCAATGCACTTTTGTGTGTCTTTGTGCCAATTTTGCCGTTTTTGGCCCGTCATGATGTCAAGTGGCGACCTTGTATTTCAACGTTGCGCTCAATTGACATCATGACCCAAGTATGATATGAGGGTACATACTTCGGTGCCCAACATATCTTGGGCCCGGCGAATAACTCCTCTTGGGCTTGGCACACCGTGGCCGCCATGTTGGCAATTTGGGACTATCCCAAATCATGGGCTCACTTGGCGACCCTGCCATTCCCAATACCGGAGGAGTTGGGCGACGCCCAAAAGATATGTTGGACACATATGACTTGATACCAATCCTATGGCACGCTCCGGTCCGAGTCGGGCATGTGCCTTATTTGCCCTACCCATGAGTGTGCGCATTTTTGACCATTTTGAGCAACTTTCCACTTTTGTTGCCCGCCGTGCACTATGTTGAGCCCACCCGTGCACGCCGGACGCATGGACCAATGGACCATATATGACGTGGGTGTTATGCATATTGGTCCCCATGGTTCACACACCACGTGGGCGAAGCGGAGCAACCTTCGTTAAGGCGCTAGCCCAAAGTGAGTGTGGGCAATTTTGCCATTTTGGCATTTGTGGACCCAATTGGGATTGTCACCACGCCGAGTGACATGGAGATCTTTGAGAGCCAAGGGCAAGGGAGTCTCAGTTGGCCTCCCGATGGATCGCGTATGGAATGGCGGATCTGATCTCCAAGCCGGCGTGGAGATATACTATTGGGAGCGCCCCGAATTTTGGCTCATTTCAGGCAGCCAAAATGACCCCACTTTGGGACCCCAATTTCCCCCTTCCGTGTGGTCATTTGGCGGCCCCATTCCTCTAAGCCCATAAGGAGCCCGGACCTAATTTCAAGTTGTACACTCAGATTTGAGTCCTAGGTCCTGCCTCCTACCCTGTGGGCCATTGGCCTTACCTTGGCCGGGCGAGCCACGCGTGGGAATGACGCCAATTTTGGTTATTTTGGCATCATGACCCCACTTGACTCATCCGTGTTGCCCTGATGCCGGGACCTCAGAGGGAACCAGGGTGGGTGAGGGCTCCAGGGAGTTCGTAGTCGAAGGGCATAAGGTCAGTTGCCTCGTCCCTACCTCTGGTGGGTCCGGACGAGAGGTCAATTTTGGGGATTTTTGAGTTGATTTCAGTTTGGGCTGAAACAGCCCATTTTCAGCTACCAACTCCTGGGTGATAATGGCGGGGCCATATCTCTGGCTCAGAGAGGAGTTGGGACCTGCCGCTAAGGGAGCATGGGGAGCCACTGTCGGTTGACCTCGGAGCCCTTGGTTCCTAGGAACTCGCCTGTGGCTAGGCGGGACACCTCTCCCATTGGCAGGGTTTCAGGGTCCGGACTGAGCAGGGCATGGGTTGAGTTTGAGCCCCCGCCCCCATCAGCCACTGAGAGGGTCGGACCTGGGATTGGGATACGAGTTGGGACTGAGTGTCTATGGTCCTGTGATGCCCTTACCCCAGTCCAGTCTTAACCCCATGTGTACATATCCTGATGTGTTGTTGTACATACTTTTGTTCCCTCTTTGCAGAGTGGCAAGGATTCTGAAACGCTTTGTCACATGACACGAGCGTATTGATGCCCTTGTGAGCGTAGTGCTTTGCCTGCCTGCTCACCTGTGCGTGTCGGCGCAGCGTCCCGTGGCCGGCCCCCCACGGGAACGCGTCAAAAGCGTTTCACAGCCGCGGGGTTACCCAGCCCTCGCGTGCCACTCGGGGCCACCAACCCCGAGCAGCGCGTCGCAGCAGCTCGCAGCTCGCAGCTCGCAGCGCAGCGCAGCAGCTCGCAGCGCAGCGCAGCGGCTCGCAGCGCCGCCCAGCGACAGCGCCGAGTTCGTCACGGAGCCCGCAGCGCCGTCTAGAGCATCGCCCTGACCGCGCAGCGACCGTGAAAGAGGTGCACAGACCAGGACTCCTGCATCAGCCCCATCGGCCGACCCGGAGTCCCATCGGCCGACCAGCAAGGCCGCGTCAACCACCTCCACAACCACCGGCTGACCAGCACCAGCCGCACTCCCAATCCAGTGCTGCAGCACCCGCCTCAACAACCACCACCAGTTCGTTGAGTTGAACGAGTGCACACCAAGGACCTCAAGACCAACTACGCCCCCGCTGCCATGGTGAATTGGCAAGAAGCGGGTAGGACGTGGCCGCGGCCCCACCCCCATGCGGCACGCCTGCTGCGTGGGTTGGTCTGGGACCAGGACTACCGCCACAGCCACCCCCAGTGTGAAGGCGGCATGCCCGGGAGCTTCGAGCTCCGCGAGGACATGGGGGAGGACCGCCTGCGGGCAGTGGAGGAGTGGCTGCGGGCGGAAGGCTACGAGTGGCGCTTCCGCCGCAAGCGCTGGCGGACCTGGACCCGGCCGGACAGGCCCGGCGAAGGGCTGCGCCCCGACGGGATCGAGGAGGACGAGGACCCCAACGCCTACCCGTCGGGCGCCTCGATCAATGTCTCCCTGTGGGACATGATCGAGAAGAACTTCCCGGAACCGGGGAGCGAGCGCAGGCTGCAGGGCAGCAGCAGCGCGTCTCCGGCGAAGGAGAAGCGGTCCGCCGGGGACAAGAAGAGGGACCGGAAGTGGCGGGAGTACCAGGAGTCCCTGGCCGCCGAAGCCGCCCAAGGCGCCAAGGGCGGAACCCCAGCCCCCAGTCCCCAACGGGCGAATGGTGGTCATCACCCCGGCCACGCCACCCTTGGTGACTTCATGGAAGTCGCCAAGCAGACCAGGGCCAAGCCCCGTCCGCTGCTCCTGAGGCCCCAGCAGGCCCCAGCAGGCCCCAGCAGCGACGTGGAGTCGGCCCACCGCGGGAGGATGCCGGCCGACCAGGCCAGCTCCAGCAGCAGCGCCGCTCCCGCCCAAAGGGACGTGGCGCGCGCCTGTGAGCGCGTCTGTAGGGTGCCCTGCAACCTTCGGGTTGCCCGGCAACGGGCCACGCAGCGGAACGCTGCCGTGGAGGGCGCCGTCGGCATCGCCCATGAGGAGGCCACCGAGTGGGGCAGAGGCATGGACTACCACGCCTCGAAAGTGGCAGCCATCGCGGCCGGTCTCACGGCTGCGGCCGCCCATGAGGCAGTGGCTGCCCGGATCAGGGCAACCGACGAGGAAGCCCGCCGGACGCAGGAGGCCATTGCCTGCAAGGAGGCCGAGGTGAAGGCGCTGGAAGAGGCGCTTGCCCAAGAGAGGGCAAAGAAGGAGGCGGAGGAAAAGGCCCACGCCGAAGCAACGGCTAAGGCCCAGGAGGACGCCGCCAAGAAGGAAGCCATCGAGGCCGCGCGACGGAAGGTCGCTGAGGAGAAGGCCAAGACGGAGGCGGAGCTGGCAGCGTTGGAAGCGCAGAAGGCGCGGCTGCAGCAGGCCCGGGAAGCCGAGGCGGCTCGTGCTCGTGAGGAAGCCGAAGCGCGAGCTGCCGCAGCCACCGCCGCCGCAATGGAGGAGGCAGAGGCCAAACTCCGCCGCGAGACTCCCCCGAGAGGATCACGAGTGGTGACCCTTCGAAAGCTTTTCGAAGGGGACGCCTCCTCCAGGATGACGCTGGATGAGGCGGACGCGGGCAGTAGTGGGAGCAGTGGCCACACCGCCCATCGACGGAGGAAGGGCAAGGGGAAGACCCCCGAGAGGCCGCGGAGGCCAGCGGGTGGACACCCCCACGACAGTGACCCCTTCTTCACCGCCAGTGACGGGGATGAACGAGGCCGCCGACATCGCCAAGTGGTGGCTTGGACGGGCGGAGGCGGCGGAGACGTCCCCATGGAACCGGAAGGTGAGGATGAGGACCTCCCTCCTCCCTACCGGAGCTCGGAGTCTTCCGTGACCGAGACGCCCAGGTGGGGCGACATGGACGAAGATGACGACATGGACTTCGGCATCACGAGGAAGCGCCCATCCTCGGACCCACCGAGGCGACCCGGCGGAGACCCGCCGGGACCCCCTGGCGGAGGACCATCAGGACCCCCTGGAGGACGCCCACCAAGTGGACCCCCTGGAGGCGGACCACCGGGCGGGGGAGGACCCCCTGGACCAGGCGGACCCGGCGGAGGCCCTCCTGGAGGACCCCCTGGGGACCCCGACGACCCACCAGGGAATGGCGACCCGGATACCACCTGGCGGTGGATTGTCTACCTCCGCAGGAGAGTCCAGTTGCTCGAGCTGGAGGTAGACACGGGCAAGGGCGAGATGGCTCGCATCTCCAGGGTCGCCGCGCGCGCGCAGAAGGAGCTGGACATCGCCAGGGCCGAGACCAAGTCGCTGACCAACGTCGTCAGCGGCCTGCAGCAGAGGCTGGACGCGCTGGAAGCCCCTGGGAGCGTCGGCAGCGACCACCCACCCCTGGAGTCTGGCTCGTCGGACGACGGCTGGGGACCCGGACCAGGTCCAGGCAGACCCCACGCCCCCGGCGGAGCCCCCAGGAGTCGCCCCAGCGCCAGTGCCCCCTCTCTCACCGCCCCCTCTCACCGCAGCGCGGGCCGCCGCAACGAGCGCGTGCCGCCCGGCAGTGGCAGTGAGGAGTGGCGTGATGAGTGGCTCAGCGCGGAGTACCGCAACCGCCGTGCTCCACCGCGGACACCGGTACGCCCCCGGCGCCCCGCACCAGCCCTGGAGCCAATCCCAATGGCTGGTGGACGTTATGGTGGACTCAGGGATGAGGTCCCCAGAGGAGACGTGGAATGGGATGTCGGCGAAGGTGAGGACCTGGACCTGGACCTGGAGGAGTTCGACATCAGCCCGCCGCGTGGTGTACGACGGGAGGCCGCTGAACGCAGCCGCCAGCGCCGTGATGAGGATGCGTACATGGACGCAGTACGGACCAGGTTAGGGTACATGGAGGAACCGCGGCGTAGCCACAGGGATTCCATGGAGGAGATGGACGTGGCGGCCGTGGGAGTCCGTGGGCGAGGCCGATGGGAACCTCGGTCGACCTCGCGGCCGGCGTTCATGGTCTCTAAGGCCGCGGACGCCGCCGTGTGGGAAGACTTGAAGGACATCAAGCCCCCCATGTACGACGGCAACCCCCTCAACCTCGACCGCTTCCTGGAGAAGCTGGACGATTGGGGGCTGACCGTCACTGAAGACCTGCCTCCCGCGGATGCGGAGAGATATGTCTTCAAACGGTTCAGGTACCGCCTGCCGGAAGTGCTCGGCGAGCTATACTTCGTGGCGACCAAGGAGGGGAGAATCAAGACCCTCAAGGAAGCCAAGAAGTGGCTCAACGAGCAGGAGCGGGTGGACGCTCCGCAGGTGGCTGCCAAGCGCTGGAAGTCCATCAAGCTTGACCATGATCGACGGGAGATCCGCCTACGAGATTGGCGAGACTTCCGAGGGAAATACACCCTCTTCCGCCGAAACGTGGAGGATTGGAACGAGGGTGACGAGCAGGCTCGCCTGCTCTCCATGCTGCCGGAGGCATGGATCAAGAGGGTCACCAAGGAGGAATCCAAGCGGGCCAAGTCCGACCACACGGTCAAGATGATGCTCCCCAAAGAGTATCATACGAACGTGGTGGCTTGGACGAAGAAGAACGTCTCCCGGGATGTCAAACGGCACTCCCTGCGGAACGCTCTTCTCATCACCGTCTCGGGCGATCGCGAGAAGACCGCGATGTGGCGCCTTGACGAGTGTGAGTTGAGCGGCCAGACCATCCGTCTGCAGCCCATCCCGGCGCGGATGAGCTGCGACGAGATCCTGGAGTGGGTTGGCGAGGAAGTACTCAAGGAGTACCGAAACCTCCACCACACCCGCGGGTTGAGGTCCGGCGACCGCGACGTCAACTACGTTGGCGAGGGACCTGGCGGGGAAGCTGCCATGGACCCAGCGGGAGCCGGCGGCGATGAGACTCTCGTCGACGATGACGACGACGATGAGCCCGCCGAGGTTGCCGTTTGTGCCTTCGTGGCCAGAAACCTGAGCGCAGGGAGCAAACCGGGAAACTGGAAGCCCCTGCAGCAGGGTTGGAGGAAGCGGGAGAAGAGGGACCCTCGCCGCATTGGCGACCCTCCGCTGTCCTTTGGGGAGTTCATACGAGCTCACCCTCAGGGCTGTTTCGTGTGTTATGGGAGGAAGCGAGGCTTCAACCATGACCACCGAACATGCCCCGTCCACAAAGCCGACACGGAGGCTTACAAGAAGGCGCACGGGTCGAAGAAGCGTGCGCCCGCGGGTATCTGGGAAGCCAAGGTGGAGGTGGACAGGGACGAGCTCTCCAAGCTGGTGTCGCAGGGGACCGAGTTGACCAAGGAGATCCAGGAGATCAAGCGGAACTGGGTCCCCAGGTCGGACAACAAGAACAAGGAGAACAACCAGAACAACCAGAACAAGGACAAGGACAAGAAGCCTACTCGTAGTGAGAGGAGGAAGAAGGGCGTCAACGACGTTGAGGCCGAGGAGAACACCCCCTCTTCCACAACCGACGCCCCCTAGCGGAGCCCCTGCAGCCAAGGGCCCCAGGTAGGGCGGTCGCAGGATGGTGACGTGGGAAGCGCCGAACCATCCCAGTCGGGAGTCGATAAGCACAAGGGGACTGCCGCGGGCGGAAGGCCCGGTCCGGCGCCCAGTCGCGGAGGCGGGCCGAGGGCAAGTGAAGGCACGAACCCTTGCACCCGTTCGTCCTTCGCGACCAAGAATGTGTTTGATGTACTACAGGATCTATCCGAGAGTATCGGAGGATCACCCGGACCGCAGCTGGATGCTGCAGATGGGCAGCCTGAGCCCATTGTCCACGACCTGCACCAGTCGCTTGTTGAGCTTCTGGAACGGCCGGAGATCCTGAGTTTGCACGCCGTGCGCCGTGTCGGTCGCGAGCGGCAGTTGCATCTTAAGGTCCGTGCCCTATGCGGGGAAGTGGAAAAGGTTTTCGACGTGTTGGTCGACACGGGAGCTCAAGTCAGCTTGGTCAAGGCTGGCCTACTTCCACCAGAGTGTCTGACCGACAGTCGGAAACCTGTCAGGCTGAAGGTGGCGAACGGCCAGTACATGGTGGGAGGCACGAAGGAAGCGGCCATTGGGCTGCAGTTCGTGAACCATCGTGAGCTGAGCCGCCCAGACCTCGGCAAGGAAATCCTCCTGCACGGTCGCTTCTACGAGGCCGAGATGGACTGGGACATGATCGTCGGGTACGACTTCATGATGGAGACGGACTCCAACTCTCGTGGTTTTCGTCACCTGGGCACCATGTGGAATGCCGATGGATCCACCCCGAACGCGATCAGCTCGAAGTAGCCGCACTGGGCACTGAGCCAACTGGGCCAGCAAACCAGGAGTACGGCGTAAGGCCGGAAGTGGCGAGCCGAGTGGTCGCGGACCTGGGGGCTTCGGATCTGGCCCTGGATGCATTCTCTTCAGAAACCTCCGCCCATCTGCGGGTGTGTGAGAAGTACTGGAGCGCACAGGACTCCGCGTGGAAGAAGCACTGGGGTCCGCATCAGGGATTGATGTGGATCCATTGCCCCCGTTGGGACATTCCGAGAGCGATAGCGAAGATTCGCAAGGACCGCTCCAAGGCAGTGCTGGTTGTTCCTTTGGGATGCACCGAGGAGGAAAGTACCCGACATTGGGTAGCCTCATTGACCAACATGACCTTAAACAAGGTCGTCCTACCGGCTGGAGAGAGTGTCTATCAGGACGCTAAGGGACAGCCCATGCCACCCCAGAGATGGCCAACGGAATTCCACTATGTGGATGGGGGCCTTGATCAGGCCGACGCCACGGACTTCGTGTGTGTCAACCGCATCATAGCAGAGCCCTGGCGGCAATGCTTTGCGGTTCCCCCTGTTGACATCGAAGAATCGGATTCGGAAGACCCCCTCACTGAAGAGGAATGGGATCTGGTTCAGGGGTATATGGATCAGCCCTTTCACGACTAGGGAAACTAGCGTGAGGGCAAAGGCCAGGACAAAGCCTGGTGGGAAGTGGACTCAATCGTCTCCGGTTCCTATGACGGGAATACCTTCGTACAGAGGGTGCTGGATCACATGTCCAGCCAAGACGAGCCGCCTGGCGGTAACCCACCCACCTACGGCGATCTGTTCCGAGGCAAGACCAGAGATGGCCCTTTGGGCCACCTGGGAAGACCACCTGAGCCGAAAGCGAGCGGAGTAGCTACCCCTCAAGTAAGCTCCGTGGTTCAAGTGCCCGGAAAAGCCAAGGCGGAGTCCGATGACTGCCCCAAGATCCAGGCGTTGAGGGCCAGGCTGAAGCAGAAGTATGGCGAGACCTTCTTCAGCGGAAAACCTGTGTTCCCCCCACCGGTGCGTGGACCGTATGGCGAGGCCAAGATACGACTGAAGCAGGACCCCCGTGTGTATCGGCACCGGGACTTTGCCCTGAGGGGCGAGAGGAAGAAGGCCATGGAGAAGATCCTCCGTGACTTCATCCAGAGAGGCTGGCTCGAGCCGTGCCACTCCGAATGGGCCTCTCCGTGCTTCGTCGTCCCCAAGAAGGTTGCCGGTGAGTGGCGGCTCGTGGTCGACTACCGCGGCCTGAACGCCCAAACGCAGCACGACAGCTATACGCTGCCCCTCATTGAGGACATGCTGCAAAAGCAACACCGGCGGAGGATCTTCACGGTGATTGACCTGAAACATGGTTATCATCAGATGCCTCTCGCCGAGGAGTCCCGTGCCTGCACAGCCATGAGCACCCCACTTGGACCTCTCCAGTGGAAGGTGATGCCCATGGGCGTTACCAAAAGCAATGCGGCTTTTCAGCGGATGCTGGAGAACCTGCTTGAGCCGGTGCGCGACTGTGCGGACCCCTTCGTGGACGACGTGATCATCGCGTCCGGGGACCCCAGTATGAGCTACGAGGAGCTCCTGGAGGCACACGACCTTCTGGTTCGGCACAAACTCACGGGCAGCAGTGACAAGGCCACCATTGCGGTAAGCGAGGTGGTCTTCGCTGACCACGTAGCCGGGAACGGGCAGCGAAAGCCCATACCTGGCAAGGTGGCTGCGATTGAGCACTGGGAAAAGCTCAAAACGGTCCCTGAGCTACGGGCGTATCTGGGGTTCTGCAATTACTACTCGGGGTATATCAAAATGTATGCCGAGTATGCAGCCCCCATGACGACCATGCTCAAGGGCAACCGAGAGGAGACCAAGAAGGGGTCCAAGAAGGCTCTGGTCTGGACTGAAGAGTCCGACCGTGCCTTTGAGGGGATGAAGCAGGCGCTGCTATCCGCAGTGGGTCTGCACCTCGTGGATCCCGACCGAGGGTTCGTCCTGCGCACCGACGCTTCCGACTACGCCATTGGCGCTGTGTTGGAACAAGTGCTTGACGACGGGAGGCACGTGCCCGTGGCCTTCTGGAGCCGAGTCCTGGCGGAAGGCCAGAGACGGACGTGGACGCCCCGTGAAAAGGAGGCGTATGCCATCGTCATGGCTCTCAGGAAATGGGCTGGGTACATAGCCCTCCATCCCGTCACCGTCTGCACCGACCATCAGAGTCTGCAGTCGTGGCACAAGGAGCACGTGGACACCCCCTCAGGTCCCGCCTCCCGACGGGCTAGATGGCACGAGACCTTGGCCAAGTTCGACCTTACGGTTGTTTATATTCCTGGAAAGGATAACACCGTGGCGGACTGTCTCAGTAGGTGGGCCTATCCCGCCAGCAAGGGCATGCAGGACATCTCTGCCCATGGCGATGAGGCTGAGACCGCTGAAGCCAAGAGGATCATCGAGATGGAGTGCCTGATGGAGGAGGAGGGTGCAAAATGCTTCGTCGTCATGGCTGCGGATGCCCCCCTCGCGTCGAGGGTGAGCAGAGCGGTCAGAGTACTCGCCCCTGATGGAGCTGAGTCCGACAAGAACCTCTTCCCGGAGTCTTGCCTCCAGGACGACTGGACCGACGACTACGCCAAGTCTGAGGCCTTTGCGGCCGAGTATAGGGCTGTGACCGACCCTGACGACGGGCAGAAGTGGCCAAAGGGGCTGACCGAGGAAGATGGCAGGTGGGTGGTAAATCGGCTCCCCTGGCAGGAGCCTCCCCGGCTCCAGCTCCTGGGGAGCCTATCCCCTGCGGCTCCTAGGGAGCCAGCTCCCCTACTACGGCTCCTAGGGAGCCACTCCCCTACGGCTCCTGAGGAGCCAACTGCCCTGGGACCTGAAAATTTTGGGGGAGGAATCGGCTAGGGGAGTACAGGAGCGATTCATGCATTCAAAAGCAAGTATCCATGGGAGCCTCCCTTACGGCTCCCCCAGAGCCACTACTAAACAGCCACGAAACTGATCCGAAACGTATCCCCGGCTACAAACATAATGAACCATCGTTGAAAAGCTATCGTAAAACGAATCGTTCACATTAAGGTTTTTTTCCTCTAATTTTCTGGCATTGCGGGATCTGTAGGCTAGCCGCGGCCCGGGGATGCAGTGAAATGCGCAATTTTATACAGGAAATCGAACACATTGATGGTCAGTTTCGGAGCATGTGGCATTTTCACGCGTACCATTATTATGTGGAGTTGCACGTGCCAGATATTGCGATTACTGACTTGGACGCTCAGGAAAGCGAACTGGAGGGTCAGGGATATTTGGAGTTTCGGAGCATGTGGCATTTTCACGCGTACCATTATTATGTGGAGTTGCACGTGCCAGATATTGCGATTACTGACTTGGACGCTCAGGAAAGCGAACTGGAGGGTCAGGGATATTTGGAGTTTCGGAGCATGTGGCATTTTCACGCGTACCATTATTATGTGGAGTTGCACGTGCCAGATATTGCGATTACTGACTTGGACGCTCAGGAAAGCGAACTGGAGGGTCAGGGATATTTGGAAATCACGCTCACCTGCCAATTAATTTACAATTTGAAAGGACTTCTGCCTGCTGAACCGCAAGCCGGTAGGCCATGGGTTTTCAACGGTTATCTTGCCCTGCAGTTGTCAAATTTACTTGCAGCCGACCAATGGATACGTGAAGTACCATGCTGCCGCTCCAGGGCTGACCGCAGGCGAACAAACTGTTGCCGCGTTTGTCCTGGATAGCTGCGTAGTCGAGTCAATGAAATTGACGAAACCAAGAGGGATCTGGTGTGCCCTGCCCTGGACTGCATTTTCGGAGGGGGAATGTGTAGAGGCCTCAAGCACACAACAGCCGCCTTTGTTTCTCAGAGGAACAAGAACCAGGATAAGAATAAGAATACCCCCACGACTCTCAAGGAGATAGACGAGAGAATCAGGTGTTCAACTGCAGAGTTTGCCTTCAACCGAGTTGCACGGGGCGCTTTTGTGTCATACTGTGCAAATTGGCGCCTCTCTGTACTAGGACACGACCAGCATGTGGACGAGAGCCGTGGAGGAAGGTGGGGGAAGTTTTGAAACATCCGTGCCTCAAGTTACAGGAACACAGGGTGCACACTGTGTTGCAAACAGGGATCCCGTCGATATGGGTATTCCCATCTTCCTCTGGGTCCCCCGGGTCACAAGTAGACCCCTTTCAATTGCGTGTGGCCCACTGCTTGCATTAATCCTGTTGGCAAGTACGGCACAGATGTTTGGCAGCTGGGACACTTAGCAGACACGTATAAATCTTAGACAAGCGAACCTCAGCGCGATATTCGGTACATCGCCTAGCAAGAGTTGTGTCGAATACTTGCGCATCCCCCTTTGGGCATGGGGGCAATTGAAATGGGTGTTTGAGGTGTTGGCACTGGGTGAAATGTGTTTTGAGGGCATGGGGGGAGTTGAAAAGGGGGTTTGAGGTGTTGGCACTGGGTGAAATGAGAGGAGGATTGCGTCACTGTGTACAAATATATCCGCTGTTATGCCGTCGCTCCCCTCAAAGCAGTTTGCATCGCACTGTCATCTGGCAGGTTTTCATTCGGTGTAAACCAAAATGGGGGCCAAGGTGGCGAAACTCTTGACGGAGACCCGAACATACAATCACCAGTGAAGTGATGAGGTGGGGATGCTGATGCAGTGCAGTGATCGACCGGAATTGCTTGGGCAATCGTGCAAGTTGCCTTTCACGGTCGCGTCATCCTCGCACAGGTGGATGCAATCTTTGCGAAGCACGGACCTCAGGACTCGGATCGAATGTCACTGGAACAATCGGCCCAACTAATTCAAGAGCTGGCAGAATACATGGTCCAACAAGTATGCCCAGCGGACGTGAGGCGTTATGGCTGACGTTGTGTGTTCAAAGTCGGGAAAGCTGGACCGGACCCTATTGGTGTGGTGCTGTGTTATGGTGTTACCTTTTTGTGTAGGGCGGCTGGAAAGTCGGATTTTCCGGTCCAAATCCTGCTTTCAGCCTCGTCCGCAGTTTTGTCTGCGAGGGTTGCGAGGCCCCATAAGTGACAGGCAGAGGTGTGAGATTAGCCGAGGACAACTACTCAGCAGGCAGCACCCATGGGACCAAGGCAGATGCTGCCCCAAGGAGATATGCCAAATAGGCAACCAACTCAGAAGGATCGAGACGCCGTGATCAGCTGGAGTGCACCCCTTGAGAGAAACAGAAAACAAAACAAAACAGCAAGGAGAAGCTTAACTGCTGTTGACGATTCCACATGCCCCAGCCCCAGTCGCTTGCAGCTTGCTGCAATTTTTTGTTTTTAGTTGCAAATGCTCCAACTCACATGGCAAGTGATGCAGATGGCGACATCCTCAATCACCATATCAGCGGAGAACGAAGTCAAACGCGTGGAGGATAACATTGATGACGACGATCAGAAATACAGGTGCGCCCCTCCTCCCCCCCAAACCACCCCACATCCAACCATGCACAGCCCCCAACCCTCCAATATGCAGTTCTGAGTGCACTGAATCACCGGTTTTTGGATTTGGGTTTTGGTAACCCACTGAGGGCTCTGTCTGTTGCAGCACTCGTGCCTCGCTTGCCTGGATTGAACATAGCAGCACGAGCGGCGCGAGCCCCTTTTGCATCCATGTTCTTGCAGCAGTTCGAAGATACGATGGGCGTGGCGTGACCGGAGGCCGAGGCCTGGGGGCCGCTTGACGTGAGCCGGGGGGTGCTTATTGGCCAACGGGACTTGGGGGGGTGGCTGTTCTGGAATTTCGGGTGTCCCAAGAATGTCCCACCCAACGCGGGGCACTTGCCCAGGCTTGGGCAACGCCCGGAGTGCGGGCTTTGCTGCTGAGTCGGGGATTTGCATGACCTCAATATCTGGAGCCCCCTGGCAACGCCCATGTGTGCCCATGTGTACATTAATCAGCCCGTTGTGTCTGCCGCCCCGCCCGGCACGTTGAGGACGGTGGTGCGGGCATTGCGGGTAAACACCCCTTTGTCAGAACAACAGGAGGCGTTGCTTGCGTCATTTTCGGTGGTTGCGAATTGAGCCCATTTCTTGCAGCCGTTAATTCACTGTCATGGCATTTTGGGGTGCCTTTGGGGGTGGCAGTTGCCAGCTGCAATTTACATGTGTCAGCTGAACTAACCAAGTGCGCTGTCCGTTGCGTGGTAGCCGTGGGGCAGTGTTCTGGAGTGTTGGAATGCTCTTTTTTTCAGTGATATGTGAATACAGCCCACGAACGCAAAGACCCTTCATCTTGTGCCATGACAGGAACTGCAACAAACAGTGGAACAGTGGGCGAATGTGAAATGGGGACACAAAACACGACACTGCTACGTTGCATCCACATTTTGCAGCAACCGAAATCTGTCCAACCCCCACGGGAGTGGGGGAGGGTCTGGGACACCCACCCACCCTGGCTTCAAGCTGGGTGGGTGGGTCTTTGACATCCCCTGTTGCCATGGCCAGACTATGGCTTGAGGTGGCATGACTTGGGTGGGGCCTGGGGTTGTCTGGTGGGCTCGGCCATCGTTTTGGCAGAGTTTTCAAACCATTCGGGGGGATTTTCTGCAAAAAGTGCAAGTGATTCCATTTCACGCGGAGGGACAGTTGTGCTGAACAACAAAAAAATTAGCCACCTGCAGTTCAGGTGCCTTCCAGACCGAGCTCCACTCAATCACGTGGGAAAAAGCGAATTCCAGATTGGCTTCTGCAGATCAGTGTTGCTCTGTGCCCTGATCCAGATCTTTTGAGAGGTACACCCTGGTCTCCTTGTGTGCAGTAAAAACGAACTCCGCACGCAGTTGGACATGCTTCTACTGGGCACATCGAGTATCAAGCGTAGCACAGGCAAGAAACGAAGGCATGTTTGTTGTCTGCGTGTATGCCGTGCCTCCGGTCGGCTGCATACAGTACAGTAATGGCGCTACGTGAACGTGACGTGCACATTTCGCCGAACACAGGCCCCCGCGTGGCGCGCGTGCAAGCATAGAGGAGGAGGGCGTTGTGGAGGTTCTGGACGGAGGTGCCATTCGCAAGTTTGTGGAGGACGCCCAGGAGTTCGAAAAGGCGATGAAGGCAAAGTTCAAGTGTGTGACCATTGTATTTCTTCTCTAGCACCGAAAGTGTATTTGCTGCGTCGGTCTCGGAAGTATTGTTAGCATCCTACAGGACACGGCATACCACGTTCATTTCAACGTCATATTCTGGGTCTTAGGGAGATCGATGTCGAAAGTACTGGCTCACTCACAAGATCACAGATGGTTCCTGTAATCATGGAGCTTGCAGAGGTCTTGCCCTTACCTGCGGGCTCCCAATGCCGTCGCTTTTATGGTGGGACGATGGCACTTCTGCCGGGGCACATCATTAGAGTGCACGCTTCGGAGGGGAATTTACAGTTGGTACAGATTGCAAACGCATGATACACAGAGGCCGGCTTTATGTGGGTTCTCCCAGCGATGCGCCGGGATTCCGTGCATTGCGCAACGGCTTTGACGAACAAATTCGCAGGGGTGGCTCGTCGGTGGGGCATGTTTTCTTTGCATGCAGCCTCGTGCATAATCGGTTGCCTGGAGGCGATGTTCAGGACTTGCGGTATCGCTTCACGGAGCGACTGAGGAATCAGCATGAAATCAAGAGTTTATGTGCGAATGGATGCCACGTTTGTGCCCCGGCTACACTTCTGAGCTGTTTCCAATCCGGTCATATTTCTGCACGGGGGCTCGCATGGGCCCAACGCGTGTTCGCTCATGTCGGTTTGCTTTTCGTTGCACACAAAGTTGGATAGGTGGGCGCGTGTTGCGTGATGCCAGCCAACCGGCACCGCAAATTCACATCTGGTGCCACCATCTCGAAACGCTTTACGCACGCTTTGTATGTACTTCGCGCCCCGCGCGGCAAGAACCCTCGTGGGCATGTTCATACGCGCATATGTTTGGACAGCGCATGACGTGATAGGTGAGGTCATATTGAGGGTGAGGCACCTCTTTTTCTCCGTGGCGGGTTTCAAGCACACTTTCAAGCACGTCCAGCTGCTGGAAATGTCTGCAGGACGTCGACAACCACTGCAGGATGTCGTCAACCACTGCTGGACGTCGTCACGCTTTTTCTTGCTCTGTTTCGAAGGATAATTGGGGTTTGGTTCAATTGTAGGAAAAGCATGACCAACGTGGATTTGTAGAGATTAGAAATTCAAAGATACAAGTGAGGGTCACAAACCATTATGCAAGTTCATTTTTGGTGCTTTACAGAACCCATGTCGGATGAGATCAGCTAGCGCCAAAAAAAAAGGCAACGGCCGAACACTGTTGCCATACTGTACCAAATTATAGGAAAGTAACTGTCTACACGGAACGTCTTTTCCCCACCTTTCTACTCTACTTGTATGGTCTATTTTGGCCTATTTTGCCCCTGTTAAGCTAAAATGCAGCAAATTGGTTTGTTTTGGTGCGTTAATATGGATGGTTTGCGCAAGCGAAAGATGTCTACACCGAAATCTGATTATTTGTAGGTTTGCGTGCGTTAAGCTTCGCGCCTTCGGCCTCTTGTCAGTCATCTTTTGAGGCCCTTTTCAGATGCCTTTTGTCAAGCCAAATAGCATACAGCTAGGTGGAAGGTGCACGCGTTCGGACAAAAATTTTGACAATATGTTACTACATGCCATGCACCATCGCTACATGCATAAATAACATCAACATATTTATTTCGGTGCGCGAGCTCGTCCGCACTAAGGGTTTACGGTTCATTTTTTTTGTTTAGCATTATAGATTGCTTCACGGCTAGCTACTCGGGTAATCTACTAATACCCCCGCAACAAGATGGTTTGGTCAATAAACTAGTGCAAGAGCACCGCACTGCAGAAAAGAACTAAGATAGGGCTCATCATAAACATTTTTTTCCCAAGTGTTCAAGGACACCCCTACGATTGTTTCTATGCTGTGGTATTTGTTGATTGAACAATTCAAAAATTCGATACTGAGCACTCATGTTGCTAGGTTAGCGGCTCATTCAAGCAAGGGCACGGTGTCTGAAACATGTTAGCAGGTAAGCCCGCATGGAGGTCCATAAGGTTCACCTATCACGGTAACAAATAGGGCTAGGGTCGGGTCCACGTACAGTCTCTGTTGAGCCCAATTGAACCCGGGCTCCCATGGCTCTTGAGGAGCCGTCAGGGGGGTTGGCTCCTCAGGAGCCGTAGGGGAGGGCTCCTACCTTGGCTCCTAAGGAGCCGGACCGGCTCCTACAGCTCCCGAGGAGCCGTCCAGGGGAGTTGGCTCCTCAGGAGCCGCCGGGGAGTGGCTCCTCAGGAGCTGGAGCAGGGGAGTTGGCTCCCCGGGAGCCTTAGGGGACTGGCTCCCCAGGAGCCGGAGCCGGGGAGGCTCCTGCCAGGGGAGACGATATACCACCACCCAGATGGCAAGCTCTACCGGAATGGTAAGCTGCTAGTACCGGAGTCCCGGGTGCTCGAGCTTTGTGAAGCTTGGCACCACCACATGCTGCACCCAGGGGTCAAGAAGCAAGCTCTTGACATGCAGCGTCGGTTCGAGATCGACCATATCGTTCTCTACACCGCCATCAAGAAGGTCAGGAAGGGTTGCTCGGTCTGTCAGGCCTGCAATCCCGACAACCGGAACGTCAAGGGGGAACCTCAATGGACCCCGGTTCCTGACCAGCCCATGGAGAGCGTGGCCATGGACGTCTTCTCCATGCCCGAGGTGCACATCGGCAAGGAGACCTTTGACTGTGTGGTTCTCTGTGTGGACCGCCACAGCGGCTACGTTGTAGCCGTTCCGGCACGCAAAAAGGGGTTGCTTGCCAAGGAAGTGGCAGTCATGATGATTCGTCATTGGCTGACCGTCTTTGACATCCCCCGCACCATTTGCAGTGACCGAGGGCCCCAGTTTACTGGTGGCTGGTTCAAGGCTATGTGTTCCCTGATGGGGATACGTCATGCCAAGAGCGTCGCCTATCTCAGCCGGTCTAACGGCCGTGCTGAAGTGGCTGGACGGCAGCTGTTCGAGAAGCTGCGCAAGATCCACATCACCAATCCACGTCGGAACTGGTTTGAGGAGATGTGGCCTGCTCTGAAGGCCCATCATGACACCCCCACTCCGGGCGGTTTGTCCCCTCACCAGATTCTGTTCGGCAGGGACCCCCTGGGTAGGGGACTTCCCTTGTCTGGTGATGGCATGGCTATGGATGCCAAGGAATTCTTCGCGCGGCAAGAGCAAACGGCGCGGGACATCCGCCAGCAGCTCGAGAAGGAGCATGCTGAGCGTCAGAAGTCCGCCCCAAGCTCGACGGCGCAGAAGTTCAGGGTGGGAGACCCGGTGTGGGTGATCAGACCCCGCCCTATGGGCACCCACCGCACCAAGACCTGGTTCACACCCGGCGAGGTGGTCCGCAGGATTGGTGAGGACACCTACCGCATCAAGGTGGGTCACGGACAGTTCCGGGAGCGCCACGAGAGTCAACTCCGTGTGCGGGAACCCGACCTCCGTGGCCAACATGTGTCCCTGAGCTATGCCGCACATGAGGCCGACTCGGACGACGACTACGCTGAGCAGGACGACTATACAGTCGAGAAGATCCTTGCTCAGCGTCCGAAGGCCTCGGCACCTGGAGGTCTGGAGTTCAAGGTTCGTTGGCGAGGCTATGGGCCGTCCCACGACACCCGGGAACCCGTCTCCTCGTTCGTGCCGCGGGTCAATACTCCCTTCATGGAGTACATCCGCAAGCACAAGACCAAGATCCATGTTTCGGACTTGGCAGCACTCACCCGGGCGATTGCAGCCAGGGGTGCCTGATCAGCGCCCTGAGCTCTCCCCTGATGCGTTTTGAGCGCTTGTGAGGCCGACGTATTGTCCCTTGCTTGCTTACTCTCTTCCATCTTTCGGTGACAGAGTGGCCATATACCCCCCCTGCTGAATCCAGAGGAGGATGGCCCCTCTCTTCAATTCTACTCGTCACTCCCCACCTGCTGAATCCTTGGGAAACCAGGTAGGCGACTGACCTTCATTTTTCTGAGCTCTTGGGGCCTTAAAGCCCATACGACGTTGCGCAACGGATGCCGCTGTCATCGGCATTGCGAATTTTTGGTGTGTGGTCTGGTTCCATGGCACCTGCGGAATCCAGACCAGTCGACGTGTGTCAGCTGACTATATATGGCCTGAACTCAGGCGTTTTCCCGTCCACCCTCTGTACACCTCCTGCATTGCCTTATCCTGACCGTGGCGTGGTTTGGCGCTCTGTCCAGAGCGTGTTTACACGCCTATTACCCTGCTTATTGCTTGTTTTTCTGCCCTCCAGGATATGTGCATGTGTATGTTAAGTGTCATCAGCCCATCGCTGAGGGATGGACTGTTTTTCACCACGAATCGGGATACAGAGGCGCCCTGAGTCGCCGTTTACATGTTTTTACATATGGTCCAGCCTGGACCAGTACCTCAGTACATATTCTACTGTTTGAGTGCCCGTGATACCGTGTTGCCCTATTCGCTGTGATGTGGAGATCCTGATGGCGCCAGGCGGGAAGCCCAGTTGCCTGACTACACTCCCAGCGGTCCGCCACTGTCAGTCCCAGTGTTTGCCTACCGATTCGCAGACGCACTTGCATTCGGATGGCGGCCTCCGGTGCTCCTGACCTCGGTCAGTGTGCCTGGGAAACTGGTGGTTTGAGGAGTCGACGCCTCCGCCCACACTGCATGAGGACTCCCTCATGTATGGCCTTCGTGGTAATAGGGCGAGGGAAAAGACGGCCTTGATGCCCGATCCCTTAAGGAGGAGCTCCCTTAAGATCTCGGGTTCTTAAGGAGTTCGACTATGGCACTCTGGACTCGCGTCGTATGGATATGGACATGGTGCGCCCGAGGAAGGACCCGTGGGGACTCTCCCCAGTCGGCGGGCCTTGGGAAGCTTGGGGTAGCCTGATGGATCTTTGTGGTCGCTCTCGACCTGTGGGACCACCTCGGTCGTCGTGTGTCGCCTATGTTGGCCGTGTATGCCACTGCCACTGTGGTGGTGACCGTAGCAGCCGGCACCCGGTGCGCCTGGTATGGGTTAACGGGTCCTTTGGATGCCGAACAATCGCCTCCAGGACCCGGGACTTGATACTTGATACTATACATGTGCTACGAGCTTATACAGCATCATACCTATCTTACTGTGGAATTTGGAGCCTAACCTGCGAATCAACCTGAATGAGGATGTGACTCCCCCCCTTCAGGATATGGTCCTGGGTACCCGCTGCCATGCTTGGGTGTTATCGAGCCCCCCCAGGGTTTGCTCTAAGGAGGGGGGTGAAGCGGTACCCAGAACCCCATGGCTAGGTTACGGCATACAACCGGTCTCCGGTCCACTAACCCCAAGTACGGAAGGGAAGACCGGTCTCCGGTCCACTAACCCCATGTACGGTAGGCGCCCGTTGACGCCCGGTGCGAGCCCGGCGGGAGCGTGTTCCGTGCCGTAAAGCCCCGCATCGGCAACCGATGCACCGCCAGCGGAGATTTGCATATCAGAATATCAGGAATCAACAGGGTTTTATTTCCATATTGTTTCCGTCAATTTTTACGCTTCCGTTCTGATATTCACTGTTTTGACTGCTGGCGGTTGGATCGCGACTTTACCGTAACCGCCAGTTTAACTGTAATTAATGGAAATTTTAACGCTATCCGTCACGAAGGCTCCAAAGTCGTCAGGAACTGCATGGATGCTTCCGCAATTTTCATATCTTACACTCGCAACCTTAATCCGAATTTTTCAGGATGTCGAAATCGGATTTTTGACTTCGACATCCCCGCACTTGATTTGACCTCTTTCGAGTGGACCTACGTGCTTCCCTATGCAAGAATCAACTTTCCTTTTCTCTTGCCCTCCATTTGTCTTAAAGATATGGGCAAAACAAAGTTGATTCGTGAGGCCACTTGTGAAGGTCATATTTCGTGCCGCTTGCGAGGAATGACAATAAGGAAACGTGGGATGTATTCACAATATTCCTGACGTAATTTAGGAAGCATCATATGCCTTGCGTTTCCACACGTGCGCGCTAGTGTAATGGATCATGGTCAAGAGGGTAGAGTTTGCGTTATAACTCTTTGGCCATGACATTGCGTGCGTTAAGATAACTTTCGAGTGTAGCGCGCAAGTGTTGGTGTTGCATAGGAACTCTCCTTGAGTTCCTATGAGCGATTGACACAAAGTTATGCCCTTGGAGGGGCATGACATATCGTGGGGGGAGCTACCTTTTTGGGCAATATGTGGTATGTGCCATGTGTTGTGTTGCGTGCCCATTTGGCGGGTCCATCACTCCAAGCCGAACCCGCCAATGGACCTCATATTGTGCAAGCCCCTTCTCCATACTCCCCACGATCAATTGCAAGCCTAACCTTCGTGAAGGGAAGCTTGTGTGGTGATCCCGAAGCGATGCGTTGGGAGCAAGGTGTGTATTTTGCAATTTTCCATATTTTCATGTGCCCACTTGGGAAGTAGCGCTCGTAACCTTTCAAGGCGCCCCAAGTGGAGCACATATGTGGAATCGAAGGTTATTGGTGTCAAGTCATTGTGTTTAGAAGGATTAGTTAATTGCACGATCCAAGCCGAAGATATTATAATATAATTGTGCACCTTTCAATGCACTTTTGTGTGTCTTTGTGCCAATTTTGCCGTTTTTGGCCCGTCATGATGTCAAGTGGCGACCTTGTATTTCAACGTTGCGCTTAATTGACATCATGACTCAAGTATGATATGAGGGTACATACTTCGGTGCCCAACATATCTTGGGCCCGGCGAATAACTCCTCTTGGGCTTGGCACACCGTGGCCGCCATGTTGGCGATTTGGGACTATCCCAAATCATGGGCTCACTTGGCGACCCTGCCATTCCCAATACCGGAGGAGTTGGGCGACGCCCAAAAGATATGTTGGACACATATGACTTGATACCAATCCTATGGCACGCTCTGGTCCGAGTCGGGCATGTGCCTTATTTGCCCTACCCATGAGTGTGCGGATTTTTGACCATTTTGAGCAATTTTCCACTTTTGTTGCCCGCCGTGCACTATGTTGAGCCCACCCGTGCACGCCGGACGCATGGACCAATGGACCATATATGACGTGGGTGTTATGCATATTGGTCCCCATGGTTCACACACCACGTGGGCGAAGCGGAGCAACCTTCGTTAAGGCGCTAGCCCAAAGTGAGTGTGGGCAATTTTGCCATTTTGGCATTTGTGGACCCAATTGGGATTGTCACCACGCCGAGTGACATGGAGATCTTTGAGAGTCAAGGGCAAGGGAGTCTCCATTGGACTCCCGGTGGATCGCGTATGGAATGGCGGATCCGATCTCCAAGCCGGCGTGGAGATATACTATTGGGAGCGCACCGAATTTTGGCTCATTTCAGGCAGCCAAAATGACCCCACTTTGGGACCCCAATTTCCCCCTTCCGTGTGGTCAATTGGCGGCCCCATTTCTCTAAGCCCATATGGAGCCCCGACCTAATTCCAAGTTGTACACTCAGATATGAGTCCTAGGTCCTGCCTCCTACCCTGTGAGCCATTGGCCTTACCCTGGCCGGGCGAGCCATGCGTGGGAATGACGCCAATTTTGGTTATTTTGGCATCATGACCCCACTTGACTCATCCGTGTTGCCCTGATGCCGGGACCTCAGAGGGAACCAGGTTGGGTGAGGGCTCCAGGGAGTTCGTACTCGAAAGGCATAGGGTCAGTTGCCTCGTCCCTACCTCTGGCGGGTCCGGACGAGAGGTCAATTTTGGGGATTTTTGAGTTGATTTCAGTTTGGGCTGAAACAGCCCATTTTCAGCTACCAACTCCTGGGTGATAATGGCGGGGCCATATCTCTGGCTCAGAGAGGAGTTGGGACCTGCCGCTAAGGGAGCATGGGGAACCACTGTCGGTTGACCTCGGAGCCCTTGGTTTCCAGGAACTCGCCTGTGGCTAGGCGGGACACCTCTCCCATTGGCAGGGTTTCAGGGTCCGGACTGAGCAGGGCATGGGTTGAGTTTGAGCCCCCGCCCCCATCAGCCACTGAGAGGGTCGGACCTGGGATTGGGATACGAGTTGGGACTGAGTGTCTATGGTCCTGTGATGCCCTTACCCCAGTCCAGTCTTAACCCCATGTGTACATATCCTGATGTGTTGTTGTACATACTTTTGTTCCCTCTTTGCAGAGTGGCAAGGATTCTGAAACGCTTTGTCACATGACACGAGCGTATTGATGCCCTTGTGAGCGTAGTGCTTTGCCTGCCCGCTCACCTGTGCGTGTCACCGCAGCGTCCCGTGGCCGGCCCCCCACGGGAACGCGTCAGTACCCCTATTCACCCTTGTTTTCTCTTCACAGGTAAGTAAAGAAGGTGTTTGTTCGTGTGTAGCCGTAGCGTTAAAGTAGGGTTGCTTAAAACGGTTAGGCTTGTTTTGTGTTCGTTTCACTTCGGCATTCACACGATGCATGGTGAGTAAGGTAGGTTAGCCCAGGAGGAGCTCACCTCCTGGTTGAGTCAGTGAGGAAATGGTTCTGCCTCCCTTCCGTGCGTGCACATGATGCATTAAAGGGTAGGCCACGCGAATTGCGAACGGTTAACCTTGTTTAGGTTACCCAGGGGCTCCTCGGAACGTTCTTTAAGAGAACCTGAGGAGTCTCTTAACGCTTGCTTGCTTGACAGGGGAGCTGATCACAAATCAGCGTGTTTGCGGACAGTGTATTATAGGTCACACTGAGGAGCGTATAATACGTGGAGTGTGGCTTGGTTCCTCCGCCGCAAACACCCCTTCATTTGCCTCTGTTGTACAGGTGGGAGAAGTTCAGGGTGATTGGTGCACGCAGCAGCTGCCTTCGGCGGCTACCCATTTTTCTGCCCCAGCAAAACAGGGGCGCTGATGACAAATCAATTGACTGTGCCTCAGCCAGGAGTGGCGAGGGCAGTTCGACTTCATCGACATCCGCGCTGTGCACACAACAAGAGCACCCCTTCCCTCCAAGCCCTAGCAGGGGAAACGCGTTGTGGCGTCCCCTGCTAGGCCACAGTTGCTTAGCAGCGCTGTGTTCTCTTGTCTTCCTCACAGGAGGGTCATTAGGACCCGAGACATCTTCGACAGCAGCACCCAGTAGCGTGTGTAGGGGTTAGGGTCAGCAGGCCTGGCAGGAGTTGAGTGCAAGTGATGAGTGCTCACCCTGCCTTCGAAGGCCGGTGCTGGCGTTAGTGAGTGTAGTGTAGTGGTGTCTCCTGTCCCGCGTGCTTTTCCTCGTGGGCAGGGGAGTGCGTTAGCTTTTGGCCTGTAGCAAAAATGGGCGTTTTGTATGCCCTTAGCACACTTGGCCACGCCTCCCCTCGAGTAGGTAGGGCTTTTGCCGTCTTCCCGCAAGGATAGGCGCCAGCACAGAAATTGGGCGCCATAGGAGTGGTAATAGTACCTGATTAGGACCTTCGGTCCGACGTCAGCAAAGCCCGGTCTCCGGGAGCCAGGCCGGGGAGAGAAGTGAGACACATACAGACATACGTAGCACACATAGGGGTATGGTAAACCCTGTAAGGAAGGGTAGAACCCCATGGGTCTGGACCAGTCAGGGGTCCTAACTGTGGGCTCGCTTGTCCCCAAGGAGGGAAGACACACCTTGCGACATAACACCTTGCTTGTCATTCCCCCCTGGTGTAGTAAGCCACCGTTCTTCGTTGGCTCCCCAAGGTCATTACATCAGGGCAGTCCCCATGCAACACATGGTCAACAAGGCATACACTCGCTGGGTGGCTGCAATCCTGATAAGCGGCCACCTGGCCCACGCTGGAAACCATAGGCATGGGTCTGCAGGGCACAGACAGGGTCAGTGCAGTGCTCAGTAAGCAGTAGCCTGTGAAAAAACCAATGGCCTTCGGCCAGGGAGTGGTTGTCACGGGGGGCTAACGGTCCTGTCCTGCGATGCAATGCGGGGCAACTGTGACAACTGCTCTTACACCCATACACAGGCACGTCTGCAGAGGAGTGCTCACTGCACCTGTCAGTAGACTGACACAGGGCAATTAGTTTCGCTTCTTACGCTGGGACATAGTCTCAGCACGGGTTAGGAGCTGCCCCTCGTTGTTCTCAACGAGGTAAGTGCGGAAGATGGGGTTGATACTCCCATCTGGTTGTATGAAGGCTGACATAGGTTCCCAGGTCGCCTCAGATAACCCATAGCCATCCCACAGGGTTAGGAATTTCCAGCCCTGTTTATACTCGTGGCGAGCAATACCTGCAAACACGTAGTAACCATCGACTGCCATCTCATCGGCAGTCATCTCTTCGAGTTCGTCTGCCTCCTCTGGACTGGCAGCGTTCTCTAGGTCTATACGCTCAACCTCACTGTCGCTGAGGCGCCACTCATCCCAAGACAAGTCGTCAGGGGAGTGATAGTGCCTCAACTGCTTAGGTGCACACAGCAGTTCACCACCTAGACGTGGACTGCACCTGACATGGATCCTGGATCCATCTATCCTGATGATACGATAGGGTCCAAAGTAAGGGTCCTGTAGGCAGTTACGTGGCCAGGAGGGTAGGCGTGAATGGTGTACCAAAACAAGGTCACCAACCTTGAAGCTGGCAGGTTGCTGTAGGCGGTTTCGTCGGCTCCGTTCACGGTCACGAATGTGTCTCAGGTTAGTACCAGCCTGGTTAGCCAGAGACTGCTTGTGTTCCAGCCAATCTCCCACAGGGCTCCTGAAGTCCTCAGGAAAGGGGGTTTTGAAGAACCAAGCAGGTCGTCCTCCATGGAACAGTCCGCCGGGGGTGAAACCCGTAGAAGAGCTCCGCTGTGAGTTCACCGTCAGCACTGCCCAGGGCACTAGGCGTACTGAAGCGGTACCCAGAACCCCATGGCCAGGTTACGGCATACAACCGGCCTCCGGTCCACTAACCCCATGTACGGCGTGTTCCGTGCCGTGAAGCCCCGCATCGGCAACCGATGCACCGCCAGCGGAGATTTGTGTATCAGAATATCAGGAATCAACAGGGTTTTATTTTCATATTGTTTCCGTCAATTTTAACGCTTCCGTTCTGATACTCACTGTTTTGACTGCTGGCGGTTGGATCGCGACTTTACCGTAACCGCCAGTTTAACTGTAATTAATGGAAATTTTAACGCAATCCGTCACGAAGGCTCCAAAGTCGTCAGGAACTGCATGGATGCTTCCGCAATTTTCATAATTAATACTCGCAACCTTAATCCGAATTTTTCAGGATGTCGAAATCGGATTTTCGACTTCGACATCCCCGCACTTGATTTGACCTCCTTCGAGTGGACCTACGTGCTTCCCTATGCACGAATCAACTTTCCTTTTATCTTGCCCTCCATTTGTCTTAGAGATACGGGCAAAACAAAGTTGATTCGTGAGGCCACTTGTGAGGGTCATATCTCGTGCCGCTTGCGAGCAATGACGATAAGGAAACGTGGGATGTATTCACAATACTCCTGACGTAATTTAGGAAGCATTATATGCCTTGCGTCTCCACACGTGCGCGCTAGTGTAATGAATCATGGTCAAGAGGGTAGAGTTTGCGTTATAACTCTTTGGCCATGACATTGCGTGCGTTAAGATAGCTTTCGAGTGTAGCGCGCAAGTGTTGGTGTTGCATAGGAACTCTCCTTGAGTTCCTATGAGCGATTGACACAAAGTTATGCCCTTGGAGGGGCATGACATATCGTGGTGGGAGCTACCTTTTGGGGCAATATGTGGTATGTGCCATGTGTTGTGTTGCGTGCCCATTTGGCGGCCCCATTGCTCCAAATCGAACCCGCCAATGGACCTCTCATTGTGCAAGCCCCTTCTCCATACTCCCCACGATCAATTGCAAGCCTAACCTTCGTGAAGGGAAGCTTGTGTGGTGAACCCGAAGCGATGCGTTGGGAGCAAGGTGTGTGTTTTACAATTTTCCATATTTTCATGTGCCCACTTGGGAAGTAGCGCTCGTAACCTTTCAAGGCGCCCCAAGTGGAGCACATATGTGGGATCGAAGGTCATTGGTGTCAAGTCATTGTGTGTAGAAGGATTAAGTGATTGCACGATCCAGGCCGAAGATATTATAATATAATTATGCACCTTTCAAGGCACTTTTGTGTGTGCTTGTGCCAATTTTGCCATTTTTGGCCCGTCATGATGTCAAGTGGCGACCGTGTATCTCAACGTTGCCCTCGATTGACATCATGACCCAAGTATGATATGAGGGTACATACTTCGGTGCCCAACATATCTTGGACCCGGCGAATAACTCCTCTTAGGCTTGGCATACCGTGGCCGCCATGTTGGCGATTTGGGACTATCCCAAATCATGGGCTCACTTGGCGACCCTGCCATTCCCAAAACCGGAGGAGTTGGGCGACGCCCAAAAGATATGTTGGACACATAGGACTTGATACCAATCCTATGGCACACTCCGGTCCGAGTCGGGCATGTGCCTCATTTGCCCCAACCATGAGTGTGCGCATTTTTGGCCATTTTGAGCAATTTTCCACTTTTGCTGCCCGCCGTGCACTATGTTCTAACCCTCGTGCACGCCGGACGCACGGACCAATGGACCATATATGACATGGGTGTTATGGGTAATGGTCCCCATGGTCCGCACACCACGTGGGCGAAGCGGAGCCACCTTCGTTAAGGCGCTAGCCCAAAGTGAGTGTGGGCAATTTTGCCATTTTGGCATTTGTGGACCCAATTGGGATCGTCACCACGCCGAGTGGTATGGAGATCTTTGAGAGCCAAGGGCATGGGAGTCTCCATTGGACTCCCGGTGGATCGCGTATGGAATGGCGGATCCGATCTCCAAGCTGGCGTGGAGATATACTATTGGGAGCACACCAAATTTTGGCTCATTTCAAGCAGCCAAAATGACCCAATTTTGGGACCCCAATTTCCCCCTTCCGTGTGGTCAATTGGCGGCCCCATTTCTCTAAGCCCATAGGGAGCCCGGACCTAAATTCAAGTTGTACACTCAGATATGAGTCCTAGGTCCTGCCTCCTACCCTGTGAGCCATTGGCCTTACCTTGGCCGGGCGAGCCACGCGTGGGAATGACGCCAATTTTGGTGATTTTGGCATCATGACCCCACATGACTCATCCGTGTTGCCCTGATGCCGGGACCTCAGAGGGAACCAGGTTGGGTGAGGGCTTCAGGGAGTTCGTAGTCGAAGGGCATAGGGTCAGTTGCCTCGTCCCTACCTCTGGCGGGTCCGGACGAGGGGTCAATTTTGGGGATTTTTGAGTTAATTTCAGTTTGGGCTGAAACAGCCCATTTTCAGCTACCAACTCCTGGGTGATAATGGCGGGGCCATATCTCTGGCTCAGAGTGGAGTTGGGACCTGCCGCTAAGGGAGCATGGGGAGCCACTGTCGGTTGACCTCGGAGCCCTTGGTTCCTAGGAACTCGCCTGTGGCTAGGCGGGACACCTCTCCCATTGGCAGGGTTTCAGGGTCCGGACTGAGCAGGGCATGGGTTGTGTTTGAGCCCCCGCCCCCATCAGCCACTGAGAGGGTCGGACCTGGGATTCGGATATGAGTTGGGACTGAGTGTCTATGGTCCTGTGATGCCCTTACCCCAGTCCAGTCTTAACCCCATGTGTACATATCCTGATGTGTTGCTGTACATACTTTCGTTCCCTCTTTGCAGAGTGGCAAGGATTCTGAAACGCTTTGTCACATGACATGAGCGCATTGATGCCCCTGTGAGCGTAGTGCCTTGCCTGCCTGCTCACTTGCGCGTGTCCCGCAGCGTCCCGTGGCCGGCCCCCCACGGGAACGCGTCAAAAGCGTTTCACCGCCGCGGGGTTACCCAACCCTCGCGTGCCACTCGGGGCCACCAACCCCGAGCAGCGCGTCGCAGCAGCGCGGCGCAGCTCGCAGCTCGCAGCGCAGCGCAGCGTCTCGCAGCGCAGCGCAGCGGCTCGCAGCGCCACTCAGCGACAGCGCCGAGTTCGTCACGGAGCCCGCAGCGCCGTCCAGAGCATCGCCCTGACCGCGCAGCAACCGTGAAAGAGGTGCACAGACCAGGACTCCTGCATCAGCCCCATCGGCCGACCCGGAGTCCCATCGGCCGACCAGCAAGGCCGCGTCAACCACCTCCACAACCACCGACTGACCAGCACCAGCCGCACTTCCAATCCAGTGCTGCAGCACCCTCCTCAACAACCACAACCAGTTCGTTGAGTTGAACGAGTGCACATCAAGGACCTCAAGACCAACAACGCCCCCGCTGCCATGGTGAATTGGCAAGAAGCGGGTAGGAGGTGGCCGCAGCCCCACCCCCATGTGGCGCGCCTGCTGCGCGGATTGCTGTGGGACCAGCAATACCGCTACAGCAATCCCCAGTGCGAAGGCGGCATGCCCGGGAGCTTCGAGCTCCGGGAGGACATGGGGGAGGACCGCCTGCGGGCAGTGGAGGAGGGGCTGCGGGCGGAAGGGTACGAGTACCGCTTCCGCCGCAAGCGCTGGAGGACGTGGACCCGGCCGGACAGGCCCGGCGAAGGGCTGCGCCCCGACGGGATCGAGGAGGACGAGGACCCCAACGCCTACCCGTCGGGCGCCTCGATCAACGTCTCCCTGTGGGACGTGATCGAGAAGAACTTCCCGGAACCGGGGAGCGAGCGCAGGCTGCAGGGCAGCAGCAGCGCGTCTCCGGCGACGGAGAAGCGGTCCGCCGGGGACAGGAAGCGGGACCGGAGGTGGCGGGAGTACCAGGAGTCCCTGGCCGCCGAAGCCGCCCAAGGCGCCAAGGGCGGAACCCCAGCCCCCAGTCCCCAACGGGCCAATGGTGGTCACCACCCCGGCTCCACCACCCTTGGCGACCACATCCAAGTCGCCAAGCAGACCCAGGCCAAGCCCCGTCCGCTGCTCCTGAGGGCCCGGCAGGCCCCAGCAGGCCCCAGCAGCGACGTGGAGTCGGCCCACCGCGGGAGGATGCCGGCCGACCAGGCCAGCTCCAGCAGCAGCGTTGCTCCCGAAAGGGACGTGGCGCGCGCCTGTGAGCGCGCCTGTGGGGTGCCCTGCAACCGTCGGGTTGCCCGGCAACGGGCCAGGCAGTACAGCGCTGCCGTGGAGGGCGCCGTCGGCATCGCCCAGGAGGAGGCTGCGGAGTGGGCGCATGGCATGGCCATCCACGGCCAGGCTGTGGCGGCCATTGCGGCCGGACTCACGGCCGTAGCCGCCCATGGGGCAGCGACTGCCCAGGTCAACGGTGAGTTGGCGGCAGCCGACGAGCAAGCCCGCCTGACGCAGGAGGCCATTGCCTGCAAGGAGGCCGAGGTGAAGGCGCTGGAAGAGGCGCTTACCCAAGAGAGGGCAAAGAAGGAGGCGGAGGAAAGGGCCCACGCCGAAGCGACGGCTAAGGCCCAGGAGGACGCCGCCAAGAAGGAAACCATCGAGGCCGCGCGACGGAAGGTCGCTGAGGAGGAGGCCAAGACGGAGGCGGAGCTGGCAGCGTTGGAAGCGCAGAAGGCGCGGCTGCAGCAGGCCCGGGAAGCCGAGGCGGCTCGTGCTCGGGAGGAAGCCGAAGCGCGAGCTGCCGCAGCCACCGCCGCCGCAATGGAGGAGGCAGAGGCCAAACTCCGCCGCGAGACTCCCCCGGGAGCATCACGAGTGGAGACCCTTCGAAAGCTTTTCGAAGGGGACGCCTCCTCCAGGATGGCGCTGGATGAGGCCGACACGGGCAGCAGTGGGAGCGGTGGCACCACCGCCCGTCGACGGAGGAAGGGCAAGGGGAAGACCCCCGAGAGGCCGCGGAGGCCAGCGGGTGGGCACCCCCACGACAGTGACCCCTTCTTCACCGCCAGTGACGGGGATGAACGAGGCCGTCGACATCGCCAAGTGGTGGCTTGGACGGGCGGAGGCGGCGGAGACGTCCCCATGGAACCGGAAGGTGAGGATGGGGATCTCCCTCCTCCCTACCGGAGCTCGGAGTCCTCCGAGACCGAGACGCCCAGGTGGGGCGACATGGGCGAGGATGACGACATGAATTTCGGCATCACGAGGAAGCGCCCATCCTCGGACCCACCGAGGCGACCCGGCGGAGACCCACCGGGACCCCCTGGCGGAGGACCATCAGGACCCCCTGGAGGACGCCCACCGAGTGGACCCCCTGGAGGCGGACCACCGGGCGGGGGAGGACCCCCTGGACCGGGCGGACCCGGCGGAGGCCCTCCTGGAGGACCCCCTGGGGACCCCGACGACCCACCAGGGAACGGCGACCCGGATACCACCTGGCGGTGGATTGTCTACCTCCGCAGGAGGGTCTTTTCCCTCGAGTGCGAGGTAGACACGGGCAAGGTCGAGATGGCTCGCATCTCCGGGGTCGCCGCGCGCGCGCAGAAGGAGCTGGACATCGCCAGGGCCGAGACCAAGTCGCTGACCAACGTCGTCAGCGGCCTGCAGGAGAGGCTGGATGCGCTGGAAGCCCGTGGGAGCGTCGGCAGCGACCACCCACCCCTGGAGTCTGGCTCGTCGGACGACGGCTGGGGACCCGGACCAGGTCCAGGCAGACCCCACGCCCCCGGCGGAGCCCCCAGGAGTCGCCCCAGCGCCAGTGCCCCCTCTCTCACCGCCCCTTCTCACCACAGCGCGGGCCGCCGCAACGAGCGCGTGCCGCCCGGCAGTGGCAGTGAGGAATGGCGCGATGAGTGGCTCAGCGCGGACTACCACAACCGCCGTGCCCCACCGCGGACGCCTGTACGCCCCCGACGCCCGGCACCAGCCCCGGCGCCAATCCCCAGGGCTGGAGGACGTTATGGTGGACTCAGGGATGAGGTCCCCAGAGGAGACGTGGAGTGGGATGTCGGCGAAGGTGAGGACCTGGACCTGGACCTGGAGGAGTTCGACATCAGCCCGCCGCGTGGTGTACGACGGGAGGCCGCTGAACGCAGCCGCTGGCGCCGTGATGAGGATGCGTACATGGATGCAGTACGGCGTGAACATTTTGGTTCAGCGTACGTGGAGGAACCGCGGCGTAGCCACAGGGATTCCATGGAGGAGATGGACGTGGCGGCCGTGGGAGTCCGTGGGAGAGGCCGATGGGAACCTCGGTCGACCTCGCGGCCGGCGTTCATGGTCTCTAAGGCCGCGGACGCCGCCGTGTGGGAAGACTTGAAGGACATCAAGCCCCCCATGTACGACGGCAACCCCCTCAACCTCGACCGCTTCTTGGAGAAGCTGGACGATTGGGGGCTGACCGTCACTGAAGACCTGCCTCCCGCTGATGCGGAGAAGTATGTCTTCAAACGGTTCAGGTACCGCCTGCCGGAAGTGCTCGGAGAGCTATACTTCATGGCGACCAATGAGGGGAAAATCAAGACCCTCAAGGAAGCCAAGAAGTGGCTCAACGAGCAGGAGCGGGTGGACGCTCCGCAGGTGGCGGCCAAGCGCTGGAAGTCCATCAAGCTTGAGTATGATGGACGGGAGATCCGCCTACGAGAGTGGCGGGACTTCCGAGGGAAATACACCCTCTTCCGCCGCAACGTGGAGGATTGGAACGAGGGTGACGAGCAGGCTCGCCTGCTCTCCATGCTGCCGGAAGCATGGATCAAGAGGGTCACCAAGGAGGAATCCAAGAGGGCCAAGTCCAACCACACGGTCAAGATGATGCTCCCCAAGGAGTATCATACTAACGTGGTGGCTTGGGCGAAGAAGAATGTGGCCCGGGATGTCAAACGGCACTCCCTGCGGAACGCTCTTCTCATCACCGTCTCGGGCGATCGCGAGAAGACCGCGATGTGGCGCCTTGACGATTGTGAGTTGAGCGGCCAGACCATCCGTCTGCAGCCCATCCCGGCGCGGATGAGCTGCGACGAGATCCTGGAGTGGGTTGGCGAGGAAGTACTCAAGGAGTACCGAAACCTCCACCACACCCGCGGGTTGAGGCCCGGCGACCGCGACGTCAACTACGTTGGCGAGGGACCTGGCGGGGAAGATGCCATGGACCCAGCGGGAGCCGGTGGCGATGAGACTTTCGTCGACGATGACGACGACGATGAGCCCGCCGAAGTGGCCGTTTGTGCCTTCGTGGCCAGAAACCTGAGCTCGGGGAGCAAACCGGGAAACTGGAAGCCCCTGCAGCAAGGTTGGAGGAAGCAGGAGAAGAGGGACCCTCGCCGCATTGGCGATCCTCCGCTGTCCTTTGGGGAGTTCATACGAGCTCACCCTCAGGGCTGTTTCGTGTGTTATGGGAGGAAGAAAGGCTTCAACCATGACCACCGAACATGCCCTGTCCACAAGGCCGACACGGAGGCTTACAAGAAGGCGCACGGGTCGAGGAAGCGTGCGCCCGCGGGCATCCGGGAAGCCAAGATGGAGGTGGACAAGGACGAGCTGGCCAAGCTGATGTCGTCGGTGGGGACCGAGTTGGCCAAGGAGATCCAGGAGATCAAGCGGAACTGGGTCCCCAGGTCGGACAACAAGAACAAGGAGAACAACCAGAACAACCAGAACAAGGACAAGGACAAGAAGCCTACTCGTAGTGAGAGGAGGAAGAAGGGCGTCAACGACGTTGATGCCGAGGAGAACACCCCCTCTTCCACAACCGACGCCCCCTAGCGGAGCCCCTGCAGCCAAGGGCCCCAGCTAGGGCGGTCGCAGGATGGTGACGTGGGAAGCGCCGAACCATCCCAGTCGGGAGTCGATAAGCACAAGGGTACTGCCGTGGGCGGAAGGCCCGGTCCGGCGCCCAGTCGCGGAGGCGGGGTGAGGGCAAGTGAAGGCACGAACCCTTGCACCCGTCCGTCCTTCGCAACCAAGAATGTGTTTGATGTACTACAGGATCTATCCGAGGGTATCGGAGGATCACCCGGACCGCAGCTGGATGCTGCAGATGGGCAGCCTGAGCCCATTGTCCACGACCTGCACCAGTCGCTTGTGGAGCTTCTGGAACGGCCCGAGATCCTGAGTTTGCACGCCGTGCGCCGTGTCGGTCGCGAGCGGCAGTTGCATCTTAAGGTCCGTGCCTTATGCGGGGAAGTGGAAAAGGTTTTCGACGTGTTGGTCGACACGGGAGCTCAGGTCAGCTTGGTCAAGGCTGGCCTACTTCCACCAGAGTGTCTGACCGACAGTCGGAAACCTGTCAGGCTGAAGGTGGCGAACGGCCAGTACATGGTGGGAGGCACGAAGGAAGCGGCCATTGGGCTGCAGTTCGTGAACCATCGTGAGCTGAGCCGCCCAGACCTCGGCAAGGAAATCCTCCTGCACGGTAGCTTCTACGAGGCCGAGATGGACTGGGACATGATCGTCGGGTACGACTTCATGATGGAGACGGACTCCGGCGTCCTCCCGGCCCAGGCTTCCATGACCCTGTACCAGGACGACCAACTCTCGTGGCTTTCGTCACCTGAGCACCATGTGGAATGCCAATGGATCCACCCCGAACGCAATCAGCTCGAAGTAGCCGCGCTGGACACTGAGCCCACTGGGCCAGCAAACCAGGAGTACGGCGTAAGGCTGGAAGTGGCGAACCGAGTGGTCGCGGATCTGGGAGCGTCGGATCTGGCCCTGGATGCGTTCTCTTCAGGAACCTCCGCCCATCTGCGGGTGTGTGAGAAGTACTGGAGCGCCCAGGACTCCGCGTGGAAGAAGCACTGGGGTCCGCATCAGGGACTGATGTGGATCCATTGCCCCCGATGGGACATTCCAAGAGCGATAGCGAAGATTCGCAAGGACCGCTCCAAGGCAGTGCTGGTTGTTCCTATGGGATGCACCGAGGAGGAAAGTACCCGACATTGGGTAGCCTCATTGACCAACATGACCTTAAACAAGGTCGTCCTACCGGCTGGAGAGAGTGTCTATCAGGACGCTAAGGGACAGCCCATGCCACCCCAGAGATGGCCAACGGAATTCCACTATGTGGATGGGGGCCTTGATCAGGCCGACACCACGGACTTCGTGTGTGTCAACCGTATCATAGCAGAGCCTTGGAGGCAATGCTTTGCGGTTCCCCCTGTTGACATCGAAGAATCGGACTCCGAAGACCCCCTCACTGAAGAGGAGTGGGATCTGGTTCAGGGGTATATGGATCAGCCCTTTCACGACTGGGGAAACCAGCGTGAGGGCAAAGGCCAGGACAAAGCCTGGTGGGAAGTGGACTCAATCGTCTCTGGTTCCTATGACGGGAATACCTTCGTACAGAGGGTGCTGGATCACATGTCCAGCCGAGACGAGCCGCCTGGCGGTAACCCACCCACCTACGGCGATCTGTTCCGAGGCAAGACCAGAGATGGCCCTTTGGGCCACCTGGGAAGACCACCTGAGCCGAAAGCGAGCGGAGTAGCTACCCCTCAAGTAAGCTCCGTGGTTCAAGTGCCCGGAAAAGCCAAGGCGGAGTCCGATGACTGCCCCAAGATCCAGGCGTTGAGGGCCAGGCTGAAGCAGAAGTATGGCGAGACCTTCTTCAGCGGAAAACCCGTGTTCCCCCCACCGGTGCGTGGACCGTATGGCGAGGCCAAGATACGACTGAAGCAGGACCCCCGTGTGTACCGGCACCGGGAGTTTGCCCTGAGGGGCGAGAGGAAAGAGGCCATGGAGAAGATCCTCCGTGACTTCATCCAGAGAGGCTGGCTCGAGCCGTGCCACTCCGAATGGACCTCTCCTTGCTTCGTCGTCCCCAAGAAGGTTGCCGGTGAGTGGCGGCTCGTGGTCGACTACCGCGGCCTGAACGCCCAAACGCAGCACGACAGCTATACGCTGCCCCTCATTGAGGACATGCTGCAAAAGCAACACCGGCGGAGGATCTTCACGGTGATTGACCTGAAACATGGTTATCATCAGATGCCTCTCGCCGAAGAGTCCCGTGCCTGCACAGCCATGAGCACCCCACTTGGACCTCTCCAGTGGAAGGTGATGCCTATGGGCGTTACCAACGGCAATGCGGCTTTTCAGCGGATGCTGGAGAACCTGCTTGAGCCGGTGCGCGACTGTGCGGACCCCTTCGTGGACGACGTGATCATCGCGTCCGGGGACCCCAGCATGAGCTACGAGGAGCTCCTGGAGGCACACGAGAGGGACATCACTCGAGTGCTGGACCTTCTGGTTCGGCACAAGCTCACGGGCAGCAGTGACAAGGCCACCATTGCGGTAAGCGAGGTGGTCTTTGCTGGCCACGTGGTCGGGAACGGGCAGCGAAAGCCCATACCTGGCAAGGTGGCTGCGATTGAGCACTGGGAAAAGCCCAAGACGGTCTCTGAGCTACGGGCGTATCTGGGGTTCTGCAACTACTACTCGGGGTATATCAAGATGTATGCCGAGTATGCAGCCCCCATGACGACCATGCTCAAGGGCAACCGAGAGGAGACCAAGAAGGGGTCCAAGAAGGCTCTGGTCTGGACTGATGAGTCGGACCGTGCCTTTGAGGGGATGAAGCAGGCGCTGCTATCCGCAGTGGGTCTGCACCTCGTGGATCCCGACCGAGGGTTCGTCCTGCGCACCGACGCTTCCGACTACGCCATTGGCGCTGTGTTGGAGCAAGTGCTTGACGACGGGAGGCACGTGCCCGTGGCCTTCTGGAGCCGAGTCCTGGCGGAAGGCCAGAGACGGACGTGGACGCCCCGTGAAAAGGAGGCGTATGCCATCGTCATGGCTCTCAGGAAATGGGCTGGGTACATAGCCCTCCATCCCGTCACCGTCTGCACCGACCATCAGAGTCTGCAGTCGTGGCACAAGGAGCACGTGGACACCCCCTCAGGTCCCGCCTCCCGACGGGCAAGATGGCACGAGACCTTGGCCAAGTTCGACCTTACGGTTGTGTATATTCCTGGAAAGGATAACACCGTGGCGGACTGTCTCAGTAGGTGGGCCTATCCCGCCAGCAAGGGCATGACGGACATCTCTGCCCATGGCGATGAGGCTGAGACCGCTGAAGCCAAGAGAATCATCGAAATGGAGCGCCTGATGGAGGAGGAGGGTGCCAAATGCTTCGTCGTCATGGCCGCAGATGCCCCCCTCGCAACGAGGGTGAGCAGAGCGGTCAGAGTACTCGCCCCTGAGGGGTCTGAGTCCGACAAGCATCTCTTCCCGGAGTCTTGCCTCCAGGACGACTGGACCGACGACTACGCCAAGTCTGAGGCCTTTGCGGCCGAGTATAGGGCTGTGACCGACCCTGACGACGGGCAGAAGTGGCCAAAGGGGCTGACCGAGGAAGACGGCAAGCTCTACCGGAATGGTAAGCTGCTAGTACCGGAGTCCCGGGTGCTCGAGCTGTGTGAAGCTTGGCACCACCACATGCTGCACCCAGGGGTCAAGAAGCAAGCTCTTGACATGCAGCGTCGGTTCGAGATCGACCATATCGTTCTCTACACCGCCATCAAGAAGGTCAGGAAGGGTTGCTCGGTCTGTCAGGCCTGCAATCCCGATAACCGGAACGTCAAGGGGGAACCCCAATGGACCCCGGTTCCTGACCAGCCCATGGAGAGCGTGGCCATGGACGTCTTCTCCATGCCCGAAGTGCACATTGGCAAGGAGACCTTTGACTGTGTGGTTCTCTGTGTGGACCGCCACAGCGGCTACGTTGTAGCCGTTCCGGCACGCAAAAAGGGGTTGCTGGCCAGGGAAGTGGCAGTCATGATGATTCGTCATTGGCTGACCGTCTTTGACATCCCCCGCACCATTTGCAGTGACCGAGGGCCCCAGTTTACTGGTGGCTGGTTCAAGGCTATGTGTTCCCTCATGGGAATACGACATGCCAAGAGCGTCGCCTATCTCAGCCGGTCTAACGGCCGTGCTGAAGTGGCTGGACGGCAGCTGTTCGAGAAGCTGCGCAAGATCCACATCACCAATCCACGGCGGAACTGGTTTGAGGAAATGTGGCCTGCTCTGAAGGCCCATCATGACACCCCCACGCCGGGCGGTTTGTCCCCTCACCAGATTCTGTTCGGCAGGGACCCCCTGGGTAGGGGACTTCCCCTGTCTGGTGATGGCATGGCTATGGATGCCAAGGAGTTCTTCGCGCGGCAAGAGCAAACGGCGCGGGACATCCGCCAGCAGCTTGAGAAGGAGCATGCTGAGCGTCAGAAGTCCGCCCGGAGCTCGATAGCGCAGAAGTTCAGGGTGGGAGACCCGGTGTGGGTGATCAGACCCCGCCCTATGGGCACCCACCGCACCAAGACCTGGTTCACACCCGGTGAGGTGGTCCGCAGGATTGGTGAGGACACCTACCGCATCAAGGTGGGTCACGGACAGTTTCGGGAGCGCCACGAGAGTCAACTCCGTGTGCGGGAACCCGACCTCCGTGGCCAACATGTGTCCCTGAGCTATGCCGCACATGAGGCGGATTCGGACGACGACTATGCTGAGCAGGACGACTATACTGTCGAGAAGATCCTGGCTCAGCGTCCGAAAGCCTCGGCACCCGGAGGTCTGGAGTTCAAGGTTCGTTGGCGAGTCTATGGGCCGTCCCACGACACCTGGGAACCCGTCTCCTCATTCGTGCCGCGGGTCAATACTCCCTTCATGGAGTACATCCGCAAGCACAAGACCAAGATCCACGTTTCGGACTTGGCAGCACTCACCCGGGCGATTGCAGCCAGGGGTGCCTGATCAGCGCCCTGAGCTCTCCCCTGATGCGTTTTGAGCGCCTGTGAGGCCGACGGATCGTCCCTTACTTGCTTGCTCTCTTCCATCTTTCGGTGACCTGTCATTAGAGTGGCCATATACCCCCCCCTGCTGAATCCAGAGGAGGATGGCCCTTCTCTTCTTCTATTCGTCACTCCCCCCCCTGCTGAATCCTTGGGAAACCAGGTAGGGCGACTGACCTTCATTTTTCTGAGCTCTTGGGGCCTTGAAGCCCATACGACGTTGCGCAACGGATGCCGCTGTCATCGGCATTGCGATTTTTGAGTGTGTGGTCTGGTTCCATGGCATTTGCGGAATCCAGACCAGTCGACGTGTGTCTCGAGACTATATATGGCCTGAACTCAGGCGTTTTCCTGCCCACCCTCCTACATTGCCTTATCCTGACCGTGGCGTGGTTTGGCGCTCTGTCCAGAGCGTGTTTACACGCCTATTTACCCAGATTATTGCTTGTTTTTCTGCCCTCCAGGATTTGTGCATCTGTATGTTAAGTGTCATCAGCCCATCGCTGAGGGATGGACTGCTTTTCACCACGAATCGGGATACAGAGGCGCCTTGAGTCGCCGTGTACATATTCTTACAGCCTGGTCCAGCCTGGACCAGTACTTGATTACATGTTCTTCTGTTTGAGTGCCTGTGATACCGTGTTGCCCTATTCGCTGTGATGTGTGGAGATCCTGATGGCGCCAGGCGGGAAGCCCAGTTGCCTGACTACACTCCCAGCGGTCCGCCACTGTCAGTCCCAGTGTGAGCCTACCGATTCGCAGACGCACTTGCATTCGGATGGCGGCCTCCGATGCTCCTGACCTCGGTCAGTCTGCCTGGGAAACTGGTGGTTTGAGGAGTCGACGCCTCCGCCCACACTGCATGAGGACTCCCTCATGTATGGCCTTCGTGGCAGTAGGGCGAGGGAAAAGACGGCCTTGATGCCCGATCCCTTCAGGAGGAGTTCCCTTAAGATTTGGGGTTCTTAAGGAGCTCGACTATGGCACTCTGGACTCGCGTCGTATGGATATGGACATGGTGCGCCCGAGGAAGGACCCGTGGGGACTCTCCCCAGTCGGCGGGCCTTGGGAAGCTTGGGGTAGCCTGATGGATCTTTGTGGTCGCTCTCGACTTGTGGGACCACCTCGGTCGTCGTGTGTCGCCTATGTTGGCCGTGTATGCCACTGCCACTGTGGTGGTGACCGTAGCAGCCGGCACCCGGTGCGCCTGGTATGGGTTAACGGGTCCTTTGGATGCCGAACAATCGCCGCCAGCACCCGGGACTTGATACTTGATACTATACATGTGCTACGAGCTTATACCTATCTTACTGTGACTTACTGAAGTGAGGATGTGACACCCCCCCCCCCTTTCAGGAAGTGGTCCTGGGTACCCGCTGCCATGCGTGGGTGTTATCGAGCCCCCCCAGGGTTTGCTCTAAGGAGGGGGGTGAAGCGGTACCCAGAACCCCATGGCCAGGTTACGGCATACAACCGGCCTCCGGTCCACTAACCCCATGTACGGCGTGTTCCGTGCCGTGAAGCCCCGCATCGGCAACCGATGCACCGCCAGCGGAGATTTGTGTATCAGAATATCAGGAATCAACGGGGTTTTATTTTCATATTGTTTCCGTCAATTTTTACGCTTCCGTTCTGATACTCACTGTTTTGACTGCTGGCGGTTGGATCGCGACTTTACCGTAACCGCCAGTTTAACTGTAATTAATGGAAATTTTAACGCAATCCGTCACAAAGGCTCCAAAGTCGTCAGGAACTGCATGGATGCTTCCGCAATTTTCATAATTAATACTCGCAACCTTAATCCGAATTTTTCAGGATGTCGAAATCGGATTTTCGACTTCGACATCCCCGCACTTGATTTGACCTCCTTCGAGTGGACCTACGTGCTTCCCTATGCACGAATCAACTTTCCTTTTATCTTGCCCTCCATTTGTCTTAGAGATACGGGCAAAACAAAGTTGATTCGTGAGGCCACTTGTGAGGGTCATATCTCGTGCCGCTTGCGAGCAATGACGATAAGGAAACGTGGGATGTATTCACAATACTCCCGACGTAATTTAGGAAGCATTATATGCCTTGCGTCTCCACACGTGCGCGCTAGTGTAATGAATCATGGTCAAGAGGGTAGAGTTTGCGTTATAACTCTTTGGCCATGACATTGCGTGCGTTAAGATAGCTTTCGAGTGTAGCGCGCAAGTGTTGGTGTTGCATAGGAACTCTCCTTGAGTTCCTATGAGCGATTGACACAAAGTTATGCCCTTGGAGGGGCATGACATATCGTGGTGGGAGCTACCTTTTGGGGCAATATGTGGTATGTGCCATGTGTTGTGTTGCGTGCCCATTTGGCGGGCCCATTGCTCCAAACTGAACCCGCCAATGGACCTCATATTGTGCAAGCCCCTTCTCCATACTCCCCACGATCAATTGCAAGCCTAACCTTCGTGAAGGGAAGCTTGTGTGGTGAACCCGAAGCGATGCGTTGGGAGCAAGGTGTGTGTTTTACAATTTTCCATATTTTCATGTGCCCACTTGGGAAGTAGCGCTCGTAACCTTTCAAGGCGCCCCAAGTGGAGCACATATGTGGGATCGAAGGTCATTGGTGTCAAGTCATTGTGTGTAGAAGGATTAAGTGATTGCACGATCCAGGCCGAAGATATTATAATATAATTATGCACCTTTCAAGGCACTTTTGTGTGTGCTTGTGCCAATTTTGCCATTTTTGGCCCGTCATGATGTCAAGTGGCGACCGTGTATCTCAACGTTGCGCTCGATTGACATCATGACCCAAGTATGATATGAGGGTACATACTTCGGTGCCCAACATATCTTGGACCCGGCGAATAACCACTTAGGCTTGGCATACCGTGGCCGCCATGTTGGCAATTTGGGACTATCCCAAATCATGGGCTCACTTGTGACCCTGCCATTCCCAAAACCGGAGGAGTTGGGCGACGCCCAAAAGATATGTTGGACACATAGGACTTGATACCAATCCTATGGCACACTCCGGTCCGAGTCGGGCATGTGCCTCATTTGCCCCAACCATGAGTGTGCGCATTTTTGGCCATTTTGAGCAATTTTCCACTTTTGCTGCCCGCCGTGCACTGTGTTCTAACCCTCGTGCACGCCGGACGCACGGACCAATGGACCATATATGACATGGGTGTTATGGGTAATGGTCCCCATGGTCCGCACACCACGTGGGCGAAGCGGAGCCACCTTCGTTAAGGCGCTAGCCCAAAGTGAGTGTGGGCAATTTTGCCATTTTGGCATTTGTGGACCCAATTGGGATCGTCACCACGCCGAGTGGTATGGAGATCTTTGAGAGCCAAGGTCAAGGGAGTCTCCATTGGACTCCCGGTGGATCGCGTATGGAATGGCGGATCCGATCTCCAAGCCGGCGTGGAGATATACTATTGGGAGCACACCGAATTTTGGCTCATTTCAAGCAGCCAAAATGACCCAATTTTGAAACCCCAATTTCCCCCTTCCGTGTGGTCAATTGGCGGCCCCATTTCTCTAAGCCCATAGGGGGCCCGGACCTAAATTCAAGTTGTACACTCAGATATAAGTCCTAGGTCCTGCCTCCTACCCTGTGAGCCATTGGCCTTCCCTTGGCCGGGCGAGCCACGCGTGGGAATGACGCCAATTTTGGTGATTTTGGCATCATGACCCCACATGACTCATCCGTGTTGCCCTGATGCCGGGACTTCAGAGGGAACTAGGTTGGGTGAGGGCTCCAGAGGGTTCGTACTCCAAGGGCATAAGGTCAGTTGCCTCGTCCCTACCTCTGGCGGGTCCGGACGAGGGGTCAATTTTGGGGATTTTTGAGTAAATTTCAGTTTGGGCTGAAACAGCCCATTTTCAGCTACCAACTCCTGGGTGATAATGGCGGGGCCATATCTCTGGCTCAGAGTGGAGTTGGGACCTGCCGCTAAGGGAGCATGGGGAGCCACTGTCGGTTGGCCTTGGAGTATCTTGGTTCTCAGGAACTCGCCTGTGGCTAGGCGGGACACCTCTCCCATTGGCGGGGTTTCAGGGTCCGGACTGAGCAGGGCATGGGTTGTGTTTGAGCCCCCGCCCCCATCAGCCACTGAGAGGGTCGGACCTGGGATTGGGATATGAGTTGGGACTGAGTGTCTATGGTCCTGTGATGCCCTTACCCCAGTCCAGTCTTAACCCCATGTGTACATATCCTGATGTGTTGCTGTACATACTTTCGTTCCCTCTTTGCAGAGTGGCAAGGATTCTGAAACGCTTTGTCACATGACATGAGCGCATTGATGCCCCTGTGAGCGTAGTGCCTTGCCTGCCTGCTCACTTGCGCGTGTCCCGCAGCGTCCCCTGGCCGGCCCCCCACGGGAACGCGTCAGTACCCAGTCCTTGGTGCGCTCCTGTTTCATCAGGATTCTGAAGTTTTGCTCCACGACACCGTTCTGTCTCTCACAGAGAGGGTTAGATGTGTGGGTATAGGGCACACCTGTGGTTACCTCCACGTTGCGGGCATTTAGCACTCGTTTGTACGACGCAGTGTCACTGCGGATGCGTACATCCTCATCAGAGTGCACCTGCTTAGGTGCTCCACAGGGTTCGAACCATTGTTCGACCAACATTTTCACAGTCGGCTCACCTGTGATTTTCTTATTGCAAGGGAACACACGGGTGAAGCGAGATAGACCACAGGTGACCACGAGGCAACTATCATAGCCGCCAAAGCGTGGTAGGCCGTGGATGAAATCCACGTAGAGAAGAGAGTTAGCACAATAGGGTATGGGTAAGCTGGAGATCAAGCCCCTATCCCTACTGTTGCTCTGCTTGCTGGCATGACAGCCACAAGCATCCAAAATGGTCTGCATACGCGACCTCAGCTCAGTCAGGGTTAGACCAGAGTAGAAACACTCACGGAAGAAGTCCACTGAGCGATTAGCGCCAGTGTGACCAGAACTGAGATGGGACCACTGTAGGCACCCATCCAGTCGTGCCTCAGGCACTACAATTCGGTCCTCGTAGAAGAGGTACTGATTGTTTTTATACCACTGGTGCCCGTCAATGACACGGGGTTCGAGACCAGTGCTGAGGGTTTGGAGAATTTCTTCATACTCTGACTGATAGTCGGTTAGACTCCAACCCTCCAGGATTCCAGCAGTGCGCATGAACAGGTCAAGCTGGACATCCATACGCTGGAAACCCTCTCTGGCGAGCGCCTCAGAGCTCTCACCAATAAGCGCATCGAAGTTGTTGCGCGATATATAGTCAGACAGTTCTGAGTGATGTACTGTCAGCCTGAACTGGCTCAGGTAAGTCCATCACCGTTTTAGCTTTGCGTTCTCTGGTGGTGGGCCCTTCTGAAAAGACTTCACAGGCTCCTGGTCACACAGCCAGACAATAGGGTTAGATCCCAGGAGTCGGGATTGTGACGATAGCACCAACATACCGGCCAGGAGTTCCTGGTCATAGGTGCTGTAATTGGAACGCGCTTGGTTCCATTTCCAATTCCAGTGTCCCAGTGGCACCAGTCGCCACTCACTGGTAGGATAGTCATGTTTCAACGAACCATCGCGGTTCAGTCCAGTAGTACGATAATGGCAGTGGGTTAGTTCAGCGGGGTTAATCTCCTGCCATTGGTAGATCGTACCTCCCCCCCTTACATCACTGGCATCAGTGATCAGGACTATCTCGCCCTCTGGGCGGGGCACTCCCAGGCAGTTGGAGGAGGCAATCTTCTTCTTCAACTCCTGGAAACATTCTTCCTCCCTGGAGGTCCACCTCCAGGGAGTAGTTTTCTTGATTAGGTCAGTGAGGGGTGCAGAGGAGTAAGTAAAATTGTGGATGTGACGCCGATAGAAATTACAGGCGCCCACAAACCTCCTCATATCGTGTAGGCCCTTCTTAGGGTCATCGCGAATCTGCATGTCCTGTAGGGGCTGCATCTTGGACGCGGCTGGTTCCCACCAGCCATGACCCACGTCGAAACCCAAATACTCCATCTCCTCTTTCATAGACTCACATTTTTCGAGTTTGATTCGGAGATGGTTTTCTTGACGGACAATGAAAAATTCACGGAGGAGAAGGACATGGTCCTCTTTGGTATTAGTACCCAAACTCACGTCGTCGATGTGAGCCTCCATTTCTGCACCCCGAGAAATCAACTCTTGTACTAGAGGCCTGCGCCTCAGTATGTACAAAATTTTGTTCATAAGCCACTGGAAGAGCGCTGGGGCATTAGCCACCCCGAAAGGCATAACCTTCCACTTGAAGACACGACCCTTAGGGGTTATAAAGGCCAACAGCTCCTGAGCTGCGGCGGTTAGGTCCACCTGCCAGAAACCAGAGCGTTTGTCCATTTTGGTCTTGTACCTGCATTTGGCAATACACTCCAGGGTGTTTTCCATGTTAGGAATACTCCCTGAGTGGTTCTGGGCTTTCTTGTTGACCTCACCATAGTCTACAACCAGACGTAGGGCAGTCGACCCTGGTTTGGCAACAAGGAAACAGGGACTGCAGTGATGGGGATAGTCCCCGTGCTTATACTCTTCAACGAGGCCAGCATCAATGCATTCCTGGATCTGGCGCTCGATTTCCTCAACCTGTTCCTGTGGAGCGGGATAGGGACGACGCCTCACTCGCGTCTTTTCAAATTCTGGTTTCAATTTCAGGTCCATCTGGACCAGTTTTTTACAAGAAAGGGGAGGCGGCAAGGCGCCGAACACCTCCTGATAGGTTATCAGCAGTTTCTTCAGCCGAGGGTCAAGGTTAAGACTCTCGAGTTTCTGAAGGAAATCCTCCTCAGCATGGAGGTTGCTTTTTCCATGTTCTTTCTTTTTCTGCCGATCAGCAGTTTCGGCGGGCACAGAACCATCGTCCCACTCAAGGGGACATTGCTGCCCATAGTGCAGAGAATACACTAGAGGTATCTCAGGATCAGGCAGCGTATAGGACTCATCGTCCTCCTCAGACCAGATGGAGGATTTCCAGGTCTGTCTGAGGTCTTGCAGCCGCTCTTGGCGCTCAATACCTTCGGCCTTCAGGTACAACAGCCGCCGGAGTTCCTGAGTGTCATGCTCAGACAATGGCATGTTATTAGCAGCTGGCCGCGCCAGAGCATCAGCACTCCGGGCCACGGGTTCACCTGTGTGCATAGGCTGCATGTGTAGCACTGGCTTCCCCACAGGGGAAGGGGGTTCAGAGGTTGACTTCAGATCTACCTCCTCTAGCAACAGCTGGGCTAGGAAGGCACTATGCTTTAGGTCAAAACAGCTGGGATCAACAGGAGGGATAGTGCTGGCGATCTCAGACAGTTCGTCGTCAGCATCCTCCTTTACAGCTGCAGGTTCCAGATAGTCATCGGGAGACTCACACCCTGTAAGTGTGGCAGATAGGTGCTCAGGAGATCGATTTTTGAGATCATAAAGGGTCAGGCCACGATTTTCAGCCATGACCTCTTTCAGTAGCACCTGGTCTAGGTCACACAGGGGTACAGGATTGAGATATCCATCAACGATGGACAGGAAACTGGCCCACTCAGGGGCCTGCATAGCTGTGTCTGAGTCCTCAGGCACATAGATGGGGCCGTCGGGGAGTTGCACTCTTCCCACGGTCATTCGATCTAGCATACGGCGCCAGTAAGCATGTTCACCAGAGCAGCCCCAGTCAGGGGTGCACATAACAACCCTTCCTCCCTCATAAGCGATTTTGGTTAGAACCTTCGCGAGCAGGGAGAAAGGAGGGTTAGCATACGCTAGGCCCATTGCTTTCCAGAAGAAACGGAAAGCATTGTTCAGTTGTTTCGAGCAGTACAACTGCATGATGTGCTGTTGTAAGCTCGCAAACAATTCCACCTGAATCTCATCCAGGTTTACCTGAAGGGCCGCCAGTCCATTTTCAAGAACGTGACGGGCCAATTGGTAGTTTTCAGTACGATAGTTAGTCTTGGATGCGTAGCGCAGCCCAGACTCTTTTCGTCCTGACAGCTCCAAAGGTACGGAGAATAGCCCACTGCCAAAGTCGCAGTGCAAAGAATAGGGGCGCTGGAGGGACAGCATTTTTACCTGGGGGTTTCTTCGTAGGAAGTCGGTGCCAATGACGATGTCAAAGGCGTCGGTGTCCAGCACTCTGCAGTGTTGGGTCACGGTTTCGTCGCCCAGACATATAGTCACATCAACCCCCCCCAAGGAATGGATGGTACGCCCATCCCCTACTCTTATGGCAACGGCCTTAGTTTTCTTGAAAGTCTTTAGCAGGCGCCGGGCCACTATGGAAAGTGTTGCACCGGTGTCAAGCACCGCTCGAAAAACCTGATTCCCGATTTTCACGAGGATCCAGAAAACCAAATCCTCCTCTTCGGAGCCGCCCCCCTACTCCTCATCAGGGAACTTGACATCCACCCCTGCAGCAATGAGGGACTTGGCCATCCAGGCCAAGCGCCTCTTCTTGGAATTATTCCCCTCAGGGGTAGCGTTATCCCCTTGGGGGCGCTTCTTGGGGTCACCTGCGGCAGGAGCGGGTGTAGCAGCAGGAGTGGGTGTAGCAACGGGCGCTGATGAGCGCCTCTGGGGGTTAGGGGGTCCATTTTTGCCACCCCCCTTGCCACCTCCTTTACCACCTTTATCCCCATTCGGGGGATTTCTGGCGGGCGTTTGGGTCTTCTGGCGTTCCGCCTCCTGACGCTTGAGTTTGTCACTCTCGCGTTTCCTGATGTGGCAATCGTCCTCGTAGTGACGACGTTTGCCACAGTAACCACAGGTGATGGTACACCTGAAATGGTCCTGATGGGTCACAGGTTTCCCATCTTTGGTATGCTGCTGACGTTTCATCTGCAGCATACAGCCACTGCGGAGATCGCAGTCAGAGGCATGACAAGGTCCCCCCTTGTCATTGACAGGTTTGCAGTAGAACAGGGGGGGTGTACCTGCATCAGGTTTAACCTCATTCATGGCACGTAGGTTACCCCTCCCTTTACCACCTCCCTGGTTGGTGTTAGTGGGATTTTTAGGCCCTTTCCCTTCGCCAGGTTCGGGGGTAGGGGTACCACCTCGACTCAAATGCTTCTTGAGGAATTTCTCCATGTTGCAGTCATTCTCTCTCTCAAGAGCTAGCTCAATCAAGAGGTCCACCAGTTCATCGTACGAGTGGGTCCTGCTCTTCCTCTCATAGGTGGAGCGGCAATCATCCCACGTACGTTGGGGGATCTTACTCATGAGCCACAGGTGGGGCTCAGTGGCTCCGTAGGAGCCCACGTTCATCCTCGAAAACAAGTACTCCAAGTCGCACGCATATTCAGAAGCTTGCGCAGCAGATGGGAACTCAGGGAGCATAGGTAGCTCCTTGATCTGTGTGCGTACGCTGAGGTCAGTCTCACAGACTGGGAATGTTTTCTCCAACCTCAGGAGTACCTCTGCCCAGGTAGAACAGGTTTTCACAATCTGTTTCACCTGTTTTTGCAAAAATTTCTTTTTCCATGAGCGTTTCAGCAGTGAACATTTGGTTGCCACATCCACATGGGATTGGCCAGTCAGCAAAAGGAACTCCGCAAATTCTTCTGCCCATTTGGGCAGATTTTTGGGGTCAAACTCCGGCAGTTCCAGCTGGATGTTCGCCTGGGCAATAGGTCTGCCCGTCTTCCCACCCCCCGGAGTTAGGCCTGAAGGCGACACGCCGGCAAGAGGTGCCAGGGCTGACAGCCCTCTTTTCTCAATCTCTGTGACAGGCACGTCCTGTAGTTCAGCCATGGGCAGAGTCCTGGCGCGGGGGTGAAAGGGGCTGGGGCAGGTGACCTTAGGCAGCCGCCTTGAGACCCTTGATCTCTTAAGATCTTCGGCCAGGGTACTCAGTCCTGGAGAGAGAGAGGGCAACTCTGGCTTGGGTAAGGGTTCTGCAATACCCAGTTTAGCCTTAATGGCCTCCGATAGGGCCGTCACATCTGGATGTTCTGATCCAGACAGGAGTTTAGCGAACAGCTCGGCCGTATGATCCAGGGCACCGTGGGTTGGCCTGTGATGATGTTGTTCCTCAACTCAAGTCGGGCCCACTTCGAGAGCCCTTGGGGTTGGACAACATGCTCTTGGATACTCAGGTCTTGGTCGTCTTGGCAGGGATGCAGTCTCGGCTCTGTCGTACGGCGGGCCAGAGTGCGTGTAGGACCCTAGGTCTGTACGTGGTCTGGATCCATGTACTGCCAATGGCTCCTCTCCATCTTCTCCACGAATGGATTTGTAGTACTCCTCATGGAGGATGTATTCATCCATTTTCTTCCTCAGTTCCTCATACTCCTCAGGGCCTTCACTCGCTGTTGAGGATGAAGCCCGACAGTTGGATCTGGATACTGAGGCTGCTACACGTCTGTGGAGATGACTGAAGCTGTCTCCACCGTGGGCCGCTAAGGCCTCGGTGGTAAGGCCTTTATTTTCTTCCGCCCTTCTGCGTTCTGGATCTCCTTGGGACCCAGATGCGCCACTGAGATGTTGTGGAGCTCGGTAAGGTGGTTCACTCATTGGGTGGGCCATGCTGCCCATTTGCACTTGGACAGTTCTGATGGGCCAGGTCCTGACGCTTGGCGTGGACATGATGAACTTGTTGTTGAGCTTTGTGTGCTGCACTTCTTCTCAGGGTCGGTTCAAAAGGTCACAAGGGACTGCCTCTGCTACAAGAAAGATGTCCTTGATTTATGCCCTAGATATTTTGATGAAATCCTGCAGGTTTTGTAGTTGAAAACCCAAGCCAAAGCAGCAAGTAGAGCACGAACAGGATGTGGATCGAATCAATGATTGGTTTTGGAATCCAGTGTAACACAGAAGGGCTGCAGATAGACAAAGCAGGTTTACACACAAAGATTCAATCACAAATGGATAATACAAAAGATTTTATATGAAAATTGGTCTGACTCTTGCCTCAGAGATAGCATTAGGCAGTTCATGTGCACTCTATTGGGTGAAATGGTGCTGGTTAGGAATGTGGGGCATAGATGTCAGGACCACACAGAAAATGACTTGGCCAAGCATCTGAATTCAGAAACAGTTACAAAGTAGGACCACAATAAGTGGTAGAAACAATTGAGTATAGGGGTCTTGGGGTGGGAGACCACTAGGCTTAACCTCCAAGGCCTAAAGCATGAAATGCCTATTTTATTTCGGTATATCCCCCATGAAGGAAGGTACCTCCGCTCAGTTGAGTGGTAGGGGTGAACTTCATGGGGGGCTAGGGTCACAACCCTAGTTACTTTGAGAAAGTGTACTTTAGGCAACAATAGAGAGATAAAAACACTTAAGTTTGTCTTAGCATCAACAAAAGGGTTTTAAGGGGGGCTTGGCTTGGATCAAGCCCTCCAAGGAGGACATGGCAGTGACTTTTTCTTACTCTTTTGGATGTATGGATGTCCTCTTGGTTGGCGGCCTTGACGTTCCCGTGAGGGCTGCCACCTTACGCCAATAAAGCTGACGCCTTTCCTTGCGATCCTTTGGATTCTCTCTTGGACGCAACTCCATGCATTTCCCGGAATCCTGGGAATCAAAACCTTGTCCTAAAAAATTACAACCCAAAATGGAAGACGATGTTTCAACTTGCTTAGCAAGCACCTGCAGGGTTTCCACTGTCTCCAAACCTTCCTCATCCCTGAGAAAGCCATACCGACCCATAAACTCGTCGGGTGGCACGTCAGGGCCAACCATGCCCTCATCGGATGAGGGGCTCGACTCACATTGGGAGTCCAATTCAGCACAGTCCAGGTTGGGATCAGCAAGTTGCTGAACCCATCTCTCTATCACAGTCTCCGAGATCTCAAGATCTTTGGGACAATCATCGGGAGGCAATATTTCTGGAACTGTAAATATCCGGTCTATTAGGGACTCAATGCTCGTTCCTTGAGTCGCCCTACAACTATGTGACGCACTTAAAGGGGCCGTATCCTGTTCCGGTAATTTAGGCCACTCACCAGGGCCCAACTTCTGAAAATGCGCATGCAACACAATGGCTGACATTCCAGAAATGGCAAATAAGCAAATGGGAGAGAGCAAAGGACCATCCACATGTCCAATGACCTTAAGAGAAAGCCATCGCGAAGGAGCACCTCCACGTGAGTTCTTCACTGGGAGGACAACACTGCTGTTCAATGCCGTCAGTGACCCAACCAACATTATTCCTATCAAACCCATAACTTGTGGTATTGAACACTCCACAAAGCTCGGGCAAACCTGTCCTTGCTCAGAAATATTATCTCGGCACCTTCACAAGTTGCCAATTCATGAGAAGAAACACCCACAAGTGGGTCATGCAAAGAAGAGGATTGCTGCAACTCCTGTAGTTGCAACAAACTATCCGAAATATCGATGGTCACCAACTCTTGATGCACCTCAGTGGCGTTCAAGTTCTTACCATCCACGCAAGACATTGTAGCCGCGCCTTGCATAGGGCAGCACAAGTGCTTGTCATGCTCCATCCCATTGACATCCCGCTCAAGCTCCCGGTTGCCCGCCATGTGCATCGATGTCCGTGCCTCCGGATGAGGACATTTATAATCAAATTCATCCCATGGGCCGCCTTGACAAAGGTCCTCCATCAAAGCAAAGCATCCCGGATCCGGTAGAACAACAAGTCCAAACCGGGCAAAAAAAGGCAAACCAAGAATGGCTCGCGGGCCAACCGAGGGCGATGAAACCAAGCAATCGGCGCAGCGCGCCATCACGACCTGGGAACCTCTTTGCACGGGCACAATGATATCGCTTCGGACCACATATTTTACACCTTCCAACTCCTTCTCACCAACTCCGAGTAGTCGGAATGGTTGCGTGGCCACCTCCCAGAAACTGTTCGGGGGATAATTCCCAACCAGCAACCACAATCACCTCATTGCCGGTGTCCCCAAGCGATAGTGCCTCTATTCGTTCCGAGGTTCCTTTGTGAGGGATATATATCCCCGGAACGATGACGCCCTTCGGAAGCTTCTCGGCGTGCCCAGGTCGAGGAACCCGCAAAATTTACTCCTCGGCCCCACTGATTCGCAGAACTGGACGCGTACAATATCCGTCATCCCATGCCTGGGCTTTGTTTACCCACATAATGGGGCATACAGTCGCCGGTGAGGGGCCCATATCCCTACCAGCCTGGTCCATCCTCTTGGATTTTCAGCGTTGCCGGCTGTTTTCTCAATTGTGTCGCCTACCGAGCCGCCCCTCGGCCTTGGCTTTCTCCCGCAACTCCGGATGGAGCGTTCAACAATCCTCCGGCGGATGCAGCGTGCTCCCGCAGCCCTTGCAAGGCGGAAACTTCCCACCTTTGTGTGGTCCTTTTCCTTTGCCACCTCCTTGCGCAGTGGGCTTCTCTTGGCCGCCCTTCCCAATTTTCTTGGATTTGAGTTTGTCCTGAAGCCACTCTGGTGCTTTGTAAGGATGCAAGACCCAGCAATCCTCACGGCTATGTCTTCCCTTGCCACATGCCGGGCATTTCAGGATGAAGCTTGCACCTGCGCCTGCTCGTCCTGACATAGCCAACACCTGGGCTTTGCATATTTCTTGAATCTCTGGAATGCTCAACTCCGGGTCCGCTTGTTCTTGATCTTGGTGACCTTCAGGATCCTCGGTTTTGTCCATGTCCTCGACTCCTTCCATGCCTCTCACCCGGCCCAATCCATTCTTGTTCCCCCTCCATTGAGGAGGCACTTGGGGCTTGGGTTGCGGCGCTTCTGGGATGGCTTGCCCAAGCCGCCGCATGATGTGCCCCTTCTTGATCGCCAATTTGTGGCGGGACATGAGGGGGTTCATCACGTAGACGATGGTCTCGAGGTAGTTGAATTCCAACCCAACTTTGGTCTCCTCCTTGATGATTTCCTTGAGCAACCCATCCACCTTCATTGTCGCAATAACATCAAGTAGTCGATCTTTTGCTTGCCGTTGGGTGATTCCGTCGCGAGCTCGGCGGCCCAAGGCTGAGAATTGTTCAACAAAATTGATGAACTCACATGGCGTTGGAGTTGGTGAAGACGGTTTGACGGTGTGGAAGGCCTCCAAGATTACGTCGTCGTTCGCCTCCTTGAAGACTTCCTCTGAATCCGTCACTTCCCTCAACAAATCTTGGTCCCGGAATTGGTACCGGTTGACCATCTCCTTGAGTGGGTTGGACCGGGTGGCGGGAATAAGAGAAAGCAAAACTGCTCTCCTCATAGCATCCGTCAACCCGTACATCCAATCGCGCTCCCAAGCACGAAAATCCAAAAACCACTTAATGGCCGTGGTCCCACTTCCATCCCACCGTGGGGCGACGGACATTCCTTGAACGTCCCCCAAAGTTCGCGGATCCATCACCGGGGCTGCCAGCCTCCCATGGACCCCGGGAGGAATCAACCGCGGATCCGATCCTTCAAGTTGTGGCTCTTCCCAGTCGAACGGGGCGTCCAAAAGTTGTTCGGGACAAACTTCATCAAACGCCATTGCCCGTAGAATTCCCGACGGCTTTTGTTTCGGAAGCCCAATCCCATCCTTGAGAGATTCTTGTCGGTTGAACAATTGAAACACCATCCGTGGCATAAACCAACCATCAGCATCCGCCTCGAAGTAGCGGAGGTCCAACCCGGCGCAATGCCGCCAATCACCACCGATGCCCGGCGGGGTGTGTCCCTCGTGGGTGCGGGTCCCACTCCTCGCTCCCCTTGGGGCTCTTCCCCGGAAACCCCGGTCATCTGACCGCATGGACGACAAGTCATCCTCGGCCGGGGGAAATCCAAACCCCGGTAGGCTTCCCGCAACCCGTTCCTTCCGCGCTGGCACTCCATAAACTCGGACTCGCGGTTCGGGCTTCGGTGTCGGTGTTGGGATCCCTATTGGAGTCACCGATGGCGTACCCGCATGTTTCAACAATTGATATTTGTTCTCCAAAGACTCCAATTTTCTTTGTAATTCACCAATGACATAAGAATCCGGCCGCATCCCTTCGGGTGGACTGCCATGGGGTCGGGTCCGGATCTCCTCCCTGAGCGCATGCACCTCATGCTCACTTTGTTCCAACCGGGTCATGAGCAATCGCACCTGTAACTCCAGGGCCTCAAACTTGGCCAATTCTGGCTTGGACATGGTTGCCTTATGGCTTTCCGCCATCACCTTTGATTTTACCGGGCAAAAAGTGGCCAAAACTATGAATGTCCCGCCGACAGGTTCCATTGATTTAGCTCTTAGAGTTTTATCAACCTCTTTGTCAGCTGTACCAATTTTCTGTGTGTTTGTTCTTCTCCTGCACTGTTATTGTAGGTAGTAGGCTGTGAAACCTTTGGAATGTGCAACGGTTGGTTCAACCTTTCCCGTTGCTTTTGTGCATATTTGAATCATCCTTCCAACATCCACTGTGCGTCTCAGATGTTTCTGCAAAACAAGACTAGATAGTATGTTTCTGCATGCTTCCAGGCAGTTTTCACAGTGAAAAAATATGCCAGGGATCGTCGAACCAAACCTCGCTCCAGTCGGCGCGACGATTGGTTCGACGTTTAGTTTCCGATTGCTTTTGTTCATATTATTGGACTGTCTACAACATCCATCCTGTGTCTCAGACCTTTCTTCCAAGGAATAATAGAACTTTTTTTTCTGCATGCTTCGAGCCCGTTTGCAGAGTGAAAAAATGTGGAACCAATCGTCGAATCAAACGTCGCACCAATCGGCGCGACGATTGGTTCGACGTCTAGTTTCTGGTTCAGATTGTTTGGTTCAGATTGTAAGACCGTGTTGCACATACCTCACACATCTCTCATACATGTGGCACAGACACACAAGGCAACATTTAGTTGTTCACATAACAATTTGCAGAGAATTTGGGATGTGCAACAAAATCTGAAACTGAAATCGAGTAGAGGCAGCATTCTTAACCTTCCTCTTTGTCTGAGGCACTGCTCTTCTTCCTCTTTGCCGGTGGCAACATTGCAGCCAAATTGTCCTCAAGACAGCGCACACGTGCTTCCAGGGCCTCCAACCGAGCAGACAGTTCACCATTCTCCTTTTCCTTCTCCTTCTCATCATTCTCCGTCTCAACTTTCACACAACCGGGTGGATGAATCAAAACCAGATACAGACGCTGCTTGCGGTGCGGCAGGACCTTGAATACCATTGTCGTTGCGAGGTGCCATGCTTCGTGCGTGTGCAGCACTGTTCGCGTCGCCGAGGACACTGAAGGATACAGCAGCAAAACGTGGAAGCCATTGGCTGGACGATCGTCGAACCAATCGTCGAACCAAACGTCTTGACGATTCAACACACCTTTGGGACAGACTTCCAGCATCTTGCACGAACCAACTACGACCACGGTGGTATACTCCAGCACCGCGTCGACAATCACCACTTCAAACGTCTCCTCGCCGGCGCCTGGACCGACCCGCAGAGCAGTGCACTTGCTGTTGGACCTCATCGGATGTTCCCCATCAAATTTTGCAATTGCATCAGTCAAGGTCTGTGGGATGCAGGAGAACTCTGACACTGCACCTGAGACATCTGTCCATTTGAACATCGGCTGACGATGTAAAACACTTGCAAAGGTGTTGAAGATTTTGCTGCTGTCCAAGGTCACTTGTGTAGGCGAAAGGTCGGGGTCCTCGTCTTCCTCGTCTTCTTCTTCCTGTTCCTCCTCTTTCTGTTCTTCATCTCCAGCTTCTTCCTTGGCGTCTTCAAGCTCTGATTCTTGCTCAGCTCGAACGTTGACCTTGACCTTTTCTGATGATGACGAAGAAGAGGATGTACTGTCGTCTGTACTGTTGTCAGAGAACATCCTTTGGCACAGCTAGGCAAAAAGAGCAGAAACAGGCGCAAATCAATCAACAGACCAATCAGTGCGACATTTGATTGGTTTTTCTGACAGAACAACCGTAATGTTACAACGAACCAGGATTATCGAATTGATTGTTAATTCAGGCGGAATGGAACGTTTTGGGCAAAGGTGTTGGCATTCCGGCTGCAAATTCAAATGTCCTGTTGATTTGGTGCGACGATTTCGTCGATCGACGATCTGGCAACCAACTGTGCGGTATTTCAGTTATGGCCGGACTACTCCCCGTAAAATCATAGGTGTTGGCTCCTGTTCACCTGTGCACCCGCTCGGTGTGTTGCTTCGCGTGTGCGGCGTCCTGGGCCCCTTGGCTCCTGTTCACCGGTGCGCCCACTCCGTGTGTTGTTTTGCGTGTGCGGTGTCCTGGGCCTCGTGGCTCCCGTTCACCGGTGTGCCCGCTCGGTGTGTTGTTTTGCGTGTGCGGTGTCCTGGGCCACTTGGCTCCTGTTCACCGGTGTGCCCGCTCGGTGTGTTGCGTTGCGTGTACGGTGTCCTGGGCTACTTGGCTCCTGTTCACCGGTGCGCCCGCTCCGTCCTTTGCTTTGCTTGTGCGGTGTTCTGCGCCACTTGGCTCCTGTTCACCAATGTGCCCGCTCGGTGTGTTGTGTTGCGTGTGCGGTGCCCTGGGCCACTTGGCTCCTGTTCACCGGTGCGCCCGCTCGGTGGGTTGTGTTGCGTGTACGGTGTCCTGGGCCGCTTGGCTCTTGTACAACGGTGTGCTCGCTCTGTGTGCTGTGCTTTGGGTTGCGCGTGTGGTGTTGTGTGGGCGGGGCGTCGCCGCGGGGCGCTCACTCGTCCATCCGGACGGCGGCTGTTCGTAGCCGGTAGGGGCTGGGTACCCTCCGGGCGCGCACTCGTTTATCCGGACGGCGGCTGTTCGTAGCCAGTAGAGGCTGCGTACCCTCCGGGCGCGCACTCGTCCATCCGGACGGCGGCTGTTTGTAGCCGGTAGGGGGTGGGCACCCTCCGGGCGCGCACTCGTCCATCCGGACGGCGGCTGTTCGTAGCCGGTAGGGGCTGGGTACCCTCCAGGCGCGCACTCGTCCATCCGGACGGCGGCTGGTGTTGCTTGGCACCTATTCCTGTGCTGTGGTTCGGTGCGTGTTGTGCGCCGTCTCCGGGTTTGCGGCAGCCGGCGGCCGTTGTGGCTTGGCACCTCTCCTTGTGCCTTGGTTGTGGCCGGCGGCGTGCCCCTCTGGCGTTCGTCCAGTCCGGTCGCTCTCGGTGCTCCGGTTGGCTTTCCCGACGCCGTGGTGCCTTTCCCCAGCCCGGGGGCTTGGGTCCCCGGCTTTACTGGGCGGCTGCGCGGGGCACGCGGAGGCTGGCCGAGAACCGGGCTCATTGTGCCTGCTGCTGGACCCCGCCAAGGCAGGGGCGCTGGGCTCGCTCCGCGTCGTACCCGTTCAGGGCCCCGCGATGGGGTTGCCCCTGGCGGGTCCCTCCGGCGCCGGTCTTGGACTGCGTGCACTGCGGTGGTTGGCGTGTGTGGACCCGGTCACTGACAGGTCCGGTTTCCCGTACCGTCTGTCGTTCGACCGGGGACTCGGCCGGTGCACCGGGGCTGTTTCGTGTGGACGCCGAGACCTCCCCTTGCGGGTCAGAGGACGCCACGCCCGGGTACCGTGCGTGTGTGCGTGTGCTCGTCCTTCCTGGCCGGGTCGGGCGGGCCGGCCCCCTGGGCGCGTTCTGGTGCGCCTCACCTTTTCCTTTGGCCGCTTTTTCTTTCCGCTTTGCTGGGCCCCCTCCAGGCTGGGGTTGCCCCCGTTTTGGTCCTTTGTTTGCCCTCACCTCCCCCCTTTTGCTTTTGTTTTGTTGTTTTTTTTTCTTTTGTTTGTCCGTTCTTCTTTGCCTTGCGCCCCCTCTGTCTCTCGCTTTTCTTGGTTTCCGGCCCCCGGTGCCCTGGGCCTTGGCGCTTTGCGTTGTTTGTTTTGCTGGCCTCGCGCTTCTTGGCTCTCCGTGCGCTCTCGCTTTCTTTTTGTTGCCTGGCCGTGGGCTGCTCTCCGCTGGTCCCCCCCCCCCTCCCTCTCTTGCTGTTGTTGCCGTTCCTTGTTGCCTTGCGCTTGTTTTTTTTTCCCTTTTTCTCCTCTCGCCCCCCCCCCTCCCCTTCTGTGTCTCGCGGCTTTCGTCGTTCCCGCTCGGTGCCTTGGTTTTCTTTTGTTTTTTTTCCTCTTCCGTGCGCCCCCGTTGTCACTGGCTTTCTCTGGTTTGCGGCCCGTGGTGCCCTTGGCCTGGGCGCTGTGTTTTGTTTGTTTTTCTCGGCCTCCCGCTGCCCGGCTCTCTGTGCGCTCTCGCCTCGTGTGTGTCTCCCGCTTGGCCGTTGCCTGCTCCCCGGTGGTTGCCGCCCCCCCCCCCCCGCCCCCCCTTGTGTCTCGCGGTTTTCGTCGCTGCCGCTCGGTGCTGTGTGCCTTGTGCTGTGCTGTGCTGTGTGTCCCTGGGTGCGTTGCTGCGCCGCGCTGCTGTGCGTTGTGCCGCCCGGTGTTGTGCTGTCGTGTGCTGTGTTGCTTTGTTGCGCTGGTTTGGTGCCGCTGCCTGTTGCACCGTGCCCTCTGGCGCTGCCCGTCGCCCTGGGGCCCTGTGCTTTGCGGTGCTGTGGTGTGCGGTGTTCCCCCGCGCTGTGTGCTGTGTGCTGCGTGTGTTTTGTCGTGCTGTGGTGGTGCGTGCTGTTGTTTGCCGCTCTGGTCTGTGCTGTGTGTGTCCCGGGGTGCTGTGCTGTGCGTTCCCTGTCCTCTCCGCTCTGTGCGGTGCTGTGCTTCGCTGTGCTGGTGCGCTTGCGTTGTGCTGTTCGTCTGGTGCGTGCTGTTGCTGGCGCCTGGTGCTGTGGTGCGCTGCTGTGTGTTGTGCTGATTCCTTTGGTGTGCTGTGGTGCGGTGCTGGGTCTGGTGGCCCGTGGTTGTCTGTTGGTGGCGTGTTTCATTGTCGGTGTCCCTGTCTGGCCGCGTGGTCTGCTTCCCTGTGGTTGGCGTGGTTTGCTGTGGTGCCCTGCTTCCCTGTGTTGTGTTCTGTGGTGCTGTGCTGTCGCGTGGTGCTGTGCTGTTGAGCTCTGCCGTCATGTTGTGGTGCTGTTGGGGCTTGCTTTGCCCTCCCGTGGCCTGTCGTGCTGTGCTGTGTTGTGCTGTTGGTTGGCTGTGCTGTTTTTGGCCCGGTGGTGGTGTCTGCGTGCTGTGGTGCTCTTTCCCTCGTGCTGTGCGTTCCCTGTTTTCTCCGCTCTGTGCGCTGCGGTGCCTTGTTGTGCTGACTGTGGTGCCTTGCTTCCCTGTGTTGTGTGCTGTGGCGCTGTGCTGTCGTGTGGTGCTGTGCTGTCGTGTTCTGCTGTCATTTTGCGGTGCTGTTTGTGTGTGCTTTGCCCTCCTGTGGCCTGTCGTGCGGCGCCGTGCTGTGCTGTGTTGTGCTGTTGGTTGTCCGTGCTGTTTTTTGCCCGGTGGTGGCGTTTGTGTGCTGTGGCGCCCTTTCCCTCCCTGCCGGCACGCACAAAAAACATGAATTATCTTACCTGTCACCCGCGTTGGTGGCGGTGTCGTGGCTGGCATGCCTTGGTGGTTGCGGTGTCCTGGACTTGACACGGCGCACGTTCCACCTGCAGAGAAATGGAGGCGAAAGCGTCGAGGGTGGGGCACGGGCGGGAGGGGAAGGTACATGGCGAATAACAAACGGCGCGAGGGACGAGTACAGGGGCGCGGCGTACTTCGAAAAGACATTTTCGTGTTTTACGCGTTGCTCGCGACGCAGTTTTCTTTACGTAGACGGCGTATTAGACGACAGCAGAGACGGCGTTATGTTCCTGTTGGCGTTACGGCGCCTACGGTGCTATTTTTTTGTGTATTTGGGTTCAAAATTTTCCACGTCGTGTTTTAACGCGTTTCGCCGCGTGCTTTTTGCCCTAAGCGTTTTTTATGCTATTTAGCTTTATTTTCAGCTATTTAGAAAGTTTTTTCGTCGTGTTTTTCTTATTCTTTTATTTTATTCTGGCGCTGAGGGACAGCGCGCGTCCGCTCATCGACTGATCATATAATAATTCTCCCATTCCTGCCTCTGCAGATATCCTCGCGAAAGCGTCGCTGAGTAGGCCGCTTTCCGGGCCGAAAAGCAGCAGCCAGGAGACTGAGCAGAACCCAAGACCCCACCAAGGGGCAATTTAATTTCTTGACGACTCCCTTCGCCCTAAGATCAGGACAGCAGGTCGCCAGCAGGTTTTGACAACCAGAGCGGATGTGCATACAGAGTCTGGCGTTGGGTTAGTGTCCCGCTGCGTCCTGGAGGGAGGGATGCACATGCAAATGGTTTTGGCATGCTCCCAACCTAACCAAACCAAGCCACAGGAACCCCGGCAGCGCCATGAGCGCTGAGCTTTCTGTAGGAAGTGTCACGAACACAGCAGCAAAAAGGCGCCAGCCACGGTGAGCGTACATTTTTCTGTCTGAGGGAAACTATAGGTATTTTAAAGTAGATGTGGAAACCAAGGAAAGGCCAAGAAAAAATCCCTTTTTCCTGAAAGTGCGACACTGGTGGCCACCACAGCACAAGGGGGGAGTAAGAAAAAGTGCTTTTCCAATGCTTTGAGGAATACTCTAGTTGTAGTAGAGATGCACTGAGCACACGGGCATTTCTATCTTAGTATTGGCCCAACCACAAGTGGTGACAACACATTTTGACCTATGGAACCAAACACTGAATCAGCATATGAAGTGGACCCCTTAATCCCCTATCAATGTGAGGCAATTCATTGTTTCCTGAGTCGACTGAGAACTGACATATCCAGGGCAGAGCCTGTGATTTTATCTATGTTTTCTCATGAATTCTTAGCTGTCCTAGTGGTATGCACCCTAGGGGGCTGGGCACCTCTTTTTGAGAGGTCCTGGGTTCAATTCCGAGTCACCCTAGCTAAGTAGGAAGATCCCATGTGACATGGCAGTGACCTCATCGCCACATGCCCCGCCACCTCAGCACATATGGGACCCAGAACAATGAGTGCACATCTCCTGAGATGGCACTATGGAGATTGAGTGACCATGGGGCAGTTTTCCAACTCTTTTTCCAAAACATTTCAGCTATCTTTGTAAATATGCAATCCGATTTGCCCTGAGTTGCAGTTTCTGTGAATATTCTTTCATCTTTCACTGTTTACACTGCAGCCCTTCATGCTTTGATCCTGATTCTCTTGTACTTGCTTATCTCTGGCTTGGGCTATCCTGGACTGGTTGTATTTCAGCAAATAAAACATTTTACTCATCAAAAACAAGCAGCAGGAAACGCTACACCAGCAGCAAGCAGCAGGAGAGGCACAAACACAGTGTTGAAATCACTATAAAAACTTTCTAATGGCACACAACAAGCAACATGAGTGAGCAAAGGAGGGGTGGGCAACAAACGTAAGACAATAAATGGAGGAAAAGGAAGAAAAAAAAGTTTTCCGAAAAAAAAAACTTTTTTTTCTCCGAGATTTTTTTTTCACCAAATATTGTGTCATTTGGGACTCAGGGAAGAGCAGGAAGGAAACGGATGCCATAGTTGCATCCGGAATGAGTTTTCGAAGTGGGTAGGTACTCACAAAATCTTCCAACTCAACAATATGTCAAAAATATGGCAAAAACACGGTTTTTTGACCCTAGCTAACCCTACCCTAAAAACATTTTTAGGAGGGTCTACCGGGGGCCGCTGGTGCAAATGTAATGCAAACGGACCCCACAGTTGCGTGGGGCATGCCCAAAAATGGTCGAGGATCTGTTCAGATTGTCCCCAGGTGCCACCAGTTCAGAGATATGAAAAATCAAATTTGTAATAAAAATAGTAACATTTGTTACTAAAAATAGCGAAGCGGAAAAATTGGATCTCCAAAAAGGGCAACCCTGGAGGGAAACGGATCTCACCAACGCAACAGGCGTTGCAAAAGATGGTCGCGGACGCTGAGGAAACGCGAAACGGGCCCGCTGGGGAGGAGTTCTAAAAATAGAAAATTTGTTACTAAAAATAGCACAAAAATTCTAAAAATAGAACGTGGTGACCTAAAAATAGAAAAACCCACTTTGGAATAAAAAGGCGCCCCCCAAGCACAATTGGCAGCCGCCATCGCGTCCGGCAACCTCAAATTAGGGGCGGGAGCACAGACAACATAAGAATTCAGCGCGTTAAGCTCAAATCTATCCCAAGTGCCTAAAGTGGCGGGCACACCATGGAATAGGCACTGAAACACCCACAACAATACAAGACAATGGCATGGTTGCATCTGGCAACTCAAAATTGGGGGGGAGATGCAAGACAGGTGTGAGGAGGACATCACAATGCAAATGGGAGGAGTACATCAAACAAGTGGAAAAGACATGTGGGTAGGAGAGACAACCACCATCAACCAATGGCAACAGGTAACAGCAAAGGAATCATATGGCAAAGGGTTCAAAGCATCAATGCAAAATTGCCTGAATAAAGTGTGAAGAGATGACATTCCACTCCAACGGGAAAAAATCGATGAAAAAACTTGCTGGAGGGCCAACCTGCCAATGGTTGGTAAAAAAAAAGAAAATCAACAATAATTCAGCGCAAATCTGACAAAGACACATCAATCCCTTTCCGACGGTTGTACCGAGCCCATGTGTCGTTGATATTATGCAAGAGAGAGCCTGCATAATGCCACTCAGGTTCGGGGAACCCCCGAAATTTGACTCGCCACTGTCGCTTCCCCCTAACGACAGGATCCTCCAAAACAGGCTCGACCACGTAGTCGTCGGTCTCAATCAACCCTTCCCTATCCGTATAATAGTGCAAAGGCACTTTCTTGTCGTCCTTGTAAGGGAAATAGGGCTTCAATCGCCGAGAAGTGAAGATCTCTTCTCTTCCTCGGATATTTACACGGTAGGTGCCCGGTGAGATGCGTCTCCTCACTTCACAAGGGCCTTGCCAAACCCTTTTGAGCTTGCCATGCACAGGAGGTTCTACAATACGATTACGTACCCATACACGGTCCCCCGGCTTGAACGATTGCTCCGGATGTTTGGCCAAAAATTTGGCAAACTCCTTGGCATGGAGGTCTTCAAGGCGCTTTCGGACTTCAGCACGTTTGTCCAACATACGACCAAAATATTGTCCTGCATCCTCAGCCCCATCCTGTAGGGATACGGGCAAATAATCCCCCCAACCTACAGGATCTCTCCCAAAAATAAGTCGATGTGGGGAATACCCACTGACTGCCCCCGGCAAATCGTTCAAAGCCCAAAGGGCCAACGGCAAGATGTCCACCCAGGAGTGCTTGCTGGAACCCCCTCGCTGCTTAAGGTACTGCCTAAGTGAGTTTACAATACTTTGGACAGCTCGTTCAGCACGTCCGTTGCTCTGTGGTTGGTAGGCCACCAAGCTGTGTTGTTCAACTCCATTCATGGCACACAAATCCTTCGAAAATTCAGAGTTGATAATGGACGCATTGTCACAAATGAACTCTTTGGGCAACCCAAACATATGGATGCATCGATCCAAAAACAAAGAAGCAGCACTCTTACTGTCCGATCCGTTTTCTTGACAGGGGATTGCCAATACATACCCGGTTTGATGGCAGACGATGACCATGAGATAGTCCACCTTTTTCTCAGTGGATTTCTGCAAACACTCGGGCAATTTACAAAGGTCAATTGCAAGGGATGTGAAGGGATACTGCGGAACAGGAGCAAATTCACATGTGTCGGGTTGTTTGCCACGCCTTGCTTTCGTGGTTTGACACTCATGACATCGCCCAAGAATTTTAGCAATGTCAGGTGACAGATTACGCCTACCTCTTGGCAAGTTGTAAGCAAGGCACCACAATTTTCTATCAAACAACTCCACAGTCTTCTCCACCCGAGGGTGGCCATAAGAATGTATTGCCACCACCACGTCTTCAAAAAGAGCTGTGGGGCACGGAATTTTTCCCTTGAACCGAATCTTTTTTGCCCATCGTCCCACCTCATACCGTAATCCCAATAATTTGGGTTTGAGATGACTGGATCAGACTCAAAGTCCCAGTCAGGAAATTCATCCCGATAATGCTCAGTCCAATCCTCATAGAGAATTTCGGACTGAGGTGGTATGTTCACCTTGGACACGGCACAAATGAGTCCTTCCGACTCCGGCCAATACGACAAATGACTCATCCGAGCTTGAAGATGGGCTGCATAGCCAGAAAGAGTCTCACTGGACCAATTAGCTGCACATCCCTTTACAGAAGCAATAGATGCCGCAAGCTCATTTATCTCTTTGTCCTGTCTGTCCTGAATGTCCTGAGAACTGCCGTGGAAACACCGAAGAATGGAGGGGCAAGGTTGTACCCAAGCTTGATGAGCACTTAGAGCCTGCACCGTGGCATATCCAAGCCATTGGAGAGTTAAGACAGCCCCCACGGCAGTGATGCCGTTGAGAAGTCCTGAATCCAACTGGACTTGTGTGTCTCTAGCCTGCTGGGCCAAAACATTTTCTTTCCTTTCCTTGAGTTCACGTTCTTGCTTCATGACCCTCTTTTGATCGGCATCACTGCCGTGAAAATTGGTGTCATCCGCCAATCTGGCCAGATATGCCCACCGGGACAACCCATCGGCGACGGTGTTGTCCTTGCCGGCCTTGTACACCACTTCAATGTGGTACCGGCTTAAAAATTTGTGCCACCGGCCACGCCTGCCCAAAGGCCCCGAGAGGGTACAAAGATCTTCTTTGTACCAACTCTCCAAGGACTTGTGGTCGGTGTACACGGTGACTCTTCGTCCCCCAATCCAACTTTTAAATTTTAGCAAGCAAGAGACTAATGCATAAGTCTCTTGCTCGCGGGTGCTCCAAGCTCTTTGTCCCTTCCCATCCTTGCCTTCAAGCTTGCGGCTGAAAAAAGCGCAAGGCTTCCACTCCCCTTCGGGGTTTTGTTGTTCAAGGACAGCACCGACTCCATGGTTGCATGCATCCACATGGATGCGATATTCACCGTCGGGTGATGGTATGTACAACTCACACTCAGCACTGAGCGCTTCCCTCAACTGAACAAAAGCAGACTCCATCTCAGGCGTCCACTGGATACAATTACGCTCCCTTGGTACCCTACAACGTCCCTTACGACCATCTACCCCGGGGACACGCTCATACTTACCTTGCAGCGACGTCATCAACGGGGCTGCAATATTGGAAAAATGTCTTATGTAAATTGAATACCAATTTACAACCCCCAAGAAGCCCTTCATCTGCTTTGGGGTTTTGGGCTTGGGCGTATTGCGTACCGCATCCACCTTGGAAGGGGCGGAACTACGCATTCCCCCATGCAAAACATGCCCACAATACTTGATTCTCTCCATAAAAAGATGACATTTCTCAAAGCGGACTTTGAGACGGCATTCCTCTAACATCTCAAATAATTCAACCACGTTTTGAAAGTGGTCTTCGAGGTATGGCTTTGAATCAAGTATTTTGCCCTTATAACGAAGCTTGGGACGTGTCCCCGTGAGTAAATCATCGATGTAAATGCGTGTGTGAGGCTGTAGCGACTTCAAACAATCACTCACCATTCTCTGGAAAGCTTGGGGTCCTACTTTCGACCCCATGGGTAGGACCCTCCACTCAAATACCCCAAAAGGAGTACAGAAGGCAGTATATTGCCTACTGCACTCACTAAGAGGCATTTGGTGGAACCCATACTCAAGTCGAGGAGGGTCCAGAGTTGTTTTCCAGCCTGTTTGACAAACAAGTCCTCGATTACCGGCAACGGGAACTCGCAGCCCCGGAGTTGCGTGTTCACGTACCGATAATCAATGACGAGTTGCCATTTATTTGTGCCAGGCTTTGGCACAAGAAACCCCCGGCTGACCCAATGGGATTGGCTGGGCACAATCCAGCCCTTTTCTTGAAACTCTTTTATTTTTTCACGCATGGCCTCTTCCCTAAGGCCAACTGGGCGAATGGGCTTGTCAGCCTTCGGCTTACCATCCGGAATTGGCTCCAAGACACAAATCCCATTGGGACCCCGTTTGTCCATGTTTTTTTCAATCTCCGACTAATGATTACCTCCTTCTTTGAACACGGTATCTTTGAATCGGTTGTAAATCCAATCCCTATACTCTTGGCAATGTGGATGTTCAGCATCCGCCTCAATCACAGAACGCACACACCTATCCCTCGTCCTGAAAATGGTAACTGGATCTCCTGAGATACCTGAAAAAGGCAAAGGGCGATCATTCGCCTTGAGGGACAAAGTTTGAGACTCCTCTGAAGTCAACTCGCTGGGAGAGGCATGTTGTAAACCTTTACTTCAATCAGAGATCCTGTCTTGAAGTGAGACCTTTTTTGTTCTCGGATGCACAAACGAGACCTTTGAACTTCGAGGCTCACACACTTCAGGAAGTTCAGAGGAGGGAAAAGGATTACCACTATTTTGTTCAATGCATACTCTTTCAACCAGTCTTTCCAGAGATTGCTCTTGTTCCTGAGCTCTTAACTCGGTCATGGAATCATTTTCTTGAGACATGACTGGTCAGCAAGGGAGAATGGAATCAACAATGGAATCATGTTCTTGAGACATGACTGCTGAGCGAGGGAGAATGGAATTCAGAATGGAATCGGGCGGCAAGGTATAAGCCCTCTAGCCGCAGCTGAAACATGCTGGACCTTCCACGCTTTCCGACTCATCCCTACGGGTCTGCGAGGGGAGGTGACACATGGGGGCGCCTGAGACTTGGTTTTCGTTGAGGCTTCCCAAAAATGTATGAACCAGGCTGTCGAGCGACGACCCGGCCGGTTCCGATGATCTTGAGGAGGGGGATCAACATGTGATTTCTTGAAATCCGTTTGTCCCAGCCCTTCTTGATCACCCCCCAAGGCATCAAAAATAATAACTCGTGCACCTAACTTAGCCTAATTTCCCAGGAGAACGAGGTGTACCTCCCTCATTACGGAAACACAATGCATCGTGCAACAAATCCCACCAATCAACCTTCACTTCACCGAGTCCCCAAAACCATTCTTTGTTTTTATGGCGGGGAACAATCATGATCCCTCGACTTCCTTCCCATATCACTTTCTCTGCAACTTGTTGCAGAAATTTATGCGGGCACATAACAAATATGGTGTCATCATGCCAAGGCTTGTTCAAACCTTGCGTGACTGCAGCTCCACCTTTAGGAGTGTTGACCCATACCCCGGCGCGCTTTCCGGGGCGCTTGACCTTAGTAGTCGAGCGCGGATCTGCAAATGGGTAGCGCTGGGGTTCAAATTCATCTCCAGCCCAATCCAAAATGCGGTGAAACTATTGAGGATCCAAAGAGAATCGTCCTTCCTTATACACTTGTGGTAGTATGGACCTAGGGAAGAGTTGAGGACGAAGACACGGACTGATCACAACAAAGCAAAAGCAAACAAATCAGTGAAGTATGTTGAGGTCTGAGACAACAGTGACAAGCAATCCTCCTCTTGGTTGGCGACCTCGACGTTCCCGTGAGGGCCGCCACCTTACGCCAATAAAGCTGACGCCTTTCCTCCCGATCCTTTGGATTCTCCCTTGGGCGCAACTCCATGCATTTCCCGGAATCCTGGGAATCAAAACCTTGTCCTAATAAATTAGAACTCGAAATGGAAGACGATGTTTCAACTTGCTTAGCAAGCACCTGCAAGGTTTCCACTGTCTCCAAACCTTCCTCATCCCTGAGAAAGCCATACCGACCCATAAACTTGTCGGGTGGCACGTCAGGGCCGACCGAGCCCTCATCAGATGAGGGGCTCGACTCACATTGTGAGTCCAATTCAGCACAGTCCAGGTTGGGATCAGCAAGTTGCTGAACGCATCTCTCCATCACAGTCTCCGGGATCTCAGAATCTTTGGGACATTCATTGCAAGGCAATGTTTCTGGAACTGTCAGTATCCGGTCTATTAGGGACTCAATGCTCGTTCCTTGAGTTGCCCTACAACTATGTGACGCACTTAAAGGAGGCGTATCCTGTTCCGGTAATTTAGGCCACTCACCAGGGCCCAACTTCTGAAAATTCGCATGCAACACAATGGCTGATATTCCAGAAATGGCAAATAAGCAAATGGGAGAGAGCAAAGGACCATCCACATGTCCAATGACCTTAAAAGAAAGCCATCGGGAAGGGGCACCTCCACGTGAGTTCTTCACTGGGAGGACAACACTGCTGTTCCATGCCGTCAGTGACCCAACCAACATTATTCCTATCAAACCCATAACTTGTGGTATTGAACACTCCACAACGCTTGGGCAAACCTCGGGAGGATTATTGTGTCCTCGCTCAAAAAAATTCATCTCGGCACCTTCACAAGTTGCCAATTCATGAGAAGAAACACCCAAACGTGGGTCATGCAAAGAAGAGGATTGCTGAAACTCCTGTAGCTGCAACAAACTATCCAAAATATCGATGGTCACCAACTCTTGATGCACCTCAGTGGCGTTCAAGTTCTTGTCATCCACGCAAGACATTGTAGCCGAGCCTTGCATAGGGCGGCACAACTGCTTGTCATGCTCCATCCCATTGACATCCCGCTCAAGCTCCCGGTTGCCCGCCATGTGCATCGATGTCCGTGCCTTCGGATGAGGACATTTATAATCAATTTCATCCCATGGGCCGCCTTGACAAAGGTCCTCCACCAAAGCAAAGCATCCCGGATCCGGTAGGACAACAAGTCCATACCGGGCAAAAAAAGGCAAACCAAGAATGGCTCGCGGGCCAATCGAGGCCAAATAAACCAAGCAATCGGCGCAGCGCGCCATCACGACCTGGGAACCTCTTTGCACGGGCACAATGATATCGCTTCGGACCACTCATTTTCCACCTTCCAACTCCTTCTCACCAACTCCGAGTAGTCCGAATGGTTGGGTGGCCACCTCCCAGAAACTGTTCGGGGAATAATTCCCAACCAGCAACCACAATAACCTCATTGCCAGTGTCCCCAAGCGATAGTGCCCCTTTTCGTTCTGAGGTCCCTTTGTGAGGGATATATATCTCCGGAACGAAGACGCCCTTCGGAAGCTTCTCGGCGTGCCCAGGTCGAGGCACCCTCAAAATTTCCTTCTCGGCTCCATTAATTCGTAGAACCGGACGCGTACAATATCCGTCATCCCATGCCTGGGCTTGGTTTACCCACATAATGGGGCATACAGTCGCCGGTGAGGGCCCATACCCCTACCAGCCTGGTCCATCCTCTTGAATTTCCAGCGTTGACGGCGACTTTCTCAATTATGTCGCTTACCGAGCCGCCCCTCGGCCTTGGCTTTCTCCCGCAACTCCGGATGGAGCGTCCAACAATCCTCCGGCGGATGCAGCGTGCTGCCGCAGCCCTTGCAAGGCGGGAACTTTCCACCTTTGTGTGGTCCTTTTCCTTTGCCACCTCCTTGCGCAGCGGGCTTCGCTTGGCCGCCCTTCCCAATTTTCTTGGACTTGAGGTTGTCCTGGAGCCACTCTGGTGCTTTGTGGGGATGCAAAACCCAGCAATCCTCACGGCTATGTCTTCCCTTGCCACATGCCGGGCATTTCAGGATGAAGCTCGCACCTGCGCCTGCTCGTCCTGACATAGCCAACACCTGGGCTTCGCATATTTCTTGAATCTCCGCAATGCTCAACTCCGGGTCTGCTTGTTCTTGATCTTGGTGACCTCCGGGATCCTCGGTTTTGTCCATGTCCTCGACTCCTTCCATGCCTCTCGTCCGGCTGAATCCATTCTTGTTCCCCGTCCGTTGAGGGTTCACCTGGTTCGGCGGGGTCCATGGCTTGGGGTGCGGTGATTCTTGGATGGCATGCCCAAGTCGTCGCATGATGTGCCCCTTCTTGATCGCCAATTTGTGGCGAGACACGAGGCGGTTCATCACGAACACGATCATCTCGAGGTAGTTGGATTCCACCCCAACCTTGGTCCCCTCCTTGACGATTTCCTTGAGCAACCCATCCACCTTCATTGTCGCAATAACATCAAGTAGTCCATCTTTTGATTGCCGTTGGGTGATTCTGTCGCGAACTCGGCAACCCAAGGCTAAGAATTGTTCAACAAAATTGATGAACTCGCGTGGCGTTGGAGTTAGTGAAGACGGTTTGACGGTGTTGAAGGCCTCCAAGATCACGTCGTCGTTCGCGTCCGTGAAGACTTCCTCCGTCACCTCCCTCAACAAATCTTGGTACCGGAATTGGTACCGCTTCACCATGTCCTTCAGTGGGTTGGATCGGGAGGCCGGAATAAGAGAAAGCAAGACAGCTCTTCTCATGGCATCCATCAACCCGTACATCCAATCGCGCTCCCAAGCACGAAAATCCAAAAACCACTTAATTGGCGTGGTCCAACTTCCATCCCACCGTGGGGCGACGGACATTCCTTGAACGTCTGCCAAAAGTTCGCGGGTCCATCACCGGGGTTGCCAGCCTCCCATGGACCCCGGGGGGAATTAACCGCGGATCCCATCCTTCAAGTTGTGGCTCTTCCCAGTCGAACGGGGCGTCCAAAAGTTGTTCGGGACAAACTTCATCAAACGCCATTGACCATAGAATTCCCGACGGCTTTTGTTTCGGAAGCCCAATCCCAATCTTGAGAGATTCTTGTCGGTTGAACAATTGAAACACCATCCGTGGCATAAACCAACCATCACCATCCGCCTCGAAGTAGCGGAGGTCCAACCCGGCGCAATGCTGCCAATCACCACCCATGCCCGGCAGGGTGTTTCCCTCGTGGGTGCGGGTCCCACTCCCCGCTGTCCTTGGGGCTCTTCCCCGGAAGCCCCGGTCATCCGACCGCATGGACGACAAGTCGTCCTCGGCCGGGGGGAATGCAAACCCCGGTAGGCTTCCCGCAACCCGTTCCTCCCGCGCTGGCACTCCAAAAACTCGGACTCGCGGTTCGGGCTTCGGTGTCCGTGTTGGGATCCCAATTGGATTCACCGATGGTGTACCCGCATGCTTCAACAATTGATATTTGTTCTCCAAAGACTCCAATTTTCTTTGTAATTTGCCAATGACATGAGAATCCGACCGCATCCCTTCGGGTGGACCGCCATGGGGTCGGGTCCGGATCTCCTCCCTGAGCGCATGTACCTCATGCTCACTTTGTTCCAACCGGGTCATGAGCAATCGCACCTGTAACTCCAGGGCCTCAACCTTGGCCAATTCGGGCTTGGGCATAGTTTCCTGATGGTGCGCTTCCACACCATGCACCCGTTATTCAGCATCCTCAAAGTTGAGACCTATCCGCCAGATTTCCTCGGCGACGTTGGTGGTGACCCGGTCACAATTCAACACCTTGCCTTCCAAACTCTTCAATTCCTCAACTGATATGTCCAATCGGGCCCGGTGTGAAGTCAACCCAGTTTTCATTCACCACTCCCTCGAGTTGCCGTTTCAACTCATTGGTGGCTTGCTCCCGCCCTTGGCGAGAATTGTCCACCTTTGCCATAAGAGCTTCAGCAACTTGGCGATATTCCAAAGCGGCTGCAGTCGCTTGTTCTAAAGTCGATTGCATTTCCGCTCTCTTCGAGTCCAACCAGGACCTCTGGTCCTGCACCTCGTTGTTTACCTCGTTCAACAATTGTCCCAAAGCCTCTACCCGCGCCGTCAAAGCTGACCAATCTACTTGTACCCCCCGTGCATGGAGTTCGAGCTCGCGAGAGAGGGCTTGGATAACCTGGCGAATTTCAGAAATCGCCGAAACCGCCTGAAAATTAAAGGTTTGGAGATGGTTCAACGCAGCCGTTAGCTGCTCAACCTGCGCCCGCAAGGTTGCTAAATCATGCGTCTCCGGTGTCCACTCATGAATCAGAATCCTTTCGGCTGCCTCACCGAATTGATTCACCATCCGAATCCTCTCAAAGGATCGGTATCCCCATGGTGCGGATTCCATGTTGGTGTCTTCCTCAACTATGTAGGCTGGATGGCCCTGCCTAAGCCCAACTGCCAAGTCTAAAGGAGACCCAACCGTCGACTCATGCCCTGTTGCATAGTCGGAACCCGATTCCTGTGGCCGTGCTGTGATCAACCCGATCATGGCCGTAACCTCTCCGAGAGTCATCCCGCTACCCGTGTCACAGCCGTAGGCTAAACCCCCGCCTGGGTAAGCCTCTGCTACCAACAACTCGCCCTCAAGGTGACTTGAACCGAGTGAATCTTCCATTTCTCCCAATTTCCAACCAACCAAATTTCCAACCAATAAAACCAGCAGAGATTTCCGAGCTCACAACCCACTCAAGTCCCTCAGAGCACGGCAATGACACAAACAATTCCAATTGAAAGCCCAATGACGAAATGACCCAAGAATCCAATACGGTCCAACAATGATCCAACCAAGAGTTCACCACTGGTCCACAAAAACCCACAAATGTGCCACAGTCCAACAATGGGTCACAAACGAGCCAATACGTGTCCAAGACGGGTCCACTAGTCCACACGGGACGAGCACGGGCAAAGGTAAAATGGTTCCTGAATGGTCCACCCTTAAGAAAAAGAAAACGATTCACAAGCGCAAGTAAGACTCAACCTACTCTTCCGGTCGGACCACATGCAATGCAAAAACGAAGAGTTCATGGGCACGGGCATTATCCTATGGACTTGAGTCATGCTTGCAAAAGTGTAAACCAAAATTCACACTATTTCTACCCGTCGACATGGATGGTCTGAGCGGGGGTGGAGGAGAGGAAATAAATGATCGACACCACCGTTGGGCCATCCCCAAAGAGCAAATGAGTCACACTTGAGTCTCCAGACGCCTTTACTACACCAACATGAGGGAAGGAAGTGCACATGCACATACATGGTCACATGGGGCATGTAAACGCACCAGCAAAGGCACCAAACCATGACCCGGTTAGCTCTTAGGATCAACAACTAATCTAAAGCAAAATTAGCAAATGAGCAATACACCATTGACATGGAGATCCACCTCTTGGCAAAGAAGCACACAATAGGCCAATGGCCTCCCGGGCTACTCATGGGACCTAACCTCCACCCAAAGAGAGCATGTGCATGGAGAGATGATCGTACCCAAAGAGAGCACGGGCATGGAGAGTTGGTCTCATCCCGGAGAGCCGGAGAGAGTACATGCATCGCCTAACCATGCCCGAGAAGAGATATTCCCCAACCAAATCCCTTGAGAGAGATTTACCTATCCACCATGAGAGAAGGCATGCATGGGGAGAGAGTTTCGCCTAGCCTTGACCCAAGAGAGCATGCATGCACTTGGAGAGAGAGTGGCGAAAGCTCAACCAATGCCTATCCTTGAGTCAAATCATAAGACGGCAAAACCACGGCATGTCCTAGTTGGATAACTCCCAAGTCACGGGCACTTGAAAAAAAATGAAAGAGCCCAAGAGTCTCAAAGAATCAACAACAACGGTCGCATGGCATTAATTGCTCAATTTACTTCTTGAGGAGTATGACGAATTCGGAGAGAGAGGGAGAGTGAGGGAAAGCACCGAATCCACCTTGGGGAGAGGAGACACCATATGTGCACCTTGACCATGGAATCGTGGGCACCACCAAGCTTGAGTCACACCATGAGGACACAAATGAACCATGCATGAATGACAAATGCAATGTCAACTCTTAGAATGAATGCATGAGACCTCAAAACCAAATATGGTTTGGCACCTCAATGGAATCCAATTGCAAAGCAACAACCAATGTATCCCACAACCAGCGGTGCGCCTACCTATGCTTCCCTTGGTCTCACCTCTCGTCCCCTTCGGAAGACACCCAATGTGACTGGTAGGTTTTGCCATGACTATTAATACCACCATGGCAGAGATAAGGACGGTCTTGGTTTCCCCGGAGGAACTCCCTCAACACTGCCCACAGAAGCGATCAACGGACGTACTATGGCTGTCACATAGTCTTCCTCCGGTTGGATAAGACACACTCACAGCGGAGCTGCTGCACATGGCTGCTCGTCGCGCGATCGCAGCACAAGAAAAAAAAAACCAAGAAAAAGACGCACAACCAGATACAAGTAAGCACAAAATTGATTTTTCCGACCTCAGAAACCCCCTAAAAAATTTTACCCTGCTGTTTGGCGAGGTCGCAAAATTTAGGACACTCACAGAAAAAGAAGAACAACAGAGTCGCAACGGCGACGAAGTTGAGCGTTGCTTGCCCCAAAACACCTAGCAAAGTGCGTGTCCTAGGCGCTATGGACTTCTGCGCGCCCCAACCACAAAGAAACGGAAAACATGCACAAAGGAGAACAAATGAAAGCGAGCGAAAACAAAACAGACACAAACAACACCATCAACAATGGCCGCCAAGACGCAAGTATGTTACATGCCATGCAACGCCAAAATGCGCCGCCACGAAGAGCACAACGAAAACTGCACCGGCAAGGAAAACCAACAAGAGGTGACACCGAATGAATGCCTATGCCCAACCCCGCACACATAGGGAATGAAGGGTATGCCCGTACGTGCATGCCCTTATCGCCGCAAGGTCATCACCGCCACGGACCAGCAAAATTGTATGAAGGGGCACAACGGGGGAACACAAAACCAACAAAGGAGAGAAGAACGCACGAAGGAGGCCACACACCACCGAGGGGAAGCACAACACACATAAAAACACACAAACAAAGACTAAACATACACAACATGCACACGCGGCTTGTTGGATCCAAGCATGTTACATGCCATGCTACCCTACGCAACGAACACGAGATAAGAACGGCAACCGCGCCAACAAATGTAAAAGGTGAGCAGGAGGCGTAACCGAGACGTGCCCACCCCCCGCCCGCACGCCCGCTTACGTAGAAGGCGAAAGGGAGCGAAAGGTATGCCCGCCCGTGCATACCGCCGCACGTGCAACGAGACCACCACCGCCGCGAGCAAGCAAAATGGTATGGAGGAATACGAAGGACACCAAGCATGATGGGCGGGACTCGCGTGGGGAACCACACACAACCACGAGAAAGAACAACACGCAAGTGCACAAACACAACAAACATGCGCGCCACACCCACACCCACCTGCTTGCATAGGGAGCAAAAGGTATGCCGCCGCATGCAAAGGAGTAGTAGGCAAGGGGGGAGCCACACACCGCCACCAAGTGCGCAAGTATATTACCATGTCGTGCCACGCCGCGCACACGAGAGAAGCAACGGGCGCCAGGCCCGCGCCACCAACCGAGACCAGAAAAAACAAATGGCCTTCGGCCAGGGAGTGGTTGTCACGGGGGGCTAACGGTCCTGCCCTGTGGTGCAATGCGGGGCAACTGTGACAACTGCTCTTACAGCACAACCACCTTTTTTGTTGCACAGATTAGAACATACACACTTATGCATAGCGTCGTGTGACGGATTCCGACATACACACGTTGCCACGCTTCCTTGTGCATGCACCCACCTTCCCTTCTCTTCACAGGTCCAAAGGAGAAGTGTGTGCTCGTGTTTGCGTCGTTTGTGCGTTAAAGTAGGGTTGTCTTAGTCGCTTAGGCTTGTTTTGCGTCGTGCCATCGTCTCTCATTCGCCATTCCCTGTTCTTCTTATCGCAGATGACAAAACAGGCACAACAGGAAGAATCGTGCAAGCCACACGATGCAATTAAACGCTTAGGGTTGTTTATAACTCGCAATAGTGTTGTTTAAACGCTTATGTTTGTTTTGCGTTCGCTTCACTTCGGCATTCACACGATGCGTGGTGAGTAAGGTAGGTAAGCCCAGGAGGAGCTCACTCTCTGGTTGAGTCAGTGTGGTTACAGTGGAATAGATCTCGCCTCCCTTCCCTGCATGCGTGCACACGATGCATTAAAGGGATTTGACAGTAGGCCACGCGCTGTGCACGCGGTATGAACCCTTGCCAGGTTACCCAGGGCTTCGCCCTACGTTCCATAAGGGAACGGGCGAAGTCCTTAAGCTTGCTTGCTTGCAACTGGATTCAGGAACAGTGTATTATAGGGCACACTAAGAAGCGTATAATACGTGGAGTGTGTCTTGGTTCCTCCGTCTTGAACCCAGTCGATTGGCCTCTGTTGTACAGGTGGGAGAGGTTCAGGGTGAACTGGTGCAGTCCCTTGAGCCGTGCTAAAATATACGGCGCTGATCACACAATGCATTGACTGCGCCTCAGCCAGGAGTGGCGAGGGCAGTTCGACTCCATCGATATCCACGCTGTGCACGCCACCTGTGCGCCCTTCCCCTCCAAGCCCTAGCAGGGAAACGTGTGGTGGCGTCCCTGTTAGGCCACAGTTGCTTAGCAGCGCTGTGTTCTCTTGTCTTCATCACAGGAGGGTCATTGGGACCCCACACCCACACACCCGCGCCCACGGCATGTGGGTGACAGACCCCAACAGAACGCCCAGAGGGCGGGCAGTCGGGGAGGGGGAGCGCCTGACCACAGACGCCCCTCACAGCGGTGGAAGGCACCCCCCCCGGGGACGCCCTTTGGCCACCCCCACAGCGAGCAACGCCGGCCCGCAAGGGCGCACGCTGTGGGGCCGGGGCTGGGTCCCCACGCCCGCACCAATCGCACCCGGGACACACGGGTCGCGGAGCCCCGGCTGCCCGCTCCAGAGGACGGGCGGCCGGGGGAGGGACAGTGCCTGACACCAGACGCCCCTCGCAACCATGGCAGGCCACCCCCCCCGGGGACGGCCCCCCATCACCCCCGCGGCACGCAGCCCCCACAGGGCATGCAAGCCAAGGGGACAGTGTTGGACCCCCACACACACACACCCACGCCCACAGCACGTGGGTGGCGGACCCCAACAGCCCACCCAGTGGGCGGGCAGTCAGGGGAGAGACAGCGCCTGACCTCAGACGCCCCTCACAATGCTGGAAGGCACCCCCCCCGGAGACGCCCTTCCGCCACTCCCACAGCGAGCAACGCGGGCCCGCAAGGGCGCACGCTGTGGGGCTGGTTGATGGGTCCCCACGCCCGCACCGACCGCACCCGGGACACACGGGTCGCGGAACCCCGGCTGCCCGCTCCAGAGGACGGGCGGCTGGGGGAGGGACAGCGCCTGACACCAGACGCCCCTCACAACGGTGGCAGGCCACCCCCCCGGAGACGGCCCCCCACCAGCCCCGCGGCACGCAGCCCCCACAGGGCATGCAGGCCAAGGGGACAGTGTTCGGCCCCCACACCCACACACCCGCGCCCACAGCACTCGAGGGCGGACCCCGACAGCCCGCCCAGTGGGCGGGCAGTCGGGGGAGGGACAGCGCCTGACCTCAGACACCCCTCACAATGGTGGAAGACACCCCCCCCGGGGACGCCCTTCCGCCACCCCCACAGCGAGCAACGCCGGCCAGCAGGGGCGCACGCTGTGGGGCCGGTGCTGGGTCCCCACGCCCGCACCGACCGCACCCGGGACACACGGGTCGCGGAGCCCCGGCTGACCGCTCCAGAGGACGGGCGGCTGGGGGAGGGACAGCGCCTGACACCAGACGCCCCTCGCAACGCTGGCAGGCCACCCCCCCCGGGGACGGCCCCCCACCACCCCCGCGGCACGCAGCCCCCACAGGGCATGCAGGCCAAGGGGACAGCGTTGGGCCCCCACACCCACACACCCGCGCCCACAGCACGTGGGTGGCGGACCCCAACAGCCCGCCAAGTGGGCGGGCAGTCGGGGGGGGGACAGCGCCTGACCTCAGACGCCCCTCTCAATGGTGGAAGGCACCCCCTTCGGGGACGCCCTTCCGCCACCCCCACAGCGAGCAACGCCGGCCCGCAAGGCCGCACGCTGTGGGGCCGGTGCTTGGTCCCCAGCCCCGCACCGACTGCACCCGGGACACACGGGTCGCGGAACCCTGGCTGCCCGCTCCAGAGGACAGGCGGCTGGGGGAGGGACAGCGCCTGACACCAGACGCCCCTCACAACGGTGGCAGGCCACCCCCCCCGGGGACGGCCCCCCACCAGCCCCGCGGCACGCAGCCCCCAAAGGACATGCAGGCCAAGGGGACAGTGTCGGGCCCCCACCTACACACCCGCGCCCACAGCGCCGGGATGGCGGACACCGACAGCCCGCCCAGTGGGCGGGCAGTCGGGGGAGGGACAGCGCCTGACCTCAGACGCCCCTCACAATGGTGGAAGGCACCCCCTCCGGGGACGCCCTTCCGCCACCCCCACAGCGAGCAACGCCGGCCCGCGAGGGCGCATGCTGTGGGGCCGGTGCTGGGTCCCCACGCCCGCACCGACCACACCCGGAACACACGGGTCGCGGAACCCTGGCTGCCCGCTCCAGAGGACGGGCGGCCGGGCGAGGGACAGCGCTTGACACCAGACGCCCCTCACAACGGTGGCAGGCCATCCACCCCCCGGGGACGGCCCCCCCACCACCCTCGCGGCACGCAGCCCCCACAGGGCATGCAAGCGGAGGAGACAGTGTTGGGCCCCCACATCCACACACCCGCGCCCACAGCACGTGGGTGGTGGACCCCAATAGCCCGCGCAGTTGGCGGGCAGTCGGGGGAGGGACAGCGCCTGACCTCAGACGCCCCTCACAATGGTGGAAGGCGCCCCCCCTGGGGACGCCCTTCCGCCACCCCCACAGCGAGCAACGCCGGCCCGCAAGGGCGCATGCTGTGGGGCTGGTGCTTGGTCCACACGCCCGCACCAACCGCACCCCGGACACACGGGTCGCAGAGCCCCGGCTGACCGCTCCAGGGGACGGGCGGCCGGGGGAGGGACAGCGCCTGACACCAGACGCCCCTCGCAACGGTGGCAGGCCACCCCCCCCGGGGACAGCCCCCCACCACCCCCGCGGCACGCAGCCCCCACAGGGCATGCAGGCCAAGGGGACAGCGTTTGGCCCCCACACCCACACACCCGCGCCCACAGCACGTGGGTGGTGGACCCCGACAGCCCGCCCAGTGGGTGGGCAGTCGGGGGAGGGACAGCGCCTGACCTCAGACGCCCCTCTCAATGGTGGAAGGCACCCCCCCCGGGGACGCTCGTCCGCCACCCCCACAGCGAGCAACGCCGGCCCGCAAGGGCGCACGCTGTGGGGCCGGTGCTGGGTCCCCACGCCCGCACCGACCGCACCCGGGACACACGGGTCGCGGAACCCTGGCTGCCCGCTCCAGAGGACGGGCGGCCGGGCGAGGGACAGCGCTTGACACCAGACGCCCCTCACAACGGTGGCAGGCCATCCACCCCCCGGGGACGGCCCCCCCACCAGCCCCGCGGCACGCAGCCCTCACAGGGCATGCAGGCCAAGGGGACAGTGTTGGGCCCCCACACCCACGCACCCGCGCCCACAGCACCGGGATGGCGGACCCCGACAGCCCGCCCAGTGGGCGGGCAGTCGGGGGAGGGACAGCGCCTGACCTCAGACGCCCCTCACGATGGTGGAAGGCACCCCCCCCGGGGACGCCCTTCCGCCACCCCCACAGCGAGCAACGCCGGCCCGCAAGGGCGCATGCTGTGGGGCCGGTGCTGGGTCCCCACGCCCGCACCGACCACACCCGGAACACACGGGTCGCGGAACCCTGGCTGCCCGCTCCAGAGGACGGGCGGCCGGGCGAGGGACAGCGCTTGACACCAGACGCCCCTCACAACGGTGGCAGGCCATCCACCCCCCGGGGACGGCCCCCCCACCACCCTCGCGGCACGCAGCCCCCACAGGGCATGCAAGCCAAGGAGACAGTGTTGGGCCCCCACATCCACAAACCCGCGCCCACAGCACGTGGGTGGTGGACCCCAACAGCCCGCGCAGTTGGCGGGCAGTCGGGGGAGGGACAGCGCCTGACCTCAGACGCCCCTCACAATGGTGGAAGGCACCCCCCCTGGGGACGCCCTTCCGCCACCCCCACAGCGAGCAACGCCGGCCCGCAAGGGCGCATGCTGTGGGGCTGGTGCTTGGTCCCCACGCCCGCACCAACCGCACCCCGGACACACGGGTCGCGGAGCCCCGGCTGACCGCTCCAGGGGACGGCCGGCCGGGGGAGGGACAGCGCCTGACACCAGACGCCCCTCGCAACGGTGGCAGGCCACCCCCCCCGGGGACGGCCCCCCACCACCCCCGCGGCACGCAGCCCCCACAGGGCATGCAGGCCAGAGGGGCCAGCGTTTGGCCCCCACACCCACACACCCGCGCCCACAGCACGTGGGTGGTGGACCCCGACAGCCCGCCCAGTGGGTGGGCAGTCGGGGGAGGGACAGCGCCTGACCTCAGACGCCCCTTTCAATGGTGGAAGGCACCCCCCCCGGGGACGCCCGTCCGCCACCCCCACAGCGAGCAACGCCGGCTCGCAAGGGCGCACGCTGTGGGGCCGGTGCTGGGTCCCCACGTCCGCACAGACCGCACCCGGGACACACGGATCGCGGAACCCCGGCTGCCCGCTCCAGAGGACGGGCGGCTGGGGGAGGGACAGCGCCTGACACTGGACGCCCCTCACAACAATGGCAGGTCACCCCCCCCGGGGACGGCCCCCCACCAGCCCCGCGGCACGCAGCCCCCACAGGGCATGCAGGCCAAGGGGACAGTGTTGGGCCCCCACACCCACGCACCCGCGCCCACAGCACCGGGATGGCGGACCCCGACAGCCCGCCCAGTGGGCGGGCAGTTGGGGGAGGGACAGCGCCTGACCTCAGACGCCCCTCACAATGGTGGAAGGCACCCCCCCCGGGGACGCCCTTCCGCCACCCCCACAGCGAGCCACGCCGGCCCGCAAGGGCGCATGCTGTGGGGCTGGTGCTGGGTCGCCACGCCCGCACCGACCAAACCCAGAACACACGGGTCGCGGAACCCTGGCTGCCCGCTCCAGAGGACGGGCGGCCGGGCGAGGGACAGCGCTTGACACCAGACGCCCCTCACAACGGTGGCAGGCCATCTCCCCCCGGGGACAGCCCCCCCACCACCCCCGCGGCACGCAGCCCCCACAGGGCATGCAGGCCAAGGGGACAGTGTTGGGCCCCCACACCCACACACCCGCGCCCACAGCACGTGGGTGGTGGACCCCAACAGCCCGCCCAGTGGGCGGGCAGTCGGGGGAGGGACAGCGCCTGACCTCAGACGCCCCTCACAATGGTGGAAGGCACCCCCCCCGGGGACGCCCTTCCGCCACCCCCACAGCGAGCAACGCCGGTCCGCAAGGGCGCACGCTGTGGGGCTGGTGCTGGGTCCCCAGGCCCGCCCCGACCGCAACCGGGACACACGGGTCCTCGAGCCCCGGCTGCCCGCTCCAGAGGACGGGCGGCCGGGGGAGGGACAGCGCCTGACACCAGACGCCCCTCGCAACGCTGGCAGGCCACCCCCCCCGGGGACGGCCCCCCACCACTCCCGCGGCACGCAGCCCCCACAGGGCATGCAGGCCAAGGGGACAGTATTGGGCCCCCATACCCACACACCCGCGCCCACAGCACGTGGGCGGCGAACCCCAACATCCCGCCCAGTGGGCGGGCAGTCGGGGGAGGGAGAGCGCCTGACCTCAGACACCCCTCACAATGGTGGAAGGCATCCCCCCCGGGGACGCCCTTCCGCCACCCCCACAGCGAGCAACGCCGGCCCGCAAGGGCGCACGCTGTGGGGCCGGTGCTGGGTCCCCACGCCCGCACGGACGGCAGCCGGGACACACGGGTCGCGGAACCCCGGCTGCCCACTCCAGAGGACGGGTAGCCGGGGGAGGGACAGCGCCTGACACCAGACGCCCCACACAACGGTGGCGGGCCACCCCCCCGGGGACGGCCCCCCACCACCCCCGCGGCACGCAGCCCCCACAGGGCATGCAGGCCAAGGGCACAGTGTTGGGCCCCCACACCCACACCTCCGCGCCCAAAGCACGTGGGTGGCGGACCCCAACAGCCCGCCCAGTGGGTGGGCAGTCGGGGGAGGGACAGCGCCTGACCTCAGACGCCCCTCACAATGGTGGAAGGCACCCCCCGCAGGGACGCTTTTCCGCCACCCCCACAGCGAGCAACGCCGACCCGCAGGGGCGCACGCTGTGGGGCCGGTGCTGGATCCCCACGCCCGCAACGACCGCACCCGGGACACACGGGTCGCGGAACCCTGGCTGCCCGCTCCAGAGGACAGGCGGCCGGGGGAGGGACAGCGCCTGACACCAGACGCCCCTCACAACGGTGGCAGGGCCACCCCCCCCGGGGAGGGCCCCCCACCACCCCCGCGGCAAGCAAGCCCCACAGGGCATGCAGGCCAAGGGGACAGTGTCGGGCCCCCACATCCACAAACCCGCGCCCACAGCACGTGGGTGGCGGACTCCGACAGCCCGCCCAGTGGGCGGGCAGTCGGAAGAGGGACAGCGCCTGTTCTCAGACGCCCCTCACAATGGTGGAAGACACCCCCCCGGGGACGCCCTTCCGCCACCCCCACAGCGAGCAACGCCGGCCCGCAAGGGCGCACGCTGTGGGGCCGTTGCTCGGTCCCCACGTCCGCACCGACCGCACCCGGGACACACGGGTCGCGGAGCCCCGGCTGCCCGCTCCAGAGGACGGGCGGCCGGGGGGGTGACAGCGCCTGACACAAGACGCCCCTCGCAACGGTGGCAGGCCATCCCCCCCGGGGACGGCCCCACACCACCCCCGCGGCACGCAGCCCCGACAGGGCATGCAGGCCAAGGGGACAGTGTTGGACCCCCACATCCACAAACCCGCGCCCACAGCACGTGGGTGGCGGACCCCAATAGCCCCTGCAGAGGGCGGGCAGTCGAGGGAGGGACAGCGCCTGACCTCAGACGCCCCTCACAATGGTGGAAGACACCCCCCCCAGGGACGCCCTTCCGCCACCCCCACAGCGAGCAATGCCGGCCCGCAAGGGCGCACGCTGTGGGGGCGGTGCTGGGTCCCCACGCCCGCACCAACCGCACCCGGGACACACGGGTTGCGGAACGCCGGCTGCCCGCTCCAGAGGACGGGCGGCCAGGGGAGGGACAGCGCCTGACACCAGACGCCCCTCACAACGGTGGCGGGCCACCCCCCCGGGGGACGGCCCCCCACCACCCCCGCGGCACGCAAGCGCCACAGGGCATGCAGGCCAAAGGGACAGTGTTGGGCCCCCACATCCACAAACCCGCGCCCACCGCACGTGGGTGGCGGACCCCGACAGCCCGCCCAGTGGGCGGGCAGTCGGGGGAGGGACAGCGCCTGTTCTGAGACGCCCCTCACAATGGTGGAAGGCACCCCCCCCGGGGACGCCCTTCCGCCACCCCCACAGCGAGCAACGCGGGCCCGCAAGGGCGCACGCTGTGGGGCCGGTGCTTGGTCCCCACGCCCGCACCGACCGCACCCGGAACACACGGGTCGCGGAACCCTGGCTGCCCGCTCTAGAGGACGGGCGGCCGGGGGAGGAACAGCGCCTGACACCAGACGCCCCTCACAATGGTGGCAGGCCACCACGGCCCCCCCACCACCCCCGCGGCACGCAGCCCCCACAGGGCATGCAAGCCAAGCGGACAGTGTTGGGCCCCCACACCCACGCACCCGCGCCCACAGCACGTGGGTGGCGGACCCCAACAGCCCACCGCGTGGGCGGGCAGTCGGGGGAGGGACAGCGCCTGACCTCAGACGCCCCTCACAGTGGTGGAAGGCACGCCCCCCGGGGGCGCCCTTCCGCCACCCCCACAGCGAGCAACGCCGGCCCGCAAGGGCGCACACTGTGGGGCCGTTGCTCAGCCCCACGTCCGCACCGACCGCACCCGGGACACACGGGTCGCGGAACCCTGGCTGCCCGCTCCAGAGGACTGGCGGTCGGGGGAGGGACGGCGCCTGACACCAGACGCCCCCCACAACAGTGGCAGGCCACCCCACCAGGGGACGGCCTCCCACCTACCCCGCAGCACGCAGCCCCCACAGGGCGTGCAGGCCAAGCCAGGTAGGGGGGAACCGGGACCGGACCGCCCCCCCCCAAGCACGCCGGACGGAGCAAGGGACCGGGGCAGGACACGCGGAGGGGCACAGACCACGTGGAACGGCCCTACCAGCGCCCAGTGCCGGGACCGCGCGAGGTGTGCACGCCACACCACCCAAGGGGGGGGGGGGAGCGGACGCCGCGGGAGCGCGAGCGCACACACACGCAAAGGGCACGCGGGGACTACCAGAAGGGCGACCGGACCGAGCTCGCGGAACGCACAGACCGCGGTAAATGGCGTACCAGCGAGTGAGGGTAAGGGACACCCGGACGGGACGGCCCGCCACAAGCAGCGCGGGACACGCGGGGCGGGAAGGGGGAAACGGGAGAGACACAACACCAGGTACCGGCCCGAGCCCCCCGAACCAGCCGCGAGCGCCGCGCACACACGGACGGGGCACTGCACCCGCCAAGGCAGTAGTGGCGCACTGCGCCACGCCCCAGCCCCTAGGCTAGGCAGCCTCCGCGCCAGCCCAAGGGGGTCCCACTGGCGACAAGCCAGTAGCACGGGCCCGGCGGCGCCGGCGCCCTGGGCGACCACGCATTAGGGGGGCGACGCAGTGGGTAAGCGCCCGCAGCCACATCTGCGAATTGATGGACTGACCAGGGAGTGGCAAAATGGGGAAGCCGGGGAGGGACGGGACTCCGAGCTGTGTGAACCCGGGGGACTCCGCCACCAGGCAGGAGGTGCGTCTTGGAGGGCCCCCCACTAAGACCCGGTGGGGAGGATATCACCTGGCCCGACCAGGTGGCCCCCCGTGGCCGAAATGCGTCTAGTACCCGCAAAATGAAACCTCAAACCTCAAACTTCATGGGCACGGGCATTATCCTATGGACTTGAGTCATGCTTGCAAAAGTGTAAACAAAAATTCACACTACTTCTACCCGTCGACATGGATGGTCTCACCGCGGTTGGAGGAGAGGAAGGAAATGATCGACACCACCGTTGGGCCATCCCCAAAGAGCAAATGAGTCACACTTGAGTCTCCGGACGCCTTGACTACACCAACATGAGGGAAGGAAGTGCACATGCACATACATGGTCACATGGGGCATGTAAACGCACCAGCAAAGGCACCAAACCATGACCCGGCTAGCTCTTAGGATCAACAACTAATCTAAAGCAAAATTAGCAAATGAGCAATACACCATTGACATGGAGATCCACTCCTTGGCAAAGAAGCACACAACAGGCCAATGGCCTCTCGGGCTACTCATGGGACCTAACCTCCATCCAAAGAGAGCACGTGCATGGAGAGATGATCGCACCCAAAGAGAGCACGTGCATGGAGAGTTGGTCTCATCCGGGAGAGCCGGAGAGAGTACATGCATCGCCTAACAATGCCCAAGAAGAGATATTCCCCAACCAAATCCCTTGAGAGAGATTTACCTATCCACCATGAGAGAAGGCATGCATGGGGAGAGACTTTCGCCTAGCCTTGACCCAAGAGAGCATGCATGCACTTGGACAGAAAGTGGCGAAAGCTCGACCAATGCCTATCCTTGAGTCAAATCGTAAGACGGCAAAACCACGGCATGTCTTAGTTGGATAACTCCCAAGTCACGGGCACTTGAAAAAAATGAAAGAGCCCAAGAGTCTCAAAGGATCAAAGACAACGGCCACATGGCATTAATTGCTCAATTTACCTCTTGGGGAATATGACGAGTATGACGAATACTTCCAACACTTACAAAACCTAAAAACAGCCTTTAAAAACAGAAGAAAACGACTCAAAACAGCACTACAAGAGACACAAACCTGGCTCAGACAAAACGCAATTACAGATCGGCACTTACTCCAACCAGATTCCGCAGACAACCCATGGAACAACCAATACTCCATCTACAGCACTTCGTCTCACAACCCCACCTTGTTGACCTACCCAAAAAGGACAAACACAACAGTCGCCAATAAACACCCCCACAAAGACAGACAGGTTCACAGCAAAAACAAAAAAACCAAATCCCAACTACTTAATTTACCGTAACTACCCACATAGAAACACGTTACCCTAAAAAAGCCATCGCGAAAAGTAACTAAGCTCCGCAAGCGACTGGGGGGTTTCTGCCCCGCTTTGGTCTCCGGGTGACGAGTTTCTCCCCCCCTCTTTTTCTTTTTTCTATTTGTCATTCTTCACCGTCCTCCTCATCTTCACCACCTGCGATCTGCACCCGCCCCCCCTAACTTCTTGATACCATTTGACAGATCGACGAGATGGGACCACGTTCGTGTCAGCGCATTTATGATGCTATCTTCCAGCTCCTTTTCGTACACCATTCAGCACTTTGGAGTACGGAATCCTATATAGCGTGGTGACTCCATGATGATTTTGGAAGTGTGAGGACGTTTCCGTGATTCTCAGATTCTTTCCGGACTTTCCCCAGAGGTATGGAGAATTCAGTGTTTTCCCCTTAACTGGAGGTCATTTATGGTACCCCAGAAGATCTTTGGCCGGGGTTACTTGTTTGTTTCTGATTTCTATATATGTATATATAAATATATATAGAGTCCCTTTTATTTTCGATTCGTCTCGCGTCATAACACCAACCACAGGGCCAATGGCGAAGCCACAGCCCACAGTAACCAGGCCTTTGGTGCATTCTGGAGCAGGGTCACACCCCCTGAGTTACTGTACATATGGTTGCTGTCCTTCGATGAACTTCGGCTCGCCATGAACGCTCACTTGCCCGTGGTTAGGCCGCTTTTGTGTTATGCTCGCCGGGGGGCAACCCCCATGCACCAAAAAAAGGAGTATGACGAATTGGGAGAGAGAGGGAGAGTGAGGGAAAGCACCAAATCCACCTTGGGGAGAGGAGACACCATATGTTCACCTTGACCATGGAATTGTGGGTACCACCAAGCTTGAGTCACACCATGAGGACACAAATGAACCATGCATGAATCACAAATGCAATGTCAACTCTTAGAATGAATGCATGAGACCTCAAAGCCAAATATGGTGTGGCACCTGAATGGAATCCAATTGCAAGGCAACAACCAATGTATCGCACAACCAGCGGTGCGCCTACCTATGCTTCCCTCGGTCTCATCTCTCGTCCCCTTCGGAAGACACCCCATGTGACTGGTAGGTTTTGCCGTGACTACTAATACCACCATAGCAGAGATAAGGACAGTCTTGGTTTCCCCGGAGGTACTCCCTCAACATTGCCCACAGAAGCAATCAAGGTACGTACTGACGCGTTTCCGTGGGGGGCCTGGCCACGGGACGCTGCCGGTGACACGCACAAGCAAGCAGGTAGGCAAAGCACTGCGCTCACAGGGGCATCATTACGCTCGTGTCATGTGACAAAGCGTTTCAGGATCCTTGCCACTCTGAAACAAGGGAACGAAAGTATGTACAGCAACACATCAGGATATGTACACATGGGGTTAAGACTGGACTGAGGTAAGGGCATCACAGGACCATAGACACTCAGTCCCAACTCATATTCCAATTCCAGGTCCGATCCTCTCAGTGGCTGGTGGGGGCGGGGGCTCAAACACAACCCATGCCCTGCTCAGTCCGGACCCTGAAACCCTGCCATTAGGGGAGGTGTCCCGCCCAGCCACAGGCGAGTTCCTGGGAACCAAAGGGCTCCAAGGCCAGCCGACAGTGGCACCCTATGCTCCCTCAAAGGCAGGTCCCAACTCCTCTCTGAGCCACAGATATGGCCCCGCCAATATCCCCTAGGAGTTGGTAGCTGAAAATGGGCTGTTTCAGCCCAAACTGATATTGGCTCAAAAATCCCCAAAACTAACCCCTCGTTCGGACCCGCCAGAGGTAGGGACGAGGCAACTGACCCTATGCCCTTTGAGTACAAACTACCTGGAGCCCTCACCCAACCTGGTTCCCTCTGAGGTCCCGGCATCAGGGCAACACGGGCTCGTCAAGTGGGGTCATGATGCCAAAATGACCAAAATCGGTCGTCTCGGTCGCCCGTCGATGGTAGGAAACCTTGGCGATATTGACGCGCCAAGCCTTGATTCACAACCCTTGATATCCCCTTTGGTCCCATCCCCTGGGATATGGCTTGCTGTCACACTGGCTGCTTCCTGTTCATCGAGGGGATGAAAACGCGGATGGGGCAGAAAGCAGCATGCGGTGCAAACGGGGGGATCATGGATCGCACCAAAAATTGAATAACTCCGGATGAGCCGGAGGACCAAATACGAAACTCAGTGGCTTCCAACCCTTGGTCATATGCTACAATATTCGCACTTCCCTTCTGGCTAGATTCCGTGCAGCATGGAGATATGGTAATTCCAATATGGCATACAATGGCAAAAACAGCGAAATTTGGCCAAAATGGCCCGCACTCATGATTCCATATTTCCATGGCCACGACGAGGATCCTTTCAACCAAAGATGCTCTAGACACATGGTACCTAGGTTCCAATATATGCCGCTTGCCAACCCTCATGGTCGCCTCTAGCTATTTTCCCCATTGAAGGGAAAATGACACACAAATGGGGCAGAATGGCAACATATCCCAAATTGGGTGACTCACAACTCTCCCATCGAGAGGAGAGGCCACATGTGGAAAGACCCCATTCAATGCGGGTTTATGTGCAGTCTCCAAATTGCCCTTACCCTTGGTCAAGTGGCGCACGCAACCTCGGGGGTGAAATCAGGGGGAGAAGGAGTTTGTGGCCATTTTGGGCAAAACGGCCAAAATTCACCCAAAATTGGTCCCTCCAAATATCGTATCTCCGTATCACAAGAGAAAGGAGCCTCGGGCTTTTGCATGGATGCAAACCGAAGCTTTGCTTCCCTTTTGCAACAAGGGTTGAGGTTCAAAGCATAATGCAAACATTTTTAACACCTCAATCCTTGAAGCACACTATTTATGGGAAAAAGTGCATATATCAGCGATATTGGCATGAACATATCTTTGGGTCATTGAGAAACAAAAATATGAGCAAACACTTTTGGAGTAGGCCCATAGTGGGTGCTTTCAAATATGCACACTATGGTTAGATTGTCTCTGCCCACTCGTGTCATTAGTGTTTGCATATGAGCGCGTGTGCAAAGAGGCAGTATGGCACGCGTGCTCACAAGGCGACATTATATAAAATGGAAGACAAGGTTGTAAAAATCAACCAAGCCATCCACGATGTTCTTCGTGGTCTCTACTTTACATATTCTCTTGGTTCGAGGCTCAACTCCCCATAGGCTTCGAGTCCGAGCCTCAGGAGTTTGGCCATTTTGGCCTAATTTTCGACCAAAACTTGCCCTTTTTCGAAAATAGAGTTTTGGTACGCATTGAATTGCGTGGAGCCATCGTTGAGTTGGCTCGAAAATCAAAAGTTACCTAGGGCTTTTGGTCCTGTGAGCATTGTGTTCAGTTATTAACGTTCATGCTCACAAGGCCACAAAGTTAGCGTTTGCGCACGCAAACGACTTGGGTTTGCGAGACCCATAGGCTGCCTAAAACACCCTCATTGCCCGCTTCCCCATACGAAATGATATGCCCACGTGAAAGGGGCATGGATGAAAGACATAGGGGGGAGATGTAAGGTTCCGTCCGAACTCATGGTGCTTGAGAAACATGAGTTGGCACGATCGACGGAAGGCCTTGCGCGTTGATTTTCTCGAAAACACAACGGCGAAAAATTCTGGTGAACACACCAGATGAAAGTACATTAAATACCCTCTAGATTCAGCCCTTAAGTTCTCTTAGAACCTCACAGGTACTCAGGAAAGGTCCAAAACAAAAATCGCCACGGAGAAGCGACGAAGGCGCGCGAACAGGCGACATCAGGCGGCGATTTCACGACAATTAGAAGTCGCGGTGAAAATCGGGTATTTCACCGATTTCTGACCGAAAATCGATCAAGACAATAAAATTACGGTAATTCTACATCGATTTATTGGTTAGAAATTGGATTCCAGATTTCGCGGGTTAGAGAACAGGGATAGCTGGTGTCAACGGCTTCCGCACGGGTGTGACGGCTCGCAGGCCTCCGGACCAAGGGCCATAACGGGTGTGACGGCTCACAGGCCTCCGGGCCATGGGCCATAGGTTCTGGGTACCGCTTCACCCCCCTCCTTAGAGCAAACCCTGGGGGGGGGGGGACTCAATAACACCCAAGCATGGCAGCGGGTACCCAGGACCATCCCCTGAAGGGGGGGGGGTGTCACATCCTCACTTCAGGCTGATTTGCAGGTTAGGCTGCCCAAATCCCACAGTAAGACAGGTACGGTGCTGTAGCTGTTAGTAACTGCAAGTATAGTATCAAGTATCAAGTCCCGGGTCCTGGCGGCGATTGTTCGGCATCCAAAGGACCCGTTAACCCATACCAGGCGCACCGGGTGCCGGCTGCGACGGTCACCACCACAGTGGCAGTGGCATACACGGCCAACATAGGCGTCACACGACGACCGAGGTGGTCCCACAGGTCGAAAGCGACCACAAAGATCCACCAGGCTACCCCAAGCTTCCCAAGGCCGCAGGCTGGGGGAGAGCCCCCACAGGTCCTTCCTCGGGCGCACCATGTCCATATCCATGACGCGAGTCCAGAGTGGTACAGCCAAACGAGCTCCTCCTCCCACCCTAAACTTCTGCGCTGTCGAGCTCCGGGCGGACTTCTGAAGCTCAGCATGCTCCTTCTCGAAGCTGCTGGCGGATGTCCCGCGCCGTTGCCTCTTGCCGCGCAAAGAATTCCTTGGCATCCATGGCCATACCATCACCAGACAAGGTAAGTCCCCGACCCAGGAGGTCCCTGCCGAACAGAATCTGGTGAGGGGACAAACCACCCTGAGTGGGGGTGTCATGATGGGCCTTCAGAGCGGGCCACATCTCCTCAAACCAGTTCCGACGTGGATTGGTGATGTGAATCTTGCGCAGCTTCTCGAACAGCTGCCGTCCAGCCACTTCAGCTCGGCCGTTAGACCGGCTGAGATAGGCGACGCTCTTGGCGTGACGTATTCCCATGAGGGAACACATGGCCTTGAACCAGCCACCAGTAAACTGGGGCCCTCGGTCACTGCAAATGGTGCGGGGGATGTCAAAGACGGTCAGCCAATGACGAATCATCATGACTGCCACTTCCTTGGCAAGCAACCCCTTTTTGCGTGCCGGAACGGCTACTACGTAGCCACTGTGGCGATCCACACAAAGAACCACACAGTCAAAGGTCTCCTTGCCAATGTGAACTTCGGGCATGGAGAAGACGTCCATGGCCACGCTCTCCATGGGCTGCTCAGGCACCGGAGTCCATTGGGCTTCCCCCTTGACGTTCCGGTTATCGGGATTGCAGGCCTGACAGACCGAGCAACCCTCCCTGACCTTCTTGATGGCCGTGTAGAGATTGATCTGGTCGATCTCAAACCGGCGCTGCATGTCCAGGGCTTGCTTCTTGACCCCTGGGTGCATCATGTGGTGGTGCCAAGCTTCACATAGCTCGAGCACCCGGGACTCTGGTACTAGCAGCTTACCATTCCGGTAGAGCTTGCCATCTTCCTCGGTCAGCCCCTTTGGCCACTTCTGCCCGTCATCAGGGCCGGTCACAGCCCTATATTTGGCCTGAAAGGCCTCAGACTTGGCGTAGTCGTCGGTCCAGTCGTCCTGGAGGCAAGATTCAGGGAAGAGGTGCTTGTCGGACTCAGCTCCATCAGGGGCGACTACTCTGACCGCTCTGCCCATCCTCCTTCCGAGGGGGGCATCCGCAGCCATGACGACGAAGCATCTAACACCCTCCTCCTCCATCAGGCGCTCCATTTCAATGATCCTCTTGGTCTCAGCGGTCTCAGCCTCATCGCCATGGGCAGACACGTCCGTCATGCCCTTGCTGGCGGGATAGGCCCACCTACTGAGACAGTCCGCCACGGTGTTGTCCTTACCAGGAACATACACAACCGTGAGGTCGAACTTGGCCAAGGTCTCATGCCATCTTGCCCGTCGGGAGGCGGGACCAGAGGGGGTGTCCACGTGCTCCTTGTGCCACGACTGCAGACTCTGATGGTCGGTGCAGACGGTGACGGGATGGAGGGCTATGTACCCAGCCCATTTCCTGAGAGCCATGACGATGGCCTACACCTCCTTTTCTCGGGGCGTCCAGGTCCGTCTCTGGCCTTCCGCCAGGACTCGGCTCCAGAAGGCCACGGGCACGTGCCTTCCATCGTCAAGCACCTGTTCCAACACAGCGCCAACGGCGTACTCGGAAGCGTCGGTGCGCAGGACGAACCCTCGGTCAGGATCCACGAGGTGCAGACCCACTGCGGATAGCAGCGCCTGCTTCATCCCCTCAAAGGCACGGTCCGACTCATCAGTCCAGACCAGCGCCTTCTTGGACCCCTTCTTGGTCTCCTCTCTGTTGCCCTTGAGCATGGTCGTCATGGGGGCTGCATACTCGGCATACATCTTGATATACCCCGAGTAGTAGTTGCAGAACCCCAAGTACGCCCGCAGCTCAGAGACCGTTTTGGGCTTCTCCCAGTGCTCGATCGCAGCCACCTTGCCAGGTATGGGCATTCGCTGCCCGTTCCCGACTACGTGGCCAGCGAAGACCACCTCGCTTACCGCAATGGTGGCCTTGTCACTGCTGCCCGTGAGTCTGTGCCGAGCCAGAAGGTCCAGCACTCGAGTGACGTCCCTTCCATGTGCCTCCAGGAGCTCCTCGTAGCTCATACTGGGGTCCCCGGACGCGATGATCACGTCGTCCACGAAGGGGTCCGCACAGTCACGCACCCGCTCAAGCAGGTTCTCCAGCATCCGCTGAAAAGCCGCATTGCCGTTGGTAACGCCCATGGGCATCACCTTCCACTGGAGAGGTCCAAGTGGGGTGCTCATGGCTGTGCAGGCACGGGACTCCTCGGCGAGAGGCATCTGATGATAACCATGTTTCAGGTCAATCACCGTGAAGATCCTCCGCCGGTGTTGTTTTTGCAGCATGTCCTCAATGAGGGGCAGCGTATAGCTGTCATGCTGCGTTTGGGCGTTCAGGCCGCGGTAGTCGACAAGGAGCCGCCATTCACCGGCCACCTTCTTGGGGACGACGAAGCACGGAGAGGCCCACTCGAAGTGGCACGGCTCAAGCCAGCCTCTCTCGATGAAGTCACGGAGGATCTTCTCCATGGCTTCCTTCCTCTCGCCCCTCAGGGCAAAATCCCGGTGCCGATACACACGGGGGTCCTGCTTTAGTCGTATCTTGGCCTCGCCATACGGTCCACGCACCGGTGGGGGAAACACAGGCTTTCCGCTGAAGAAGGTATCACCATACTTCTGCTTCAGCCTGGCCCTCAATGCCTGGATCTTGGGGCAATCATCAGACTCCGCCTTGGCTTTTCCGGGCACCTGGACCACTGAGCTTACTTGAGGGGTAGCGACCCCGCTCGGTTTCGGCTCAGGTGGTCTTCCCAGGTGGCCAAAAGGGCCATCTCTGGTCTTGCCTCGGAATAGATCGCCGTAGGTGCGTGGGTTACCGCCGATTGGCTCGTCCTGGCCGGACATGTGGTCCAGCACCCTCTGCACGAAGGTGTTCCCATCATAGGAACCAGAGACGATCGAGTCCACTTCCCACCAGGCTTTGTCCTGGCACTTGCCCTCACGCTGGCTTCCCCAGTCGTTAAAGGGCTGATCCATATACCCCTGAACCAGATCCAACTCCTCTTCAGTGAGGGGGTCTTCCGATTCTCCGATGTCAACAGGGGAAACCGCAAAGCATTGCCGCCAAGGCTCCGCTAAGATGCGGTTGACACACACGAAGTCTGTGGTGTCGGCCTGATCAAGGCCCCCATCCACATAGTGGAATTCGGTTGGCCATCTCTGGCGTGGCATGGGCTGTCCCTTAGCGTCCTGATAGACACTCTCTCCAGCCGGTAGGACGACATTGTTTAAGGTCATGTTGGTCAATGAGACCACCCACTGTCGGGTACTTTCCTCCTCGGTGCATCCCATAGGAACCCCCAGCACTGCCTTGGAGCGGTCCTTGCGAATCTTCGCTATCGCTCTTGGAATGTCCCATCGGGGGCAACGGATCCACATCAGACCCTGATGCGGACCCCAGTGCTTCTTCCACGCAGAGTCCTGGGCGCTCCAGTACTTCTCACAAACCCGAAGATGGGCGGAGGTTCCTGAAGAGAACGCATCCAGGGCCAGATCCGAAGCTCCCAGGTCCGCAACCACTCTGCTCGCCACTTCCGGCATTACGCCGTACTCCTGGTTTGCTAGCCCAGTTGGCTCAGTGCCCAGCGGGGCCACTTCGAGCTGATTGCGCTCCGGGTGGATCCATTGGCATTCCACATGGTGCTCACGTGACGAAAGCCACGAGAGCTGGTCGTCCTGGTACAGGGTCATTGAAGCCTGGGCCGGGAGAACGCCGGAGTCCGTCTCCATCAAGAAGTCGTACCCAACGATCATGTCCCAGTGCATCTCGGCCTCGTAGAAGCGACCTTGCAGGAGGATTTCCTTGCCGAGGTCTGGGCGGCTCAGCTCACGGTGGTTCACGAACTGCAGCCCAATGGCCGCTTCCTTCGTGCCTCCCACCATGTACTGGCCGTTCGCCACCTTCAGCCTGACAGGTCTCCGACTGTCGGTCAAACACTCTGGCGGAAATAGGCCAGCCTTGACCAAGCTGACCTGAGCTCCCGTGTCGACCAACACGTCGAAGACCTTCTCCACTTCCCCGCATAAGGCACAGACCTTAAGGTGCAACTGCCGCTCACGCCCCACTCGGCAAACGGCGTGCAAGCTCAGGATCTCCGGCCGTCCCAGAAGCTCAACAAGCGACTGGTGCAGGTCGTGGACAATGGGCTCAGGCTGCCCATCTGCGGCATCCAGCTGCAGTCCGGGTGATCCTCCGATACTCTCGGATAGATCTTGAAGCACATCGAATACATTCTTGGTGGCGAATGGTCGGGTGCAAGGGTTCGTGCCTTCACTTGCCCTCACCCCGCCACCGCGACTGTCTTTCGCTTTGGGCGCCGGACCGGGCCTTCCGCCCGCGGCAGTCCCTTTGTGCTTATTGACTCCCGACTGGGATGGTGTGGCGCTTCCCACGACACCATCCTGCGACCGCCCTAGCTGGGGCCCTTGGCTGCAGGGGCTCCGCTAGGGGGCGTCGGTTGTGGAAGTGGGGGTATTCTCCTCCGCATCAACCTCGTTGACACCCTTCTTCTTTCCTTGGCTAACTCGGTCCCCACCGACATCAGCTTGGAGAGCTCGTCCTTGTCGACCTCCACTTTGGCTTCCCGGATACCCGCGGGTGCACGCTTCTTCGACCCGTGCGCCTTCTTGTAGGCCTCCGTGTCGGCCTGGTGGGTGGGGCATGTTCGGTGGTCATGGTTGAAGCCTTTCTTCCTCCCATAACACACGAAACAGCCCTGAGGGTGAGCTCGTATGAACTCCCCAAAGGACAGCGGAGGGTCGTCAATGCGGAGGGGGTCCCTCTTCTCCTTCTTCTTCCATCCCGGCTGCAGGGGCTTCCAGCTTCCCCGGTTGCTCCCCGCGTTGTTGTGGGCCACGAAGGCACAAACGGCCATCTTGGCAGGCTCATCGTCGTCGTCATCGTCGACGAGAGCTTCATCGCCATCGGCTCCCGCTGGGTCCATGGCAGCTTCCCCGCCAGGCCCCTCGCCAACATAGTTGACGTCGCGGTTGCCGGGCCTCAACCCGCGGGTGTGGTGGAGGTTCCGGTACTCCTTGAGTACTTCCTCTCCAACCCACTCCAGGATCTCGTCGCAGCTCATCCGCGCCGGGATGGCCTGCAGACGGATGGTCTGGCCGCTCACGTCACACTCGTCAAGGCGCCACATCGCGGTCTTCTCGCGATCGCCCAAGACGGTGATGAGGAGAGCGTTCCGCAGGGAGTGCCGTTTGACATCCCGGGCCACGTTCTTCCTCGTCCAAGCCACCACGTTCCTATGATACTCTTTGGGGAGCATCATCTTGACTGTGTGGTTGGACTTGGCCCTCTTGGCTTCCTCCTTGGTGACCCTCTTGATCCATGCTTCCGGCAGCATGGAGAGCAGGCAAGCATGCTCGTCACCCTCGTTCCAGTCCTCCACGTTGCGGCGGAAGAGGGTGTATTGCCCTCGGAAGTCTCGCCAGTCCCGTAGGCGGAACTCCCGTCCATCATGCTGAAGCTTGATGGACTTCCACCGCTTGGCAGCCACCTGCGGAGCGTCCACCCGCTCCTGCTCGTTGAGCCACTTCTTGGCTTCCTTGAGGGTGTTGATTTTCCCCTCCTTGGTCGCCACGAAGTATAGCTCTTGGAGCACTTCCGGCAGGCGGTACCTGAACCGTCTGAAGACATATTTCTCCGCATCTGCGGGATCCATGTCCTCAGTGACGGTCACCCCCCAATCGTCCAGCTTCTCCAAGAAGCGGTCGAGGTTGAGGGGGTTGCCGTCGTACATGGGGGGCTTGATGTCCTTGAGGTCTTCCCACACGGCGGCATCTGCGGCCTTAGAGACCATGAACGCTGGCCGCGAGGTCGACCGAGGTTCCCATCGGCCTCTCCCACGGACTCCCACGGCCGCCACTTCCATCTCCTCCCCGGTATCCGCGTGGCTACGCCGTGGTTCCTCCATGTACGCTGAACTTAGATGTTCACGCTGTACTCCTTCCATGTACGCCTACTCATCACGGCGCCGGCGGCTGCGTTCAGCGGCCTCCCGTGGTACACCACGCGGCGGGGAAATGTCGAACTCCTCCAGGTCCAGGTCAAGGTCCTCACCTCCGCCGACATCCCACTCCACGTCTCCTCCGGGGACCTCATCCCTGAGTCCACAAAAACGTCCACCAGCAATTGGGATTGGCTCCAGGGCTGGTGCGGGGCGTCAGGGGCGTACCGGTGTCCGCGGTGGTGCACGGCGGTTGTGGTACTCCGCGCTGAGCCACTCATCACGCCAATCCTCACTGCCACTGCCGGGCAGCCGGCGTTTGTTGCGGCGGCCCGCGCTGTGGTGAGAGGGGGCGCTGAGAGAGGGGGCACTGGCGCTGGGGCGACTCCTGGGGGCTCCGCCAGGGGCGTGGGGTCTGCCTGGACCTGGTCCGGGTCCCCAGCCGTCGTCCGACGAGCCAGACTCCAGGGGTGGGTGGCCGCTGCCGACGCTCCCACGGCCTTCCAGCACGTCCAACCTCTGCTGCAGGCCGCTGATGACCTTGTTCAGCTGCCTGGTCTCGCTCATGGCGATGTCCAGCTGCCTCTGGGTGGCGGTGGCGACGTTGGCGCTCTTGATCATCTCGATCTTGGCGATGTCCAGCTCTCTCTGTGCGCGCGCGGCGACCCTGGCGATGCGAGTCATCTCGCCCTTGCCCGTGTCTACCTCGCGCTCGAGGAACTGAACCCTCCTGCGGAGGTAGACAATCCACCGCCAGGTGGAATCCGGGTCGCCGTTCCCTCCCGGGTCGTCGGGGTCCCCAGGGGGTCCTCCAGGAGGGCCTCTGCCGGGTCCGCCCGGTCCAGGGGGTCCTCCCCTGCCCGGTGGTCCGCCTCCAGGGGTCCACTTGGTGGGCGTCCTCCAGGGGGTCCTGATGGTCCTCCGCCAGGGGGTCCCAGTGGTTCTCCGCCGGGTCGCCTCGGTGGGTCCGAGGATGGGGGCTTCCTCGTGTGGTCGAAGTCCATGTCATCATCCTCGTCCATGTCGCCCCACCTAGGCGTCTCGGTCTCGGAAGACTCCAAGCTCCGGTAAGGAGGAGGGAGATCCTCATCCTCACTTTCCGGCTCCATTGGGACGTCTCCGCCTCCTCTGCAGGCCACTCCTCGGCGATGTCGGCGGCCTCGTTCATCCCCGTCGCTGGCGGTGAAGAAGGGGTCGGAGTCGTGGGGGTGTCCGTCCGCTGGCTTCCGTGGCCTCTCGGGGGTCTTCCCCTTACCCTTCCTCCGTCGGTAGGCGGTGGGGCCACTGCTCCCACTGCTGCCCATGTCGACCTCGTCCAGCGTCATCTTGGAGGAGGCGTACCCTTCGAAAAGCTTTCGAAGGGTCTCCACTCGGGATCCTCCCGGGGGAGTCTCGCGGCGGAGCTTGGCCTCCGCCTCCTCCATCGCGGCGGCTGTGGCTGCGGCAGCCCGCCCTTCGGCTTCCTCCCGGGCACGAGCCACCTCGGCTTCCCGGGCCTGCTGCAGCCGAGCCTTCTCCGCTTCCAACGCCGCCAGCTCCGCCTCTGTCTTGGCCCTCTCCTCAGCGACCTTCCGTCGCACGGCCTCGATGGCGTCCTTCTTGGCGGCGTCCGCCTGGGCCTTAGCCGTCGCTTCGGCGTGGGCACTTTCCTCCGCCTCCTTCTTTGCCCTCTCTTGGGCCAGCGCCTCTTCCAGCGCCTTCACCTCGGCTTCCTTGCAGGCAATGGCCTCCTGCGTCAGGCGGGCTTCCTCGTCGGCTGCCGCCACCTCACCCTTGATCGCTGCCTCATGGGCGGCTGCGGCCGTGAGTCCGGCCGCAATGGCCGCCACGGTCGAGGCGTGGATGGCCATGCCATGCGCCCACTCCGCAGCCTCCTGCTGGGAGATACCGACGGCGCCCTCCATGGCAGCGTTGTGCTGCGTGGCCCGTTGCCGGGCAACCCGAAGGTTGCAGGGCACCCCACAGGCGCGCTCACAGGCGCGCGCCACGTCCCTTTGGTCGGGAGGGACGCTGCTGCTGGACCTGGCCTGGTCGGCCGGCATCCTCCCGCGGTGTGCCGAGTCCCACGTCGCTGCTGGGGCCTGACTTCCTCAGGAGCAGCGGACGGGGCTTGGCCTTGGCCTGCTTGGCGACTTCCAGGAAGTCGCCAAGGGTGGTGTGGCCGGGGTGGTGACCGCCACTGGCCCGTTGGGGGCTGTGGGCTGGGGTTCCGCCCCTGGCGCCTTGGGCGGCTTCGGCGGCCAGGGATTCCTGGTACTCCCGCCACTTCCTGTCCCGCCTTCTGTCCCCGGCGGAACGCTTCTCCTTCCCAGGAGACGCGCTGCTGCTGCTGCCCTGCAGCCTGCGCTCGTTCCCGAGATCCGGGAACTCCTTCTCGATCATGTCCCACATGGAGACGTTGATCGAGGCGCCCGACGGGTACTCGTTGGGCTTCTCGTCCTCCTCAATCCCGTCGGGGCACAGCCCTTCGCCGGGCCTGTCTGGGCGGGTCCAGACCCTCCAGCGCTTGCGGCGGAAGCGGTACGCATACCCTTCCACCCGCAGCCAATCCCTCACTGCCCGCAGGCGGTCCTCGCCCATGTCCTCACGGAGCTTGAAGCTCCCGGGCATGCCGCCTTCGCACTGGGGATTGCTGTGGCAATAGTGCTGCCCCCACTGCAACCCACGCAGTAGGCGCGCCGCATGGGGGTGGGGCTGCAGCCACGTCTTGCCCGCCTCGTCTCAGTTCACCATCGGTGCTCTCGATGGAGTGCTCCTGGGGTGGTTGTTGAGGTGGGTGAAGTAGCACTGGACTGGGAGTGCGGCCGGTGCTGGTCAGCCGGTGGTTGTGGAAGTGGTTGCTGTAGCTGGGAGTGCGGCCTTGCTGGTCGGCCGAGGGAACTCTTTGATGACGGAGTTCCGGTCCCTGCACTTCCTTCACGGACTCGGCGCTGTCGCTGGGCGGCGCTGCGAGCCGCTGCGCTGCGCTGCGAGCTGCGAGCTGCGAGCTGCTGCGCCGCGCTGCTCGGGGTTGGTGGCCCCGAGTGGCACGCGAGGAATGGGTAACCCCGCGGCGGTGAAACGCTTTTGACGCGTTCCCGTGGGGGGCCTGGCCGCAGGACGCTGCGGGTGACACGCACAAGCAAGCAGGCAGGCAAAGCACTGCGCTCACAGGGGCATCATTACGCTTGTGTCATGTGACAAAGCGTTTCAGGATCCTTGCCACTCTGAAACAAGGGAACGAAAGTATGTACAGCAACACATCAGGATATGTACACATGGGGTTAAGACTGGACTGAGGTAAGGGCATCACAGGACAATAGACACTCAGTCCCAACTCATATCCCAAATCCCAGGTCCGACCCTCTCAGAGGCTGGTGGGGGCGGGGGCTCAAACACAACCCATGCCCTGCTCAGTCCGGACCCTGAAACCCTGCCAATAGGGGAGGTGTCCCGCGCAGCCACAGGCGAGTTCCTGGGAACCAAAAGGGCTCCAAGGCCAGCCTACAGTGGCACCCTATGCTCCCTTGAAGGCAGGTCTCAACTCCTCTCTGAGCCAGAGATATGGCCCCGCCATTATCCCCTAGGAGTTGGTAGCTGAAAATGGGCTGTTTCAGCCTAAACTGATATTGGCTCAAAAATCCCCAAAACTAACCCCTCGTTCGGACCCGCCAGAGATAGGGATGAGGCAACTGACCCTATGCCCTTTGAGTACAAATTCCCTGGAGCCCTCACCCAACCTGGTTCCCTCTGAGGTCCCGGCATCAGGGCAGCACGGGCTCGTCAAGTGGGGTCATGATGCCAAAATCACGGAAATCGGTCGTCTCGGTCGACCGTCCAGGGTAAGAAACCTTGGCGATATTGACGCGCCAAGCCTTGATTCACAACCCTTGATATCCCCTTTGGTCCCATCCCCTGGGATATGGCTTGCTGTCACACTGGCTGCTTGCTGTTCATCGAGGGGATGAACACGCGGATGGGGCAGAAAGCAGCATGCGGTGCAAACGGGGGGATAATGGATCGCACCAAAAGTTGAATAACTCTGGATGAGCCTGAGGAGCAAATACGACACTCAATGGCGTTCAACCCTTAGTCATATGCTACAATATTCGCACTTCCTTTCTGGCTAGATTCCGTGCAGCATGGAGATATGGTAATTCCAATATGGCATACAATGGCAAACACAGCGAAATTTGGCCAAAATGGCCCGCACTGAGGTTTCCATATCTCCATGGCCACGACGAGGATCCTTTCAACCAAAGGTGCTCTAGACACATGGGACTCAGGTTCCAATTTATGCCGCTTGCCAACCCTCATGGTCGCCTCTAGCTATTTTCCCCATTGAAGGTAAAATGACACACAAATGGGGCAGAATGGCAACATACCCCAAATTGGGTGACTCACAACTCTCCCATGGAGAGGAGAGGCCACATGTGGAAAGACCCCATTCAATGCGGGTTTATGTGCCCTCTCCGAATTGTCCTTACCCTTAGTCAAGTGGCGCACGCAACCTCGGGGGTGAAATCAGGGGGAGAAGGAGTTTGTGGCCATTTTGGGCAAAACAGCCAAAATTCACCCAAAAGTGGTCCCTCCAAATATCGTATTTCCGTATCACAAGAGAAAGGAGCCTCGGGCTTTTGCATGGATGCAAACCGAAGCTTTGCTTCCCTTTTGCAACAAGGGTTGAGGTTCAAAGCATAATGGAAACATTTTTAACACCTCAATCCTTGAAGCACACTATTTATGGGAAAAAGTGCATATATCGGCGATATTGGCATGAACATATCTTTGGGTCATTGAGGAACAAAAATATGAGCAAACACTTTTGGAGTAGGCCCATAGTGGGTGCTTTCAAATATGCACCCTATGGTTAGATTGTCTCCGCCCACTCGTGTCATTAGTGCTTGCATATGAGCGCGTGTGCAAAGAGGCAGTATGGCACGCGTGCTCACAAGGCGACATTATAGATAATGGAAGACAAGGTTGTAAAAATCAACCAAGCCATTCACGATGTTCTTCGTGGTCTCTACTTTACATATTCTCTTGATTCGAGGCTCAACTCCGCATAGGCTTCAAGTCCGAGCCTCGGGGGTTTGGCCATTTTTGCCTAATTTTCGACCATAACTTGCCCTTTTTCGAAAATAGAGTTTTGGTACGCATTGAATTGCGTGGAGCCATCGTTGAGTTGGCTCGAAAATCAAAAGTGGCCTAGGGCTTTTGGTCTTGTAAGCATTGTGTTCGGGTATTAACGTTCATGCTCACAAGGCCACAAAGTTGGCGTTTGCGCACGCAAACGACTTGGGTTTGCGAGACCCATAGGCTGCCTAAAACACCGCCATTGCCCGCTTCCCCATACAAAATGATATGCCCACGTGAAAGGGGCATGGATGTAAGACATAGGGGGGAGATGTAAGGTTCCGTCCGAGCTCATGGTCCTTGAGAAGCATGAGTTCGCACGATGGACGGAAAGCCTTGCGCGCTGATTTTCTCGAAAACGCAACGGCGAAAAATTCTGGTGAACACACCAGATGAAAGTACATTAAATACCCTCTAGATTCAGCCCTTAAGTTCTCTTAGAACCTCACAGGTACTCAGGAAAAGTCCAAAACAGAACTCGCCACGGAGAAGCGACGAAGGCGCGCGAACAGGCGACATCAGGCGGCGATTTCACGACAATTAGAAATCGCGGTAGAAATCGGTTATTTCACCGATTTCTGACCGAAAATCGATCAAGACAATAAAATTACGGTAATTCTACGTCGATTTATTGGTTAGAAATTGGATTCCAGATTTCGCGGGTTAGAGAACAGGGATAGCCGGTGTCAACGGCTTCCGCACGGGTGTGACGGCTCGCAGGCCTCCGGGCCATGGGCCATAACGGGTGTGACGGCTCACAGGCCTCCGGGCCATGGGCCATAGGTTCTGGGTACCGCTTCAGTACTATGGCTGTCACAAAGTCTTTCTTCGGTTGGATAAGTGATTCCAATTTCCACATGATGGATCTAACACCATTAGCACCAAACGAGAAGGGTATTCGATTGGCTGGCCTGCATTACGGCGCGCCCAAAGATGGCGCGCGCACACACAGCAGCAGCCAATCGACGAATCGGAAATCTAATTAATGTTAGAACAAATGCTGGCCAACCGCACAATTGAAAAAAATCAATGCAACATCAAAAATGCAAAGACAGAACTGAAATCTGCAATCAGAATTAATTCTGGGATCGAAATCTGGGATTGGAATAAAATGCTGAGATCGCATAATAATTTACACCTGAAATGGCGCACAAGAAGCAACATGAGTGTGCAAAGGAGAAGTGGGCAACAAACATGGATTCTTCACATGGCTCTGCCCCAAGTTTTACAGTTGTGGGTCGGTGGGGTAGGGTGGTGGGCAGCGGTGGTGGTGGTGGGGCTGGTGGTGGTGGTGGTGGTGGTGGTGGTGGTGGTAGTGTGGGGGGTGGTGGTGGTGGTGGTGCTGGTGGTGGTGGTGGTGGTGGTGTTGGTGGTGGTGGGGGCGTGAGTACTAATCCGGTGGTCCCACTGGTTTTCCCTCCGTTTTTGTGCTATTTTGTCTACCCGCAACTCCGTGAGTTATGTGCATACGTGCAATGTGCACAACATGTAAAGATGTCATAAGCTGGTGTATTTGCGCCTCTCAGAAGCTTTTTGGAGGATCTCTACAAGACCTCTCAGAGCTTCAACATCCTAAGACACTAGGACATTTGCTTATATTTGGCTCTTATTTGAAGCGTATAGCTTACTGCTAAACTCTACTGCTCTTAGGTACACTACAGAGAGGACAGATCTAGCATAAATTAGTAGCCATACATGAAAAATCACATTCCATTTGCTTATAATGTGGTTTAATCATGTTTTATGCTATTTTACAAGGTTCCAATGTATTAGAAGCTATTTTGAAGCTATTTAGAAGCTTCAGATGGCCTGTCGCGACTGTGGCCGTCTTTTGTCGCCGACAGTCATTTACGTAATATTGACAAGGCCTGTGACAAGATCGACCACCCAGAAAGTTGTTGAAATATAGGTTTTATTGCCTTTCCAATGCGATTCTAATGCTACATTAATTTTCTTGTTATTTAGGCATGTGAACCCGTATTACTGGACCAGCCAGTTGGTCCACCTCAATGTTCGTTCACGACTTCTCTTCTTGCTGTTGCCTGTTCTTTGTACTGGCCAATAAGATCAATTGTAATGGAGAACATTGGAAACAATTGGATTTTGAAGTGCAAGACAAGGAAAAAGGGTTTTTAATACACACCCAAGCACAAGCATATGACAGTCCAGTAATCTGAGTTCCAGCAGGTTGACGACGTCGAGGACGACGCGCAGAAGCTCAGCCAGCATACGCTGTTCCTTAATGGTGAGTTCCTTGCTTGAATTTAGTGAAAAGTTGGAAAGACTTTGAAGAATTGAAGGTATACTTCCAAACAACGCTTTGGACTTACTGGAGCCTCTTATAAGTTTGAAAGAGTAGTTTTCTTGAGGATATTTAAGTTTCATGAAGGACTACTTTGAGTTATTTCAGAACACCTTAAAAAGTGGTGAAAACAAGTCAAAAATCGTCGAGATCTCAGAGCTACGCGCTGCTAAGTGACCACAATGAGCGCTGGCGGACTTCGACAACACGCTTTCAAGGCGCTGCAGACGGCTGCAGCCATGTGATTGGCAATTTTGAAGTGTAGCATAGCATGGTATGGCGAACAAGGGGATGACAACCATAGCTACACAAGGTATGGCAAGTATGTTACGAAAAGAAAAAACAAAGGCGCCTTCCACGCCCTCTCTATAGGGAAAACACAAGGCAAAGAGGTATGTTATCGAAGACGCTACGGAAAAAAAAAAGGGAGACACAAGGCACAACACGCAAAAACAACCAACCAACCCCCCAAAGGCCTGCACACGCTCTCTCTGTAGAAGGGAAAAATGCGCGGTGGGACAAATAGAGAGGTATGTATTTCGCATTACGCATACCATCCATTTCTGCTACACGTCTACAGGACCTCTTCTATTGCTTTTCTTCTGCTTTTTGACCACGACCATGCTGACCGACGACGAGAACCAACCAAGGTATGACACACCCCACAAACCACACACCACATGCACACACACGCACACGCACGGCAACCACACCGCGCACAACCCCCGCACGCCACCCACACCAACACGAAGCGCCACACAGCACGCACACACACACCAAGACCAAGGAGAAGGGCACCCAGGGCCCCCACCCACAACACCCAGTGGACCCCAGCCAGGAGTGGCGGGGAACCACGCCTACCGCCCTCGGCCAAGAGTGGCGAGGGACCGGCCACGGCACCCTGCGGCGGACCCCAGCCAGGAGTGGCGGGGCCCAGCAACCAAGCCCCTCAGCAAGGAGTGGCAAGGGGCCAACCGCCACCACACAATGGCGGACCCCAGCCAGGAGTGGTGGGGCGCACCACTCAGGTCCCTCAGCCAGAAGTGGCGGGGGACCCACACCACACACCAACCACAGCCACACAAACACCAGCCGCAAGCCCCAACCGAAAGAGACGGGGACAACAAACCACAGACCACTGGCACACCACACACACGCAACCACGCACACCAGCGCACGCGGAAGACACACCCACCGCACCACCACACCACACCACCAACAACGCGGACACCGCAAACACGCAACACACAACACAGCACGGCCACCGCGCGCACCCACACACACCACAAACACACACAACAAGGGACACCCCCACCCGCGAAGCACCCCACCGCAACCGGCAGGCCCTAGCCAGGAGTGGCGGGGAGCCGCACACCACCTCTGCCGGCGGACCCCAGCCAGGAGTGGCGGGGAACGGCACCCGGGGCCCTCAGCCAGGAGTGGCGAGGAACGCCCACCACCATCGGCAGCGAAACCAAGCCAGGAGTGGCGGGGAGTCACGCAGAGGAACCTCCGCCAGGAGTGGCGAGCGACCAACCACAGCACGCACCAGCCACACCCCCACCAACACACCACACCGCACCACACCGCACGCCACCAACACACCACACACGCACACACACACACACACACACACACACAAACGCACGCTGAAGGCGCGCCCACACCCGCACCACCACCAACACAGAAACCACGAACACACACCACACAGACCCGCACAGACACCACGCGCACACGCCGCGCCACAAGCACACACAACACGGGAGGCCCCCACGCGCGGAAACACCCACCACCGCGGCCGGTGGACCCCAGCCAGGAGTGGCGGGGAACCGCCGCCAAGACCCTCAGCCAGGAGTGACAAGGGGCCACCCACCACCACCGCCAGCGGACCCCCCAGCCAGGAGTGGCGGGGAACCGCGACCGGGACCCGCAGCCAGGAGTGGCAAGCGACCACACACCACCGCCGCCAGCGGACCCCAGCCAGGAGTGGCGGGGAACCGCACCCGAGGCCCTCAGCCAGGAGTGGCGAGGAGCACCCACCCACCCACCACCGACAGCGAAATCCAGCCAGGAGTGGCGGGAAATCGCACTCAGGATCCTCCGCCAGGAGTGGCGAGGGACCAACCACGGCACACACCAACCAGACCCACACCCACACCAGCGGCAACCCCCAGCCGGCCCCAGCCACACACCCACACACACACACGCACACACCAACACACACGAAAGACACACCCACACCCACACCACCACCACGAACCCACGACACGCACACCAGCACAGACACCACGCGCGCACACACCGCGCCACAAACACACACACCACGAGAAACCCCCCACCCAACCCCACGGAAACGGCCACCGCCGCGGCCGGCGGAACCCAGCCAGGAGTGGCGGAAAGCCGCAACCAGTACCACGCCCAGGAGTGGCAAGCAACCACGCACCACCGCCGACGGCGGACCCCAGCCAGGAGTGGCAAGCCACCGCACCTGGGGCCCTCAGCCAGGAGTGGCGAGGAACACCCACCACCACCGGCAGCGAAGCCCCGCCAGGAGTGGCGGGAAAACGCACGCAAGAACCGCCGCCAGGAGTGGCGAGGGACCGCCCACAACACACACCAGCCACAACAACACCCACACCTACACCAGCAGCAAGCCCCAGCCAGGGAAACAAACTGCCACACGCCACACGCGCGCCAACACACACGAAAGGCACACCCACACCCACACCACCGCCACAAACACACAACACACACACCAGCACGCGCCGCGCCACAAACACAAGCAACACAAAACCCACCAAACCCCGCGGAAACGGCCCCCACCGCAGCCAGCGGACCCCAGGCAGGAGTGGCGGGGAACCGCACCCAGGACCCTCAGCCAGGAGTGGCGAGGGACCACCCACCACCAACACCAGCGGGCCCCCAGCCAGGAGTGGCGGGGAACCGCACCCGGGGCACTCAGCCAGGAGTGGCGAGGGAACGCCCACACAGAACCCACAGCCAGCAGCGAGGGACCACGCCCTGCAAAGCGGCGGACCTCAGCCAGGAGTAGCAAAGGGCCACCCCCCACCAACACCAGAGGACCCCAGCCAGGAGTGGCGGGAAGCCACACCCAAGACCCTCAGCCAGGAGTGGCGGGGGACCACCCGCCGCCACCGGTGGCGAACCGCAACCAGGGGAGGCGGGGACACGCACACAAGCAACTCGGCCAGGAATGGCGAGGAGCCGCCCCCCCACCACCACCACCCCACCCCACCAAGGAGAGACAGGAAACCCACCACCACAAACCACACAGCGAAAGGGGGGGCGGGACAAAAGGGGCCCACGGGAAACGCAGGCAAGGGACCCAACCTCAGGGGTTTGGGGGCCCCCCCGGTGACTGTATCGGCCCCACCTGAGCACACGCAATAAGGTGGGATACGCCCAGGACCGTTGGTCAGCGGCCCGCGGTGGCACCAGCCTGGGGGGGTGACCAATGGGCCTGACCAAGAGCACTCCCCACGGCACGTACTGCGGTTCGGTCCCAGCGAGGGGCTGCGGGAAGGGCACAACGTCCATCAGGGCAGGCAAGAGACACGCCTGTCCCGCAAGGACTCCCCTGCGACCCACAGTGTACCCGACCCCGGTGTGGGGAACGGCTGGAGTACCTCGCTACGGAGCAGGTCCATTTGTACTGAGCGTGTACAAATGGACGGCCCGTACAACAGAGTTACACCCTGACGGGGAGTGCAAGCATCGGCCCCCCAAAGGGGAAACACCAGGGAAAGGGACCCGAGCCAGCGTCAAGGACCCTCCCCCCACCCACCCACCACAGCCGGGTAGGCCCGGGCAAGGCGCCAGGGGAACACCGCCCCAAAGGACGCGGCAAAGAGAAAGAGGGGGGAGGGCACACAAAGGGAGCGGGGGGGGGACACACCACCACCAACAGACCCCAGCCAGGGGAAACACACCCAGACCCCACAGCCGGGGCGGGAGAGGGGCCACAGGGACAGCCAGCGACCGACACCACAAAGCAGAAGCAAGGCACGCCCCTCAAAAAAAAACAAACACACCCCGACAACCCAACCAAGAAGGGCGGGGCACAGCCCAGACCCGGGCCCAGCACGCACGCCCACACAGCACACCCCAGCCAGGAAAGGCGGGGAACAAGTGGGGCGCGGGCACAAACACGCACGCACCCCGACGCCCCAGCCAGGAGTGGCAGGGCGCAGCACCAACCACACACCCCCGCACAGCATTCACAACCAGAAGGTGCGGGAGACCACGCGGGACGGGCACATGAGCACACACACACCCCAACACCCTCCCAAGGAGTGGCGGGGCGCAGCCCAAACCCAGGCCCCAGCACGCACGCCCACACCGCACACCGGAACCGGGAACAGCGGGCCGCAGGCAGAGCGTGCACGCAACCACGCACGTCCCATACCCCCGACAACGAAAGGTGGGGTGCAGGCCAAAACCCAAGCCCAACCGCAAACACCACCAACCCCAGCCGGCAGAAGAGGGACGACACCACACACCATACACGCACACACCCGCCCGAGACCCCAGCCAGGACTGGCAAGGTTACCGAAACCCACACCCAACCACAACCCGGACCCAAACACAAGCACCACACCACAGTAGGAAACCCAGTGTCCAAAGCCCGGGCACTGAGGCAGCCTGTGCCATGCAGCTGACCCGGCCAAACGAGATCCGGAGACCGGGGGTAAGGCTGCATCCTAAGGCCTGCGCTGCCTTAGGACTCGAGGCGGAGCGTGCGACACCCAAGCACCTCGGAACCCTAGTACCAAGAACGTGCATGCATGCCTTGGGAACGGGATACGCCAGGAAGTCTGGTGAACCTCTAGGTTTCCCCCCAAAGGAGGGGACGTGCGCAAGCACAGGGGCACACCCTCCCGGCGAGACAAGCACGTCACGCTGGCGGCACACAGCCCTCCCGGTGTTGCCCGGGGCCGCTTTGTTGGGGGCCACCAGTCAGGTCTAGCGGGATGTAAGTCGCCTCCCCGCTTCAAGCGCGGAGCCTCTTCCTGTTCGTCACAGCGGCAACGCCAGCGGGAACCATGGGGCGCCTCTCCACGACCGAGTGCACCTACCTACCTACCTACCTTCAAGATCCTAAGACACTAGGATATTTGCTTATATTTGGCTCATATTTGAAACCTATAGCTTACTGCTAAAGTCTACTGCTCTTAGGTACACTACAGAGAGGACAGATCTAGGATAAATTAGTAGCCATACATGAATAATTACATTCCATTTGCTTATAATGTTGTTTAATCATGTTTTATGCTATTTTACAAGGTTCCAATGTATTAGAAGCTATTTTGAAGCTATTTAGAAGCTTCAGATGGCCTGTCGCGACTGTGGTCGTCTTTTGTCGCAGACAGTCATTTACGTAATAGTGACGAGGCCTGTGACAAGATAGACCACTCGGAAAGTTGTTAAAATATAGGTTTTATTGCCTTTTTAAAGCAATTTTAATGCTACATTATTTTTCTTGTTATTTAGGCATGTGAACCCGTATTACTGGACCAGCCAGTTGGTCCACCTCAATGTTCATTCACGACTTCTCTTCTTGCTGTTGCCTGATCATTGCACTTGCAAATAAGTCCATTTCAATGGAGAACATTGGAAACAATTTGATTTTGAAGTGCAAGACAAGGAAAAAGGGTTTTTAATACGCACCCAAGCACAAGCATATGACAGTCCAGTAATCTGAGTTCGAGCAGGTTGACGACGTCGCGGAGGACGCGCAGAAGCTGAGCCAGCATACGCTGTTCCTTAATGGTGAGTTCCTTGCTTGCATTTATTGAAAAGTTGGAAAGACTTTGAAGAATTGAAGGTATACTTCCAAGCAACGCTTTGGACTTACTGGAGCCTCTTATAAGTTCGAAAGTGTAATTTTCATGAGGATATTTAAATTTCATGAAGGACTACTTTGAGTTATTTCAGAATACCTTAAAAAGTGGTGAAAACAAGTCGAAAATCGTCAGGATCTCAGAGCTACGCGCTGCTAAGCGACCACAATGAGCGCTGGAGGACTTCGACAACACGCTTTCAAGGCGCTGCAGACTGCTGCAGCCATGTGATTGGCAATTTTGAAGTGTAGCATAGCATACCTTTGATGTTTCTGTTGTTGCATTTCATTGTTTCATTGCACACGGCCTACGGTTGCCCTGTGTAGTGGACTCTTGCGCTTTGACGCTCTCTTCTACCTGCAGGCGTGTCGTCAGCAGCTTGATTGTCAATTTCCCAACCTCCCTTCCCCTTCAAAGCTATGATTTCATTGAATTTTTTCACTAACGTTTGATGTACTAAAAGGCAAAAAATGTCGAAGACGGCCTACACCATTTTGCGCACATCCCCGCGCCAGTGCTTGGAATCACGTTCACCAAAGCGCCATTGTAAACTAGAGAGCACTAGCTTTCAAATACGCCTTTCACTTTGTTTTATTTCAACAAGTGCTATTTTCTGTGATTTTTACAAGATGATCCATGAATCACGTTTCGCCCAACTCTCTAAAACACCCCAAGATGACCTTTGGTTTTTTACGCATATGTTCGCGCCGCTGCGCTGAAAGAACTCAACATTTCCCTTTGTTGGAATAACTATTTCCGCTATTTCTCAAATCCCCAACAACTTGACCCATGGACGACACTTGGAAAACCCCTCAAAAGTGCCTTTTGTGCTTCCTTCATATCTCCAGGAGAAAAAAAGGTTGCGTTTCGATATTATTTTTCTAAACAACACTGATGTATGTAGTTTCTAACCCTGAGTCACTTTCATTTTGCAAAATTGAGAATGGCTATGGTAAAACTGCAACAAGTTACCCCACAAACCACTTGGCGAAAAATGATGTAAAATGATTTTTGACTTTTAATCCTTTCCCTCGGACCATAATGATTTTGAACCTGAACCATAGTGTTTCACGAACACAGGAGCATGGACTTTCCAAAACACATTTACTTTGAATTTTGGTGGAGTGGATTGGATTTTTCCCAAGCTGGTCAACTTGGTGCATGAAAGCATATTTCCAAATTTTGGGGTCATGATGCTACAAGTTTGGGACCTTTCTCAGAGCCTACGGTGAGTTGAAACGTCATCAAAGCCGTTTGAGAAAGGAACTGGTGTCTAGTGTGCAGATGTCACATCATTGGAGTTTATTGAAAATGGAACGAGAGTGAAAAAGTTCGATTTCTTAATGCTTTTTTGAGAGTTTTTCAGCATGTGTTACAAGTGAGATTCATGTGTCTCCCTCCAACTTCCTTTTCTCTGAGCCTGGGCTGAGGTGGGGCAACATCAAATATGTTTCGACAACCTGAGGACATGCCCTACACAGTGCCTACAATCTCTTTCTGACATCACAGCACCATATTACAGAACAATGGTGCAGAAGTTTGGCATTTTCATGGAACAATAGGTTTTTTAGATCATTGTTTTGCTGAAGGATTCGCGAATCTTTGGTCTTCTAACCTTGAATCATTGTATGATAATGCAGTTTGTGATTGTTTGCATCAGTGTTGATTCATTCTGACTCAACTTAGCCTAGGTAGAGGGGCAGGTGTGATTTTGACCCTACAACCTAAGCTGCCTAAGACAATCCGCACACACAACATTTACACCACTCACTCAATCAGCAACACCCTGTCTACTTTCAGCATCCAGCAACTTGCACAATTGGAGGAGCTCCGTAGGAGGCGCGACACGCAGCATGATTCTGCAAAGTGCCCCAATCAACAGCCGGAGGAGGACAATCCTATAAGAACCTACTTTCAGAACCCAAAGACACAATCTGGGCAGACATGTTGCCTTCCTACAAATCAGCACTACTAGGAGCAGGAATCCAACTGGTGGACACAGTGCAGGTGTCTCCATCCTTGCAAAACCTCAAAAACCGGTCATCTACAACCACAGTGTACCCGGCTGTCCGCGAACCACCTCCCCTAATAAGAAACCACGACAACAAGAGGTATTGTGGTCGTGCGAAAAAGGCACAACTGGCACTTAAACTGCTAGTCAAATCAGCAAAAGATGGCCCCATTCCACTCGGCGCCGTGCAAGGGGCAGCTGTACTTAGATTTCAGCAGGAAGATTTACATGAAATCATGAGAAACTTGTATAGTAGGAGACTAGCCCACAAACTTGCACACAGATTGGAGGACAATCAGCCCCAAGTGCTGGATCCGGAGGGAAACAAGAAAATCATGCAGGCACAACAACAAAGCAACAGGTGGCAGCCCAAGGACACGGGCAAAGGAGGAAAATTAAGGTACAACAATGCCAACTGCACTCCAAAATATTCAAAGAACCCAAGGTACGCCATGAAAGATCAAGACAACGACTCAAGGTCATGAAAAGACTGCTCCAAAATCTTCCACGTGCGCAGCCCAATAGTGCCACACCATCAAGCATCAACTCCTAACTTCAAATCAAGTTCACAAAAAGCTCATCCTACTCGCACACACTTCCAAGATACAACACCACCGGCAGAAAGTCCACGAACTTAGCACCCATCATCACTTCGGGACACACAAGAGCTTGTAATGGTTCTGACTCTGACCTGAAATCCAACAGAGCTTAATCAAATCGCACCGCACGAACACGAAAGTCGTTGAAGCCTTCCATCCTTTCAAAATTTGCTCCTGTTGATGTGTAATCAGAGGCAATTTTATATTACATACTTTTTGTGTCACTTTGTGGGTACTATTTACTGTCTTGCTGGCAACGCTTGAATTGTGTGTGCGATCCTATTACGTTGCCACACAGTCATTTGCAGGGGGTGCAACTCACAACAAATGGCTGAAACTCTAAGCGCATGCACAGAAAAGGTAATTGACACTCAAAATTACATAGAGGGGGGACGAGGGGGTGGGTCAAATCAAAAAATGTCAAACACACACCCATACATGAAGGTTAATGTGGGCATCGGTGTATACGTGCACTGCCTCAGGGGGCATGGAAAAAATTGATGACAAGTTGAAAACAAAAGAAACACTTTTTGATACACGCTGCGGAACATGCCAATATACTACTGTACTGTACAATAGTAGCTAATTAGCTTTGAAAAAGGAAGTGTTTGTGTGGTACCAGGTCACTTATTGAAGCCTATTGGTACGCCCCTGGATCTTGGTTACTGAAATCTGCTCCATGGGGAAGAGGTTTGAGGTTTGAGGTTTGATTTTGCGGGTACTAGACGCCTTTCGGCCCCGGGGGGCCACCTGGTCGGGCCAGGTGATATCCCCCCCACCGGGTCCTAGTGGGGGGCCCTCCAAGACGCACCTCCTGCCTGGTGGCGGAGTCCCCCCGGTTGACAGAGCTCGGAGCCCCGTCCTTCCCCGGCTTCCCCGTTTCGCCACTCCCCGGTCAGTGCATCAATTCGCAGCCGTGGCTGCGGGCGCCTACCCACTGTGTCGCCCCCCTAATGCGTGGTCGCCCGGGGCGCCGGCGCCGCCGGGCCCGTGCTACTGGCTTGTCGCCAGTGGGACCCCCTTGGGCTGGCGCGGAGGCTGCCTAGCCTAGGGGTTGGGGCGTGGCGCTGTGCGCCACTACTGCCTTGGCGGGTGCAGTGCCCCGTCTGTGTGTTCGCGGCGCTCGCGGCCGGTTCGGGGGGTTTGGGCCGGTACCTGAAGTTGTGTCTCTCTCGTTTTCCCCTCCCCGCCCCGCGTGTTCCGCGCTGCGTGTGGCGGGCCGTCCCGTCCGGGTGTCCCTTACCCTCCCTCGCTGGTACGCCATTCCACGCGGTCTGTGCGTTCCGCGCGCTCAGTCCGGTTGCCTTTCTGGTAGTCCCCGCGTGTCCCTGTCGTGTGTGTGCGCTCGCGCTCCCGCGGCGTCCGCTCCCCCCCCCCCTGGGTGGTGTGGCATGCGCACCTCGCGTGGTCCCGGCACTTGGCGCTGGTAGGGCCATTCAACGTGGTCCGTGCCCCTCCGCGTGTCCTGCCCGGGCCCCTTGCTCCGTCTGGCGTGCTTGGGGGGGGGCGGTCCGGTCCCGGTTCCCCCCTACTTGGCTTGGGGTTGTGGGGGTGGCGGTAGGGCGTCCCCGGGGGGGGTGCCTTCTACTGTTGCGAGGGGCGTCTGCGGTCAGGCGCTCCCCCTCCCCCGACTGCCCGCCCACTGGGCGGGCTGTCGGGGTCCGCGATCCACGTGTTGTGGGCGCGGGCGTGCGGGTGTGGGGGCCCTTCTCTGTCCCCTCGGCCGGCACGCCCTGTGGGGGCTGCGCGCCGCGGGGCGGGTCCGTGGCGTTCATGTGCCGGGGGGCGGGCTGGGAGGGGGGGGGGCGTGCGCCGTAACCCCCGGTTGTGCGGCGGGGGGGGGGCCTGTTGGGCAGGGGGTCGCTCTGCCTCATGCCGTCCCTCTGCCTTCCCTGGGCAGGCAACAAAGCGGGTGTCACTGGCGTTGTCCTGCCCATGGGGGGCGTGGCCCCCCATATCACTCCGGTTCGTGCTCACCAGGCTTCTCTGGGTGCGATTTGTGCGGCGTCCTGGCGCGTAGGCGCGGGCTCGCTTGTTCTTCGCGGCCCCCGTGGGAGCCGGCAGCTGGGGCGGGGTGCGGGTCGCGCTCCGGCTCCTCTCTCGGGACGGGGGGGGACCATCCCCCCTGCCTCGGGGGGTAGGGGCTGGGGCCCCCGCGGCTTGCGGGCCGGTGGGGGGGCGGGGGGGGGGGTGTCGCGCCGCGGCCTCCCTGCTCCCCTTCTGGGCGGCGGCCTGCGGTACTCAATCCTGGCCCCCCTCGTGTCGCCGGCGTGCTCCCTTCCGGCGTGCGCGTGCGGTCGGGGTCGAAGTGCCGCCCCGGGGTGGGGGGGGGTGAGGGGCGGCCCGTGGACCGCTCCCCCGGGGGCCCTTGCAGACCTGAACCCCCCCTCTGCCCTCCCTGATTGGGCTGTGGTCACGGGAGGGTCATGCGGGGCGCGGCCTCCATACTGTTCTGTTGTGCGCGTTGCTCCGGCACGCTAGTGTGGGCTCGCGGGAGCAGGTCCAGCCGCCGCTCCCCCCACCGCGTCGCCGTCCCTTCTGGGGGGGGGTGGCGTCCCCTCGGCTCCGCCGGGGCGGAGGGCCGCGCCTGTGGCTCCCCAGCTGGGGGGGGTGCGGGGGGGGTGTGGGGGGGCCGCCCCTCCGCCCGCTCTCGCGCCTGAGTGGGAGGGGGGGGGGGAGTGGGGGGGGCCCTCTGGTCCCCTGGCGACGCCTCCTGACAGCCGGGGGGGGGGGGCGGCATGGCAGTCCCGGCCCCGGGGGCCAGCCATCGGCTGGGGGGTCGCGCCCTTCCCCCGCCCCCCTCTACCTAGAGCCGGACCCTCGTGCAGGCCCTCGCTGGGGCCCCTCATCCCCCCGGCTGTCGTCGCGCGGAGCTGGCCGGCCGGGGGCGACCGTGAGGGTTAGCGGTCAGTGGCTAGCGGGCTGCGGGGCAGCAGGTTCCCCCCCGCGCTCGTTGTCTCCGCCCTCCCTCCCGCGGGGGGTGGCACGCTCTCATGCGTCGTGCCGTACCGTGGTGGGGGGGCGTGGGTCGGGGGGCCCAGCTCCCCCCCCCACTCTCTCGCATCCGCCGTCTGGGCCATCACCTGCGCCGCCGCTTGTGTGGGGGCTGGGGCTGTGGCGGCGGCGGGTTGCGCCGGCGATAGCGCCAGTGGGCGAGGGCGCTGCGCAAAGCCCGGGGGAGCCAGTTGTTGGCGTCCGCATCCGTGATGCGGAGTGCCGCTCCCCCTTCCAGGAAGGCCGGCCACGTCGGCTCCCTGTCGGGCCAGGCCGCCCGGATCACTGACCTGAGGACCCTGTCATGGTCCTGTGGGGCTGCCCACCCCCCCGGGGGTACCTCTCGGTTTCCTCCGTCTCTCCTGAGGAGCACCGCATCGAAGGGCCGGTTCCTCAACCCCCTGGTGGTCCCCTGGTTAGCCCACCACAACCACCCATACACCTCCCCCACCAGGGGGAGGGCCTCTTCCCCCAGAGGGTCCGGGACCGCGCCCCAGTCCCGGTCCCATGGCCCCTGCGCAGCCCCAGTCTGCGCCCCTGAGCAGCCCCAGTCTGCGCCCCTGCGCAGCCCCAGTCTGCGCCCCTGCGCAGCCCCAGTCTGCGCCCCTGCGTAGCCCCAGTCTGCGCCCCTGCGTAGCCCCAGTCTGCGCCCGTACGCAGCCCCAGTCTGCGCTCCTGCGCAGCCCCAGTCTGCGCCCCTGCGCAGCCCCAGTCTGCGCCCCTGCGCAGCCCCAGTCTGCGCCCCTGCGCAGCCCCAGTCTGCGCACCTGCGCAGCCCCAGTCTGCGCCCCTGCGCAGCCCCAGTCTGCGCCCCTGCGCAGCCCCAGTCTGCGCCCCTGCGCAGCCCCAGCCTGCGCCCCTGCGCAGCCCCAGTCTGCGCCCCTGCGCAGCCCCAGTCTGCGCCCCTGCGCGGCCCCAGTCTGCGCCCCTGCGCAGCCCCAGTCTGCGGCCCTGCGCAGCCCCAGTCTGCGCCCCTGCGCAGCCCCAGCCTGCGCCCCTGCGCAGCCCCAGTCTGCGCACATGCGCAGCCCCAGTCTGCGCCCCTGCGCAGCCCCAGTCTCCGCCCCTGCGCAGCCCCAGCCTGCGCACATGCGCAGCCCCAGTCTGCGCCCCTGCGCAGCCCCAGTCTCCGCCCCTGCGCAGCCCCAGTCTGCGCCCCTGCGCAGCCCCAGCCTGCGCCCCTGCGCAGCCCCAGTCTGCGCCCCTGCGCAGCCCCAGCCTGCGCCCCTGCGCAGCCCCAGTCTGCGCACATGCGCAGCCCCAGTCTGCGCCCCTGCGCAGCCCCAGTCTCCGCCCCTGCGCAGCCCCAGCCTGCGCCCCTGCGCAGCCCCAGTCTGCGCCCCTGCGCAGCCCCAGTCTGCGCCCCTGCGTAGCCCCAGTCTGCGCCCCTGCGCAGCCCCAGTCTGCGCCCCTGCGCAGCCCCAGTCTGCGCCCCTGCGTAACCCCAGTCTGCGCCCCTGCGTAGCTCAGTCTGCGCCCGTACGCAGCCCCAGTCTGCGCCCGTGCGCAGCCCCAGTCTGCGCTCCTGCGCAGCCCCAGCCTGCGCCCCTGCGCAGCCCCAGTCTGCGCCCCTGCGCAGCCCCAGTCTGCGCCCCTGCGCAGCCCCAGTCTGCGCCCCTGCGCAGCCTAAGTCTGCGCCCCTGCGCAGCCCCAGCCTGCGCCCCTGCGCAGCCCCAGTCTGCGCCCCTGCGCAGCCCCAGTCTGCGCCCCTGCGCAGCCCCAGTCTGCGCCCCTGCGCAGCCCCAGTCTGCGCCCCTGCGCAGCCCCAGTCTGCGCTCCTGCGCAGCCCCAGTCTGCGCCCCTGCGCATCCCCAGTCTGCGCACATGCGCAGCCCCAGTCTGGGCCCATGCGCAGCCCCAGTCTGCGCCCCTGCGCAGCCCCAGTCTGCGCCCCTGCGTAGCCCCAGTCTGCGCCCCTGCGCAGCCCTAGCCTGCGCCCCTGCGCAGCCCCAGTCTGCGCCCCTGTGCAGCCCCAGTCTGCGCCCCTGCGCAGCCCCAGTCTGCGCCCCTGCCCAGCCCCAGTCTGCGCCCATGCGCAGCCCCAGTCTGCGCCCCTACGTAGCCCCAGTCTGCGCCCCTGCGTAGCCCCAGTCTGCGCCCCTGCGCAGCCCCAGCCTGCGCCCCTGCGTAGCCCCGGTCTGCGCCCCTGCGCAGCCCCAGTCTGCGCTCCTGCGCAGCCCCAGTCTGCGCTCATGCGCAGCCCCAGTCTGCGCCCATGCGCAGCCCCAGTCTGCGCCCTCGCGCAGCCCCAGTCTGCGCCCCTGCGCAGCCCCAGCCTGCACCCCTGCGCAGCCCCAGTCTGCGCCCCTGCGCAGCCCCAGTCTGCGCCCATGCGCAGCCCCAGTCTGCGCCCCTGCGCAGCCCCAGTCTGCGCCCCTGCGCAGCCCCAGCCTGCGCCCCTGCGCAGCCCCAGTTCGCGCCCCTGCGCAGCCCCAGTCTGCGCCCTTGCGCAGCCCCAGTCTGCGCTCCTGCGCAGCCCCAGTCTGCGCCCCTGCGCAGCCCCAGTCTGCGCCCCTGCGCAGCCCCAGTCTGCGCCCCTGCGCAGCCCCAGTCTGCGCCCCTGCGCAGCCCCAGTCTGCGCCCCTGCGCAGCCCCAGTCTGCGCCCCTGCGCAGCCCCAGCCTGCGCCCCTGCACAGCCCCAGTCTGCGCCCCTGCGCAGCCCCAGTCTGCGCCCCTGCGCAGCCCCAGTCTGCGCCCCTGCGCAGCCCCAGTCTGTGCCCCTGCGCAGCCCCAGTCTGCGCCCCTGCGCAGCCCCAGCCTGCGCCCCTGCGCAGCCCCAGTCTGCGCCCCTGCGCAGCCCCAGTCTGCCCCCTTGCGCAGCCCCAGCCTGCGCCCCTGCGCAGCCCCAGCCTGCGCCCCTGCGCAGCCCCAGTCTGCGCCCCTGCGCAGCCCCAGCCTGCGCCCCTGCGCAGCCCCAGTCTGCGCACATGCGCAGCCCCAGTCTGCGCACATGAGCAGCCCCAGTCTGCGCCCCTGCGCAGCCCCAGTCTCCGCCCCTGCGCAGCCCCAGCCTGCGCCCCTGCGCAGCCCCAGTCTGCGCCCCTGCGTAGCCCCAGTCTGCGCCCCTGCGCAGCCCCAGTCTGCGCCCCTGCGCAGCCCCAGTCTGCGCCCCTGCGTAACCCCAGTGTGCGCCCCTGCGTAGCCCCAGTCTGCGCCCGTACGCAGCCCCAGTCTGCGCCCGTGCGCAGCCCCAGTCTGCGCTCCTGCGCAGCCCCAGTCTGCGCCCCTGCGCAGCCCCAGTCGGCGCCCCTGCGCAGCCCCAGTCTGCGCCCCTGCGCAGCCCCAGTCTGCGCCCCTGCGCAGCCCCAGTCTGCGCCCCTGCGCAGCCCCAGTCTGCGCTCCTGCGCAGCCCCAGTCTGCGCCCCTGCGCAGCCCCAGTCTGCGCCCCTGCGCAGCCCCAGTCTGCGCCCCTGCGCAGCCCAAGTCTGCGCCCCTGCGCAGCCCCAGTCTGCGCCCCTGCGCAGCCCCAGTCTGCGCCCCTGCGCAGCCCCAGTCTGCGCTCCTGCGCAGCCCCAGTCTGCGCACATGCGCAGCCCCAGTCTGCGCCCCTGCGCAGCCCCAGTCTGCGCCCCTGCGCAGCCTCAGCCTGCGCTCATGCGCAGCCCCAGTCTGCGCCCCTGCGCAGCCCCAGTCTGCGCCCCTGCGCAGCCCCAGTCTGCACGCATGCGCAGCCCCAGTCTGCGCCCATGCGCAGCCCCAGTCTGCGCCCATGCGCAGCCCCAGTCTGCGCCCCTGCGCAGCCCCAGTCTGCTCCCCTGCGCAGCCCCAGTCTGCGCTCCTGCGCAGCCCCAGTCTGCGCGCCTGCGCAGCCCCAGTCTGCGCCCCTGCACAGCCCCAGTCCGCGCCCCTGCGCAGCCCCAGTCTGCGCCCCTGCGCAGCCCCAGCCTGCGCCCCTGCGCAGCCCCGGTCTGCGCCCCTGCGCAGCCCCAGTCTGCGCCCCTGCGCAGCCCCAGTCTGCGCCCCTGCGCAGCCCCAGTCTGCGCACATGCGCAGCCCCAGTCTGCGCTCCTGCGCAGCCCCAGCCTGCGCCCCTGCGCAGCCCCAGTCTGCGCCCCTGCGCAGCCCCAGTCTGCGCCCCGGCGCAGCCCCAGTCTGCGCCCCTGCGCAGCCCCAGTCTGCGCCCCTGCGCAGCCCCAGTCTGCGCCCCTGCGTAACCCCAGTCTGCGCCTCTGCGTAACCCCAGTCTGCGCCCCTGCGTAGCCCCAGTCTGCGCCCGTACGCAGCCCCAGTCTGCGCCCGTGCGCAGCCCCAGTCTGCGCCCCTGTGCAGCCCCAGTCTGCGCCCCTGCGCAGCCCCAGTCTACGCCCCTGCGCAGCCCCAGTCTGCGCCCCTACGCAGCCCCAGTCTGCGCCCCTGCGCAGCCCCAGTCTGCGCCCCTGCGCAGCCCCAGTCTGCGCCCCTGCGCAGCCCCAGCCTGCGCCCCTGCGCAGCCCCAGTCTGCGCCCCTGCGCAGCCCCAGTCTGCGCCCCTGCGTAGCCCCAGTCTGCGCCCCTGCGCAGCCCCAGTCTGCGCCCCTGCGCAGCCCCAGCCTGCGCCCCTGCGCAGCCCCAGTCTGCGCCCCTGCGCAGCCCCAGCCTGCGCCCCTGCGCAGCCCCAGTCTGCGCACATGCGCAGCCCCAGTCTGCGCCCCTGCGCAGCCCCAGTCTGCGCCCCTGCGCAGCCCCAGTCTGCGCCCCTGCGCAGCCCCAGCCTGCGCTCATGCGCAGCCCCAGTCTGCGCCCCTGCGCAGCCCCAGTCTGCGCCCCTGCGCAGCCCCAGTCTGCACGCATGCGCAGCCCCAGTCTGCGCCCATGCGCAGCCCCAGTCTGCGCCCATGCGCAGCCCCAGTCTGCGCCCCTGCGCAGCCCCAGTCTGCGCCACTGCGCAGCCCCAGTCTGCGTTCCTGCGCAGCCCGAGTCTGCGCGCCTGCGCAGCCCCAGTCTGCACCCCTGCACAGCCCCAGTCTGCGCCCCTGCGCAGCCCCGGTCTGCGCCCGTGCGCAGCCCCAGTCTGCGCCCCTGCGCAGCCGCAGTCTGCGCACATGCGCAGCCCCAGTCTGCGCCCCTGTGCAGCCCCAGTCTGCGCCCCTGCGCAGCCCCAGTCTGCGCCCCTGCGCAGCCCCAGTCTGCGCCACTGCGCAGACTGCGCCCGTGCGCAGCCCCAGTCTGCGCCCCTGCGCAGCCCAAGTCTGCGCCCCTGCGCCGCCCCAGTCTGCGCCCCTGCGCAGCCCCAGTCTGCGCCCCTGCGCAGCCCCAGTCTGCGCACATGCGCAGCCCCAGTCTGCGCCCCTGCGCAGCCCCAGTCTGCGCCCCTGCGCAGCCCCAGTCTGCGCCCATACGCAGCCCCAGTCTGTGCCCCTGCGCAGCCCCAGTCTGCGCCCCTGCGCAGCCCCAGTCTGCGCCCCTGCGCAGCCCCAGTCTGCACCGGTGCGCAGCCCCAGTCTGCGCTCGTGCGCAGCCCCAGCCTGCGTTCATGCGCAGCCCCAGTCTGCGCCCGTGCGCAGCCCCAGTCTGCGCCCCTGCGCAGCCCCAGTCTGCGCCCCTGCGCAGCCCCAGTCTGCGCCCCTGCGCAGCCCCAGTCTGCGCCCCTGCGCAGCCCCAGTCTGCGCCCATGCGCAGCCCCAGTCTGCGCCCCTGCGCAGCCACAGCCTGCGCCCCTGCGCAGCCCCAGACTGCGCACATGCGCAGCCCCAGTCTGCGCCCCTGCGCAGCCCCAGTCTGCGCCCCTGCGCAGCCCCAGCCTGCGCTCATGCGCAGCCCCAGTCTGCGCCCCTGCGCAGCCCCAGTCTGCGCCCCTGCGCATCCCCAGTCTGCGCGCATGCGCAGCCCCAGTCTGCGCCCCTGCGCAGCCCCAGTCTGCGCCCCTGCGCAGCCCCAGCCTGCGCTCATGCGCAGCCCCAGTCTGCGCCCATGCGCAGCCCCAGTCTGCGCCCCTGCGCAGCCCCAGTCTGCGCCCCTGCGCAGCCCCAGTCTGCGCTCCTGCGCAGCCCCAGTCTGCGCGCCTGCGCAGCCCCAGTCTGCGCCCCTGCGCAGCCCCAGTCTGCGCCCGTGCACAGCCCCAGTCGCCGCCCCTGCACAGCCCCAGTCTGCGCCACTGCGCAGACTGCGCCCGTGCGCAGCCCCAGTCTGCGCCCCTGCGCAGCCCCAGTCTGCGCCCCTGCGCAGCCCCAGTCTGCGCCCCTGCGCAGCCCGAGTCTGCGCCCCTGCGCAGCCCCAGTCTGCGCCCCTGCGCAGCCCCAGTCTGCGCCCCTGCGCAGCCCCAGTCTGCGCCCCTGCGCAGCACCAGTCTGCGCCCCTGCGCAGCCCCAGTCTGCGACCCTGCGCAGCCCCAGTCTGCGCCCATGCGCAGCCACAGTCTGCGCCCCTGCGCAGCCCCAGCCTGCGCCCCTGCGCAGCCCCAGTCTGCGCACATGCGCAGCCCCAGTCTGCGCCCCTGCGCAGCCACAGTCTGCGCCCCTGCGCAGCCCCAGTCTGCGCCCCTGCGCAGCTCCAGTCTGCGCTCATGCGCAGCCCCAGTCTGCGCCCCTGCGCAGCCCCAGTCTGCGCTTCTGGGCAGCCCCAGTCTGCGCCCTTGCGCAGCCCCAGTCTGCGCCCCTGCGCAGCCCCAGCCTGCGCCCATGCGCAGCCCCAGTCTGCGCCCCTGCGCAGCCCCAGTCTGCGCCCCTGCGCAGCCCCAGTCTGCGCCCCTGCGCAGCCCCAGTCTGCGCCCCTGCGCAGCCCCAGCCTGCGCCCCTGCGCAGCCCCAGTCTGCGCCCCTGCGCAGCCCCAGTCTGCGCCCCTGTTGGGGCAAGGCGTGAAGCGGCGGCACTTCGCGGACCCCGTTGTGCCTTGCCGGCAGCACCCTCACCGACACCGTCCAGGCCAACGCCGGCGGCACACTGACGCCCCTGCGCACGTGAGCCCCCTACAGCCCTCGCGCCCCTGCCCACACCACATGCGGACCCCCCCCCCGAAACTCGGCAAGTGTCGGCCCCCGGTGGCTCGGGGTGCCGCCACGGGCTGCCCGCTTCGAAGTTTCCAGGCGGGACCGAGTAAGCTGCCTTGTGGCGGTTGGGAGCCCCTCGTTTTCTGGGTCCCCCTCCGGCTGTGCTGGAGCCTCGGGCAGGTCGTCCTGAACCTGAACCTGAACCGGTCCCATGGCCGGCCCCCCTCTGCCCCCCGCGCCGGCCCCCCTCGCTGCCCCTGTGCCTGCGGCGCCGATGCCGCGCCAAGCCCCCCCTCCGCCGAGGCCATCCGCGCCGGCTCCGCCCTCGGCGCGGGGGGGCTGGCGGGTGCCGGGGTCGTGGGGGTTGGGGGGGGACGAGCTCGCCGGCGTCAGGGTCGATGTTGTAGAGGTGGTGGTGGTGGTGGTGGTGGTGGTGGTGGGTGTGGTGCGCCGGCATCTGTTTGATGCCGGGGGGGATGCACCTCACCGGCTGCACGTCCGGCTGCGGGGGCGCCCCGCTCTCCGCCCCCCTCCCTTCGTCCCGCCCTCCCCCCTGGGCTCCCACGCCCCGTCCCGCCTGTCCCTTGGGGCCCGCGGCGCCCTTGCCCTTGCCCTTGGGCCCCTTTCCAGCCCCCTGCCCGTGCCGCCGGTCCCGCCTCCCGTCCCCCACGCCCTGGCCTGCCCGCTCACCCACCGCCCCTCACCCTGCCCCCTGCACCTGGGCTCCCTGCCCGTGCCCCTGCGCGCCCTTCCCGTGCCCTGGTCCCTTCCCGGCCCCCTGCCCTGAGTCGCGCCGTCCGCTGCCTGCGCTCTGCTCCCCCCCGCTGCTGCGCCCTTGCTCCCTGCCGCGCGTGCCCTGGCCTGCTCCTTGCGCGCGCTCCTGGGCACTTCCCCTGTCGCCTCCTGCCCCCCGCTCCGCGCTCCCGTGGCTGGCACGCCGCTCCGCCTGCGCGTCCTCCCCTCCTTCCTGAATCACGCGCCGGGCGTCCCGCTGTCTTTGCAGCTGCGGCAGCGTGACGCCCGGCGGCGAGCGCTCCGGCGCCGGGGGGCGGACGTGCCGCTCCCACCCCGGGGGGAAGGGCTTGGGGGGGAACTGCTTGAGGGGGCTGGTGTGGGTGTGGATGGGGTTGGCGTGGGCGTACTTCGCGCTCTCCCTGCCCACTGCTGCTGCTGCGGCGGCCGCCGGCGAGGCGCCCCTGGCCCGTGCAGGGTTCTTCCCTCGCTTGCGCGGCGTGCTGGGGGTCGCGGCGTGGCCGGCCGAGGCGGTGGCGCGGCCCGCCGGGGCCGCGGTCGCAACTCCTCGCGCGCTCTCCTCGCTCTCCTCTGCTGCTGCGGCGGCCGCCGGCGAGGCGCCCGTGGCCCTTGCGGGGTCCGTCCCCCGCTTCCGCGGCGTGCTGGGGGTCGCGGTGTGGCCGGCTGAGGCGGTGGTGCGGCCTGCCGGGGTCGCGGCTGCAGCCCCTCGCGCGCCCTCCTCGCTCTCCTTCGCTGCTGTGGCAGCCGCCAGCGAGGCGCCCGTGGCCCGTGCGGGGTCCGTCCCCCGCTTTCGCGGCGTGCTGGGGGTCGCGGCGTGGTCGGCCGAGGCGGTGGCGCGGCCCGCCGGGGCCGCGGTCGCAACCCCTCGCGTGCCCTTCTCGCTCTCCTCTGCGGCTGCGGCAGCCCTCGGCGATGCGCCCCGTTCCTGCACCGGGGCTACCGCCCGTGTCGGCGGCGTGCCGGGGGCCGCCCTCGGGGCCGCGGCGTGGCTCGCTGGGGCTGCGGTCTCCGCTTCCTGCGCGTCTGGGGCCCCCTCCCGGGGCGGGGCGGCGGGGCTTGCTGCTTCGGCGGCGGGGGCGGTCACCTCGGCTGGCTCAGGCTCCCGGGCCGGCGGCGGCGGCCCGACCAGCACCGCCGTGTCCGCCAGCTTCCGCTCCTCGCGCTCCGCGAGGGTCTCCCCCGTCCACTCCGGGGAGTCTAAAGTCTAAAGTCTGCTCCATGGGGAAGAGCTTGAGGTCTTTCAAACCCATTTTTATACTCTTTTTTGAGGCATATGGAGCACTCATTCTAGGAGCTATGTGAGCACTCTTCAAGAGACATTAGAAGAGCAAGTAAGCACAAGAAATTCCATAATACCACGCAAATACAAATTGTTGTAGGAGCTCTGCTCGCCCCATGACACAATCTGGTGTCCTGAAAGAGGAAGAGAGGGCAAACAAGGCAATAACTTAGGTTAATACACATGTAAACATACCTAAGTACCAAACCATGTGCTAAGGTTAATTTTTTAGGGAAAATCACAGTAAATCCAGGCACCACAAACCCTGTGACCTGAGAATCAGGTCGTCAACAACTGTTGTGGACAGGAACTGTGTTGTGGTCAACATGTCTAGGTCAGTTCTGGGTCAAACCAAGGTCAAACAAGTCAACCAATGTCATGAACATGTTGAAAACATGGTTAAAACTTGAAACATGGGTCTCCCCCCACGCGCCAGCCTAGAGGCCTTAGGACATTCTGGTGCCATAGGATATTGTTTCTGAAAACCTATGGACTCATACTTAATATCCCCTATAGCTATAGGGGAGGGAACGGCCGTCGCAGCAGGCCATCTGTGGAAAATTGGTAACATAGTGCATTTTCATGAAAAATGCCATAAAATACACTAAAGGTCCACAATAATTCATTCAAATTTGATATAAAAACAGCTTTTCTGGAGCTTTTTTGCACATTCACGACATTTTCTGTCCAGAACATAATGTTGTAGTAAGGACGGCGACGACTGGCGCCAGCTGCCGCGCTGTTGGTTCTAATTACTTTGAAGGTTCAATGAACCTTCAAATGTTTTAGAAACTTCAGAAACCTTAAACAATTGACTAAAATAGCTATTTCCAGTCCACGCTGGAGCTATTTCCTGATACTACAGACTACCTGACATCTGCACTAGAGTGTCAGCGTACTTCTGGAGCTTTCCTGGCTTCCAACGAGATACTTTTACCTATAAAGATGAAGCTGCATATGAGCACATGACCACATATGCATCACCCCCCTCCTTAAAAGGTTTCTATGAGCTTTGTTTAGAGAAACCAGAAAGGGGTAAAAGTAACTCATGCTTTGCCCTATGTGCTTTTCCTGCTTCAGTGTTTCAAAAAACACCCATCCTGAAAAATTAGAGTCCTTAGGCAAGAAGACATAAGCAAAAGAAACAAGTATAAAACCCTGTGGTGCAAGTGAAATGTATGGTTCAAGCAACCTTAAAAATAAGTATAGTACAACCAAACAATGCCAAGAATCGCCAGAAAACGGAAGTATTTACAACATATACTCCTGAATATATATCACTGGGACTCTGGCAGGACTGGCAGGAAATGACAAAGGGTTTGGAAAAATCAACCAAATTTGATTAGAGAGGGTTGGCCACTCTCAGAGCCAATGAGGCTCTTATAATTCTTGAAGAACTTCTCCATCTCCTTGTCAAAAATCGGCAGCTCCTTGGCTGTGAGGGGACGACGGTCTTTTCGCCTTGACGTCGTCGTCTGGTGACAGCTACCTTCGCTGGAGCTGTCCCACATGTCAAATTCTTGGTACCCTTGTTGTTGGGCTCCATAAAAATAAATAGCTTGTTGGAACTCATGAGGAGCATGGTCATACCATTTAATTGGGCTGGTTTCTGGCCCATTGTCATCGCTGGACGTCGCTGACGAATTTGTCGTAAAATATTCGGCGATCTCCGCCGCTTTTGAGCCAGAGTAAGTGGCCCACCAAGGCTCACTGTCTTGGTCATGATCAATTTCTTGATTTTCTTGAAGGTATTGATGATGCTCCTCAGTCCAAGTACTTGAGGAGGAAGTGGAGGTTGTGGAGGACATACCTGGATGTATTGTCGCTCCAGGCCTTCCCAGGCCAGACCAGGGCGTCAACTGGTTGATCTGCAGTCCAATCTTGGCCTTGGTGAGGAACTTGAGCTCCTTGGATTGGCTCCTTCTTGTTGCTTGTGCCAAGGGTCCACAAGCCTTGAAGAGCACAAAGAATTCCAAGTTCTCCTTCAGAGCTGCATCGACTCTAGAACAATTGTGACGCGGATTGGTACGCCCCTGGATCTTGGTTACTAAAGTCTGCTCCATGGGGAAGAGCTTGAGGTCTTTCAAACCCATTTTTATACTCTTTTTTGAGGCATATGGAGCACTCATTCTAGGAGCTATGTGAGCACTCTTCAAGAGACATTAGAAGAGCAGAATAAGCACAAGAGATTCCGTAATACCACGCAAATACAAATTGTTGTAGGAGCTTTGCTCGCGCCATGACACAATCTGGTGTCCTGAAAGAGGAAGAGAGGGCAAACAAGGCAATAACTTAGGTTAATACACATGTAAACAAACCTAAGTACCAAACCATGTGCTAAGGCTAACTTTTTAGGGAAAATCACAGTAAATCAGGGCACCACAGGCCCTGTGACCTGAGATTCAGGTCGTCAACGACTGTTGTCGACAGGAACTGTGCTGTGGTCAACATGTCTAGGTCAGTTCTGGGTCAAACCAAGGTGGAACAAGTCAAACAATGTCATGAACATGTTGAAAACATGGTTAAAACGTGAAACATGGGTCTCCCCCCAGGTAGGTAGGTAGGTAGGTGCACTCGGTCGTGGAGAGGCACCCCATGGTTCCCCCTGGCGTTGCCCCTGTGACAAACAGGAAGGGGTTCCGGGCGTGAAGAGGGGAGGCGGCTTACATCCCGCTAGACCTGACTGGTGGCCCCCAACAAAGCGGCCCCGGGCAACACCGGGAGGGCTGATCGCTGCCAGCGTGACTGCTTGTCATGCCGGGAGGGTGTGCCCCCGTGCTTGCGCACGTCCCCTCCTTTGGGCGGAACCCTAGGGGTTCACCGGACTTCCTCGCGAATCCCGTTCCCAAGGCATGCATGCATGTTCTTGGTACTAGGGTTCCGAGGTGCTTGGGTGTCGCACGCTCCGCCTCGAGTCCCAAAGCAGCGCAGGCCTTAGGATGCAGCCTTACCCCCGGTCTCCGGATCTCATTTGGCCGGGTCACCTGCATGGCACGGGCTGCCTCAGTGCCCGGGCTATGGACACTGGGTTTCCTACTGTTGCGTGGCGCTTGTGTTTGGGTCTGGGTTGTGGTTGGGTTGGGGTTTCGACTGCGCCCCGCCACTCCTGGCTGGGGTGTTGGGGTGTGTGTGCGCTTGTGTATGCGCTTCTCTTGTACCCTGCCACTCTTGGCTGGGGTGTGCGGTGTGGCTGTGTGTGGTTGGGTTAGGGTTCCAGCTGCGCCCCGCCACTCCTGGCTGGGGTGTCGGGGTGTGTGTGTGCTGGTGTGGGCGCTCCGCTTGCACCCTCTCACTCCTGGCTGGGGTGTGCGGCTTGGGTGTGTGTGCTTGGGCTCGGGTTTCGGCCGCGCCCCGCCACTCCTGGCTCGGGTGTTGGGGTGTGTGTGTGCTTGTGTGCGTGCTCCGCTTGTACCCCGCCACTCCTAGCTGGGGTGTGTGGTGGGGGTGTGTGTGTTTGGGCTCGGGTTTCCAGCTGCACCCCGCCACTCCTGGCTGGGGTGTTGGGCTGTGTGTGTGCTGGTGTGGGCGCTCCGCTTGCACGTCGCCACTCCTGACTGGGGTGCGCGCCGTGGGTGTGTGTGTTTGGGCTCGGGCTTGGGCTGCGCCCCGCCAATCCTGGCTGGGCCGTTGGGGTGTGTGTGTGCTCGTGTGTGTGCCCCCCTTGTACCTCGCCACTCCTGGCTGGGATGTGCGGTGTGGGTGTGTGTGTTTGGGCTCGGGTTTTGGCTGCGCCCCGCCACTCCTGGCTGGGGTGTTGGGGTGTGTGGGTGCTGGTGTGCGTGCTCCTCCTGTACCCCGCCTCTCCTGGCTGGGGTGTGCGGCTTGGGTGTGTTTGCTTGAGCTCGGGTTTCGGCTGCGCCCCGCCACTCCTGGCTGGGCTGTTGGGCTGTGTGTGTGCTTGTGTGCGCGTTCCGATTGCACCCTGCCACTCCTGGCTGGGGTGCGCGGTGTAGGTGTGTGTGTTTGGGCTCGGGTTTCGGCTGCGCCCCGCCACTCCTGGCTGGGGTGTTGGGGTGTGTGTGTTTGTGTGCCTTTTTCCCCTGTACACCGCCACTCCTGTTCGGGGTGCGCGGCGTGGGTGTGTGTGCTTGGGCTCGGGTTTCGGCTGCGCCCCGCAACTCCTGGCTGGGGTGTTGGGGTGTGCGTGTTTGTCTGCATGCCCCCCTTGTACCCCGCCACTCCTGGCTGGGGTGTGCCGTGGGGCTGTGTGTGTTTGGGCTCGTGTTTCGGCTGCACCCCGCCACTGCTGGCTGGGGTGTTGGGCTGTGTGTGTGCTGGTGTGGGCGCTCCGCTTGCACCCCGCCACTCCTGGCTCGGGTGCGCGCCGTGGGTGTGTGTGTTTGAGCTCGGGTTTCGGCTGCACCCCGCCATCTTGGCTGGGGTGTTGGGCTGTGTGTGTGCTGGTGTGGGCGCTTCGCTTGCACCACGCCACTCCTGGCTGGGGTGCGCCCCCTGAGTGTGTGTGTTTGGGCTCGGGTTTCGGCTGCGCCCCGCTATTCCTGCCTGGGGTGTTGGGCTGTGTGTGTGCTGGTGTGGGCGCTCCGCCTCCGACCCGCCACTCCTGGCTCGAGTGCGCGTCGTGGGTGTGTGTGTTTGGGCTCGGGTTTCGGCTGCATTCCGCCACTCCTGGCTGGGGTGCTGGGGTGTGTGTGTGCTGGTGTGAACGCTCCGCTTGCGGCCCGCCACTCCCGGCTGGGGTGCGCGCCGTGGGTGTGTGTGTTTGGGCTCGGGTTTCGGCTGCGCCCCGCCACTCGTGGCTCGGGTGTTGGGCTGTGTGTGTGCTGGTGTGTGCGCTCCGCTTGCACCCCGCCACTCCTGGCTCGGGTGCGCGCCGTGGCTGTGTGTGTTTGGGCTCGGGTTTCGGCTGCACCCCGCCACTCCCGGCTTGACTGATGGGCTGTGTGTGTGCTGGTGTGGGCGCTCCGCTTGCACCTCGCCACTCCTGGCTGGGGTGCGCGCCGTGGGTGTGTGTATTTGGGCTCGGGGTTCAGCTGCGCCCCGCCACTCCTGGCTGGGGTGTTGGGGTGTGTGTGTGCTGGTGTGGGTGCTCCGCTTCCGACCCCGCCACTCCTGGTTGGGGTGCGCCCCGTGGGTGTGTGTGTTTGGGCTCGGGTTTCCGCTGCACCCCGCCACTCCTGGCTCGGGTGTTGGGGTGTGTGTGTGCTGGTGTGAACACTCCGCTTGCGGCCCGCCACTCCCGGCTGGGGTGCGCGCCGTGGGTGTGTGTGTTAGGGCTCGGGTTTTGGCTGCCCCCTGCCACTCCTGGCTGGTTTGTTGGGCTGTGTGTGTGCTGGTGTGGGCGCTCCGCTTGCACCCCGCCACTCCTGGCTGGGGTGCGCGCCGTGGGTGTGTGTGTTTGCGCTCGGGTTCCGGCTGCACCCCGCCACTCCTGGCTGGAGTGTTGGGCTGTGTGTGTGCTGGTGTGGGCGCTCCGCTTGCAACCCGCCACTCCTGGCTGGGATGCGCGGTGTAGGTGTGTGTGTTTGGGCTCGGGTTTTGGCTGAGCCCCGCCACTCCTGGCTGGGGTGTTGGGGTGTGTGTGTGCTCGTGAGCGTGCCCCCTTTTACCCCGCCACTCCTGGCTGGGGTGTGCGGTGTGGGTGTGTGTCTTTGGGCTCGGGTTTCCGGTGCGCCCCGCCACTCCTGCCTGGGGTGTTGGCCTGTGTGTGTGCTGGTGTGCGTGCTCCTCCTGTACCCCGCCTCTCCTGGCTGGGGTGTGCGGCCTGGGTGTGTGTGCTTGGGCTCGGGTTTCGGCTGCGCCCCGCCACTCCTGGCTGGGGTGTTGGGCTGTGTGTGTGCTCGTGTGCGCACTCCGCTTGCACCCTGCCACTCCTGGCTGGGGTGCGCGGTGCGGGTGTGTGTGTTTGGGCTCGGGTTTTGGCTGCGCCCCGCCACTCCTGGCTGGGCTGTGCGTTGTAGGTGTGTGTGCTCGGGCTCGGGTTTTGGCTGCGCCCCGCCACTCCTGGCTGGGGTTTGTGGTGTGTGGGTTGGCTGTTGCCTGGCACCTGTTCGTGTGCCGTGGTTCGTTGCGTGCTGTGCGCGCTCCCCGGGTTTGTGGCACCCGGCGGCCGTGGCTGCTTGGCACCTGTCCGTGTGCCTTGGTTGTGGCCGGCGGCGTGCCTCTCTGGCGTGCCTTGTGGCCCCGCGTGGTGCGCCGCGCCTCGTCCAGTCCGGTCGCTCTCGGTGCTCCGGTCAGCTTTCCCGTCACCCCGGTGCCTTTCCCCATCTCCTTGTCAAAGATCTCCAGCTCCTTGGCTGTGAGAGGAAGACGGTCTTTCCGCCTTGACGTGGTCGTCTGGTGACAGCTACCTTCGCTGGAGCTGTCCCACATGTCAAATTCTTGGTGCCCTTGTTGTTGGGCTTCATAAAAATCAATAGCTTGTTGGAACTCATGGGGAGCATGGTCATACCATTTTTTTGGGCTGGTTTCTGCCCCATTGTCGTCGCTGGACGTCGCTGACGAATTTGTCGTAAAATATTCGGCGATCTCCGCCGCTTTTGAGCCAGAGTAAGTGGCCCACCAAGGCTCACTGTCTTGGTCATGATCAATTTCTTGATTTCCTTGAAGGTCTTGATGATGCTCCTCAGTCCAAGTACTTGAGGAGGAAGTGGAGATTGTGGAGGACGTAGCTGGATGTATTGTTGCTCCAGGCCTTCCCAGGCCAGACCAGGGCGTCAACTGGTTGATCTGCAGTCCAATCTTGGCCTTGGTGAGGAACTTGAGCTCCTTGGATTGGCTCCTTCTTGTTGCCTGTGCCAAGGGTCCACAAACCTTGAAGAGCACAAAGAGCTCCAAGTTCTCCTTCAGAGCTGCATCGACTCTAGAACAATTGTGACGCGTATTGGTACGCCCCTGGATCTTGGTTACTGAAGTCTGCTCCATGGGGAGGAGCTTGAGGTCTTTCAAACCCATTTTTATACTCTTTTTTGAGGCATATGGAGCACTCATTCTAGGAGCCATGTGAGCACTCTTCAAGAGACATTAGAAGAGCAAGTAAGCACAAGAGATTCCGTAATACCACGCAAATACAAATCGTTGTAGGAGCTTTGCTCGCCCCATGACACAATCTGGTGTCCTGAAAGAGGAAGGGAGGGCAAACAGGGCAATAACTTAGGTTAATACACATGTAAACATACTTAAGTACCAAACCATGTGCTACGGTTAAATGTTTACGGAAAATCACAGTAAATCAGGGCTCCACAGGCCCTGTGACCTGAGATTCAGGTCATCAGGGACTGTTGTCGACAGGAGCTGTGCTGTGGTCAACATGTCTAGGTCAGTTCTGGGTCAAGCAGAGGTGAAACAAGTCAAACAATGTCATGAACATGTTGAAAACATGGTTAAAACGTGAAACATGGGTCTCCCCCCATGCGCCAGCCTAGAGGCCTTAGGACATTCTGGCGCCATAGGATATTGTTTCTGAAAACCTATGGACTTATACTTCATATCCCCCATAGGCGAGGGAACGGCCGTCGCAGCAGGCCATCTGTGGAAAATTGGCAACATAGTGCATTTTCATAAAAAATGTCATAAAATACACTAAAAGTCCACAATAATTCATTCAAAAGTGATATAAAAACAGCTTTTCAGGAGCTTTTACGCACATTCACGACATTTTCCGTCAAAAAATTAATGTCGTAAAAATGACGGCGACGACTGGGGCCCGCTGCCGCGCCGTAGGTTCTAATTACTTTGAAGGTTCAATGAACCTTCAAATGTTTTAGAAACTTCAGAAACCTTAAATAACTGACTAAAATAGCTATTTCCAGGCCACGCTGGAGCTATTTCCTGATACTACAGACTACCTGACATCTGCACTAGAGTGTCAGCGTACTCCGGGAGCTTTCCTGGCTTCCAAGGAGATACTTTTACCCATAAAAATGAACCTGCATCTGAGCAAATGGCCACATATGCATCACTATTATCGGGAATGGGACGTTTCTGTTATTCTTCCTCACCTCTAAGTTAATCGACGCAACTGATCTCAAGCACATCCTGTCCTTTTTCAGAAAAACTGGCATCGCAGACTAAAAATGCTAACGAATATCCCCGGAAATCATTCAACCGAGCCCGTTTTTAGAAACACGAAAATTATGTAGTGACCGGACGCGGGAGGGGGGGCCGTCACACAGTCAGTTGCAATTGTCTGCCTACCTACAAAAGCGTTCAAGTATTATACTACATCCTTGCCTGTCGTGCGATACATACCAGCAAAACAACACGACGTCAGTACATTTTCTCTACATATCAGTATAAGTGCATAAACCTGCAGCCGCTGTACCCCAAGCCACTTTGACTTGTTTAACTTGAAGCTGTTTTTTAGTCCACAAGGTTTTAGCGTGGCTCTGCGACGACAAGTGCAAGGAAGGTAACAGTCATGTCATATCAAAAGTTGATCAACGTGTTTCACTACAAATCAAGTATGTAGAAAAGTCTCACAGAGCTGCCGCTAACTGTCTCAGCTTTCCTTTTCTAACTGTTGATTCCAACTCCTGCTGACCCCCTGAACTGCAGAAATACACAAAATGAATCACACAAATTTAACAACTATGCACGCATGTACAGCACGCAAGTATGCAATAGACAGATGCTGACGCCGTCGAGAAACTTTGTGAACTCCCTGATTCTGGAACATGTCACCTGATTCGTTAAGTATGAAGTAAGAAAATTAAACGACCGACACTCAACACAGCAACCATGGGGTCATATCCTTGTGATTGGGTGTATATTGAAAACCCTTGTTCCTTGTCTTGTACTTCAAAATCAAATCGTTTCCAATATTCTCCATTACAATGCATCTTATTGGCAAGTACAGGACACAGGCATAAGCAAGAAGACGAGGTTGTGAACAAACATTGAGGTGGACCAACTGGGTGGTCCAGTAATACGGGTTCACATGCCTAAATAACAAGAAAATTAATGTAGCATTAGAATCTCCTTAAAGAGGTAATAGAACCTATATTCTAACAACTTTCTGAGTGGTCTACTTTGCAACAGGCCTTGCCAATATTACGTAAATGACTGTCAGCAACAAAGACGGCGACAGTCGCGATAGTCCATCTGAAGCTTCTAAATAGCTACAAAATAGCTTCTAATACATTAGAACCTTGTAAAATAGCATAAAACATGATTAAACCACATTATAAGCAAATGGAATGTAATTATTCATGTATGGCTACTAATGAATCCTAGATCTCTGCTCTCTGTAGTGTACCTAAGAGCAGTAGACTTTAGCAGTAAGCTATAGGCCAGGGTTGGTACAATACACTCCGTGTAATGTATTGTATCATTCCGATACAGTAGTGTAATGTAATGTATTGTATACCAAATTTTTCTGACAAAGTACTGTTTGTTCATCGAAGTTATGTTCCTATAGTTTGCAGCTATTCTGTTTTAGTGTACAACCTGCAATTGTTTGCCAAAATAATGATTTGCCTTTTTTTCCTTTTTTCTGGATACCGTTTGCTCTATATTTGCTTAACCTGGTTGATGACATCATCAGTGATGTCAATGATGATGTCATCAGTGACATCACTCATGATGTCATCATGCATGACGTCATGAGTGATGTGTTCCATCACACAGCAGACAAAACAAACGTTTCACATCCACATCCTCAGGGCGAGGCCACCCAGATCCAGACTGCTGTCCACACTCGGTGGCCTAGCAAACTCACCTGTAGGTGGCATGCCACCAGAAGAGGTCCGGTCGGGTTTTCTAGACACCCCTCGGATTGGATTCTCCTCCTGAATTTTTGCAGATTTTAAAAATGGCACCACGTGGCACTGGCCTGCTTCAGCAGCATTTCAGACTTAACCTTGCTACAAAAACCAGTAAAACTGGGCAGGACTACAACTGCAAATATTGTGGTTATTTGGGCAAGGGCTGGCAAGGACCTGCAAGAGCTCGTGCCCATTTGTCTGGGGAAAAGGGACATGGTGTTGCTGCCTGCCCAAATGTGCTCCAGGATGTCAAAGAGAAACTGATGAAGGAGGCTGAGGAAACGCTGAAGCAAAAAGAACATCAACAAAACAAAAAAAGGATTTTTCTGAGCCAACAAAACCCTGATGCCGCTGCAGAACCAGCTCCAAAGAAGCAAGCAACACTGGACAACTTGCAGGAAATTCTGAAGACGGAGCTTGATTATTTTTTGCTCAGTTCATGTACCACGCTGGTATACCATTTCATATCTCTGAAGATGTGATGCTGCGTCGCTACATTGACAAACTGATCAAATGTGTAAAGGCTGGTCTACCAGTTTCTCAGTTGTATTCCCCCAACAAGCACAAGGTTGCTGACGGTTTGCTGGACACAGTTTACGACGACATTTCAAAAGGGATTGGCCCTGTGATTGGTGCAGATCATGACACAGGGTTGGCAAGAGATGGGTACTCGAATATCCGCTGGCAATGTGGTGTTCAAGGATCTCTGTGCACTCCCCACTGTTAAAGATGTCATCACCAAGTGCCGGACAGTTCTCAGCTTTTTCCGAAACAGATTCAGAGCCTCAGGGATTCTGAAGGACGAGCAGAAGAAACACAAGGATAAAGATGCACAGCAGGATATGACGGAGCCTCAACTGCCTGGCGACACACGGTTCGCAAGGAATTACCCATGTCTTAAGTTCATGGTGAAGAAGAAGGGGCCACTTCAGAGTTCGGTTGTCTCACCAGACTGGTCCAACACCAAGTGGTCGTACGCCACCACCGACAGCACCAAAGCCGAAGTCATCGCTGAGATCATCCTTTCCACAACCTTCCGGAAGTTGTTGTCGAGTTATCGAACATTGCTGCAGCCACTGACGCGTATGATCAGGAAAGCTGACACAGAAGGGTCCACTTATAATAGTCTGGTGTACTACGAGATGCTTTTGTTCCAAAAGCACGTTGCTGCGCATCAGGGACTTCCCAAACCTGAACACAAACAGGCACAGAGTCTTGTACTCCAAATGGGGAAGTTCTTGCACCACCCTGTGCATTCAGCCAGCTATGTGCTTAATCCTGCTTTGATGACTCGTGAGGAAGACCCAACGAAGGACAGTGAGATCAGGAATGATGTTGCTCAGGTTTTTGAATCCTTTGGTGGCAAGTAGCATGCTCCAACAGCCAAACTGCAACTGCAACAGTTCCTTATGAGGTGTGGAGAGTTCGCAGATGAACGCCTTTCAACCAAAGAAAGTCTTGCCCTTGGCGGCCTCAATTGGTTCCAAGCTTTCTGCTATGAAAATTCATTGCTGAGGGACATTGCGCTGCGCGTACATTAAACCCCTACAGTGGCCTCTGCTGCAGAGCGCAACTGGAGTTTGTTTGGTTTTGTGCACTCAAAAAGGAGGAACCGTCTGTATGACCACAAGGTGGAGAAGCTTGTTCATATTTATCGGAACATGAGACTACTGCGAAACATTAGGGACCCAGCTTTCAGAGAGCCCTGTGTGTTGCCCGGCTATATGTTTGACGAAGATGATGAGGAGGAGGAATAGGAACTCAAACCTGTTCAGGCGCACTGTTTCTCCTGCTCTGCAATCCACCAGTTCTTCAGCTCTTGCTCGCTATCCAATAGCATCTTCAGTTGCGACCAGTCAGCGTAGGACATGGGCTGTCGGCTCTGTCTTTGTTGTCTCCAACAATACGACTCGTGCTGGTGTCTCTGCCGTTGCTCTGTAAACACCTGGTCCCATTCATCCCATTCACCACACTGATCAGAACCTGTGTCATCTGCGTCGGCGTTCTGAGCGAGACAGTTGGCTTTCGTGTGGTTTGTTTGGATACCCTCTGACTCTTGTATGCTCTTCGTAGTGTTTCCTTCACTGCACGCAGATGTTGTTTGTGGTATTCTACACCTCTGCACGCAAAGTTTGCGACGGCTTTTTTTTTCTCGGCGCGCAAGTGTTTTCAAACGACGACAAGCATACAGTACGATGCGCAATGGCAGTGGGGACACAGCGGTGCTATTGGTTTTGAAAAACACAGCTTAAATTGCAACTCGGTTTTTATGTCACAACTACTTTAAAGCAATATGTCGGGGATCAACACTTAAAGTTTTGGTGCATGCAAAATGTCCGCAGCCTGCAAAAACATGAAAATCTCGCGTTTTGTTAGTTTTTAACCTCATTTTCTGCGGCGGCACGCGCGCCTGGCGCCAGTCGGTGGCCACCCCAGCAGACGTGTACTATATTGTATTCTCGCGATATAGTACGCGTATATATACGTTACGCGTACATATACGCCGCCTTTTCCAACTCTGCTATAGGCATCAAATATGAGCCAAATATAAGCAAATATCCTAGTGTCTTAGGATCTTGAAGCTCTGAGAGGTCTTGTAGAGATCCTCCAAAAGCTTCTGAGGGGCCCAAATGCCCTAACTTATTACACCCCCTTCCTAAGCTTCATGAACATTCACTAAGAATGTTCATGACAAGCTGATAACCTAACACAAGGAGGGGTATGGTAAGGAACGCTCATATTGAATGTTCGAAGTGTCTATTGTAGTGTCTTACTACCCCCTTCCTAGGGGTAAAGATACATCTCCACCCAGGAGGGTAAAGTTCCTAAGTCCTACACGTAAAGTAGGGCTCAAAATGAAGCATGGAAAACACTAAGCAAAAAGCTAGCATACAAAGTATCAACAATGATGACCTAAATTTTGAGGCAACACGCGAGGGTAAATGTGATGCATCTGAATGTAGACGTATGAGATACAATGTTGATTGTTGCTTTTGGCTTAGGCAGCTCAAGTTGCATGGTCAAAATGTGCCCAAAACTGCCTCTCTACGGCACTGTGAGAAAATAGTCCTTTTGGGGGGGGATGTAAAACACAAGAACCGAAAATCCCGTGAAAAGCAATTAACTGGTCCATTTTCCTTTATTTTCAACAAAACCGACTGCCCGGGAAAATGATTTATTTCCAGAAGAATGAAGTTCTTTTTGGGAAAATCACGACTTTTTGTTTCCTATACCACTTATGCTTTGCAAAAAAAACACCCATGAGCTTTCAATCTTTTGGAGAAACCAGTTTTCGAAAACCATGTTCCACGCTGCACGACAAGAAGTATTTTTTGGCACCCCTTCTTTGCGCGAGGCCTCGCGCAAACACCAACACAACAGCGCAATAAAATGCATCACAGAGAAAAATGTGCCGCACAAGGTGACAGCATGAAGGTCGTCGAAGAGGAATGCATAGCGCGAGCCCTCGCGCATAATATATCAGAACAAGCGAAGAAATTACTTTTTCTTCGGAACAGTTTGCATCTTAGAACCCAATGCCTTAGCAACGGACGTATTACCCTTAGGCGGTGGCTTTGCGGGCGCGCTTCTTGGTTGAGGCTGACGGGCTGGCTGCTTGAATGGAGCTCGGGCCCCGGTTTCCTCGGACCTCGGCTTCGCTGCCACTTTCTTCGCTGCCTTGCCCTGGGAGACCTGCGCTTCCTCCTCCTCTTCTTCCTCGCTCTCCTCCTCTTCATCCCCATCGCTCACGTCGGATTCTGCACCGGTAACCGACTTCGCTGCCTGAGGCTTGCAGGCAGTCTTCTTCTTCTTGGGGGCTCGTTCCCCACCAGTAGACTTCCGCTTTGCAGGGGCCAGTGCTTCTGCAGCTTGACCTTTCTCAACAGTCTCTTCCTCCTTCAGCGACAACGCATCAGAACCCACCTTGTCATCGCGAACCCAAAGGGGAATACCACGGTTTGCCCAGTTGGCTTGCTGGTCCCAATCACCAGACGCGTGCAGTTTCGACTCCAGTCCCACCCAAGCGAACGTGACGACAAAGGGGCGCACCCGCCCCCAGCCAAGCCGGAAAAGCAGCGACCTCCCGACCCCCCGCATCCCACCCGACCCACCTGGCGAACCCAGACCAAGCATCCTCATCATCCTCGCTCCCACCAATACCACCGCCCCACCCGGACCAAGCATCCTCGTCATCCTCCCTCCCACCACTACCACCGCCCCACCCGGACCAGGCATCCTGATCATCCTCCCTCCCGCCACCAGCACAGCCCCCGCCCAAAGCGTACCCAGGATTCGAAAAAGGTGCGAAGGTCCAACAGCCCTTCCACAACGACCACACAGGCGACTGGATCTGGTGTGAGGGCACGATCCAGTACCGCCTCAAGGAACCGGGGGACAACGGGGGGCCACAGATCCGGGTGATCTGGCACCGCCAAAAGGAGTTAGACCAAGGCAGCAGCGCCCCGGACAAACCAGTCGGCTACACCCTGGAGCTCACCAGCGCCCACCCCATCCGGCTCCGCACCGAAGAGAACAAGGCCCACACAGGCACCAAATACACTGGGGAGCTCCCCCCGGAGTGGAGCCAAGGCCTCCCCCCGCCGCGCCTACCCAAACGCCCACAAACCGGCAAAAAGTCCCCGAGCCCCAGTCCCCCTCCCTGACGGGGCAAGGGCTGAGGGCACAAGCCTCCACAGCCCCGGCCCGCCCCCACCGAGGCCACCGTCAACCTCCTCGACCTCAACCACCCGGCCGTCACATACTCCAAGGACGCCACAACCGCCCTCCAAGAGCTCCCGATGGCACAGGGGCCGGGGTGGGTTCCCCACCTCCTCACCTTCCAGGAACAAGGCCTACAGCGCGACGACCCCCCAGAAACCACCCCCATATATACCCCGGACCAGAAAGCGTACAAATGCTACTGGCACAAGGGGACCCCCCTATACGCCCAAACCGGCATCCACGTCCACCTCGTCCACCACCTCAGCGTCCCAGGGAGGCTAGGTGTCTATGAGGTCGTCGGGGACGGATGGCAACTCAACGTCATCAACACCCACGTCCCCTTCGGCAAAGCCACGGAACCCTTCCTCCAAGCCCTGGCCGAGGCATACCGCCAGATGGCCATGCTCGCCCCCACAGTCATCATCGGCGACATGAACGCCGCCCCCACCCCAGCGGACCGAGGGGGACAGGCCACACCCGAGGACCAAGCAGTCCGCGACACCATCGAAATGCTGGGGCTCGTGGACCTGACGGCCAACCTCGAAGGCCAACCATCCCACTTCCCCCACCAAACGGATGCCGCCCCATCCCGCATCGACGTATGCTATGGCGACCCCACCACCATCATCCGAGCGGAGGCCCGATATGGACCCCTCCCGCTGGGACCCACAGGCCATAGCCCCCTGCACATCCGCCTCACCATCCCCAACCTTCCCCCCAGCCCCCCAGAGGATGCGGACCAAGGCCTACCACCCCCCCTGAAGATGCCCCCGCTGCATGACAAGCATGCCTGGTCCCAATATCACAGGGCCATATACCGCGCCCGGCGCATCCAACCAGACCCCACCGACCTACTCACAGCCATGCGCACAGCCGCCGTCGCCTGCGGCTTCCAACAACACCCCCACACAGACGACGACCAACCACCCACGGCCCTGAGGGACATGCTCCATGACCTCTGGCATGCTAAGCAACAACTGGCGACCCTCCTCCACACCAACACCCCCCAAACCCGCCGCCAGATACACCACTGCAGGACACGGATAGCCCACATCAGGGCGGACCTGCAGCGGTGGCACATCCACAGGCAACGGCGCATCGCCCAGGAACACGAACGGTATGCGCAACATGAACTCCCCTACAAGGCCATCCGCCACCTCAACGACGCCATGACCGACACCGGCCACCGCACCATCACCACGGTCCGGCAGGAGGACGGCTCCCTCACCAACGACCCAGCCACAGTGCTCCAAGCCACCCAAGACAGCTTCCTCCGGCAACACACCCCCACCCAAGACACACTGGACCCAGACACCCAGGCCAAAATCGACCGCCTCCCTCGGGTCTTCAACCACGCCCAGAGGAGGCACCTGGAAAAACGCCCCTTCACCATCCACGAAGTCCGGAAGGCCATCCACAGTCTCCGGCAACACAAAACCCCAGGCTACGACGGCCTCCCTGCAGAGGCATACTACCACCTCCCCGCCCACCTCCTCCGCGTCATCGCCCACCGCCTCTGGGACATCGTCACGGGGCGGACCCCCCTGCCACCAGACTGGGCAAACGTTGTCCGCCCCCTCTACAAAAAAGGAGACTGGGCAAACCCGGACAACTGGCGCCCCATAGTCTGTGCGGTCACGGAGGTCAAAATCGTCTGGACCATCCTCCTGCGCCGCATCCGCCCCCACCTGGACCCCCACATACCAGCGAGCCTCTGGGGGGCCATCCCAGGCCGGTCCCCACACGAGGCCATCTTCCTCCAGAACACCATCGCGGACATGGACCCGGTGGACCTCATCATCGCCTCCCTCGACGTCAAGGGAGCCTTCCTGAACACCCCCTGGCTCCTTCTAGAAGCGGTGTGGAAACGCCTAGGCCTCCCCTTCTACAACTTCACCTCCGACTACATCCGCACCCGCAAATACACGGTCCGCACAGGAGCAGGCCTCACCCCCTTCCTGGAGCCAGGCAGCGGGGTCCCCCAAGGGGGACCAGAGGGCCCCTTCCTGTACCTTCTAGTGACGCTCCCCCTGGCCCTCGCAATCGAGCAGGATTACCCGGCCTACGCACCCTACCCCCTCCTCTCCCCCCTGGTCGGCTTCGCGGACGACACCAACCTCACCGTCGCGCACACCCCACACGACCCCCATGCCCCGGACCCCGGGCCAACGGTCACCCAACAGGCCAACGACTTACTGGACGTGACCGTCTCCTACCTCTCCCACAACAACCTCATCGTCCACCCCACAAAGTCAGTGGCCATGATCAAGGGGTCTGCCACTCCTCCCACCCTAGGGCCACAAGGGCCCCCATGCACGTCGTGACAACCACCACCCACCTGGGGGTAGTCCAGGCCGCCAACCCTGAGGACGCCACCCTCCCTCCAAAGTTGCAATCACACCTCGCCCATCTCCCCAGATATGCGTCCCCGACCACCAAGGCCCTCTCCCTGTCCCACCAGAGCCTGGCGTACTACCTCACCGGGGTCTTGAACGCCTCCATAGGCTTCCAAGCACTCGGCCTGACACACCCCACCACCGCCCTCCAGCCAGCCACACGCGCCGTGACCAAGGCATGGGCAGCACACGGGGGCTGGCCCACCTCCATACCCACCCGCGCCATCCGAGCGGCATGGCCCCACTATGGAGACGCCATAGGGGACGAGGTGAAAGCGGCCTACACCAGACACACCGCCCTCCTCCTTCACCGCATGACCCACAACCACTCACCGGAGTTCCGCGAGGTCACCGCCATCCGCCTCCAAGCCGCACAGCGGGCCCGCAACACATGCCCGCGCTGGGTACTCCACCAGACGGGCATGCCCACCAACATGAACACGCGCCTGTGGAACCACCTGCAGCTTCTCCTCCCATCCCCACACCAAGCCATACTCACCAACCACACGTGCCCAGAGGAACGGCCACTAGCGGTCCTCTGCTGGGACCTCCACCATCACCCCAAGGGCACCATCCACACCATAGACCTTGTCGGGGCCTCCATCACCGTAGTATACGTCACCCTCCCCCAAATGCGGGTCCGGCACCACAGCGGGGCACACCACACCCCCTTTCTACAACTTCCCGAATGGCCACAATACCGCCTCTTCCACCAGTACCTCACGCAGACGGCACGAGCAGCGGGACACACTCTACCGGGCAGCAAAGACATGCGCACAGCCTACCAAGAATTCACAAAGCAACACCAGCGACCCATCCCAGCGACACCGCCCTACGCACCCACCGGATCGAAACACGAACCCGTCCCCCCGGTGACGGGCCCAGTCCCACCACTAACCCTACTACTGGCCCCGAATGAAGCCAAACCCACGCAGACCACCGTCATCCACCACGGGGCAAAATGGCGCATACCGAAACACCACATGACCGCCCGAGACCTACCAAAGGTCCCCGAAGATTCCCAGAGCATGCCACGCACATGTTGGGCCTGTGACACCGAGGCACCAACCACACCATGGCCCGTACTACACCTCATAGCACGCCACCAAATCCACCCCACAACCTACCTACCACCACAGGCCTACGCATGGATAGCCCCATGGTTCCACCGCACCGACACTAACCCCACGGTAGCATGGAACCCCGACCACGCGCCCAAATGGCTCTTCACCACTACACCCACATGCCCCCGCCCCGACCCGGCAGGGGTCGCCATCCGTTACAGCATGTACGAGCCAGGCAGAACGGGCAAGCACAAGCACCCCTACTATCCGCTCCACCACTCCTGCCACACACCGGAGCACCGAACACAAACCCTCACATGCCACGACCTAAACCCCGACACAGCCTACATCCTCCACTACATCTACTCCTACCTCACACAAGGACAGCCGGAGCAGGGACTCATAGCCCTGTCCCCCCAAGCGAAGCACATCATCTCCAAAGGAATAGGGGTGTACGCCACCCCCATCCTGCAGCCCACAACCCCAGTAGCCCACCTCGCCACGGGAGTTGCCATATACGCCTACCTGCCCATGAACCCATGCCGCCTCCCACAACCATCACCGGCGGACCGGCTCTTCTTCACCAACGCCTCAGGCGAATCCGCCCTCACACCCATCACCGGGGGGGCCACCCTGCAGCTAACCCACACCGGGGGACACTACCACATGGACCACCACACGGGCCACACCACCTATGGGGCCTCTTCCCACGGGGAGCTAGGGGCCATGGCCGACGCCATCACCGAGGTCGCGGCCTACCTACCCACCCACTCCTCGCACATCGTCCGGGTCTGGTTCGTGGTAGACGCCACTGTCGACACACACCTGCTCCTCCGCATAGCAAGGCAACCACTTCACAAAGCAACCGCGACGAGCCTCGGCACCCAGGCACTGCTACTCTGGAAAGCCCTACGCAGCCTTCCCCCCTACGTCCAACTCCACATCGTGAAACAAGAGTCCCACAGACACCAATACGGAAATGGTAAGGTCGACAACCAGGCAGTACACCAGCGCACAACACACCTACCAGCCCTCCAGATCCCTGACCTCGGCCGCAACCACACACACCTCCAACACGTGCCCCCTGTACCCGAGCCCCATCAGACCCCGGACTGGGTACCAGAGGACGCCCCCTATTCCTCCCACGACAGAGCATACCACTACCCCAACCCCATCCAACATCTCGCCCGCGTGCTCGGCGACGCAGACAGCCGGGCGCACATCCAGGAGCTCCAGGACAGACTGCAAGTCCCCCTCTACCACTCAGCGCTCCGCCCAGCAAACGTCCCAGCCCACCTCCAAAAACGACGCATCCAGCTCCTCAGGGAGCAACTGCCATTCCTCATCAGGGTCGCCAGATGGCTCGCCCGCAAGCACATCCACGTCCCCGACGAACACACCCGTTGCCCATGCGACCACACCACCCCGGAGGACTGGGAACACTTCAAGAAATGCCCCCTCCATACAGACAGGGACACCCTAGTGGGCTGGTCCCCGGCGGAAACCCTGCGACAACACGAAGGATGGCCAACCCACAGCCACGCACACCAGGCCACCGAACACCTCTTCCGGGACCCCCTGATCAAAGAAGCCACCAAGAGAGGGGCAGTGACACAGGCCCTGCACCGACACCTCAACAAACACACGGAAAGCCCCATGGAGGCAGCAGCACACTCCAGCTAGAAACAGTCCGCAGAGCAGCGGCCCAAATGGTACACCGCAAACACCTCCTGCTAACACACGCGGAGCAACTCACCGACCCCACCGCCAGGGAACATGCAGCGTCTCATCCATTACCATGCCAGACGTCCACTAACCCGCTCCGCGCCCCGCACGCGCCCCCCGTCTCCATCCACAGGTCTCCAAGGCACCACCACAGCGCCCCGAGACCCGTCTCAAACCCAAGAAGCCACCCGGCACCGCCCAGTCCGGCCGAGCCCAACTAGGGCCAACCATCCATCGACGTAGACGCGCAAGACCCCGGCAGCCCATCCAGCCAACCCCCCCCGGACGCGGGGCACCCCCCCCTCACACCGGCCACCATCCGCGACCCCGACCTCCTCCGAGCAACCCTTCAAGACAGGGCCCCGGCCACCCCCCTGGGCTGGTACCGCCTACAAGAGGACTGGACCAAGCTCACCGTCCAAGCCCTCCGGGACCTGACCACCCCAGGCAGCGGCCTCCACGACACCATCGTAGACCTCGTACTCTGGCGAGCCCGCAAACACACCCGGGGCCAGCACATCTGGATCCCCCCCATCGAGTGGGGCCAGGCCCTGTTGCACGACACCGGCATCAACGTCACGCGTCAAGGGACCGTACGCCTACGACGGGCCCCAGCGGAGACGGACCACCCAGCGGACCCGAACCACCCGGAGCAGTGGGAACAGGCCACCGCGCCCAACCGCGACACCGCCCTCCGCGCCGCCAGCCTCCGCATCCCGGACGACGACCTCCCCCCCCCACCTACAGACAGTGACCACCCCCCGCCGGAGGTCTGGGTCACAGTCCTCGAGCGCGGCCACTACTACGTGATAGCCGCTACGGCTACGTCCCCCGGCCCGCAATGGATCATCCAGGGGACAGACACCATGTTCGCCCCGAAGACCGCCCCACCAGGGGCAGTGGGGGACCCCACCACCCAGCACAGGATCCTCAGGGGTGTCCTCCAGCCAGGGGACACGCCCCCAGCCCGCGCCCTGGCCCAAATCACCTCAGGGAAGGCGGGCCACCACCTGGGATTGGCCATGCTCTGCCTAACCCACTGGATCCAGCGCCGCTGGCCACCCACAGGGACCGTGCCCCAGGTTTGGGCCATCCCCACCGCCCACACACAAGTCGAGGCAGGCCCGGACACACGACCAAACCCCCCCCCCAGACCGCAGCAGTCCCTCACCTGCGGGTACCACGCCATCCACAGGGTCCTCAACCGCGCGGGTCTTAGCCCAAAGCTAGCATGCCCCCTTTCCACCACTGACCAAGAGGTCCACCAGATACGAAAGCTCGTCTGCGAAATCCTTGCCGCGGCAGCAGAAGACGGCAAGCTTCTCCTCCAAACCGCCCGGCCTACAACTGCCCACGCAAGCGCGCGGCAGGCGGACACATACACCGACACAGCACAACCCGCCGCACAATCCCCGCCCATGCCCCCCCCCTCTCGCTGCTCCATCGGAGACCCACACACGCCCACCATCGCGCGCACCCCCGGGCCTTGCGACACGGGCCTCCCCCAGCCCCCCGAGCACCAGCACACGCCCGCCACACACCCACCCGCTGGACACCCTTCACCGCCCCCCACACTCGACAACCCACACACACCCGTCGAGGGGAGCCCCGCGCCCCGCGGCACGCCCAGCCCACCCAGTGGCCCGCCCACGCCCCCCACACACACCCCAGAGGACCCAGGCCCACCCCCCCCGACCCCTGAATGCAGCCCACGCGAACTGTTCCCCCCCGCGGACACCAACCCACACGACCTCGCACAATGCAGGACCCGGGCCCAGCCGAGCCCAGAAGGAGAAGGCCACAGCCCCGCGCCTCCCTCCCCCGCCGCTGCCGACCAGATCGGCCCGCCGGGCCGCCAGGTCACGACCAGGCCCCCCCAGCCACCCGCCCCCAACCTACAGCCCGAGGACATGCCCTCCATCCTCCCCGCCGTGGCCGCAGCAGAAGCCGCCGCCCGCAAGCCCGCCCGCATCACAGCCCAACCCGCGTCCACCACCTCCTCCTCATCCTCAGCCTCCTCCACCTCCTCGACCTCATCCTCCGACCCCCCCCTCCCCGCCAAACTCATCCTCAAGGCCACGGCGAAAGCCAAAGCCGCGGCCGCACGCACCGACCCCCCAAACCCCACACAGGCGACTCAGGCACCCCGGCAACCCACCGGGACGACCCCCGACCCGACATCAACGCCCTCACACCTCCGGACAGAGGTACTCCTCAACCTGGAACCGGACCCCAACCCCAAACCCGACCCCAAACCCAAACCGGACCCCAACCCCAAACCCGACCCCAAACCCAAGCCGGCGCCCATGCGAGCACACACAACACCGCAGACGCAACGACACAAACCCACCCGACACCACCCCCGCCCGGGCCCTCGCCCAAGCCAGGACCCCCCACCCACCGCAACCCGCGCCCCCCTCCCGCCGGCACCCACCACCACCGCAGAGACGGCCACCCAGCACGACCCTGTCCAAGCCCTTGTCCGCATCCCCGTCACCAAGCGCCCCGTCATCCATCCCCCACAAACCACCACCACCGCCGGCCAAACCAACCCAGGGACGTGGGACCCCTCGACCACCGTCACCGTCAAGCCCGGCCCCCAACCCTTCCCCCATGCCCACCACATAGTGCAGCCCCGGGGACTGCCCATGATGCCCAAACCCCCCACCCCCACAATGGGGACCGGAAAACCCACAAGGGGTCCATGGGCCATACCCGCAACACCAACCCCACCAATACCCACACCACCACCACCAGCGGCCCCACCACCACCACTACCAACACCACCCCCACCACTACCACTGCCCACCGCCCTACCCCACCTGGCCACAACCCCCCGTGCACGAACAGCACCAGCGGACGGGATGGCAGCCACCGAGCGCTCCACCCGCATACCCCACCTACCGCCAGGAGCCACCCCCCCCGTACCAGCCACCACCCCCGTACCAGGAACCGTATCCGTACCCCCCCGGCCACGATCTGATGGCGGAAGGGGCCCCCAGGGCCCAACCCCGCCAAGGACAGCCGCTCGACCCATACCACCAGCCACTGCCGCCACCACACCCCTACGTGGCGGATCCATGGACGACGGGGGACCTCCCCCCCCCCCCCTGTACCAGGTGGCACCGCGCGGGGCCCCCCAGGGGCCGCCGACGCCTCTGGACTGGCCCGACTCGAGCGATGAGGCCCGGTCCCGCAAACGGCGGCGCTCCCGCTCCCCCCCCGCACGGCACACTCGCCCACGGCGCCCACACTCCCACCGCGCCTCAACCACCCACTTGCCCCGCTCCCGCTCCCCCAGATGCCACCACGACCCCCCGGGACCCCGCTCCCGTCGCTCCGGCTCCCCCTGGCACCACCACCAGCGCCACCGCCGCCCCATGTCCCCCTCCCCCTCCCCCCACCGGCCAAACAAGACCCCCACCCCCAGCCCCCGCCACCACCACTCCCGCTCCCCCCGACGCAGCCAGGCACGCCACTGCCGCCCCACGTCCACCTCCCCCTCCCCCCACGCGCCCCGCCGGGCTCCCCGTTCCCCCCGCCACCCGTACCCATCCACCACCCCCAGCCCCCGCCACCACCACTCCCGCTCCCCCGGACGCCACCGAGCGCGCCACTGCCGCCCCATGTCCACCTCCCCCTCCCGCTCCCCCCTCCGCCCGTACCCGTCCTCCACCCCCAGCCCCCGCCGCCGCCGCTCCCGCTCCCCCAGGCACCGCCACCCCCGCCACCACCGCAGGTCCACGTCCTCCCCCCGCCGCACCACGACCACGGGCACGGACCCCTCCCCCCCCCGGGCCCCCGCCCACCTCGCCTGGTGGTCTCCCCCCGCTCTGCAGGAGCTCCGCCACTGGGTGAAGTGGGCCGGAGGAGCGGGAAGGCACGAAGGGGTGCACATGGTGCATACCTTCGAGGAGGTGCGCACCCGCACCCCCGCAAACCCCAACGAGGCCTCCCCGGAGGCCATCATGCCGCAAGCGGCATGGGAGGCCCTCCTCCGCGATGCCGTCCAGGGCCTCCGCCCCCCCTACACCCCCCAAGGCCTCCGCCTGTGGCTTGAGGCCACCCAGCCCCAGGCCTGGGCCGCCGGCGCCCCCTCCCCACCCCACCACTCCCGCCACCACCACACCAGGAAGGGGCAGGACAAGGGCAAGAGAAGGGCAAGGGGCACCAAGGAGCACTCAGGCAAGAGGGCACGGAAGGGCCCCAAGTGAGGGCAGGCACACGCAGGGACAGGACACCGGAAGCGACACCACATGGGGGCAGGAAACCACCCAAGAACCAGGAAGGGGCGGGAACGGGGACTAGGACACTGAGGAAAAGGGCACCGGGGCAGGCACCACGACCCACACCCAGGGAGGGCACACCACGACGGGGGGACCAGCGCCGCCCCAGCCCCACCAAACACCCCAACACACACCACCGAAGCAAACATCGGACGCCATACGGATCACACCAGCGCACGCCCGCCGGCCACCGGAAACCACACGGAGAACGGAGGGCACACCTACACGGGGAGAACGGGCCACACCCACAGAGGAAGCCGCAGGGAACGCCGCCGCACGGCGCACCACCACGCCCTCACCGCCAGGCGACGACCCCGGCCACCACAAAGGCCACCTCACAGGCACCAGAAGAGGACGAAGGCACGGCCGCGGCACCCACGACTAGGGACCGAAACCCCCAGAGGACACGGGACCAAGGCACAGGCCCCCAGGGAGGGCAACCCCACGGACCGTCACGCGACCACGCTTTTGGCTATGAGGGCCGGGCTGCGTTACCGTCGCGGTTCGACGCAGAGTATGGCTATGCACTTGGATTGACGGCCGGGGGCTTGATCTCAGCTGGTCTCACGTCCGTGAGGGCGTCCGTCACCAACCTGTTGCGTCCAGTGGAGGAATGGCACTGCGGCGGCACGCCGATCCCGTCCAGGATGAATTTCGAGCGCGGCAAGGGGAAGTGAAAGGCTGAGATCGCGAAGGCCTTGGTGCTGCTGGACGGTGCCCCCTTCAAGGCGTTCTCCGAGCGCCGTGAAGACTGGAAGTGCCAAGATTACTACCGGTGCCCCGGACCCCTGCAGTTCAGCACCGGAGATATGGACATCCCCCTGACCCTGAAGTATGAGCTCATGCCTGCTGGCGGCACCGACCCGGACCCTCATGTCCCTGCCAGCGCAGCCAAGCTGCAGTGCAAGCCTTTCGCCACTCAAACGGCGTTCGGAAGCCACCACCACCGTCCGACTCCTGATTTCTGTTTGTCTGCCTTGGAGAAGGAACGCCTTTCCTACACCCCGAGTACGCCTGCCTGTCTGCGAGGCCCGGTAAAGATTGAGTCCATGGGTGAGAGTTAGTGTGCACGCCCCAAGGACACCGTGATCATTCAGCAGAATTTCCCGAAGACCTACCCGACCCACCAGCCCGAGCGGCACGCCCAAGCCCCCACAACACGGACCCAGCGAGCCACCCACACCTAACCGCACCCCCCAACCACCAGCCGGCCACACTCCGGCCCGCACCCCGCACCACGACACAGGCCAGGCTGACCTCCACTGACCCACCGCGGCACCACGCGAGACCACGGCACACCGCACCACAGCGCGCCACAGTGCAACGCACCACAGCACGACGCGACGCGACGCGGCACAGAGCGGCACAGCACGACCCAACTGACCCTAACCTGAGGGACTAACCGAAGCCAGCCACCGCACACCCTGGAAGGCGCCGCGCCATCATGCCACACACCAGCACCGCAGGCCACACACGGGGCCACAGCGCGCCAGGCGACAACGGTGGCGGACCACCCAGAAGAATACAGCCGGCACCGCAGAGGGGAAAGGACACGAACAACACCAGCCCCCTAACCCAAAACCACAAGCACCCGCCTGGCGCGGCCGCCCAGCCGGCAGAGCCAGGACCAAACCCGGCAAGAAGGGGCGCCGAGCCCGTCGTGTACATAGCCCGGCCGACCCATGGGGCCGGAACGCGGCCACACAGATTGCAACTGAAGACAACAGCCCGGAAGACAACACTGAATGCAGGCCAGTGTTGGTGTAGCGCAGGACGTCGCGCGATCGCAGCAGAAGAAAAAAAAAAGTACGAGAAAAAGACGCACCGCCAGCAGAAATAAAGCGAAAAATCGTCTTTTCCGACCTCAGAAACCCCCCCAACAATTTTACGCCGCTGTTTGGCGAGGTCGCAAAATATAGGACACTCACCGAAAAAGACGGACAATAGAGTCGCGACGGCGACGAAACTGAGCGTTGCTTGCCCCAAACCACCTAGCAAAGTGCGTGCCCTAGGCGCTAGGGACTTGTGCGCGCCCCAAAACAACCCACACATAGACAACAACAACGCCACCGGCCGCCGACAAGCAAGTATGTTATGTGCCGCGCACCGCGAAAAACCAACGAAACAAACACAACGCGGAAAGAGGTAGACAAGGAGAATAAATAGGTAACGAACCGCACCACCGTGGAGATATACCACAAGTACACGACCAAGCAATGCAAGCCCGCTCATGTAGGAAATACGCGCGAAGAGGATCACAACAAAAAGAGCAAGAGGCCGCACATGTACCCAAGTATGTTGAATGTCGTGCATGAAAAATACACACAAGCAACAACAACGCCACCGGCCGCCGGAAAGCAAGTATGTTATGTGCAAATATGTTGTGTGCGTAACGCCGTAACAAGCGCAAAACAAGTAACGTGATAAGCAACGCCAAAGTGCGCCGCCACGAAAAGCGCGACGAAAGCCGCACCGGCAAGGAAAACCAACAAGAGGTGGCACCGAAAGAACGCCTATGCTCACCCCCACTCGCATAGGGAAAGAAAGGTATGCCCGCACGCGCATGCCCGGAACGCCGCAAGGCCATCACCGCCGCGGACGAGCAGCATGGTATGAAGGGACAAACAGGGAGGAACAAAAAGACCACCGAGGTAAAGCATAACACAACAAAAAAAAAAAAAAAAAAAAAAAAAAAAAAAACCCCGCATACACACGTGACTAGTGGGGTCCAAGTATGTTGCCACGCTACGCTACGTAACCGAGACGTGCCCACCGCCCACCCGCACGCCCGCTTATGTAGGAGGCGAAAGGGAGCGAAAGGGAACAAAAGGTATGCCGCCGCATGCAAACGAATAGTAGACAAGCCACACACCGCCACCAAGAACGCAAGTATGTTACCATGTCGTGCCACGTCGCCAACCGCGGAGTTGCGGGGGTTAGAACACACAAATAGCCAGGGAGGGGGACAAGAAGAGCAAACACACAAATAGCATAGCGCCGGCGAGTGCCGGGTCCCAACGAACACACGTGCACGCACCCATGTTCTATCCTCGCAGGTCCCGAAGAGAAGCGTATGCTCGTGTCTGTGTCGTCCGGGCGTTAAAGTAGGGTTGTCTTAGACGCTTAGGCAAGTATTGCGTCGTGCCGTCGTCACACATAAGCGAACGCCCGACAAGGCGGGAGGACAAGGACACGTTAAGGTAGTGGGGAAAGAGGCAGGTATGTTGCACGTCACGCCGCGCGCGCGGAACGGGCGACGAGAAAAGGTAGCGACCAAAGGGGGGTGGAAACAAGCCGGGAGCAAATGGGGCGATAAACCTACACGCAAGCCGGTCGCACACGAATGTCGCATGACGTACCAGCCAGCTCGAGGTGCCGTGTCGCGACAAAACAGCCGCCGCCGCACGCTTGCTTACGCACCCTTCTCTCCCTACGCAGGTACAAAAGAGGAAGCCCGGGCCGACAAGAAAAAAGACAGAGACACGCAACAAAGCGGAGGCAGGGAAAAAGTGCATGCCAGGGAGAGGGGTAGAGGAAAGGGTAAAGAGCAACGAAGCCGCGAAAGGAGCAAGGGGAAGCCAGCGAACGAGCAAGGGGCGCACATAGAGGAGGGGACACGGCGGGCACACGGCGAGCACAACACCGCACCGAGACACCGGAGAGGGGAGCACCGGAGGACCAAGGAAAGAGCAGCACCACGCACCACGACACGCACGGCACAGGCACCACACACACCGCACACACCCAACGAACCCCGGCAACCCACCCGGCAGTGGGCGGGCAGACGGGAGAGGGACAGCGCCTGACCCCAAGCGCCCCTCACCATGGTGGAAGGCACCCCCCCCGGGGACGCCCTTCCGCCACCCCCACAGCGAGCAACGCCGGCCCGCAAGGGCGCACGCTGTGGGGCCGGTGCCGGGCCCCCACGCCCACACCGACCGCACCCGGGACACGCGGGTCGCGGAACCCTGGCTGCACGCTCCGGAGGACGGGCAGCCGGGGGAGGGACAGCGCCTGGCACCAGGCGCCCCTCACAACGGTGGAGGACAGCCCCCCCCGGGGACGCCCTTCCGCCACCCCCACAGCGAGCAACGCCGGCCCGCAAGGGCGCACGCTGTGGGGCCGGTGCTGGGTCCACACGCCCGCATCGACCGCACCCGGGACACACGGGTCGCGGAACCCTGGCTGCACGCTCCGGAAGACGAGCGGCCGGGGGAGGGACAGCGCCTGGCACCAAGCGCCCCTCACAACGGTGGAAGGCAGCCCCCCCCGGGGACGCCCTTCCGCCAGCCCCACAGCGAGCAACGCCGGCCCGCAAGGGCGCACGCTGTGGGGCTGGTGCTGGGTCCACACGCCCGCATCGACCGCACCCGGGACACACGGGTCGCGGAACCCTGGCTGCACGCTCCGGAGGACGAGCGGCCGGGGGAGGGGCAGCGCCTGACACCAGGCGCCCCTCACAACGGTGGAAGGCACCCCCCCCCCGGGGACGCCCTTCCGCCACCCCCACAGCGAGCAACGCCGGCCCGCAAGGGCGCACGCTGTGGGGCCGGTGCTGGGTCCACACGCCCGCATCGACCGCACCCGGGACACACGGGTCGCAGAACCCTGGCTGCGCGCTCCGGAGGACGAGCAGCCGGGGGAGGGACAGCGCCTGACACCAGGCGCCCCTCACAACGGTGGAAGGCAGCCCCCCCCGATACACCCTTCCGCCACCCCCACAGCGAGCAACGCCGGCCCGCAAGGGCGCACGCTGTGGGGCCGGTGCTGGGTCCACACGCCCGCATCGACCGCACCCGGGACACACGGGTCGCGGAACCCTGGCTGCACGCTCCGGAGGACGAGCGGCCGGGGGAGGGGCAGCGCCTGACACCAGGCGCCCCTCACAACGGTGGAAGGCACCCCCCCCGGGGACGCCCTTCCGCCACCCCCACAGCGAGCAACGCCGGCCCGCAAGGGCGCACGCTGTGGGGCTGGTGCTGGGTCCACACGCCCGCATCGACCGCAACCGGGACACACGGGTCGCGGAACCCTGGCTGCGCGCTCCGGAGGACGAGCAGCCGGGGGAGGGACAGCGCCTGACGCCAGGCGCTCCTCACAACGGTGGAAGGCATCCCCCCCGGGGACGCCCTTCTGCCGCCCCCACAGCGAGCAACGCCGGCCCGCAAGGGCGCACGCTGTGGGGCCGGTGCTGGGTCCACACGCCCGCATCGACCGCACCCGGGACACACGGGTCGCGGAACCCTGGCTGCACGCTCCGGAGGACGGGCAGCCGGGGGAGTGACAGCGCCTGACACCAGGCGCCCCTCACGACGGTGGAAGGCACCCCCCCCGGGGATGCCCTTCCGCCACCCCCATAGCGAGCAACGCCAGCCCGCAAGGGCGCACGCTGTGGGGCCGGTGCTGGGTCCACACGCCCGCATCGACCGCACCCGGGACACGCGGGTCGCGGAACCCTAGCTGCACGCTCCGGAGGACGAGCGGCCGGGGGAGGGACAGCGCCTGACACCAGGCGCCCCTCACGACGGCGGAAGGCAGCCCCCCCGGGGACGCCCTTCCGCCGCCCCCACAGCGAGCAACGCCGGCCCGCAAGGGCGCACGCTGTGGGGCCGGTGCTGGGTCCACACGCCCACATCAACCGCGCCCGGGACACGCGGGTCGCGGAGCCCTGGCTGCACGCTCCAGAGGACGAGCGGCCGGGGGAGGGACAGCGCCTGACACCAGGCGCCCCTCACAACGGTGGAAGGCACCCCCCCCGGGGACGCCCTTCCGCCGCCCCCACAGCGAGCAACGCCGGCCCGCAAGGGCGCACGCTGTGGGGCCGGTGCTGGGTCCACACGCCCACATCAACCGCGCCCGGGACACGCGGGTCGCGGAGCCCTGGCTGCACGCTCCAGAGGACGAGCGGCCGGGGGAGGGACAGCGCCTGACACCAGGCGCCCCTCACAACGGTGGAAGGCACCCCCCCCGGGGACGCCCTTCCGCCACCCCCACAGCGAGCAACGCCAGCCCACAAGGGCGCACGCTGTGGGGCCGGTGCTGGGTCCACACGCCCGCACCGACCGCACCCGGGACACACGGGTCGCGGAACCCTGGCTGCACGCTCCGGAGGACGAGCGGCCGGGGAAGGGACAGCGCCTGACACCAGGCGCCCCTCACAACGGTGGAAGGCACCCCCCCCGGGGACGCCATTCCGCCACCCCCACAGCGAGCAACGCCGGCCCACAAGGGCACACGCTGCGGGGCCGGTGCTGGGTCCACACGCCCGCATCGACCGCACCCGGGACACACGGGTCGCAGAACCCCGGCTGCGCGCTCCAAAGGACGAGCGGCCGGGGGAGGGACAGCGCCTGACGCCAGGCGCCCCTCACAACGGTGGAAGGCACCCCCCCCGGGGGCGCCCCTCCAACACCCCCACAGCGAGCAACGCCGGCCCGCAAGGGCGCACGCTGTGGGGCCGGTGCTGGGTCCACACGCCCACATCGACCGCGCCCGGGACACGCGGGTCGCGGAACCCTGGCTGCACGCTCCGGAGGACGAGCGGCCGGGGGAGGGACAGCGCCTGACACCAGGCGCCCCTCACAACGGTGGAAGGCACCCCCCCCGGGGACGCCCTTCCGCCACCCCCACAGCGAGCAACGCCGGCCCGCAAGGGCGCACGCTGTGAGGCCGGTGCTGGGTCCACACGCCCACATCGACCGCACCCGGGACACGCGGGTCACGGAACCCTGGCTGCACGCTCCGGAGGACGAGCGGCCGGGGCAGGGACAGCGCCTGACACCAGGCGCCCCTCACAACGGTGGAAGGCACCCCCCCCGGGGACGCCCTTCCGCCACCCCCACAGCGAGCAACACCGGCCCGCAAGGGCGCACGCTGTGGGGCCGGTGCTGGGTCCACACGCCCGCATCGACCGCCCCCGGGACACGCGGGTCGCGGAACCCTGGCTGCACGCTCCGGAAGACGAGTGGCCGGGGGAGGGACAGCGCCTGACACCAGGCGCCCCTCACGACGGTGGAAGGCACCCCCCCCGGGGACGCCCTTCCACCACCCCCACGGCGAACAACGCCGGCCCGCAAGGGCGCACGCCGTGGGGCCGGTACTGGGTCCACACGCCCACATCGACCGCGCCCGGGACACGCGGGTCGCGGAACCCTGGCTGCGCGCTCCGGAGGACGAGCGGCCAGGGAAGGGACAGCGCCTGACACCAGGCGCCCCTCACAACGGTGGAAAGCACCCCCCCCGGGGACGCCATTCCGCCAGCCCCACAGCGAGCAGCGTCGGCCCGCGAGGGCGCACGCTGTGGGACCGGTGCTGGGTCCACACGCCCGCATCGACCGCGCCCGGGACACACGGGTCGCGGAACCCTGGCTGCACGCTACGGAGGGCGAGCGCGGCCGGGGGAGGGACAGCGCCTGACACCAGGCGCCCCTCACAACGGTGGAAGGCACCCCCCCGGGGACGCCCTCCCGCCACCCCCACAGCGAGCAACGCCGGCCCGCAAGGGCACACGCTGTGGGGCCGGTGCTGGGTCCACATGCCCGCATCGACCGCACCCGGGACACGCGGGTCGCGGAACCCTGGCTGCACGCTCCGGAGGACGAGCGGCCGGGGAAGGGACGGCGCCTGACACCAGGCGCCCCTCGCAACGGTGGAAGGCACCCCCCCCGGGGACGCCCTCCCGCCACCCCCACAGCGAGCAACGCCGGCCCGCAAGGGCACACGCTGTGGGGCCGGTGCAGGGTCCACTGCCCGCACCGACCGCGCCCGGGACACGCGGGTCGCGGAACCCTGGCTGCACGCTCCGGAGGACGAGCGGCCGGGGAAGGGACAGCGCCTAACACCGGACGCCCCTCGCAACACTGGAAGGCGCCCCCCCGGGGATGCCCATCCACCGCCCCCACACCGAGCAACGCACCAACGCACCAACGCACCAGCCACGGGACATCCGCACCCCGCCCCCTGCTCTTAGACACAGCGACATAGCAATGGCGGAACCCGCGGCACCACGCAAGACACGCCCCCGATCTCCGACGCTGGACGAAGCACACGAGGTCATCAGGGCGCTGGGACTCAGAGACGGCGAGGGAGACCCCCCACAAGAGGACGCGGGCGCAGACTCCGACCTGGAGGCATTGCCGGAGCCCCCCGCGGGGGGCGCGCCCGCGGAGCCTGCGCCGCCGGCGGGCAGCGTATCCGCGATCTGCCCCGCGTGGAAACGGGGCCATTGCACCGGCGAAGGCTGGTGCCCCAGACAGCACCCCCAGCCCGATGCCGACGACGGAGCGTTGCCCGAGGTGAAACCCGCGGCCGCACGCGCCGCCCTACGCTACGGGGTGACGCAGGGCTGGATCCTGGATGAGACCGCGCGCGGCAGCGTGAACATCCAGGAGGCCGTCGACCGCGTCACCCACGCGGGACAGGCGGCGGTGGCCCTGCACACCCGGGGCCGCCACGGTGGACCCGCAGAGGGGATCATTGTGGATCCCTCGGGAATGGTACTGGTCCTGGCGGCGGACATGGCCCGAGGGGTGCTCCACGTGTCCCGCGTGCGGCGGGCGTGCCCACAGTGGACCATCCAGGTGTACACCCCCCCGCGGGCGTGGCCCTTTTCCACATGGGCGGTGCTCGCCGTCATGTGGCACCTGGCACCAGAGGACGCCCCCACAGGGACCGCGGAGGACATCGCCCGGGACCTCCACACCTGGCCGGCCGACCAGGAATACCCCTGGCGCAGGCCCCGGGGCGGCCTCCCGGTGGCACCAGCGGCGGAGGGGCTCAGCCTCGCGGCAACCCTCCAACGGCACCCCGACAAGTATGCACGCCACTTCCTGCAGACGGGCACGGTCCCGGCCGCCCCGCCAGACTCCGAGTGGCGATGGGACGCAGGGGTGGCGCAACCACTGCCGGGCCCCTGGACCCTCCCGTTGTGGTACTTACCAATGGGCACCTTGGCCCACGCCACCCAGGCCGTCAAGGGGGCTTTCCCGCAGCCGCCCCTCCCCGGCGTGGCCCTGCTCCGCAGCCTGCAGGCGGGGGCCGCCTGGGTACGGTGGAGGGAAGGGAAGGGGCGCTCGAGCCCCTATTTCCCCATGGTCCAAGGCCAGGCGCTGATTCATGCCGAGAGCATGGGGACCGTGGAATGGGGGGCGATCGTGCCCGGCACGGCGTGCAGGTGGATAACGGCGGCCGCCCCACAGCCCATGCGGTCGCCGCCGGCGTGCCACCGCCTCCTACGGATGGTCCCCTCATTGGCCCCCCAGCACGCCTTTACAAGGGACGTGTGGAAAGCCGTACTGAGCCACACCAGGGAGTGGCTGACGAACCCGGGTACGCGGTACCCGCCGGGACCGGTGCTCGAACAGCTCACGGCCCCCACACCCGGGGTCCTCCACGCCCTACACAGGGCGTCGGCCCTCACGAAGCAGCTCAACGACGAAGTGCTGGACCTGGCGCTGGAGCCGCTGCGGGTGCTCTACCCGCAGGCACACATCCCAGCCGCGGGCACGTCCAACCGCCTAGGCCGCCTGGGGTTGCAGCGCCGCGTCGAGGCCGCGCACCCAGGAGGCGTGGTGGAACAGTGGCTAACGCTCCGCAATCCGTCCGCCGCGGAGGGCCACTGGTACCTGCACCAGCTCCTTTTCCAGCCACGGGCAGCCCCGGAACACCGCCGGCAGGACCCGTACCACACGCACCCGGAGCGCCGGGGCGCGCAAAACTACCCGCAGCCAATCCCGCCCGCCCTCCCGCCGGGGCAGGGCCCGGAGGCGCTACAGCGGGGCCCCCCGCTCGACACCGCCACCACGGTACAGCAGTGGGGAGGCGACGATGCGAGCGGTGCCGAACCGGACTGCACGAACTGCGGAGCGGTGGCCTGGATGGCAGCCTGCAGGCACCTCACCCGAGATACCACGGGACTCCGGCAGTACAGACCCACGGACCGCACGGCGCTGGCGTCCGCGGTCGCGGCCGTCACCATGGGTCCAGTGGCGGCGTGGCCGGCGCAGCTGCTGCCCCACGTCCCCTGCCGCGACACGCGGCCCCGACGGCCGGCCGCGACACACGAGCCGACGGCGCCCCTCACGGCGGAGCAACTATACGTCGTCGCGGCGGCTTTGCTAGCGGACGGCGGGGAGAGCTTCGTCCACCACCACGGCCCGGCGCAAATTGCGGGATGCATACAAGGGCCCCAGCGCAATGCACCAGACCCGTGGCATGCCACACTCCGCGGGCGCACCCGCGTCTGGGGTGCGGGCGATGGCGCACCCCCGCCCGGGCCTAAGCAGGGGGAGGCGCTGGTACTGCAGACGGCAGGATACCAAGCCATCGTACACGGCCACGCCGGAGGGTACCGGTCGCACGTCCTGGCCGGAGGCCGATGGACGGTCTGGCACAGCACCGCCAGGCAAGGGGCATTCCCGCCCCTGTCCCACGCCGACTGGCGACAGGGGCCCACCCAGGCCTACTACATGTCGGCGGACCCCTGGCCGCTGGCGGCCCTGCTGCACACGGTCAGCGCCCCCAACAAGAGGCAGGAACCGGGTATGGGTCAACCCCCCCGCACTGGTGTGGAGCCCCGACCAGGAGGAGCATCCACGGGCCGCGTGGCAGGGAGACGCCATCAGGGCCACGGACGTCCCGGACCTCCACGCGGGGCCCATCACGCACGCCCGCCCAGCGGCTACCCTGGCGGTGGCCCAACGGGGGCAGCAGAACCCACAGTGGGTGGTCTGCATGTTCAGCCCGGCGGACGCGCACGTCGTCGTCTGCGACCCTGAACGCCTGCCGGGGCCCGAAGCCGTGATCCGCGTGGCAGACTGCACACGCATGATCATCAAGGCGCTGCGGGAGGGCGAACACCACGCCCTCCTGCTCCAGGTCAGGCTGAAGGACAACGCCCGGGCGGCGAGGCCGGGAGTGTGGCCGGCAGCGGCGCACCCCGCCGACCTGGAGCTCCAGCTGGCAGTCCCGACCACGGTGTACCACTGGCTACAGGCCTTCCACGACCTGCGGTGGAGGAACAAACCCGACCGCCAAATCGGCTCCACGCACTGGCAAACGTGGCTGCAAGCAGACGTGCAGCGCGATGCCATCCGAGGCCTCAGGCCCGCGCCCGCGACGCGAGCCCTCGATGCGGCGGCCCCGGGCCGCACGCTGGCACCACACACGGTGCCGCTGGCCAACCTGCCCTTCGAACCAGCGGCGGAGGGCGCCATTCGGAAGTCGGTGCAGCTCCCCCCGGCACGAGGGGCCACGGAGCCGACGAAATGCCCCCTGTGTGCGGACAAGTACTACACCAGCGGGGCGATGCTGGAACACCTGGCGTGGCACGCGGTGCACGCTGCGGCCCCGGCGGACGACAAGGAGGCGGCCGCCAACATCCTGCAGGGGAGAGCACGGAGGTCCCCGTGGCACGCCCCGTACACCCGGCGCCCCCCGCCCCAGGCAGCCGACCACGCAGATGGAGGCGAGGAGGCACCCGGAGCGGCCCCGGGGGCCGGCGGTGCGGCCCCACCAGGGCCCATGTCCATCCCCGCTGGGCTGGCCCCCCTGGCCCCCCTGACTCCCCCGGTCCCCCGGGCCCCCTTGTGGGCCCCGCTGGGAACGGGCTCAGCGGACGCGGCGCACCCAGATGCCCTGGCGGCACCAGCGAACCCGGCGGCGATGCCGACGCGGGATAGCTGACTCCAGGAGGACACGACGGGCGACGCCCTGTGGCTCCTCTCGTGGAACCTGCGCAACGGCCTCGTGCCGCCAGACCGGTCCCTCCGGGACACACTCCGGCGGCGCAGGGGGCCGGCGGCCTGCACCGACAAGGAGCACCTCATCACCGGCATGCTGCCCCAGGAGGGGGGCTTTGCCATCATGCTCCAGGAAACGGGGATCGCCACCAGGGCGCAGGAGATGCACGTGGCCGCGGCGCTCCGGGACAAGGGGTACACCGCCTACTTCAGCAGCCGGCTGGCGGAGACGGGGGCCACCTCCACCTCGAGAGGGGGGGGCCTCCTCACCGCGGTCAGCAGCAAGTACGTGGCGGAGCACGAGGTGCTCAGCTTCACGGAAATTGTCCCCGGGAAAGCCGCGGCCCTGGAGATCCGCACGGACGGGGGAGGCCTCACCCTCATCAACGTCCACGGGCCGCAAGCAGGTTGCTCCCCGTGGGCGGGACGGGCAGCGTTCTGGGCCGACATACAAATGTATGCCACGGCACGCAGCCTCGGCGGGAGACACCCGGTGATCATCGCCGGTGACACCAACATCTACATGGATGTCCCCGCCAACCCGGCCACGGAGCATTTCCGAGCGGGCTGGGAAGCCTGCGGCTTCCGAAGAGCCGCGGGGGGCGGAGAGGAGGACATGACCCCCACACTCCACCCGTCCCAGCACAGGGTGGACACTTTCCTGGTCAACGAGCCCCTCCTGCCGTGGTCCCTGCGGGAGAGCGTCTGGGCTCGCGGCATGGCACACCCCCAGGTGGTCGGCTCGGACCACCTCCCGGTCCGCCTGGCCCTGCCGGGCCTCCTCAGCGCAGCGGGGCACGCGGCGATGCCCACCCCCTACAGCCACACGGAAGGCCGCCTCCTCCCGTACGACGCCGGGGCCGCGCCCGTCCAACACTGCCTGTGGGCGGCGGTCACCGCCGCGCAGGATGAACCCTCACTGGCGCCCTGGCTGGGTCCCGCAGAGCAGCACGACTACGGGTCCATGCCCGCGGCTGCGGTGGACAAGGTGTTCGAACACCTCCACGCGACGCATGACGCCCTGGCGCGCGTGGTGGGACGCCGGCAGCCGTCTCCGGCGGGAACGGACCCGGCGGAGGGGGACCCCCCGGAGAGCGGAAAGCAGCTCCAGGCAGCGGTCCTCCGCTATGACACCCTGGCAGCGCGCGCCCCGGCAGCGTACCAGGCGGACGCGGCCAGGCATGGCATCCGGTCAAAGGCGGCGCTCCGGCTCACGGAGGAACTGCAGAGTGTGTCGCCCGGGTTCCGCCCGACCACGCAGGGCCAGCTGCAGGAGGAGCTGGAGAGGCAAGCAGCCGCCCTCGAGGAGGACATTCGCCAGCTCCGCGCCCTCCTAGCGGCAGACCGCAAGCGCGCCATCAAGGAATTCTGGCGCCGCCACGCCCCCGACATCGCCCAGCGATGGAAAGCCGTGCGGGGAGCCATAGAGGTAGAGGCCCCAGGCCCGTCAGGCCTCTGGAACGTGCGGGTTCCCAACACCCAAACGCTCCTCACGGAGGCCCACGACGTGATGTTCGCAGTTCGCGCCTTCTGGCGAGAACTGTATGACAAACGCCCGGTGGACCTCCCGGGTTTCCAGGCGGTCCTCGGCCGCCACGTCCCCCGGGTCCCTGAGGGAGCCTGGACACAGGTCCAGCAGTACTCCATGCAGGACCTGAAGTCCGCCCTGGACAAGGCCGATGGCAAGGCCCCAGGCCCCAACCACGTGGAGGCCCGCTTCATCAAGGCCCTCCCGGCACCCGTCCAGTGGCTCCTGGTCCACTCATACCGGGCCATCCTCCGCGGCGCCCCGCCACCGATGCACTGGAGGGACGCGCACATCTGGCTCAGCCCCAAGGTACCGGGCTCTGCCAGACTGGACGACTACAGGCCCATAGCCCTGGGCCAGCTGGACATGAAGCTGCTCACGGGCCCCCTCACCCAGCGCATCACGGAGGTGCTCACACGGCACGGGGTGGTCAGCGACTGGCAGCAGGGGGCCCTCCCTGGCTCCAACACAGGCCCCCCGCTGTTCATGGCGCAGCGGCAGCTCCAGCGGGGAAGGCCCAACTACGTCTTCTCCTTCGACGCCCGCAAGGCCTTCGACACCGCCCCACACGGCGCCCTCCACCTCATCCTGCGCCACCTCTCCGTGCCGCCGGACGTCATTGACCTCCTGCTCTTCCTCCACACGTGCGCCAGGCTGCGCATCGTCACAGCACACGGGCTAACGCAGCCCGTCTACATGCTGCGCGGCGTCCGGCAGGGCAACCCCGAGAGCCCCCTGCTGTACGCGCTCCTCCTGGAGCCTCTACTCAGGGCACAGGGGCACCGCCTGCGCCCGCCGGGAGGAGCCGAGCACGGCCTCATCCAGGCCTATATCGACGACTTGCTGGTGGTGGCCCACACGCTGCAGCACTTCGTCGAGGGCGTGGAGGCGGTGGCCGCGTACCTGGGGATGATGGGCATGGAGCTCAACCCCCGCAAGTGCGCCATGGCCACCACGGAGGGGGTCCCGGGCCTGCAGCTACGCGTCTGCCCCCACCTGGAAAACCCGTGGTACTGGGTACCAGCGGCGGACTCCGTCCCCTACCTGGGACTCCAGCTGCAGCCGGACGGGGAGTTCTCCCTGCAGCGCAAGCACCGGCTACGCCTGGCGGCAGTGCACCACTGGTGCCTTAACACCCTCGCGCCACCGAAAGTGGTGCAGGACGTCATCCTGGCGATCCTCGGAGGGGTGACGCAGTACGTCGCCCCTTTCATCGCCGACGACTCCGACACTGCACGCCACCTGGACCACATCACGGTCCAGGTCGCGAAGGACAGGGCACGATACGCCTTCGACGCCTCGCGGGACAGCCTGCAGGATGACCGGACCCTGGGGCTTACACGGGTGCCCACGCGGTGCCAGCAGGCAGCGGTGGCCCTCGTGGGCACACTCGTCCACCACCGCGCAACCTCCGTGCGCGCGGAGGTCACCAAGATGTTCTGGGAGATAGCCGGCGCGCACGGAATATGCCCTGAGGTGCACCACCCCGTCCCGGAGTTCGCAACTCTGGCGGGAGGCGACTGGGTCCAGCGCATACCCCGGGCCCTGGCCGCCCTGGGAGTGGGGATGTACAACCCCATCGAGTGCCCCAGGGCGGCTCATGTCCAACTACAGTCCCCGCCGGGCAAAATCGTCACGCTGCGCACCGCCAAGCTGCGACACCGCGACACGTGCTGCCTGACGGTGCCACACGCAACGCCGTGGCATGGGCACCACGGGCCACGCCACCCCTTCCCCGACAACGACGATCCGTGGCCGACGGCGGTGCGGGAGTGCCTCGACCAATGCGCCGATGAACACCTCCATTATTGCCGCCATGAGCAAGGGCCCACCAACCACCCCGGGTGGCGCGATGCCCTGGCCCACCTCTTCCACACCACCGGCACGCGGGACCCCCGCCTGAGACTCGTCCACCCCACGAGGGCTAAGCAGGACGCCCACACCGGCCCACGGGTGACCCCAGACGGCCTGCACCTCCACGTCGGGGGCTACCGCCGCCGGAACGGCCTGTCCCCCCCCACGCGGGGGGCGGCGTACCACCCGCCGGCGGCCCTCATGTACATCCTCCGCGACGTACTCGCGGAAAGCGAGCACCAAGAGCCCAACGCGGACGTGGCGTGGCCAGAGCCCTTACGCCCCCGGCCCCACGCGCCGATGCCGTTGTGGCTGGTGACCACAGACGACCAATGCACCCAAGCGGCGGGACAAGCGCAGCTCCGGGCCGAGTGGGTGATAGTGCAAGTGGGGGCAGGCCAGCCCGAACCCCGTGGACTCCCCCGTGGCACCGCCCTACTGATGGCTACGGGGGTGCCGCACGACCCACACATGGCGGTGCACGCGCTGGAGGACCGTCCGGAGGACACAGGACACTTGGTGGTACACCAGCGCGGGGGCCCGGCGTGGCTCAAGGAACATGTGACGGCGCTACGGTCCTGGGCAAGCACGGTCGCCGGAGCGGAGGTCCGGCTGCACGACCACCCGGCGATCAGCCCAGGCGACACCAGGGCGCTGAGCATGGACCAACTGACCCACAGCCACCCCGACGTCCGGTGGCACTCCACCGACCTCAACGCGGGGTGGCTCAGCCCCACCGGATACTACTGGATCCCGGAGGCCTGGGGACACACCTCCTCTGACGCATCCGGGGGCGGACCCTGCAAACACGCCACCAGCGTCGCTCTCGCCGCCGACCTCACCCGCACGTGGGCGGTGGCCATCTCGGGCACGGTGCCTGACGGAGAGGGGGTGGCCGCCTCCCTCCCCCTACACTACGGTGCACACAGACCATGGGTCCACACGGTGGACGCCGAGGTCATCCTCCACCTCCTGCGGCACGCAGATCGCGAGCGAACCACGGGGGTCCCCGCGGGCGCAGCGAAGGTGGTCAACCAGATGCCCCTGAGGTGGCTCCGGGACGGCCTGTGCGCGCGGGGGCAACACGCCGGGCACCCGTTCTGGTACGTCCGAGCCACCTCGCACCACAGTGACGCCCTACTGCACAAGGCGGACTGGGCGGCGTCCCAGGACACCGTCTTGCAGAACACGCCCCCGGACCCTGGCCACGCCCAACTCATCGTCGCCGGCCGTGACGGCCATCTCGATCTACGGCCCCCCACGATGCGGGTGCTCGGCGAGGTCGCACAACGGGCGCAGACGGACCATGCGCTGACGCACCGGGGACACACACCTCTGGGCGCGGCCCACGCCACGGCCTACGTCCACGCCCGGGACCTCACCGCGGCGGCCACCAACCGCCGGGCGCTGCGGGCCCGAGACGGCCACACGCCGGTGCAGCGCAGGCTCCGCGTCCGGAAGGAGCGGCTCTCCGGCGTCGCCATCGTCCCGCAGCCGTGCCTTTTCTGCGGCGGCCCAGAAGAGACGCCGGTGCACATGCACGTGGGCTGCACCCACTCGCGGCTCCTCTGGCCCCACTACCGCCAGGCGGTGCACGAGGCGGCCCGCCACCTCCCACCTGGGGACAAGGCCCTGTGGGTGGCCTCGTGGCGCTCCGCAGGCGCCACGTGGACGGAGGTGTTCTGCTCCGGACTGGTGCCCGAGGACGCGGAGGCGCAGCTCCGCGCCATAACCCGATACGACCCGCCGGGAGGGACCTCGGTGGACGACTTCCTCCACCACATGCTCCGGCTAGGGGACTTCGCGTGGGAGCTTCGCAACCACCGGCTGGAGCAACTCCTCCACGACCCCCTAAGCGCGGCGGCCCGGGCGCACCGGTGGCTCACTGCGGCGGAGGGCGACCACCCTCCCCCTCCCCCGCGCCCTGACAAGGACTTCGTAGCCTCCCTCCGTGTTGTGAATGGCACTCTGGAGTGCCCACTCCAAGAGGGCCCCCACCCGTATCAGGACCTGCCGGGGGGGTTCTCGAAGCACCTACAAGACGCCCTTTTCCCACTGTGGATCATCGGGCGCGGCTCCATGACCGCATGGGAGGCGCGCATCGTGGGAGAGGAGTGGGCGCGGGAGTGGGACCGGTGGTGCGCCGCCACGCGCGCCCCGGAGACCCCTGCGCAACGATACGCCGCCATCCCGCTCCGGGGGTGGGGGCCGGACACCCGGCCGAGACCCACCATGGTCCGAGGGGCGGGACCTGACCACCCGTGGGACGCGGCGACAGGGGAATGGCTGCAGGCGGCCCCGGGGCCGCAAACGGGATGGACTGGGGACGTATCCTCACTCGTCAGGACGCCCGTCCCGCCCCGCATCGTCCTTCACACCGCCAACGTGCTCCGGGCCACGGAGATACGCACGTGGGGACACGCTGCGGCCACCGTCCGGTGGCAACCCCCAGAGGACGGGGCCACCCAACTCACTGTGGCGCACTTCAAAGCGGGGGGACCGGTATACGACGACGCCCTGTCCCGGCTGGGCGACACCCAGGGGCCCTTACTCCTCATGCTCCCCACCGGTATCGCAGCCGCGCTGCGCCAGGAACTGGACGGCTGCGAAGGGCTGCGAATGGGGTGGGAAGCGGTCGCGGACGGCACCCTACTGGCCCTCCTCCACAGGGACACCGCGAACGGGTGCCAATGGGACGCGCTGACGCCCCACCTCACCGGGCGCCACGTGTACATGGCGAGCCCCCCCCAGGGGCACCCCCACCCGTCGTGGGACGACCTCATCGCCGCCTTCCACGACCACGGGATCCTCCCCGGCGACACGTGGCAGGAGGTCCAGCGGAAGACGCTTGGCAAGGACTACCGGCGCCGCGTCCGCGCCCGCTTGCTGGAGATCCGGGACCCCCTCCGACAGAGGTGGGACGACCTCTGGCTCCGCCATCTCGACCCTTGGTCGCCGCCCTCCCACCTCCCGCACACCTGCCGACTCTGCGGAGAGTGTGACACGGTGTCCTCCGCAGCAGCGACAGGCGCCAACAGGTGCGAGCGGTGCACCCAGGTAGCCGCGTGCCCCTGGCCCGAACCTCCCGCAGGTCCGCGCAGGCGCACAGAGGAGGAGGCCTTGCGCCGGCGCATCGAGGGGGCACACACCCCCTCACACGAACAGGCGGGCCCCGCGGGCGCTGCCCTTCTATGGATCCACGTGCACCTGCGGGACCCCACATCCATTGCGCACCTGTCGCACGTGTTCGCCCCCTAACCCCCACCCGCCGCCCCCCTTTGCAGAGCCCGCAGCACCATGCCACGCCGACGGGGGGATGGGCCAGGGCACGCCAGGGCCCGCCGCAGAGCGCAGGAGGCGGCCGTCCGGGGCCTGGTGGCGGACGCGGTGGCGGAGGCAAAAGGAGCGCACGCTGCCGCACGGTGCGACCTGGAGGGCAGTGCGAGGGCCTTCCTCAGCGAGACCGCCCTCCCGGCCGTCCGCGCCCTGAACGGAGCGGGAGCCCCTACGTTGCTCCCGGCAATGCACCGGATCGTGAACGCCGTCCGGCCGGGGCTCATCAGCCCGGAAGCGGCCCTCTACGGGCACTGGATGGAGTGGCGCGAGTCCAATCGGTCGGGCCGGCCCCTGTCCATGGGGGACGCCCTCCGGCTGACGGGAGCGGGGTCTGCCATGTCCCTCCGCAGTAGCGCCCCAGCCCTGCTGCACGCCCTCAGGACGCGCTACCCCGGGGACGCGGCCCCGTACCTGAACCAGGCGCGGGCCACGTACCCGGGGGGAGTGTCCGAGCTGGATGCGGCGCTCCACCTTCTGCACCCGCCGGACGAGGACCTGGAGGTGGGCGAAATCACGGTATTCGTGGAAGGCGCGGACGAGGCGCCCACCCGCCCCCGGCCGACCAACCCGGTGTATGAAGGCACCGGGCCTACCCCCCCGTACGCCGTCGTCTACGAGGCGTTCCCCAGGGAGCCCACTTGGTGCCCCGCCCTCCCACCGGCGACGCACGCGCCCCGCGGCTGGGCTAACCCAGACCTGTCCCCCCCCCTCTCCAGGACCAGGGGTGCCCACCACAGGGGGCAGGTCCTCTGGCAAGAGTGCCCTGGCACCCCCCTCCTCCTCCTCGTCGTCGCGTCCCGCGGGGGCCCGGGGCGGATCCTGGGGATCACCCCCACCCACCTCTATGGGGCCACACCTGTACCCCGCCCCCCCCTCCCGGCGCCCGCGGCGCGGGACGGAGTACACACCTTCCTGCGCACACAGGAGGTCACCGCCGTTACGGGGGTCCATCTGGTGCGGCTGCCCCCGGCACCGCTCGACGACCCCCGGGGGCCCAGGGCCCTGAGCCCCGTCCCAGACTGGGAGCTGTGGCGCGACGCGTGGGCCGCGTGGCTCCCCCGCCTCCCCTCCCAATGCCGGTGGATGGCCGCGGACCCCCGGCCGTGCGGGGCTGACGCCACATCCGGCCCCCCACCCCCTCCCCCCCCCCCCCCGCAGAGCACCACACGGCACTGCCCACGGCACGGCACTGATGCACCAGGAGGTAGTGGGAAGGGCGCGCCTGCCACCACGCATGCCTACCAGAGTGACAGTAATGGCAGACTCCGATGGGTCCCTCGGGCGGGACGACCGCCACCACCGCCGGTCCCGCTCCCGCTCCCCCGTCTCCTCCCCAGAGTGGACGGGGGAGACCCTCGCGGAGCGCGAGGAGCGGAGGCTGGCGGAGGCGGCGGTGGTCGGACCGCCGCCGCCGGCCCGGGAACCTGGGCCAGCCGAGACGGCCGCCCCCGCCGCCCAGGCGGCCAGCCCCGCCGCCCCGCCCCGCCCTGACGCGCAGGAGGCGGAGACCGCGGCGAGCCACGCCGCGGCCCCGGCCGCGGCCCCCGGCACACCGCCGGCAAGGGGGGCAGCCCCGGCGCAGGAGCCGGACGCGTCGCCGAGGGCTGCCGCGGCCGCGCAGGAGAGCAAGCAGGGCGCAAGAGGGGTTGCGACGGACCCTGCACGGGCCGTGGGCGCCTCGCCGACGGCCGCCGCGGCAGCAGCGAAGACCGGGAAGGATGTGCGAGAGTCTGCGACCGCGGCCACGGGCGCCTCGTCGGCGGCCGCCGCGGCAGCGAAGGAGAGTGCGGAGGGCGCGAGAGGGGCTGCGGCCCCCGGCACGCCGCGCAAGCGGGGGAAGAACCCCGCACGGGCCGCGGACGCCTCGCCGGCGGCCGCCGCAGCAGCAGCAGTGGGCAGGGAGAGCGCGAAGTACCGCGCCCACGCCAACCCCGCCCACACCCACACCAGCCCCCCCAAGCCGTACCCCCCCAAGCCCTTCCCCCCGGGGCGGGAGCGGCACGTCCGCCCCCCGGCGCGCGAGCGCTCGCCGCCGGGCGTCACGCTGCCGCAACTGCAAAGGCAGCGGGACGCCCGGCGAGTGGTCCAGGAAGGGCGCAGCGGCGAGGGGGAAGGGAGCGGCGGACGGCGTGACAGGCAGGGGGCAGGGGAGGAGTCGGGGCACGGGAAGGGCGCGCGGGAGCGCGGGCAGGGGGCCCAGGTGCAGGGGACGGAGAGAGGGGTGGTGGGAGAGCGAGCGGGCCGGGGCGTAGTGGACGAGGGGCGGGACCCGCGACTCGGGCAGGGGGCCGGGGAGGGGCCAGGGCACGGGAAGGGTGTTCAGGGGCGCGGGCAGGGTACCCAGGCGCAGGGGGCTGGACAAGGGGGGATGGGAGAGCGAGCGGGCCGGGGTGTGGGGGACGAGAGGCGGGACCCGCGACATGGGCACGGGACCGGAAAGGGGCCCAAGGGCAAGGGCAAGGGCAAGGGCAAGGGCCCCAAGGGACAGGAGGGACGGGGCACGGGAGCCCAGGGGGGAGGGCGGGGCGAGGGGAGGGGGGCAGAGGGCGGGGCACCCCCGCAGCCGGAAGTGCAGCCGGTGAGGTGCATCCCCCCCGGCATCCAACAGATGCCGGCACACCACACCTACCACCACCACCACCACCACCACCACCACCTCTACAACATCGACCCTGACGCCGGCGAGCTCATCCCCCCCCAACCCCCACGACACCAGCACCAGCAAGCCCCCCCCGCGCCGAGGGCGGAGCCGGCGCGGGTGGCCTCGGCGGAGGGGGGACGGGGCGTGGCACCGGCGCCGCAGGTGCAGGAGCAGCGAGGGGGGCCGGCACAGGGAGCGGAGGAGAGCCGGCCGTGGAACGTGGACTGGGGCGCAGTCCCGGACCCGCTGGGGGGGGAGACCCTCCCCCTGGTGGGGGAAGTGTACGGGTGGTTGTGCTGGGCCAACCAGGGGACCTCCAGGAGGTCGCGGAACCGGCCCTTCGATGCCGTGCTCCTCCGGAGGGACGGAGGACACCGAGAGGCACCCCCGGGGGGGTGGGCGGCACCAGAGGACCACGAGAGGGTCCTCAGGTCAGTGATCCGGGCGGCGTGGCCCGACAGGGAGCCGACGTGGCCGGCCTTCCTGGAGGGGGGAGCGGTGCTCCGCATCACGGATGCGGACGCCAACAACTGGCTCCCCCGGGCTTTGCGTAGCGCCCTCGCCCACTGGCGCTACCGCCGGCACAACCCGCCGCCGCCGCAGCCCCAACCCCCACACAAGCGGCGGCGCAAGTGACGGCCCAGACGGCGGGCACGGGAGGGGGGGATGGGCCCCCTGACCCACGCCCCCCCCACGGTACGGCACGATGTGCGGGGACGCGCCGCCACCCGCGGGAGGGAGTGCGGGGGCACCAAGCGCGGGGAGGAACCGGCTGCCCCGCAACCTGCTAACCACTGACCGCTAACCATCAGCCACCCCCGGCCGGCCGGCGCCGCGCGGCAACGGCCGGGGAGGTGAGGGCCCCGGCGAGGGCCTGCGCGGGCATCCAGCTCTCGATAGGGGGGGCGGATGACGGGCGCGACCCCTTGGCCGATGGCTGGCCCCCGGGACCAGGGCCGCCATGCCGCCCCCGCCCCCCCCCAACGCGCACGACGGAGCAGGAAGGAGGCCGCGCCCCACATGACCCTCCCGTAACCACGGCCCGCTCCGAGGTGACGGAGGGAGGGTGTCAAGTCAGATGAGGCCCCCAGGGGGGCGGTCCACGGGCCGCCCCTCACCCCCCCCACCACGGGGCGGCACTTCAGCCCCGACCGCAAGCGCGCGCCGGAAGGGAAAGCACCGGCGACGCGGAGAGAGCCAGGAAGGAGTACCACAGGCCGCCGCCTGGAACGAGAGCAGGAAGGCCGCGGCGCGACACCCCCCCCCCCCCCCCCCCCGCCCCCCCGCCGGCCCGCCGGCCGCAGGGGCCCCGGCCCCCACCCCCGGAGGCTGAAGGGACGGACCCCCCCGCCCGAGAGGGGAGCCGGAGTGTGACCCGCCCCGACGCCCCAGCCGCCGGCTCCAATGGGGGCCGCGAAGAGCAAGTGGGCCCGCGCCTGCGCACCGGGACGCCGCGCAGATCGTGCCCAGAGAAGCCGGGTGGGCGCGAACCGGAATGGTATGGGTGGCCACGCCCCCCATGGACAGCACGACGCCAAGGGACGCCCGCTTTGTTGCCTACCCAGGGAAAGCGGCCCCGCAACCCGATAACCACTGACCGCTGACCCTCACGGCCACCCCCGGCCGGCCAGCGCCGCGCGGCAACGGCCGGGAGATGAGGGGCCCCAGGGAGGGACCGCGTGAGGATCCGGCACTCGGTAGAGGGGGGCGGGGGAAGGGCGCGACCCCCCTGGCCGATGGCTGGCCCCCGGGGCTGGGACCGCCAAGCCGCCCTCCCCCCCCCCCCCTTTTTGGCCGACAGGGGGCGTCGCCGGGGAACCGAAGGACCCCCCCCACTCCCCCCCCCCCCCCCCCCCCTCCCACACAGGCCCGAGAGCGAGCGGGGTGCCCCCCCCCCCCCCCCCCGCACCCACCCCAGCTGGGGAGCCACAGGCGCGGCCCTCCGCCCCCCCAGGGCCGGGGGGGCGCCCCCACCCACAGGAGGAACGGCGACACGGTAAGGGCAGCGGCGGCTGGACCTGCCCCCACGAACCCACACCGGCGTGCCGGAGCAACGCGCACAACGGAACGCGAAGGAGGCCGCGCCCCACATAACCCTCCCGTGACCACAGCCCACTCCGAGGGGAAAGAGGGGGGGTTTGCAGGTCAGCCGGGGCCCCCAGGGGAACGGTCCACGGGCCGCCCCTCACCCCCCCCCGCCCCGGGGCGGCACGTCAGCCCCGACCGCACGAGCGCGCCGGAGGGGAGGGCCAGAAAGGGGTACCACAGGCCGCCGCCCGGAACGAGAGCGGGGAGGCCGCGGCGCGACACCCCCCCCGTGGCAAGGGGAATGGACCCCCCCCACCCGAGAGGGGGGCCGGAGTGTGACCCGCCCCCCCGCTCTGGCCGCCGGCCCGCAAGGGGGCCGCGAAGAACAAACGGGCCCACGCCTGCGCACCGGGACGCCGCACAGATCGTACCCGGAGAGGCTGGGTGAACACGAACCGGAGTGGTATGGGGGGCCACGCCCCCCATGGACAGCGCAACGCCAGTGACGCCCGCTTTGTTGCCTGCCCAGGGAAGGCAGAGGGACGGAAAGAGGCAGAGCGACCCCCCGCCCTACAGTCAGTCGGCGACCCGGTGGTGCTACTGCCCGCCTCTTACCCCAGTGCACGTCAGTCGGCGATCCAACGCACCCCACCCAGCCCCCTCCCCAGTCCCGACCCCGGGCGCATGGACTGCGCGTGGAAGGCGCACAGCCGACGTAAGAGACTCCCGCGGACGAGGGCACCCCCCCGGGGACGCCCAGCCGCCGCCCCTGCAACCCCAAGCCAAGTAGGGGGGAACCGGGACCGGACCGCCCCCCCCCAAGCACGCCAGACGGAGCACGGGACCGGGGCAGGACACGCGGAGGGGCACGGACCACATGGAACGGCCCTACCAGCGCCCAGTGCCGGGACCACGCGAGATGCGCGCGCCACACCACCCAGCGGGGAGCGGACACCGCGAGAGCGCGAGCGCACACACACGAAAAGGACACGCGGGGACCACCAGAAGGGCAACCGGACCGAGCGCGCGGAACGCACAGACCACCTGGAATGGCGTACCAGCGAGCGAGGGTAAGGGACACCCGGACAGGGCGGCCCGCCACACGCAACGCGGGATACGCGGGGCGGGAAGGGGGAAGAAGGGGAAACACAACACCAGGTACCGGCCCGAACCCCCCCGAATCGGCCGCGAGCGCCGCGCACACACAGACGGGACACTGCACCCGCCAAGGCAGTAGTGGCGCACAGCGCCACGCCCCAACCCCTAGGCTAGGCAGCCACCGCGCCAGCCCAAGGGGGTCCCACTGGCGACAAGCCAGTAGCACGGGCCCGGCAGCGCCGGTGCCCCGGGCGGCCACGCATTAGGGGGGCGACGCAGTGGGTAAGCGCCCGCGGCCACGGCTGCGAATTGATGCACTGACCGGGGAGTGGCGAAACGGGGACGCCGGGGAAGGACGGGGCTCCGAGCTCTGTGAACCCGGGGGACTCCGCCACCAGGCAGGAGGTGCGTCTTGGAGGGCCCCCCACTAGGACCCGGTGGGGAGGATATCACCTGGCCCGACCAGGTGGCCCCCCGGGGCCGAAAGGCGTCTAGTACCCGCAAAATCAAACCTCAAACCTCAAACCTGAATGCAGGCCAGTGCGTGCGCCAGCCCAGGGAAGGCAGAAGGAGGAACAGGCAAGCCCCCCCCCCAAAAAAAAAAAAAAAGGAGGGGGGAGGGGGAAAAGGCACGAAAACAGCCCACAGCCGCCAAACCGCCCGCCAACACCACCACAGGCGGCCAAACCCCCCCCAAGAAGTCACCGAAGACAGGACCCCCACAGAGGCACAGGGGGACCACCCACCCAAAACCGGCAACACCAAGCCAGTAACAGCGGCCCACGGGGAAAAGGGACACCGAAACGGAAAAAAAAAAAAAAAAGGAGAACAACCAGCCCAGCCCGAAAGAAAGGGGATGGAGGGACAGGGACCACAAAGCCCAGGAAAAAAAAATAAGAAAAACAAAAGAAAAAACAAAAGCGCAAAAAACACACCCCGACAACCCAGCCAAGAAGGGCTGGGCACAGCCGAGACCCGGGCCCAACACACACGCCCACACCGCACGCCGGAACCGGAAACGGCGGGGGGCAAGCGGGGCGCCCACGAAACCACACACGTCCCAAAAGCAGGCCGAAACCGAAGCCCAACCACGAACACCACAAACAGCCGACACTAGAGGGAAAACGCCACAAACCGTGCCCAAACACACCCACCCAAGACCCCAGCCAGGACTGGCGAGGTTAACAAAACCCACACCCAACCGCCAACCGGACCCAAACACAAACGCCGCACAACAGTAGGAAACCCAGTGCCCACAGCCCGGGCACTGAGGCAGCCCGTGCCATGCAGGTGACCCGGCCAAACGAGATCCGGAGACCGGGGGTAAGGCTGCATCCTAAGGACTGCGCTGCTTTGGGACTCGAGGCGGAGCGTGCGACACCCAAGCACCTCGGAACCCTAGTACCAAGAACGTGCATGCATGCCTTGGGAACGGGATACGCCAGGAAGTCCGGTGAACCCCTAGGGTTCCGCCCAAAGGAGGGGATGTGCGCAAGCACGGGGGCACACCCTCCCGGCGAGACAAGCATGTCACGCTGGCGGCGATCAGCCCTCCCGGCGATGCCCGAGGCCCCTTTGTTGGGGGCCAACAGTCAGGTCTAGCGGGAAGTAAGCCGCCTCCCCTCTACACGCGCGGAGCCTCTTCCTGTTCGTCACAGGGGCGATGCCAGGGGGAACCATGAGGCGCCTCTCCACGACCGAGTGCACCTACCTACCTACCTACCTACCTAGAGGTAAAGATACATCTCCACCCAGGAGGGTAAAGTTCCTAAGTCCTACACGTAAAGTAGGGCTCAAAATGAAGCATGGAAAACACTAAGCAAAAAGCTAGCATACAAAGTATCAACAATGATGACCTAAATTTTGAGGCAACACGCGAGGGTAAATGTGATGCATCTGAATGTAGACGTATGAGATACAATGTTGATTGTTGCTTTTGGCTTAGGCAGCTCAAGTTGCATGGTGAAAATGTGCCCAAAACTGCCTCTCTACGGCACTGTGAAAAAATAGTCCTTTTGGGGGGGACGTAAAACACAAGAACCGAAAATCCCGTGAAAAGCAATTAACTGGTCCATTTTCCTTTATTTTCAACAAAACCGACTGCCCGGGAAAATGATTTATTTCCAGAAGAATGAAGTTCTTTTTGGGAAAATCACGACTTTTTGTTTCCTATACCACTTATGCTTTGCAAAAAAAACACCCATGGGCTTTCAATCTTTTGGAAAACCAGTTTTCGAAAACCATGTTCCACGCTGCACGACAAGAAGCATTTTTTGGCACCCCTTCTTTGCGCGAGGCCTCGCGCAAACACCAACACAACAGCGCAATAAAATGCATCACAGAGAAAAATGTGCCGCACAAGGTGACAGCATGAAGGTCGTCGAAGAGGAATGCATAGCGCGAGCCCTCGCGCATAATATATCGGAACAAGCGAAGAAATTACTTTTTCTTCGGAACAGTTTGCATCTTAGAACCCAATGCCTTAGCAACGGACGTATTACCCTTAGGCGGTGGCTTTGCGGGCGCGCTTCTTGGTTGGGACTGACGGGCTGGCTGCTTGAATGGAGCTCGGGCCCCGGTTTCCTCGGACCTCGGCTTCGCTGCCACTTTCTTCGCTGCCTTGCCCTGGGAGACCTGCGCTTCCTCCTCCTCTTCTTCCTCGCTCTCCTCCTCTTCATCCCCATGGCTCACGTCGGATTCTGCACCGGTAACCGACTTCGCTGCCTGAGGCTTGGAGGCAGCCTTCTTCTTCTTGGGGGCTGGTTCCCAACCAGTAGACTTCCGCTTTGCAGGGGCCAGTGCTTCTGCAGCTTGACCTTTCTCAACGGTCTCTTCCTCCTTCAGCGACAACGCATCAGAACCCACCTTGTCATCGCGAACCCAAAGGGGAATACCACGGTTTGCCCAGTTGGCTTGCTGGTCCCAATCACCAGACGCGTGCAGTTTCGACTCTTGTGTGAATACGTGGTTCAACTGAGTCTGCACTCTGTTGACCCAATCGAAGAGATTGTCGGAGGTAACACCAAGAAGGTACATGCGAGAATCCGGCTCCATGGCCGCGATCTTGCACACCAGATCCGGCTGATGATCAATGAAGACAAACGCAGGCTTGAAGCTCTTATCCTGCTTCAGGTAAAAGAGGTGAGTGTCGAAATACCACATAACCGTCGTTATCAGAAGGTGACCGCCAAATTCAACAGGATCCATCTCCTCTACTTGAGTAGGTCCAAACGTCAGATAATTCGGAATCTGCAATGAGGGAGAAGTTATTGCGCGAGGCCTCGCGCAAAGAGCGGGCGTAATGAGGGAATTATACCTTTCTCAACCAGCTATCCGGTGACGAAATCAGCAACCAGCGAATGTCAAACGTTGTAGGATCCCCTGCAGGCTTCGGTTTGACTGGCCAACCGAAGATGGGAATAAGCAACATGTTGCCAATGCGCGGCGCGTTGAAATCATCGTTGAGACGCCTCTCTGTTTCCGTTTCCAGCACGTTGAACATGTTGTCAAGAACAGTTTTGGAGCCGCAGATAACGGTATCGGCACACTTCATCTCTTCATACAGCCAGGCTGGGCACATCATCTCAGGAGCAAGATGTTCAAATATGTCGCCGTTGATGAGGATCAGTTTCTTGTCAATCTCAAAAAACCGCCTCGGGGGATCGTGGGACAACGCTGCAATTCGGGTCGCCTTAACTGTGATAGTTTGACTTGACAGTGATGGATCCTGCTGTTCCACTGTCTTGAAGTCACCAGTAACGCCAGCAGGTGGGGGGACCACACGGCTCCTGGTAGGCTCTTGAGCCAGGAGTTTTTGGACGTTGAGGATTTTCAGGGAGGCGGGTTTGCCTTTCTCTGCCACCTGCCACAGTTGTGCGCGAATCATGGATTTGCATGCCGGCCATGGACCGCGACTTTTGCCTTCAGGTTCCCGCCAATAGCCCCATGTACCAAGAGTCACCTTCAGGGCAGGCCTTCCAAGTGCAGCAACCTCTTTGCGGGTCCGCATGTCTTTGGCTAAAGAACAGAAATGGAGAAAGTGCGGCGCACCGATGCAGAAACGGAACCCACGTCTCGTCGATGGTACACACCTTTCTCAGGTCGAACGTACTGGCCGTTGTGCGGGTGGTCCAGATGCATTGAGCCCCACTGCTCAAGGATGATGTCGTCAAACGAATTCTGCAAGGATTTAAGGGTTGTTTTTTCTTCCTGCATCACTTCTGCCACTTTGTTGTAGAACTCCGGCAACAGGATCCCGTCCAGTTTTTTCAGCACATTCTTCCTGACTTTCTCCCCTTTGTCGTGGAACTTCTGCAGACCTTTCACAGCTTCCGGACCAGCATAGTAGGCAAACGTCATAAAATCTTTTCACAATTTATACGTTTTGTCCTGAAAGTGACAACGTTATGCGCAAGGCCTCGCGCAACGAAGAGCACCGAAACAACGATTAATGAACATACGAATTGACCAGGTTGCTTCAGTTCAGCGGTTGGAACCAGGGCACTCATCTGAGCAGCATCCACAATGGCGATCTTGAAATTGCTGTACGTGTCAGCCAGGCCTCGCCGCCGCTGATCTTCAACACATCGAAAGAGGTTATTTGCTGCCTCATACAGCGGAATTGGCTCAACGTCTTGTGCGCTTCCTTGTGCTTGTCCCGCCAGCTTTGCACGGAAGGCCCACGGTGTCGTAGGCTTCAGAATATCGGCGATGCATACAGTATGCCACTGCTGCAGATCCAGACACGCTGTACGTCGCTTCTCCCGAATCTTCGCAATCGCTTCCACGCTGTGCTGTCCAGATACACACCAATAATCGCCATCTGCAAATATGAGACACGTCTATGCGCGAGGGCTCGCGCAACGACAAGAGCGAAAAGTCGGTTGGCAACATACTATTATCTTCCCAGAGAACGACGTGTAATGGGCCTGTTGGCGGTGCTGCTTCGAGTGACTCAATACGCTTCTGCAGTAACTTCGTATCTTTCCGTCTAATCTGCCCCTTTGTCTTCTCCTGGTCGATTCTCACGTTGTTCAGCTCAACCTCCACCTGCCTCCCATCCGGCTTCAGGTGGTCCTCGATATCAGTACCCAATGTTAAGCCAGGATCTGGTGTTTCCTTCTTCTTACGCCACTTCTTTGGTGTTCCAGCCTCCGATCCCGAGGTCCCAGGGTCATAGTCGGTATCTTCTCGTTCCTCGGCTGTTTTTTTGGCGGGGCTTGCCATTGTGCGATAAGAAGAAAGCCTGTATTGAAGGAAACATAACATTGAAAATGGTTACAATCGTTGTCGATAATGCATATGTGGGGCGCTTTTAGCAAATACGAGTACAGTATGGTTGAGAATGCAAAACTGAAGGGGCACGGCACTGTTTTTGACTGTTAACCTTGCGCCAGGCCTCCCGCAAGAGAGGGGGTGTACTAACCTGTTGTTTCATGCTGTTTGCGCGAGGCCTTGCGCATTACTGCATGTTCTCCAATCTTCTTCGAACGTTTCGCAGCGTGTCGGCCTCTCTCTGTTCCTCCAACACACTGCGTTGAGGGATCAGCTCCGACAGTTTTCGCTTGAAACCAGCCTTAAGTGGCCCCTGCTGCGTTAGCACCAACAACACAGACACAAGGACTTGTTTGTAGTGGTTAGAACCCTTTGAAATTAGAAGAGACGGTGGAAAGTTAGGTACACCCCTGCGCAGCCAATGCGCCTGAATTGTACAAGTAGGCTCAGCAAACCACCTAACCCAACGCACATATACACACTCTGCGTTCAAGTAAGCAGTTAACCGCTGACGCACGGGATTGACAAAGGAATTCGGGGTTTTACAGACGTTCACCCTGTGACCTTCTTTGCAGATAGTGATGAGCTGATACAGATCGTCAACATCTTCAATGGTCACTGCACCTCTGTTTTGGCCCTTCTTTGTCACAAGGCTGGAAAGCAGACTTTCACAAAATTCCTCGGCAAAAGGCTGTCCAGGCATGGCTGTGTGCCATGCAGTGTGGCACAATAGCGCAGTTGCAACAGTGCGTTCGTATTTTAAAAGTTTGTCCCCCATGTTCAAACCATCTAACAGACACATAACAATCTGCAATCCTTCAGAAGCAAAAACACCCGTGTTGGCCGCCTCCTCAGCCAAATTGCACTGCCTAACGAGGTGTTCTAGGTATAGTAACATGGGACAGTATTGTGTTAACAGAACCTGCATTCGGATTTACCCGAATAGGTGAGGAGGAAAGAAGAGATGGCGAAGCAATAGCACTACACATGACACATATATGGGCCAACTCCTTAAAACCGGTTTGTTTTCTCTGTTTTCTGCTCTTTTGGTGCCCTTTGCTACCTTTCATTGAGACGGGCACCCTCAAAATATACACAAAAATGGTATTATACATGAAAAATGAAATTTTTGACCTCAAATACCCCCTCCATGGGGTTTGAACCCACACTCTACCAACCTTAGAGTTGTGTTTTTCCTCTAAGCTACGACCTGTCGTCGACGATCTCAGAGAAAACCGTAGTATAATAAAAAATTTGGAAAATCAGTACTCCTTACATGCTCCAACCACTATTAACCTCCCATGCTCTTAAAACCGTGGCAACCGACGACCCAAGTGTCAACTGCTTTTCACGGTGAGCGAAGAACTTAAGGGAGGGACAGGGTGGGCATATATGTGTCTTGTGTAGTGCTATTGCTTCGCCATCTCTTCTTTCCTCCTCACCTATTCGGGTAAATCCGAGCTGGCTCAGCTAGCACTACACAATCCCCATATATGGGCAACAGAACGGAAGACTGAGCTCCCGTGAACTGAACCCTTTATAAGAATTAATTAATCGCCAGGCGCGAAGCGCGCGCCGCTTCTCCAGTCGCCAGATCAGGAGGGACCAGAACTTGCGCGATGCGCAACAGAGCTCTGGTCCTGTCGTAAAACCTTCTGAATGTATCGTAACAGGACCAATCACCCAATGCTGCTACCACATGCGGATCCACGCCAAGATAGATTAGTGCAGTTGCTGCTGCTCCTCGTGTAGAATGCGCGGAAAACGAATCCGTCTCCAGTTCCCCCAATTCCAGTAGGTGTGTCCTTAACCAGCGAGTAGTGAGACCGTTGAAGGTATCAGATGATAAAGGCTTCCTTGGCTTTCGTAGGGACACAAAAATCTCAGAACCCTCGTAATCACCAGTAGCCTCCAAATAACGCGCTAAGCAGCGCTGCGGATCAATTGACGGTGGCGTAACATTGTGAATAGGATAACGTGCATAGTATCTCCTCCCTTTGCGCTTAGCAGAAATGAACCAAGGCTGAGCAGCGCGTTGGATATCCCTACGTGACCGCACCAGATCAACGCCTCGGAACAAGGCAAAGAATCTCAAGGACAAAATGGCTTGCAAGCGCAGCTGAGCTTCCGTCTCCACAGGTTGCTGATGCATGACTTGTATAAGACGCCGTACATCATAGAAACGATGATAATGAGGAACACTGACGAACCAGTCACGTTTCAAGTTGCGTAGCATACCCTCAAAACGTAGTTGCGAAAAGCACGGGAATAAACACACTGCTGAATACGCCATGCGCCCAGCACTTAAAGAATGCGTGCGTGAAAACTTTAAAAGTTGCACCGCCACCGTCATCAGTGGGATTTGACCAAAGCGCTCCACCTTTAACAGTGGAGCAAGCGCCGCGTCTTGTAACAAGAACGTACCAAACATGTGCCACGCAGAATTGTAAGGTTTCAAGGTGTCCTTCCCGATTTCATTGATGATAAGCGTCGCCTCTTCGTTGGTAGCTCCTCGCAATTGATAGTATTCACGCAAACATACGCCAAGGTCAACACGAAACGTGGTTGTGTCTCCGTGCCGTCTGGCATTTGCAAACGGAACTCCGACGTGTTCACTGCGAACTTCACGTGTTTCATCAATAGGTTCCACCAAACCTCGCGCGGCCTGTACGGCAGAGCCATGAGAACCTTCACCCCTGGCGACTCCAACACTTTGTTGACCAACTGAGGTATGTGCTTGAACGGCGGGAAGACCCACCCCGGTGAAAGTAAAGTTAGATTCTGGGAGAAGACATCGATGGCGTAAGCCCCCGGCTGAGGACACGGACTGACGAACTTGCTGCACACCGCATTGGAACTCCTTGACATCCAATCGATTTCCGGCTGAATCCAACTTTTGAACTCCTCCAGGATCCAAGTCAACACGTCCGACGGGAAGGTAGCCTCCGACGGTGTCCAACGAAGCCGAGACCAAATGTCCGCCGGATTCACCGAGGTGTGCACGTAAAACGGTTGAATCTCGATGCGATTGGCTTGTGTAAAATTCCACAGTTGGAGAATCAATGCGTTGAACCGCGGCTTGCGACCTCCCCACTTGCGGAGATACCAGTAAAGGACCATTGAGTCGGTGAAAAATCGCAGCGTGGTGTCCCTCAGCGCATACGCTTGAATAGTCAGTAGGGCTCCCCTGAACTCTTTGACGTTTATGTGTTCCTCTCGATTCAGGAACCAACCGAACGCTGCTTGGGCATTCCCTTGAAGGACTCCGCCCCACGCCAGATCTGACGCGTCCGAGTACATGTCCCTGACGTGACCCATGGAAACTACGAAGGTGCGTCCCTTCCACTGGTGTAACTCGTCCGCCAGATGCATCAACTGACGTGACACGCGCTCCGGGAGCGCCACGTCTGTCTCCCAGCCAGCCTGGACTGCCACCGCCACGTGCACCGCCAGGGCGTCGCTGAGGAGTCGGATATGGGGCATGGCGAACAACAAGGAACGGATTCTTCCAAGAACGGAGGCGCATCGCCTCACTGATGGTGTGTGACTGTGTGCCAGTCTGTTCACGTCCCGAAAAATTGCTTGTAGGCGCTTTGGAGGTACCGCGACGAATCCTTCCCTGAAGTTTAGCATAAAACCAAGCATTATAATTTCTTGAGACGGCTCCAAACATGATTTTGGGACATTGACCAATATACCCAACCGATGCAAAAGTTGTACCAAAAAACGTGTGTGTTCCAGACATTCACGGTAAGTATTGCCAATGATGAGCCAATGGTCCAAGTAGACCCAAACGAGTGCTCCGCGTTCGCGCACGGCATTTAAAATTGGTTGCATGAGGCGTTGCCATTCCCGTGGTGCAACGTTTAATCCAAACGGCAAAACGCACCACCTGTAAAATTCACCGTCGACGTAGACCCCCAAATAAGGTCGATCCCGCGGATGGATACCCATGTGAAAATAAGCACTTTTCAAGTCAATTTTGCAAGCATACTGACCGGGTCTCAAGAACGGTAAAATGCCCCACAGAGTGACCAAACGAAAATAGGTGGTCTGTACAAACTGGTTCACGTTCTTCAAATTGGTGATAGGTCGACGGCCTCCCTCAGGATGTGCCTCGTCTGACGCTTTGTCCACTGCGAACATACTTGCACAACACTTAATGTCTTTTCGCTCGACGCGTTCCATGCAACCCTGTTGCACTGCATCCAACACGTGTTTTACCAATTCAGGGTCGGTTACCTCTGCGTGGGAAGAACGAGGACGGAAGTCGTCGGTTGGCCGATCCGGATCAAAACCGTCAACCCAATCAAGCTGCAGCCCATTGCAAATCACTGACGCCGCGTATGTGTCCTTCAACGCTTCACATTCATGCAATTGTGCACGACAGCGCAAATAGAGTGGCATGTGGGGATGGATCGGCGGTGGCAGGCACACGGCTGGAGCCAATAAATCCTCTACAGTCAAGCTACTGCTGTGGTCGTTCATCTAACTTGTCGTTACGTGGCACAAATCTTTGGGTGAAACCCTTACCTTTGCCTTTGCCTCCTTTGCCAGATCTCCGTGGATCAAAACGACCTCGTGTTGAAAACGAACGGAAAGAACTACGATGCGAGTAAGGGGAGAAACGCGTGCCTCTCAGGTCTTTTTGTAATTTGTTGCGCGACTGAAGTAGTGATATGTCATCCTTCGAGAGTAACTCTGGTGCAATCGCAGGTTGTTCAAACCGTTTATCTACTGCCACTCGCCGGGAGCTCTGGATGCTGTAGTCCAACGCACCCAACATTGCAAACAAATGTTCACATAGTACCAATGAAACAGGTGCTTCCGGAGCTACCGTTGTGTCATCTTCGCGTGCTAAGACTACTCCCAGGACTCGCATGGCGTCTTTTACCTGTTGTTCCCAACGACGCTTCTCTGCGTCCGCTGGATGTTTGTGCGTTGGCGCGTTATTAACAGCTGCCCTATGGAACTCGTCGAACACTGGAAGGTGCTTCAACATCTTTTTTCTGCGAAACTCGTCTTGCAAAACCTTTCGCTCTTCCAGGAGTGCAGACAAGCGTGAAGGAAGCGACAGAACCTCATCGCGCCACACGAACGTGGACTCCTTGTCCAACGCGGGGCCAGCGTGGTCCTTGGGACCGCTCAAAGTTTCGCATGCCAAGAAGACGTCTTCGCGATGCGACGACGTTCCTGTTCTGCCAATGTCGTCGCCCTTTAAGGTGAGTAAGGCATCACGAACCAAGGCCATCGTGTCTTTGACAGTGGCCAGTGTTTTCTTTCCTGTAAGTTTGGAATACAGTGACGCTGCCTGCCAAGGACTGAGACCACTCATTGCGCCTTCCTTTGCCAACTGTGCTGCATGTTCCAACGACTCAGAACTCAGGTTCCATGCCGAATCCGGCAATTTCAGCACGAACTCGTGAAAGTCCAGTGTCTCATTTCCTTCTGTCATTTTGTTAAAATTTATATCCTCAAAACATTTTGGATTGCATCAGAAATCAAAGCTCTGGGTACAGCAAATCACTAGTTGAACAACTCAGTGAGCGCGTGACCGGTTTTAAGAGCATGGGAGGTTAATAGTGGTTGGAGCATGTAAGGAGTACTGATTTTCCAAATTTTTTATTATACTACGATTTTCTCTGAGATCGTCGACGACAGGTCGTAGCTTAGAGGAAAAACACAACTCTAAGGTTGGTAGAGTGTGGGTTCAAACCCCATGGAGGGGGTATTTGAGGTCAAAAATTTCATTTTTCATGTATAATACCATTTTTGTGTATATTTTGAGGGTGCCCGTAACACAGCGTAACAAAGGGGACTTCGCCGATTTGCAGGACGTGCCAGCTCAAGGGAATGACATTTTCGGTTCAGGCGCCGTATGTGGGGGCCAAAATGAGCGAAATGTTTGTGTAACGCAAAATTTGTACGCGTGCCAGAAACCATATAATATAGGGTGTGAACGCAAAAAAAGCCGGACGTTCCAACCCGTTGTTTTTTCACCGTACATCATCTTACAAATGCGGTAATGGATGTTCTCATCACATAGAACAGGGACAACTGGTCGGGTGTGCTGCGCCACGTCCCTAGTAAATTGAAGTAGGTTAAGAAGCGATACGTTGCCGCTTACATTTTCTTTGCTTAGACAAAGGGGTCGCCAATGTGGTCTCTTGGCAGGCACAGGGCGAATAATGTCAAGCGGTGCCCTAATGTTTCCCACAACAGGTCGCGTGCTTGCAAATCCTAGATCGTGCAGGATACGTGCAAACGTTTCCTCGGTGTTTCCCAGCATGCGTGCAACAACAGGAACACGCCGTTCAAGCTCTTCCAGGCTAGGATGACCATGCCAGTAGCGCGGTGCATCCCTCAGTAGCAACACAGCCAACGCTGTTGCGTTCAGGCTTTTGTCGTTCTTGTCAGGATTTGTGGTAAACTGTTTGTTGTACCAGTTGTCCATCCACAACACAACCCACTGTTGGTGTATTTTGTTCCATGTAGTCTGTAACCTGACTGCGGTCCTCTTCTTCAGCAAAGGTGGGCTGTATCGCGCCAGACCCGACCTTGCTAAAATGCGAGGCTGCGCCCTACTCCCCTCTACCGCAACAACTGACTTTGGTTTTCCCTGGTATGGAACTGCGCGGTGGCGCAACAGCAAATAAAGGCGCCAGGCCTCTTCTATCAAAACACCAACCCATCTCTTGCCTTCTGCCGTCACCGCCTTTTCAACGCTGCAACGCGTCCGTTCATTTTTGCGCAGACGCAGAAAAAACACAAACAACAATCGCGCGCCCTCGTCCCCCTGTTTTAGTCCTTCCCACAGTTCTTCTGCCGTGTGGTACGGCGGTTCCTCTGAGCAGACATCGCGGAAAACTCCGGACGCTGCGGCCACTGTCTTCTCAAGGTCCACCTCTTTTCGCAGGGGCATTGTTGCTGTGAAGAATGAATGCGTACCTGTATCTGTGTGAAAATCGCTGTTCGAAAAACTTTCTTGATTTCAAACATCAACCTGTCACACAGTTTTCGCGTGACCAATTATTCTGTGATTCACTTGTCGCATGCACCATTTTCCGTTAACTGTAACTGTCTGGTGATCCCACATTTGACTAGTCAATCCTGATTGCGGTAGCCAGTTGCGGCGCGCTACCATCGCTGTTGGGCAGTGAAGCCAGCGGTGACCACAGTATGAAAACCGGAGATGCCGGCGGGATCTGTCTGGGCGCCCATGCAGCAGCGCCGCATCAAGGGAATGTACATGCTGTGTAGTTGGTGGATCTGTCCAATTTTGGTGTCTATGAGCCCTTGTGACCTCCATTGCGCGAGGCGTCGCGCAATGATCACAGAAACTTTACTGTTTCTCATGCGCCGTTCCATGCGCGAGGCCTCGCGCTTGAAACTGCAGTTTGTTCCGGAACACTTATACTTTTCAAGATTCTTGGGTACACACTTGTTGAAGTTTATTCGTTAATAGATCTATCTCTGTCACGCAGTCCTGATAATGGTACTAAGTTACGTGTATAAATACGACAGGGTTCCATTTTTCGACAACCCGCCTAATGCGTTGTGCTGTAGCACATTAATCTGACACAAATGAACGTCTTTGCCCGAGGCCTCGCGCAAAGAATGGTCACCAAACAATACTTTTCCCTGTCTCGCCAATGGGACATATCATTCTTATAGAAATAGTTAATCTGCCATACTTGTTTGCGACGCTTTTTGAATATCCATCAAAACAAGCATAATCTGATGTCTTTGGAAACCTGTCATTTTCCTACCTTTTCCTTCGTTTTTGACCATGCAACTTGAGCCGCCTAAGTTTGGGCTGCGCCTCCTGCTCTACTCACCAAAATATGCTTTGGAAATAAACCAAGAACTCGACTTGAAGGTGGAGACAGCGAAGCAAAGGATAAGGATCGTGGCAACCAGAAGAATGGGATACAATAACATGTGGGACTGCAGTACAAAGACAGTGCTGTGTATTGACATTGCATCCCCTTTTTCACGTGCTCACATGCTTCGGATTCACAGAGCATAGGGCAGAAAATGGCTTAAATTGAAAACCATGCCAAATGAAAAGATAGTAAAACAGACAATCAAAAAACAGATTCCCCGTATCAAAAATAGGTGGAATATCACATTTTATGTCTTGAAATAATTTTCTGTGCCTCAGCATAAAATACATTTGTGACTGCAGAACTCAGTAGGAACTGCCCTGACGATGTCAGAACTCAGCAGGAACTGCCATAATCTGGTCTCATGCACTCCACCACCAAAATGACCAAAAATGGGCCCCTACACCAAAATGTTAGTATGATACATCAATATATGCGGAATTCTATGGCGGATTCAAATGTGCAAATGGTTTTTGATAATTCAGCGATATGTGTGAGAAGTTCAGCTTTTTCCGAGAAGGCTGAGCGCCTTCATGCATAACAGTGGAACATAACCAAAATAGGTGTTCACCATGCTTCCACCTAACTTATCTTCATACCTAGACCAAGTATCATAGCCTCAAGCTCAAAGATAATCAAACAAACAAGCTATCAGTCTCATCGTGGGTTAGTGGGGCTGGGCTGACCACTGTCCTCAGCAAAAGACGCCTCAGGGGTTCAGCAATACTGTGGGGTTGGACAAATGATCAGATGATTGGAAACAGATCCTCCGATCAAACAAAAGCATTAAAAGAAAAATGACTTGAATGATGGGCTAGGTACTATTTTCAACACTCCCCCAGACTGACAACTCGTCAAGGACGAAGGCTACGTAGCTGTACCGTGGTGCTTTAAGCGAATTCAGTCTCAATCCTGCGCAAAACTGCTGCAGATTGACATCAGTGACAATTACTAATCTTGGTCATCAACGAATCAGTTGAGCATGGATTAGGCAAGAATCAAGGCTGAAACACAGGCACTGCAACCAATAAGGCCTGTTGTGTGTCGTCGCTGTCGTCTTCCCTTGAAATGAAGCCGCTGGATTACCCCAAAACGCTCATAGTGGAAGATAATGGTCTCCTTTCCAAGTAGTCCCTGATTTCAAATGCATGGGTGGATTGGACCCCGATCTAAGACAATTACAGCAAATTCTTAGCTGGCACAAGCTCTTCGTTGCGTAGCACGGCCGATTTGCACTGCGTCGACTTGAAGTAGACCCGTCAAAGTTGTCAAGGCCCCTTCATACCTCATAGTCTCCCACACACTTGGAAGCTTCTGGGCTCTTTGTCCTCATAGGTTCAGTTTGTAACTTCCTTGGACTTGAACGGTTACTGTCCTTGGCAGTCTACGTCCCAGAAAGTACTTCCTTGCGACATCCTCAGAGCGTTTGTCCACTTCAAAGGGGTATTGTTCTTCTTGAGGCTTCCTGAAAGGGGTAATAGTACTTGAAGTGCTCACTGTCCCACAGCGGAGTTCGTGGTTGTAACTCCCTCCAACGGACACCTTTTTTTTTTAGTTTCCAGCTCCTTTACTTGTTTTCATTCTCTTTCTTGTCTTTCAGCGCTTTTCTTGTTCATCTGGCGCTTTTTTCTCAGAGTCACGCCAGTGACGCGTGCAGCGCGTTCCCCAGACTCCGGCTTCTGGTGACGGTCACCTGTATCTTCTTCAACTGGAGGAAGGTCTTCTGAAAGAGGAGGAAGGTCTTCTGCTTCTTCTTCCTGTATTTCCCTCTTATCCTTTTTCTTCTGTAACCTTTGGCTCAGCTCTCTGCATTTCTTCAGAGCAGAGTTGTATCTGGGCTGATGTTCCATACAGAAGCGCGCATAAACATCATTTGCACGACCTCCATCTAGCACGAATGCCTTCACTGGCTCCCAGGTGCTATCCGCTGTGCCATACCCTTGCCACTTCACTAGCAACCACCACCCCTGCTTATAGCGCGCCTGCAAGATTGATTCCACAAGATAGTTGCCTTGCGCGTGCATCTCCTTAACATCGTACACTGGCAGACTCTGTCCCATCTCGTCTCTCACATCTCTTTGGTCTGTTTCTTCAGCTTCCAGCTCTTCATCTTCGTTGGGTGCTTCAGCCTCCAATTCGTCTGATTCAGAGTCAGGATTCACCCTGAGTGAGAACAGTGTATAGGGAACTTATGGTTCCCTCCAATGGGTTTACACGCGAGCAAATTGCAGAATGAAGACAACCTCAAAGCTCGCCGAACTCCAAATCTCTGAATTTGTCCAAATCGTTCATATTCATTGTATCCTGAAATACCCTGATGTACAAACAGAAATTGCACTATAAAATCTCAGTTTTTCTTGATACAAAATCCTGAATTTCAGCACCGCGCGACGCATCCTAATCTACAGGACTCGCGATCTGGCTGCGGGCAGCCCCCTGCTGTGCTTAACCCGTCACACCCCCGCCAAGCCCTTGCCGCAGCCACTAGGCCACCTGCAAGGGCTGACACACTACCCAGGGGCATGCACTGCCACATATGTACAGAAAGGTTTTTGTGAAATGGACTGAGATATGATACACTGGCCTAACCCCAACACCTGAAGTCCTGAACTAAGGTCCCTCTACTTTTTTCGGGTATCCCAACACTATCCTGAGTGGGGGGGGTCACTGCCACCTAAAAACCCAGCTCACTATGGGAAAACATTCCTGAGAAAGCACTTAAGGTTTTCAAGCAGAAAATCACCCAAGCAAAATCCTGCTCTAAACTCCGGGCCTAAAACTCAGTGCGGCAGTTTTCCAAAAACTGAAATCCGGAACAGGTCTACTTGATTCTACTTATCCTATGCCATCTGTCTGGTCCAAAAAAAAGTTTTTCCCACCAAAAAAAACCCTGCTCAGAAGTTTGAAAAAAACACTGACACACAGGCACGAGAGCAGCAACAACAGGGCACAAAAAAAAGACAGTGAATACACACTGTGCTGCCCCACAGGGAATAGAGACCCTTTTTGCTAATATACAAAAACCTTCTGCTGCGGCCTTGTGAATAAATAAATTGAATTACTTCTGAGCATCTTGATGGTTCGTCATTACTCCGGCTCTGCAATGCTAAAAGATAGCAGAGCACAAAAGCAGGAGTCCTGACACGGGGGGGCAGGGTGGTGCAGAACCGACGAAAACAGACCTGGCTCACTGGGCGTTGATGAAATTTTTCTTTTTCTGACCTCGACCTCTGACGTATCTCCACCTGAAAAGAAAAGGAAACAGAAAGATGCGGGAAGGTTAGAAATTCAGAGAGTTAGGGCAAACGAACTTGCATGCATACAATGCAACAAACACATGCGCAAGTGTGCACACGTGCATACATTAGTATAATGGTTCCTGAGTGTCCCCAGAAAAAAATGCACGCAGCACTGTACACGGATGTGCAGCACATTTAGTGCTGAGACCACTCCCCCCTCCCACTGTGGGGTGCTACCCGCAGGCAAAAACTGCACCCCAAAATTCTCTTGTGAAGAAAAAAACAACAAAGCAGAATTTTCCCATACAGTCTGGCCTAGACTGTATATGGCCCCTGGGGCACTATCACCCCCAGAGGTAGGGGCCAAGAGTCACTGCAGTAGCAGTGGCTCTGCAATGTATACAACTCTGCAGTGGCAGGGTATAATAGTCCCAAACTGGGACAGCGAGTGGGGAGGGTACAAAAAAATATAATAAGTTTACCCATAGAAGAGATATGGGAGTAGAGCACCGGCAGATACACAGGCATGCTCTAGCTCTCAAACAGCAGCAAAGAGGTAAAAAGGAGTCAAGAAGAGTAGAGCCACACTGTGACTCTGAACAAATTTCAGAAGTCTTGAGGAATATTCCTCTTGTCAGCTAAACAAACCTACAAATGGTTGACATCTCACGAGCAAAATGCTCAAAATCTAGCCAGCGTAAAACTGGGCCTGAGGCCTCAGATTCAAAAAAATGAAGCAAGGCTACACATCAGTGTGAGCCACTGAGCAAAAAAAGCAGTGCTTTCTGAGCGCCGAAGGTGCCGGGTGTCAAACCCAATTTTCTCATCTAGCTCATTTGAGCTAGGATCTGCCCAAAAAACTGATGAACACTGGAAAAACCGAAAGGCAAAGTGATTGCGCAAAGCGCCTTACTGCCCAAGCACAAGGCTCAGGGTAGGCGCGCGTTGCCCACAGCTGTTCAGCGCTGCGATTGGTCCATCAAATGACTGAGGTAGCGGCTCTGACACGAAGTGAGAAGGACCTGAATCTGAAACCAGGTTGAGCCTTTAAAGCAGTGCCTCCGGAGCACTGCTGCGCAGCATGCGCGCACAAACACAGGCAACGCACACTGAAAACCTACAGAACATTTCTCTTGCGCCGGCGTGGCGCTCCTCACTGGACGTACCGAATGCGCTCTCTTCAGCGCGAGTCCACAGTGCGCTCCCCAGAGCGCTGTCACCGTAATCTTTCTGACAAAGGCATAAAAAAACCCCAAAGCAGAAACCAGAAGATGCAGTGGGAGACTGCCACGCACGTGGCCTTCCGCTGTGCCAGCGCGTGCAAGCAGACGCAACCTTAAGTTTTTCTGACTTCTGCAGCGCTGCGCTCGTGCTGCTCTCTCTCAACTTCACTTCAGCGCCGCCGTTTCAACCAGTTTGTAGACCTCCAGCATTCGGTGAGACAAAGGTCAGTTCCACTAGTATCTCTACCCACGTGGGAGCACTGCATCACCACCAGGCATACAATCAGAAGCACAGCATCAACCAATGACTCAATGCTTGTGGCGCTGACCCCGGCGCCATCGTGGGTGTCGTTCAACAGAGTTGCGCGCAGGCGGAGTTATCAAAGAGCACGCCACTGCACCCGAGGCCGCAGCCAAAATAGCCATGGCTGCTGAGAACTCTAGTTCGTCGCTACAAACGTCGACCCACGATCCACGACAACATAACTCGTCTTTTGCAAACTGAGCCCTATTTGTCGTAACCGTGCCAACACACTCAGATTTTCTAATATTTCTAAGTGGTTGATCGCTGTAGCGTTTCACTTGCTCCCTTGCACGACGGTGAAGTTCCCCTTGCACCACTGGTTCCAAACTGCTGTCATTCACCATCAAACCTAGTAGCCGGCGAACATTAAGCCTTTGCAGAAGATCACCTTCACCGGCAGAGCCAGAATTCACAGCGAAGTCCTCCATGATAATCACTGCCCCACCAGCGCCACCGTCAACACCACAGGCTCACGTTGAACTGGACAAATTTGTATAGGGAACTTACGGTTCCCTCCAATGGGTTTACACGCGAGCAAATTGCAGAATGAAGACAACCTCAAAGTTCACCGAACTCGGAATCTCTGAATTTGTCCAAATCGTTCATACCCATTGTATCCAAAAATACCCTGATGTACAAACAGAAATTGCACCAGAAAATCTCAGTTTTTCTTGATACAAAATCCTGAATTTCAGCAGTGCGCGACGCATCCTAATCTACAGGACTCGCGATCTGGCTGCGGGCAGCCCCTGCTGGGCATAACCCGTCACAAACGGCCACTGCTTGAGGTGATTGTGCGCCACGTTACCTTCGCCGCTTAGCTTTGGTGAAAAGCGTGCTGTGATGCCTCCTCCTGTCACGCCAGTAACCAAGTACGCCCCGTAAAAGAGCGTGTTCTCATTCTCTGCAGCTGTCCTTCCTTGAAATCTGTTCCGGTGAACCAAGACGTAATCTCCCACCAGGTTCTTGGCCGCTGTTCTCTTCCTGTTCAAATACTTGTGCCTTGTCGTCCGTTTCCTCCTCAATGGATCTCGCACGGTTTGCGCCAGCCAATTTTGTTCTTGAATCCACGATTCCACGTCCTGATTTCCAGCGTGCGCACATGGCATCTCCAATCTCCACGTTCGACGACCGAAGATAATATCTGAAGGTGAGTACCCTGTCTTTTCGCGTTCTCTGTTGTTCATCACGAATGTAGCGTAATCCGTCAGCCTTGGCCAATTCTTGGACTTCTCCTTTTGCATCAAGAGCCTGATCTCTTCTCTGTATTCCCCGTTTTTTCGTTCACAGAATCCGTTCGACTGCGGCGAATAAGGCTGCCGGAAGGTCACTTCCACTGCCATGGCTTTGAAGGTGTTGCGCCACCAACCTGTCTCGCTTGTGAAGCGTATGCCAGGGTCCGAGTGCAACCTCACCATGGCTCCGTAGTGCTTGATCCAGTGTTGGTGCCCCAGGCACAGCACTTTTTCACCTCCGATCTTTTTCTTGCAGGGCACAACTTGGCAGAAACTTGATAAGGAGTCCACAATCATAAGACAGTAGTCGAACTGCCCATAAATTTGACGGTCCATGAAATCCACGCAGACCAAGGAGGCGACCAAGTCTGGTAAGGGCAAGCAACCCGCCAAGCCTCTGTCCTTTGGCCGGTTTCTCTTCGCATTAAGGCAGGCTTCGCACGTCTGCTGCAAGCGGTTTATCCTTTCCAACATCTTCGCGTCTTCTTCCCTTGTGTAGAAGAAACCATTGAACGCCCACAATCAGCTTCTGGACTCTGGATGTCCTTCAACGTCCTGCACCCAGAGGAGGATCTTGTTCAAGTGTTGAGTTGGTACACAGGTCCTGATCTGGTTCCTCAGCAACCCATTGCTTCCTACACTCCAGAGGATGTCCTCTATGATAGCATACTTCGCTACCCCAGTTTGTCCAACACGGCCTTATACTGTTCCTCATAGTGCTTGGCATTGATCACACTCCAGAGTTCCTGTTTCTCAAGACTCATCTCAAGCTGCATGTCCATCTGCTGGAAGGCTTCCGTGGAAACGTCTTCACTCTTCATTTGCAACCTTTCAACAGGGTTGGTGCGGCTGAGATAGTCGTTGAGCTCATTCTTTAAGCCTTGTATGTGGTGGATATGCAGCCGTAGTTGAGATAGAAAAACCCACCATCTCCGTAGTCTGGGGTTCGCTGGAGGTAAACGCTTCAGAAAGGTTGAAGTTGAAGCTTGATCACAGAGCCATACCAACGGGTTGTCTGCCAGTAACCTTGTCTGCAAACTCAATAACAGCACTCCAGCCAGTAACTCCCTCTCGTACACTGAGTAATTGGATCTGGCCGAGTTCCACTTCCAATTCCAGTGGCCGAGGGGAACCAAATGGTACTCGTTGCAGTCATAAGTATGCTTCAAACTTCCGTCTGGATCAATGCCCGCTGTCTTCAGTTCCCTCCGTATTCGTTCAACTCCACCTTCGTTGATACGTTGCCACTGATACAAACTGCTTCCACCGCCTTCATCAGATGCGTCAGAAATAAACACAAGTTCACCGTCTGCTCGAGTAACTCCCAATATTGATAGTGAAGCCAACTTCGACTTCAGTTGCTCAAACTCGGCCTGATTTGCTGGTGTCCACTCCCACTTCTCCCTCTTCCTTGTCAAATTCGTCAACAAGACCCAGGAATAGGTAACGTTGCGAATGTGTCGCCGGTAAAAATTGCAGGTGCCTATGAAGGCCCGGATGTGTTTCACTCCTTGAACAGGATGATCTCATATCATGGCCTTCAACAACGGGGCGACTTTGTCCTCCACAGGTTTCCACCACTGATGTACCACCTCGAAACCTAAATACTCAACGAGTTCTCGCATGAACTCGCACTTCTCGATTTTCACTCGCGTGTTGCACTCGTCACAAACAGAGAGGAACTCGTCTATCAACGACTTGTGGTCTTCCGTGGTATTCGATCCCAGGAAGACTTTGTCTATGTAGGCCTCGATCACTGCTCCCTTTCTCAGGAGCTGCTGGGCCTTTGAACGGCGCTTCATGATGGCGATGAGCTGGTTCATCAACTCCCGGAACGTGGCAGGTGCATTTGCCAACCCAAACGGCATCACGTTCCATGGAAATAATTGCCCGTTGGGTGCAATCACCGCACTGGGTTCCTTCGCTCTCTCCGTCAGGTCGATCTGCCAGAAGCCTGAACGCTTATCAAGTTTGGTCTTGTACTTCGTCTGGGCTGCCCGTTCAATGGCTCATTCAAGGTTTGCTATGCCCCCTGAGTGCCTTTTGAGTCTCTCGTTCAGCTTAGCGTACTGCACAACCAGTCTCTTAGCGCTTGACCCAGGCTTCGCCACGAAGAAACAAGGTGAGCAGTGCTTCGGAAATTCTTTTCCTTCATATCTGGACATTAACTTCGCATCACAGCATTCGTAGATCTGCCTCATGGTCTCTTTTTCGTCCTCCTCGTTCAACGGTATGGGTCTGAACCTCAGAGTTGAGTTCTTGTGCTCGTCGGTGACTTCGAGGTCCATTTCTGTCAGCTTTTTGTATGACCCTGGTGACATAAGAGGACCAAACACCACCTTGTGTTTGGTAGGAGACCTTGCAGTTCTGCCGGATGCTTCTTCAACGCTTCGTCAAAGCCATCGTCGCTCTTCAGGTTTGACTTGCCATACTCTTGTCGTTTTGCAGCTTGCAAGTCCATTATCCATCCAGTCAAGTCCACGTAATAGTCCTTATCCTCCTCCTCGTCAGACTCCTCGCCGGGCGAAGGTTCTTCCTCCGACAACTCAGACATGTAGAACGCTTGAAGTTCCTCTTCTCTGGAACAGGGTCCATGGTAATGAGTTTTCAATTTTTCTTTCAACATTCTTTCTTGCTCCCTCTCGCCCAACTGAAATATCTTCTCCTCGAGAATTCGCTTGCTTGTTTCAGCATCTTCTCGAGAGCATGGCCATCCGCAGGGCATTGCGTTTTTCCCATTCTCCTTGTCCGTACAGATCTCAACGTTGTGCTGCACCAAGCTCTCGAGAGCCAACAACTCGATCGACTTCTCCTTGTGCAAATTATCAAGTTCCACTTCGCACATGAGAACTTCTGCCAGGTCCTCGTACTCCTGGTAACTGCACATGGGAGTTTGTTGCTCTTCGATCAGCTTGTGCCAACTTTTTTTCTTCGGTCCAACTCTCTCTTGGACATTCACATCCGCTTCATATCCTGACTCACTGCAAACAGCGTCTTCATCGTCACTGTTGCTTCTTGAGTCTGATATACCTTCTTCCTTCTCAGGAGTCACTTTGGTATTTGTGTCTTCTTTCTGTGTTGTTGGGAGCGGTGACGAAGACAGTCCCATCGTGCTCTTCAGCTCCTCGACTGACCAGCCACGGTTCATCTTCGTCAACCACTTCACTGTGGGGTCGTGCAGCTCCTCAATGGGTATCTGCATTGCTGCCCCGTCAACTAAACTTATCACACTCCCCCACTTTGGAGCAGCAAGTGGTTTGCTCGCCCCATCGGCAACATATAGGGGACAATCGGGTAAAGGCACTTAATGCACTGTCAAGCGGTCCAGCAGTCTTCCCCATCCACGGCTTTCACCGACAGGTCCCCAATCTAGAGTAACCAAGACCGCTTTCGCGCGATCAAGCACAACTTTCGCCAAACATTTGTAAAGGTGTGACCAGGGAGGGTTTGCCCATAGTGTGCCCATCAACCCCCACGAGTAATGGTAGCAACTGTTCTTCATAGTACAATAGAGCCCTTCGACTGCATTCACTGTATCTGCATACAGGTCGACTTCTGGGTTACATCTGAGCTCCAGCAAAGCATCCTCTAGTATCTTGGATACCAGTCTGTGCCACTGCTTGTTTTCCATGCAGAGCTGGACCTTCGGTGTCTCAGGTAAGCCTTCCACTCGCCTTTCCAGACTCACCAGGTTTATTTCTTCTCCCTTCTTGACCAAAGGCTTCGCCGCGTTGAACAAACAGCCAATAATCACACTCGGGTTCTGTCTCACAAAACTCATACCAATACACACGTCAAAGGCCGTCGTGTTCAGGCATACACATCCCCGGGGCAGCTTGAAAGTCCCTAATTTCCACTTGACCTGTCGTCTCTCCTTCTGAATACTCCTAGTTCCCATTGCCTACCTTGATAGCACAAAAGTTTTGGTAATCTGCAGACTTCACCGGACGACTTGCACAGATAGAAACAGTTGCCCCTGTATCAAAAATTCCTTGCCTGGTCACCCCATCAACTTCCACATCCATTCATAATGTGTGACCCTCTCGGGTCGCTGCTCGTAGCAGTTCGATGACGTTCTCCACTTCCGCGGCCATCACTCTTTTCCTTTTTCGATCGTTTCCTTCTTCTTCAGGCTCTTCCTTCTTCTCTTCTTCTGCTTTGCCTTTTCCTTTGCCTTTTCCTCTTCCGTTCTTCAGTTCATCCTTTCCTGCTGCTGTGTCTCCAAATTTTCCACGCAACTCGTCGAGCAGCTTCTCTGGATCTTCAAACCCATTCTGCTTCAGAAAGTGGATCAGCCTTTCTTGGCGTTGTTGCTTCTGCAGCTTGAAACAATGATCCGAATGATGGTTGGTTTTGCCACGATGTTTACACTGTGTACGTGCTCGGAACTCAGCGATTAGCTGCTCGGCGTTAAGGGTCGTGCGCTTGCCTCTTCCGCTTTTTCCCTTTCCTCTGCCTTTTCCTTTGCCTCTCGTGTCCCCAGGTTTGGCGGCAGTCCTCTCCAAGGGAAAAGCGTTGGTCGACAGTTCATGCTTCAGTGCTTCTAAGGCTTCGATCATAACTGACTTGTCCGTATCCTTCGGCACACCCTTCTCTGACTTCTCCTTTTCCATCCTTCTCATGCAGTGTAGCGGTTCTTCCTCCATGACCTCTTGACTCCTGCAAATGTTTCAGGGAAACTGAGAAGGTCCCTCTCTCTTGAAGTAGAATGCTCAGTGTGTCATAGTCGTGCAAGTATGGCGACAGGTTTGGATCTTGTGCCCACTTCATGAACGTCTTGTCATTCACCCTGGAGGCCAGCTGCAAACAATTTTTGTTGATTGGATAATGCGTTCGGAGTGAATTTCTCAAATACTTTGTCCACTTCGTTCAACAAGTTCTGGATTTGCGCTGGCTTCAGGTCTGCAGGTAAATGTCCTATCTTCACCAACTCGCCTCTTAGGCTCAAGTTCGTTTCCATCTCTGGGTAGAGTCGTTGGAGTCGATCGAAGAAATCTTCCAAGGACTTCGCTTTCTTGAGACAATTTTCTTCACGCAACTTGACATCAGGTTTCTTGATCCCTTCTATTAGGAGCGCTGCTTTGACTTTGTGCTTGCATTGGTGCTTGCCTGTCAATAGCAAATACCTGGCGAACGTTACTAAGAATCTTTCGACGTCTTTCCCTTCGAAGGCTGGTATCTTCATTTTCATGGAACTTTCGGTCTTGTCTTCATCATCATCATCTGACCATTCAGTGAAGCCCATGTTCTCATTGCAACTTTCTTTCAGTCGCTCCAAGGCCTTCACGCTTCGTGGTACAAATGGAGATTCTTCCGGAGGTCTTATGGTTCCTGAAGGACCGATCAGACTCAAGGTATTTACCACCATTCCAAATTTTTTATCTTGTCTGTCATCGGCTTCAGCATACCTGGTAGCGCTTCGATAAAGTCTCCTTCGCGCGTCTCCGTCTTCGAAAGCTTCTCGTCGTGATCCCCCGTTAGTACCGCTGCGTAAGCTGTATATTCGCAAGTCTTCGCAGGTTCTGAGAGGTCAACACCTTTCTCTTCGCTGGTTCGTTTGACTTTCGGTTTTCCTTTCCCTTTCTCACGACGCTTCGCTCTGATTGCTTCGCTTTTCTTCCGCACTGCATCGTCGATCCATTTGAGGAACTCTTCGTACTCTTCCATCTCTGAATGCGTCCATTCGTCTTCATCTTCGTCTTCAGCGCGATCTTTGAAATGCGAAGCTGGACCCGAAGACGCTTCACCCGTCTCAAACGCGTCGTCAAATTTCGGTTCTTCAGGTTCGTCGGGTGTGTGCATTCTTTCCTCGTGAACTTCCTCGATCTGGGGACGCCTGACTCTTCGACGTCTTCCTCCTTCGTGACGCCTGACTTTCCTTCGTCATCCAAGATACCTCCGTCATCGTGTGCATCGTCGCTGACGCGCGACGCATCTTTCGACCTACTCCTCTTCGTCCCACTGCTCGTTGCTTCCATTCGTTGCCGTAATCGCGTGACCTTCTGAGTTCCACGAGTTGATGAAAATTTCGCTTTCGTGCAGGTCCCAGGTCTTTGCAAACTGCGTCTGCTACCAATGTTGATTGTTGCTTTTGGGCTGCGTCTCCTGCTCTACTCACCAAAATATGCTTTGGAAATAAACCAAGAACTCGACTTGAAGGTGAAGACAGCGAAGCAAAGGATAAGGATCGTGGCAACCAGAAGAATGGGATACAATAACGTGTGGGACTGCAGTACAAAGACAGTGCTGTGTATTGACGTTGCATTGCCTTTTTCATGTGCTTACATGCTTCGGATTCACACAGCATAGGGCAGAAAATGGCTTAACTTGAAAACCATGCCAAATGAAAAGATAGTAAAACAGACAATCAAAAATCAGATTCCTGATATCAAAATTAGGTGGAATATCACATTTTATGTCTTGAAATAATTTTCTGTGCCTCAGCATAAAATACATTTGTGACTGCAGAACTCAGTAGGAACTGCCCTGACGATGTCAGAACTCAGCAGGAACTGCCATAATCTGGTCTCATGCACTCCACCACCAAAAAGACCAAAAATGGGCCCCGACACCAAAATTTAGTATGATACATCCATATATGCGGAATTTTATGGCGGATTCAAATGTGCAAATGGTTTTTGATAATTCAGCGATATGTGTGAGAAACTCACCTTTTTTTGATCAGGCTGAGCGCCTTCATGCATAACAATAGAACATAACCAAAATAGGTGTTCACCATGCTTCCACCTAACTTATCTTCATACCTAGACCAAGTATCATAGCCTCAAGCTCAAAGATAATCAAACAAACAGGCTATCAGTCTCATCCTGGGTTAGTGGGGGTGTGCTGACCACTGTCCTCAGCAAAAGACGCCTCAGGGGTTTCAGCAATACTGTGGGGTTGGACAAATGATCAGATGATTAGAAACAGATCCCTCAATCAAACAAAAGCATTAAAACAAAAATGACTTAAATGATGGGCTAGGTACCATTTTGAACATACAATGAGCTATACGGGAAATCAATAACAATTGAGAATGAAATACAACATGTGGGGTTACACTAGAAATTCAAGCTCTGCCCAAGCTGTCTATTGACACAACTTGTCTGCGTCATCCCAAAAGAGGATGTACCACCTTACTCAATGGGCGCGTGGCACCAACCCCCAATGCACCGGTTGGATGCATTCTGGTACCTGCAATGGGTTTCTTGGCCTGCATTACATGGACACGGAAAGCGAGGCAGCATCAGTAATGAGTAGCTGTTGATTAGCTTAGTGGGACGGTTATGAAAAGGGTGGGGGGTGGCAGTCACAATAAGAAAGATCACGAGAACTCATCTGACCCGGATCTGCTCTTTCTTATCCTTTGGAGCGAAATGCAAGGATTGAACCGTCTCGGGGTATGGGGATTTATACTAATACTTCAATGAAGAAGGCGTTGAAAGATATAGTTCTTCATTACTGACCTTTTACTCATACCTTGTAGCTATCAGTCAAACAAAGCTGAAACATCAATTACCTATCATGCCTAAAGATCATGTACAAAAGAATCAGTATTGCATCACAGCAACATGTAGCAATATGCCCAAGGGCTGCATACTGCATTATGCACCATGGCATACCTGCACATAGCAGACAGTAATCTGATGCCATATGAAGCTAGCGGGAATACTGATTTGTGTAGAAATGTCCTAAATGCACGAAAGGGTGAAAATGTAGAAGTGTGTTGATCATGTAAATTCAGAGAAAGAAGATGTGTGAGTTGTGGTAAGTGCTAAAGATGACAAAAACCAATGAATTGTATGTCTTAGGCGGCCGAAGCAGATACACTTTTGTACCGGGATGTCTGCAAATTTCGACTAGGTAATTTGCCTCTAGTGCTTGGTATGAGACTTTTTTTGCCCAAATGAGATGAGCAATTTTTTTTTCTCGTTTTAATGAACGATTTTTTTTTTCGTTTCATATGAAATGAGCGATTTTTGTTTCTCGTTTCATTTTTTTCGATATGTCCCGACATAGTTGATGTGACCAAAAAATAACGAGGCATTGTTGATGTTATCTCCAGGCGGCAATGAGTGCACTTCCTACGATGAATGGTACCCATTGAATAAACATTTTGGCCAAGACCTCCTTCAAAGAACCTTATCACGTACAACAAACCATTGTTGACACCATTTGTATCATGGTTTGCTTTAGTATTCATTATATGATATGTAGTCGGAGGCTTCCGCATTTCCAAAAGCCAATGCTACTCATTGGTGAAATGATTTTGCCACTATGGCATTCAACAAACCTTATCGTCAATAACAACCCTTTTGCTCAATGCTTTGCTTTACTCTTTACGATGTTGTATCAAGCCGGGGCCTTGTGCATTTTTTAAAACCTATGTTACCCACCGATAATGTGTTTTTGCAAAACAAGTTCTTCAAGAAATGTTTTGAAATACACCATGCCACACTATGTGAAACAAACCACGGTTTCAATGCTATGTCATTGCTAATCCTAACCCTAATATCATGCAAAAAAACAATGTTTTCACACATTGACCATGTGCCCATTTGTCTTTGTTACTCTCGTGGCCTTGTGACCGTTTGAAACCCTATGCTTGCCATTGAAATTGTGTTTTCTCAATTCTGTCTTTGAACAAACATTTTCAAATTCAACAAACCGTTTCTCCAATGCTTTGCCTTGAAATCGACAATGTTGCCTTTCACACCATGTACCCTAAGCCATTGCTAACCTTAACCCCAATATCATGCACAAACAACAATGCTTTCGTACATTGACAATGTACCCACTAGTCCTCCTCACTCTCCTCATCGGAGGCATCTTCCTCTTCCTCCGTGCTCTTTTTCTTATTATACAACTTATGATATTGGTCTTCTAGTGGAGGTGGTGCACTCGGTCGTGGAGAGGCGCCCCATGGTTCCCCCTGGCGTCGCCCCTGTGACGAACAGGAAGAGGGCCTGCGCGTGAGGAGGGGAGGCGGCTTACTTCCAGCTAGACCTGACTGTTGGCCCCCAAAACAAAGCGGCCCCGGGCTACACCGGGAGGGCTGATCGCCGCCATCGTGACGTGCTTGTCTCGCCAGGAGGGTGTGCCCCCGTGCTTGCGCACGTCCCCTCCTTTGGGCGGAACCCTAGAGGTCCACCGGACTTCCTGGCGTATCCCGTTCCCAAGGCATGCATGCACGCTCTTGGTACTAGGGTTCCGAGGCGCTTGGGTGTCGCACGCTCCGCCTCGAGTCCCAAAGCAGCGCAGGCCTTAGGATGCAGCCTTATCCCCGGTCTCCGGATCTCGTTTGGCCGGGTCACCTGCATGGCACGGGCTGCCTCAGTGCCCGGGCTGTGGGCACTGGGTTTCCTACTGTTGTGCGGCGTTTGTGTTTGGGTCCGGTTGGCGGTTGGGTGTGGGTTTTGTTAACCCCGCCAGTCCTGGCTTGGGTCTTGGGTGGGTGTGTTTGGGCACGGTTTGTGGTGTTGTCCCTCTAGTGTCGGCTGTTCGTGGTGTTCGTGGTTGGGCTTCGGTTTCGGCCTGCTTTTCGGACGTGTGTGGTTTCGTGGGCGCCCCGCTTGCCCCCCGCCGTTTCCGGTTCCGGCGTGCGGTCTGGGCCTGTGTGCTGGGCCCGGGTCTCGGCTGTGCCCAGCCCTTCTTGGCTGGGTTCTCCGGGTGTGTTTTTTGCGCTTTTGTTTTTTCTTTTTTTTTTCTGTCCCGGGCTTTGTGGTCCCTGTCCCTCCATCCCCTTTCTTTCGGGCTGGGCTGGTGGCTCTCTTTTTTTTTTTTTTTCGGTGTCCCTTATCCCGCCGGGCCGCTGTTCCTGGCTTGGTGTTGCCAGTTTTGGGTGGGTGGTCCCCCTGTGCCTCTTTGGGGGTCCTGTCTTCGGTGCCTTCTGGGCAGGGGGTTTGGCCGCCTCTGGTGGTGTTGGCGGGCGGTTTGGCGGCTGTGGGCTGTTTTCGTGCCTTTTCCCCCTCCCCCCTCCTTTTTTTTTGGGGGGGGGGGCTTGCCTGTTCCTCCCTCTGCCTTCCCTGGTCTCGCGCACGCACTGGCCTGCATTCAGTGTTGTCTTCCGGGCTGCTGTTTACAGTTGCGTTCTGTTTGGCCGCGTTCCGGCCCCATGGGTCGGGTGGGCTATGTACACAGTGGGCTCAGCGCCCCTTCTTGCCGGGTTAGGTCCTGGCTCTGCCGGCTGGGCGGCTGCGCCAGGCAGCTGCCTGTGGTTTTGGGTTGGGGGGCTGGGGCTGTTCGTGTCCTTTCCCCTCTGCGGTGCCGGCTGTAATGTTCTGGGTGGTCCGCCACCGTTGCCGTGTGTGGCCTGCGGTGCTGGTGTGTGGCGTGCTGGCGCGGCGCCTTCTAGGGTGTGCGGTGGCTGGCTTCGGTTAGTTCTTCAGGTTAGGGTCAGTTGTGTAGTGTTGTGCCGCTCTGTGCCGCGTCGCGTCGCGTCGTGCTGTGGCGCGTTGCACTGTGGCGCGCTGTGGTGCGGTGTGCCGTGGTCCCGCGTGGTGCCGTGGTGGGTCAGTGGAGGTAAGCCTGGCCTCTGTCGTGATGCGGAGTGCGGGCCAGAGTGTGGCTGGCTGGTGGCTGGGGGGTGCGGTTAGGTGTGGGTGTCTCGCTGGGTCCGTGCTGTGGGGGCTTGGGCGTGCCGCTCGGGCTGGTGGGTCAGGTGGGTGGATCTCGTGACGGTCTGTGGGGTTGCCCTCCCTGGGGGCCTGTGCCTTGGTCCCGTGTCCTCTGGGGGTTTGGGTCCCTAGTCCTGGGTGCCGCGGCCGTGCCTTCGTCCTCTTCCGGCGCCTGTGAGGTGGCCCTTGTGGTGGCCGGGGTCGTCGCCTGGCGGTGAGGGCGTGGTGGTGCGCCGTGCGGCGGCGTTCCCTGCGGCTTCCTCTGTGGGTGTGGCCCGTTGTCCCCGTGTAGGTGTGCCCTCCATTCTCTGTGTGGTTTCCGGTGGCCCGTGGGCGTGCGCTGGTGTGATCCGCATGGCGTCCGATGTTTGCTTCGGTGGTGTGTGTTGGGGTGTTTGGTGGGGTTGGGGCGGCGCTGGTCCCCCTGTCGTGGTGGGCCCTTCCTGGGTGTGGGTCGTGGTGTCTGCCGTGGTGCCCTTTTCCTCCCTGTCTTTGTCCCCGCTCCCGCCCCTTCCTGGTTCTTGGGTGGTTTCCTGCCCCCATGTGGTGTCACGTCCGGCGTCCTGTCCCTGCGAGTGCCTGCCCTCACTTGGGGTCCCTCCGTGCCCTCTTGCCTGAGTGCTCCTTGGTGCCCCTTGCCCTTCTCTTGCCCTTGTCCTGCCCCTCCCTGGTGTGGCTGTGGCGGGAGGGGCGGGGTGGGGAGGGGGCGCCGGCGGCCCAGGCCTGGGGCTGGGTGGCCTGGAGCCACTGGCGGAGGGCTCCGGGGGTGTAGGGGGGGCGGAGGCCCTGGACCGCATCGCGGAGGAGGGCCTCCCATGCCGCTTGCGGCATGATGGCCTCCGGGGCGGCCTTGTTGGGGTTTGCGGGGGTGCGGGTGCGCACCTCCTCGAAGGTATGCAACATGTGCACCCCTTCGTGCCTTCCCGCTCCTCCGGCCCACTTCACCCAGCGGCGGAGCTCCTGCAGAGCGGGGGGAGACCACCAGGCGAGGTGGGCGGGGGCCCGGGGCGCCCGGGGTCCTGGAGCGGCGGGGGGAGGACGTGGACCTGCGTTGGTGGCGGGGGTGGCGGTACGCTGGGGGAGCGGGAGCGGCGGTGGCGGGGGCCGGGGGTGGAGGACGGGTAAGGGCAGAGGGGGGAGCGGGAGGGGGAGGTGGACATGGGGCGGCGGTGGCGCGCTCGGTGGCGTCCGGGGGAGCGGGAGTGGTGGTGGCGGGGGCTGGGGGTGGTGGTTGGGTACGGGCGGCGGGGGGAACGGGGAGCCCGGCGGGTCGTGTGGGGGGAGGGGGAGGTGGACGTGGGGCGGCAGTGGCGTGCCTGGCTGCGTCGGGGGGAGCGGGAGTGGTGGTGGCGGGGGCTGGGGGTGGGGGCCTTGTACGGCCGGTGGGGGGAGGGGGAGGCGGACATGGGGCGGCGGTGGCGCTCGTGGTGGTGCCCAGAGGAGCGGGAGCGACAGGAGCGGGGTCCCGGGGGGTCGTGGTGGCACCTGGGGGAGCGGGAGCGGCGCGAGTGGGTGGTTGAGGTGCGGTTGGAGTGTGGGCGCCGTGGGCGAGTGTGCCCCGCGGGCGGGGGGCGGGAGCGCTGCCGTTTGCGGGACCGGGCCTCATAGCTCGAGTCGGGCCAGTCCGGAGGCGTCGGCGGCCCCTGGGGGGTCCTGCGCGGTGCCGCTTGGTACTGGGGGGGGGGGGTCCCCCGTCGTCCATGGATCCGCCACGTAGGGGTGTGGTGGCGGCAGCGGCTGGTGGTATGGGTCGAGTGGCTGTTCTTGGCGGGGTTGGGCCCGGGGGGCCCCTTCGGCGTGGACGTGGTGGCCGCGGGGGTACGGATACGGTTCCTGGTACGGGGGGGTCGGCTGGTACGGGGGGGGTGGCCCCTGGCGGTAGGTGGGGTATGCGGGTGGAGCGCTCGGTGGCTGCCATCCCATCCGCTGGTGCTGTTCGTGCACGGGGGGTTGTGGCCAGGTGGGGTAGGGCGGTGGGCAGTGGTAGTGGTGGGGGTGGTGTTGGTAGTGGTGGTGGTGGGGCCGCTGGTGGTGGTGGTGTGGGTAGTGGTGGGGTTGGTGTTGCGGGTATGGCCCATGGACCCCTTGTGGGTTTTCCGGTCCCCCTTGTGGGGGTGGGGGGTTGGGCATCGTGGGCAGTCCCCGGGGCTGCACTATGTGGTGGGCAGGGGGGGCGGGTTGGGGGCCGGGCTTGACGGTGACGGTGGTCGAGGGGTCCCACGTCCCTGGGTCGGTTCGGCCGGCGGTGGTGGTGGTTTGTGGGGGATGGATGACGGGGCGCTTGGTGACGGGGATGCGGACGAGGGCTTGGACGGGGTCGTGCTGGCTGGCCGCCTCTGCGGGGGTGGTGGGTGCCGGCGGGAGGGGGGCGCGGGTTGCGCTGGGTGGGGGGTCCTGGCTTGGGCGAGGGCCCGGGGGGGGGGGTGGTGTCGGGTGGGTTTGTGCTGTTGCGTTTGTGGTGTTGTGTGTGCTCGCGTGGGCGCCGGCTTGGGTTTGGGGTCGGGTTTGGGGTTGGGGTCGGGTTTGGGGTTGGGGTCCGGTTCCAGGTTGAGGAGTACCTCTGTTCGGAGGTGTGAGGGCGTTGATGTCGGGTCGGGGGTCGTCCCGGTGCGTTGCCGGGGTGCCCAAGTCGCCTGTGTGGGGGTTGGGGGGTCGGTGTGTGCGGCCCCGGCCTTGGCTTTTGCCGTGGCCTTGAGGATGAGGGCGGCGGGGAGGGGGGGGTCGGAGGATGAGGTGGAGGAGGTGGACGAGTCTGAGGATGAGGAGGAGCTGGTGGACGCAGGTTGGGCTGTGATGCGGGCGGGCTTGTGGGCGTCGGCTTCTGCTGCGGCCACGGCGGGGAGGATGGAGGGCATGTCCTCGGGCTGTAGGTTGGGGGCGAACGGCGGGGGGGGGCCCGTCGTGACCTGGCGGCCCGGCGGGCTGATCTGGTCGGCAGCGGCAGGGGAGGGAGGCACGGGGCTGTGGCCTTCTCCTTCTGGGCTTGGCTGGGCCCGGGTCCTGCAATGTGCGAGGTCGTGTGGGTTGGCGTCCGCGGAGGGGAACAGTTGGCGTGGGCTGCATTCAGGGGCCGGGAGGGGTGGGCCTGGGTCCTCTGGGGTGTGTGTGGGGGGTGTGAGCAGGCCACTGGGTGGGGTGGGCGTGCCACGGGGCGCGGGGCTCCCCTCGGCGGGTGTGTGTGGGTTGTCGAGTGTGGGGGGCGGTGAAGGGTGGCCGGCGGGTGGGTGTGTGGCGGGCGTGTGCTGGTGTTCGGGCGGGTGGGGGAGGCCCGTGTCGCGGGGCCCGGGGGTGCGCGCGATGGTGGGCGTGTGTGGGTGTCCGGTTGAGCAGCGAGAGGGGAGGGGCATGGGCGGGGATTGTGCGGTGGGGTGTGCTGTGTCGATGTATGTGTCCGCTTGCCGCGGCGCGCTTGCGTGGGCAGTTGTAGGCCGGGCGGTTTGGAGGAGAAGCTTGCCGTCTTCTGCTGCCGCGGCAAGGATTTCGCAGACGAGCTTGCGTATCTGGTGGACCTCTTGGTCAGTGGTGGGAAGGGGGTATGCTAGCTTTGGGCTAAGACCCGCGCGGTTGAGGACCCTGTGGATGGCGTGGTACCCGCAGGTGAGGGACTGCTGCAGTCTGGGGGGGGGGGTTTGGTCGTGTGTCCGGGCCTGCCTCGACTTGCGTGTGGGCGGTGGGGATGGCCCAAACCCAGGGCACGGTCCCCGTGGGTGGCCAGCGGCGCTGGATCCAGTGGTTTAGGCAGAGCATGGCCAATCCCAGGTGATAGCCCGCCTTCCCTGAGGTGATTTGTGCCAGGGCGCGGGCTGGGGGTTTGTCCCCTGGCTGGAGGACACCCCTGAGGACCCTGTGCTGGGTGATGGGGTCCCTCACTGCCCCTGGTGGGGCGGTCTTCGGGGCGAACATGGTGTCTGTCCCCTGGATGAGCCATTGCGGGCCGGGGGACGTAGCCGTAGCGGCTATCACGTAGTAGTGGCCGCCCTCGAGGACTGTAACCCAGACCTCCGGCGGGGGGTGGTCACTTTCTGTAGGTGGGGGGGGGAGGTCGTCGTCTGGGGTAGGGAGGCCGGCGGCGCGGAGGGCGGTGTCGCGGTTTGGTGCGGTGGCCTGTTCCCACTGCTCCGGGCGGTTCGGGTCCGCTGGGTGGTCCGTCTCCGCTGGGGCCCGTCGTAGGCGTACGGTCCCTTGACGCGTGACGTTGATGCCGGTGTTGTGCGTCAGGGCCTGGCCCCACTCGATGGGGGGGATCCAGACATGCTGGCCCTGGGTGTGTTTGCGGGCTCGCCAGAGTACGAGGTCTACGATGGTCTCGTGGAGGCCGCTGCCTGGGGTGGTCAGGTCCCGGAGGGCTTTGACGGTGAGCTTGGTCAAGTCCTCTTGTAGGCGGTACCAGTCCAGGGGGGTGGCCGGGGCCCTGTCTTGGAGGGTTGCTCGGAGGATGTCGTGGTCGCGGATGGTGGCCGCTGTGAGGGGGGGGTGCCCCGGGTCCGGGGGGGGGTGGGCTGGATGGGCTGCCGGGGTCTTGCGCGTCTATGTCGATGCATGGTTGGCCCTGGTTGGGCTCGGCCGGACTGGGCGGTGCCGGGTGGCTTCCTGGGTTTGAGACGGGTCTCCGGGCGCTGTGGTGGTGCCTTGGAGACCTTTGGATGGAGACGGGGGGCGCGTGCGGGGCACGGAGCGGGTTCGTGGACGTCTGGGTCATGCACGGCATGGTAATGGATGAGATGATGCATGTGTTCCCTGGCGGTGGGGTCGGTGAGTTGCTCCGCGTGTGTTAACAGGAGGTGTTTACGGTGTACCATTTGGGCCGCTGCTCTGCGGACTGCCTCTAGCTGGAGGTGTGCTGCTGCCTCCATGGGGCTTTCCGTGTGTTTGGTGAGGTGTCGGTGCAGGGCCTGTGTCACTGCCCCTCTCATGGTGGCTTCTTTGATCAGGGGGTCCCGGAAGAGGTGTTCGGTGGCCTGGTGTGCGTGGCTGTGGGTTGGCCATCCTTCGTGTTGTCGCAGGGTTTCCGCCGGGGACCAGCCCACTAGCGTGTCCCTGCCTGTATGGAGGGGGCATTTCTTGAAGTGTTCCCAGTCCTCCGGGGCGGTGTGGTCGCACGGGCAACGGGTGTGTTCGTCGGGGACGTGGATGTGCTTGCAGGCGAGCCATCTGGCGACCCTGGTGAGGAATGGCAGTTGCTCCCTGAGGAGCTGGATGCGTCGCTTTTGGAGGTGGGCTGGGACATTTGCTGGGCGCAGCGCTGAGTGGTAGAGGGGGACTTGCAGTCTGTCCTGGAGCTCCTGGATGTGCGCCCGGCTGTCTGCGTCGCCGAGCACGCGGGCGAGATGTTGGATGGGGTTGGGGTAGTGGTATGCTCTGTCGTGGGAGGAATAGGGGGTGTCCTCTGGTACCCAGTTCGGGGTCTGATGGGGCTCGGGTACAGGGGGCACGTGTTGGAGGTGTGTGTGGTTGCGGCCGAGTTCAGGGATCTGGAGGGCTGGTAGGTGTGTTGTGCGCTGGTGTACTGCCTGGTTGTCGACCTTACCATTTCCGTATTGGTGTCTGTGGGACTCTTGTTTCATGATGTGGAGTTGGACGTAGGGGGGAAGGCTGCGAAGGGCTTTCCAGAGCAGCAGTGCCTGGGTGCCGAGGCTCGTCGCGGTGGCTTTGTGAAGTGGTTGCCTTGCTATGCGGAGGAGCAGGTGTGTGTCGACAGTGGCGTCTACCACGAACCAGACCCGGACGATGTGCGGGGAGTGGGCGGGTAGGTGGGCCGCGATCTCGGTGATGGCGTAGGCCATGGCCCCTAGCTCCCCGTGGGAAGAGGCCCCATAGGTGGTATGGCCCGTGTGGTGGTCCATGTGGTAGTGTCCCCCGGTGTGGGTTAGCTGCAGGGTGGCCCCCCCGCTGATGGGCGTGAGGGCGGATTCGCCTGAGGCGTCGGTGAAGAAGAGCCGGTCCGTCGGTGATGGTTGTGGGAGGCTGCATGGGTTCATGGGCAGGTAGGCGTATATGGCAAGGCCCGTGGGGAGGTGGGCTACTGGGGTTGTGGGCTGCAGGATGGGGGTGGCGTACACCCCTTTTCCTTTGGAGATGATGTGTTTCGCTTGGGGGGACAGGGCTATGAGTCCCTGCTCCGGCTGTCCTTGTGTGAGGTAGGAGTAGATGTAGTGGAGGATGTAGGCTGTGTCGGGGTTTAGGTCGTGGCATGTGAGGGTTTGTGTTCGGTGCTCCGGTGTGTGGCAGGAGTGGTAGAGCGGATAGTAGGGGTGCTCGTGCTTGCTCGTTCTGCCTGGTTTGTACATGCTGTAACGGATGGCGACCCCTGCCGGGTCGGGGCGGGGGCATGTGGGTGTAGTGGTGAAGAGGCATTTGGGCGCGTGGTCGGGGTTGTGTAGAAATGTCCTAAATGCACGAAAGGGTGAAAATGTAGAAGTGTGTTGATCATGTAAATCCAGATAAAGAAGATGTGTGAGTTGTGGTAAGTGCTAAAGATGACAAAAACCAATGAATTGTATGTCTTAGGCGGCCGAAGCAGATACACTTTTGTACCGGGGTGTCTGCAAATTTCGACTAGGTAATTTGCCTCTAGTGCTTGGTATGAGACTTTTTTTGCCCAAATGAGATGAGCAATTTTTTTTTCTCGTTTTAATTAACGATTTTTTTTTTCGTTTCATCTGAAATGAGCGATTTTTGTTTCTCGTTTCATTTTTTTCGATATGTCCCGACATAGTTGATGTGACCAAAAAATAACGAGGCATTGTTGATGTTATCTCCAGGCGGCAATGAGTGCACTTCCTACGATGAATGGTACCCATTGAATAAACATTTTGGCCAAGACCTCCTTCAAAGAACCTTATCACGTACAACAAACCATTGTTGACACCATTTGTATCATGGTTTGCTTTAGTATTCATTATATGATATGTAGTCGGAAGCTTCCGCATTTCCAAAAGCCAATGCTACTCATTGGTGAAATGATTTTGCCACTATGGCATTCAACAAACCTTATCGTCAATAACAACCATTTTGCTCAATGCTTTGCTTTACTCTTTACGATGTTGTATCAAGCCGGGGCCTCGTGCATTTTTTAAAACCTATGTTACCCACCGATATTTTGTTTTTGCAAAACAAGTTCTTCAAGAAATGTTTTGAAATACACCATGCCACACTATGTGAAACAAACCACGGTTTCAATGCTATGTCATTGCTAATCCCAACCCTAATATCATGCAAAAAACAATGTTTTCACACATTGACCATGTGCCCATTTGTCTTTGTTACTCTCGTGGCCTTGTGACCGTTTGAAACCCTATGCTTGCCATTGAAATTGTGTTTTCTCAATTATGTCTTTGAACAAATATTTTCAAATTCAACAAACCGTTTCTCCAATGCTTTGCCTTGGAATCGACAATGTTGCCTTTCACACCATGTACCCTAAGCCATTGCTAACCTTAACCCTAATATCATGCACAAAAAACAATGCTTTCGTACATTGACAATGTACCCACTAGTCCTCCTCACTCTCCTCATCGGAGGCATCTTCCTCTTCCTCCGTGCTCTTTCTCTTATTATACAACTTATAATATTGGTCCTCTAGTGGACCAAAATCGGAAAAATATTGCATGTTGCTTCTTACAAAAATGAGAAGCTCAACATGCTCCGGGGTTCGGCTTGCGCGTCTTTTTGCGACGAGGTGAGAACATCCACTAAATGTCCTTTCCGACGATGCGGACGTTGCCGGCGGCGCACACCATTGCCCGGCCATTACATAGAGCGTGGGAAACCGCCTTTGATGGTCGCGCCAAAAAGAAATGGGATCAAAGATACCATGCGCGAGAGTTTGATAACTACTCAAATCGGTAGTTCGGATATATGTCAAGTATGCATCTTTCTCATTTTGCACTTGATGGTCCGGTACACCATGGACCATGTTACCAAAGTTATTGAAAGCTCGATCAATGACACCTTTCATTTTCTTCAACGGAGGCTCCTCATCCACTTCCAACTCCAAGGCCTCCACCTTCTCCTCCTTCTCCCTTGCTTTGACTAATATTTCACCAACTTCCATATTTTTGCGGAATACTTCGGCGGCATAACCCACATTTTCTTCTCCGATTAGATCTGCCCAATGCAAGGCCATCGATGGGTCCAATTGTAGGGCGAGGAGGGTACTGTCAGGCGGAAGATGGCCGAATCTGTCTTCCAGCTGAGTTTTGAGCAGCTGGATGCATTGGGCGATTCCTTCTGGCACCTGCGCATCGGGGCATACACAGTGGTGACAGCGCATTTGAGGTTTCATTTGGGCCTTCTGAGCACGATTATGACTGCGGGTGTGTTTTCGTCTTACAAATTTGTGTTCTGCAGCGCAGTAGCTTTCAAATGAGCCCCATAATGTCGAATTTCTGACTGGCGTGGGTCAAGGGCTGTTAAGGGATCGGCACGCTTTCTGTTCACCACCACTTCAAACAGTTCAGTAAAGTGCAGCAACAATAATACCAATGACAGTGGGACGCGCTCTTGAGCACCATCACGGTGAACATGGACAAATCCAGAAGAGACGTCGCGTCTCAGCTGAGTAATCAAGACATGCGCAACGTTGCTTGTCAGACACGATTCGCCCTCCAAAATATCTGTGGCTTCAGCGAACGGCTGCAAAACACCAATCAGAAACTTCAGAGCACGAATTTCGGATGCAGTAGGGAGTAGCTGTTGATATTCTTCCTCCATGGAGTGTTTGAATATGCGCTAACACGCTCTTCGCCATCATAAATGTCGCATTCCATCGCGTTGGCACGTCCTGCCCCAATGAATGTGTGTAGGAGATCGAACATCAGACAAGAGCGCAAGCCCTTTGTGCCTACTTAACGCGCTGCCGGCATGTTGCAGTGAGCAAATGGAGGAGCAAATGACCGATCGTTCAACGAGAGAAGGAGAAAACAAGAGTGAGTACACGAACAATCAATGCAAGAGAGAGCGAAAACCAGTGCGTCTGAACCATGCGATGAAGGTGTGAATGCACAACCCTGCCAAACTCGAAATCTGACAACAGCGCAAGCGCTTTCTTCCTAGTCAACGCGCTGCATGTCGCAGTGAGCGAATGGAGGAGCGAAAGACCAATCGATCAATGGGAGAAGGAGAAAACAAGAGTGAGTACACGAACAAGCAATGCAAGAGAGAGCGAAAACCAGTGCGTCTGAACCATGCGATGAAGGTGTGTATACACAACCCTGCCAAACTCGAATTTCAACAAGCGCGCAAGCGCTTTCTTCGTAGTCAACGCGCTGCATGTCGCAGTGAGCCAATGAAGGAGCGAAAGACCGATGGTCGTTCGACGGGAGAAGGAGAAAACAGGAGCGAAAACATGAACAAGCAATGCAAGACAGAGCGAAAACCAGTGCGTTTGAACCATGCGATGAAGGTGTGAATGCACAGCCCTGCCAAACTCGAAATCCAACAAGAGCGCAAGCGCTTTCTTCCTAGTCAACGCGCTGCATGTCGCAGTGAGCGAATGGAGGAGCGAAAGACCGATCGATCAATGGGAGAAGGAGAAAACAGGAGGGAGTACACGAGCCAGCAATGCAAGAGAGAGCGAAAACCACTGCGTCCGAACCACGCGAGCTCAAGCAATGCAAAGAAGGCGATTGAACGATTGAACACTCGAGTAACAGACCTGCTTCAGTGAGAAATTGGAGGTGCCATGCTTGTGTGCTGCCTGCGTCAGTTTGCGGTGCACTTTGGTGGAGTTGTTAACATATGCAACGAGTTTCTTACATTTTGCAATCACTGCCACCACAGTGTTGATAGGATCGTCGTCTGCTGGATATCCTGCATTTCCAATGCCATACTGTACGCACCGTTGTAGGGTATTGGCGTAACAACCTCTGAAGTTGAGGTCCATCAACCCAACTGCCTTTTTCATATTTGTGGCATTGCCGGGCGTAATCACACTAATGTCGTCAGTGCTCAAGTCCTTTCTGCGTAGCACAGCCCCAGGCCAGCTGGCTATTGCTACTCCTGTGTGGCTGTTCTCAGGAAACACGTTCACATCCAAAAGTACATGGACAAAGTGCAGATCTCCAGTGAAGAAGGACGCGTTTACATCTCCATAGGCATTATGCTGAACTGTGGAGGTCCACAAATCAGTTTGTAACGCGATAGCAGGTTGTCCCCATTTCTTTTTTGCTTCAAACAGCATTTGCTGTAACTTCTTCTCCATCATTGCTTTGGCGATTGATAGAATCCTTCTGACCGTCCGTGGACAGGCTGGTGTATAACCAGCACAGAGACCACCCAAAAAGGCACGCAGTGTGGCGCTCTCCACTGTAGGTGCAATTGTTTTAAGAGCAGACACTAGCCACTTGGTAAGACGATAGTGATGAACGAGGCTTCTGGCAAAGGGCATGTTATACTGCAAGGAACCCTGTGCATCCTGTACCACCTTTTGGTGAGGTGAGTACACTGCGAGCTGCACCCAAAGCCTGTAATGTTTGCGCTTCATGTGTGAAAACAGTGCACTAGTTGATGTAGCATGGTTGGTGACTTTCTGCCCACACACGCGACAGCTGAAGAGGCCTGGATTCAACTTCAGAAAGTGATCGTACACTCTTGATCTCTGCTTTGCAGGTCTGAGGCAAGGCAAACACTGCGCTGGTGTCCCAGGAGTTGCTGGTGTACTTGAAGAAGATGCCTTGTCCTGCGATCCCTGTGATTTCTGAGAAAGGTGACCATCACGACGGGCTTGTTCAGCAGCAGCAATAAGCTTACAATATTCTCAGCATACCCTTTGAACTGTGTCTCACTGATTGCATATGTCCGCAGTTCCCCAGTGTTCTCCTTGACCTGCATCTGAAAAGCGTCTGGTGGATGCTTGCCTTTAGGCCATTGGTAGTTTGGGTCCCAGGAAAGAATCTCTCCTTCCCATTTTTTTTTGCGATCAACACCACTGAGTCCAGACCAGAAACTGCCAGGAACTTGGAATGTAACCCCAATATTGTCCACTTTGTCCACCAGCAGGATGTGTTGCTGCATTTCTGTCAGTGAAAATTGCAGAATCATGAAGGATCTTACATTGAAACGTTGCAAGAAACAATTCAAGCGTGTACGGATTTGTTTTTTTTTGCAATGTGAAGTGCTGTTGTGGCAGACAGAAAAATGTCGCTTTTTGTAAAACAAACGTCGCTTTTTGTGCTGGCAGCGCTGTGCTGGCAGTGCACATGCTGCAGCTCTGTTGAGCATGCTGCCACTGAGATTTGTAGGGAGATTTTTCCAAAGAAAGTACGGAGAATTTGCCGTGGAATAGTTCATTTATGTATTGTTTTGGCTGTTCTGCAATGGTTAGCGTAGTTTTGCCGCAAAAAAAAATGTCGCTTTTGTTACAATATCATTCAGCAGGCAATAAAAACAACTATCCAAAAGTCTCTAGGAAATACATAAATGCAAATACCCAAACATCATAATGTCAAAAACAAGGAGTGCTGGTGGTGGCTGTTCTGCAATGGCTAGCGTAGTTTTGCCGGAAAAAAAAATGTCGCTTTTGTTACAATATCATTCAGCAGGCAATAACAACAACCATCCAAAAGACTCTAGGAAATACAAGAATGCAAATGCCCAAACACCACAATGTCAAAAACAAGGAGTGCTGGTGGTGGCTGTTCTGCAATGGTTAGCGTAGTTCTGCTGCAACAAAAAATGTCGCTTTTGTCACAATATCATTCAGCAGGCAATAACGACAACCATCCAAAAGCCTCTAGGAAATACAAGAATGCAAATACCCAAACACCACAATGTCGAAAACAAGGATTGCTTGAGGGAGCGAATCGTTGAGCCTGAAGCATCGCAGTGTCATTGATTTGGATGCCAGTTTCTCATTTTCTCGAAAAACAGGGTGTTTTTCATGAAATGAGCGATTTTTTGTTCTCGTTTCATATGAAATGAGCGATTATTTTGTCTCGTTTCACTTTTTTCGAGAATATTTTTTCACATACCAAGCACTATTTGCCTCATGTACATACGTTTTGCCGACAGAAATTTTAAGCGGTCAGCTCTTTGTTCCAATTACCCACAAAAATGCATATTTTCGGCCCAAAAAAGCATATGCTGGATTTGGCAAATTACCTATATTTTTCTGGTAGAGGCCCAAAATCTGCGGTATTCTTATATACATGCCCTACTTTTTTACTTTCGTACCTCACAACGTTTTGTCATGATTGTTTTTTTAGCCTTTTCATGGTCACTGACTGATGAATGTAGTTGAATGATGCCATTTTCAATTTGTATTGCGAGGCCTCGCAATCCAAATTGAAAATGTAGGTATATCCCTTGAATTACCCTCATTCTGAATTGGAATGCCAGGCCTCGCATTCCAAACTGGGTAATTTGGCTATTTTACCCCCTTTTTCAGAATGTATATTTAGAAATACACCTATTTACATTGGTTGCTCCACTGTGTACACACTGAACAGCAACCACGTATTGTTGAAATGGGTCCTCTTACACATTCCAACTGAGTGTATTGCGAGGCCTCGCAATCCAGAATGTGCGTAAATAGCTTCATTTTCCAACAAAAATGATTTTTGGATTGCGAGGCCTCCCAATCACTAATGAGGAAGTGTGAAAAAGCACCCCTTTTGTACAGCCTTGTTGAAAAACTGACTTTTTTGAGACTCGGTCCCGCTTCGAAAAATTGTTGACAAAAAAAGTGCGTGTTTGGTAGAATTTACCGACCGTATTTTTATGTTCATTTTCCAACGACCCCGGTACAAAAGTGTACCTCCTTCGGCGGCCTAAGTATGTGAATGTAGGGGATGGGTTTACGGGTAGGGCTGGGTTGGTCCCCTGGGGTTGTTCTGAAAACGAAGTAGGTAAGTAGTCAAAAAGTTGGAAAGGTCGGTTCTTTCCTGGATGCACCGCTTAGCTCGAAAGCAAGGCAACGGACATCCTACCCGCCTGCAGGGTGGCCACTGCCACATATGCGAAATTGGAGGGTCGCCACTGCCCCATAAAGGCGATGTGAATAAATGGTCGGTTGTCTTAGACAAGTTGAAGTAGCAAATGTCCGAAATTGCTATCGTGGTCAAAGTATCTTCTGTACCTTACCGGAAGACCAATCAATGGCGATGCCCTTGCCCAACAGATGGTTGTACAAACCCATCCGTGCGGGGGCCTGTCTTCCGACATGAAGAGTGCATTCCGCTCAACTGAATTCCGGGATTCAGGCTATCTTGATGGAGCTTAACTTCGTCATCAATCTCTACCGCAAGAGATGGGGTCTATCCAACTACATGGAAAGTAGCTATCTACCCGCGCGAGGGTAGAATCCCATACACTGTAGGCATTCACCACCTTTCGATAATCCTTTTCAATGAGCCTACCGTAGTGCATCGCTTGGTCTCTGTGGCTACCGGCGTAGGACTCTTCACTAACGCACTGCGGAATGCATAAGCAACTCACTGGCTAAGTGACCAAGCTTAAACCTGTTCACTTGTGTTACACAACAACGATGTGGCGGTGTGAGACCAATGCCGGCTCATGTAAGCGGACACTGACTATCTACACGACAGAAGTGACCTACATGTTGGCTCGTAGACAAAATTTCGATGGAAGTGGTACTACAGCAATTCCTCAGAGTGTGATATCCCAACAAATAAATGGAATAATCAAATGACTCATGGTAGGTGCTTGTGTGTGTCTGTGTGTGCTGCATGTGTAGTGTGATGAGGGAGGGAATGTGTGAAAAATTCAATCGGGTCCGTCATGCATCTGATAGCCTTGTTGGAGGGGAGAATTTGATAGAGAATGTGATGTTGTAGACCATGGACACTCAATTGAGCACTCTCAAACCCGGTAATTGAGGCTTTACCAGGCGATCTAGCGAAAGTTAACAAAGCGGAACTTACCTGCAGTGGTTCGGAAGCAAATTTGAGGATAAACCAGCTCTTTAGACCAAATGACCTAGGTCGATGATCGCGAAGGTTGAAAAAAGAGATTCATTCCTCACAACTTGCAATTAATCAACGAAGGTTGACTGGATACGAATTGATTGTTGGTCGCTACGATCCAAAACTCGGATTCCATTGAGCAAAGGGGGTCATAGAACTACGAAGGGCCGATCAATTACGGACCATATTGCATGTTGAGCGTTATTGGCAAACCCTTGCAATAAGCAAGTAATGTAATAAGCAGGAAATGTAAGATTTGCAAAGTGAAATGCAATGAATGACTGGCCTCACCGAACGAAATGAATGAAATGCAATCCGAATAGAGAATAGAATACGTCACTAGTCAAACGCTTTCCTTGACGGCCATGCAGTGAAGGATGAGATGCATGGTAGAGTGAAATGAGGACAAATCACTTCCTAGCTCAAAATGCAATTGTGCTCAAATAAAACAATGGATGATGTAAAGCACACAGGTTGCCAAAAAATACCAAAAATGAGGCTCATAAGGCAACCGTAGGCCGTACAAGCTCAGCTCATCCCAATGCGACACAGGGCAACCGTGGGCCGTGTGCCTACGTGGGCAGCCAATGCAACACAGGGCAACTGTGGACCGTGTGTATGCGTAGGCCGGCAGAGGGTTGCTTAGGGCAGCCGTAGGCCGTAACGGGTGCCGAGCACTCACTTCAGGTCAAAGGTAAAGAGATACAAATCAGTTGAAGGGTATCGCACACTAACGTTCTGGCCTGCACCTACTGGAATGGTTACCTCTATTACAGTACCAGCGCCTTGCGGCACTTCTCCTCACCACCCTGCCCTACAAGGGGAGGACCAGAGACATTAAGTTGAGTTAACACTCAACTGTTAGCATTAGGTCTATGATACCATAAAAGTCAAGGCGTCTCCTTCACTAGCTAGTTAGCTAGCCAGCTAGCTAGAGTACGTAAGTAAGAGTAAGTACGTGTTGCAAGCTTCTTCCGCGGCCATATACCATCACCAACCTCTCTCATTGAAATATGATCACAAGGACCCAAAGAGAGGTCACTGCAAATGGTTTGGTCGGCTGCGGTCTTTTAATGTTTCACTTGGGTGCTCCTGCATTGAATCTTCTTTCCGTTTCCGCTCACACCAGTCAGTCGCCTCCGTACTCCCTGGTGCCCAACCAGGCAGACGCCTTCTTTGCCCCCATAGCAAAGGAACCGGACGAAACCGGAACCACTCAGCCTCGGGAGTCAAAGGGAAATGCTTAGACGGTGAATGTGGCGGATGCAAACGGTCTGTTAATGGTTGTGGCCAAGTTTGTTTTGTGGCCGAAAAAAGACAACAAAAATGTTTCACTATTCATTGTGTGTCTAAGTAATTCTAAGGTATCTACGAAGTCTTAGGCGGCTCCAGTTGCATGGTCAAAACGCGCCCAAAACTGCCTCTCCGCGGCACTGCGGAAAAATAGTTCTTTTGGGGGGACCCAAAAACACAAGAACCGAAAATCCCGTAAAAAGCAATTAACTGGTCCATTTTCCTTTATTTTCAAGAAAACCGACTTCCTGGGAAAATGATTTATTTCTCCAAACATGAAGTACCTTTTTGGGAAAACCATGACTTTTTGTTTCCTCTACCAGGTATGCTTTCCAATAAAAACACCCATGAGCTTTCAATCTTTTTGAAAACCAGTTTTCGAAAACCATGTTGCACGCAGCACCACAAGAAGCATTTTTTGGCACCCCTTCTTTGCGCGAGGCCTCGCGCAAACACCAACACCACAGCGCAATAAAGTGCATCACAGGGGAAAATGTGCCGCACAAGGTGACAGCATGAAGGTCGTCGAAGAGGAATGCATAGCTCGAGCCCTCGCGCATAATATATCGGAACAAACGAAGAAATTACTTTTTCTTCGGAACAACTTGCATCTTAGAACCCAGTACCTTAGCAACGGACATCTTACCCTTAGGCGGTGGCTTTGCGGGCTCGCTTCTTGGTTGGGACTGACGGGCTGGCTGCTTGAAGGGAGCTCGGGCCTCGGTTTTCTCGCACCTTGGCTTCGCTGCCGCTTTCTTCGCTGCCTTGCCCTGGGAGACCTGCGGCTCCTCCTCCTCTTCTTCCTCGCTCTCCTCCTCTTCATCCCCATCGCTCTCGTCGGATTCTGCACTGGTAACCGACTTCGCTGCCTGAGGCTTGGAAGCAGTCTTCTTCTTCTTGGGGGCTGGTTCCCCACGAGTAGACTTCCGCTTTGCAGGGGCCTATGCTTCTGCAGCTTGACCTTTCTCAACAGTCTGTTCCTCCTTCAGAGACAACGCTCCAGAACCCAACTTCTCATCGCGACCGCAAAGGGGAATACCACGGTTTGCCCAGTTGGCCTGCTGGTCCCAATCACCAGATGCGGCCAGTTTCGACCCCTGTGCCAAGACGTGGTTCAACTGCGTCTGCACTGTGTTGACCCAACCAGACAGATTGTCGGTGGTGACACAAAGAAGGTACATGCGAGAATCCGGCTCCATGGACGCAATCTTGCACACCAGGTCTGGCTGATGATCAATGAACACGGACGCAGGCTTGAAGCTCTTGTCCTGCTTCAGGTAATGGAGGTGAGTGTCGAAATACCACATAACTGTCGTTATCGGAAGGGGACCGCCAAATTCAACAGCATCCAGCTCCTCTACTTGAGTAGGTCCAAACGTCAGATAATTCGGAATCTGCAATGAAGGAAAAGTTATTGCGCGGGGCCTCGCGCAAAGAGCGGACGTAATGACGGAATTATACCTTTCTCGTCCAGCTATCCGGTGACGAAATCAGCAACCAGCAAACGTCGAACGTTGTAGGATCCCCTGCAGGCTTCGGTTTGACTGGCCAACTGAAGATGGGAACACGCAACATGTTAGCCATGCGCGGCGCGTTGAAATCATCGTTGAGACGCCTCTCTGTTTCCGTTTCCAGCACGTCGAACATGTTGTCAGCAACAGTTTGAGAGCCGCAGATAACGGTATCGGCACGCGCCATCTCTTCATACAGCCAGGCTGGGCACATCATCTCAGGAGCAAGATGTTCAAATATGTCGCCGTTGATGACAATCAGTTTCTTGTCAATCTCAATAAACCGCCTCGGGGGATCGTGGGTCAACGCTGCAATTCGGGTTGCCTTAACTGTGATAGTTTGACTTGACAGTGTACGATCCTGCTGTTCCACTGTCTTGAAGTCACCAGTAACGCCAGCAGGTGGGGGGACCACACGGCTCCTGGTAGGCTCTTGACGCAGGAGTTTTTGGACGGTGAGGATTTTCAGGGAGGCGGGTTTGCCTTTCTCTGCCACCTGCCACAGCGGTGCGCGAATCATGGATTTCCATGCCGGCCATGGACCACGACCTTTGCCTTCAGACTCACGCCAATAGCCCCATGTACCAAGAGTCACCTTCAGGGCAGGCCTTCCAAGTGCAGCAACCTCTTTGCGGGTGCGCATGTCCTTGCCCAACCAACACAAATGGAGAGGGTGCAGCGCACCAATGCAGAAACGGAACCCACGTCTCGTCGATGGTACACACCTTTCTCAGGTCGAACGTACTGGCCGTTGTGCGGGTGGTCCAGATGCATTGAGCCCCACTGGTCAAGGATGATGTCGTCAAACGAATTCTGCAAGGATTTAAGGGTTGTTTTTTCTTCCTGCATCACTTCTGCCACTTTTTTGTAGAACTCCGGCAGGAGGATCCCGTCCAGTTTCTTCAGCGCGTTCTTCGTGACTTTCCCCCCTTTGTCGTGGAACTTCTGCAGACCTTTCACAGCTTCCGGACCAGCATAGTAGGCAAACGTCATGAAATCTTTCCACAATTTATAGGTAGGGTAGGTAGGTAGGTATCTTCGGGAGCTCGGGATGCCTCCTTTGACATTGCAGGAAGAAGGTCTTACCAAGGGGACGTCCTGTCCCTTCCACTGCCCTATGTCAGGTGCCTCTTGAGCCGCTCCCGCATGTGCTTGGGAAGGCATTGTCGCGGCCACCCAGTCCATGTGTCCCAGGTGGGAGGGTGTCCCCACATGTGTCCATGGGTAGGGCCACATGCCCCCTCCTTTGGGCGGCAGCTCTGGGGGGCTGCCCAGCCGTGTGGAGTATCTCTCACCACAAGGGGTATTGCTCCCGCTTGTCTACGGTACGACCGCCTCACCCTTGTGGCTTGAGTTGCGGGGCCACTCTGCTTGGCAGGTGACCCCCTCCTGGACTGTTTACCGGCTCGCCTGTCACCGGTTGCTTCCATGGCTCCGGGTGACGTTTGCCATGGTCCCCGATGCAGCCTGGCCGGGCTCGGACCAGTGGCCTTGGAGTACCGCTCCTGCCACTGGCCCGGTGGGTCGGCTGGGTCGCCCCAGTGCGTCCGACCCGTGAGGTATTGGTTCTTTCCTGTCCCTCGGCCGCCCTACGTGTGTGCAGTGTCCTGGGCCGCTGGGCTCCTGTTCACCGGTGTGCCCGCGCGGTTTGCTGTGGTGCGTCTGCGGTGTCCTGGGCCAGCTGGCTCCTGTTCACCGGTGTGCTCGCTCGGTGTGTTGTGTTGCATGTGCGGTGTCCTGGGCCACTGGGCTCCTGTTCACCGGTGTGCGTGCTGTGTGCGGTGCGCGTGTGCCATGGGTGGTTGTGTCCCTCTTCCTCCCCCCCTACTTTTCGTTTTTTTTTTACTTGTTTTTTTTTTGGGGGGGGGAAAAAAAAAAAGAAAAAACAAAGAAGAGAAAAACAGGGGCGCGCGTACACTGCAGGCACAGGCACGGGCAGCTGGTGCGGCGGTGCAATAGCGTTGCGTCCTCTGGCGTGTGTCGTCGGTGCTGTGGCGGCGATCGCGCCCCAGGGGTGCGGCTCGCGTGTCCTGATGTACACGGGTATGGGTCAGGGTGGGTTTGGTTAGGTGTCTCTTTGCTTCTGGTGCTGGCTGGTTAGGCGGCTGTGTGGGCTGTGGCTGTGGGCTGTGTCTACGTATTTCCCTCAGCGGGCCTGGTTTGGAGTCAAGGGTTGACGGTTTCGGGGTGTGGCTCGGGTTTGATTTGTGTTGGGGCTTCGGCTCGGTTAGGCTTGGGTCAGGGTGGGTTTGGTGAGGTGTCTCTTTGCTTCTGGAGCTGGCTGGTTAGGCGGCTGTGTGGGCTGTGGGTGTGGGCTGTGGTTTCGGTGTTCCCTCGGCGGGCTTGGTTAGGAGTCAAGGGTTAGCGGTTTTGGGGTGTGGCTCCGGTTTGATTTGTGCTTGGGTTCTGGCTCAGTTAGGCGGTTGCGCGGGGCCGGGCGTGTGGGTAGCGGCGTCCACGGGGTCGTGCGCCCGAGGCGAGTGCGGCGTGGTGCGTGCGGGCCGGCCGGTGGCCGGTGGCCTCACTGGGAGTCCCACACGGAGGGGTCGACGGGCGTGCCGGGGGCATACGCAGCGTGCAGGTTGGGCAGCAGCGGGCGCACGTGCAGGGCGTTGGTGTGCCCGATGAGGACCTCTCTGAGGACCGAGGGGTTGGCGGCAAGCAGTATGCGATGCCTGGGAGGGGCGGCGGCGAGGAGCGGGAGGATGTCCGCGGCCCGCGACGTGGGGGCGAACACGACGTGGGCCGGGTGCGGCCCCGGGAGCGGTGCCGGGGGGAGCGGGACCACAGGACGGCGGTCTACTGTGAGGCGCCAAGTGGCGCGGTGGTGGAGGAGCCGGACTAGGGCGATGCTGTGGCGCAGTGTGTGGGGCTGGTCGCTGGGCGGCGTGGGGACGTGCGGCGGGAGGGGGGGGGGGCGGGGCGGTGGCGTGGAAGGGGGCACGGCGGAGGAGTTACGCCAGCGACGTGTGCGTCGTGCTGAGGGTGGAGAGGAGCCCACGGTAGCGGGCCTGGGTTCGGCGTCTCTGGGCGTAGTGGTGCTCGTTGTCGTGTGTGTTGGCTTCCTTCGGCGTCCGGTTCGTTTGGTGACTTCTGGGCGGGGCCTGGCGTGGCGCCCCGTGGTGGTGGTTTGCTGGTTAACGGGGTTAGATGGCGGCGCCGCTGGCCGGGGGGTCAGGCGCGTCGTGTTGTGTGGCGCGCAGGGCCCCTGGGGTGCTGTGGGTGTCGCCGGTGTCGGTGCGCCGACGCTTGTGGGGTGGTGAGGGGGTGTGTGCGTGCGGGGCTGGGCTTTGGGTGATGTCCCACAGGCGGATGCCGTCTCGCTGCGTTTCCTGGAGGGTCTCCCGCAGGCGCCTGAGGATATACGGGTGGTCCTGGGGCGCGGGGAGGTTGCGGGGGTGGACTCCCAGGGGGTGGAGCGCATCGGCCAGCATGGCTTCCCATGCGGCCTGCGGCATCCACCCCCCCGCCGGCCGGAGGCGGCAGTTCTCCACCGACCCCTTGCGGGGCCGATGGACCAGGCCCTCGAGGGAGGGCTCTCCCCGGGCCCACTTCCGCAGCTCCCAGAGCTGCGTGTGGTTCCAGCGCTGCCACCACTGTTCCTGGGCGGGCCTGCGGTCTTGGGCGGAGGAGTGGGCGTGGGTGGGTGTGACGTGGTCGTGGGTACCGGCGGCGGTGGCGGGCCTGGGGGATTCCTCGTAGTCCTGTTCCGTGGGGGTGCACGGGGAGTGGCGGTGCACGCGGATGTGGACCCGCGGGTGTGCGCATACGGTCTCCGCCTCGGGGTTGGGCGGGGATTCGCGGCGGCGGCGGTAGTGGGGCATGCGTTGCATGTGGGCTGTCATCGAGGGCCGGTAGGGGGGCAGGGACGCCGCCCGTGGACCCTGGCGTTGTTCTGGCTTGGTCGGGAGCGGTCCGTGGAACTGGGGTGCGGCCTTTGAGAGGTGGCGGGACGAGGTGCGTCGCGCTTCGGCCGCGGCGCGCTCCGCCATGAAGGTTGTGGCGGTGGCGTCGGTGACGGTGGGGGGGCGCCGCGTTGGGCGCTGCTGCCTTCGGGCCTGGGACGGCTGGGGCCGGATGTGGTAGAGGACGTCCTCGGGGGGCCGGGCTCGCGCTGCCGTCGTGGCGCCGGGTTTGGGCTTGGGTTTGGGCTTGGCTGCGGGTCGACCCTTGGGTTTGGGTGGCCGTTTGGCGGCGGTCTTGGGCGTCGGCTGGGTCGTGGGTGTGGGCTTCGTCGGGGCGTGGGCCTTGGCGGCGGCGGGGCTGCTCGCGGTGGGGGCGGGTTTGGAGGCCCGTTTGGGAGGTGTCCCCCGCGTCCTGGGGGGTGGAGTGCTGGATGAGGACGTGGTGGTGGTGGTGAATGAAGTGGTCGTGGTGGTGGAGGTTGTGGAGTCGGAGGCGGAGGAGAGGGCTGTGGGAGACGGCGGAGGGTCCTGGGCCTCGGGGGCGGGCGTATGATGCTGGGTCCTGTAAGTAGCGAGAACGAGGGTGCAGGTTCGGGCATCGGGCGTGTGCGCGCGTTTTCCCTGGTGATCCGTGCGTGCTGGTGCTGGCGTGGCGGCGTTGTCTCGGCTGCGCGGGCACGTGGGTTACCCGGGGGTTGGCCATATCTGCTCCAGGACGTGCGGGTGTGTTTGCTGGCCACTCTGAAACAAGGGAACAAAAGTATGTACAGAAACACATCAGGATATGTACACAAGGGGTTAAGACTGGACTGGGGTAAGGGCATCACAGGACAATAGGTACTCAGTCCCAACTCATATCCCAATCCCAGGTCCGACCCTCTCAGTGGCTGGCAGGGGCGGGGGCTCAGACACAACCCTGTTGGTGTAGCGCAGGACGTCGCGCGATCGCAGCAGAAGAAAAATAAAAGTACGAGAAAAAGACGCACCGCCAGCAGAAATAAAGCGAAAAATCGTCTTTTCCGACCTCAGAAACCCCCCCAACAATTTTACGCCGCTGTTTGGCGAGGTCGCAAAATATAGGACACTCACCGAAAAAGACGGACAATAGAGTCGCGACGGCGACGAAACTGAGCGTTGCTTGCCCCAAACCACCTAGCAAAGTGCGTGCCCTAGGCGCTAGGGACTTGTGCGCGCCCCAAAACAACCCACACATAGACAACAACAACGCCACCGGCCGCCGACAAGCAAGTATGTTATGTGCCGCGCACCGCGAAAAACCAACGAAACAAACACAACGCGGAAAGAGGTAGACAAGGAGAAGAAATAGGTAACGAACCGCACCACCGTGGAGATATACCACAAGTACACGACCAAGCAATGCAAGCCCGCTCATGTAGGAAATACGCGCGAAGGGGATCACAACAAAAAGAGCAAGAGGCCGCACATGTACCCAAGTATGTTGAATGTCGTGCATGAAAAATACACACAAGCAACAACAACGCCACCGGCCGCCGGAAAGCAAGTATGTTATGTGCAAATATGTTGTGTGCGTAACGCCGTAACAAGCGCAAAACAAGTAACGTGATAAGCAACGCCAAAGTGCGCCGCCACGAAAAGCGCGACGAAAGCCGCACCGGCAAGGAAAACCAACAAGAGGTGGCACCGAAAGAACGCCTATGCTCACCCCCACTCGCATAGGGAAAGAAAGGTATGCCCGCACGCGCATGCCCGGAACGCCGCAAGGCCATCACCGCCGCGGACGAGCAGCATGGTATGAAGGGACAAACAGGGAGGAACAAAAAGACCACCGAGGTAAAGCACAACACAACAAAAAAAAAAAAAAAAAAAAAAAAAAAAAAAAAAAAAAAAGAAAAAAACCCCGCATACACACGTGACTAGTGGGGTCCAAGTATGTTGCCACGCTACGCTACGTAACCGAGACGTGCCCACCGCCCACCCGCACGCCCGCTTATGTAGGAGGCGAAAGGGAGCGAAAGGGAACAAAAGGTATGCCGCCGCATGCAAACGAATAGTAGACAAGCCACACACCGCCACCAAGAACGCAAGTATATTACCATGTCGTGCCACGTCGCCAACCGCGGAGTTGCGGGGGTTAGAACACACAAATAGCCAGGGAGGGGGACAAGAAGAGCAAACACACAAATAGCATAGCGCCGGCAAGTGCCGGGTCCCAACGAACACACGTGCACGCACCCATGTTCTATCCTCGCAGGTCCCGAAGAGAAGCGTATGCTCGTGTCTGTGTCGTCCGGGCGTTAAAGTAGGGTTGTCTTAGACGCTTAGGCAAGTATTGCGTCGTGCCGTCGTCACACATAAGCGAACGCCCGACAAGGCGGGAGGACAAGGACACGTTAAGGTAGTGGGGAAAGAGGCAGGTATGTTGCACGTCACGCCGCGCGCGCGGAACGGGCGACGAGAAAAGGTAGCGACCAAAGGGGGGTGGAAACAAGCCGGGAGCAAATGGGGCGATAAACCTACACGCAAGCCGGTCGCACACGAATGTCGCATGACGTACCAGCCAGCTCGAGGTGCCGTGTCGCGACAAAACCGCCGCCGCCGCACGCTTGCTTACGCACCCTTCTCTCCCTACGCAGGTTCAAAAGAGGAAGCCCGGGCCGACAAGAAAAAAGACAGAGACACGCAACAAAGCGGAGGCAGGGAAAAAGTGCATGCCAGGGAGAGGGGTAGAGGAAAGGGTAAAGGGCAACGAAGCCGCGAAAGGAGCAAGGGGAAGCCAGCGAACGAGCAAGGGGCGCACATAGAGGAGGGGACACGGCGGGCACACGGCGAGCACAACACCGCACCGAGACACCGGAGAGGGGAGCACCGGAGGACCAAGGAAAGAGCAGCACCACGCACCACGACACGCACGGCACAGGCACCACACACACCGCACACACCCAACGAACCCCGGCAACCCACCCGGCAGTGGGCGGGCAGACGGGAGAGGGACAGCGCCTGACCCCAAGCGCCCCTCACCATGGTGGAAGGCACCCCCCCCGGGGACGCCCTTCCGCCACCCCCACAGCGAGCAACGCCGGCCCGCAAGGGCGCACGCTGTGGGGCCGGTGCCGGGCCCCCACGCCCACACCGACCGCACCCGGGACACGCGGGTCGCGGAACCCTGGCTGCACGCTCCGGAGGACGGGCAGCCGGGGGAGGGACAGCGCCTGGCACCAGGCGCCCCTCACAACGGTGGAGGACAGCCCCCCCCGGGGACGCCCTTCCGCCACCCCCACAGCGAGCAACGCCGGCCCGCAAGGGCGCACGCTGTGGGGCCGGTGCTGGGTCCACACGCCCGCATCGACCGCACCCGGGACACACGGGTCGCGGAACCCTGGCTGCACGCTCCGGAAGACGAGCGGCCGGGGGAGGGACAGCGCCTGGCACCAAGCGCCCCTCACAACGGTGGAAGGCAGCCCCCCCCGGGGACGCCCTTCCGCCACCCCCACAGCGAGCAACGCCGGCCCGCAAGGGCGCACGCTGTGGGGCCGGTGCTGGGTCCACACGCCCGCATCGACCGCACCCGGGACACACGGGTCGCGGAACCCTGGCTGCACGCTCCGGAGGACGAGCGGCCGGGGGAGGGGCAGCGCCTGACACCAGGCGCCCCTCACAACGGTGGAAGGCACCCCCCCCGGGGACGCCCTTCCGCCACCCCCACAGCGAACAACGCCGGCCCGCAAGGGCGCACGCTGTGGGGCCGGTGCTGGGTCCACACGCCCGCATCGACCGCACCCGGGACACACGGGTCGCAGAACCCTGGCTGCGCGCTCCGGAGGACGAGCAGCCGGGGGAGGGACAGCGCCTGACACCAGGCGCCCCTCACAACGGTGGAAGGCAGCCCCCCCCGGGGACACCCTTCCGCCACCCCCACAGCGAGCAACGCCGGCCCGCAAGCGCGCACGCTGTGGGGCCGGTGCTGGGTCCACACGCCCGCATCGACCGCACCCGGGACACACGGGTCGCGGAACCCTGGCTGCACGCTCCGGAGGACGAGCGGCCGGGGGAGGGGCAGCGCCTGACACCAGGCGCCCCTCACAACGGTGGAAGGCACCCCCCTCGGGGACGCCCTTCCGCCACCCCCACAGCGAGCAACGCCGGCCCGCAAGGGCGCACGCTGTGGGGCTGGTGCTGGGTCCACATGCCCGCATCGACCGCAACCGGGACACACGGGTCGCGGAACCCTGGCTGCGCGCTCCGGAGGACGAGCAGCCGGGGGAGGGACAGCGCCTGACACCAGGCGCCCCTCACAACAGTGGAAGGCACCCCCCCCGGGGACGCCCTTCTGCCGCCCCCACAGCGAGCAACGCCGGCCCGCAAGGGCGCACGCTGTGGGGCCGGTGCTGGGTCCACACGCCCGCATCGACCGCACCCGGGACACACGGGTCGCGGAACCCTGGCTGCACGCTCCGGAGGACGGGCAGCCGGGGGAGTGACAGCGCCTGACACCAGGCGCCCCTCACGACGGTGGAAGGCACCCCCCCCGGGGATGCCCTTCCGCCACCCCCATAGCGAGCAACGCCAGCCCGCAAGGGCGCACGCTGTGGGGCCGGTGCTGGGTCCACACGCCCGCATCGACCGCACCCGGGACACGCGGGTCGCGGAACCCTAGCTGCACGCTCCGGAGGACGAGCGGCCGGGGGAGGGACAGCGCCTGACACCAGGCGCCCCTCACAACGGCGGAAGGCAGCCCCCCCGGGGACGCCCTTCCGCCGCCCCCACAGCGAGCAACGCCGGCCCGCAAGGGCGCACGCTGTGGGGCCGGTGCTGGGTCCACACGCCCACATCAACCGCGCCCGGGACACGCGGGTCGCGGAGCCCTGGCTGCACGCTCCAGAGGACGAGCGGCCGGGGGAGGGACAGCGCCTGACACCAGGCGCCCCTCACAACGGTGGAAGGCACCCCCCCCGGGGACGCCCTTCCGCCACCCCCACAGCGAGCAACGCCAGCCCACAAGGGCGCACGCTGTGGGGCCGGTGCTGGGTCCACACGCCCGCACCGACCGCACCCGGGACACACGGGTCGCGGAACCCTGGCTGCACGCTCCGGAGGACGAGCGGCCGGGGAAGGGACAGCGCCTGACACCAGGCGCCCCTCACAACGGTGGAAGGCACCCCCCCCGGGGACGCCATTCCGCCACCCCCACAGCGAGCAACGCCGGCCGACAAGGGCACACGCTGCGGGGCCGGTGCTGGGTCCACACGCCCGCATCGACCGCACCCGGGACACACGGGTCGCAGAACCCCGGCTGCGCGCTCCAAAGGACGAGCGGCCGGGGGAGGGACAGCGCCTGACGCCAGGCGCCCCTCACAACGGTGGAAGGCACCCCCCCCGGGGGCGCCCCTCCACCACCCCCACAGCGAGCAACGCCGGCCCGCAAGGGCGCACGCTGTGGGGCCGGTGCTGGGTCCACACGCCCGCACCGACCGCGCCCGGGACACGCGGGTCGCGGAACCCTGGCTGCACGCTCCGGAGGACGAGCGGCCGGGGGAGGGACAGCGCCTCACACCAGGCGCCCCTCACAACGGTGGAAGGCACCCCCCCCGGGGACGCCCTTCCGCCACCCCCACAGCGAGCAACACCGGCCCGCAAGGGCGCACGCTGTGGGGCCGGTGCTGGGTCCACACGCCCGCATCGACCGCCCCCGGGACACGCGGGTCGCGGAACCCTGGCTGCACGCTCCGGAAGACGAGTGGCCGGGGGAAGGACAGCGCCTGACACCAGGCGCCCCTCACGACGGTGGAAGGCACCCCCCCCGGGGACGCCCTTCCACCACCCCCAGGGCGAACAACGCCGGCCCGCAAGGGCGCACGCCGTGGGGCCGGTACTGGGTCCACACGCCCACATCGACCGCGCCCGGGACACGCGGGTCGCGGAACCCTGGCTGCGCGCTCCGGAGGACGAGCGGCCAGGGAAGGGACAGCGCCTGACACCAGGCGCCCCTCACAACGGTCGAAAGCACCCCCCCCGGGGACGCCATTCCGCCAGCCCCACAGCGAGCAGCGTCGGCCCGCGAGGGCGCACGCTGTGGGACCGGTGCTGGGTCCACACGCCCGCATCGACCGCGCCCGGGACACACGGGTCGCGGAACCCTGGCTGCACGCTACGGAGGGCGAGCGCGGCCGGGGGAGGGACAGCGCCTGACACCAGGCGCCCCTAACAACGGTGGAAGGCACCCCCCCGGGGACGCCCTCCCGCCACCCCCACAGCGAGCAACGCCGGCCCGCAAGGGCACACGCTGTGGGGCCGGTGCTGCGTCCACATGCCCGCATCGACCGCACCCGGGACACGCGGGTCGCGGAACCCTGGCTGCACGCTCCGGAGGACGAGCGGCCGGGGAAGGGACGGTGCCTGACACCAGGCGCCCCTCGCAACGGTGGAAGGCACCCCCCCCGGGGACGCCCTCCCGCCACCCCCACAGCGAGCAACGCCGGCCCGCAAGGGCACACGCTGTGGGGCCGGTGCAGGGTCCACTGCCCGCACCGACCGCGCCCGGGACACGCGGGTCGCGGAACCCTGGCTGCACGCTCCGGAGGACGAGCGGCCGGGGAAGGGACAGCGCCTAACACCGGACGCCCCTCGCAACACTGGAAGGCGCCCCCCCGGGGATGCCCATCCACCGCCCCCACACCGAGCAACGCACCAACGCACCAACGCACCAGCCACGGGACATCCGCACCCCGCCCCCTGCTCTTAGACACAGCGACATAGCAATGGCGGAACCCGCGGCACCACGCAAGACACGCCCCCGATCTCCGACGCTGGACGAAGCACACGAGGTCATCAGGGCGCTGGGACTCAGAGACGGCGAGGGAGACCCCCCACAAGAGGACGCGGGCGCAGACTCCGACCTGGAGGCATTGCCGGAGCCCCCCGCGGGGGGCGCGCCCGCGGAGCCTGCGCCGCCGGCGGGCAGCGTATCCGCGATCTGCCCCGCGTGGAAACGGGGCCATTGCACCGGCGAAGGCTGGTGCCCCAGACAGCACCCCCAGCCCGATGCCGAGGACGGAGCGTTGCCCGAGGTGAAACCCGCGGCCGCACGCGCCGCCCTACGCTACGGGGTGACGCAGGGCTGGATCCTGGATGAGACCGCGCGCGGCAGCGTGAACATCCAGGAGGCCGTCGACCGCGTCACCCACGCGGGACAGGCGGCGGTGGCCCTGCACACCCGGGGCCGCCACGGTGGACCCGCAGAGGGGATCATTGTGGATCCCTCGGGAATGGTACTGGTCCTGGCGGCGGACATGGCCCGAGGGGTGCTCCACGTGTCCCGCGTGCGGCGGGCGTGCCCACAGTGGACCATCCAGGTGTACACCCCCCCGCGGGCGTGGCCCTTTTCCACATGGGCGGTGCTCGCCGTCATGTGGCACCTGGCACCAGAGGACGCCCCCACAGGGACCGCGGAGGACATCGCCCGGGACCTCCACACCTGGCCGGCCGACCAGGAATACCCCTGGCGCAGGCCCCGGGGCGGCCTCCCGGTGGCACCAGCGGCGGAGGGGCTCAGCCTCGCGGCAACCCTCCAACGGCACCCCGACAAGTATGCACGCCACTTCCTGCAGACGGGCACGGTCCCGGCCGCCCCGCCAGACTCCGAGTGGCGATGGGACGCAGGGGTGGCGCAACCACTGCCGGGCCCCTGGACCCTCCCGTTGTGGTACTTACCAATGGGCACCTTGGCCCACGCCACCCAGGCCGTCAAGGGGGCTTTCCCGCAGCCGCCCCTCCCCGGCGTGGCCCTGCTCCGCAGCCTGCAGGCGGGGGCCGCCTGGGTACGGTGGAGGGAAGGGAAGGGGCGCTCGAGCCCCTATTTCCCCATGGTCCAAGGCCAGGCGCTGATTCATGCCGAGGGCATGGGGACCGTGGAATGGGGGGCGATCGTGCCCGGCACGGCGTGCAGGTGGATAACGGCGGCCGCCCCACAGCCCATGCGGTCGTCGCCGGCGTGCCACCGCCTCCTACGGATGGTCCCCTCATTGGCCCCCCAGCACGCCTTTACAAGGGACGTGTGGAAAGCCGTACTGAGCCACACCAGGGAGTGGCTGACGAACCCGGGTACGCGGTACCCGCCGGGACCGGTGCTCGAACAGCTCACGGCCCCCACACCCGGGGTCCTCCACGCCCTACACAGGGCGTCGGCCCTCACGAAGCAGCTCAACGACGAAGTGCTGGACCTGGCGCTGGAGCCGCTGCGGGTGCTCTACCCGCAGGCACACATCCCACCCGCGGGCACGTCCAACCGCCTAGGCCGCCTGGGGTTGCAGCGCCGCGTCGAGGCCGCGCACCCAGGAGGCGTGGTGGAACAGTGGCTAACGCTCCGCAATCCGTCCGCCGCGGAGGGCCACTGGTACCTGCACCAGCTCCTCTTCCAGCCACGGGCAGCCCCGGAACACCGCCGGCAGGACCCGTACCACACGCACCCGGAGCGCCGGGGCGCGCAAAACTACCCGCAGCCAATCCCGCCCGCCCTCCCGCCGGGGCAGGGCCCGGAGGCGCTACAGCGGGGCCCCCCGCTCGACACCGCCACCACGGTACAGCAGTGGGGAGGCGACGATGCGAGCGGTGCCGAACCGGACTGCACGAACTGCGGAGCGGTGGCCTGGATGGCAGCCTGCAGGCACCTCACCCGAGATACCACGGGACTCCGGCAGTACAGACCCACGGACCGCACGGCGCTGGCGTCCGCGGTCGCGGCCGTCACCATGGGTCCAGTGGCGGCGTGGCCGGCGCAGCTGCTGCCCCACGTCCCTTGCCGCGACACGCGGCCCCGACGGCCGGCCGCGACACACGAGCCGACGGCGCCACTCACGGCGGGGCAACTATACGTCGTCGCGGCGGCTTTGCTAGCGGACGGCGGGTAGAGCTTCGTCCACCACCACGGCCCGGCGCAAATTGCGGGATGCATACAAGGGCCCCAGCGCGATGCACCAGACCCGTGGCATGCCACACTCCGCGGGCGCACCCGCGTCTGGGGTGCGGGCGATGGCGCACCCCCGCCCGGGCCTAAGCAGGGGGAGGCGCTGGTACTGCAGACGGCAGGATACCAAGCCATCGTACACGGCCACGCCGGAGGGTACCGGTCGCACGTCCTGGCCGGAGGCCGATGGACGGTCTGGCACAGCACCGCCAGGCAAGGGGCATTCCCGCCCCTGTCCCACGCCGACTGGCGACAGGGGCCCACCCAGGCCTACTACATGTCGGCGGACCCCTGGCCGCTGGCGGTCCTGCTGCACACGGTCAGCGCCCCCAACAAGAGGCAGGAACCGGGGTGGGTCAACCCCCCCGCACTGGTGTGGAGCCCCGACCAGGAGGAGCATCTACGGGCCGCGTGGCAGGGAGACGCCATCAGGGCCACGGACGTCCCGGACCTCCACGCGGGGCCCATCACGCACGCCCGCCCAGCGGCTACCCTGGCGGTGGCCCAACGGGGGCAGCAGAACCCACAGTGGGTGGTCTGCATGTTCAGCCCGGCGGACGCGCACGTCGTCGTCTGCGACCCTGAACGCCTGCCGGGGCCCGAAGCCGTGATCCGCGTGGCAGACTGCACACGCATGATCATCAAGGCGCTGCGGGAGGGCGAACACCACGCCCTCCTGCTCCAGGTCAGGCTGAAGGACAACGCCCGGGCGGCGAGGCCGGGAGTGTGGCCGGCAGCGGCGCACCCCGCCGACCTGGAGCTCCAGCTGGCAGTCCCGACCACGGTGTACCACTGGCTACAGGCCTTCCACGACCTGCGGTGGAGGAGCAAACCCGACCGCCAAATCGGCTCCACGCACTGGCAAACGTGGCTGCAAGCAGACGTGCAGCGCGATGCCATCCGAGGCCTCGGGCCCGCGCCCGCGACGCGAGCCCTCGATGCGGCGGCCCCGGGCCGCACGCCGGCACCACACACGGTGCCGCTGGCCAACCTGCCCTTCGAACCAGCGGCGGAGGGCGCCATTCGGAAGTCGGTGCAGCTCCCCCCGGCACGAGGGGCCACGGAGCCGACGAAATGCCCCCTGTGTGCGGACAAGTACTACACCAGCGGGGCGATGCTGGAACACCTGGCGTGGCATGCGGTGCACGCTGCGGCCCCGGCGGACGACAAGGAGGCGGCCGCCAACATCCTGCAGGGGAGAGCACGGAGGTCCCCGTGGCACGCCCCGTACACCCGGCGCCCCCCGCCCCAGGCAGCCGACCACGCAGATGGAGGCGAGGAGGCACCCGGAGCGGCCCCGGGGGCCGGCGGTGCGGCCCCACCAGGGCCCATGTCCATCCCCGCGGGGCTGGCCCCCCTGGCCCCCCTGACTCCCCCGGTCCCCCGGGCCCCCTTGTGGGCCCCGCTGGGAACGGGCTCAGCGGACGCGGCGCACCCAGATGCCCTGGCGGCACCAGCGAACCCGGCGGCGATGCCGACGCGGGATAGCTGACTCCAGGAGGACACGACGGGCGACGCCCTGTGGCTCCTCTCGTGGAACCTGCGCAACGGCCTCGTGCCGCCGGACCGGTCCCTCCGGGACACACTCCGGCGGCGCAGGGGGCCGGCGGCCTGCACCGACAAGGAGCACCTCACCACCGGCATGCTGCCCCAGGAGGGGGGCTTTGCCATCATGCTCCAGGAAACGGGGATCGCCACCAGGGCGCAGGAGATGCACGTGGCCGCGGCGCTCCGGGACAAGGGGTACACCGCCTACTTCAGCAGCCGGCTGGCGGAGACGGGGGCCACCTCCACCTCGAGAGGGGGGGGCCTCCTCACCGCGGTCAGCAGCAAGTACGTGGCGGAGCACGAGGTGCTCAGCTTCACGGAAATTGTCCCCGGGAAAGCCGCGGCCCTGGAGATCCGCACGGACGGGGGAGGCCTCACCCTCATCAACGTCCACGGGCCGCAAGCAGGTTGCTCCCCGTGGGCGGGACGGGCAGCGTTCTGGGCCGACATACAAATGTATGCCACGGCACGCAGCCTCGGCGGGAGACACCCGGTGATCATCGCCGGTGACACCAACATCTACATGGATGTCCCCGCCAACCCGGCCACGGAGCATTTCCGAGCGGGCTGGGAAGCCTGCGGCTTTCGAAGAGCCGCGGCGGGCGGAGAGGAGGACATGACCCCCACGCTCCACCCGTCCCAGCACAGGGTGGACACTTTCCTGGTCAACGAGCCCCTCCTGCCGTGGTCCCTGCGGGAGAGCGTCTGGGCTCGCGGCATGGCACACCCCCAGGTGGTCGGCTCGGACCACCTCCCGGTCCGCCTGGCCCTGCCGGGCCTCCTCAGCGCAGCGGGGCACGCGGCGATGCCCACCCCCTACAGCCACACGGAAGGCCGCCTCCTCCCGTACGACGCCGAGGCCGCGCCCGTCCAACACTGCCTGTGGGCGGCGGTCACCGCCGCGCAGGATGAACCCTCACTGGCGCCCTGGCTGGGTCCCGCAGAGCAGCACGACTACGGGTCCATGCCCGCGGCTGCGGTGGACAAGGTGTTCGAACACCTCCACGCGACGCATGACGCCCTGGCGCGCGTGGTGGGACGCCGGCAGCCGTCTCCGGCGGGAACGGACCCGGCGGAGGGGGACCCCCCGGAGAGCGGAAAGCAGCTCCAGGCAGCGGTCCTCCGCTATGACACCCTGGCAGCGCGCGCCCCGGCAGCGTACCAGGCGGACGCGGCCAGGCATGGCATCCGGTCCGAGGCGGCGCTCCGGCTCACGGAGGAACTGCAGAGTGTGTCGCCCGGGTTCCGCCCGACCACGCAGGGCCAGCTGCAGGAGGAGCTGGAGAGGCAAGCAGCCGCCCTCGAGGAGGACATTCGCCAGCTCCGCACCCTCCTAGCGGCAGACCGCAAGCGCGCCATCAAGGAATTCTGGCGCCGCCACGCCCCCGACATCGCCCAGCGATGGAAAGCCGTGCGGGGAGCCATAGAGGTAGAGGCCCCAGGCCCGTCAGGCCTCTGGAACGTGCGGGTTCCCAACACCCAAACGCTCCTCACGGAGGCCCACGACGTGATGTTCGCAGTTCGCGCCTTCTGGCGAGAACTGTATGACAAACGCCCGGTGGACCTCCCGGGTTTCCAGGCGGTCCTCGGCCGCCACGTCCCCCGGGTCCCTGAGGGAGCCTGGACACAGGTCCAGCAGTACTCCATGCAGGACCTGAAGTCCGCCCTGGACAAGGCCGATGGCAAGGCCCCAGGCCCCAACCACGTGGAGGCCCGCTTCATCAAGGCCCTCCCGGCACCCGTCCAGTGGCTCCTGGTCCACTCATACCGGGCCATCCTCCGCGGCGCCCCGCCACCGATGCACTGGAGGGACGCGCACATCTGGCTCAGCCCCAAGGTACCGGGCTCTGCCAGACTGGACGACTACAGGCCCATAGCCCTGGGCCAGCTGGACATGAAGCTGCTCACGGGCCCCCTCACCCAGCGCATCACGGAGGTGCTCACACGGCACGGGGTGGTCAGCGACTGGCAGCAGGGGGCCCTCCCTGGCTCCAACACAGGCCCCCCACTGTTCATGGCGCAGCGGCAGCTCCAGCGGGGAAGGCCCAACTACGTCTTCTCCTTCGACGCCCGCAAGGCCTTCGACACCGCCCCACACGGCGCCCTCCACCTCATCCTGCGCCACCTCTCCGTGCCGCCGGACATCATTGACCTCCTGCTCTTCCTCCACACGTGCGCCAGGCTGCGCATCGTCACAGCACACGGGCTAACGCAGCCCGTCTACATGCTGCGCGGCGTCCGGCAGGGCAACCCCGAGAGCCCCCTGCTGTACGCGCTCCTCCTGGAGCCTCTACTCAGGGCACAGGGGCACCGCCATCGCCCGCCGGGAGAAGCCGAGCACGGCCTCATCCAGGCCTATATCGACGACTTGCTGGTGGTGGCCCACACGCTGCAGCACTTCGTCGAGGGCGTGGAGGCGGTGGCCGCGTACCTGGGGATGATGGGCATGGAGCTCAACCCCCGCAAGTGCGCCATGGCCACCACGGAGGGGGTCCCGGGCCTGCAGCTACGCCTCTGCCCCCACCTGGAAAACCCGTGGTACTGGGTACCAGCGGCGGACTCCGTCCCCTACCTGGGACTCCAGCTGCAGCCGGACGGGGAGTTCTCCCTGCAGCGCAAGCACCGGCTACGCCTGGCGGCAGTGCACCACTGGTGCCTTAACACCCTCGCGCCACCGAAAGTGGTGCAGGACGTCATCCTGGCGATCCTCGGAGGGGTGACGCAGTACGTCGCCCCTTTCATCGCCGACGACTCCGACACTGCACGCCACCTGGACCACATCACGGTCCAGGTCGCGAAGGACAGGGCACGATACGCCTTCGACGCCTCGCGGGACAGCCTGCAGGATGACCGGACCCTGGGGCTTACACGGGTGCCCACGCGGTGCCAGCAGGCAGCGGTGGCCCTCGTGGGCACACTCGTCCACCACCGCGCAACCTCCGTGCGCGCGGAGGTCACCAAGATGTTCTGGGAGATAGCCGGCGCGCACGGAATATGCCCTGAGGTGCACCACCCCGTCCCGGAGTTCGCAACTCTGGCGGGAGGCGACTGGGTCCAGCGCATACCCCGGGCCCTGGCCGCCCTGGGAGTGGGGATGTACAACCCCATCGAGTGCCCCAGGGCGGCTCATGTCCAACTACAGTCCCCGCCGGGCAAAATCGTCACGCTGCGCACCGCCAAGCTGCGACACCGCGACACGTGCCGCCTGACGGTGCCACACGCAACGCCGTGGCATGGGCACCACGGGCCACGCCACCCCTTCCCCGACAACGACGATCCGTGGCCGACGGCGGTGCGGGAGTGCCTCGACCAATGCGCCGATGAACACCTCCATTATTGCCGCCATGAGCAAGGGCCCACCAACCACCCCGGGTGGCGCGATGCCCTGGCCCACCTCTTCCACACCACCGGCACGCGGGACCCCCGCCTGAGACTCGTCCACCCCACGAGGGCTAAGCAGGACGCCCACACCGGCCCACGGGTGACCCCAGACGGCCTGCACCTCCACGTCGGGGGCTACCGCCGCCGGAACGGCCTGTCCCCCCCCACGCGGGGGGCGGCGTACCACCCGCCGGCGGCCCTCATGTACATCCTCCGCGACGTACTCGCGGAAAGCGAGCACCAAGAGCCCAACGCGGACGTGGCGTGGCCAGAGCCCTTACGCCCCCGGCCCCACGCGCCGATGCCGTTGTGGCTGGTGACCACAGACGACCAATGCACCCAAGCGGCGGGACAAGCGCAGCTCCGGGCCGAGTGGGTGATAGTGCAAGTGGGGGCAGGCCAGCCCGAACCCCGTGGACTCCCCCGTGGCACCGCCCTACTGGTGGCTACGGGGGTGCCGCACGACCCACACATGGCGGTGCACGCGCTGGAGGACCGTCCGGAGGACACAGGACACTTGGTGGTACACCAGCGCGGGGGCCCGGCGTGGCTCAAGGAACATGTGACGGCGCTACGGTCCTGGGCAAGCACGGTCGCCGGAGCGGAGGTCCGGCTGCACGACCACCCGGCGATCAGCCCAGGCGACACCAGGGCGCTGAGCATGGACCAACTGACCCACAGCCACCCCGACGTCCGGTGGCACTCCACCGACCTCAACGCGGGGTGGCTCAGCCCCACCGGATACTACTGGATCCCGGAGGCCTGGGGACACACCTCCTCTGACGCATCCGGGGGTGGACCCTGCAAACACGCCACCAGCGTCGCTCTCGCCGCCGACCTCACCCGCACGTGGGCGGTGGCCATCTCGGGCACGGTGCCTGACGGAGAGGGGGTGGCCGCCTCCCTCCCCCTACACTACGGTGCACACAGACCATGGGTCCACACGGTGGACGCCGAGGTCATCCTCCACCTCCTGCGGCACGCAGATCGCGAGCGAACCACGGGGGTCCCCGCGGGCGCAGCGAAGGTGGTCAACCAGATGCCCCTGAGGTGGCTCCGGGACGGCCTGTGCGCGCGGGGGCAACACGCCGGGCACCCGTTCTGGTACGTCCGAGCCACCTCGCACCACAGTGACGCCCTACTGCACAAGGCGGACTGGGCGGCGTCCCAGGACACCGTCTTGCAGAACACGCCCCCGGACCCTGGCCACGCCCAACTCATCGTCGCCGGCCGTGACGGCCATCTCGATCTACGGCCCCCCACGATGCGGGTGCTCGGCGAGGTCGCAAAGCGGGCGCAGACGGACCATGCGCTGACGCACCGGGGACACACACCTCTGGGCGCGGCCCACGCCACGGCCTACGTCCACGCCCGGGACCTCACCGCGGCGGCCACCAACCGCCGGGCGCTGCGGGCCCGAGACGGCCACACGCCGGTGCAGCGCAGGCTCCGCGTCCGGAAGGAGCGGCTCTCCGGCGTCGCCATCGTCCCGCAGCCGTGCCTTTTCTGCGGCGGCCCAGAAGAGACCCCGGTGCACATGCACGTGGGCTGCACCCACTCGCGGCTCCTCTGGCCCCACTACCGCCAGGCGGTGCACGAGGCGGCCCGCCACCTCCCACCTGGGGACAAGGCCCTGTGGGTGGCCTCGTGGCGCTCCGCAGGCGCCACGTGGACGGAGGTGTTCTGCTCCGGACTGGTGCCCGAGGACGCGGAGGCGCAGCTCCGCGCCATAACCCGATACGACCCGCCGGGAGGGACCTCGGTGGACGACTTCCTCCACCACATGCTCCGGCTAGGGGACTGCGCGTGGGAGCTTCGCAACCACCGGCTGGAGCAACTCCTCCACGACCCCCTAAGCGCGGCGGCCCGGGCGCACCGGTGGCTCACTGCGGCGGAGGGCGACCACCCTCCCCCTCCCCCGCGCCCTGACAAGGACTTCGTAGCCTCCCTCCGTGTTGTGAATGGCACTCTGGAGTGCCCACTCCAAGAGGGCCCCCACCCGTATCAGGACCTGCCGGGGGGGTTCTCGAAGCACCTACAAGACGCCCTTTTCCCACTGTGGATCATCGGGCGCGGCTCCATGACCGCATGGGAGGCGCGCATCGTGGGAGAGGAGTGGGCGCGGGAGTGGGACCGGTGGTGCGCCGCCACGCGCGCCCCGGAGACCCCTGCGCAACGATACGCCGCCATCCCGCTCCGGGGGTGGGGGCCGGACACCCGGCCGAGACCCACCATGGTCCGAGGGGCGGGACCTGACCACCCGTGGGACGCGGCGACAGGGGAATGGCTGCAGGCGGCCCCGGGGCCGCAAACGGGATGGACTGGGGACGTATCCTCACTCGTCAGGACGCCCGTCCCGCCCCGCATCGTCCTTCACACCGCCAACGTGCTCCGGGCCACGGAGATACGCACGTGGGGACACGCTGCGGCCACCGTCCGGTGGCAACCCCCAGAGGACGGGGCCACCCAACTCACTGTGGCGCACTTCAAAGCGGGGGGACCGGTATACGACGACGCCCTGTCCCGGCTGGGCGACACCCAGGGGCCCTTACTCCTCATGCTCCCCACCGGTATCGCAGCCGCGCTGCGCCAGGAACTGGACGGCTGCGAAGGGCTGCGAGTGGGGTGGGAAGCGGTCGCGGACGGCACCCTACTGGCCCTCCTCCACAGGGACACCGCGAACGGGTGCCAATGGGACGCGCTGACGCCCCACCTCACCGGGCGCCACGTGTACATGGCGAGCCCCCCCCAGGGGCACCCCCACCCGTCGTGGGACGACCTCATCGCCGCCTTCCACGACCACGGGATCCTCCCCGGCGACACGTGGCAGGAGGTCCAGCGGAAGACGCTTGGCAAGGACTACCGGCGCCGCGTCTGCGCCCGCTTGCTGGAGATCCGGGACCCCCTCCGACAGAGGTGGGACGACCTCTGGCTCCGCCATCTCGACCCTTGGTCGCCGCCCTCCCACCTCCCGCACACCTGCCGACTCTGCGGAGAGTGTGACACGGTGTCCTCCGCAGCAGCGACAGGCGCCAACAGGTGCGAGCGGTGCACCCAGGTAGCCGCGTGCCCCTGGCCCGAACCTCCCGCAGGTCCGCGCAGGCGCACAGAGGAGGAGGCCTTGCGCCGGCGCATCGAGGGGGCACACACCCCCTCACACGAACAGGCGGACCCCGCGGGCGCTGCCCTTCTATGGATCCACGTGCACCTGCGGGACCCCACATCCATTGCGCACCTGTCGCACGTGTTCGCCCCCTAACCCCCACCCGCCGCCCCCCTTTGCAGAGCCCGCAGCACCATGCCACGCCGACGGGGGGATGAGCCGGGGCACGCCAGGGCCCGCCGCAGAGCGCAGGAGGCGGCCGTCCGGGGCCTGGTGGCGGACGCGGTGGCGGAGGCAAAAGGAGCGCACGCTGCCGCACGGTGCGACCTGGAGGGCAGTGCGAGGGCCTTCCTCAGCGAGACCGCCCTCCCGGCCGTCCGCGCCCTGAACGGAGCGGGAGCCCCTACGTTGCTCCCGGCAATGCACCGGATCGTGAACGCCGTCCGGCCGGGGCTCATCAGCCCGGAAGCGGCCCTCTACGGGCACTGGATGGAGTGGCGCGAGTCCAATCGGTCGGGCCGGCCCCTGTCCATGGGGGACGCCCTCCGGCTGACGGGAGCGGGGTCTGCCATGTCCCTCCGCAGTAGCGCCCCAGCCCTGCTGCACGCCCTCAGTACGCGCTACCCCGGGGACGCGGCCCCGTACCTGAACCAGGCGCGGGCCACGTACCCGGGGGGAGTGTCCGAGCTGGATGCGGCGCTCCACCTTCTGCACCCGCCGGACGAGGACCTGGAGGTGGGCGAAATCACGGTATTCGTGGAAGGCGCGGACGAGGCGCCCACCCGCCCCCGGCCGACCAACCCGGTGTATGACGGCACCTGGCCTACCCCCCCGTACGCCGTCGTCTACGAGGCGTTCCCCAGGGAGCCCACTTGGTGCCCCGCCCTCCCACCGGCGACGCACGCGCCCCGCGGCTGGGCTAACCCAGACCTGTCCCCCCCCCTCTCCAGGACCAGGGGTGCCCACCACAGGGGGCAGGTCCTCTGGCAAGAGTGCCCTGGCACCCCCCTCCTCCTCCTCGTCGTCGCGTCCCGCGGGGGCTCGGGGCGGATCCTGGGGATCACCCCGACCCACCTCTATGGGGCCACACCTGTACCCCGCCCCCCCCTCCCGGCGCCCGCGGCGCGGGACGGAGTACACACCTTCCTGCGCACACAGGAGGTCACCGCCGTTACGGGGGTCCATCTGGTGCGGCTGCCCCCGGCACCGCTCGACGACCCCCGGGGGCCCAGGGCCCTGAGCCCCGTCCCAGACTGGGAGCTGTGGCGCGACGCGTGGGCCGCGTGGCTCCCCCGCCTCCCCTCCCAATGCCGGTGGATGGCCGCGGACCCCCGGCCGTGCGGGGCTGACGCCACAGCCGGCCCCCCACCCCCTCCCCCCCCCCCCCGCAGAGCACCACACGGCACTGCCCACGGCACGGCACTGATGCACCAGGAGGTAGTGGGAAGGGCGCGCCTGCCACCACGCATGCCTACCAGAGTGACAGTAATGGCAGACTCCGATGGGTCCCTCGGGCGGGACGACCGCCACCACCGCCGGTCCCGCTCCCGCTCCCCCGTCTCCTCCCCAGAGTGGACGGGGGAGACCCTCGCGGAGCGCGAGGAGCGGAGGCTGGCGGAGGCGGCGGTGGTCGGACCGCCGCCGCCAGCCCGGGAACCTGGGCCAGCCGAGACGGCCGCCCCCGCCGCCCAGGCGGCCAGCCCCGCCGCCCCGCCCCGCCCTGACGCGCAGGAGGCGGAGACCGCGGCGAGCCACGCCGCGGCCCCGGCCGCGGCCCCCGGCACACCGCCGGCAAGGGGGGCAGCCCCGGCGCAGGAGCCGGACGCGTCGCCGAGGGCTGCCGCGGCCGCGCAGGAGAGCAAGCAGGGCGCAAGAGGGGTTGCGACGGACCCTGCACGGGCCGTGGGCGCCTCGCCGACGGCCGCCGCGGCAGCAGCGAAGACCGGGAAGGATGTGCGAGAGTCTGCGACCGCGGCCACGGGCGCCTCGTCGGCGGCCGCCGCGGCAGCGAAGGAGAGTGCGCAGGGCGCGAGAGGGGCTGCGGCCCCCGGCACGCCGCGCAAGCGGGGGAAGAACCCCGCACGGGCCGCGGACGCCTCGCCGGCGGCCGCCGCAGCAGCAGCAGTGGGCAGGGAGAGCGCGAAGTACCGCGCCCACGCCAACCCCGCCCACACCCACACCAGCCCCCCCAAGCCGTACCCCCCCAAGCCCTTCCCCCCGGGGCGGGAGCGGCACGTCCGCCCCCCGGCGCGCGAGCGCTCGCCGCCGGGCGTCACGCTGCCGCAACTGCAAAGGCAGCGGGACGCCCGGCGAGTGGTCCAGGAAGGGCGCAGCGGCGAGGGGGAAGGGAGCGGCGGACGGCGTGACAGGCAGGGGGCAGGGGAGGAGTCGGGGCACGGGAAGGGCGCGCGGGAGCGCGGGCAGGGGGCCCAGGTGCAGGGGACGGAGAGAGGGGTGGTGGGAGAGCGAGCGGGCCGGGGCGTAGTGGACGAGGGGCGGGACCCGCGACTCGGGCAGGGGGCCGGGGAGGGGCCAGGGCACGGGAAGGGTGTTCAGGGGCGCGGGCAGGGTACCCAGGCGCAGGGGGCTGGACAAGGGGGGATGGGAGAGCGAGCGGGCCGGGGTGTGGGGGACGAGAGGCGGGACCCGCGACATGGGCACGGGACCGGAAAGGGGCCCAAGGGCAAGGGCAAGGGCAAGGGCAAGGGCCCCAAGGGACAGGAGGGACGGGGCACGGGAGCCCAGGGGGGAGGGCGGGGCGAGGGGAGGGGGGCAGAGGGCGGGGCACCCCCGCAGCCGGAAGTGCAGCCGGTGAGGTGCATCCCCCCCGGCATCCAACAGATGCCGGCACACCACACCTACCACCACCACCACCACCACCACCACCACCTCTACAACATCGACCCTGACGCCGGCGAGCTCATCCCCCCCTAACCCCCACGACACCAGCACCAGCAAGCCCCCCCCGCGCCGAGGGCGGAGCCGGCGCGGGTGGCCTCGGCGGAGGGGGGACGGGGCGTGGCACCGGCGCCGCAGGTGCAGGAGCAGCGAGGGGGGCCGGCACAGGGAGCGGAGGAGAGCCGGCCGTGGAACGTGGACTGGGGCGCAGTCCCGGACCCGCTGGGGGGGGAGACCCTCCCCCTGGTGGGGGAAGTGTACGGGTGGTTGTGCTGGGCCAACCAGGGGACCTCCAGGAGGTCGCGGAACCGGCCCTTCGATGCCGTGCTCCTCCGGAGGGACGGAGGACACCGAGAGGCACCCCCGGGGGGGTGGGCGGCACCAGAGGACCACGAGAGGGTCCTCAGGTCAGTGATCCGGGCGGCGTGGCCCGACAGGGAGCCGACGTGGCCGGCCTTCCTGGAGGGGGGAGCGGTGCTCCGCATCACGGATGCGGACGCCAACAACTGGCTCCCCCGGGCTTTGCGTAGCGCCCTCGCCCACTGGCGCTACCGCCGGCACAACCCGCCGCCGCCGCAGCCCGAACCCCCACACAAGCGGCGGCGCAAGTGACGGCCCAGACGGCGGGCACGGGAGGGGGGGATGGGCCCCCTGACCCACGCCCCCCCCACGGTACGGCACGATGTGCGGGGACGCGCCGCCACCCGCGGGAGGGAGTGCGGGGGCACCAAGCGCGGGGAGGAACCGGCTGCCCCGCAACCTGCTAACCACTGACCGCTAACCATCAGCCACCCCCGGCCCGCCGGCGCCGCGCGGCAACGGCCGGGGAGGTGAGGGCCCCGGCGAGGGCCTGCGCGGGCATCCAGCTCTCGATAGGGGGGGCGGATGACGGGCGCGACCCCTTGGCCGATGGCTGGCCCCCGGGACCAGGGCCGCCATGCCGCCCCCGCCCCCCCCCAACGCGCACGACGGAGCAGGAAGGAGGCCGCGCCCCACATGACCCTCCCGTAACCACGGCCCGCTCCGAGGTGACGGAGGGAGGGTGTCAAGTCAGATGAGGCCCCCAGGGGGGCGGTCCACGGGCCGCCCCTCACCCCCCCCACCACGGGGCGGCACTTCAGCCCCGACCGCAAGCGCGCGCCGGAAGGGAAAGCACCGGCGACGCGGAGAGAGCCAGGAAGGAGTACCACAGGCCGCCGCCTGGAACGAGAGCAGGAAGGCCGCGGCGCGACACCCCCCCCCCCCCCCCCCCCCGCCCCCCCGCCGGCCCGCCGGCCGCAGGGGCCCCGGCCCCCACCCCCCGAGGCTGAAGGGACGGACCCCCCCGCCCGAGAGGGGAGCCGGAGTGTGACCCGCCCCGACGCCCCAGCCGCCGGCTCCAATGGGGGCCGCGAAGAGCAAGTGGGCCCGCGCCTGCGCACCGGGACGCCGCGCAGATCGTGCCCAGAGAAGCCGGGTGGGCGCGAACCGGAATGGTATGGGTGGCCACGCCCCCCATGGACAGCACGACGCCAAGGGACGCCCGCTTTGTTGCCTACCCAGGGAAAGCGGCCCCGCAACCCGATAACCACTGACCGCTGACCCTCACGGCCACCCCCGGCCGGCCAGCGCCGCGCGGCAACGGCCGGGAGATGAGGGGCCCCAGGGAGGGACCGCGTGAGGATCCGGCACTCGGTAGAGGGGGGCGGGGGAAGGGCGCGACCCCCCTGGCCGATGGCTGGCCCCCGGGGCTGGGACCGCCAAGCCGCCCTCCCCCCCCCCCCCTTTTTGGCCGACAGGGGGCGTCGCCGGGGAACCGAAGGACCCCCCCCACTCCCCCCCCCCCCCCCCCCCCCCTCCCACACAGGCCCGAGAGCGAGCGGGGTGGCCCCCCCCCCCCCCCCCCCCCCCCCCCCCGCACCCACCCCAGCTGGGGAGCCACAGGCGCGGCCCTCCGCCCCCCCAGGGCCGGGGGGGCGCCCCCACCCACAGGAGGAACGGCGACACGGTAAGGGAAGCGGCGGCTGCACCTGCCCCCACGAACCCACACCGGCGTGCCGGAGCAACGCGCACAACGGAACGCGAAGGAGGCCGCGCCCCACATAACCCTCCCGTGACCACAGCCCACTCCGAGGGGAAAGAGGGGGGGTTTGCAGGTCAGCCGGGGCCCCCAGGGGAACGGTCCACGGGCCGCCCCTCACCCCCCCCCGCCCCGGGGCGGCACGTCAGCCCCGACCGCACGCGCGCGCCGGAGGGGAGGGCCAGAAAGGGGTACCACAGGCCGCCGCCCGGAACGAGAGCGGGGAGGCCGCGGCGCGACACCCCCCCCGTGGCAAGGGGAATGGACCCCCCCCACCCGAGAGGGGGGCCGGAGTGTGACCCGCCCCCCCGCTCCGGCCGCCGGCCCGCAAGGGGGCCGCGAAGAACAAACGGGCCCACGCCTGCGCACCGGGACGCCGCACAGATCGTACCCGGAGAGGCTGGGTGAACACGAACCGGAGTGGTATGGGGGGCCAAGCCCCCCATGGACAGCGCAACGCCAGTGACGCCCGCTTTGTTGCCTGCCCAGGGAAGGCAGAGGGACGGAAAGAGGCAGAGCGACCCCCCGCCCTACAGTCAGTCGGCGACCCGGTGGTGCTACTGCCCGCCTCTTACCCCAGTGCACGTCAGTCGGCGATCCAACGCACCCCACCCAGCCCCCTCCCCAGTCCCGACCCCGGGCGCATGGACTGCGCGTGGAAGGCGCACAGCCGACGTAAGAGACTCCCGCGGACGAGGGCACCCCCCCCGGGGACGCCCAGCCGCCGCCCCCGCAACCCCAAGCCAAGTAGGGGGGAACCGGGACCGGACCGCCCCCCCCCAAGCACGCCAGACGGAGCACGGGACCGGGGCAGGACACGCGGAGGGGCACGGACCACATGGAACGGCCCTACCAGCGCCCAGTGCCGGGACCACGCGAGATGCGCGCGCCACACCAGCCAGCGGGGAGCGGACACCGCGAGAGCGCGAGCGCACACACACGAAAAGGACACGCGGGGACCACCAGAAGGGCAACCGGACCGAGCGCGCGGAACGCACAGACCACCTGGAATGGCGTACCAGCGAGCGAGGGTAAGGGACACCCGGACGGGACGGCCCGCCACACGCAACGCGGGATACGCGGGGCGGGAAGGGGGAAGAAGGGGAAACACAACACCAGGTACCGGCCCGAATCCCCCCGAACCGGCCGCGAGCGCCGCGCACACACAGACGGGACACTGCACCCGCCAAGGCAGTAGTGGCGCACAGCGCCACGCCCCAACCCCTAGGCTAGGCAGCCACCGCGCCAGCCCAAGGGGGTCCCACTGGCGACAAGCCAGTAGCACGGGCCCGGCGGCGCCGGTGCCCCGGGCGGCCACGCATTAGGGGGGCGACGCAGTGGGTAAGCGCCCGCGGCCACGGCTGCGAATTGATGCACTGACCGGGGAGTGGCGAAACGGGGACGCCGGGGAAGGACGGGGCTCCGAGCTCTGTGAACCCGGGGGACTCCGCCACCAGGCAGGAGGTGCGTCTTGGAGGGCCCCCCACTAGGACCCGGTGGGGAGGATATCACCTGGCCCGACCAGGTGGCCCCCCGGGGCCGAAAGGCGTCTAGTACCCGCAAAATCAAACCTCAAACCTCAAACCTGTGTTTGCTGGAGGTAGTCGAGGGTCTGGAAGAAGCATCGCTGGATGCCGGGCATGTCCTCCTCTGTGAGGTGGGGGTAGTTTTGGGTGGGGGTGTGGGGGCCCGTCCATAGCAGCGTCATGAGGCGGGCTGCCACCATGTACGGGCATAGTTGTAGGGTGGTGGGGCGTGGGGGGGTGGTCTCCTGCGGTTTGGGGGGGCTTCCCTCTGCTGGGGGCGCAGCGTGACCACCCACACCCATCGGTCCGTGGGGATCCCCCAGGTCCGTTGGGTCCACTTGGCGAGGCAATACATCGCCCTACCAAGGCCCTGGTAGCCGCTGCGGATGGAGAGCAGCGTGTCCAGGGATTTGGGTTCCAACGTGCCCCAGATGTGGGGGTCGTCCGGGTCGTCCTCCCTGGCGTACGTGTCGGGGCCTGGGTTGTGTGGGGGGGGGGGTGTAGTCGGCGGGGAGGAGGGAGTCGGTGGCGTGTACCACCCAGTGGTCTGTGGGTGCGTCGTAGGTGGTGGTGGAGAGGGTGTAGTGCAGATTGTACATGAGGGTCATGTACGTGGATGGGGCTGGCTGCTGCTCGTCGGGGGTGGGGATGTCCCCCGGGACGTGGTGCCGGAAGTTGCTCAGGGAGGCCATCCGGGCTACCCATGTTTCCCGCTCCCACTCTTTGGTGCTGTCGGGGGTGGCGTCGGGTGGGGGGTGGGCCATGTCGGGCTCGTGGTAGCGGGTGCGGCCCTTGGTGCCCACCCGCCCCGGCACGGGGTGTCCGACCAGGTGTCGCCCCCAGTGGATGGGGGGCACCCAGATCCGGCTCCCCGTGGGGGGCGGGCTCTCGCCGTCTGGGGTGGCGCGCGGGGGGCGCTCGTGTCGGGCGACGTGGAGGAAGGCGTCGAAGAGGAAGTCTCTGACGCCTTCCCCCAGGGTGGCCGCCTGGACCAGGGTGGCCGCCCGGATGGGGGTGCTGGTGCCGGAGGTGCGCAGGTACAGCACGACGTCCTGTTCCCCGAGTCCCCGGAGGTGCTGCCGTACCGCTGCGGGGTTGTGTAGGGCGTAGGGTTCGGCCGGTGCGGCGACTGGTGGTGCGGGGTGTGATGGGGGGGGTGGTGTGGGTTTGGGGGGGGTGGTCATCGTTGTTGTGCGTGGGGTCCGGTGATGAGGTCTCTTGTGGCAGTCGCGGGAGGGGGGATTCGCGGTGGCGTGTGTCGGCGGGGGTATCGACGTCGATTGGCTGGTGCTGGCTGCCGCGTGTTGTGTCCGTGGCCTGGTCTCGGGGGGGGGGGGGGTGGTGTGGGGGTGGCGCTGTTGGTGGTGGGGGGGGCGGCGGTGGGTGTTGTGCTGGCTGGGGGTCCGGGCGTCCCTGTGGGTCGTGTGGGTGTTGCGTGTGTGCGCCGTGCGGCCCTTGCGGTTCTTGACTGGTTGTGGTGCCAGGGTGTAGGTGGGAGGCGGCCGAATGAGCGTCCGGGTGGGGCTGTGGTCCGTATGTAATGGGTGGCTGCTGGCGGATGGTGCTCGCTGGTATGGGGTGTGGGTGGGGGGGCTGCTGGTGGTGGTCGGCTGGGGGGGGCGGGGATGGGTGTTGTGCCGGCTGGGGGTCCGGGCGTCCCTGTGGGTCGTGTGGGTGTTGCGTGTGTGCGCCGTGTGGCCCTTGCGGTTCTTGACTGGTTGTGGTGCCGGGGTGCGGGTGGGAGGCGGCCGCATGAGCCCCCGGGTGGGGCTGTGGTCCGTATGTGATGGGTGGCTGCTGGTGGATGGTGCTCGCTGGTATGGGGTGTGGGTGGGGGGGCTGTTGGTGGTGGTGGGGCGCTCCTACTAGGCCCTGGTGTTGCTGGTGTGCGTGCGCGGCTCCTCGCGGGTCCATGGGGGTGTACCGTGGCTCGTATGTCGTGGGCCCGTGTAGCGGGGGCGGCGGGTGGTGCTGACGCGTTCCCGTGGGGGGCCGGCCACGGGACGCTGCGGTGACACGCACAGGTGAGCAGGCAGGCAAGGCACTACGCTCACAAGGGCATCAATACGCCTGTGTCATGTGACAAAGCGTTTCAGAATCCTTGCCACTCTGCAAAGAGGGAACGAAAGTATGTACAGCAACACATCAGGATATGTACACATGGGGTTAAGACTGGACTGGGGTAAGGGCATCACAGGACCATAGACACTCAGTCCCAACTCATATCCCAATCCCAGGTCCGACCCTCTCAGTGGCTGATGGGGGCAGGGGCTCAAACACAACCCATGCCCTGCTCAGTCCGGACCCTGAAACCCTGCCAATGGGAGAGGTATTCTACCTAGCCACAGGCGAGTTCCTGAGAACCAAGAGGGCTCCAAGGTCAACCGACAGTGGCTCCCTATGCTCCCTTAACGGCAGGTCCCAACTCCACTCTGAGCCAGAGATATGGCCCCGCCATTATCCCTCAGGAGTTGGTAGCTGAAAATGGGCTGTTTCAGCCCAAACTGAAATTAGCTTAAAAAACTCCAAAATTGACCCCTCGTCCGGACCCGCCAGAGGTAGGGACGAGGCAACTGACCCCATGCCCTCCGAGTACGAACTCCCTGGAGCCCTCACCCAACCTGGTTCCCTCTGAGGTCCCGGCATCAGGGCAACACGGATGAGTCAAGTGGGGTCATGATGCCAAAATCACCAAAATTGGCGTCATTCCCACGCGTGGCTCGCCCGGCCAAGGTAAGGCCAATGGCTCACAGGGTAGGAGGCAGGACCTAGGACTTATATCTGAGTGTACAACTTGGATTTAGGTCCGGGCTCCCTATGGGCTTAGAGAAATGGGGCCGCCAATTGACCACACGGAAGGGGGAAATTGGGGTCCCAAAATTGGGTCATTTTGGCTGCTTGAAATGAGCCAAAATTCGGTGTGCTCCCAATAGTATATCTCCACGCCGGCTTGGAGATCCGATCCGCCATTCCATACGCGATCCATGGGGAGTCCAATGGAGACTCCCATGCCCTTGGCCCCCAAAGATCTCCATACCACTCGGCGTGGTGACGATCCCAATTGGGTCCACAAATGCAAAAATGGCAAAATTGCCCATACTCAATATGGCCTAGCGCCTTAACGAAGGCGGCTCCGCTTCGCCCACGTGGTGTGTGGACCATGAAGACCATTACCCATAACGCCCATGTCATATATGGTCCATTGGTCCATGCGTCCGGCGTGCACGAAGGTTAGAACATGGGGCACGGCGGGCAGCAAAAGTGGAAAAATGCTCAAAATGGCCAAAAATGCGCACACTCATGGTTGGGGCAAATGAGGCACATGCCCGACTCGGACCGGAGTGTGCCATAGGATTGGTATCAAGTCATATTGGTCCAACATATCTTTTGGGCGTCGCCCAACTCCTCCGATATTGGGAATGGCAGGGTCGCCAAGTGAGCCCATGATTTGGGATAGTCCCAAATCGCCAACATGGCGGCCACGGCATGTCAAGCCTAAGAGGAGTTATTCGCCGGGTCCAAGATATGTTGGGCACCGAAGTATGTACCCTCATATCATACTTGGGTCATGATGTCAATTGAGCGCAACGTTGAGATACACGGTCGCCACTTGACATCATGACGAGCCAAAAATGGCAAAATTGGCACAATGACACACAAAAGTGCCTTGAAAGGTCTACAATTATATTATAATATCTCCGGCTTGGATCGTGCAATCACTTAATCCTTCTAAACACAATGACTTGACACCATTGACCTTCGATCCCACATATGTGCTCCACTTGGGGCGCCTTGAAAGGTTACGAGCGCTACTTCCCAAGTGGGCACATGAAAATATGGAAAATTGTAATACACACACCTTGCTCCCAACGCATCGCTTCGGGATCACCACACAAGCTTCCCTTCACGAAGGTTAGGCATGCAATTGACCGTAGGGAGTATGGAGAAGGGGCTTGCACAATATGAGGTCCATTGGCGGGTTCGACTTGGAGCAATGGACCCGCCAAATGGGCACGCAACACAACACATGGCACATACCACATATTGCCCAAAAAGGTAGCTCCCACCACGATATGTCATGCCCCTCCAAGGGCATAACTTTGTGTCAATCGCTCATAGGAACTCAAGGAGAGTTCCTATGCCACACCAACACTTGCGCGCTACACTCGAAAGTTATCTTAACGCACGCAATATCATGGCCAAAGAGTTATAACGCAAACTCTACCCAATTGACCATGATCCATTACACTAGCGCGCACGTGTGGAAACGCAAGGCATATAATGCTTCCTAAATTACGTCGGGAGTGTTGTAAATACATCCCACGTTTCCTTATCGTAATTCCTCGCAAGCAACACGAGATATGACCTTCACAAGTGGCCTCACGAATCAACTTTGTTTTGCCCATATCTTTAAGACAAATGGAGGGCAGGATAAAAGGGAAGTTGATTCGTGCATACGGAAGCACGTAGGTCCACTCGAAAGAGGTCAAATCAAGTGCGGGGATGTCGAAGTCGAAAATCCGATTTCGACATCCTGAAAAATTCGGATTAAGGTTGCGAGTATTAATTATGAAAATTGCGGAAGCATCCATGCAGTTCCTGGCGACTTTGGAGCCTTCGTGACGGATAGCGTTAAAATTTCCATTATAAACAGTTAAACTGGCGGTTACGGTAAAGTCGCGAACCAACCGCCAGCAGTCAAAACAGTGAGTATCGGAACGGAAGCGTAAAAATTGACGGAAACAATATGAAAATAAAACCCTGTTGATTCCTGATATTCTGATACACAAATCTCCGCTGGCGGTGCATCGGTTGCCGATGCGGGGCTTCACGGCACGGAACACGCCGTGCATGGGGTTAGTGGACCGGAGACCGGTTGTATGCCGTAACCTGGCCATGGGGTTCTGGGTACCTCTTCACCCCCCTCCTTAGAGCAAACCCTGGGGGGGCTCGATAACACCCACGCATGGCAGCGGGTACCCAGGACCACTCCCTGAAAGGGGGGGGGGGTGTCACATCCTCACTTCAGTAAGTCACAGTAAGATAGGTATCCCACAGTGGGATAGGTATGCTGCTGTAACAGCTCGTAGCACATGTATAGTATCAAGTATCAAGTCCCGGGTCCTGGCGGCGATTGTTCGGCATCCAAGGGACCCGTTAACCCATACCAGGCGCACCGGGTGCCGGCTGCTACGGTCACCACCACAGTAGCAGTGGCATACACGGCCAACATAGGCGTCACACGACGGCCGAAGTGGCCCCACAAGTCGAGAGCGACCACAAAGATCCATCAGGCTACCCCAAGCTTCCCAAGGCCCGCCGACTGGGGAGAGTCCCCACGGGTCCTTCCTCGGGCGCACCATGTCCATATCCATACGACGCGAGTCCAGAGTGCCATAGTCGAACTCCTTACGAACCCCAAATCGTAAGGGAACTCCTCCTGAAGGGATCGGGCATCAAGGCCGTCTTTTCCCTCGCCCTACTGCCACGAAGGCCATACATGAGGGAGTCCTCATGCAGTGTGGGCGGAGGCGTCGACTCCTCAAACCACCAGTTTCCCAGGCAGACTGACCGAGGTCAGGAGCACCGGAGGCCGCCATCCGAATGCAAGTGCGTCTGCAAATCGGTAGGCTCACACTGGGACTGACAGTGGCAGACCGCTGGGAGTGTAGTCAGGCAACTGGGCTTCCCGCCTGGCGCCATCAGGATCTCCACACATCACAGCGAATAGGGCAACACGGTATCACGGGCACTCAAACAGTAGAATCTGTAATCAAGTACTGGTCCAGGCTGGACCAGGCTGTAAGGATATGTACACGGCGACTCAAGGCGCCTCTGTATCCCGATTCGTGGTGAAAAACAGTCCATCCCTCAGCGATGGGCTGATGACACTTAACATACAGATGCACATATCCTGGAGGGCAGAAAAACAAGCAACAATTTGGGTAAATAGGCGTGTAAACACACTCAGAACAGAGTGCCAAACCACGCCACGGTCAGGATAAGGCAAATGCCGGAGGATGGACAGGATAACGCCTGAGTTCAGGCATATATAGTCTCGAGACACACGTCGACTGGTCTGGATTCCGCAAATGCCATGGAACCAGACCACACACCAAAAAATCGCAATGCCGATGACAGCGGCATCCGTTGCGCAACGTCGTATGGGCTTCAAGGCCCCAAGAGCTCAGAATTATGAAGGTCAGTCGCCCTACCTGGTTTCCCAAGGATTCAGCAGGGGGGGGAGTGACGAGTAGAAGAAGAGAGGGGCCATTCTCCTCTGGATTCAGCAGGGGGGGGTATATGGCCACTCTGTCACCGAAAGATGGAAGAGAGCAAGCAAGTAAGGGACGATTCGTCGGCCTCACAAGCGCTCACAACACATCAGGGGAGAGCCCAGGGCGCTGATCAGGCACCCCTGGCTGCAATCGCCCGGGTGAGTGCTGCCAAGTCCGAAACGTGGATCTTGGTCTTGTGTTTGCGGATGTACTCCATGAAGGGAGTATTGACCCGCGGCACGAATGAGGAGACGGGTTCCCAGGTGTCGTGGGACGGCCCATAGCCTCGCCAACGAACCTTGAACTCCAGACCTCCGGGTGCCGAGGCCTTCGGACGCTGAGCCAGGATCTTCTCGACAGTATAGTCGTCCTGCTCAGCATAGTCGTCGTCCGAATCGGCCTCATGTTTGGCGTAGTCCAGGGACACATGTCGGCCACGGAGGTCGGGTTCCCGCACACGGAGTTGACTCTCGTGGCGCTCCCGGAACTGTCCGTGACCCACCTTGATGCGGTAGGTGTCCTCACCAATCCTGCGGACCACCTCGCCGGGTGTGAACCAGGTTTTCGTGCTGTGGGTGCCCATGGGGCGGGGTCTGATCACCCACACCGGGTCTCCCACCCTGAACTTCTGCGCTGTCGAGCTCGGGGCGGACTTCTGACGCTCAGCATGCTCCTTCTCAAGCTGCTGGCGGATGTCCCGCGCCGTTTGCTCTTGCCGCGCGAAGAACTCCTTGGCATCCATAGCCATGCCATCACCAGACAAGGGAAGTCCCCTACCCAGGGGGTCCCGGCCGAAGAGAATCTGGTGAGGGGACAAACCGCCCGGAGTGGGGGTGTCATGATGGGCCTTCAGAGCAGGCCACATCTCCTCGAACCAGTTCCGACGTGGATTGGTGATGTGGATCTTGCGCAGCTTCTCGAACAGCTGCCGTCCAGCCACCTCAGCACGGCCGTTAGACCGGCTGAGATAGGCCACGCTCTTGGCATGACGTATCCCCATGAGGGAACACATAGCCTTGAACCAGCCACCAGTAAACTGGGGCCCTCGGTCACTGCAAATGGTGCGGGGGATGTCAAAGACGGTCAGCCAATGACGAATCATCATGACTGCCACCTCCTTGGCAAGCAACCCCTTTTTGCGTGCCGGAACGGCTACAACGTAGCCGCTGTGGCGGTCCACACAGAGAACCACACAGTCAAAGGTCTCCTTGCCAATGTGCACTTCGGGCATGGAGAAGACGTCCATGGCCACGCTCTCCATGGGCTGGTCAGGAACCGGGGTCCATTGGGGTTCCCCCTTGACGTTCCGGTTATCGGGATTGCAGGCCTGACAGACCGAACAACCCTTCCTGACCTTCTTGATGGCGGTGTAGAGAACGATATGGTCGATCTCGAACCGACGCTGCATGTCAAGAGCTTGCTTCTTGACCCCTGGGTGCAGCATGTGGTGGTGCCAAGCTTCACACAGCTCGAGCACCCGGGACTCCGGGACTAGCAGCTTACCATTCCGGTAGAGCTTGCCATCTTCCTCGGTCAGCCCCTTTGGCCACTTCTGCCCGTCGTCAGGGTCGGTCACAGCCCTATACTCGGCCGCAAAGGCCTCAGACTTGGCGTAATCGTCGGTCCAGTCGTCCTGGAGGCAAGACTCCGGGAAGAGGTGCTTGTCGGACTCAGTTCCCACAGGGGGTGCCGGACCGGGACTTCCGCCCGCGGCACCCACAGGGGCGAGTACACTGACCGTTCTGCTCACCCTCGAAACGAGGGGGGCATCTGCGGCCATGACGACGAAGCATTTGGCACCCTCCTCCTCCATCAGGCGCTCCATTTCAATGATCCTCTTGGCTTCAGCGGTCTCAGCCTCATCGCCATGGGCAGAGATATCCTGCATGCCCTTGCTGGCGGGATAGGCCCACCTACTGAGACAGTCCGCCACGGTGTTATCCTTTCCAGGAATATAAACAACCGTAAGGTCAAACTTGGCCAAGGTCTCGTGCCATCTTGCCCGTCGGGAGGCGGGACCCGAGGGGGTGTCCACGTGCTCCTTGTGCCACGACTGCAGACTCTGATGGTCGGTGCAGACGGTGACGGGATGGAGGGCTATGTACCCAGCCCATTTCCTGAGAGCCATGACAATGGCATACGCCTCCTTTTCACGGGGCGTCCACGTCCGTCTCTGGCCTTCCGCCAGGACTCGGCTCCAGAAGGCCACGGGCACGTGCCTCCCATCGTCAAGCACTTGCTCCAACACAGCGCCAATGGCGTAGTCGGAAGCGTCGGTGCGCAGGACGAACCCTAGGTCGGGATCCACGAGGTGCAGACCCACTGCGGATAGCAGCGCCTGCTTCATCCCCTCAAAGGCACGGTCAGACTCTTCAGTCCAGACCAAAGCCTTCTTGGACCCCTTCTTGGTCTCCTCTCGGTTGCCCTTGAGCATGGTCGTCATGGGGGCTGCATACTCGGCATACATTTTGATATACCCCGAGTAGTAGTTGCAGAACCCCAGATACGCCCGTAGCTCAGAGACCGTTTTGGGCTTTTCCCAGTGCTCGATCGCAGCCACCTTGCCAGGTATGGGCTTTCGCTGCCCGTTCCCGACTACGTGGCCAGCGAAGACCACCTCGCTTACCGCAATGGTGGCCTTGTCACTGCTGCCCGTGAGTTTGTGCCGAACCAGAAGGTCCAGCACCCGAGTGACGTCCCTCTCGTGTGCCTCCAGGAGCTCCTCGTAGCTCATGCTGGGGTCCCCGGACGCGATGATCACGTCGTCCACGAAGGGGTCCGCACAGTCGCGCACCGGCTCAAGCAGGTTCTCCAGCATCCGCTGAAAAGCCGCCATGCCGTTGGTAACGCCCATGGGCATCACCTTCCACTGGAGAGGTCCAAGTGGGGTGCTCATGGCTGTGCAGGCACGGGACTCCTCGGCGAGAGGCATCTGATGATAACCATGTTTCAGGTCAATCACCGTGAAGATCCTCCGCCGGTGTTGCTTTTGCAGCATGTCCTCAATGAGGGGCAGCGTATAGCTGTCGTGCTGCGTTTGGGCGTTCAGGCCGCGGTAGTCGACCACGAGCCGCCACTCACCGGCAACCTTCTTGGGGACGACGAAGCAGGGAGAGGCCCATTCGGAGTGGCACGGCTCAAGCCAGCCTCTCTGGATGAAGTCACGGAGGATCTTCTCCATGGCCTCTTTCCTCTCGCCCCTCAGGGCAAACTCCCGGTGACGATACACACGGGGGTCCTGCTTCAGTCGTATCTTGGCCTCGCCATACGGTCCACGCACCGGTGGGGGAAACACAGGCTTACCGCTGAAGAAGGTATCACCATACTTCTGCTTCAGCCTGGCCCTCAATGCCTGGATCTTGGGGCAGTCATCGGACTCCGCCTTGGCTTTTCCGGGCACTTGAACCACGGAGCTTACTTGAGGGGTAGCGACCCCGCTCGCTTTCGGCTCAGGCGGTCTTCCCAGGTGGCCCAAAGGGCCATCTCTGGTCTTGCCTCGGAATAGATCGCCGTAGGTGGGTGGGTTACCCCCGACTGGCTCGTCCTGGCTGGACAGGTGGTCCAGTACCCTCCTTACGAAGGTATCTCCATCATAGGAACCAGAGACGATCGAGTCCACTTCCCACCAGGCTTTGTGCTGGCCCTTGCCCTCACGCTGGTTTCCCCAGTCGTGAAAGGGCTGATCCATATACCCCTGAACCAGATCCCACTCCTCTTCAGTGAGGGGTTCTTCCGAATCCGATTCTTCGATGTCAACAGGGGGAACCGCAAAGCATTGCCTCCAAGGCTCCGCTATGATGCGGTTGACACACACGAAGTCCGTGGTGTCGGCCTGATCAAGGCCCCCATCCACATAGTGGAATTCTGTTGGCCATCTCTGGGGTGGCATGGGCTGTCCCTTAGCGTCCTGATAGACACTCTCTCCAGCCGGTAGGACGACCTTGTTCAAGGTCATGTTGGTCAATGAGGCTACCCAATGTCGGGTACTCTCCACCTCGGTGCATCCCATAGGAACAACCAGCACTGCCTTGGAGCGGTCCTTGCGAATCTTCGCTATCGCTCTTGGAATGTCCCAACGGGGGCAATGGATCCACATCAATCCCTGATGCGGACCCCAGTGCTTCTTCCACGCGGAGTCCTGTGCGCTCCAGTACTTCTCACACACCCGCAGATGGGCAGAGGTTCCTGAAGAGAACGCATCCAGGGCCAGATCCGACGCTCCCAGGTCCGCGACCACTCGGTTCGCCACTTCCGGCCTTACGCCGTACTCCTGGTTCGCTGGCCCAGTGGGCTCAGTGTCCAGCGCGGCCACTTCGAGCTGATTGCGTTCGGGGTGGATCCATTGGCATTCCACATGGTGCTCAGGTGACGAAAGCCACGAGAGCTGGTCGTCCTGATACAGGGTCATGGAAGCCTGGGCCGGGAGGACGCCGGAGTCCGTCTCCATCATGAAGTCGTACCCGACGATCATGTCCCAGTCCATCTCGGCCTCGTAGAAGCTACCGTGCAGGAGGATTTCCTTGCCGAGGTCTGGGCGGCTCAGCTCACGATGGTTCACGAACTGCAGCCCAATGGCCGCTTCTTTCGTGCCTCCCACCATGTACTGGCCGTTCGCCACCTTCAGCCTGACAGGCTTCTGACTGTCGGTCAGACACTCTGGTGGAAGTAGGCCAGCCTTGACCAAGCTGACTTGAGCTCCCGTGTCGACCAACACGTCGAAAACCTTTTCCACTTCCCCGCATAGGGCACGGACCTTAAGATGCAACTGCCGCTCGCGACCGACACGGCGCACGGCGTGCAAACTCAGGATCTCCGGCCGTTCCAGAAGCTCAACAAGCGACTGGTGCAGGTCGTGGACAATGGGCTCAGGCTGCCCATCTGCAGCATCCAGCTGCGGTCCGGGTGATCCTCCGATACTCTCGGATAGATCCTGTAGTACATCAAACACGTTCTTGGTCGCGAAGGACGGACGGGTGCAAGGGTTCGTGCCTTCACTTGCCCTCACCACGCCTCCGCGACTGGGCGCCAGACCGGGCCTTCCGCCCGCGGCAGTCCCCTTGTGCTTATCGACTCCCGACTGGGATGGATCGGCGCTTCCCACGTCACCATCCTGCGACCGCCCTAGCTGGGGCCCTTGGCTGCAGGGGCTCCGCTAGGGGGCGTCGGTTGTGGAAGAGGGGGTGTTCTCCTCGGCCTCAACGTCGTTGATGCCCTTGTTCCTTCCCCCTTTCTTACCCTTGTTCTTGTCCTTGTCCTTGTTCTGGTCATTCTGGTTGTTCTCCTTGTTCTTGTTATCCGACCTGGGGACCCAGTTCCGCTTGATCTCCTGGATCTCCTTGGCCAACTCGGTTCCCACCGACGACATCAGCTTGGCCAGCTCGTCCTTGTCCACCTCCATCTTGGCTTCCCGGATACCCGCGGGCGCACGCTTCTTCGACCCGTGCGCCTTCTTGTAACCCTCCGTGTCGGCCTTGTGGACGGGGCATGTTCGGTGGTCATGGTTGAAGCCTTTCTTCCTCCCATAGCACACGAAACAGCCCTGAGGGTGAGCTCGTATGAACTCCCCAAAGGACAGCAGAGGGTCGCCAATGCGGCGAGGGTCCCTCTTCTCCTTCTTCCTCCAACCCTGCTGCAGGGGCTTCCAGTTTCCCGGTTTGCTTCCCGCGCTCAGGTTGTTGGCCACGAAGGCGCAAACGGCCACTTCGGCGGGCTCATCGTCGTCGTCATCGTCGACGAGAGTCTCATCGCCGCCGGCTCCCGCTGGGTCCATGGCAGATTCCCCGCCAGGTCCCTCGCCAACGTAGTTGACGTCGCGGTCGCCGGGCCTCAACCCGCGGGTGTGGTGGAGGTTTCGGTACTCCTTGAGTACTTCCTCGCCAACCCACTCCAGGATCTCGTCGCAGCTCATCCGCGCCGGGATGGGCTGCAGATGGATGGTCTGGCCGCTCAACTCACAATCGTCAAGGCGCCACATCGCGGTCTTCTCGCGATCGCCCGAGACGGTGATGAGAAGAGCGTTCCGCAGGGAGTGCCGTTTGACATCCCGGGCCACGTTCTTCTTCGCCCAAGACACCACGTTCGTATGATACTCCTTGGGGAGCATCATCTTGACCGTGTGGTTGGACTTGGCCCGCTTGGATTCCTCCTTGGTGACCCTTTTGATCCATGCTTCCGGCAGCATGGAGAGCAGGCGAGCCTGCTCGTCACCCTCGTTCCAATCCTCCACATTGCGGCGGAAGAGGGTGTATTTCCCTCGGAAGTCACGCCAGTCCCGTAGGCGGATCTCCCGTCCATCATGCTCAAGCTTGATGGACTTCCAGCGCTTGGCAGCCACCTGCGGAGCGTCCACCCGCTCCTGCTCGTTGAGCCACTTCTTGGCGTCCTTGAGGGTCTTGATTTTCCCCTCCTTGGTCGCCACGAAGTATAGCTCGCCGAGCACTTCCGGCAGGCGGTACCTGAACCGTTTGAAGACATATCTCTCCGCATCCGCGGGAGGTAGGTCTTCAGTGACGGTCAGCCCCCAATCGTCCAGCTTCTCCAAGAAGCGGTCGAGGTTGAGGGGGTTGCCATCGTACATGGGGGGCTTGATGTCCTTCAAGTCTTCCCACACGGCGGCGTCCGCGGCCTTGGAGACCATAAACGCCGGCCGCGAGGTCGACCGAGGTTCCCATCGGCCTCGCCCACGGACTCCCACGGCCGCCACGTCCATCTCCTCCATGGAGTCCCTGTGGCTACGCCGCGGTTCCTCCACGTACGCTGAACCAAAATGTTCACGCCGTACTGCATCCATGTACGCATCCTCATCACGGCGCCGGCGGCTGCGTTCAGCGGCCTCCCGTCGTACACCACGCGGCGGGCTGATGTCGAACTCCTCCAGGTCCAGGTCCAGGTCCAGGTCCTCACCTTCGCCGACATCCCACTCCACGTCTCCTCTGGGGACCTCATCCCTGAGTCCACCATAACGTCCTCCAGCCCTGGGGATTGGCGCCGGGGCTGGTGCCGGGCGTCGGGGGCGTACAGGCGTCCGCGGTGGGGCACGGCGGTTGTGGTAGTCCGCGCTGAGCCAATCATCGCGCCATTCCTCACTGCCACTGCCGGGCGGCACGCGCTCGTTGCGGCGGCCCGCGCTGTGGTGAGAGGGGGCGGTGAGAGAGGGGGCACTGGCGCTGGGGCGACTCCTGGGGGCTCCGCCGGGGGCGTGGGGTCTGCCTGGACCTGGTCCGGGTCCCCAGCCGTCGTCCGACGAGCCAGACTCCAGGGGTGCGTGGTCGCTGCCGACTCTCCCACGGGCTTCCAGCGCATCCAGCCTCTCCTGCAGGCCGCTGACGACGTTGGTCAGCGACTTGGTCTCGGCCCTGGCGATGTCCAGGTCCTTCTGCGCGCGCGCGGCGACCCCGGAGATGCGAGCCATCTCGACCTTGCCCGTGTCTACCTCGCACTCGAGGGCAAAGACCCTCCTGCGGAGGTAGACAATCCACCGCCAGGTGGTGTCCGGGTTGCCGTTCCCTGCTGGGTCGTCGGGGTCCCCAGGGGGTCCTCCAGGAGGGCCTCCGCCGGGTCCGCCCGGTCCAAGGGGTCCTCCCCCGCCCGGTGGTCCGCCTCCAGGGGGTCCACTCGGTGGGCGTCCTCCAGGGGGTCCTGATGGTCCTCCGCCGGGGGGTCCCGGTGGGTCTCCGCCGGGTCGCCTCGGTGGGTCCGAGGATGGGCGCTTCCTCGTGATGCCGAACTCCATGTCGTCATCCTCGTCCATGTCGCCCCACCTGGGCGTCTCGGTCACGGAGGACTCCGAGCTCCGGTAGGGAGGAGGGGGATCCTCATCCTCACCTTCCGGTTCCATGGGGACGTCTCCGCCGCCTCCGCCCGTCCAAGCCACCACTTGGCGATGTCGACGGCCTCGTTCATCCTCGTCACTGGCGGTGAAGAAGGGGTCACTGTCGTGGGGGTGCCCACCCGCTGGCCTCCGCGGCCTCTCGGGGGTCTTCCCCTTGCCCTTCCTCAGTCGACGGGCGGTGGTGCCACCGCTCCCACTGCTGCCCTTGTCGGCCTCATCCAGCGCCATCCTGGAGGAGGCGTCCCCTTCGAAAAGCTTTCGAAGGGTCTCCACTCGTGATGCTCCCGGGGGAGTCTCGCGGCGGAGTTTGGCCTCTGCCTCCTCCATTGCGGCGGCGGTGGCTGCGGCAGCTCGCGCTTCGGCTTCCTCCCGAGCACGAGCCGCCTCGGCTTCCCGGGCCTGCAGCAGCCGCGCCTTCTGCGCTTCGAACGCTGCCAGCTCCGCCTCCGTTATGGCCTTCTCCTCAGCGACCTGCCGTCGCGCGGCCTCGATGGCTTCCTTCTTGGCGGCGTCCTCCTGGGCCTTAGCCGTCGCTTCGGCGTGGGCCCTTTCCTCCGCCTCCTTCTTTGCCCTCTCTTGGGCAAGCGCCTCTTCCAGCGCCTTCACCTCGGCCTCCTTGCAGGCAATGGCCTCCTGCGTCAGGCGGGCTTCCTCGTCGGCTGCCGCCAACTCACCGTTGACCTGGGCAGTCGCTGCCCCGTGGGCGGCCACGGCCGTGAGTCCGGCCGCAATGGCCGCCACGGTCTGGGCGTGGATGGCCATGCCATGCGCCCACTCCGCAGCCTCCTCCTGGGCGATGCCGGCGGCGCTCTCCACGGCAGCGCTGTACTGCCTGGCCCGTTGCCGGGCAACCCGACGGTTGCAGGGCACCCCACAGGCGCGCTCACAGGCGCGCGCCACGTCCCTTTCGGGAGCGACGCTGCTGCTGGAGCTGGCCTGGTCGGCCGGCATCCTCCCGCGGTGGGCAGACTCCACGTCGCTGCTGGGGCCTGCTGGGGCCTGCCGGGCCCTCAGGAGCAGCGGACGGGGCTTGGCCTGGGTCTGCCTGGCGACTTGGATGTAGTCGCCAAGGGTGGTGGAGCCGGGGTGGTGACCACCATTGGCCCGTTGGGGACTGGGGGCTGGGGTTCCGCCCTTGGCGCCTTGGGCAGCTTCGGCGGCCAGGGACTCCTGGTACTCCCGCCACCTCCGGTCCCTCTTCTTGTCCCCGGCGGACCGCTTCTCCTTCCCCGGAGACGCGCTGCTGCTGCCCTGCAGCCTGCGCTCGCTCCCCGGTTCCGGGAAGTTCTTCTCGATAACGTCCCACAGGGAGACGTTGATCGAGGCGCCCGACGGGTACACGTTGGGCTCCTCGTCCTCCTCAATCCCGTCGGGACGCAGGCCTTCGCCGGGCCTGTCCGGCCGGGTCCACGTCCTCCAGCGCCTCTGCTGGTGGCGGTACTCGTACCCTTCCGCCCGCAGCCAGTCCTCCACGGCCTGCAGGCGGTCGGGGGCGATGTCCGTGCGGAGCTCGAAGCTCCTGGGCATGCCGCCTTCGCACTGGGGGTTGCTGTGGCGGTAGTGCTGGTCCCAAACCAACCCACGCAGCAGGCGTGCTGCATGGGGGTGGGGCCGCGGCCACGTCCTGCCCGCTTCCTGCCTATTCACCATGGCAGCGGGGGCGTAGATGGTCTCGAAGTCCTTGATGTGCACTCCTTCAACTCAACGAACTGGTTGTGGTTGTTGAGGAGGGTGCTGCAGCACTGGATTGGAAGTGCGGCTGGTGCTGGTCAGCCGGTGGTTGTGGAGGTGGTTGACGCGGCCTTGCTGGTCGGCCGATGGGACTCCGGGTCGGCCGATGGGGCTGATGCAGGAGTCCTGGTCTGTGCACCTCTTTCACGGTTGCTGCGCGGTCAGGGCGATGCGCTGGACGGCGCTGCGGGCTCCGTGACGAACTCGGCTCTGTCGCTGAGTGGCGCTGGAGGCCGCTGCGCTGCGCTGCGAGACGCTGCGCTGCGCTGCGAGCTGCGAGCTGCGCCGCGCTGCTGCGACGCGCTGCTCGGGGTTGGTGGCCCCGAGTGGCACGCGAGGGCTGGGTAACCCCGCGGCGGTGAAACGCTTTTGACGCGTTCCCGTGGGGGGCCGGCCACGGGACGCTGCGGTGACACGCACAGGTGAGCAGGCAGGCAAGGCACTACGCTCACAAGGGCATCAATACGCCTGTGTCATGTGACAAAGCGTTTCAGAATCCTTGCCACTCTGCAAAGAGGGAACGAAAGTATGTACAGCAACACATCAGGATATGTACACATGGGGTTAAGACTGGACTGGGGTAAGGGCATCACAGGACCATAGACACTCAGTCCCAACTCATATCCCAATCCCAGGTCCGACCCTCTCAGTGGCTGATGGGGGCAGGGGCTCAAACACAACCCATGCCCTGCTCAGTCCGGACCCTGAAACCCTGCCAATGGGAGAGGTATTCTACCTAGCCACAAGCGAGTTCCTGGGAACCAAGGGGCTCCAAGGCCAACCGACAGTGGCTCCCTATGCTCCCTCAACGGCAGGTCCCAACTCCACTCTGAGCCAGAGATATGGCCCCGCCATTATCCCTCAGGAGTTGGTAGCTGAAAATGGGCTGTTTCAGCCCAAACTGAAATTAGCTTAAAAAACTCCAAAGTTGACCCCTCGTCCGGACCCGCCAGAGGTAGGGACGAGGCAACTGACCCTATGCCCTCCGAGTACGAAATCCCTGGAGCCCTCACCCAACCTGGTTCCCTCTGAGGTCCCGGCATCAGGGCAACACGGATGAGTCAAGTGGGGTCATGATGCCAAAATCACCAAAATTGGCGTCATTCCCACGCATGGCTCGCCCGGCCAAGGTAAGGCCAATGGCTCACAGGGTAGGAGGCAGGACCTAGGACTTATATCTGAGTGTACAACTTGGATTTAGGTCCGGGCTCCCTATGGGCTTAGAGAAATGGGGCCGCCAATTGACCACACGGAAGGGGGAAATTGGGGTCCCAAAATTGGGTCATTTTGGCTGCTTGAAATGAGCCAAAATTCGGTGTGCTCCCAATAGTATATCTCCACGCCGGCTTGGAGATCGGATCCGCCATTCCATACACGATCCTCCGGGAGTCCAATGGAGACTCCCATGCCCTTGGCTCCCAAAGATCTCCATACCACTCGGCGTGGTGACGATCCCAATTGGGTCCACAAATGCAAAAATGGCAAAATTGCCCATACTCAATATGGCCTAGCGCCTTAACGAAGGCGGCTCCGCTTCGCCCACGTGGTGTGTGGACCATGAAGACCATTACCCATAACGCCCATGTCATATATGGTCCATTGGTCCATGCGTCCGGCGTGCACGAAGGTTAGAACATGGGGCACGGCGGGCAGCAAAAGTGGAAAAATGCTCAAAATGGCCAAAAATGCGCACACTCATGGTTGGGGCAAATGAGGCACATGCCCGACTCGGACCGGAGTGTGCCATAGGATTGGTATCAAGTCATATTGGTCCAACATATCTTTTGGGCGTCGCCCAACTCCTCCGATATTGGGAATGGCAGGGTCGCCAAGTGAGCCCATGATTTGGGATAGTCCCAAATTGCCAACATGGGGGCCACGGCATGTCAAGCCTAAGAGGAGTTATTCGCCGGGTCCAAGATATGTTGGGCACCGAAGTATGTACCCTCATATCATACTTGGGTCATGATGTCAATTGAGCGCAACGTTGAGATACACGGTCGCCACTTGACATCATGACGAGCCAAAAATGGCAAAATTGGCACAATGACACACAAAAGTGCCTTGAAAGGTCTACAATTATATTATAATATCTCCGGCTTGGATCGTGCAATCACTTAATCCTTCTAAACACAATGACTTGACACCATTGACCTTCGATCCCACATATGTGCTCCACTTTGGGCGCCTTGAAAGGTTACGAGCGCTACTTCCCAAGTGGGCACATGAAAATATGGAAAATTGTAAAACACACACCTTGCTCCCAACGCATCGCTTCGGGATCACCACACAAGCTTCCCTTCACGAAGGTTAGGCATGCAATTGACTGTAGGGAGTATGGAGAAGGGGCTTGCACAATATGAGGTCCATTGGCGGGTTCGACTTGGAGCAATGGACCCGCCAAATGGGCACGCAACACAACACATGGCACATACCACATATTGCCCAAAAAGGTAGCTCCCACCACGATATGCCATGCCCCTCCAAGGGCATAACTTTGTGTCAATCGCTCATAGGAACTCAAGGAGAGTTCCTATGCCACACCAACACTTGCGCGCTACACTCGAAAGTTATCTTAACGCACGCAATGTCATGGCCAAAGAGTTATAACGCAAACTCTACCCAATTGACCATGATCCATTACACTAGCGCGCACGTGTGGAAACGCAAGGCATATAATGCTTCCTAAATTACGTCGGGAGTGTTGTAAATACATCCCACGTTTCCTTATCGTAATTCCTCGCAAGCAACACGAGATATGACCTTCACAAGCGGCCTCACGAATCAACTTTGTTTTGCCCATATCTTTAAGACAAATGGAGGGCAGGATAAAAGGGAAGTTGATTCGTGCATACGGAAGCACGTAGGTCCACTCGAAAGAGGTCAAATCAAGTGCGGGGATGTCGAAGTCGAAAATCCGATTTCGACATCCTGAAAAATTCGGATTAAGGTTGCGAGTATTAATTATGAAAATTGCGGAAGCATCCATGCAGTTCCTGGCGACTTTGGAGCCTTCGTGACGGATAGCGTTAAAATTTCCATTATAAACAGTTAAACTGGCGGTTACGGTAAAGTCGCGAACCAACCGCCAGCAGTCAAAACAGTGAGTATCGGAACGGAAGCGTAAAAATTGACGGAAACAATATGAAAATAAAACCCTGTTGATTCCTGATATTCTGATACACAAATCTCCGCTGGCGGTGCATCGGTTGCCGATGCGGGGCTTCACGGCACGGAACACGCCGTGCATGGGGTTAGTGGACCGGAGACCGGTTGTATGCCGTAACCTGGCCATGGGGTTCTGGGTACCGCTTCAGTGCTGGACCGCGTGGTGGTGGTGTGGAGGGTTTGCCGGTTGTGTGTGGTACCCCGGCGTTGGTGGGTGTGGTGGCAGGGGCTGGTGGTGGTGGAATACGTGATGGTGTGGTGCGGTGATGTGCGCTATGTGGGGTGGGTGGTTCGCGGGGCCTGGTTGTGCTGGGGCGTGGTGGGGATGTAGCTGGTGGGGGTCGCTGTAGCTTGGGGGCATTAGGGGGTAGGGGTTGGGAGGGACGGGGGCGTGGTGGTGGTGTTGGTGGTGCCATGTCCCCTGGCTCTGCGCGTATGGTGGTCCTGGCATGGTGTGGACGTGTGTGGGCGGTGGTGGCTGACTGGGCTGCAGGGTTTGGGTGCTGCGGTACGGTGGTGGTGGTGGGCGCTGGCGGTGGCGGTGTTGTTGGTGTGCCCCGGGGGTCTGGGCGTGGGGTGGTGCGGTGTGGCTGGACATGGGCCTTGGTCGGGGCGTCGCGCCCTGCTGGTGGGCGCGTTGGCGGGCCCCCTGACCTGTCTTGGTCTTCTTGGCCTGGTGGGTGTCGGGGGCGGGTGAACCCCCCTGTCCCTGTGGGGGCGACGGGGAGCGGGCGTGCCAGCGGTGTGCCTCTTGGAGGCTCGTCTTGAGGCCTCTGACTCAGGTTTCCTGGTCCGTGAGGCCCATCCGCGTGGCGGTGGCCTCGTCGGGGGCGGCCAGGTGGGCGTCCCGAAAAGACGCCCAGCCCTCCGGGGGCATCTGTTGTGCGGGGTGGGGGTGGTGTGCCGGGTAGAGGAGTGCGCTGAGGGGGTAAGGTGTTCCCTTCCGTCGGCCGAGGGCGTTTTTGAACCGGCGGCAAGTGATTCGGAGGTAGGCCGCTATCTCCTCTGGTGCCGTGTCGGCCCACGCTTCCGGCGTCAGGGCTGCTGCTTGGGGGGCCGGGAGTTGTGGGTCTGGGAGGTGTAGGTCTCGGTGGTGGAGGTATAGGGCGAGGGGGATGTGGCGGGTCGCCACGTTCAAGCCGCCTCCGCTGTGGCGTAGGGGTGGGCTGTGGGGGGGCAGGGGTGTGCTGCCCGTGGCCACGGCTATGGTCCATGCGTGGTCCGCCGCGTCCGCCACGTAGTACCCTCCCAGGTGGTCCCGGAGGGTGTCGGTGAGGAACCCGAAGAAGCTGGGGTGGCTGGCGGGGTGGGGTGCGGCTGGGGCCGCGGGCCGCTCGTGGTGGCGGGGGTTGAGGTCCCCGCAGTGGGGGCAGCGGGTGAGGCGCTGCGCGGCTCCCAGGCAGACCCAGTGGTCTGGGTTGCAGGGCAGGGCTGTCTGTGGTAGCCGCCGGCTAACGCAGAGGGGACATGTGGTGGCTGGTGGTTGGTGGTACCTGTGGACGGACGGCGGCGTGGGGGGATTGGGGCTGGTGGCGCGCGCATGCTGGTGGGAGTGTGTGCGGTGCCTGTGGCGTCCGTGTGTGCTGTGCCAGTGCTGTGCTCGGTGGATGGTGTGTAGACGTGGTGGGGGTTCCGTGTTGGTATGTCACGGGGTAGGTTCTCATGGTTGGTAGAACAGGAGTTTGAGGAGGTGGGCTTGGTCTGTTGGGGGCAGGGTTGCCGCATGCTGCAGGTATTTGTGGGTGCGGTATGTGAGCTGCTCCGCCGTCTTGGCAACGGCCGTCCGCTGCATGTGCGCCGCCGTGGCCTGGGGGTCCTCCGCGTGGGTGCGTAGCAAGGTGTAGACGGCAGTGGGGACGAGTCCCCTGCGGACTGCCTCGAGCACCTCCGTCTGCTTGAGGACGGTGGTGAGTTGCTGGGTCGCCGGGGACTGCGTCAGCCATCCGGCGTGCTGTGCGATGGTGTGGGTTGCGTTCCAGTCTGTGAGGGTGTCCAGTCAACTGTACAGGGGGCACGCCTTGAAGTGGTCCCATGTTTCTTCTTCCGCGTGGCTGCAGATGCATTTGGTGTGTCCTGCGGGGACGTGGATCGAGCAGCGCGTATACCATCGGTGGTATCCGGTGAGGAGGGGAAGTTGTTCGAGGGCGAGTTGGAGTTGGGGCTTTTGTAGGTGTGCTGGGAGGCTATCCGGGCGCAGGGCGGAGTAGTAGAGGGGGGTGTGGACGGAGTCTTCGAGGCGTCGGAGGAGTTCGGTGTTCGCTGGGTGGCCCAGTGTGGTGGCCAGTTGCTGGATGGGTGTGGGGTAGTGGTACTGCTTGTCTCGATCCGTGTACGGCATATCCTCGGGCATCCATTGGGGGGGCTGTGTGGCCGGGGGTATCGGGGGCAGGTGCTGCAGGTGGCTGTGGTGTGGGGTGTCCAGTCGCACGCGTTCGAGCCCTGGGGTGTGGTTGGTGTTCTGGTGTTTGGCCTGCGTGTCTGCGCGTCCATTGCCGTATGCGTAGCGGTGTGACTCCTGCTTGATGATGTGTAGGGCGTCCTGGGGGTGCATGCCCTTGAAGGCCATCCATAGTCCCAACGCTTGTGTGGTGAGGCCGGATTCGAGTGCTTTGTGGAGGGGCAGGTCCGCAAGGCGCCTGGTGAGGTGGATGTCGACCGTGGCGTCCACGACTACCCAGATGTTGCGTGGCCGGATCGTCGTGGGTTGCGGTGTGGCGGTGACGGCGTCTGCCATGGTGCGCAGTTCGCCGTGGGAGGACGCCCCAAAGATGGTGGCCCCGGTGTGGTGTTCCACGTGGAGGCCGTCCGCGTGCCGGGTGATGCGCAAGGAGGCGCAACCGACCGTGGGGGTGCGTTGCTGCGTGCCGGATGCGTCAGTGAAGTAGATGATGTCGGTGTCCCTGGGTATGGGTAGGCGGGCGATTGCTGTGGGGTGATAGACGTAGATGGGGTTCCCCTGGGCGGTTCTGGCGGTGATTTGCGTGGGTTGCAGTAGTGGCGCTGCATAGACGCCTATCCCCTGGGTGATGATGGCCTGGGCTCGTGGGGTGAGGCGGAGGAGGCCCCTGTCTGGGCGTCCCTGGGTGATATACGCGTACATCAAGTGGAAGAGGTATCCCGTGTTGGGGTGGAACTTCTGGCACGTGATGGTCTGTCGCCGCTCCTTGTCGTCTTTGTCGCCGCGGAGGGTGGGGCATTTGTGCTGTAGGGGGCGCATGGGTGCCTCCTGAGGTCCTGCGCGGTGTGGGTCGCAGCGGTCGTACTCCATGGCTATGCTGTCCGGGCCTGCCCGCTCGTTGGTGAACGTCCATGTCGCCGTGGGTGTTCGGGTCCAGGCTACGTGCGCCGGGTGGTCTGGGGGTACCGTGTGAGACCAGGGGGAGAGCCATGCCTGCTGGTCAGCGGTGGCGGCGGCGGTGGGGGTGCGGTAGTGGGTGGAGATGAGGTGCAGCAGGGGCCACGAAATGTCGAGGGCTGCTGGGCCGCAGTGCCAGCACGTGCGTGGTATGCCCTGGTCACTGTGTCTGACTGGTGGTACATCGGTCTCCGGTGCATTGTGTTTGGGGATGGACCAGGGGGCATGGTGTCGCTGGACAGTGCGGGTAGCATGTTTGTGGCCGTTTGGTGCTAGTAGCAGGATCGTGGGTGGTGTCCAGCCTTCGGCTGACGGGGTGGGCTCCCCCTGCGTCGTGCCGCCGTCGTTGGGGGTCTCGTGCTCGCTCGGGCGGGGCCAGGGGTGCTGGCGCTGGAAGGCTGTGTACGCCGTGTCGATGTCCTTGGGCCCCGGCATGTCGCGCCCTGCCTTCGTAGCACATGCGCGGAGGTACGCTTGGAAGACGTGGCGTGCTGGCCATTGTGGGTCGGAAAGGAACGGGGCGTGGTGGGCGTCGCATTGGGCCATGATCCTCATCTGTGTTGGGGTGATATACACTATGGTGATGGTGGCTCTACGAGGCGCAGGGTGTCCACCTCGCCTGCCGGGCGTCGGTGGATGTCGGTGTGTGTGGCCACGAGTGGCCCCTGTTGATCGCAGTGGTGGTTTGTCAGGATGGCGTGTGTCTGGTGCGGTAGGAGGAGTTGTAGCTGGGCCCAGATGCCAGTGCCCACGGGGGTGGAGACGCCGTGTTGCGCCAGTATCCACCGGGGGCAGGTGTTGCGGGCCATTTGCGCTTCTTTTATGCGTATGGCTGCCGCCTCGCGAACTTCTGGTTGGTGGTTATGTGTTACCCTGTGTAGGAGGTGTGCTGCGTGTTTGGCATAGGCCATGTCGACCAGGGCGCCCGTATTGTCTCCGTAGTAGCGCCAGTGGGCCATCATGGCCTCCTTGGGGAAAGACGTGGGCCAGCCTCCGTGTTTGGCCCATGCCTTCATCACTTGCTGTCGAGCGTGGCGTAGTGCGTCTTGGGGGCGTGGGAGGTGCAGGGCTTGGTACCCGATGGCCGCGTTGAGCACTGCTTCCATGAAGTACGCCAGGCCCTGCGTAGACAGGAGGTCCCCCCTGGCAATTTGGGGTAGCCGGGCGAGGCGCTCTTCTAGCTTGCTTGGGAGTGTGATGTGGTGGTGCCGCGTGGCCTGTGTGACTCCCAGGTGGACTGTGGTGTCTTCCAGGTGTAGGCATTCGCCTTTCCGGATGTGGGGGGTGGGGGTCTTGGCGTCGGCCAGCCCGACCGATTTGCGGGGGTGCACTAGGAGCTGGTGGGCGTCCAGGTAGGTTGTGGTGAGTTGGAGAATGGCGGACGCTTGGTCGGTGGTCGTTGGTAGCCCTGCGTTCTCAGGGTCGCGGTGGCGGGTGGCCGTAGTTAGGAGGTTGTCGTCCGCGAAGTTGATGAGGGGGGACCGTAGCGGGTATGGGGCGTACCCCGGGTATACCCGTGCTAGCTCGAATGCCAGTGGCAGGGTGACGAGGAGGTAGAGGAAGGGGCCTTCGGCGCCTCCCTGGGGGACCCCGCTGTCTGTGCCGGTCCAGGGGGTGAGGCCTGCGGCTGTGATGACGGCGTAGAGTCGGGTCTGGATGTACCCCGTCATGAAGGATAGGAATGGGAGGCCCATGGCATCCCATACCTCCGTGAGGAGCCGGTGTGGGGCGTGGGGGAACGCACCTTGGACATCGAGGGAGGCGATGATCATCTCGTAGGGGTTCATGTCCAGTGCGGTGTCCTGGAGGAAGATGGCCTCGTGGGGGGATCTGCCGGCCATGGCTCCCCACATGCTGGCGGGCACGTGGGCGAAGACCGCTGGCGCGATGCGGCCTAGGATGAGCGTCCACACCAGCTTGACCTCGGTGGTGGCGCACACTATGGGCCGCCAGTTCCCCGGCTGCGCCCAGTCCCCCTTTCTGTAGAGGGGGTGGACCAGGTTGGCCCACTCAGGGGGGATGGGCGTGGCGCCCGTGACGATGTCCCACAGGCGGGCTGCCAGGCGGCGTTTGATGGGCAGGGTGAGGCGTTGGTACGCTTCGGCCGGCAGACCGTCGACGCCGGGCACGACCCCCTTCTTCAGGCGGTCTACGGCGCGTTGCAGTTCTGAGATGCTGAAGGGGTCGTGTTCGATGGTGCGCCGCTGTTCCCGGTTGAAGACCCTGGGCACATGCTCGCGGATGGTGTTTCTGGTGTGGGGGTCGAGCTCGGGGAGGGCGTCCCCGTGTTGTGCCTGGAAGCTGTCCAGGACTGCCTGGAGGACGGTGTCGGGGTCATTGGTGAGGCATCCTTCGGGGGTGCGTATCGCGTGGATGGTACGGCGCCCCGTGTCCTCCAGGATGCGGCTGACGTACCGTAGGGACTTGTACGGTGTGTCGTTTCTGCCGTATCTTTCGCGTTCTTGGGCTGCGGCCGCTATGCGGTGGGCGTGCCATTCCTGGAGTTGGTGGCGGCGGGTGGTGAGGAGCGCACGGAGGTGGGCGTCCCGGTCTCGTGCCTCCGGTGTGCTGGGGCGTAGCAGGGTGGCGAGTTCCCCTTTTGTGGTCCAGATGTCATGGACGAGTTGCTGGAGGGTGAGGTCCGGTGGTGCTCCCGTGTGGTTGGTGTCACGCTCCATGCCGCATGCTTGTGCCGCCCGGCTCATGGCGGTGGTGAGTGTCGGTGCACCCGGGCGGCGCAGGATTGCGTGTAGGGCCCTGTTATACCTGTGCCAGGCGCCTTGGTCGTCCTCGGCCGGGAACTGCAGTGTGGGTGGGAGGGTGTCGTCTGGCAGGGTGGCCGCGGGTGGGGGTAGGTTGGGGATGATGAGGTCCATGTAGAGGGGCCGGTGGCCTGTGCCTGTGGGCGGGAGGTCCCCGTAGGCTGCTTCGTGGACGCGCACCGTGGTTGGGTCCCCGTAGCACGTGTCGATGCGGGATGGGTGGGTGCCGGCTTGGTGGGGGTAATGGGAGGGTGTGCCGGTGAGTCCTGCCGTGAGGTCGGTGAGGCCCAGTTGGTGCATGGCGTCCCGGACAGCTGTGTCGGTGGCTGTGGGTGGGCCGGTGCGGTCGTCGTCGGTGGGGGCGGCGTTTAGGTCGCCTATGATGATGGTGGGTGCCAGGAGGGAGAGTCGGCGGTACGCCAGGCTCAGGGTGTCCAGGAAGTCCTTGGTCTCCTCCCCGAACGGGACGTGCGTGAGTAGCACGTTTAGCTGCCATCCGGGCCCCACGCACTCGTACGCTCCGAGGCAACCATCCACTCCGAGGTCGGGGTGGGCATGTACCGTGACCGACGTCTTGTGGTAGAGGGGTACCCCCCGTTCCCAGTGGGCGTGATATTTGTTCCCCTCCAGGTCCAGGGTCGGTGCTGGTTCGGGTTGGTCCGCTCTGCGGAGGGCTTGCTCCAGGAACCCCAGGAGGTCTGCGCCTTGGGGGTGCGGCCCGGGCATGGCTTGCAGTGTGGCGGCCTTGGTGGGGTCGTAGGTGACCGGAGGCTCGTTGAGGATGTTGATGCGGGCGTGGGCCTCCGCAGGTGCCGGTTTCTGCGGACCGGTAGTTTGGGGGGGCGGGCCGTGTCCGGCCCTGGCCCCGTCAGGCGTTGAGGAGGTCGATGACGCCCTGAGCTGCGGGTGCCCTGCGGTTCCGCTTCTGGGGCTGGGGTAGGGCCCATGCATTGTGGACTTCGCCCGTGTACTCGGTGCCGGTGAGGTGCTCCGTGTCGGGGGTGCACAGCTGCATGGGGACCATCTCACGACCGGCTTGGTCTCGCCAGAGTTCGATGGTGCGCCCCAGCTGCTTGTCGTTGGAGGTGGCCGGGTCCCACTTGACGTGGATCTTGAACCCCTGGTGGTCCCCGGTGACGAGGTACCGGTGCTTGACCTCCCCTGCGGCCCATATCCACTTGGAGGGGCCCGCGGCCGTGGGGTACTCGAAGGGCAGCTGCACCCGGGTGCCGATGGCGTATTCGGGATACAGGGCAGCGGCTTCCTCTTTGGTCCAGCTCTTCGGCTTGGCCCTTGGCTTTGGCGCGGGCTTGGCCTGTGTGGGGGCCTTGCGCTTCTGCGCACCTTGGCGGCGCCGGGCAGCGGGTTGTCCCCGTTGGGGAGGTGCGCCCTGGGGCTGCTGTACGGGTGCGTGGCCCGGTGCAAACACGGGGTGTTCGCGGGCGGCTGGGACGTCGGGCTTGGACGTGGGGACGGGGTCCTTCAGCTGGAACACTTGCTTGGTCATGAGGCCAAGCACTTCCTCGGCCTCCTGCAGGGGTTCGGGCGGGTCCGTGGGCCAGGTGAGGAGCCGGTGCCCGGTGCCTGCCCCGTGGCGGCGCATGTGGGCCGTGTAGCGGGTGGCGTGGCGTGTCCACGCTGGGGTGCGTTCCGGGGGGAGGGGGCCTTCTGGCGCCCCCTGCGCCCAGTAGAGGGCGTAGTGCAGCGCTTCCCAGGCTGCCTCTGGGGCGTGGGGGATGCGTGCGGCGAGTCGCAAGCGGTCTCCTCCACGTGGTGGGGGCGGGACTTCGCCGTCGGGGGCGTGTGCCGTTGCCCGTCTGACCTTGCCGTGGTCGTCCCATTCCACCGTCCACCAGGTGTCCCGGTGTTTGAGGATGTGGACCTCCGTGGTGGTCGGGGGGGCGTCCATGGCGTCCCAGCTGACGAGCTGGATGGGGCGGACCGCAGGGTGGGTTTTCGGGGGTGCTCGCATGTTGAGGATTTGGTGGATGTCCTTGGCGGTGGGGCCCCTGTCGGGGGCGTCCTGCGCTGCTTGGGCTAGAGGTGGGGAGGGGCGGTCCTCCCAGAGGCGGGATGTGGACGCCGTGGCATACATGGCTGCGATCAGGATGTGTTCTGTCAGCCCTTCCACCATGAGGTGGTTTTCCCCCTCCAGGTCTCGGGGGATGGCGGCTTCCGCCTTTAGGGTGAGGAGTGCGATGGCGCGTTTGGGTCCAGGTGTGGCGTGCGTCAGCTCATCTGGCGGGCGTCCGTCGGATGGGGTGTGGGGGGGGCGCTTCTGGAAGGGGGATGGTCCCACCGCCAGGTGCTCAGCAAGGTGTAGCGGTATGGCATGGTGGCGGTTCGCTGCGGGCAGGAGGTAGGGGTGTGGGTCCCCGGTTATCGTGCCGAGGAATATGCCCCCCCTGTAGGTAGGGGTGGGCAGGGGTTGCTGCAGAGCGCCTGCGCATGGTAGCGCGCACCGAGGGTTGCAGTGGGTGCATGGGGCTGTTATGGGGTGTGGTACCGCGTACACGGAGAAGGGCCCTACCGCGCGCTGGATGTGGCGGGGGATGATGTTGCGGAGGTCCGCCACCCGTGCCGTGCGGCCTTCGCCATAGTATATCCAGAGCGTGTCCTCCAGTGCCATTTTGGGGCGTAGCTTGCGAGCCAGTAGGTTCAAGGTGCTTTTGTGGGTGGCCTCGGTGACGGTGCTGGGTCCAGCGTTAATGCGTGGGAGCAGGTGGCTTTGGTGGTGTGCCGCGGCCCGTCTGCGGGCGGTGTGGAGGGCGGTGCTGTCGGCGGGAGGGGGCGCGTGGTGGGTGGGCCTTTTGCGTGGGGTCGGGGCGACGTGTAGGGGATGCTTCCATGCCGGGCGCGGGTGGTGTTGCGGTGGCTGGAGGCCAGGGTAGGTGGTGAAGGTGTATACGGTGATGGGGGAGCGCTCATGCGTGGCCTGGAGGTAGTAGTGGTCGCGACCCGTGTTGTGGGTGACGATGACGTTTGGCGTTGGTATGTCGTAGTGGAGTGCGGTATTGGGGAGTTGTTTGGTGATGCGTGCCGTCGCGTCCCCTGTTTTGGGCGCGGTGTCGTGGGGCACAAGGATGTGGACTGCCCACGCATCGTGGGCGGGGAGGTCGAGGTCCGGTAAGGTGGGATGAATGGGGCGTCCCCGGAAGTGTGTGAAAGCTGGGTTGTGGCGTGCCGCCATTTCCTTGATGATGGACGGTGCCCAGTGGGGTGGCGCCCCAACTTGCTGGGCCATGGCGGCGACGGCGCGGGCGATCGCCGTGAGGTCTGGGCCGATGACAGGCTGGTCTGCCGGTGGTTGCAGGCCCCCTTCTGGTGCGGGGTGGTGCCACCATAGGGTGTAGCCCTTTTGTGTGTTATCGTGGGGGGTGTGCACGAGGCCCTGGTGGTTGGAGATGGCGGTCTTGAGGGCTTCCGCTGCCTCGCGGTGGAGGGTGCGCGTGTAGGCCCAGACTCCGGTGGGGGGGGGGCGCCCCGGTGTGGGATTCGGCCGTGGTGGGGGCCGGCTCGAGGGTGTGACTGGTGAGGGAGGGTCTGTGCAGCCCTTCGTGCAGGGAGGCGCACACGTGTGCCCACCTGTCCGCCCATCCCTGTTAGGCGCTTCCTGTGTCTGCTCCTGTGGGCAGTCGCACGATGACCACGTGCCAGGGGTGTGACCCCGGTACTACGGTGGGGGGTGTGGTGTGCTCGTGAGCGTGCAGCCATACTGCGGTGTCTGCGTTCGCCGTCACGTAGTCCTCTCCTTCCGCTGTGTGGACGTTTTCAACGGCGGCCCCTCCCTCCAGGGTGAGGAGGAGGTGTGTGCCGGGGGGCTGCGCGTGCGTCTCCGCGTCCCGGGGCCACAGGTACGTGAGCGCCACGGCGCCGGGGAGGATTTCCCCCCACGTGAAGGTGCCTTCGGGTGATGCCCACTGCAGGGGCAGTGTGCGGCGTCCCCGCGAGTCGTTGGTGGCATGGTAGTCGTGGGGGGGGGTGACGTTTGGTGAGCCGGTGCGGCATGCGTTCAGTGGTGGCTGTGGGGGGGTCCCAATTACATTCCTCCGGTGGGGGTGCGTCTGCGTCGTCCTCCCGGGGCTGGGCCAGCGGCAGCGCCTGTGCATTGGGTGCGGCGTCGGGTAATCCGCTGTGCGTGAGGGTGTAGAAGCCCTCGGGGGTGAGTTGGAGGACGATGTCCCACTTCGCCGTTTGCTCTGGGGACCACTGGTGGGGCCCGTCCTGCGGTCGGTGGAGGGTGACCTGGTGGCCCCATCTCCAGCTGTGGTAGGCGAGGAGGCTGAGGACGGTGTCTTGCTCCGGGTCCTCCACGCCTTCCACGTATGCCGTCATGTCGGTGACGTCGACGGCGTACTCGATCGTCTTCCCATTCTTGTGTGGGGGTGCCTGGAGGGGGGGGGGGCGGTGGTGTACCCGTGGAGTCCCGGCCCTGTGATGTCGGGCAGGTCGTGCTCGAGTGACGCCCGGTACTCAGCGGGCCCGTTGCTGGCTTCGTGGGTGGGGTGGTGGCGCCGCAGGGCGTTGGACAGGTGCGTCCAGGGCGCCCTCTCGCGGGGGGGGGGGGGGGGCGCGAGGGGGCATTTTGCGGGTTGGGGTCCGCGGGGCTGCTTGCTGTGGGCTCGAGCTCCGGCGGGGTGGGGTCCATTTGATGCTCCGTGTCCTCCGTGTGTTGGAGTTCCAGTTCTAGCAGGCTGTCGATGTCCAGGGCCATGGGGTCATCGTGCGTGTTCACGTGCTGGGGTGCTGCTTCATGGCACGGTGGGCGTGTGATGCTGGTGATTCTGCCACTTTTTTGTAGAACTCCGGCAGGAGGATCCCGTCCAGTTTCTTCAGCGCGTTCTTCGTGACTTTCCCCCCTTTGTCGTGGAACTTCTGCAGACCTTTCACAGCTTCCGGACCAGCATAGTAGGCAAACGTCATGAAATCCTTCCACAATTTATACGTTTTGTCCTGAAAGTGACAACGTTATGCGCGAGGCCTCGCGCAATGAACAGCATCGAAACAACGATTAATGAACATACGAATTGACCAGGCTGCTTCATTTTAGCTGTTGGAACCAGGGCACTCATCTGCACAGCATCCACAATGGCGATCTTGAAATTGCTGTACGTGTCAGCCAGGCCTCGCCGCCGCTGATCTTCCACACATCGAATGAGGTTATCTGCTGCCTCATACAGCGGTATTGTCTCAACGTCCTGTGCGCTTCCTTGTGCTTGTCCCGTCAGCTTTGCACGGAAGGCCCATGCTGTCATAGGCTTCAGAATATCGGTGATGCATGTAGTATGCCACTGCTGCAGATCCAGACACGCTGTGCGTCGCTTCTCCCGAATCTTCGCAACCGCTTCCACGCTGTGCTGTCCAGATACACACCAATAATCGCCATCTGCAAATATGACACACGTCCATGTGCGAGGGCTCGCGCAACGAGAAGAGCGAACAGTCGGTTGGCAACTTACTACTATCTTCCCAGAGAACGACGTGTAATGGGCCTGTTGGCGGTGCTGCTTCGAGTGACTCAATACGCTTCTGCAGTAACGTCGTACCTTTCCGTCTGATCTGTCCCTTTGTCTTCCTTTGGTCGATTCTCAAGTTGTCCAGCTCAACCTCCACCTGCCTCCCATCTGGCTTCAAGTGGTCCTCGATGTCAGTACCCAAGGTTAGGCCAGGATCTGGTGTTTCCTTCTTCTTCTGCCCCTTCTTTGCTGTTCCAGCCTCCGATCCTGAGGTCCCAGGGTCATAGTCGGTATCTTCTCGTTCCTCGGCTGTTTTTTTGGTGGGGCTTGCAATTCTGCGATAAGAAGAAAGCCTGTTTTGCCGGAAACAAAACATTGAAAAGGGTTAAAAGCGTCGTCAATAATGCATATGTGACGCGTTTTTAGCGAAAACGAGTACAGTATGGTTGAGAATGCAAAACTGAAGGGGCACGCCACTGTTCTTGACTGTCAACCTTGCGCGAGGCCTCGCGCAAGAGAGGGGGTGTAATAACCTGTTGTATCGTGCTGTTTGCGCGAGGCCTCGCGCATCACTGCATGTTGTCCAATCTTCTTCGAACGTTTCGCAGCGTGTCGGCTACTCCCTGTTCCTCCAACACACTGTGTTGGGGGATCAGCTCCGACAATTTTCGCTGAAAACCAGCCTTAAGCGGCCTCTGCTGCGTCAGCACCAACAACACAGACACAAGGACTTGTTTGTAGTGGTTAGAACCCTTTGGAATTAGAAGAGACAATGGAAAGTCAGGTACACCCCTGCGCGGCCAATCTACCTGAATTGTACAAGTAGGTTCAGCACACCACCTAACCCAAGGCACATATACACGCTCTGCGTTCAAGTAAGCAGTTAACCGCTGACGCACGGAATTGACAAAGGAATTGGGGATTTTGCAGACATTCACCCTGTGACCTTCTTTGCGGATAGTGATGAGATGGTACAGATCGTCAACATCTTCAATGGTCACTGCACCTCTGTTTTGGCCCTTCTTTGTCACAAGGCTGGAGAGCAGACTTTCACAAAACTCCTCGGCAACAGCCTGTCCAGGCATGGCTGTGCGCCATGCAGTGTGGCACAATAGCGCAGTTGCAACAGTGCGTTCGTACTTTAAAAGTGTGTCCCCCATGTTCAAACGGTCTAACAGACACATAACGATCTGCAATCCCTCAGAAGCAAAAACACCCGTGTTGGCCGTCTCCCCGGCCCAATTGCACTGTCTTACGAGGTGTCCTAGGTATAGTAACATAGGACAGTATTGTGTTAACAGAACCTGCATGGCCTTACACACAGCGTACCGGAGGCGACTTCGCCGATTTACAGGACATGCCACCCCAAGGGAATGACATTTTCTGTTGAGGTGCCGTATGTGGGGGCCCATACCCAACAGCAGTGCGCCAACAGTTATCTCCATTGTGATCAGCTTGGGGAAACAGGGGACTATGTCACCGCTGCGCAGCAAACCTTTACAGAAGAAAGTCACGATCGGCCAAAATGAGCGGAATGTTTGTGTAACGGAAAATTTGTACGCGTACCATAAACCATACAATATAGAGTGTGAGCGCAAGAAAAGCCGGACGTTCCGACCCGTTGTTTTTTCACCATACATCATCTTACAAATGCGGTAATGGATGTTCTCATCACATAAAACAGGGACCACTGGTCGAGTGTGCTGCGCCAAGTCCCTAGTGAATTGCAATAGGTTAAGCAGCGAGACGTTGCCTCTCACCTTTTCTTTGCTTAGACAAAGGGGTCGCCACTGTGGTCTCTTATCAGGTACAGGGCAAATAATGTCAAACGGCGCCCTAATGTTTCGAACAACAGGCCGCGTGCTTGCAAATCCTAGATCACGCAGGGTACGTGCAAACGTTCCCTCGGTGTTCCCCAGCATGCGTGCAACATCAGGTACACGCTGTTCAAGCTCTTCCAGGCTAGGATGACCGGACGGCGCGACTGAGGGCAGGGGGCAGGGAAGGGGCCAGGGCACGGGAAGGGCGCGCAGGGGCGCGGGCAGGGCTCCCAGGTGCAGGGAGCGGGGCGAGGGACGGTGGGCGGGCGTGCAGGCCAGGGCGTGGGGGACAGGGGGCGGGACCCACGGCACGGGCAGGGGGCCGGAAGGGGGCCCAAGGGCAAGGGCAAGGGCGCCACGAACCCCAAGCGACAGACGGGACGGGGCATGGGAGCCCGGGGGGGGGGGGCGGGCCGAAGGGAGGGGGGCGGGGGGCGGGGCGCCCCCGCAGCCGGACGTGCAGCCGGTGAGCTGCCTCGCCCCCGGCATCCAACAGATGCCGGCGCACCAAGCCAACCACCACCACCACCACCACGACCACCTCTACAACATCCGGCCGGGCGCTGGCGAGCTCGTCCCCCCCCAACCCCCACAACCCCAGCACCAGCCAGCCCCCCCCCGCACCGGGGGCGGAGCCGGCGCGGATGGCCTCGGCGGGGGGGGGGGGGGGGGCGGGGCGCGGCATCGGCGCCGCAGGCACAGGGGCAGCGGCGGGAGCCGGCGCGAGGGGCAGAGGGTCCCCGGCCCTGGGAACGGGACTGGGGCACGGTCCCGGACCCTCTGGGGGATAGGGCCCTCCCCCTCGTGGGGGAGGTGTACGGGTGGTTGTGCTGGGCCAACCAGGGGACTACCAGGGGGTTGAGGAACCGGCCCTTCGATGCCGTGCTCCTCCGGAGGGACGGAGGAAACCGGGAGGTACCCCCGGGGGGTTGGGCAGCCCCAGAGGACCACGAGAGGGTCCTCAGGTCAGTGATCCGGGCGGCAAGGCCTGACAGGGAGCCGACGTGGCCGGCCTTCCTGGAAGGGGGAGCGGTACTCCGCATCACGGATGCAGACGCCAACAACTGGCTCCCCCGGGCCTTGCGCAGCGCCCTCGCCGACTGGCGCTACCGCCGGCGCTACCCGCCGCCGCCACAGCCCCAGCCCCCACACAAGCGGCGGCGCAGGTGACGGCCCACACGGCGGACGCGGGAAAGTGGGGGGGGGAGCTGGGCCCCCCGACCCACGCCCCCCCCCCGGTACGGCGTGACGAAGGAGCGCGCGCCACCTCCCGCGGGAGGGAGGGCGGAGACAACGAGCGCGGGGGGGAACCTACTGCCCAGCAGCCCGCTAACCGCTGACCGCTAACCCTCACAGCCGCCCCCGGCCGGCCAGCGCCGTGCTACGACGGCGGGGGGGACGAGGGGCCCCAGCGAGGGACTGCACAAGGGTCAGGCTCTAGGTAGAGGGGGCTGGGGGAAGGGTGCGACCCCCCAGCCGATGGCTGGCCCCCGGGGCCGGGACTGCCATGCCGCCCCCCCCTCGACCGTCAGGAGGCGGCGCCAGGGGATCAGAGGCCCCCCCCCACTCCCCCCCCCCTCCCTCCCAGGCCCAAGAGCGGACGGAGGCAGACCGAAGAAACGGCGGACCCGCACCCCCCCTGAAGAGGCCGCTGCACCCGGGGTGCGGGGGCACCACGGGGGAGGCAGGCGCCCTCACGCCCTGCCCGCTGCCGGCCGACGGCGGACCGGCGGCGCCCAGGACGGCGCAAACAGAGCGGCCCTCTCAGAGGCCGGCCCGGGGAAGACGGGGGCGCGAACCAAGGTGGGGGCCCGACGCCCGCGGCCGCCCGGCAACCCCCAAGGCACGAGTCTACCCCGGGGGGGCACGCCGGAGACAACGGATGGCAGGCCTACGCCCAACGGGGCGGGGGGGGGGGGGGGGGGGGGCGCCCCCCCCACCCCCCCCCCCCGCTCCCCCCCCCCCCAGCTTGGGAGCCACAGGAGCGACCCTCCGCCCCCCCGTTCTCCCCCAGAAGGGGCCGCGACGCGGGGGGGGGGGATGCAGCTCGACCTGCACACCGCGCGCTGCAGCGCCCCCAGCCGCCTGCTCCCGCGGGGGTCGCGGCCAACAGGCAAGCCCACAACAGCGGGCCGGAGCAACGCGCGGACCAAGCTTGGGGGCGGCGCACGGCGGCACACCAGAACAGTATGGAGGCCGCGTCCCCCATACCCCTCCCATGACCACAGCCCACTCAGGGAGGGCAGAGGGGGGGTTCAGGTCTGCAGGGGCCCCCGGGAGAGCGGTCCACGGGCCGCCCCTCATCCCTCCCCAGCCCAGGGCGGCCCCGCGGCCCCGACCGCACGCGCACGCCGGAGGGGCGTGCGCCGACGGCACGAGGGGGACCAGGATCGGGTACCGCGGGCCGCCACCCAGAGGGGGAGCAGGGAGCCCGCGGCGCAACCCCCCCCCCCCACCCCCCCCACCGGCCCGCAAGCCGCGGGGGCCCCGGCCCCCATCCCCCGAGGCAGGGGGGATGGTCCCCCCTCCCCCCGCCCGAGAGAGGAGCCGGAGCGCGGCCCGCCCCCCCGCCCCAGCCGCCGGCTCCCACAGGAATTGCGGAGAACAAGCGAGCCCGCACCAACGCGCCAGGACGCCGCACAGATCGCGCCCAGTGAAGGCGGGCAAGCACGAACCCCCCATGGACAGAACGACGCCAGTGACACCCGCTTGGTTGCCTGCCCAGGCAAGGCAGAGGGACGGAACGAGGCAGAGCAACCCCCCGCCCTACAGGCCCCCCCCGGCCGCGCAAACGGGGGGCACGGCGCACGCCCCCCCCCCCCCAGCCCGCCCGCCGGCACACGAACGCCACGGACCCGCCCCGCGGCACGCAGCCCCCACAGGGCGTGCAGGCCAAGGGGACAGAGTAGGGCCCCCACACCTGCACGCCCACGCCCACAGCACGTGGATAGCGGACCCCAATAGCCCGCCCAGTGGGCGGGTAGTCGGGGGAGGGGGAGCGCCTGACCCCAGACGCCCCTCGCAACGGTGGAACCCACCCCCCCCCGGGGACGCCCTTCCGCCACCCCAACAACCCCAAGCCAAGTAGGGGGGAACCGGGACCGGACCGCCCCCCCCCAAGCACGCCAGACGGAGCAAGGGACCGGGGCAGGACACGCGGAGGGTCACGGACCACGTGGAACGGCCCTACCAGCGCCCAGTGCCGGGACCGCGCAAGGTGCGCGCGCCACACCACCCAGGGGAGGGGGGGGGGGGCGGACGCCGCGGGACCGCGAGCGCACACACACGCAAAGGGCACGCGGGGACTACCAGAAGGGCAACCAGACCGAGCACGCGGAACGCACAGACCGCGTGGAATGATGTACCAGCGAGCGAGGGTAAGGGACACCCGGACGGGACGGCCCGCCACACGCAGCGCGCAACACGCGGGGCTGGAAGGGGGAAACGGGAGAGACACAACACCAGGTACCGGCCCGAATCCCACGAACCGGCCGCGAGCGCCGCGCACACACGGACGGGGCACTGCACCCGCCAAGGCAGTAGTGGCGCACTGCGCCACGCCCCAACCCCTAGGCTAGGCAGCCTCCGCGCCGCCCCAAGGGGGTCCCACTGGCGACAAGCCAGTAGCACGAGCCCGGCGGCGCCGGCGCCCCGGGCGACCACGCATTAGGGGGGCGACGCAGTGGGTAAGCGCCCGCAGCCACGGCTGCAAATTGATGCAGTGACCGGAGAGTGGCGAAACAGGGAAGCCGGGGAAGGACGGGGCTCCGAGCCCTGTGAACCCGGGGGACTCCGCCACCAGGCAGGAGGTGCGTCTTGGAGAGCCCCCCACTAAAACCCGGTGGGGAGGATATCACCTGGCCCGACCAGGTGGCCCCCCGGGGCCGCAAAATCAAACCTCAAAACTCAAACCTGTTTTTTTGGCGAGGCTTGCCATTCTGCGATAAGAAGAAAGCCTGTATTGCCAGAAACGAAGCTTTGAAAAGGGTTAAAAGCGTCGTCAATAATGCACATGTGACGCGTTTTTAGCGAAAACGAGTACAGTATGGTTGAGAATGCAAAACTAAAGGGGCACGCCACTGTTCTTGACTGTCAACCTTGCGCGAGGCCTCGCGCAAGAGAGGGGGTGTAATAACCTGTTGTATCGTGCTGTTTGCGCGAGGCCTGGCGCATCACTGCATGTTGTCCAATCTTCTTCGAACGTTTCGCAGCGTGTCAGCTACTCCCTGTTCCTCCAACACACTGTGTTGGGGGATCAGCTCCGACAATTTTCGCTTAAAACCAGCCTTAAGCGGCCCCTGCTGCGTCAGCACGAACAACACAGACACAAGGACTTGTTTGTAGTGGTTAGAACCCTTTGGAATTAGAAGAGACAATCGAAAGTTAGGTACACCCCTGCGCGGCCAATGTGCCTGAATTGTACAAGTAGGTTCAGCACACCACCTAACCCAAGGCACAAGTACGCGCTCGGCGTTCAAGTAAGCAGTTGACCGCTGACGCACGGAATTGACAAAGGAATTGGGGATTTTGCAGACATTCACCCTGTGACGTTCTTTGCGGATAGTGATGAGATGGTACAGATCGTCAACATCTTCAATGGTCACTGCACCTCTGTTTTGGCCCTTCTTTGTCACAAGGCTGGAGAGCAGACTTTCACAAAACTCCTCGGCAACAGCCTGTCCAGGCATGGCTGTGTGCCGTGCAGTGTGGCACAATAGCGCAGTTGCAACAGTGCGTTCGTACTTTAAAAGTGTGTCCCCCATGTTCAAACGGTCTAACAGACACATAACGATCTGCAATCCCTCAGAAGCAAAAACACCCGTGTTGGCCGTCTCCCCGGCCCAATTGCACTGTCTTACGAGGTGTCCTAGGTATAGTAACATAGGACAGTATTGTGTTAACAGAACCTGCATGGCCTTACACACAGCGTACCGGAGGCGACTTCGCCGATTTACAGGACATGCCACCCCAAGGGAATGACATTTTCTGTTGAGGCGCCGTATGTGGGGGCCCATACCCAACAGCAGTGCGCCAACAGTTATCTCCATTGTGATCAGCTTGGGGAACAGGGGACTGTGTCACCGCTGCGCAGCAAACCTTTACAGAAGAAAGTCACGATCGGCCAAAATGAGCGGAATGTTTGTGTAACGCAAAATTTGTACGGGTGCCAGAAACCATACAATATAGAGTGTGAGCGCAAGAAAAGCCGGACGTTCCGACCCGTTGTTTTTTCACCATACATCATCTTACAAATGCGGTAATGGATGTTCTCATCACATAAAACAGGGACCACTGGTCGAGTGTGCTGCGCCAAGTCCCTAGTGAATTGCAATAGGTTAAGCAGCGAGACGTTGCCGCTCACCTTTTCTTTGCTTAGACAAAGGGTACGCCACTGTGGTCTCTTGTCAGGTACAGGGCGAATAATGTCAAACGGCGCCCTAATGTTTCGAACAACAGGCCGCGTGCTTGCAAATCCTAGATCACGCAGGGTACGTGCAAACGTTCCCTCGGTGTTCCCCAGCATGCGTGCAACATCAGGTACACGCTGTTCAAGCTCTTCCAGGCTAGGATGACCGGACGGCGCGACTGAGGGCAGGGGGCAGGGAAGGGGCCAGGGCACGGGAAGGGCGCGCAGGGGCGCGGGCAGGGCGCCCAGGTGCAGGGAGCGGGGCGAGGGACGGTGGGCGGGCCTGCAGGCCAGGGCGTGGGGGACAGGGGGCGGGACCCACGGCACGGGCAGGGGGCCGGAAGGGGGCCCAAGGGCAAGGGCAAGGGCGCCACGAACCCCAAGCGACAGACGGGACGGGGCATGGGAGCCCGGGGGGGGGGGGCGGGCCGAAGGGAGGGAGGCGGGGGGCGAGGCGCCCCCGCAGCCGGATGTGCAGCCGGTGAGGTGCATCGCCCCCGGCATCCAACAGATGCCGGCGCACCAAGCCAACCACCACCACCACCACCACGACCACCTCTACAACATCGACCCGGGCGCTGGCGAGCTCGTCCCCCCCCAACCCCCACAACCCCAGCACCAGCCAGCCCCCCCCCGCGCCGGGGGCGGAGCCGGCGCGGATGGCCTTGGCGGGGGGGGGGGGGGGCGGGGCGCGGCATCGGCGCCGCAGGAACGGGGGCAGCGGGGGGAGCCGGCGCGAGGGGCAGAGGGGGCCCGGCCCTGGGAACGGGACTGGGGCACGGTCCCGGACCCTCTGGGGGATAGGGCCCTCCCCCTCGTGGGGGAGGTGTACGGGTGGTTGTGCTGGGCCAACCAGGGGACCACCAGGGGGTTGAGGAACCGGCCCTTCGATGCCGTGCTCCTCCGGAGGGACGGAGGAAACCGGGAGGTACCCCCGGGGGGTTGGGCAGCCCCAGAGGACCACGAGAGGGTCCTCAGGTCAGTGATCCGGGCGGCAAGGCCTGACAGGGAGCCAACGTGGCCGGCCTTCCTGGAAGGGGGAGCGGTACTCCGCATCACGGATGCAGACGCCAACAACTGGCTCCCCCGGGCCTTGCGCAGCGCCCTCGCCCACTGGCGCTACCGCCGGGGCTACCCGCCGCCGCCACAGCCCCAGCCCCCACACAAGCGGCGGCGCAGGTGACGGCCCAGACGGCGGACGCGGGAAAGTGGGGGGGGGAGCTGGGCCCCCCGACCCACGCCCCCCCCACGGTACGGCGTGACGAAGGAGCGCGCGCCACCTCCCGCGGGAGGGAGGGCGGAGACGACGAGCGCGGGGGGGAACCTACTGCCCAGCAGCCCGCTAACCGCTGACCGCTAACCCTCACGGCCGCCCCCGGCCGGCCAGCGCCGTGCTACGACGGCGGGGGGGACGAGGGGCCCCAGCGAGGGACTGCACAAGGGTCAGGCTCTAGGTAGAGGGGGCTGGGGGAAGGGTGCGACCCCCCAGCCGATGGCTGGCCCCCGGGGCCGGGACCGCCATGCCGCCCCCCCCTCGACCGTCAGGAGGCGGCGCCAGGGGACCAGAGCCCCCCCCCCACTCCTCCCCCCCCTCCCTCCCAGGCCCAAGAGCGGACGGAGGCAGACCGAAGAAACGGCGGACCCGCACCCCCCCCGAAGAGGCCGCTGCAGCCGGGGTGCGGGGGGACCAAGGGGGAGGCAGGCGCCCTCACGCCCTGCCCGCTGCCGGCCGACGGCGGACCGGCGGCGCCCAGGACGGTGCAAACAGAGCGGCCCTCTCAGAGGCCGGCTTGGGGAAGACGGGGGCGCGAACCAGGGTGGGGGGGTTCCCCCCCCCTCCGCCCCCCCCCCCCCCCGCCGCAATGACCCGTTGGCGGCCGACCGGACCGCGCCCGACGCCCGCGGCCACCCGGCAACCCCCAGGGCACGAGTCTACCCCGGGGGGGCGAGCCGGAGACAACGGATGGCAGGCCTACGGCCAACGGGGCGGGGGGGGGGGGGCGGCCCCCCCACCCCCCACCCCGCTCCCCCCCCCCCAGCTTGGGAGCCACAGGAGCGACCCTCCGCCCCCCCGCCCTCCCCCAGAAGGGGCCGCGACGCGGGGGGGGGGGATGCAGCTCGACCTGCACACCGCGCGCAACAGCGCCCCCAGCCGCCTGCTCCCGCGGGGGTCGCGGCCGACAGGCAAGCCCACAACAGCGGGCCGGAGCAACGCGCGGACCAAGCTTGGGGGCGGCGCACGGCGGCACACCAGAACAGTATGGAGGCCGCGCCCCCCATACCCCTCCCATGACCACAGCCCACTCAGGGAGGGCAGAGGGGGGGTTCAGGTCTGCAGGGGCCCCCGGGAGAGCGGTCCACGGGCCGCCCCTCATCCCTCCCCAGCCCAGGGCGGCCCCGCGGCCCCGACCGCACGCGCACGCCGGAGGGGCGTGCGCCGACGGCACGAGGGGGGCCAGGATCCGGTACCGCGGGCCGCCACCCAGAGGGGGAGCAGGGAGCCCGCGGCGCAACCCCCCCCCCCACCCCCCCCACCGGCCCGCAAGCCGCGGGGGCCCCGGCCCCCATCCCCCGAGGCAGGGGGGATGGTCCCCCCTCCCCCCGCCCGAGAGAGGAGCCGGAGCGCGGCCCGCCCCCCCGCCCCAGCCGCCGGCTCCCACAGGAATTGCGGAGAACAAGCGAGCCCGCACCAACGCGCCAGGACGCCGCACAGATCGCGCCCAGTGAAGGCGGGCAAGCACGAACCCCCCATGGACAGAACGACGCCAGTGACACCCGCTTGGTTGCCTGCCCAGGCAAGGCAGAGGGACGGAACGAGGCAGAGCAACCCCCCGCCCTACAGGCCCCCCCCGGCCGCGCAAACGGGGGGCACGGCGCACGCCCCCCCCCCCCCAGCCCCCCCGCCGGCACACGAACGCCACGGACCCGCCCCGCGGCACGCAGCCCCCACAGGGCGTGCAGGCCAAGGGGACAGAGTAGGGCCCCCACACCTGCACGCCCACGCCCACAGCACGTGGATAGCGGACCCCAATAGCCCGCCCAGTGGGCGGGTAGTCGGGGGAGGGGGAGCGCCTGACCCAAGACGCCCCTCGCAACGGTGGAACCCAGCCCCCCCGGGGACGCCCTTCCGCCACCCCAACAACCCCAAGCCAAGTAGGGGGGAACCGGGACCGGACCGCCCCCCCCCAAGCACGCCAGACGGAGCAAGGGACCGGGGCAGGACACGCGGAGGGTCACGGACCACGTGGAACGGCCCTACCAGCGCCCAGTGCCGGGACCACGCAAGGTGCGCGCGCCACACCACCCAGGGGAGGGGGGGGGGCGGACGCCGCGGGAGCGCGAGCGCACACACACGCAAGGGGCACGCGGGGACTACCAGAAGGGCAACCGGACCGAGCGCGCGGAACGCACAGACCACCTGGAATGATGTACCAGCGAGCGAGGGTAAGGGACACCCGGACGGGACGGCCCGCCACACGCAGCGCGCAACACGCGGGGCTGGAAGGGGGAAACGAGAGAGACACAACACCAGGTACCGGCCCAAACCCCACGAACCGGCCGCGAGCGCCGCGCACACACGGACGGGGCACTGCACCAGCCAAGGCAGTAGTGGCGCACTGCGCCACGCCCCAACCCCTAGGCTAGGCAGCCTCCGCGCCGCCCCAAGGGGGTCCCACTGGCGACAAGCCAGTAGCACGAGCCCGGCGGCGCCGGCGCCCCGGGCGACCACGCATTAGGGGGGCGACGCAGTGGGTAAGCGCCCGCAGCCACGGCTGCAAATTGATGCAGTGACCGGAGAGTGGCGAAACAGGGAAGCCGGGGAAGGACGGGGCTCCGAGCCCTGTGAACCCGGGGGACTCCGCCACCAGGCAGGAGGTGCGTCTTGGAGAGCCCCCCACTAAAACCCGGTGGGGAGGATATCACCTGGCCCGACCAGGTGGCCCCCCGGGGCCGCAAAATCAAACCTCAAAACTCAAACCTGTTTTTTTGGCGAGGCTTGCCATTCTGCGATAAGAAGAAAGCATGTATTGCCAGAAACGAAACTTTGAAAAGGGTTAAAAGCGTCGTCAATAATGCATATGTGACACGTTTTTAGCGAAAACAAGTACAGTATGGTTGAGAATGCAAAACTAAAGGGGCACGCCACTGTTCTTGACTGTCAACCTTGCGCGAGGCCTCGCGCAAGAGAGGGGGTGTAATAACCTGTTGTATCATGCTGTTTGCGCGAGGCCTGGCGCATCACTGCATGTTGTCCAATCTTCTTCGAACGTTTCGCAGCGTGTCGGCTACTCCCTGTTCCTCCAACACACTGTGTTGGGGGATCAGCTCCGACAATTTTCGCTTAAAACCAGCCTTAAGCGGCCCCTGCTGCGTCAGCACGAACAACACAAACACAAGGACTTGTTTGTAGTGGTTAGAACCCTTTGGAATTAGAAGAGACAATGGAAAGTTAGGTACACCCCTGCGCGGCCAATGTGCCTGAATTGTACAAGTAGGTTCACCACACCACCTAACCCAAGGCACAAGTACGCGCTCTGCGTTCAAGTAAGCAGTTAACCGCTGACGCACGGAATGGACAAAGGAATTGGGGATTTTGCAGACATTCATCCTGTGACGTTCTTTGCGGATAGTGATGAGATGGTACAGATCGTCAACATCTTCAATGGTCACTGCACCTCTGTTTTGGCCCTTCTTTGTCACAAGGCTGGAGAGCAGACTTTCACAAAACTCCTCGGCAACAGCCTGTCCAGGCATGGCTGTGTGCCATGCAGTGTGGCACAATAGCGCAGTTGCAACAGTGCGTTCGTACTTTAAAAGTGTGTCCCCCATGTTCAAACGGTCTAACAGTTTTATGTGATGAGAACATCCATTACCGCATTTGTAAGATGATGTATGGTGAAAAAACAACGGGTTGGAATGTCCGGCTTTTTTTGCGGTCACACCCTATATTGTATGGTTTCTGGCACCCGTACAAATTTTGCGTTACACAAACATTCCGCTCATTTTTGCCGATCGTGACTTTCTTCTGTAAAGGTTTGCTGCGCAGCGGTGACACAGTCCCCTGTTTCCCCAAGCTGATCACAATCGAGATAACTGTTGGCGCACTGCTGTTGGGTATGGGCCCCCACATACGGCGCCTCAACAGAAAATGTCATTCCCTTGGGGTGGCATGTCCTGTAAATCGGCGAAGTCGTCTCCGGTACGCTGTGTGTAAGGCCATGCAGGTTCTGTTAACACAATACTGTCCTATGTTACTATACCTAGGACACCTCGTAAGACAGTGCAATTGGGCCGGGGAGACGGCCAACACGGGTGTTTTTGCTTCTGAGGGATTGCAGATCGTTATGTGTCAGGGAACACTGGTCGAGTGTGCTGCGCCAAGTCCCTAGTGAATTGCAATAGGTTAAGCAGCGAGGCGTTGCCGCTCACCTTTTCTTTGCTTAGACAAAGGGGTCGCCACTGTGGTCTCTTGTCAGGTACAGGGCGAATAATGTCAAGCGGCGCCCTAATGTTTCGCACAACAGGCCGCGTGCTTGCAAATCCTAGATCACGCAGGATACGTGCAAAAGTTCCCTCGCTGTTCCCCTGCATGCGTGCAACATCAGGTACACGCCGTTCAAGCTCTTCCAGGCTAGGATGACCATGCCAATAGCGCGGGGCATCCCTCAGTAGCAAAACAGCCAACGCTGTTGCGTAGTGGCTTTTGTCATTCTTCTCAGGATTTGTGGTAAACTGTTTGTTGTACCAGTTGTCCATCCATAACACAACCGGCTGCTGGTGTATTTTGTTCCATGTAGTCTGTAACCTGACTGCGGCCTTTTCCTTCACCAAAGGTGCGCTATATCGCGCCGGACCTGACCTTGCTAAAATGCGACGCTGCGCCCTACTTTCCTCTATCGCAACAACTGACTTTCGTTTTCCCTGGTATGGAACTGCGCAGTGGCCCATCAGCAAATGAAGGCGCCAGGCCTCCTCTATCAAAACACCAACCCATCTCTTGCCTTCTGCCGCAATCGCGTTTCCAACGCTGCAACGCGTCCGTTCATTTTTGCGCAGACACAGAAAAAACACAAACAACAATCGCGCGCCCTTGTCCCCCTGTTTTAGCCCTTCCCACAATTCTTCCGCCGTGTGATACGGCGGTTCCTGTGAGCAGACATCGCGGAAAACTCTGGATGCTGCGGCCATTGTCTTCTCAAGGTCCACCTCTTTTCGCAGGGGCATTGTTGCTGTGAAAAATAATTGCGTAACTGTATCTGCGTAAAAATCGCTGCTTGAAAAACTTTCTTGCTTTGAAACATCAACCTGTCACACAGTTTTCACGCGACCAATTATTCTAGGATTCGCGTGTCGCAGGCACAATTTTCGGTTAACTGAACTGTCTGGTGGCCCCACATTTGACTAGTTAATCCTGATTGCGGCACCTAGTTGCGGCGCGCTACCATCGCTGTTGGGCAGTGAAGCCAGTGGTGACCACGGTATGAAAACTGGAGATTCCGGCGGGACCTGTATGGGCGCCCATGCAGCGGCGCCGCATCAAGGGAATGCACATGCTGTGTAGTTGGTGGATCTGTTCCATTTTTGGTTTCTATGGGCCCTTGTGACCTCCATTGCGCGAGGCCTCGCGCAATGATCACCGAAACTTTAATGTTTCTCACGCGCCGTTCCATGCGCGAGGCCTCACGCTTGAAACTACAGTTTGTTCCGGAACACTTATACTTTTCAAGATTCTTGGGTACACCATTGTTGAACTTTATTCATTAATAGATCCATCTCTCTCACGCAATCCTGATACTGGTACTAAATTACTTGTATAAATACGACAGGGTTCCATTTTTCAACACCCTTCCTAATGCGTCGTGGTGTAGTACATTAATCTGACACAAATGAACGTCTTTGCGCGAGGCCTCGCGCAAAGATTGGTCACAAAGCAATACTTTTCCCTGTCTCGCCCATGGGACACGTCATTCTTATAGAAATATTTATTTCCCCATACTTGTTTGCGACAGTTTGAAATATCCATCAAAACAACTATTTTTTGATGCCTTTGGAAACCTGTCATTTTCCTACCTTTTCCTTCGTTTTTGACCATGCAACTTGAGCCGCCTAAGCAAGTGCACCCTATCTGGACCATGCAAAAAAATGATTGTTCGGAGGTCCTGTTTTTTTTTGTACAACAGAATATTAGTCCAAAAAAAGGATCCTTCTTACCATTTGTGCCATTCTGTGCCTTTTTCCTAACAACCAAAAACAAAAAAATTTTCCATTTGATTGGAAAATGGTGTCCTTTTAGCGGAATTTAACCAATGAATGCATTTTGTGCTCCCTTTGTTTGTGACATGGAAATAGTCTGCATAACAAATGATTGCATCATCAAGTTAAGTTCGTCGTGTTCATTGCATACCTGAAAAAAGGCAATATTAATCCAATTCTATGGGCGACGCCTCGTGCATGCAAAACAAAAGAAAAGTAAAACAGAAGGATGCAAGATTGCATACCAGTGCAAAGCATCTGCAACATGTGGTTCATGGGCTGGCTCATGCGCGAGGCCACGCACATAATTTGATGAACCAAAAAGGTCAATCAATTCAGTTTCCTTTGGGCACACGGCTTCTGAATCTAGTGACGTTGCCACCCATCTCATGTCTTGATTTCTAGTTTGCAGTGGCCGAATACCGATTTAAAGGTTCTAGCTTCCACCTTGTAGGACTGCGTTGCAGTCCTCATGCGTGAGGCCTCGCGCATGAAAAAGCCCAAAAAAGTATTTTTGGTACCATTCTGTGTGGACATCCGATAGGCTCTTATCAGATTGCGCTCGTTCACAAACATCACTAAAGCTACGAGTGTGTAGTCTGTCATTGATTCATTGAAATTTGCTAGAGGCCGGCCCCTCGGGAGGCGCAAAAAGTCTTGTTGACCTTGGTTAGCTTTTGCGCTCAGCAGATTGCTTCCCCCAGGCACCCTCATTTTCCACGTATCCAACATCTTCTTGATAACTGCTGTGGTTTGCAGTACATTGCAATTTGCTCGCGGCAAAATCACTTTTTGTGGGCCGGAAACACGCCAAAAAAATGTACCACTCATGGCTAATTTGTGTTTTCTTTCCACATTTTAGTTGGATTCGTAGTTCACAGCCGGAAGATCAATTTTTCTTGAGCAAAAGCTACAAGGGTGGACTTTGTCAACGTTAAGGTCATATGTTGAGTGGACTTGATTCATGGGCCACCAGTTGTATTCATGTTTTGCTTGATAGTTACCATTGTTGTAGCCAGATGTCCATGATCAGCAATGCTAAAGGATGTACTCTGTGCAACACCTCCAACATATGTGCTCCTTTTGTTAAGAAGGCAACAACATTACAAATGATATCCGAAATCATCAATTAGATTTGCAAAGCTTGTGTGGAGTGCTCAGTGTCTGCTCGCATAAACATATGGTACAATGCGATCAAGTCAAGGATGCCTACAATGTCACTTCAGTGTAGGTGGCTGCTTAATTCATAAATTCCACCATCATTACTTGGTTTTGGAGTGGCAATGGACTGTTCTATGCGCGAGGCCTCGCGCATGGATTCTCCCCAAAAATGTATTTTTTGGAGGCAGTGAGACCCAAAGTGGTGAAAATTCTTCACGTAGGAGTTTTTTTTGGTTGTTCAGAAACGGCTTGATTTTTTGCAAGCCAAAGAATGGCTTTTTGTGTGTTTTTTTACGCCTTGTATTTGTGGCCCTTTCCGTTGATTTAAACCATGCAACTTGAGCCGCCTAAGAGTGTGGGCAAGTGTTGGAGCTTTGACCGTACCTCTAGTGAGCACTACGAAGCACAAAAGACACCCAGTTTCGAAGGCGAGCGGCTCAGCGTTTTAACTCTTGCAGCTCGAATTTGCTCCTTGCACTTGTGGAACTCGATGGCTTGACAATGTTGACGCCACGTTCAACTCGGCTTGATGATCAACTCCATCGTGTTGAACTCGACGTCCTTTCTCTAGCCTATCTACGACTGTCGGCAACGGCAGCAGCGGTTGCTCTCATCAAGTGGTATCTGGTCAAAAGCTGCAAAACCTAACTCGCGTTACGAAGTTGGGTGGTCGACACAATGGGTGCCAGTGGACGGGCCTTGTAATGCCCTTTCCACTAAGGCAATGATCCCAAACTAATGTCACAAAATTCCGGAAATATTTGTCAAATTCAAAACTTCAAATTTGTCTATTAGAGGAACAAGGCGACATATCTCCAGCTCTTGGAAAAGTGAACTTCCGTCTTGTGGACTGAGAAATGTTTCAATTCAGACTGCCACCATAAAATTAGGATCAATTGAGTCAATTTTACCAATTACGGCTCAAATACCTCTTCTATTGAATTTCTTAAACAAATGATTCATGATGACGCTTCCGAAGTGTCGGAGAGAGCAGCCAGTGGCCGGCCAAATGGCAAGCGACGGGTAGCAAAATGCAACATGCCTTGGCGTGCGATGGTCTCCACTGCAGTAGCAAGAAGACACTTGCACTTCATACCCCTAGTAATTTGTGCTGTCTGCACTGAAATGCCATTTGATAGAGCAGGGTGATCCCGTTTTTTCCAGTTGTGTCGGCATGCCGTGCCGTCGCTTGCCGCCATGTAGCCAAAAAGTTTGGGGCTTCTTGCCACTTTTGGAGGACTCAAAATGCCGTCCGTCAGATAGGGTCGTCATTTTGTTGCAAAAAGGGCTAGGTTTCATTACCGTTAATTTTTTCATCGTCTTCCTCAACTTGGCGGCCTATGTTTTCTGGAACGGTGCGGAGTTGAGTTGTCAACGGAACGCCATTCTATCTACGTTGTCATCTATTTCTTGGACATAGTTTGTTTTCCGTGATTTTGGGGGTCACATCTCTAAGTTAGCGAGAAGAGAAAATCTCAAGAATTAGGATGTCTACATTTTTCTTGTGATGATGCATAGGTATGTTTCCTTTGTCCGCATACTTGTCTTTGGGAAACATGGAGCTTATGTAGGTTATCAGAACAACATTCACTTAGCTCTTCCTTAACATTAATTCTTTTGGCCCTTACTTGCCATTACTGCAACAATAGACGGTGGAGAAACAATAAAATTAGGCTTCTTTCAAACTATCAAAACAAAAGGTTTTACGGTGCTCGCCACCACCAAAAGCAAAGCCAAACAAGACAGATGTGACCCAAGACTCATTGCAAACCTTTAATGCGATACCATATATGATGTCTTGACTCCGCTTGCCCAAAGCCGTTTATTGCACACCGTTCGAAAACTCACCTGCGCAATTTCTGAAAATGTGTAAACCTTTTTTGGAATGGTTGAAAACCTCCGCGAAGTAGCACAATTGCCTACTCTAATTGGGGTCGCACAAAAACCTTTCTTTGAGATGATGATTCCTCCTCTATCTTGAAAAAAAAACACAAGAAAACCACGTGTGGCAGAAAGGTGCCGGGGGGGGGGGGGCATCAAGGATCGCATCTAATTGTGCAAAGCTGCAGAAAAGATTTAAACATTGCAAAAAGGTCGTAAAAAATGTGAAAAAATTGTGCTCAAATCACATGTTGTGGCCAAAAGAAATTGAACACCCCAATGTCTCCCAGGGCACCAATTTTGCACGACGGCCCCACAATACATGAACAGATAAGATCGATTACAAATGTGCAAATTACAATGACAAGCGGCCCCTCACACCGCCATGAGGATGAGACATAAACCGAAGGCGTTCGACATCGCCATTCAATATGTGCTACCGCTTCAGAAATATTTCCACCGTGCGAGAAAAAGCGGTACACATCACGAGTAGAAAACTTATCATACAAAAAGTATTCAGCACCGTACTCATGTATTAACTTCGGGGCGCTTTGCAAAATGCAACAGTGGCTTATGATAAGACAAAAATGAAGAAGCGATCCCTTGGGGCGCCTCTTCGCCAAAGCTGCAACACAGTGCAGCAAATGTGTGTTGGCGCCATCACGGCCGTTCAAAAGGTTCCATGTCGCCTAAGCAACAAAAGATGCCCACCATATCTATCATTTTTCTATATACCCGTCAGGTGGATCACGGCATGCATTCCAACCTGTGGCACCCACCTGTGGTGGCACAAAATCAAAAAACACCCTTCGCACGAAACAACTTTAGCCATCAGCGCCACCTTGCATTGCTTTTCGGCACCTTAATGGTGCTAATCGAAGGATACACCTCAGCGATTCGAACGCTAAAAGTAGGGTACCCCTCCATGACATCCCCAATGCCAAATAATTTGTCGGAAATGCCTTCGTCCACATCGCCTTCAATTCATGCTGTGCACTGGCTACCGTTACAGAACCTTCATCCATGCACTCATAGTTCAATTAATATGGATCAACGTGAAAGATGGCAAAAGTACGGAGCACCCAAGTAGCAACAACCACATGCTATACCCCACATTTTGGTCCATTTGTCTCCGAAACTGAACATCAAATACGTATAGGTGGGTACGTATGTAGCAGACAATCTCCAACATTGCACTGCCCCATTCATTAAACCTTTCGTCCAAAATAATCGCCAACGGTTACCCTTTGGTGATGTCCCTAGGTGTGTAGATTGACCATCGGAAAACCGCAGTGCAGTAGCTGTACGAAACATCTTGGGCTACATTGGACATAGCGACATACAGCAAATTGGGCTGTGCCACTGTGGACGTACGACGAGACAATTCAAAGATGAGAAAATTCAAAAATTCAGGTTGCCTCAACATGTTGAGCATCCTCTTTCTTACAACGCTTGTCCATCTTGCGTGCTGCCTGATGCCCTTTGCTGTCGATATGCGACCGCACAAATGTCTTTACCTAATGTGAAACAGGTTTGCCGTAGCTGTTGCACAAAAAATACTCCCCCCCCTTGTCAGAGATGCAAACTTCAAATCGCTCAGGAAAGAGCTGTTCCTTCCTTTGCCATGGAGACATGCTGCAATACTTTGCCTCTGCATCCCCACAACCAGCCCCAGATTTCCTCTTCAGAAAACCGGTCTCAAAAAACACCTAAAATGGTTGCCCGGGGGGAGGTGGGTCAGATGGTGACGGTGATGGAATAAAAGAAACCACCTCTTCCTACTGAGTCACAAAAACACCTCCCCTTCTGGTGAAAATACCCACCCTCTACCCCAAAAATAAATGAGAGAAACACCCCGTGTGCAAATAAAAAGTTTTTAGGGGGCTTTTTCACCTGAAATTGGAGGGTTTGTCCTCTATTACCACTGTAGCCATGGTGCTATGAGAGCAATACTTCCGTATCCGGTGGAGTTAGATAGGCGTGCCCATGGACCATGATGCGGCGGTGTACAGCGTGTGAACACCGACCTCTTGCACAACCAAACGGGAACCCGGCCAACCAAACGTATGCAATCTGAACCATCCGCCTCGTCATGTTGCACACACCGGGGGTCAGTACCCTGTACCTCAAGCTGCAGACATTTCTTTTGTGCCTTGCCTACGGCGTTAGCCTGCACAACCAAGAACGTTTGTATATTTGTGTTCACGGCGTGTACTCATGGGGTGAAAACCAACCAATGCGGACAGAATGTTCATACTTGCCATCTACTGGATCCAATGGCTAAGTGTTTGCACTACGTGTGCACTGCGTGCATATTGTGCACGCAGAGGCTAGGATACTCACCCAAGAATACCTGTCACCTGTTTACTAGGGGGAAGACTGAAAGGTGTCAATACCATAGGGTTGGCCAGGTGTCCATCGATACTTCTGGTTGTAGTTATAACCAACAGCATCGTCCAAGAAGAACTGTCCGGTCCTGGTGTCGACTCGCCACCATCAAGTATCGGCGATCGAGAGCCTTCGAGCGACGATGACCACGTGGACTTCTTTGCAGTTGTGGACGTGGCCATACCGATCGATGATCTTGAGCATCTTGGTTCCAGAATCACCTTGAAGTCGACCAAGGTTTTGGTGCACGTACTATCTGTCCGGAAGAGTACTCTGCAGGGCGAATCGAACCGCCTCTACGGATACGAGGCTCCCTGCAGTGTCGACAATGACGACGTCGAGATCCGGGTCGTGTCGATTGTGTACACTTTGTCGATGGGCCTCTTCTAGGGGGAAATGGTTGACAATTCAAATATGCCACATCCCAAATGCTTGAGAAGCCAAAAAAACCCTGGTACGGAACCAAAAACTTGTGAAAAGGGGCCAAAACTAGGGTTCGAGTATTTGCCGACATCCAAAACTTTGCACTGCGTGCGCACTGCGTGCATGGCATTCCCAATAGCCAACCATGCACACTGGTCGCCTGGTGTGCAGCATACTTTAATCACCCAACTGCATCCAGGAGGTCACCACAAAATTTTCCTAGGGTAGTGAACAAAGCCTGTGACACAAAATGCTGACAAATGGTGCTATTTCTAATGATACCAAACAAGATCTGCTGTAAACGAAAAATTGCAACCACTAAGCAGCTTTGCAGACCCGCTGACACCAGCCAGCAAGCACAATCATATTGCCTTTGCACATGGGTCCTGCAGAAACAGCACGGCACATCCACAAATCACTTTGTTCAGTGCTTTCTGCTGTCCGCAGTGTTGCATGAGCAATACCCACCACAGAATTGAGGCAGTGCGATTTTTCCTGTGCACAAAATCTTTGTGCACAGGATGGCCTTCGCGACGTTGCCTCAAAGATTATTGGAGGGGAAATATGACTTTAATCTACGCTGCTGGAGCGGCACCAGCATGGAAACGTTGGTGCTTTTTCGTGCCAGCTCTGTTTCACAATATGTGATGCCCCTCACAAACTGTTCTGAGGGAGGCAGTAACCGTGCACTGTGCACAACAGGCACACAATGCTTTGGTTCAAAACAGAACGCTCCTGGTTTGCATGGCAAGTGGAACTGATCCAACACACACACAAACACACACATGCGCGCGCACACACACACGACACAGCACCAACACCAGTGCATTTTGCAGTAACTGAAACACTGGGGGGGGGGGCGGCATGTCACCATGGTGTGTTGTTGGGCCATGAGGCAACGGAAACTGGGCTCGCATACGCCCCCGTGTCACAGGCGCATGGTCATAACCACATTGTTCAGTGTTTTGCTTGCTGCACTGCAGCGTAGACCAGTTCTGTACCACACCAGATGTGTTGTTGGGGGGGGGGGGGGGACCGAAGAGATTGAATTTGATAAAAAGACAAACAGTAGCAAAACAAATGCAGAAAAATGCAAATAGAGGCAATGCACTCCACAGTCTGACATGAAACACGGGGGGGGGGGGGCCAATTGTGCTACAGCATAAAACAGTGGGCAACATCTGCAGTGTGATTTGCTGGGTCGTGAGTTGCATACCAGAAGTCCAGCATTCTGCAAATACCCACCATATGTTGAAAACTGACCAAGTGCCCAATGTCAGCGATGCCTTATGCATTCTGTGCCATTGCCTTCCCCCCTCCCCCCTCCAGTGTACAGGACCTGCGAGCCTTAGGGCTGTATGTTCGGTAGATGTTGGTGCTAGGACGTCCAAGGCAGGCCAATCCCTCACAGAAAGGGGGGGCTGTCTTCTTCAAATGATACCACACAGGAGCCTGCCTGATATTCAGCCACGCCTTCAGCAGGGACACAGACCAGGAAAAATCAGAAGATGCATACTGTAAGAATCAGCAACAAACAGTATCGGAAAAGCACTTGGTGGCTTCAGTGGCCCACCAGTGGCATTCTGTGCCATTGCTTTTACCTGCCTTTGCCTTTCTTTGATGAATACCGCAAAAAGGATATGAGTTGGCCTGGACTTGAGATGCAGACGACACAATCAACTGTTGACAGTTACTGCCAGCCTGTGCTGGTTTGTCACAGCTTGGAAATCTGTTCGAAGTAATGCCCACCGCACACGAACCTTGCACCATGCTGGCCATTTCCTTTGGTCTCTGCACCTACAGCATGTATCATGTGCTGTGCAACACGTCAGTGTTGCCAACACTGAAAGGATAATCAACCAAAAAAAAATAGAAACTAGACAAACCTTGCATTATGATACAAATTGCAGCAACCAACTACGCTTCTGTCACGCCAAACAGCAAGAGGTGGCGTGGCTTCTGTTGTTGGTGACACAAGGCAAATGCGGAGTGAGTGGCGGTGGATGATGTGCACTCCCTGAACCACTGGTAATGACAATCACAAAAAAAATAGAAAACCAGACAACGCTTGCATTATGATACAAGGTGTTACAGCCAACTGCATTTCTGTCACACCAGACAGCAAGAAGAGGCACTGCTCCTGTTGTTGTTGACAAAAGGCTGATGCAGAATGAATGGATGGTTTTCAGACAGTGTTCAAAAATGTAGGCAGAGAAAACTATGCAAGCAGCGTGTCTTCATGCACCCAACCACAACCTCTGGTCACCCAAGAAACGCCAAGTCACCAATGAGAAAAATCTGTGGTTGTTGGAAAGAAATGCAAACAGAATGATGAAGCAGTGAAAAACAAATCAAGCAATCAACAGAACTATTCTGCTTTTCTCACAATCCAATTTGTCAATGAATATCAAAAGACCTTTGTGGTGTCTTGAAAACCTTAAGTTCCAATCAGACCACTTTCAGGGAAAGAGGATCCCTGGTTTGCGCCTTTCCTCTGGTGCTTGCAGACATGCCAATCACCACGGTCACACTGCTCAAATGAAGCCCCCCCCCCACCCACCAACCCCGCAATTCCCCTGCTGGCACGATGGCTCCCCCACAACCCTGAGGTAACAGGGCCAAAATGGCCCACAAGATGCCCTCGGACCCCTGGAAATTCTATTGCTTTCGGACCAGGCACCTCGAAGAGAGACAAGCGATGTTTTGGGGAAATGCAAACTGGAGGGCACCTGAAAAGTTTCCAAAATTTGACATTTTCCACAACCTTTTGTTGCCTCCAGGATGGTCGAACACGAGGTTTTTACTCCCCTCAGCCCCTCAAGCTGGGATTGTCGCCTCACACCTCCAGGATGGGTTTGGGTGGTCATTTGGTGACAATGCTGGCACTCTAGCACCCATGGGGATCCACATAGTGGCTAGTGCACCAATGTAGCCCAGGCCATGGGACCCCCAAAAGGCCGAAAATTGCTATTTTTTAGGCGGTCTGTCCAGTCCATCCAAACCCACCAACCCCCGGAGACCCTTGGGCTGTTGCTGGGTGATCCTTTGGTGACAACGGCAGTGCGAATAAACCTATGTAGCACCAATTGGGCCCAACCTGATGCTCATTATTGGCCCCCAAAAGCGCCCTTTTGGGTGTGTTTTGGGTGTGCGATATGAGCCGAATATCGTCGGCACTACAGAGCCCAAGCTACATGGGCCTAGCAGCCACTACGTAGGTCTCCATCACTACTAGAGTACCCGTATTGCCACCAATCATCACCCAAACACATCCCAAAGGCAAAAAAAGGATTTCGGAAAAAAACAATTTCTCAAAAAAAAAAATATTTTTTTTTAACTCGTGACCGAAGTTTCACCAAGTGTCCATTGAGAGTACACGTAGCAGGTCATGGGTCAGTGACAGGGCCGACTTTGGGTATGGGTTTGGTATGACCTACCCTCGCCAAGACGGCTGCGGCGGGGTGGCGGGAGGAACGAGTCCTGCGCCTTGCCCCACCCCTGTCGCCCCGTGTGCACGGGTATGCGCGTCCTCCCGGACCTCTCGGGGTGTTACAATCCAGTCAAGACTATGACATCGCCCATGTCCTCCAGCGGGATTTCCATATCTTGGAGATCACTAGGAACCTCCGGCGCCTCTGTCCTCCGTTTCTTGTGTGTCTCGGGTGGGTTCTCGTCCCGCAAGCGCTTCATGCGGTGCGGTGGCCCCCCGGATGTCCCATCGGGGGTCCGACAAAGTCGTCCGCCGTAAGGCCGTAAGGGTCACCGCGTGCACTTGGGACATATGCCGCCATTCGGATGCTTCTTCCGCTTGGATGCCGGTGGACAGCGAAACATGTGCCTGCTCCCAACACGAGGATGCCACGGCGAGCTTGCGCGACACCGTGGACCGCGCCTCGAGGAGTACAGCCGTTCGCCACTGGCGGAAGCGTAGTCGGCGAGAATCCGCCATCCAGGACAAGTGGTAGACCGCCTGTTGCGCTTCTACATACCACCGCGTCGTATGTTCCTTGTAGAGGAAGTACGCTTGCCGGCACAAGTGCTCGTGGTGGTGTGCCAAGAAGAGGGACTTCTGTGTGACGGCTTGCCGGGCGAGTGCCTGCGCCACCTCTTCCAGGCAGAGTCGTGCGGCCTGCATTTGGGCGTTTAGCATGAGACGCCTGGCCTGTTCCAGGAAGGGTCCGGCATGAATTTCACGAGACTCGCGCGGCGGTGAGGCCGGAGCCTGTGCCGGTGGCGGCGACGGTTCTCTGGGCCGTTTGCGCGGCGGTGCTACATGGTGGTGCCGGGCCATGGCCTCCAAGACCCACGTGCGCTCGGCAGTGGTGACCGCTTGTGTCAATTGCCACCGAAGTTCCTCCACCGTGGGCGCAGTATCTGTGAAACGTGGCTCTGATCGCGGCGGGATCGACAGTACGCCTCTCACGTGGTTCCAAATGTTGCGGGCCGTAGGTTTAGCTACCTGCGGCAGGGCCCCAGCAACAGGTGGGACGATGTGCGTGGGCCGCTTGTTGCCGACGAAAGTTGGGGCGTGCTGCAGCTTGTCAACGACCCACGCCTGCAATCGCTGGAATACGTGGAAGTGCCATGTGGCAACTACCACCCTCCAGTGCGCCTGGACTGGAAGGAAGGATCGTTGAAGGGAGTGTGGGAACTGCAAGCGGGTGCACATGCGCAGTTCGTCTGCGGACGCCGTTCGTCGCCACTTGGTTGCCTCCTTTGGTGACAACGGCAGTGCGAATAAACCTATGTAGCACCAATTGGGCCCAACCTGATGCTCATTATTGGCCCCCAAAAGCGCCCTTTTGGGTGTGTTTTGGGTGTGCGATATGAGCCGAATATCGTCGGCACTACAGAGCCCAAGCTACATGGGCCTAGCAGCCACTACGTAGGTCTCCATCACTACTAGAGTACCCGTATTGCCACCAATCATCACCCAAACACATCCCAAAGGCGAAAAAAAGGATTTCGGAAAAAAACAATTTCTCAAAATTTTTCAAATGCCAACGAAAACAGCAATTTTGGGTGCGACTCCATTTAACATCCGTAGGTCTTTGTACAGCGGGGATCAACGGACGGTCTTGATTGAGTGAATGTCCCCGCCATAGACAATTTCAGCCCTTAGTCCAATAGTGATAGTTACACGAGTCCCCTTCTTGGTTGGGGTGCTCCACTATCGTATGCACATTCAAACTGTACTGCGGCTGTGTAGTGGGCGATGCAATGTGTCTACCTTGTCACTGTTGTTCAGCACCTGAGCCCATCCTTGAAGCGCTCGTCGAGGGCAAGCTATATACTACCACATCCATTGTTTCTGCGCATGGCACTCATTCAGCCTTACCCGTGGCAATGACGGGTTATAGGTTTTAGCACAAGGAACATAGAACTGAACACGGGGCATTGGAGTTCTGATTGATTCTATTTGTTAGTCTGTGGTGGTTGCTCCACTTTGGCCAGGCGCCTCATCACTGCAAAAACATCGCCGGTGTGGCTAACCTGGTACGCATTGCCTCACCTACACCTAGAAGTGCCAAGGCCTAGAGGGCAAGTGCATAAAGTACAAATTTCAGCGGAGCTTGGGTAAGCATACGGAATTCAGCTCATGACTGGTCCCCCATGTGTTCCCTGTTGAAGTTGTAAGGGTTGGAAGCAGCTTTTCAAGCTCGTTTCAAGCTCCGTGTGCATGGGTTCCGGCGTCACAGGGGACCTCCCATTCATTGGGGTCCCAGTGTGCCTTGTGCTTTTTAGGCAGGCAACAACAGGATTTGCCACAAGGATGGGTCCCAGATTTTCCGTGGCCTCTTCCTAAGCAGGTACAGTTGTCGATTGAGGTGCGAGGTTTCTGTGCTATACATGTCGTACTTTGTTCTTTCTGTGTGGTCTTGCAGGTCCAGGTGTTGGGTCCAGTGGAGTGCGTGGTGGTATATCTGTTGAGTATACCCCAGCCATCTGTTTTCGTATATTTGTACACGGTGCAAGGTATCGTGTGTGCAACCCCACCGCTGTTGCGTTGTCCATGTGTGAGGTAAGGGCATCTTGTTTGGCTGTGTGGTATGTTTCCTCTGTGTGGGCAACGTAATGCTCCCATCTCTAGTGGGTGCGTGTGAAGCTAATGGCGACCCGCAGGCGCGCATCCACCACTTCGTGATAGTCCCGCTTATATATACATAGCCGTACATCGACCGGAGGTCACGCAGGTGTTTCATGGCGTGAGTGCAAGTTGTGGCAAACATGTAAGCATGTGTTGTGAAGTGCAGTGCATTGCAGTACACTGTGCACAGCACTACATACCACGCGACACACCACAAAACCTACGGAACATGGTCGGGGCACCAACTTGACAAACCCGGAAGCGCAAACGTAGCACTCCACACGAGCAACCTGTGATTGACGTGGACAAATGGCTACATGAGGCATACCAAGCCAACGACCATGAGGCTGTGCAATGGTTTACGCACACCATCCTCCACCAAGAAACAACCACGACACAACAACGCAAGCGGCCCTGGACACTCAATGCGCTGCACAATTGCTGGACCACCACACTGAAACATATGTAGGACCTGGGGCCCGCAAACAGGTGTAAAAGACAATGTTCTTGAAACTGACTCCAGGTGTGTGGAGGACACTCGTCGCCTCCTTTTGAGGGGTGGGGGCGTCTCGCGTGACCAATCTTGTTGTGCCGTTGTCTGGACACAGGGTGAGGCGGGTGGGAGAATCTACCTTGGTCCGCCAGGCGGTTTGCTTCATTGTTTCCGATGATATTAATGTGCGACGGGCCTTTGACAAACTTGACTGAACCATGGTGCGTTCTTGAGTCTTTCCGGGAGGACTTCCCAGAGAGGTACACCACCGTCATGCCCCTTACCTTTTCTTTTTCGACTTTTCCAACTTTTGTTTGCACTTCCATACTTAGGCAGTTTATCTGTCTTCTCCCGCCCGCCCGGCCCCTTCGCCGGTGGTGGAACAGGTCCCTGCGGGAGTGCCTCACCGTGGAGCTGCCCTCCTTTTTGAAAGCGGCCTACCCGCGTGTCACAGGGCTGGCCTAACCGTGTTGCAACGATTCTTCCTGGGTTTCGGTTGCGGGTCTGTGATTGTGTGGGGTCCCACATGCTTGCGGAGAGGAAGGTACCGCACCCGTCCATACTACTACCGGTTCGCCCGGTCTTGGCGACATTGAGTCATTGCCGTCCCAAGTTCTGTTGTAGTATTCTTGTGCTCCACCTTTGCAAACATCAGGCTGTCGTGGGGGTGTAGTATGGTTTGTATAGGCAAGAATGTTGCCAATTGTAGCAAAAACCCCCAATTTCTTCCTTGTGCGTGTTGTGCCCACGCTATGCTGGCGCTGTGCACACACACCCCCTCAAGAGCGTGAGTCCTTATCCCCAACTCAAGGGGCCACACCAAAGCGTGGGAAAACTTTGTCCCGCTTGGACCAATGGGCTGCACGTGCCGGCCAGTTCATGGTTCCTACCGGGTGTGAAAAGGAGTGTTCAAAAGGCAACTGCTGTGTTGTGTAAGTGGACCCATTAACAACGGGGACTTCCCAGCACTTGCTCAGTGCATCAAAGATTATAACATGGAAACGGCACGAGTTGAGGCATGGGAGACCGTCTCTAGGGCTCCACACACTGGGCACCAGGATGATTTAGTCCGGGAGCACAAACACTCCGCCACGTTGAGTTTACCCCACAGTGCCCGGTGGCAAAAATCAGTAATAGAGGGGGCCATGAGGCAACGGAAACTGGGCTCGCATACGCCCCCGTGTCACAGGCGCATGGTCATAACCACATTGTTCAGTGTTTTTCTTGCTGCACTGCAGCGCTGACCAGTTCTGTACCACACCAGGTGGTTGCTGACTGTGCTTTGGCTTCGGCTTCGGTCCTCTGGACACTGAGGTCAGCTCGCACCCACCACCCTCCCACAGTGCCGGTTAGTCTCTAACCCTTGCCCTGCAGGTCGTGCCCCTGTCATGCACTTGCTCTCTGGCACGTGAGGACGTGTCGTACCCGAACCTCGGGGGCGCAAAGGCGCCTTTGGTGGCGCAAAGGCGTCTCAACATTTCAACAAAAGTTCTGGCTACCGGTCACCTCAACAGATCATTGCTGTTTGGCGCATACCCTTTCAGTTCCACACCATGCATGCACATTCATGCGCATGCTGTTTGCTTTTTCTTGCCCGCTGACTTTCAGCTGCCTCACGTGGGCCGCACTCTCGCAGCCCCAGTCATGCTTCAGCTGTTCAACACGTGACGACGTGTCGAGCCTGTGGCTCAGGGGCGCTACAGCGCCCTGCTTTTTCATTTCTTGGCTGTTCCGTGCTGCCGTGGCGTCCCATTTACCCTGGTCAGCTCGAACCCACCCTGGTCAGCTCGAACCCACCACCCTCCCTTTGCGATAGAGGGGGGGGGGGGGGGTCGTGCTCTCCAAAATGCCAGCCATTCTCGCGGCGAGCAGCGCGTTTCGGTGTGCGGATTGGCAGCCAGTCTCTTTAGGGTTAGAGAGTTTGCCCAAGCCGCCGTCCACACTAATGGTAGGACTAGTCTACAACCTGGACAGTCAGCATAATCCTGGGTGCATTCCTGTACGGGGCCTGCCGTTTCCCACCCTGGGTTCTGGTCTCACAAGCACTACACAAACTCACGCACGTGCTCCCTCTGGCCTGGCTCGCAGAGACCGATATAGACCTCCGTCCACGTGGTGTGGAGACTATCATGGAGACCTCCCAATCAAAATCATGTAGCTGCGATGTGTCTTTTCGGATCCACCTTACCAGTAGGTTCTCACATGCTCTCCGCTTAAGATCCGCTCTTCCCCTTGACTAGCAATGAGTACATTTTCTGCTTCAGCATTACCTATGGTTCTCCTGGTCGTGACCACTCCCATCGTCGTTCAGGCTTCCGAGTTGATGTGCACACAGAGCCATAGTCTGTGGTTGCGCCTCCAAATCATCGCTTCATGTGTCAACCTCACAGTCTCTGGTGCCTCATGCTCCACTTCTCCACGCCATGTGACCAATGGCCAGGACCTTGAAGCGTTGTTTGGGGCTCAATGGTCGGTACTGATTGACTGAATGTCCCCACCATTGACACTTTCAGATTTGTTTGTCCTGTTGAGGCTTAGGCCTTTCATCTTGCCCCTTTGGCGGCATGACACCAAAAGGTTTGCCAAGGTTTGTCTAGTAGCACAGCGAAGCAGCAAAGCCCACATGAGAACAACGAAATTGCCTTCAACTTGGTAATCAACTGTCGTTATGAACAAACCATTGAGCCTTGTAAAGCACAACTATGCAAAGGCATGCAAGATGCACACATGTACTTGTTTGAAACAGCGCGACATATCGGGCATTCCCGAAAACCAGATGTGGTGATACCCCCTAGCCTGGCTGGCGGAAACGGAAACTGACCTCATTCCGCCTAGGGTTGGAAGAATCAGGGAGACCTCCCAATCAAAGGCATTGCAACGTGTCTTTGTGTATCCACCTTACCAGCATGTTCTCGCATGCTCTCTGTTTAAGAGTCCAGATCACCCCGTGCGCTAACGCCCATGCGGGGGAGGAAATAGGGGGAAATGGTTGAAAATGGGAAAAAATGGTTGACAATTCAAATATGCCACATCCTAAATGCTTAGGAACCCAAAAAAACCCTAGTACGGAACCAAAAGCTTGTGAAAAGCGGCCGAAACTAGGGTTCGAGTATTTGCCGACATCCAAAACTTCGCACAGTGTGCATGGCATTCCCATAGACCATAGAATGAAAGACACACAGAACGAGAACAGGCTAGGTGAGAAAGGATCCCCCGGTTCAATAGCAGCCTTCGGCTGGAAAATCACCTCTGGAACCACCCCCCGCCCCACGTTGAAATGGTGGGGGGCTGAGAGTACTTCCAGCACAAAAGCAATGTACGTAGTTGGGAGATGAGCCCTAGGCCAAGTTGTTGCACTGCGTGCGCACTGCGTGTGCACTGTGTGGGCACTGCGTGCATACTGCGCACGCAGAGGCTGGGATACTCACCCAAGAATACATGTCACCTGACTAGTTGCACAGCGAAGCAGCAAAGCCCACATGAGAGCGACGAAACTGCCTTCCACTTGGTACCCCACTGTCCCTATGAACAAACCACTCAACCTTGTAAAGTCCGCTTGCTTCGAGTGTTTCGGTGCCCGTGGCTTCGCTCTTGGAGGCGGCGATGAGGTGTCCCTTGACTCGGAGCGCGGGGAATGTGTTGTCCGTGTTTAAAGTGGTAGCTGCTTGCTGCTCGCTCCCTGCCGCTCTCTCTCTGCACCTGCAGTCCCTGTCGTCCCTCCCTGCAAATACACTGGCATAAACACTGCACTGTCTGCACTGTGAATCAACGTTTGTAACTGTCGGGTGGGCCTTGTTGGCTGGGGCGCGTGCCCTGCCGATCGCGGTGCCTTCTCGGGTTCCCCATAGTGGGGAGAGTTCAATATGGGGGATGCAAAATGGGTAAAAATGGTTGACATTGGGCAACAAAGGGTGACAATTCAAACGTGCCACATCCCAAATGCATAGGAAGCTAAAAAAACCCCAGTATGGAACCAAAAACTTGTCAAAAGGGGCCAAGAGTAGGGTCTAAGGGGGAATGTTTGCCCGGCGCGCGCCCGGCGCGCTACCTTTCTATTAACTATCCCGACTTCAGCCCGAGATTTACCCTCTGATGGAGAAGGCCCCCCAAATAGACCATGCGCACCTTCCCTACAAAGCACATTGCAAAATAAACCAATATCTGTGAATTCAGCAACTCCAACTGTCATTTGTATTGTACTTAACAAACAACATTGTTCCCACAAGTGTGGGTGTCAATACATTCAGTACAATAGTGCTCGGTACACTCATCACAAACTGCGACGGTGGAGCGCTTGTGGCAACACAACACACACGCATCTGCCTCATCCTCTGCCTCATCTTGCGTGCCACAACCGAGCAAACAGCTGCTCAATCCGTGCCCTATACCACCCGTGCAAGTCATTGTAAGATTGTTGGCGGGCTGTCAAAGTGCCATTCCTTCTTCCAATGAATGGCACAATGACATGAATCCGGCCTTTATAAGCACCATCATGGCCCCCAACTTCGAAATCAAAGTTTGCACAAGCAGAGCATAAGAAAAAATGCCTAAACATTGGAGACGCAAACAAAAGTTGAGACGAGGCACAACTAGTGAAACCACCTCGGGTACGAGAAGGTCCATGCCCATCTCAAATCAAAACATCTGCTGATGTCCCGGGGGCCAAGGGGCAAATCCATATAATGTTGCCCAACATATCAACGGCAACAGTCCACCGGTGGGGCAGGGGTCACAAAAGATGCCCGGCGCGCGCCCGGCGCACTAACGTTCCCCCTAAGTATTGGCCGACATTCAAAACTTCGCACTGTGTGTGCACTGCGTGCGCACTGCGTGCATGGCATTCCCCTAGGACAGTTGCAATGTACTGGTGCGTGAGAGATGGGACGGCATTTGAATAATCAAAAGTAACGAGCGCCCCTGGCCGCATGGTGTCATAGGTCGAGCATACACCCCACATGTGGTGTAGCATCTGGCGTCCCTCAATGCAGCCCACCTGACGCCTTTGTGTTAATTGTTTAAAAATTTGTTCCACTTGTAGACAAAGGATGTTCATCGGCCAATTCTCTTTTTTGACATCTTGCAAAGCAATCGGCCTAAGGCGCTGGATTCACGGGGGGGCGACTACAACCGGTCGTGATGCGACATACCCCCCAGCTATCTGTCAAAACTGGGGGGGGGGGGCAGAGTTGGGGGGGGGGTCCGGCCGGGGGTCGGGGGGGGGGTCCGGCCGGGAGTCGGGGGGGGGTCCGGCTGGGGGTTGGGGGGGGGGGTCCTACCAGGGGTTGGGGGGGGGGTCCTGCCAGGGGTCGGAGGGGGGTCTGGCCGGGGGTCAGGGGGGTGGTGAAGGGATTCACTTGCAAGCTGATTTCACTTTGTCAAGAGCTATCAATGTGTGAATCATTGTTGATGTCCCTCACCAATCATAGGTGATGTTTCCTGCCCCACCAGCTCGGTCCCAATATTCAGTCTTGATTGGGGTTGCTATTAGGGCCTGCAGCCCTCCTATGGGGGAATGTTTGCCCGGCGCGCGCCCGGCGCGCTACTTTTGTATTAACTATCCCGACTTCAGCCCCAGATTTACCCTCCCATGGAGAAGCCCCCCAAGTAGACCACGTTGCACTGCACACCTTCCCTACAAAGCACGTTGCAAAATAAAGCAATATCTGTGACTTCAACCACTCCAAATGTCATTTGTGTTGCACTTAACAAACAACATTGGTCCCACAAGTGTGGGTGTCAATACATTCATTACAATAGTGCTCCTTACACTCATCACAAACTGTGATGGTGGAGCGCCTTTGGCAACACAAAACACACACTTCCGCCTCATCCTCTGCCTCATCTTGCGTGGCGGCCGAGTTGCTTTGGTCAGTCCAAACCTGAGGCGGGACAGGAACTACGCAACAAAACACAACGCAACACAACGCAAAGAAGAAAGAAAGAAAGCCCCTTTTTGCCTCCTTCTCGAGCCGGGGAAAAGCTCGAGGCAGGGATCTTCAAGCCCCTGATTGCCTCCTCCTCGAGCCGGGGTATGAAAGCTCGAGGCAGGGATCTTCAAGTGCCGGTATCGGCGAATTGGACACAAACAACAACACAAGCAACAAAGCGTGGATTCAAAGATTGTTCCGGTTTCCTCAATAGCACCGGACGGTTGGGGCCCAAAAGAGGGCGGAAATGCTACATCACCCCTGCATTCTCGGGGGTCCCCAACAAAGGGAACAAAATCGGAAGTCAAAACCTACGCCGGGGGGCACCATGATGCAGCACGCAACGAAGCGTGGATTCAAAGATTGTCCTAAGTGCGCCCCTTAGCGCACCCCCTAAAAGGTCACCGGTGGGGCACGGGTCCAAAAAGATGCCCGGCGCGCGCCCGGCGCGCTAACGTTCCCCCTATAGCCCAAAAATGAATTCTCTACAAAATTTTGAGCATTTTGAGTATAAACACATAGTATGGAAAAAAAAAATGGCGCCTTTGGCGCCGGACAGTTTTCTCTAGGGACACTTGCTGGTGGCCGCCCCGGCACCACTATCTTTCAAAACCCGGGGGGGGGGGGGAGGGGGGGGGGGGGGGGCTGGGGGGTGTCGCATACAAGGACCGGGCCCGGCCGCCCCCCCGTGGCTGGATTGTCACCGTCCTTGCCATTTTTGGAATACAATTAAGTAACCCTGTGTGCCACCCATCCGGAAGCTTCCCTGCGTCAAAAGACTCCTGTGCGAGCGTCCACGTTTGGGGCCTGAACAGTGACTGAGAAAATTGTAAAACTTGGCCCCCACCCTATCATCCCCCGGGTACACATTGTTATAGAGCCTATCTAGGCCCTCTTGCACAATGTTTTCCAACAGGGGGCGAAGTGTGCTTTGGCCATGGCCTCAAAGTTGCCGAGGAGGCCAAGGCTCCTAAGGTAGTGTCCACATTCCTGTAATTCCGCTGTCCGTCTACCGACACCCCACACTGGTGCTAGGATGGTGCTTTTGCCACTTGCACCGGATTGTGGAGTATCTTTCCTCCTGCATTCTTTACCCATCCCAATTTACGCCGTTGTTGCGGTTTTTGAATTTGTCTTTACCTTTCCTCTTTGTCTCTACAACATGAATTGTAAAAAATGGAGAAAGATCTGTGTGTTGGCATGCAGATCTTGATGGGACCCAGCCAAATGTCGCGCACTACCCCCCAAAACTAAAAGTGGGCAAACAAGTGGTCAACCTGTGCCCTATAATATCCATGAACATGATGCCCGCAGCAGACACCCTGAGATGGATCACCAAAAACCAAGCTGAGGCTACTCGTTTGCAAGGGTGTATACAAGAAGGGGATGGGGGATGATGCTACCCCCCCTTGAAATCTCCCCCGTTTTGCTAGGCCGGTCCCCCCCCTAGGGAGGGGGGGCGGTCACAAAGTGACGGTTCCCCCCTTTGGGCCGCAACAGGCCATCAAAATGCTCCACACATGCACGTCCTGGTTCCCCCCTTTGGGGGGGGGGGGAGACCACACCACAAATCTGTACCATAGTATCACAGCGTAAATCAGCTTTGGCGCCTTGTAAAAATTCTATTGCCTTGCGCAAGTGCACCTCGAAGAGAGGCTGAGGGGCCTTGCAGTCAGCGAATCAGTCAGCCAGTCAGGCCAGCAGTCGGTCCCACAGTCTGTCGGACAAGCAGGCAGGCAGGCAGACAGAAACACGCAGTTTGGGTTTTTTTTCAGTGGCAGACTTGGCTTCAGGCAGTTGGGAGAATACCGACTGCAGAACGCGCAGCGGTCTAGTGGTAAAGCAGCCGACCGCAAACCTGCAGGTTGGCGGTCCGAACCCCAGTCCACCGATCGCGGCGCCGGCGTCGGTCAATCCTACCGCCGACCTCCAAGTCTGCGGTCGGCTGCACTACCATTGGACCGCAGCTTATTCTGACAGCAGTGGGTCTCCCCACTGCTTGAAGCCTTCTGATCACAAACTTTTGACCCCCCCCCAAAAATGATATCCAGTTTCAGGGGACAGAGGCCTCAAAATCAAAAAAGCCATTGGGGGGTTGTTTTGTTGTAAAAATGATTTTTCAAGGGGTTGGACATCAAATATCATGCCTTGGGGTATGCTACGCGAATGACCCCCCAAAAAAGGGGGTTTACGGCGCCCGCGCCTGCGCTTGATCTAACAACCTCTCTTGGAGGTGATTCAGCTTCGGCACCTTGTAAAAATTTCCTTTGGCACCTTTTGCATTAGTATTTCCTAGGCTTTTTGGGCCAAGGCGACGGTTCCCCACCTGGGGGGTTGGGTGGGGGATTTCAAGGGGGTACAATTTTCGCACAGCGCCTGCACAGCGCAGGGTGCGCCCCCATAGTGACCACCATCGACACACCAGTGGAGCGCACCTGCACAGCAATGCTTCAAGCAAACCTGAGTCTGCAATGCACACACGCAGAATGCTCCTCTGGACCTTCGGCTTACAAGCTGCCCCTGTTGACCCACAAAGCAAACAATGAGCATTTGTGGTGGGGATGATGCCAACCCCGCCCCTTTCTTGAAGCACGAAGAGAGGGAAGGGGGCAAGAGAGTGAGGCATGGCACCAGGGGCCCACCAAAAGCCCACCAGTAGCCAACCAGCAGCTCACCAGGTCGTCGAGCGGTGGTCTCACTACACTTCTGTCCAGTGCATGAGAACCCACTTTGTACAAAGTACAAACTCTTTTCGCGTTTCTGGGGGTTTTGCTAGTAAGTAAAAGAATGGGAGATTTGAAGTGTGTGAGAGCATTAATTAAGACCTGTCCATGATGCCCAAACAACGTGAAATAAAATTTCTGCATGGCTGCTCCAGCAGTCCAACGTCCCATTCAGAAAAGGGTTTGTTTTTGGTGGGGGTTGAGCTGGAGCCACTGCCCAGAAATGCATGGGCTAAACCACACAACACAGCCTCCACTTAACACACAATGCTTCTGGATCAAAAATACTGTTTTACCTGAGGGATTGTAGTAGAGGTGAAGGCATTTCAACGATCCATTGAGAAAATTTGTTGTTCAAGCACACACAGCAACTGCTATGACCAGAGCTGAAACTCTCTGCTTTCGTCGCCTAGTTCTAGCCTAGTTTTGGTACAAGAGATATAAGATTATTCAGAATGATGTGGCCACCACCACGCGCGTCACTTGCGTCGCACACCTTTGGGATTCCACAACATCCATCGAGTGCGTAGTGAGGGTGGGGTGGGTGGTTTGTATGGCGTCCTGTGTGTGTGTGCATGTACATCATTCAGGCAGGCTATCCAATCCAAGGCACCTTGCTAAATGCCAAATGCCCCCAACAAACGTGGTTCAATTGTGAGTTTTCCTGCACATGTTGCCCCAATTGCAATCCAAAACCTTTTTGCTGTGATCCCCAAACCCGAGTCTCTTGCCAGGGTGTCTGCCATCACCTCATGAGCAGTCTGCAAAATTGAGATCTGTAGATGCGAACTTTTTTGTTTAGGTTCAGACCTTGGCAAAGCCCTCTTACCAGACAGTACTTGAGAGAGTTCTCGGAATCTGTAGATGCGAACTTAACCACCTCACCACCTTTGAGGCCTGAATCGGAAATTTGATGTCAACAATCGTTTGGTCGAGGTCATTCCTGGCGGACTCTCGATGTGCAGGCAAAGTGGGAGGATGCCTCAATGTAGCATGAGAGGGCAGCACATCAAGAAGGGAGCCCAATGTGGAACGCGGATAAAGCAATAAGTAGTCCGCTCCTTACCGCAGCACTGCTCACCATGCATAGTACCGGTACATGTTCCAATGGTTGGAAAAGCAGTGTTTACATCAATGTGGCCATCTTGTCCAATGCTGCCAATTCATCGGGGCAGATCCATCTGTATGCCAGTGGGAGGGAGGGTCATGACCTTTGCATGCCGCTCACAAAGGTAGTTAACACCAATGCAGCAATTTTCTTGGAGCTGCTTGTCACTCTTCACTGCACTGGCAGCACACTCAATACCACTTTTGGTGCGCATACATATGGTGGCCAAAAGCAATGTCCCTGCATGTGAAGCTGCTTTGATATGCCCGTCAAACTGGATTGATGGAAGATGTATGAGTCCAGTGCAGCAATTTTCTTAGAGCTGCTCGTCAGTTTTCATGACACTGGCAGAATACTCAATACCACTTTGGGTGCACATAGGTATGGTGGCCAAAAGCGATGCTCCTGCATGTGAAGCTGGTTTCATATGCCCGTCAAACTGAAACGATGGCAGGTGTATGCAAGAGTCCAACTTGTCTACGCTATAGCGAAATTCCAAATAAATGCACTCCATGTGCCTTGCGTAGCTTGTGCACTCCACAGCATGGAACTGATGGACAATTAATGTCGAGAACCCCCGTTGCTCTCAAAGCGCAGACAAGCAAACAATGTCAAGGGCGTGTGTCCCATTTACAATTTACATACCTACTCTGGCACCCAAATACCAAACCCTTGGGCACACTCTACCCAGTCTAATCAGCTGTAAAAGATGGCCGCCGTAGGGGGGGGGGGGGGGGCATAGCCCTTATTTTCTTCCAGGCGTACGTACAAATGATTGGCATGTTACAGTAAATCACTCCATGCCATCGGTTGTTGGGAACTCATGAGCAGGGCTTCAAATAATCAGCATGCTCCTGACCTCATGCCAGACTAACTCAGTTGAGCTCAATGCTGTGCACAGCAAAAGGGCGGGGGGGGGGGGGGGGCGTAAAGCTCATGGTGGGGATTGGACGAAAGATTTTCTCCCATGTTGACAACCCAGGCGCTCAGTAGTGAACATTGGCTTGACACACAGACACACACACGCACACCAACGATGGGGGGAGGCACATGTATGTGGAGCAGTCTCAGTTTCACTCCGCGTCGAATTCCAATCCGTCGTTTGTCTTGTTCATGTAACAAGCGCGCGTGCGTGTGGGTGCACACACCAGGGCAAGGGCACCAATTCACTTTTAGTTCTGGGCTGTTGGAGAAAAAAGATATGATACTTGACCCTGTTTCAAGGCATATGGGGTGTGGGTGGTCGTAAACTTAAAAACGGTTGTGACACACAGACAGAGTGTGGACCTGGGGGCTCCGAATTCGCTCTGGAAATATGAACCTGCGTTTGGACAGGGTCATCATGGTTTGCATGGTTTGACGTGTGTGAAATGCTCCAGCACCCAACGAGATGAGTCACCATGAATGAATCCAGCAATTCCTGAAATTTGCACACATCAGGTCATGGGTGTGCATAAAGGATGCTCTGCCGTGTGGTGTACCTTTTTTTTTTGGCTCAGACCAAGATGAGCTGGCGTAGCCTGCTCACTTCACAGTACTCGAGGTAACCCCTCGGAATCAAGGTTCTGCCGTGTGGTGTACCTTTTGACAGTGGTGCCTACCATCAAGGTCATGGTCAAATCCAGGGTATGCAACAGTTCAGGAAGGAAACCACAATTCTGCAGATTACCTGGGAACAAAAGACGACAGCGAAACTCAACTTCACCGTACAACCTGAGAGTGCTCAGGCTGCAGAAATCCCCAAGCAATGGCAGAACAAACTAATGTGGATGCAAAGGATCCGCACTTGTTGCAGTCATAATGCAGCCAAATCTTCGAACACATTGAGCATACACCGTGACATGAGGATTTGCACATGGTTGCAGTTGATAATACAATTGAAATCTTGCTGAGAAATGCAATGCAACTGTTTTCTGGCTGCTCTCAAATCTCCTATCCTCCTTGAAAAGTGAGCATCACAAGGCATTCCACAACTGCGGGATGCGGGGCATTCAATGGGTGCTCAAGATGCAGATGAGAACAAAGCAGAGAAACGCCTGCAGTTTTGTGTGGTTCACTACACATGCCCACTTGACATGAGCCTAACCACTGAACCCACTTGGAAAAGAAAGAGCTGGAGGTACCCCACAACATTCAGCAGTATTGAATGGGAGAAAATCCCACAACATTCAGCAGTATAGAATGGGAGCAACTGTGCTCACTTACAGCAAGGCTCAGATCTCATTGTAATTGCGCAATGAAAAGAGTCCAGAATTTGGATTTGACTACAAATCGAACAAACGCAGAGATGATCAACAGAGAAACTGCACAGAGAAACTGCACAGTGCCAAATGGTAATTCAACTTTCCCGTGACCACCCTGAAATCCACCCACCTCTGGGGGAGCGCACGTGCAAATGGTAAAAAAAGCATTGAGTCATTGCATATTCTCAAACTGAGTTGTGGTCCCAAATGGATATCCTGTATGGTCACCACACACGAGCTGCTTGCCACATGAGACAGCCATGTGACATATTGGAATGAATAAGTGGCTACTCAAGGACATCAGTATCACAAAGATGCTCGCGCAAGTAATTTGCACAGAAATAAAGGTTACATGTAGAGCATTCTGATGTCTCCTTTTTTGCCACGGACTTGCAAAGACAGGTATCATCATCTTGCACATCAACCTCAGGGGCTTTGCCCCGTCTCCAAGTATGCTCTTAAATATGCACTCTCTCATTTCGTCCCCTTTCCAAATGGAGTGTGAAATGTGCACCCATGGGCCGTAAGGTTGATACCGTTTCTGCCCCCTCACCATGAATTACGTGAAATGAGGAGGGATGTATGATGTCCTATAGCAGGCCCCTCTGAAAATATCACCACATACCGAGCTTAGGGGGAATGTTTGCCTGGCGCGCGCCCGGCGCGCTACTTTTCTATTAACTATCCCGACTTCAGCCCAGATTTGCCCTCTCATGGAGAAGCCCCCCAAGTAGACCACATTGCACTGCACACCTTCCCTACGAAGCACGTTGCATAATAAAGCAATATCTGTGAATTCAACCACTCCAACTGTCATTTGTAGTGTACTTAACAAACAACTCGAGGGGCCACGCAAAAAAGCGTGGATTGTGAGTCCCTAACCCCAACTCGAGGGGCCACGCAACAAAGCGTGGATTCAAAGATTGTCCCGGTTTCCTCAATCGCACCAGAAGGTTGGGGCCCAAAAGAGGGCGGAAATGCTACGTCACCCCTGCATTCTCAGGGGGTCCCCAACAAAGGGGACAAAATCAGAAGTCAAAACCCACGCTAGGGGTCACCATGATGCTCCTAGTATCTCAAAGTGTGGGTCTCTAGTACAACCAGTCGCACAAATACCCCCCCCCCCTTGTCTAAGCTACGCCAAGGTACCAAATTAATACGGTCCCTACGCCTACTGTAGCTTGGACACGGGCGTAGCTTGCGCGCGACATATACAACTACCGACACACACGTAAATGAGCGCATAGTATGAGTGCACCTCAACCTCCACCCATGTTCCCAAAGGCATGCAAACACAAGAAAGCGATTGAAACATGGAAATTCAGGTTCACACCCATGTTCTCACAAGCAATGAAGCATGAGAAGCCTACAAATGTTCGGCTTGGAAACCCTTCTTGCAATGATGAGGTTGGTTCCGGGGAAGGGGACGGGGACCGAATGAAGAACTCAATCTTTTGAAGGGGGGCACAGGGGTGTGTGACCACCTGCCCAGCCTTCATGTACTCCAACACCGCTAACTGGTCCCCCTTCTCCGATGGTCCCTTCATTGTGGCATCCACACGCTCACCGGTGGAACGTGTGAAAATAACCGGGCGTCCGGGTTCAAAAAGAGAAGATTGCATGGTGAGCTAGTGCAAGAAGGGGAAATATAATGCACAAATACCCCCAAAATCAGAGTTATGTGGGTTCAAGTGGGCAAACACTCACAACAAATGTGCACATGACCCTATGTACCCGGCAAATTCGTCAAACCCATGTCTTATGTGGTTGCACTAAATTTGGTACCGAATTAAAATTAGGTACCAAATTAATACGGTCCCTACGCCTACTGTAGCTTGGACAAGGGCGTAGCTTAGACAAGGGGGGGGGGGGTAGCTGCACTGCGCTAAGTGCGCCCCCTAAGTGCACCCCCTGAAAGGCCACTGGAGGGGCACGGGTCCAAAAAGATGCCCAGCGCGCTAACGCTCCCCCTTAGGGTGCCCATTTCATAAATTATGTGCAAGCACAGGGGGGCATATGATGCTTTGATGATGCACTTCCCCCAACATCCCAAACCAACGACCCAGCCCCCTTGCGGCGTGGAGCTCTCCCACGGAATGAGATGGACCAAGGGTGTACGTAGCGATGTAAATGGAATACCAGGGTTAACCCGATGGTTCCCGAGCACAACTCAATGAGGAGATACTTTGATACCCCCCCTGCCCCCGTGTCCAACGAACAATTTGGTCCCAAATTAATACGGTCCGAACGGGAGTGTTCGTTGGACACGCCGTTTGGTGCGCGTGACAATATTGTGAAATGGTAACACGTCCCAAGGCACAAGATACCCAGCCCATTTAGTCATGGTGGGCAATAAAGGTCCTGTAGTTGAGAGATACCATTCCCTCACAACCTGCTTTACAAATTTGCCCAACAATATTGCAATACATCACAACAGCCCCTCATTCCCCCAATCCATTAGCCTGAAACCTCTGTTCTGAAGTCCGGTACCGAATTAAGTGCCTAATTAATTAGGTCCCAAATTAAAACGGTCTGAAAAGAGGTGTTCGTTGGACACGGGGGGGGGGGGCTTTCAAGAAGGGTTTCCAAGCTAGATGTTTTTCTAAAGCAGATGGCTCCCAAACCTTGAAATGCCCTTTGATGCTCCGTTTCGTTCTCAATACTGTGTGAGAAACCACAGCAATGTTAGGGACAACTAGCAATATCAGAGACAACTGGCCCAAAATGGGCTACTTTTCGCACAGTGCCTGCAGCGCACGGTGCACCACGTAACACTGCTCCAGTGAAGCCTGCCTCGGGGCTTCCATTGCCTGATGATGATGAAGCAGCAAATTCAGTCACACGTACTGATGACACAACACAAGGACAACCAAAACCCAAGGCTGGAGGGTTTTAACTAGATCTAACCCTGCACAGGTACTTCTTTCCCTTTCTTTGAATTTTCCTGTGTTAGCACACCCACCATACTGTCACAAATCAACACAGAGAACACATCAACACATGGGTGGATGTGCATGCACACGCACTAGGTATGTGACCAGCAGATACGCACCAGTACGCACCTGCACACACACATGCACGCACACAACACCGGGGAAGCAGAGCACTGCAGTACACCAAGCGTCGAATCAGACCTTGTCAAGCCACAGTCGAATCGAAAGGTGGTATTGACGCGGCTCAGACGCCTTTCAGTATCCAGAAGCGCATGAGCAGCGCAAACCAGCTCATGCTCAGGGCAGGTCAGCCACACGTGCAGCGCATGCCTGCAAGGCCAATAACCAGAGCTGAGTGTCAAGCCTTGTAAGGTTGCAGTCACAAGAAAAGTGACAACTACGAACCTTGCTGTGGACAGCGAAGGACAGCGACGACACAAAGACCAGAGTATCTGAGTGAGTGTCAGGCCTAGCATGGTTGCAGTCACCAGAAAAGTGACAGCTACGAACCTTTCTGTCAGCAGTGGAGGACAGTGAAGCCCCCCTCAACCCCATTGTCCAGGAGACGCTTACGTCCCAAAGTATTATGGTCCGGACGGGTCCAGTATCTTGGGCATAAGAACGGCAATGGTGCTTACCCTCCAACTTCACACCGGGTACACGTACCAGTCACTGACCTAGGCAGTGTCAGCAAAATTGCCGTTCTGCGCCCACACAAGGAACAGAGATGGTCACCACCATCCTGTACCTTGGGAACAGGCGTGCGCGCGTGAGAAATACAGGAAGGAATTGGATATACTGTATCTTGAGGCATGCATCAAATGACTTCCCGAGGCAACGCCAGGGCCTCCAGGGTGTCGACTTAAGTGCACAGTGAGCAACGGCAGATAAAGGGGCAGGAATTCTCGGCGCATCACTGATGTTGAATTAAAAACAAATCATCACAAGTCCCGACACTGACTGTACCTGGGACAAGGGCATGTCTTCGACAAGAGGGTGGAACACTAGTGGTCCCACCCAGCCCCCAAACAATGCACTCCAGCCCCCCCCCCCCCCCCCAACACGCACACACATATATGGAGGCATGTCCAGTCGTCCAGTTTTTTCTGGTCCTTCATCTTCTGATCTTTTGTGGTTCAGTGTCAGCCATGTCAGTCTGCGAGCCTGCAACTGCAACTCAGTCAGATGGGGTTGCTATCCCAAGCTAATGATGTGGTGTATGGATGGTGTTGATGCACTGAGAGCTCTACTGTACAGAGCTGAGATAGCACGGATGATCGAAAATGTATTCGTCGTTAAGAGGCGTGCATGCAAACCATGCACCTGGGAGTGCACGCTTGGCCGACCTCTTGCCTACGTTCCTTCATTGCTTTTACCTAAACCATAAATTCCTGTGTCAATGTCCTCCCTGCATGGGTACGATGACTCGGTCATCCTGGCAAAATAACCCATGGCCAACTGATGATTTGCCCCCAAAGCAACATAAAAGACAACTGTAATGCAATTTGCTGATCCCGACAAGATGCTGGTCCCGTGCAACTGGAATCCCATCCTCCTCTCTGATGAACGTGACACTTCCACAGCTGAAAGAAAAAACCAATGAAGGTTGTGTCCACCACTCCACAATTGCCACAGAACACTGAAATTTTGTGCCCCAACCTTAGGAAAATACAGACCACTGATCATTGAACATCCAGACGCCCTTAATCTCCTCATACTGCACCACCTTGTTGGCCCCCGGAAACATACCACATGCTGCCAAGGATTGCAGAACACAACATGCAACCTGCCAACAGTAAACCCAAAGAAGCATACTGGGACACATGGCTTCGATGGGCTGAACACATGGATCCAGTGGGCACCACACAGCCCAAGCATGCCTCACCCAGGAGCACTGTTGCTGTGCCACAAAACCCTGTAGACCAACACAAATCCTGCCTGGATCTGACAACCTCTCGAAGGTGATTTCTCTGGTTCAGGAGTGTGGATGAACAAGCCCAATCCGGGTTGACCATAAAGGTGGTTTGCTGAAACGTACAGACGTCCACCACCGCCTGTCGTACATCCATAAGTTCATCACGTCAGTGCGTGCATGTGCAGTTCATTCACACAGGCTCCATGTGTCCCCTTCTTGGTTGGGGTGCTCCACTATCTATGTACATAGCCGTGACCAGCCACAGTGACAGTGTCACCAGCATGTGTGTGAGGGGTCGAAGGCCCAACCTCCGGTGCCTGTGCACGGTACAGTCAAAACATTCAAGGGTGTTTGGGTGTCTGACAGACGACTCCCTCGGGGTGGGGAAACACATCCCAAATCAGGTCTACAACCTTCGCACCCTGGTAGTACTGACGTCTGAGCTGAACTCGACGTCCTGTACATGATCGTGACTGGGCACAATAGTCGAACAGGCCGAATCTGGGTTGATGTGGTCATGCCATGAGGTATTCAGATGGTCTGCATCAATCATGGCAGACTGGAGGGTGTGCATGCGTCAGGGCAGCGTCAAAGCATGAAGCACTGAAATTGCTCGTGAAGTGTGCGCACGCATACAGCGTTGAAGAGGACAGGGGAACCTCGTCGTCGCTCCCTCTTAACCCCTTGACTTCAATCCACTGAAGTAAATCTGGTTCCAGAGCCCCCACCAACCTCTTTGCAGGGCCCCTTGGCTGAGGCCCTGCAAATCCACCCACACTGACCCATTGCTGTGGTGCGGCGGGGATGCACCACGACATGGCATTTATCACAAGCTTTAATGAGAAGGCTGCATCCCCATGCAAAGGAGAACACTCTCCCAATGCACAGGGGGGCAAGGGGTCGCCGAATTGTGACATGAACTGGTTTGCCGTTGTAGACTGGCAGTGTGAGCGGGGGTTACGGCATAGCGTCGTTTCCTGCAGTCCTGGCCCCCCCTCCAGACACCTCATGCAACTCTACTGGGATTGCAAAGAAACGAGTCCCAGGACATGATCACCTCACCTGACCTTCCCAATGCTGGCTACCTCAAGTAAAAATCCGTCAGTTTCAAACACGCTCTGCAGCCCAAAATGTTGCCCAAAAAAGGTCCAAGGAAAGATTGTGGCAGTGCCCAATGCCCAACACCTGTGCACAAATGACAGCGCATATGTACGAGGTTCAAACTGAGCAACAATGTTCGCACACCCTCCTCAACAACATTTGGGAGAAGGCTGGCGCATTTGCAAATTCACTTGAACCGAGTGACAAGGCGGAGGGTGCAAGGCGGCTGGTGGCCATAAGGTAGAAGAGAAGGGGGGGCGGCTAGCATTGAAACATGAACAACAATGCGTAGAAAGCGGGGGGGGGGGGGGGGGACCCAGAGAAGACCCGGGGTCAACTGAGATGCTCTGAGTGCAACCATGCATATCTGCAAACCTCCAGCACACATTGTCTGCATCTCTTTTCGATCCTTATCCTTGCAATATTCGCGATGGCTGAGCCATATTTCAAGTAGACGTACACCAGGGGTGGGTGTGCACTTCCCCTCCAGCACCAAAGAAAAAGAAAGCATTTGAGAATCATACTGCGGAACAAAAACTTTCACACTGCACAACCCCACCCCCCCCCCTGTGGGGACATGGCAGTCAGAAAGTTGCAGCCCTTGTGGTGAAATGACGACCACGATGACATGTCCAAAGCGAGGGGAGTGATGAAGTAGCAGAGGCACTGGTGGCAGAATGCGTAACAGTGCATGATCGTGCATCAGCGTCGATTTCCTGGTTGATCCTTGTTTGACACGGTTTTACGATTGCATTTACTGGGACTGCCTTCCTCAGGCATCAAGCTTCCCCTGTGTTTCGGCTGCTGGATTGCATTGCGCAAGGGTGTCAGGTGTAAAACCATACCGTTTGGGGTGCCAAAGGGCATGCCGCTAAGGCCATTCTGGGGTGCGAAGGTTTGCAGGCACGGCAACTACAGATTGACTTTGTTCACAAGAAGTGAAAATGGCGAATCTTGGTATCGTCAAACCCCGCAGCAGTGAATATCATGCTTTGCGTCACCTGACCCAACCCAACCCAACCCACAACGGGCCTTTCTTCCAACTCCGGGTCGCCCTGTTTCTGTTGGCGTGCTGGTGCCCCCATGCCAAGGAGCAGCACATAATGTACATCAGAGCAGGTCTGCACAGCTTGGGGCACATGCAAAGTGCGCTAGTCCTGGGAACTGGTTACTGAATCTGCAAACCAAGCTTGATGCTACATAGTGCAGCAGACGATCTATCATACTGCGCAGATGGCAACTACGTCGTGTAGGGGTAAATGTACAAATTTTGGAGGCACTGTGTGTTTTGAGAGAATTAACTTCTGAACGAGCGAATGCAGGGCTTGAGGCGAAAAAACAATTTGTGCCTTTTGCGCAGGCTACTGAATGGCAAAACTTGAAAAGAACATCCCCCCCTGATGCAATTCACCGTCGGAGAACCCACTGTCCTGAGCCGTCTTCCCCGTTCCTTCGGGATAAATTCAACTCGCTAAATTTGGCTTTCGCCACAGCAATTCAAGCACCACTTTGCTGTCAACGTTGAATGGTTGTGCTGACTGGTCTGTGCCTTCTGTGCCTTGTGAGAATGCGGGGGAAAATGCTCATATATGCTCAAGCACCCTAGGAGGCTTGAGAGATGTCCCACAGGACGACTGCGTGCAGCACTTTTTTCTCCTTGGCTAGGCCTACGTTGTGGACTCAAAGCCGCGTTCGCAATCCAGTAGAATGAGCATGAAAGCTCTTAACGGCCCAGAAAGACCCATGTTTGCTGGGATCGGCAGTCTGACTGTCATAGGAGCGTGGGTGTCGTCGACGAGTGGCTCGATCAGTACGTCGATAGAGTGTCAAGGTTCTCAGGGAATGCAAGGAAAATTGAGCAAACCCCTGTAGACATCTCACGTTGTCCTGTAGTAACCTTTACGGACTTTCTGAAGGGCAGACGCTTGCAAATGCTGCAACTGCCCAACATCCTTTGCAAGCCTGATACTCGGGTTTGATCGATTGAAGAGCTTTGACATACTAAGCCAGAGACTGCTCGCAGCACCCATTACAGGGATTGCGAAGCTCGCAATCCATATCAAAAAGCAAGCGTGATCTGTTCACATTTTGCACAGGGGTGCACAGGCTACACAGGTTCCAGGGTGCTTGCCATCTGTTCAATACAAAACTGGACTGCAACAGCCTAGAACACTGGGCACAAGCACCGTTCGCGTTCATTATTTCACGCAGCAGTAACGGGAAAACAGCAACCAGTTGTCATGGATAAGCGTAGAAATTCTCGACACCAGTAGGACGCAGATATGTTCAGCACATCTGGATTATGGACAGCAGTATTATGGACAGCGCAAGGGGAAATCCCAACCGGAAACCCTGATTGTTCTCAGATGGTGTTTGGCACCCCTGCGGGAACGACCCGGTGCTCTTTCCAACAACATGACTAGCACGCATCAGAAAGCACAAACCCATGCTTCTTGGGAGCGAAGCGAACCATTAGATTGCATGAAACCGATGCAATTCATTACTTCTTCCTGTACTGTTGTGTGTCATTCGTCTTTGCTCGCCATCAGACTGTGCGTTTGCCCACGGGTGGCCCCCCTCCTTCTGGTTCAAACCTTGTGTAAAATACTAGCCCCGGTTGCAAAAATGATGTCATTATGCACAGCAAACCAGATGGAGCACTAGAGGATGAAGCCCGCTGTCTACTAGGCAAGCACTCGCAACTTTGTGGAAAGAAAATATCAGGCGGTTGCAATTCTCTCAATACACTCCGTGCAGTGGAGCTGGCCCGATCTGTGTTGAAAAAAAAAAGGTGCAATTTGTCAAGCATATCTTGTATGGGTGTGGATATTTCAGCTGCCAGATGCTGTTGTGGATGGCTGCTATGAAGCAGCCACAAATATCACAGTTGCCAATGCCTTCTCAGCAAACTGCATATTGGCTTCGATCGCCTTGCCTGCAGCTTGTACAGTCGATCATGGCAAATGGGCGACCCAATCTTGGAAACCCCCGAAGAAACAATGAGTCTTGAAGGCTATCTTGTGTCTGGACGAGCTTAGGCTTGGGGGGAAAAGAACAGATTAAATGGGACAGCCCATCCTCACGGATACGGTTGTGTGATTTCAACAAGCTCAACAGGAGTTTGTTGCGGACCTCATATCCGCAGGACCAAATCCACTGTATTAGTTGCTGGGAGGGGGCGTCAGGGGTTGCTTCCAAACCACTGCCTAGCTACAATACTGGAACACGTCAAAGAAAATATAATACAAAAGGATATACAAAGGATTGCAATCGCGCAACACATTCTGGGCATGCAAGCAAGCGAAGGCTTGTGTACCATTAGCGGACAGAATGCGCTGGTTGAGCGACTCCAGGTTGCAGCTTTGTAGGTGTGTCCGATGCTGGTACCGTGTAAGCGTGGTGACTAACTTCCGAATCATCCTGGCACTCGAGGTAAAACTAACCAAATGGGATGCGAGCACGAGGGACATGGGATCTGCACGTACGCGTGCAAAAATGGCCCTGTGCATTTTTCGATTGTTGCTGCCAAAACGTCAATCAAAACAACGGCGCTGCTGAGTAGAGTGAGAACGAATTACAGCATCTGGAGGAAAACATACAGAAAATCCATCAGCTCGGAGGTAACGCGACATGTGGGGGAACGTAACGTAACGTCATCACCTCTGCATTGCATCTCCTTTGTGCATCAATCTCTATTCTTGTGCGTGCCTGGCTCTGCCGGAAAGGCACATGCATCCCAAAACATTCGAAGAGACAAGAAGTGCAGGCTTCTGGATTGAAAATCACTCGGTATTCTCTCTGCCTATGCATATGCTACACTCCTCCGTTGCACAGTTTCTGAATTCCACTTTGATGCTTTTGCGATTTCGCAACGGTGTCGATTGCATTGGCCACTACTCGGACTACAATGCCTCCAGGAAGACAAGGTGTGTGTGCGTTCAAGGGCGAGAGGGCGTATGCAAACGAGAAAATTGGATCACCAGCTACTACTTCGTGCTACTTTGGCTATTGTGACACGCCCTCGCAACGACACCCCTGTGCGATTGTGTGGAAACTGCCATGAAAGAGAGGCGCTATGAAGTCTCAGGGAGAATAGTTCTGCAACTCAAGGTTCACCACCCAAATGGATTGCGACTGTTGTCGATGACGAAAGATGTGCAGCATCGATTCATACTGATGTTACGAACCGAAAGCTGGAGATGCACGAAATGCAAAGAAGAAAAACTCGGCAATCCAAGAGCTGATTGGGTGGTGGAACGTTGCGTGTTAGCTGTGCAGGTTACACGCTCTTGCTGCATGGGATGCAAAATGCTTTTTGAGAAGACCACATGTAGGGTTGTGTACTCAAAGATATATAATTTAGATGTGTAGGTATGGTTGGTGCTTGCCCCTGAGACCCCCCAACGGGGCGAGAGCACAGCAAGCCTTCTTCGAGAAGGCTGTGAGCCCGAACGACCACACAGAAACCTGTGCAGCATACTGCCAACGAGAAGACAGCACGTTCCATCCCCCCCTTCCCTCGGGTGCAACCAACCAAAATTTGAAAATTTGAGTAACACAGTGCACGAGACGCCGTCGAGCAGAAATCAAACAAGTACATGTCACACTTCGCACACCGACAACTGAAACAAACGCATGCCAATGCCCGCATCCGAATGGCACGCAACAAGGGCTCTGCCCAAGATGCGGACATTGAAACTTCTACCAACCACTTTGTGGAGCACAACTTCGTCGCATGATGTGAAGAAGACAAGGCTGAGAAAAGCAACTAACAACGATGGATGACCGATGCAGGAGAGGGTGCCTCCACCTTGCGACGCTGATTGAGTGTTCCCACTGGAAGGGAGAGGGCACAAAAGATGCCAGCGGCACGTTTCGCTGTCTCTTGGCGATGTGCAGTGTGGTTATTAACACCAAGCACCATCCCCTCACACTTCGCCGTGGAAACCAACCAACCACGTATTTGCAGACTCAAGTATCCAATTGATGGTATCATGACTCATGATATCCTCGTCTTCCCCGTGAGATGGTTCTATGGCCGTCGCGTGATTTTCACGTAGCAAACCCGTCAGTTGCAACTGCAACTTGTCCAGAGGGTCCGTTGCACTCTTGGATGCAATCTCCGCTTGAATCTTATCTTGGTCAGCCTTTTCGTCTTGTTCCTCCGCCGCGAGGTCCTCGAGGATGTTGGCCTTCAACGGAACACAAGGGAAGGACAGGGCCGTTGGATCGATTTCCTCCTCTTTCGAGGACTCCTCATCAATATTTTGTCGCGTGTCCTTGATGGGCGAGGAAATCTCTTCTAGGATCGGGGCTTGAGGTGGTGGGGCTTGGCGGGGAACATTTGCCTTTGGTCTCCTTCGGGAGCTCGGATTGTGGTTCTTGTCGTGTTGCTGGATCACACTGGACAATAGAGCAGACAAATTGTTAATGTTTTTTAGCTTCATGTTTGCTAGATGTTCCAAAATGTCCTCCTGCTCTGGTGTCGTCTTTTGGAACAGGGAGTTCAACACAAGATAATCGAAGTCTTGCCACCCCACTTGCCATCTCTCCCATAGGTTCTTCCAGCCGGTAGTGACGACAGGATGCAAAAAATTACAGTGTGCATCCTCGCAACACCCCGCAAGAAAGCCCAAGCACACCGGGAACGGTGTCTCTAGCTTGTGAACGACGCAACTCATGAACGCGGACAAATTCTTCACGTTTCCCAAATTCGTTGTGCACAAGGTCAGGAGAATATGTTGTTGAAGGTAGTGAGGCTTCATGTGCAAATAGGAGAGCGCAGCACTATCCAGATTTGCTGGTATGATGTTCCAAATTTGTTGCAGCGATTTCCAGCCCAGGTCGTCGTAGTGAAGCGAGTATCCGAGTCCGTTCTTGGCTTCGGTCCTTAAGAAGTGCAAGACCGCTTGTGTACAACAAGGAAAAGATCTCGCCTTGATAATTGGTGGATGATTGGATCGGGGTTGACCGCGCTTCGAGTTTCCTTGGTTTCGATGCCGGACTGGTCGGGATTGAAAGCCGCCGTTGTTTACGTCACAACCGGCCATCGCATCAAAACAACCGTTGTAAGCATCAAACTTGGAATAGGCGTCCATGCCGTCAGCTTGTAAAACTGCGGCGCCAGTCGGGGCAAAGTCTCCAAACACGTGGGGTCCAAGAATAGGCATTTTGAGCGAGGTGTCTAGGTTGAAAGAGACCTGAAGAGTGTCATGAAGATGAGCCGTCTCAGCTTTTTTCAATAAGGTGTGTGTAAACACTGGCAGGCTTAGTGACCCATGACCAACGAGTCCACCGGTAGTGCGTGCCCGACACCGGACAACCTCAGCTTAAAGCAGCTTGCTTATAATGTGCCAGCCGTCTATCCTCAAAGTCGTAATATGTCCTCAAAAAAACTCGCGACTCTGGTTCGACAGACACTAAAACTGCACTGATGATGCCCGCACAAGCACTTCTGTTGGACCTGTGTGTTGGCCAAACCATGCTCCGCAACACTTGGTTTGGGTACAAACGCCACCAACGGCTTGTTGATATTACTTCTTCCAAAACGCAATTTTCAAAAGTGAGCGCTTCTGCCTGCCTTTTTCCCTTTCACCTCTTTGATGCAATTGCTCTCATCAGCACCTTTTTTCCCGCGAACGGCACACCCCCACCTCTTAGTTGCGACAGAATTCCGTTATTTCGGCGCAAAAACCATAATCACGACAGAATGGTCCAAGCATCACTGAACATTTGGGCAGACAACGGAGGTTGGCCCACAATGTTGTGGAAACCTTCACACCATAATTTCTCTGTTGAATTATGTAATCGAAGACATTTTTTAAAATCCATTTGAGCATTGTCAGATAAATGCTGCCTCACAAACTCTATCCCCATCCCATCGTCTTCGTCAAGACAGCGCTCCGGTACCATCCGGCGCACATCGGGGTGAAATCATTCCTTTGGGCCCGCGGCCCGCTCCAATTTCCGGCTGTGGGTTGGGTCCCGGCAGCCGGACAGGAGACGATCACCATATAGGTCCCCCGAGCGATCATCGAGCGATTTCTGTGGTCCCATCGAGTATTGTTTACATATTTAGAAATGCGACAATCTCAGTGATATGAATCAGAAGCGTCTGTGTCACAAACCCTTTTGGTTGAAAACACCTTTTTGCCAGGAGAGCAATTTGTGCGGGCGGCAAAAGCAGGATTGCGCGCGTGCAAGTTGGGGGACCGTGGATGCAATTTGTTCAGCAGTGTGTACTGCAAAGACTGTACTCTGTAACTTCTGGTGTGTAAAGTCCAAATTACAGACCTGAGTTCTTACCAGTGAAAATGACCGAAACATCAAGAAAACACGTTTTGTGTGTAACTGGTGGTGCAATGTCCTTGATTTCAGATCGCTTTGAGTGTTTTTCAATCTTCCGACCACAAGCAACTGACAATTAAGTACATTCCTTGAAGAGGTCGAATTGAAGTCTTGGCTCTCTTGAACCAAAAAACAAAGGCTGCTTGGCGCGCTTGGAGCGGGGCATGCCCCGCGTCCAAGCGCGCCAAGCGGCTTCACAGGCCTCCTTTTTGGTTTTTGGTGCCTTTTTGAGCATGTTTCGTCACGAATTGTCTGTTGTAAAGATATATCTACAGACTTCAAACATACACTTTACGTGCTATACCCACGCCTATACGTAGTGCAACTTCACCCTTGCTTGTTCCTTTGGGCCCGCGGCCCGCTCCAATTTCCGGCTGTGGGTTGGGTCCCGGCAGCCGGACAGGAGACGATCACCATATAGGTCCCCCGAGCGATCATCGAGCGATTTCTGTGGTCCCATCGAGTATTGTTTACACATTTGGAAATGCGACAATCTCAGTGATATGAATCAGAAGCGTCTGTGTCACAAACCTTTTTGGTTGAAAACACCTTTTTGCCAGGAGAGCAATTTGTGCGGGCGGCAAAAGCAGGACTGCGCGCGTGCAAGTCGGGGGACCGTGGATGCAATTTGTTCAGCAGTGTGTACTGCAAAGACTGTACTCTGTAACTTCTGGTGTGTAAAGTCCAAATTACAGACCTGAGTTCTTACCAATGAAAATGACCGAAACATCAAGAAAACACGTTTTGTGTGTAACTGGTGGTGCAATGTCCTTGATTTCACATCGCTTCGAGTGTTTTTCAATCTTCCGACCACAAGCAACTGACAATTAAGTACATACCTTGAAGAGGTCGAATTGAAGTCTTGGCTCTCTTGAACCAAAAACAAAGGCTGCTTGGCGCGCTTGGAGCGGGGCCTGCCCCGCGTCCAAGCGCGCCAAGCGGCTTCACAGGCCTCCTTTTTGGTTTTTGGTGCCGTTTTGAGCATGTTTCGTCACGAATTGTCTGTTATAAAGATATATCTACAGACTTCAAACATACACTTTACGTGCTATACCCACGCTTGTACCTAGTGCAACTTCACCTTTGCTTGTTGATGAACCAACAACGGAGGGCGGGTGGGGAAAAGCAGGCTCGAATCCTTCTTGACAGAACCATGTGGGAAGATTGCAGAGCTTTGTTACTATTCGTAAGCCTAGGGGCACAATTATGCGGAAAGAGCCGATGCTCAGAATTCGAGCAGTACCATTGAAACCTACCAAGACAATCATGCAAATGCATCAAAGCTGAGTCCTAGCAAGAAAGCTTAGGTTAGAAATGCAGCCCTAGACAATTGTAACCTTCGTGAATAGAAGCAAATTGTCTACGCATGTATGTGGCTCTAGTTAGCCATCAAGATTGTATAAAGCGTAAAACTGACTCTAAGGATGAAAATGCATTTAGTTGTTGGCAGGATGAGGCAACATTGAAGGATGGGACCCCTTTACATATGTGTAGCAATGGTGAACTAAAAACATTAAGCAATTCTAAGAAAAAAGACAAGTTTGATGTATGGCTAGGCCTGGGGCGCGAACATCATGGCAACGGAACTGGTGATGAAAACATATGGACATTAATACATATAGCAATAAGCGGGGTCAACCCATAATGCACACCACAGCAACCACACGGGGCCATGGAGATGTGGCGTAGGCTATAGAGTGATTGGGTATTGATGTTGGAGGCGACCGAGCCACAGATGAACGAGTAAGTGAGGGACAGGATCACGGATGGCGGATGCGGCCCCATCAAGAATGAGATGTTGGGAGTGATTTGGTTGCCAGTGCCACAAACTTTTTGAGCATGAAATAAAAAAACAACAAACATTGTCTCAAAAACGGTTGTTGGCAACCAACTTTTCCAACTATCTATGTCCGTCATTACTCCACAAAATTCTCTTTGATAAGCTGAATTCTCTTTGATAAGCTCCAAATCCTTGATGTTATTGTTTCGCAATGCAGTGAATTTTCACCAAGTGCAAAATCTCAATTATCAATGCAAGATCCGCAATACCACGAGAGAAACAGGACGATTGGCAAGAAGTCAAAGAGACGAGCGCATTAAAGCCTACCTATAGTGACATGAATGCTCCATAACTCAAAACCATGCAAGAAGGTTGAGATCATAGGAAATGTGCTGAAACCAAGACACATCTCTCAAGCGTGCATCATAGGCGTAGAGTGGGCGTAGGCATGGAACCGCTGGTGCGCGACAACGCATTCTCCGGAAACACCGACGGAGCAATACACCGCCGTCTCGCCGGACGGGTGGGGACCTCAAACCGAGCCGCGCCCCACGGCGGTCCGCGGGGCAGGCACTGAACGCCCGTGGGATGCACACACCATGGAGCGGCCGTGTTTGGCACCAGGGCCCCATGTGGGACGGCGGGGAGACATATCTTCGCTGCTCCAACGGCCTCTCCCTCCCCGACTCGTACTGCACGTGGCCAACATGCTGCAGACCTCACTTTCTGGGTGTCTATTTTTTTTCGATTGACCCTCAGAATTCTTTTGATGGAACCACCAATAGTCCAGGCTATTCGGTGATTTGCAAAAATCCTGGGCTGTTCAAGTTCTGGGCCGATTTTCAAGTTCCTTCGAATTTACCGTCATTTCCTTCGAAATTACCGTCATTTCCGCTATCTCTATATTGGACAAACTCCGTGTTTACCGTCATTTCCTACGCTTTGGCATCCCATTCCCGAACTTTGAACATCCACCGTTCACCACAAAACATGTTGTTCTTTGGTCTCGGCTCAAAAAACAAAGTACCAACCATTCCGTCGCCAACCATCCCGCCGCCGTCCTCTTTTCCAATCCCAAAAGGCCTCACCTATGGTGCCGCTCAACTCTTAGCTACACCAAAAACATCTTGTGAAAATGACTACGTCAAATACGGCACCTACGAAGAAGGTACTCGCATGTTGGACTCAAAACTCTTCATTGCACACTCCAACATACGCCAATTCCTCTACAATAGACATCCGTTTGACCGAGATCTTAGAGGCACCGACTTAACCAACGCCTTCATCAACATAGACATCAACAAACAAACCCAACACACCTACCTATAGCCCGCCCACGACTTGTTCACGCACAAAGATGAGTACATGCCTAAAGTCGCGTTCTACCTTGCACCTCCCATGGACAAAACGGGGTTGCCACCAATGGTGAAAACTTCCAAACACTACGTTGAATTGTTGAAAAGCCGCTTTGCTTCACCAAGCACTCCGACCCGTGGATGGTTCATTACTACGAGCTACGATAGGGAGGTCACATCCAAGTCCTATCTTCCCACAATGAATGGTTCTCTCGTTCAAATAAAAGATTTCATCGCCGAGATCCATGTTTTCAAAGAGACCAAAAACCAATTTGCTTTGGTAAGGAACAACACACCCAACTTCGTCGAAACAAACGGACAATCTCTCCCCGTCGTGGCACTATGGCTTGATAGCCGTAAAAGCAAAACGGATGAAATTCAATTCTTTGATGTCAACCTCTACGAACCATCTCTCTCCGAAGCCTTCCAACACGCCCGCATCAACAAACCACCCAACACGGTCAACCCCAATGTTCGGATTGACGTCTCCATCAAGACCCTACGCGCCTTCTATGAGGAATCCAAAGTTCTCAACCCAAAAATCCATGGAGACTTCTCGCCCACGGACAATAGAATCATGCAAACGGGTTTCAATCGAGCCTTCGGCGGTTTGAGTGATGCGGTTAGCATCAACTCATCCAATGCTCTCTACCCACTAGGGGGAATCCGCAACTTCCGCTCTCCTCTTGAAGGTTTTGTGAGGTATGATTGGGATCTCCCACCACCCTTCGACACCTACCTTCGCAATGCGGTGGTCAACTCCCCGGCGTTTGCCAAAGGAGACATTTTCATCATGCGTATTGAAGATCTCCAAAGCCCACGAACATTCCAGGTGCTACCCTCTCGTGATTGCAAATCTCGCAACCCCGATGACAAAGCGGGCGATATTTGGTCCATCACAAGGCGGAATTATGCGGCCCACCCACGCTACTGCATGTACGAAGGATCTCTCATAAAAGACTCAACGAGCCTGCTAGTCAACCTAGACTACTCGGCGGTGCCATGCGAACCTCAAAAAACCCCGCTCCAAACTCTAGCAACAAGATTGTTCCGTGACGATGGATTCTTGTTATTCAAAGCACCGGCGGGGGCCATGGTTCCCTTTTGGGATGAAAAACCTCAAGCAGCCTCCCTTGCGTCCACGGCTCTTCTTCAAGACAAATGGCCTCTCTCAAAAGACCCAGTCCGCACGCCGAGTGACCCATGCTTAGTTGAAGTTGCCGCACCGATGAGTGAGTCTCTTCATTCGGTCAAAATAGTTATTGGTTTGCTAGGGCCCTTTCTCTCAATTGACAAGGTGATCACGTCATCTAACGTTGCCACTCTATACCAACTCAAATACCAAAAGAGGGACTCGGCTCTGTTAGCACATGGCTTCAGCTACCGCGGAGTATCTGCACGTTGTCTCGAACCGGACCATGTCTCTCGGGAAAAAATCCTCAAACCGCACACCGACGAAAAACACCCCAACGACCTCATCGCCGTTTTCCAATGTGGAGGAACTCTTGGTGCCGGAGCCTTTGTCACCCAGCTCATGGAACTCCAAGAGAAATTCGACGCACCACCTCCGACCCCACGCGACAAAATATCTCAATGGAACACGGACGACAACACCCCTAAGAAACCATCACTCGATAACACCTCCAAGGCCTCCCCTCCTTCGCCACCCCTCTTCCCTCCTTCAGGAACTACGGCACCCGACAACTCCGAGTTAACCTCAAGCACTCCCCGTCCGACCACATCCAGTCCGTCACCGCCAAACAACGACCACCCATCGCCTTCGCCAGAGATCCATCCTCAGGCCGACGGGGACACGGAGAACCAACAACTCCTCACGCCTATACTCGAGGCACACACCCACAACCCATACAGCCCAAGTATGAGTAACGAAGTTGGGAACAAAGCCAATTCAGACTCCCAAAAAGATCACAATCCCGCCGAAGCTATCAATGTAGATCAAGACCCCTCGCCGGAAGAGAAAGCCGAGAAAATTGACACCATCGTGGTAGACCACGATCCTACGCCCGAAGTGAACCCCGTCGCCGAAGCTATCAATGTAGATCAAGACCCCCCGCCGGAAGTGGAAGCCGAGAAAATTGACACCATCGAAGTCGACCACGATCCTCCACCTGAAGAGAACCCCGAAGCTCCCTACAAAATGCCCCGTGCACATTTCGCCTCTAGCAAAGTTCCCGACGGTCTCGACTACTTTCCAGAACTCTTCACTGCTGAGGAAGCAGACAGCCTCATTACTTCGTTCGATCACCTCCAACCGAATTGGGACACCTCTATGCATCGACATCTGAAGCACTTTGGCCATGGAATGGAAGCTAATGGCACCGATATCACACGGTTGGAAGACCTACCACCCCAGTTCGAGCCTTACATTGAAAAAAATCTGCTTCAACTGTCCTCCCGGGGCATTTCTATCGATGCTCCAAACCAAGTGACCGTCACCTGTTACGAACCTGGTTCAGGCATAGGAGATGATGTAGACGCCGAAGCGTTAGGCAAATATGTGCTAGACTTGAACCTCAAATGCCATGTCCCCATGCACCTTCGCCATGTGAAAGGGGGACATCACTACATTCACTTGATGGACTCCGGTTCACTCACATGTTTGCGAGGAGAAGCCCGCTGGTCATACTTGCATGCAATTCCCAAAACTACCATGGATGAAAGAAATGGCCAATACACGCAACGAGTTGTCCAATATGCCATGATCTTGCGCCATTGCGAATGCCATGGTTAAAAGTCTGACCGACGTTCTCATCGGGGGTGGCATAGCAGCCCCGTCCGCCTCGACCCTTGTGGAATCCCACATGAACACCGTGCCTTTTTTCCCTTCTCCTTCCTTACCCCCAGATCTCACACACCTCACGGCGACCGACCTTGAGCCTACCACACCCCCGACGGTTGCCGTACGTCCAACACATAATTCCAACACTTCTCGAATCGAGCCACCCTCCAACCCAAGAACACCCTCCCCCCCTCCGGTGACAACCAAAATGAAAAAAGGCTACGCTCCGGCAAAGTCATCCCCCAAAAGCCTAATCCACACCATCCGTGCCGTCATCCACAATACAGAAAAGAAGCCTCTGACCCCCCTTCTTTTACAACATTTCAAGCAAGGCTTCGACATTGTTTTCCTTCAAGAACTCAGAAAAAAACCCCTACTGCCTCACATTTACAACCAAATATGGTGAGCATAACCTGGCATACCAGGAATACCTGGGAGTATACGGGTAAAAAAGGGGGTTTTGGGAGAAAGGGGTACGTGGCATGTACAGGTGGGTACGAATGTATAGTGCACAATGCATGCATAGGTGGGTTGGGGAATACCTCTAGTTTGCCAATTGTGATGGTCAATGTTGTGTTTGAAACTACCCCATTTTGGGCTCTTGGGGTATACGGCCGTATACTCAAGGCTCCAATACCTCAGTATACGGCCGTATACTCTGGAGTATACGGCCTTATACTTGGAGTATACGGCCGTATACTGGGGGTATTTGTTTGCACCATGTGGTTGTTTCAAGTTGAAAAATTCCATTGTTGTGCCTTTTGTGCCCATCTTATTGCATGCTTTGCCTTTGCCCAACAATTGCACACCACTTGAAACCAATCTAGGCTCATACTTCACTCAAGATTGCAATGTATGTCTCCATATGTGTCCATTCCAATCCATATTATGTTGCTTCTTGCTCTCCCAGGCCCTCTTTTTCTGCCACCATGACTGATGCGGGCACTCATGCCTTGTTGAAGAAGTGGGCTGATCGCAGCAGAAGAAAAATAAAATTACGAGAAAAAGACGCACCGCCAGCAGAAATAAAGCGAAAAATCGTCTTTTCCGACCTCAGAAACCCCCCCAACAATTTTACGCCGCTGTTTGGCGAGGTCGCAAAATATAGGACACTCACCAAAAAAGACGAACAATAGAGTCGCGACGGCGAAGAAACTGAGCGTTGCTTGCCCCAAACCACCTAGCAAAGTGCGTGCCCTAGGCGCTAGGGACTTGTGCGCGCCCCAAAACAACCCACACATAGACAACAACAACGCCACCGGCCGCCGACAAGCAAGTATGTTATGTGCCGCGCACCGCGAAAAACCAACGAAACAAACACAACGCGGAAAGAGGTAGACAAGGAGAATACATAGGTAACGAGCCGCACCACGGTGGAGATATACCACAAGTACACGACCAAGCAATGCAAGCCCACTCATGTAGGAAATACGCGCGAAGGGGATCACAACAAAAAGAGCAAGAAGCCGCACATGTACCCAAGTATGTTGAATGTCGTGCATGAAAAATACACACAAGCAACAACAACGCCACCGGCCGCCGGAAAGCAAGTATGTTATGTGCATATGTGCCATATGTTGTGTGCATGACGCCGTAACAAGCGCAAAACAAGTAACGTGATAAGCAACGCCAAAGTGCGCCGCCACGAAAAGCGCAACGAAAACCGCACCGGCAAGGAAAACCGACAAGAGGTAGCACCGAAAGAACGCCTATGCTCACCCCCACTCGCATAGGGAAAGAAAGGTATGCCCGCACGCGCATGCCCGGAACGCCGCAAGGCCAACACCGCCGCGGACGAGCGGCAAGGTATGAAGGGGCAAACAGGGAGGAACAAAAAGACCACCGAGGCAAAGCACAACACAACAAAAAAAAAAAAAAAAAAAAAAAAAAAAAAAAAAAAAAAAAAAAAAAAAAAAAAAAAAAAACCAAGCATACACACGTGACTAGTGGGGTTCAAGTATGTTGCCACGCTACGCTACGTAACCGAGACGTGCCCACCGCCCACCCACACGCCCGCTTATGTAGGAGGCGAAGGGGAGCGAAAGGGAACAAAAGGTATGCCGCCGCATGCAAACGAAAATAGTAGACAAGCCACACACCGCCACCAAGAACGCAAGTATGTTACTATGTCGTGCCACGTCGCCAACCACGGAGTTGCGTGGGTTAGAACACACAAATAGCCAGGGAGGGGGATAGGAAGAGCAAACACACATATGGCATAGCGCCGGCGAGTGCCGGGTCCCAACAAACACACGTGCACGCACCCGTGTTCTATCCTCACAGGTCCCGAAGAGAAGCGTATGCTCGTGTCGTCCGGGCGTCCGGGCGTTAAAGTAGGGTTGTCTTTGACGCTTAGGCAAGTATTGCGTCGTGCCGTCGTCACACATAAGCGAACGCCCGACAAGACGGGAGGACTAGAACACGTTAAGGTAGTGGGGAAAGAGGCAGGTATGTCGAATGTCACGCCGCGCACGCGGAACGGGCGACGAGAACAGGTAGCGACCAACGGGGGGTGGAAACAAGCCGGGAGCAAATGGGGCGATAAACCTACACGCAAGCCGGTCGCACATGAATGTCGCATGACGTACCGACCAGCTCGAGGTGCCGTGCCGCGACAAAACCGCCGCCGCCGCACGCTTGCTTACGCACCCTTCTCTCCCTACGCAGGTTCAAAAGAGGAAGCCCGGGCCGACAAGAAAAAAGACAGAGACACGCAACAAAGCGGAGGCAGGGAAAAAGTGAATGCCAGGGAGAGGGGTAGAGGAAAGGGTAAAGAGCAACGAAGCCGCGAAAGGAACAAGGGGAAGCCAGCGAACGAGCAAGGGGCGCACACAGAGGAGGGGACACGGCGGGCACACGGCGAGCACAACACCGCACCGAGACACCGGAGAGGGGAGCACCGGAGGACCAAGGAAAGAGCAGCACCACGCACCACGACACGCACGGCACAGGCACCACACACACCGCACACACCCAACGAACCCCGGCAACCCACCCGGCAGTGGGCGGGCAGACGGGAGAGGGACAGCGCCTGACCCCAAGCGCCCCTCACCATGGTGGAAGGCACCCCCCCCGGGGACGCCTTTCCGCCACCCCCACAGCGAGCAACGCCGGCCCGCAAGGGCGCACGCTGTGGGGCCGGTGCTGGGTCCACACGCCCGCATCGACCGCACCCGGGACACACGGGTCGCGGAACCCTGGCTGCACGCTCCGGAAGACGAGCGGCCGGGGGAGGGACAGCGCCTGGCACCAAGCGCCCCTCACAACGGTGGAAGGCAGCCCCCCCCGGGGACGCCCTTCCGCCACCCCCACAGCGAGCAACGCCGGCCCGCAAGGGCGCACGCTGTGGGGCCGGTGCTGGGTCCACACGCCCGCATCGACCGCACCCGGGACACACGGGTCGCGGAACCCTGGCTGCACGCTCCGGAGGACGAGCGGCCGGGGGAGGGACAGCGCCTGGCACCAAGCGCCCCTCACAACGGTGGACGGCAGCCCCCCCAGGGGACGCCCTTCCGCCACCCCCACAGCGAGCAACGCCGGCCCGCAAGGGCGCACGCTGTGGGGCCGGTGCTGGGTCCACACGCCCGCATCGACCGCACCCGGGACACACGGGTCGCGGAACCCTGGCTGCGCGCTCCGGAGGACGAGCAGCCGGGGGAGGGGCAGCGCCTGACACCAGGCGCCCCTCACAACGGTGGAAGGCACCCCCCCCGGGGACGCCCTTCCGCCACCCCCACAGCGAGCAACGCCGGCCCGCAAGGGCGCACGCTGTGGGGCCGGTGCTGGGTCCACACGCCCGCATCGACCGCACCCGGGACACACGGGTCGCGGAACCCTGGCTGCGCGCTCCGGAGGACGAGCAGCCGGGGGAGGGACAGCGCCTGACACCAGGCGCCCCTCACAACGGTGGAAGGCAGCCCCCCCCGGGGACGCCCTTCCGCCACCCCCACAGCGAGCAACGCCGGCCCGCAAGGGCGCACGCTGTGGGGCCGGTGCTGGGTCCACACGCCCGCATCGACCGCACCCGGGACACACGGGTCGCGGAACCCTGGCTGCACGCTCCGGAGGACGAGCGGCCGGGGGAGGGGCAGCGCCTGACACCAGGCGCCCCTCACAACGGTGGAAGGCACCCCCCCCGGGGACGCCCTTCCGCCACCCCCACAGCGAGCAACGCCGGCCCGCAAGGGCGCACGCTGTGGGGCTGGTGCTGGGTCCACACGCCCGCATCGACCGCACCCGGGACACACGGGTCGCGGAACCCTGGCTGCGCGCTCCGGAGGACGAGCAGCCGGGGGAGGGACAGCGCCTGACACCAGGCGCCCCTCACAACGGTGGAAGGCACCCCCCCCGGGGACGCCCCTCTGCCGCCCCCACAGCGAGCAACGCCGGCCCGCAAGGGCGCACGCTGTGGGGCCGGTGCTGGGTCCACACGCCCACATCGACCGCACCCGGGACACGCGGGTCGCGGAACCCTGGCTGCACGCTCCGGAGGACGGGCGGCCGGGGGAGTGACAGCGCCTGACACCAGGCGCCCCTCACAACGGTGGAAGGCAGCCCCCCCCGGGGACGCCCTTCCGCCACCCCCACAGCGAGCAACGCCGGCCCGCAAGGGCGCACGCTGTGGGGCCGGTGCTGGGTCCACACGCCCGCATCGACCGCACCCGGGACACACGGGTCGCGGAACCCTGGCTGCGCGCTCCGGAGGACGAGCAGCCGGGGGAGGGGCAGCGCCTGACACCAGGCGCCCCTCACAACGGTGGAAGGCACCCCCCCCGGGGACGCCCTTCCGCCACCCCCACAGCGAGCAACGCCGGCCCGCAAGGGCGCACGCTGTGGGGCCGGTGCTGGGTCCACACGCCCGCATCGACCGCACCCGGGACACACGGGTCGCGGAACCCTGGCTGCACGCTCCGGAGGACGAGCGGCCGGGGGAGGGGCAGCGCCTGACACCAGGCGCCCCTCACAACGGTGGAAGGCACCCCCCCCGGGGACGCCCTTCCGCCACCCCCACAGCGAGCAACGCCGGCCCGCAAGGGCGCACGCTGTGGGGCTGGTGCTGGGTCCACACGCCCGCATCGACCGCACCCGGGACACACGGGTCGCGGAACCCTGGCTGCGCGCTCCGGAGGACGAGCAGCCGGGGGAGGGACAGCGCCTGACACCAGGCGCCCCTCACAACGGTGGAAGGCACCCCCCCCGGGGACGCCCCTCTGCCGCCCCCACAGCGAGCAACGCCGGCCCGCAAGGGCGCACGCTGTGGGGCCGGTGCTGGGTCCACACGCCCACATCGACCGCACCCGGGACACGCGGGTCGCGGAACCCTGGCTGCACGCTCCGGAGGACGGGCGGCCGGGGGAGTGACAGCGCCTGACACCAGGCGCCCCTCACAACGGTGGAAGGCAGCCCCCCCCGGGGACGCCCTTCCGCCACCCCCACAGCGAGCAACGCCGGCCCGCAAGGGCGCACGCTGTGGGGCTGGTGCTGGGTCCACATGCCCACATCAACCGCGCCCGGGACACGCGGGTCGCGGAGCCCTGGCTGCACGCTCCAGAGGACGAGCGGCCGGGAGAGGGACAGCGCCTGACACCAGGCGCCCCTCACAACGGTGGAAGGCACCCCCCCGGGGACGCCCTTCCGCCAGCCCCACAGCGAGCAACGCCAGCCCACAAGGGCGCACGCTGTGGGGCCGGTGCTGGGTCCACACGCCCGCACCGACCGCACCCGGGACACACGGGTCGCGGAACCCTGGCTGCACGCTCCGGAGGACGAGCGGCCGGGGAAGGGACAGCGCCTGACACCAGGCGCCCCTCACAACGGTGGAAGGCACCCCCCCCGGGGACGCCCTTCCGCCACCCCCACAGCGAGCAACGGCGGCCCGCAAGGGCGCACGCTGCGGGGCCGGTGCTGGGTCCACACGCCCGCATCGACCGCACCCGGGACACACGGGTCGCAGAACCCCGGCTGCGCGCTCCAAAGGACGAGCGGCCGGGGGAGGGACAGCGCCTGACGCCAGGCGCCCCTCACAACGGTGGCAGGCACCCCCCCCGGGGGCGCCCCTCCACCACCCCCACAGCGAGCAACGCCGGCCCGCAAGGGCGCACGCTGTGGGGCCGGTGCTGGGTCCACACGCCCGCACCGACCGCGCCCGGAACCCGCGGGTCGCGGAACCCTGGCTGCACGATCCGGAGGACGAGCGGCCGGGGGAGGGACAGCGCCTGACACCAGGCGCCCCTCACAACGGTGGAAGGCACCCCCCCCGGGGACGCCCTCCCGCCACCCCCACAGCGAGCAACGCCGGCCCGCAAGGGCGCACGCTGTGAGGCCGGTGCTGGGTCCACACGCCCGCATCGACCGCACCCGGGACACGCGGGTCACGGAACCCTGGCTGCACGCTCCGGGGGACGAGCGGCCGGGGGAGGGACAGCGCCTGACACCAGGCGCCCCCCACAACGGTGGAAGGCACCCCCCCAGGGACGCCCTTCCGCCAGCCCCACGGCGAGCAACGCCAGCCCACAAGGGCGCACGCTGTGGGGCCGGTGCTGGGTCCACACGCCCGCACCGACCGCACCCGGGACACACGGGTCGCGGAACCCTGGCTGCACGCTCCGGAGGACGAGCGGCCGGGGGAGGGACAGCGCCTGACACCAGGCGCCCCTCACAACGGTGGAAGGCACCCCCCCCGGGGACGCCCTTCCGCCACCCCCACAGCGGGCAGCGTCGGCCCGCAAGGGCGCACGCTGTGGGGCCGGTGCTGGGTCCACTGCCCGCATCGACCGCGCCCGGGACACGCGGGTCGCGGAACCTGGCTGCACGCTCCGGAGGACGAGCGGCCGAGGAAGGGGCAGTGCCTGACACCAGACGCCCCTCACAACGGTGGAAGGCAGCCCCCCCCGGGGACGCCCTTCCGCCACCCCCACGGCGAACAACGCCGGCCCGCAAGGGCGCACGCCGTGGGACCGGTACTGGGTCCACACGCCCACATCGACCGCGCCCGGGACACGCGGGTCGCGGAGCCCTGGCTGCGCGCTCCGGAGGACAAGCGGCCAGGGAAGGGGCAGCGCCTGACACCAGGCGCCCCTCACAACGGTGGAAAGCACCCCCCCCGGGGACGCCATTCCGCCAGCCCCACAGCGAGCAGCGTCGGCCCGCGAGGGCGCACGCTGTGGGACCGGTGCTGGGTCCACACGCCCGCATCGACCGCGCCCGGGGCACACGGGTCGCGGAACCCTGGCTGCACGCTACGGAGGGCGAGCGCGGCCGGGGGAGGGACAGCGCCTGACACCAGGCACCCCTCACAACGGTGGAAGGCACCCCCCGGGGACGCCCTTCCGCCACCCCCACAGCGAGCAACGCCGGCCCGCAAGGGCGCACGCTGTGGGGCCGGTGCTGGGTCCACATGCCCGCATCGACCGCACCCGGGACACGCGGGTCGCGGAACCCTGGCTGCACGCTCCGGAGGACGAGCGGCCGGGGAAGGGACGGCGCCTGACACCAGGCACCCCTCACAACGGTGGAAGGCACCCCCCCCGGGGACGCCCTCCCGCCACCCCCACAGCGAGCAACGCACCAACGCACCAACGCACCAGCCACGGGACATCCGCACCCCGCCCCCTGCTCTTAGACACAGCGACATAGCAATGGCGGAACCCGCGGCACCACGCAAGACACGCCCCCGATCTCCGACGCTGGACGAAGCACACGAGGTCATCAGGGCGCTGGGACTCAGAGACGGCGAAGGAGACCCCCCACAAGAGGATGCGGGCACAGACTCCGACCTGGAGGCATTGCCGGAGCCCCCCGCGGGGGGCGCGCCCGCGGAACCTGCGCCGCCGGCGGGCAGCGTATCCGCGATCTGCCCCGCGTGGAAACGGGGCCATTGCACCGGCGAAGGCTGGTGCCCCAGACAGCACCCCCAGCCCGATGCCGACGACGGAGCGTTGCCCGAGGTGAAACCCGCGGCCGCAAGCGCCGCCCTACGCTACGGGGTGACGCAGGGCTGGATCCTGGATGAGACCGCGCGCGGCAGCGTGAACATCCAGGAGGCCGTCGACCGCGTCACCCACGCGGGACAGGCGGCGGTGGCCCTGCACACCCGGGGCCGCCACGGTGGACCCGCAGAGGGGATCATTGTGGATCCCTCGGGAATGGTGCTGGTCCTGGCGGCGGACATGGCCCGAGGGGTGCTCCACGTGTCCCGCGTGCGGCGGGCGTGCCCACAGTGGACCATCCAGGTGTACACCCCCCCACGGGCGTGGCCCTTTTCCACATGGGCGGTGCTCGCCGTCATGTGGCACCTGGCACCAGAGGACGCCCCCACAGGGACCGCGGAGGACATCGCCCGGGACCTCCACACCTGGCCGGCCGACCAGGAATACCCCTGGCGCAGGCCCCGGGGCGGCCTCCCGGTGGCACCAGCAGCGGAGGGGCTCAGCCTCGCGGCAACCCTCCAACGGCACCCCGACAAGTATGCACGCCACTTCCTGCAGACGGGCACGGTCCCGGCCGCCCCGCCAGACTCCGAGTGGCGATGGGACGCAGGGGTGGCGCAACCACTGCCGGGCCCCTGGACCCTCCCGTTGTGGTACTTACCAATGGGCACCTTGGCCCACGCCACCCAGGCCGTCAAGGGGGCCTTCCCGCAGCCGCCCCTCCCCGGCGTGGCCCTGCTCCGCAGCCTGCAGGCGGGGGCTGCCTGGGTACGGTGGAGGGAAGGGAAGGGGCGCTCGAGCCCCTATTTCCCCATGGTCCAAGGCCAGGCGCTGATTCATGCCGAGGGCATGGGGACCGTGGAATGGGGGGCGATCGTGCCCGGCACGGCCTGCAGGTGGATCACGGCGGCCGCCCCACAGCCCATGCGGTCGCCGCCGGCGTGCCACCGCCTCCTACGGATGGTCCCCTCATTGGCCCCCCGGCACGCCTTTACAAGGGACGTGTGGAAGGCCGTACTGAGCCACACCAGGGAGTGGCTGACGAACCCGGGTACGCGGTACCCGCCGAGACCGGTGCTCGAACAGCTCACGGCCCCCACACCCGGGGTCCTCCACGCCCTACACAGGGCGTCGGCCCTCACGAAGCAGCTCAACGATGAAGTGCTGGACCTGGCGCTGGAGCCGCTGCGGGTGCTCTACCCGCAGGCACACATCCCACCCGCGGGCACGTCCAACCGCCTAGGCCGCCTGGGGTTGCAGCGCCGTGTCGAGGCCGCGCACCCAGGAGGCGTGGTGGAACAGTGGCTAACGCTCCGCAATCCGTCCGCCGCGGAGGGCCACTGGTACCTGCACCAGCTCCTCTTCCAGCCACGGGCAGCCCCGGAACACCGCCGGCAGGACCCATACCACACGCACCCGGAGCGCCGGGGCGCGCAAAACTACCCACAGCCAATCCCGCCCGCCCTCCCGCCGGGGCAGGACCCGGAGGCGCTACAGCGGGGCCCCCCGCTCGACACCGCCACCACGGTACAGCAGTGGGGAGGCGACGATGCGAGCGGTGCCGAACCGGACTGCACGAACTGCGGAGCGGTGGCCTGGATGGCAGCCTGCAGGCACCTCACCCGAGATACCACGGGACTCCGGCAGTACAGACCCACGGACCGCACGGCGCTGGCGTCCGCGGTCGCGGCCGTCACCATGGGTCCAGTGGCGGCGTGGCCGGCGCAGCTGCTGCCCCACGTCCCCTGCCGCGACACGCGGCCCCGACGGCCGGCCGCGACACACGAGCCGACGGCGCCCCTCACGGCGGAGCAACTATACGTCGTCGCGGCGGCTTTGCTGGCAGACGGCGGGGAGAGCTTCGTCCACCACCACGGCCCGGCGCAAATTGCGGGGTGCATACAAGGGCCCCAGCGCGATGCATCAGACCCGTGGCATGCCACACTCCGCGGGCGCACCCGCGTCTGGGGTGCGGGCGATGGCGCACCCCCGCCCGGGCCTAAGCAGGGGGAGGCGCTGGTACTGCAGACGGCAGGATACCAAGCCATCGTACACGGCCACGCCGGAGGGTACCGGTCGCACGTCCTGGCCGGAGGCCGATGGGCGGTCTGGCACAGCACCGCCAGGCAAGGGGCATTCCCGCCCCTGTCCCACGTCGACTGGCGACAGGGGCCCACCCAGGCCTACTACATGTCGGCGGACCCCTGGCCGCTGGCGGTCCTGCTGCACACGGTCAGCGCCCCCAACAAGAGGCAGGAACCGGGGTGGGTCAGCCCCCCCGCACTGGTGTGGAGCCCCGACCAGGAGGAGCATCTACGGGCCGCGTGGCAGGGAGACGCCATCAGGGCCACGGACGTCCCGGACCTCCACGCGGGGCCCATCACGCACGCCCGCCCAGCGGCTACCCTGGCGGTGGCCCAACGGGGGCAGCAGAACCCACAGTGGGTGGTCTGCATGTTCAGCCCGGCGGACGCGCACGTCGTCGTCTGCGACCCTGAACGCCTGCCGGGGCCCGAAGCCGTGATCCGCGTGGCAGACTGCACACGCATGATCATCAAGGCGCTGCGGGAGGGCGAACACCACGCCCTCCTGCTCCAGGTCAGGCTGAAGGACAACGCCCGGGCGGCGAGGCCGGGAGTGTGGCCGGCAGCGGCGCACCCCGCCGACCTGGAGCTCCAGCTGGCGGTCCCGACCACGGTGTACCACTGGCTACAGGCCTTCCACGACCTGCGGTGGAGGGGCAAACCCGACCGCCAAATCGGCTCCACGCACTGGCAAACGTGGCTGCAAGCAGACGTGCAGCGCGATGCCATCCGAGGCCTCGGGCCCGCGCCCGCGACGCGAGCCCTCGATGCGACGGCCCCGGGCCGCACGCTGGCACCACACACGGTGCCGCTGGCCAACCTGCCCTTCGAACCAGCGGCGGAGGGCGCCATTCGGAAGTCGGTGCAGCTCCCCCCGGCGCGAGGGGCCACGGAGCCGACGAAATGCCCCCTGTGTGCGGACAAGTACTACACCAGCGGGGCGATGCTGGAACACCTGGCGTGGCACGCGGTGCACGCTGCGGCCCCGGCGGACGGCAAGGAGGCGGCCGCCAACATCCTGCAGGGGAGAGCACGGAGGTCCCCGTGGCACGCCCCGTACACCCGGCGCCCCCCGCCCCAGGCAGCCGACCACGCAGATGGAGGTGAGGAGGCACCCGGAGCGGCCCCGGGGGCCGGCGGTGCGGCCCCACCAGGGCCCATGTCCATCCCCGCGGGACTGGCCCCCCTGGCCCCCCTGACTCCCCCGGTCCCCCGGGCCCCCTTGTGGGCCCCGCTGGGAACGGGCTCAGCGGATGCGGCGCACCCAGATGCCCTGGCGGCACCAGCGAACCCGGCGGCGATGCCGACGCGGGATAGCTGACTCCAGGAGGACACGACGGGCGACGCCCTATGGCTCCTCTCGTGGAACCTGCGCAACGGCCTCGTGCCGCCAGACCGGTCCCTCCGGGACACACTCCGGCGGCGCAGGGGGCCGGCGGCCTGCACCGACAAGGAGCACCTCATCACCGGCATGCTGCCCCAGGAGGGGGGCTTTGCCATCATGCTCCAGGAAACGGGGATCGCCACCAGGGCGCAGGAGATGCACGTGGCCGCGGCGCTCCGGGACAAGGGGTACACCGCCTACTTCAGCAGCCGGCTGGCGGAGACGGGGGCCACCTCCACCTCGAGAGGGGGGGGCCTCCTCACCGCGGTCAGCAGCAAGTACGTGGCGGAGCACGAGGTGCTCAGCTTCACGGAAATTGTCCCCGGGAAAGCCGCGGCCCTGGAGATCCGCACGGACGGGGGAGGCCTCACCCTCATCAACGTCCACGGGCCGCAAGCAGGTTGCTCCCCGTGGGCGGGACGGGCGGCGTTCTGGGCCGACATACAAATGTATGCCACGGCACGCAGCCTCGGCGGGAGACACCCGGTGATCATCGCCGGTGACACCAACATCTACATGGATGTCCCCGCCAACCCGGCCACGGAGCATTTCCGAGCGGGCTGGGAAGCCTGCGGCTTCCGAAGAGCCGCGGCGGGCGGAGAGGAGGACATGACCCCCACGCTCCACCCGTCCCAGCACAGGGTGGACACTTTCCTGGTCAACGAGCCCCTCCTGCCGTGGTCCCTGCGGGAGAGCGTCTGGGCTCGCGGCATGGCACACCCCCAGGTGGTCGGCTCGGACCACCTCCCGGTCCGCTTGGCCCTGCCGGGCCTCCTCAGCGCAGCGGGGCACGCGGCGATGCCCACCCCCTACAGCCACACGGAAGGCCGCCTCCTCCCGTACGACGCCGAGGCCGCGCCCGTCCAACACTGCCTGTGGGCGGCGGTCACCGCCGCGCAGGATGAACCCTCACTGGCGCCCTGGCTGGGTCCCGCAGAGCAGCACGACTACGGGTCCATGCCCGCGGCTGCGGTGGGCAAGGTGTTCGAACACCTCCACGCGACGCATGACGCCCTGGCGCGCGTGGTGGGACGCCGGCAGCCGTCTCCAGCGGGAACGGACCCGGCGGAGGGGGACCCCCCGGAGAGCGGAAAGCAGCTCCAGGCAGCGGTCCTCCGCTATGACACCCTGGCAGCGCGCGCCCCGGCAGCGTACCAGGCGGACGCGGCCAGGCATGGCATCCGGTCCGAGGCGGCGCTCCGGCTCACGGAGGAACTGCAGAGTGTGTCGCCCGGGTTCCGCCCGACCACGCAGGGCCAGCTGCAGGAGGAGCTGGAGAGGCAAGCAGCCGCCCTCGAGGAGGACATTCGCCAGCTCCGCGCCCTCCTGGCGGCAGACCGCAAGCGCGCCATCAAGGAATTCTGGCGCCGCCACGCCCCCGACATCGCCCAGCGGTGGAAGGCCGTGCGGGGAGCCATAGAGGTAGAGGCCCCAGGCCCGTCAGGCCTCTGGAACGTGCGGGTTCCCAACACCCAAACGCTCCTCACGGAGGCCCACGACGTGATGTTCGCAGTTCGCGCCTTCTGGCGAGAACTGTATGACAAACGCCCGGTGGACCTCCCGGGTTTCCAGGCGGTCCTCGGCCGCCACGTCCCCCGGGTCCCTGAGGGAGCCTGGACACAGGTCCAGCAGTACTCCATGCAGGACCTGAAGTCCGCCCTGGACAAGGCCGATGGCAAGGCCCCAGGCCCCAACCACGTGGAGGCCCGCTTCATCAAGGCCCTCCCGGCACCCGTCCAGTGGCTCCTGGTCCACTCCTACCGGGCCATCCTCCGCGGCGCCCCGCCACCGATGCACTGGAGGGACGCGCACATCTGGCTCAGCCCCAAGGTACCGGGCTCTGCCAGACTGGACGACTACAGGCCCATAGCCCTGGGCCAGCTGGACATGAAGCTGCTCACGGGCCCCCTCACCCAGCGCATCACGGAGGTGCTCACACGGCACGGGGTGGTCAGCGACTGGCAGCAGGGGGCCCTCCCTGGCTCCAACACAGGCCCCCCGCTGTTCATGGCGCAGCGGCAGCTCCAGCGGGGAAGGCCCAACTACGTCTTCTCCTTCGACGCCCGCAAGGCCTTCGACACCGCCCCACACGGCGCCCTCCACCTCATCCTGCGCCACCTCTCCGTGCCGCCGGACATCATTGACCTCCTGCTCTTCCTCCACACGTGCGCCAGGCTGCGCATCGTCACGGCACACGGGCTAACGCAGCCCGTCTACATGCTACGCGGCGTCCGGCAGGGCAACCCCGAGAGCCCCCTGCTGTACGCGCTCCTCCTGGAGCCTCTACTCAGGGCACAGGGGCACCGCCTGCGCCCGCCGGGAGGAGCCGAGCACGGCCTCATCCAGGCCTATATCGACGATTTGCTGGTGGTGGCCCACACGCTGCAGCACTTCGTCGAGGGCGTGGAGGCGGTGGCCGCGTACCTGGGGATGATGGGCATGGAGCTCAACCCCCGCAAGTGCGCCATGGCCACCACGGAGGGGGTCCCGGGCCTGCAGCTACGCCTCTGCCCCCACCTGGAAAACCCGTGGCACTGGGTACCAGCGGCGGACTCCGTCCCCTACCTGGGACTCCAGCTGCAGCCGGACGGGGAGTTCTCCCTGCAGCGCAAGCACCGGCTACGCCTGGCGGCAGTGCACCACTGGTGCCTTAACACCCTCGCGCCACCGAAAGTGGTGCAGGACGTCATCCTGGCGATCCTCGGAGGGGTGACGCAGTACGTCGCCCCTTTCATCGCCGACGACTCCGACACTGCACGCCACCTGGACCACATCACGGTCCAGGTCGCGAAGGACAGGGCACGATACGCCTTCGACGCCTCGCGGGACAGCCTGCAGGATGACCGGACCCTGGGGCTTACACGGGTGCCCACGCGGTGCCAGCAGGCAGCGGTGGCCCTCGTGGGTACACTCGTCCACCACCGCGCAACCTCCGTGCGCGCGGAGGTCACCAAGATGTTCTGGGAGATAGCCGGCGCGCACGGAATATGCCCTGAGGTGCACTACCCCGTCCCGGAGTTCGCAACTCTGGCGGGAGGCGACTGGGTCCAGCGCATACCCCGGGCCCTGGCCGCCCTGGGAGTGGGACTGTACAACCCCATCGAGTGCCCCAGGGCGGCTCATGTCCAACTACAGTCCCCGCCGGGCAAAATCGTCACACTGCGCACCGCCAAGCTGCGACACCGCGACACGTGCCGCCTGACGGTGCCACACGCAACGCCGTGGCATGGGCACCACGGGCCACGCCACCCCTTCCCCGACAACGACGATCCGTGGCCGACGGCGGTGCGGGAGTGCCTCGACCAATGCGCCGATGAACACCTCCATTACTGCCGCCGCGAGCAAGGGCCCACCAACCACCCCGGGTGGCGCGATGCCCTGGCCCACCTCTTCCACACCACCGGCACGCGGGACCCCCGCCTGAGACTCGTCCACCCCACGAGGACTAAGCAGGACGCCCACACCGGCCCACGGGTGACCCCAGACGGCCTGCACCTCCACGTCGGGGGCTACCGCCGCCGGAACGGCCTGTCCCCCCCCACGCGGGGGGCGGCGTACCACCCGCCGGCGGCCCTCATGTACATCCTCCGCGACGTACTCGCGGAAAGCGAGCACCAAGAGCCCAACGCGGACGTGGCGTGGCCAGAGCCCTTACGCCCCCGGCCCCACGCGCCGGTGCCGTTGTGGCTGGTGACCACAGACGACCAGTGCACCCAAGCGGCGGGACAAGCGCAGCTCCGGGCCGAGTGGGTGATAGTGCAGGTGGGGGCAGGCCAGCCCGAACCCCGTGGACTCCCCCGTGGCACCGCCCTACTGGTGGCTACGGGGGTGCCGCACGACCCACACATGGCGGTGCACGCGCTGGAGGACCGTCCGGAGGACACAGGACACTTGGTGGTACACCAGCGCGGAGGCCCGGCGTGGCTCAAGGAACATGTGACGGCGCTACGGTCCTGGACAAGCACGGTCGCCGGGGCGGAGATCCGGCTGCACGACCACCCGGCGATCAGCCCAGGCGACACCAGGGCGCTGAGCATGGACCAACTGACCCACAGCCACCCCGACGTCCGGTGGCACTCCACCGACCTCAACGCGGGGTGGCTCAGCCCCACCGGATACTACTGGATCCCGGAGGCCTGGGGACACACCTCCTCTGACGCATCCGGGGGCGGACCCTGCAAACACGCCACCAGCGTCGCTCTCGCCGCCGACCTCACCCGCACGTGGGCGGTGGCCATCTCGGGCACGGTGCCTGACGGAGAGGGGGTGGCCGCCTCCCTCCCCCTACATTACGGTGCACACAGACCATGGGTCCACACGGTGGACGCCGAGGTCATCCTCCACCTCCTACGGCACGCAGATCGCGAGCGAACCACGGGGGTCCCCGCGGGCGCGGCGAAGGTGGTCAACCAGGTGCCCCTGAGGTGGCTCCGGGACGGCCTGTGCGCGCGGGGGGAACACGCCGGGCACCCGTTCTGGTACGTCCGAGCCACCTCGCACCACAGTGACGCCCTACTGCACAAGGCGGACTGGGCGGCGTCCCAGGACACCGTCTTGCAGAACACGCCCCCGGACCCTGGCCACGCCCAACTCATCGTCGCCGGCCGTGACGGCCATCTCGATCTACGGCCCCCCACGATGCGGGTGCTCGGCGAGGTCGCACAACGGGCGCAGACGGACCATGCGCTGACGCACCGGGGACACACACCTCTGGGCGCGGCCCACGCCACGGCCTACGTCCACGCCCGGGACCTCACCGCGGCGGCCACCAACCGCCGGGCGCTGCGGGCCCGAGACGGCCACACGCCGGTGCAGCGCAGGCTCCGCGTCCGGAAGGAGCGGCTCTCCGGCGTCGCCATCGTCCCGCAGCCGTGCCTTTTCTGCGGCGGCCCGGAAGAGACCCCGGTGCACATGCACGTGGGCTGCACCCACTCGCGGCTCCTCTGGCCCCACTACCGCCAGGCGGTGCACGAGGCGGCCCGCCACCTCCCACCTGGGGACAAGGCCCTGTGGGTGGCCTCGTGGCGCTCCGCAGGCGCCACGTGGACGGAGGTGTTCTGCTCCGGACTGGTGCCCGAGGACGCGGAGGCGCAGCTCCGCGCCATAACCCGATACGACCCGCCGGGAGGGACCTCGGTGGACGACTTCCTCCACCACATGCTCCGGCTAGGGGACTTCGCGTGGGAGCTTCGCAACCACCGGCTGGAGCAACTCCTCCACGACCCCCTAAGCGCGGCGGCCCGGGCGCACCGGTGGCTCACTGCGGCGGAGGGCGACCACCCTCCCCCTCCCCCGCGCCCTGACAAGGACTTCGTAGCCTCCCTCCGTGTTGTGAATGGCACTCTGGAGTGCCCACTCCAAGAGGGCCCCCACCCGTATCAGGACCTGCCGGGGGGGTTCTCGAGGCACCTGCAAGACGCCCTTTTCCCACCGTGGATCATCGGGCGCGGCTCCATGACCGCATGGGAGGCGCGCATCGTGGGAGAGGAGTGGGCGCGGGAGTGGGGCCGGTGGTGCGCCGCCACGCGCGCCCCGGAGACCCCTGCGCAACGATACGCCGCCATCCCGCTCCGGGGGTGGGGGCCGGACACCCGGCCGAGACCCACCATGGTCCGAGGGGCGGGACCTGACCGCCCGTGGGACGCGGCGACAGGGGAATGGCTGCAGGCGGCCCCGGGGCCGCAAACGGGATGGACCGGGGACGTATCCTCACTCGTCAGGACGCCCGTCCCGCCCCGCATCGTCCTTCACACCGCCAACGTGCTCCGGGCCACGGAGATACGCGCGTGGGGACACGCTGCGGCCGCCGTCCGGTGGCAACCCCCAGAGGACGGGGCCACCCAACTCACCGTGGCGCACTTCAAAGCGGGGGGGCCGGTATACGACGACGCCCTGTCCCGGCTGGGCGACACCCAGGGGCCCTTGCTCCTCATGTTCCCCACCGGTATCGCAGCCGCGCTGCGCCAGGAGCTGGACGGCTGCGAAGGGCTGCGAGTGGGGTGGGAAGCGGTCGCGGACGGCACCCTACTGGCCCTCCTCCACAGGGACACCGCGAACGGGTGCCAATGGGACGCGCTGACGCCCCACCTCACCGGGCGCCACGTGTACATGGCGAGCCCCCCCCAGGGGCGCCCCCGCCCGTCGTGGGACGACCTCATCGCCGCCTTCCACGACCACGGGATCCTCCCCGGCGACACGTGGCAGGAGGTCCAGCGGAAGACGCTTGGCAAGGACTACCGGCGCCGCGTCCGCGCCCGCTTGCTGGAGATCCGGGACCCCCTCCGACAGAGGTGGGACGACCTCTGGCTCCGCCATCTCGACCCTTGGTCTCCGCCCTCCCACCTCCCGCACACCTGCCGACTCTGCGGAGAGTGTGACACGGTGTCCTCCGCAGCAGCGACAGGCGCCAACAGGTGCGAGCGGTGCACCCAGGTAGCCGCGTGCCCCTGGCCCGAACCTCCCGCAGGTCCGCGCAGGCGCACAGAGGAGGAGGCCTTGCGCCGGCGCATCGAGGGGGCACACACCCCCTCACACGAACAGGCGGGCCCCGCGGGCGCTGCCCTTCTATGGATCCACGTGCACCTGCGGGACCCCACATCCATTGCGCACCTGTCGCACGTGTTCGCCCCCTAACCCCCACCCGCCGCCGCCCTTTGCAGAGCCCGCAGCACCATGCCACGCCGACGGGGGGATGGGCCGGGGCACGCCAGGGCCCGCCGCAGAGCGCAGGAGGCGGCCGTCCGGGGCCTGGTGGCGGACGCGGTGGCGGAGGCAAAAGGAGCGCACGCTGCCGCACGGTGCGACCTGGAGGGCAGTGCGAGGGCCTTCCTCAACGAGACCGCCCTCCCGGCCGTCCGCGCCCTGAACGGAGCGGGAGCCCCTACGTTGCTCCCGGCAATGCACCGGATCGTGAACGCCGTCCGGCCGGGGCTCATCAGCCCGGAAGCGGCCCTCTACGGGCACTGGATGGAGTGGCGCGAGTCCAACCGGTCGGGCCGGCCCCTGTCCATGGGGGACGCCCTCCGGCTGACGGGGGCGGGGTCTGCCATGTCCCTCCGCAGTAGCGCCCCAGCCCTGCTGCACGCCCTCAGGACGCGCTACCCCGGGGACGCGGCCCCGTACCTGAACCAGGCGCGGGCCACGTACCCGGGGGGAGTGTCCGAGCTGGATGCGGCGCTCCACCTTCTACACCCGCCGGACGAGGACCTGGAGGTGGGCGAGGTCACGGTGTTCGTGGAAGGCGCGGACGAGGCGTCCGCCCGCCCCCGGCCGACCAACCCGGTGTATGACGGCACCGGGCCTACCCCCCCGTACGCCGTCGTCTACGAGGCGTTCCCCAGGGAGCCCACTTGGTGCCCCGCCCTCCCACCGGCGACGCACGCGCCCCGCGGCTGGGCTAACCCAGACCTGTCCCCCCCCCTCTCCAGGACCAGGGGTGCCCACCACAGGGGGCAGGTCCTCTGGCAAGAGTGCCCTGGCACCCCCCTCCTCCTCCTCGTCGTCGCGTCCCGCGGGGGCTCGGGGCGGATCCTGGGAATCACCCCCACCCACCTCTATGGGGCCACACCTGTACCCCGCCCCCCCCTCCCGGCGCCCGCGGCGCGGGACGGAGTACACACCTTCCTGCGCACACAGGAGGTCACCGCCGTCACGGGGGTCCATCTGGTGCGGCTGCCCCCGGCACCGCTCGACGACCCCCGGGGGCCCAGGGCCCTGAGCCCCGTCCCAGACTGGGAGCTGTGGCGCGACGCGTGGGCCGCGTGGCTCCCCCGCCTCCCCTCCCAATGCCGGTGGATGGCCGCGGACCCCCGGCCATGCGGGGCTGACGCCACAGCCGGCCCCCCACCCCCTCCCCCCCCCCCCCCCCGCAGAGCACCACACGGCACTGCCCACGGCACGGCACTGATGCACCAGGAGGTAGTGGGAAGGACGCGCCTGCCACCACGCATGCCTACCAGAGTGACAGTAATGGCAGACTCCGATGGGTCCCTCGGGCGGGACGACCGCCACCACCGCCGGTCCCGCTCCCGCTCCCCCGTCTCCTCCCCAGAGTGGACGGGGGAGACCCTCGCGGAGCGCGAGGAGCGGAGGCTGGCGGAGGCGGCGGTGGTCGGACCGCCGCTGCCGGCCCGGGAACCTGGGCCAGCCGAGACGGCCGCCCCCGCCGCCCAAGCGGCCAGCCCCGCCGCCCCGCCCCGCCCTGACGCGCAGGAGGCGGAGACCGCGGCGAGCCACGCCGCGGCCCCGGCCGCGGCCCCCGGCACACCGCCGGCAACGGCCGCGCAGGAGAGCAAGCAGGACGCAAGAGGGGTTGCGACGGGCCCTGCACGGGCCGTGGGCGCCCCGCCGACGGCCGCCGCGGCAGCAGCGAAGACCGAGAAGGATGTGCGAGAGTCTGCGACCGCGGCCACGGGCGCCTCGTCGGCGGCCGCCGCGGCAGCGGAGGAGAGTGCGGAGGGCGCGAGAGGGGCTGCGGCCCCTGGCGCGCTGCGCAAGCGGGGGAAGAACCCCGCACGGGCCGCGGACGCCTCGCCGGCGGCCGCCGCAGCAGCGGCAGTGGGCAGGGAGAGCGAGAAGTACCGCGCCCACGCCAACCCCGCCCACACCCACACCAGCCCCCCCAAGCCGTACCCCCCCAAGCCCTTCCCCCCGGGGCGGGAGCGGCATGACCGCCCCCCGAAGCGCGAGCGCTCACCGCCGGGCGTCACGCTGCCGCAACTGCAAAGGCAGCGGGACGCCCGGCGAGTGGTCCAGGAAGGGCGCAGCGGCGAGGGGGAGGGGAGCGGCGGACGGCGTGACAGGCAGGGGGCAGTGGAGGGGTCGGGGCACGGGAAGGGCGCGCGGGAGCGCGGGCAGGAGGCCCAGGTGCAGGGGACGGAGCGAGGGGTGGTGGGAGAGCGAGCGGGCCGGGGCGTGGTGGACGAGAGGCGGGACCCGCGACACGGGCAGGGGGTCGGGGAGGGGCCAGGGCACGGGAAGGGTGTTCAGGGGCGCGGGCAGGGTACCCAGGCGCAGGGGGCTGGACAAGGGGGGATGGGAGAGCGAGCGGGCCGGGGTGTGGGGGACGAGAGGCGGGACCCGCGACATGGGCACGGGACCGGAAAGGGGCCCAAGGGCAAGGGCAAGGGCAAGGGCAAGGGCCCCAAGGGACAGGAGGGACGGGGCACGGGAGCCCAGGGGGGAGGGCGGGGCGAGGGGAGGGGGGCAGAGGGCGGGGCACCCCCGCAGCCGGAAGTGCAGCCGGTGAGGTGCATCCCCCCCGGCATCCAACAGATGCCGGCACACCACACCTACCACCACCACCACCACCACCACCACCACCTCTACAACATCGACCCTGACGCCGGCGAGCTCATCCCCCCCCAACCCCCACGACACCAGCACCAGCAAGCCCCCCCCGTGCCGAGGGCGGAGCCGGCGCGGATGGCCTCGGCGGAGGGGGGACGGGGCGTGGCATCGGCGCCGCAGGTGCAGGAGCAGCGAGGGGGGCCGGCACAGGGGGCGGAGGAGAGCCGGCCGTGGAACGTGGACTGGGGCGCAGTCCCGGACCCGCTGGGGGGGGAGACCCTCCCCCTGGTGGGAGAAGTGTACGGGTGGTTGTGCTGGGCCAACCAGGGGACCTCCAGGAGGTCGCGGAACCGGCCCTTCGATGCCGTGCTCCTCCGGAGGGACGGAGGACACCGGGAGGCACCCCCGGGGGGGTGGGCGGCACCAGAGGACCACGAGAGGGTCCTCAGGTCGGTGATCCGGGCGGCGTGGCCCGACAGGGAGCCGACGTGGCCGGCCTTCCTGGAGGGGGGAGCGGTGCTCCGCATCACGGATGCGGACGCCAACAACTGGCTCCCCCGGGCTCTGCGTAGCGCCCTCGCCCACTGGCGCTACCGCCGGCACAACCCGCCGCCGCCGCAGCCCCAGCCCCCACACAAGCGGCGGCGCAAGTGAAGGCCCCGACGGCGGGCACGGGAGGGGGGGATGGGCCCCCTGACCCACGCCCCCCCCACGGTGCGGCACGACGTGCGGGGATGCGCCGCCACCCGCGGGAGGGAGTGCGGGGGCGCCAAGCGCGGGGAGGAACCGGCTGCCCCGCAACCTGCTAACCACTGACCGCTAACCATCAGCCACCCCCGGCCGGCCGGCGCCGCGCGGCAACGGCCGGGGAGGTGAGGGCCCCGGCGAGGGCATGCGCGGGCATCCAGCTCTCGGTAGGGGCTGACCCCCGGGACCAGGGCCGCCATGCCGCCCTCGCCCCCCCCCAACGTGCACGACGGAGCAGGAAGGAGGCCGCGCCCCACATGACCCTCCCGTAACCACAGCCCGCTCCGAGGTGACGGAGGGAGGGTGTCAAGTCAGATGAGGCCCCCAGGGGGGCGGTCCACGGGCCGCCCCTCACCCCCCCCACCACGGGGCGGCACTTCAACCCCGACCGCAAGCGCGCGCCGGAAGGGAGAGCGCCGGCGACGCGGAGAGAGCCGGGAAGGAGTACCACAGGCCGCCGCCTGGAACGAGAGCAGGGAGGCCGCGGCGCGACACACCCCCCCCCCCCCCCCGCCCCCCCGCCGGCCCGCCGGCCGCAGGGGCCCCGGCCCCCGCCCCCCGAGGCTGAAGGGACGGACCCCCCCGCCCGAGAGGGGAGCCGGAGTGTGACCCGCCCCGACGCCCCAGCCGCCGGCTCCAATGGGGGCCGCGAAGAGCAAGTGGGCCCGCGCCTGCGCACCGGGACGCCGCGCAGATCGTGCCCAGAGAAGCCGGGTGGGCGCGAACCGGAATGGTATGGGTGGCCACGCCCCCCATGGACAGCACGACGCCAAGGGACGCCCGCTTTGTTGCCTACCCAGGGAAGGCGGCCCCGCAACCCGCTAACCACTGACCGCTGACCCTCACGGCCGCCCTCGGCCGGCCAGCGCCGCGCGGCAACGGCCGGGAGATGAGGGGCCCCAGGGAGGGACTGCGGGAGGATCCGGCACTCGGTAGAGGGGGCGGGGGAAGGGCGCGACCCCCCTAGCCGATGGCTGGCCCCCGGGGCTGGGACCGCCAAGCCGCCCCCCCCCCCCCCCCTTTTTTGGCCGACAGGGGGCATCGCCAGGGAACCGGAGGACCCCCCCTCACTCCCCCCCCCCCCCCCCCCCTCCCCCACAGGCCCGAGAGCAGACGGGGTGGCCCCCCCACCCCCCCCCCCCCCGCACCCACCCCAGCTGGGGAGCCACAGGCGCGGCCCTCCGCCCCCCCAGGGCCGGGGGGGCGCCCCCACCCACAGGAGGAACGGCGACACGGTAAGGGCAGCGGCGGCTGGACCTGCCCCCACGAACCCACACCGGCGTGCCGGAGCAACGCGCACAACGGAGCACGAAGGAGGCCGCGCCCCACATGACCCTCCCGTGACCACAGCCCACTCCGAGGGGAAAGAGGGGGGGTTTGCAGGTCAGCCGGGGCCCCCAGGGGAGCGGTCCACGGGCCGCCCCTCACCCCCCCCCCGCCCCGGGGCGGCACGTCAGCCCCGACCGCACGCGCGCGCCGGAGGGGAGGGCCAGAAAGGGGTACCACAGGCCGCCGCCCGGAACGAGAGCGGGGAGGCCGCAGCGCGACACCCCCCCCGAGGCAAGGGGAACGGGCCCCCCCACCCGAGAGGGGGGCCGGAGTGTGACCCGCCCCCCCGCTCCGGCCGCCGGCCCACAAGGGGGCCGCGAAGAACAAACGGGCCCACGCCTGCGCACAGGGACGCCGCACAGATCGAACCCGGAGAGGCTGGGTGAACACGGACCGGAGTGGTATGGGGGGCCACGCCCCCCATGGACAGCGCAACGCCAGTGACGCCCGCTTTGTTGCCTGCCCAGGGAAGGCAGAGGGACGGAAAGAGACAGAGCGACCCCCCGCCCTGCAGTCAGTCGGCGACCCGGTGGTGCTACTGCCCGCCACTTACCCCAGTGCACGTCAGTCGGCGATCCAACGCACCCCACCCAGCCCCCTCCCCAGTCCCGACCCCGTGCGCGTGGACTGCGCGTGGACGGCGCACAGCCCCACCCTCAGGGCAGGATACATAGCCGACGACACCCCTCAGTGGCATACGAGACTCCCGCGGACGAGGGCACCCCCCCGGGGACGCCCAGCCGCCGCCCCCGCAACCCCAAGCCAAGTAGGGGGGAACCGGGACCGGACCGCCCCCCCCCAAGCACGCCAGACGGAGCACGGGACCGGGGCAGGACACGCGGAGGGGCACGGACCACATGGAACGGCCCTACCAGCGCCCAGTGCCGGGACCACGCGAGATGCGCGCGCCACACCACCCAGCGGGGAGCGGACACCGCGAGAGCGCGAGCGCACACACACGAAAAGGACACGCGGGGACCACCAGAAGGGCAACCGGACCGAGCGCGCGGAACGCACAGACCAACTGGAATGGCGTACCAGCGAGCGAGGGTAAGGGACACCCGGACGGGACGGCCCGCCACACGCAACGCGGGATACGCGGGGCGGGAAGGGGGAAGAAGGGGAAACACAACACCAGGTACCGGCCCGAACCCCCCCGAACCGGCCGCGAGCGCCGCGAACACACAGACGGGACACTGCACCCGCCAAGGCAGTAGTGGCGCACAGCGCCACGCCCCAACCCCTAGGCTAGGCAGCCACCGCGCCAGCCCAAGGGGGTCCCACTGGCGACAAGCCAGTAGCACGGGCCCGGCGGCGCCGGTGCCCCGGGCGACCACGCATTAGGGGGGCGACGCAGTGGGTAAGCGCCCGCGGCCACGGCTGCGAATTGATGCACTGACCGGGGAGTGGCGAAACGGGGACGCCGGGGAAGGACGGGGCTCCGAGCTCTGTGAACCCGGGGGACTCCGCCACCAGGCAGGAGGTGCGTCTTGGAGGGCCCCCCACTAGGACCCGGTGGGGAGGATATCACCTGGCCCGACCAGGTGGCCCCCCGGGGCCGAAAGGCGTCTAGTACCCGCAAAATCAAACCTCAAACCTCAAACCTCACATGTTTGCGAGGAGAAGCCCGCTGGTCATACTTGCATGCAATTCCCAAAACTACCATGGATGAAAGAAATGGCCAATACACGCAACGAGTTGTCCAATATGCCATGATCTTGCGCCATTGCGAATGCCATGGTTAAAAGTCTGACCGACGTTCTCATCGGGGGTGGCATAGCAGCCCCGTCCGCCTCGACCCTTGTGGAATCCCACATGAACACCGTGCCTTTTTTCCCTTCTCCTTCCTTACCCCCAGATCTCACACACCTCACGGCGACCGACCTTGAGCCTACCACACCCCCGACGGTTGCCGTACGTCCAACACATAATTCCAACACTTCTCGAATCGAGCCACCCTCCAACCCAAGAACACCCTCCCCCCCTCCGGTGACAACCAAAATGAAAAAAGGCTACGCTCCGGCAAAGTCATCCCCCAAAAGCCTAATCCACACCATCCGTGCCGTCATCCACAATACAGAAAAGAAGCCTCTGACCCCCCTTCTTTTACAACATTTCAAGCAAGGCTTCGACATTGTTTTCCTTCAAGAACTCAGAAAAAAACCCCTACTGCCTCACATTTACAACCAAATATGGTGAGCATAACCTGGCATACCAGGAATACCTGGGAGTATACGGGTAAAAAAGGGGGTTTTGGGAGAAAGGGGTACGTGGCATGTACAGGTGGGTACGAATGTATAGTGCACAATGCATGCATAGGTGGGTTGGGGAATACCTCTAGTTTGCCAATTGTGATGGTCAATGTTGTGTTTGAAACTACCCCATTTTGGGCTCTTGGGGTATACGGCCGTATACTCAAGGCTCCAATACCTCAGTATACGGCCGTATACTCTGGAGTATACGGCCTTATACTTGGAGTATACGGCCGTATACTGGGGGTATTTGTTTGCACCATGTGGTTGTTTCAAGTTGAAAAATTCCATTGTTGTGCCTTTTGTGCCCATCTTATTGCATGCTTTGCCTTTGCCCAACAATTGCACACCACTTGAAACCAATCTAGGCTCATACTTCACTCAAGATTGCAATGTATGTCTCCATATGTGTCCATTCCAATCCATATTATGTTGCTTCTTGCTCTCCCAGGCCCTCTTTTTCTGCCACCATGACTGATGCGGGCACTCATGCCTTGTTGAAGAAGTGGGCTGATGCTGTAGCTCTCCGCACAGTGCACAGAGGTGTTTACAGCCCCGACAGCACACGCACCGTGTCTTGGCCTTCTCTTGAGAATTGTGCTTGGTCGACCTTGGACACCCCTGTGGCCCTGGTGAAGCTAACGCACCCCGGCGTTGCCCAACCCCACAGCCTCACTGACCCTTTGTTGTCGTTGTTTGACAACAACCCTAATCTGCAAGCTATTGTGTTGCAGCTCCATGATTCGGATGCCCCCGCTGTCGTGGAGCATGTTAAAAAAAGCTGTGGGGGGCCCAATAGGGGGATGAGTTTGTATTTGAAGGAATGGGAGATGCAGGATGGCTCTCCGGGGATTCATGTCTCGGGGGACGTGGCCGCTGGCTGGCGCAAATGGGAGTGCAAGGCCCAGCAAGTGCAGCGAGGGACATTGGGAGGACACCGCCCCCCTCGACTCCCTCCACTCCGATTCGCCATGGTCCTGGCATGCCGATTTGGAGGGCCACACCCTCCCCACCTGGTACAAGGGTACTAGGATTGAAGCGGTACCCAGAACCTATGGCCCATGGCCCGGAGGCCTGTGAGCCGTCACACCCGTTATGGCCCATGGCCCAGAGGCCTGCGAGCCGTCACACCCGTGCGGAAGCCGTTGACACCGGCTATCCCTGTTCTCTAACCCGTGAAGTCTGGAATCCGATTTCTAACCAATAAATCGATGTAGAATTACCGTGATTTTATTGTCTTGATCGATTTTCGGGCAGAAATCGGTGAAATACCCGATTTCTACCGCGATTTCTAATTGTCGTGAAAGCGCCGCCTGATGTCGCCTGTTCTCGCGCCTTTGTCGCTTCTCCGTGGCGAGTTTTGTGATTGACTTTTCTCGAGTACCTGTGAGGTTCTAGGAGAACTTAAGGGCTGAATCTAGAGGGTATTTAATGTACTTTCATCTGGTGTGTTCACCAGAATTTTTCGCCGTTGCGTTTACGAGAAAATCAGCGCGCAAGGCTTTCCGTCGATCGTGCGAACTCACGCTTCTCAAGGACCATGAGTTCGCACGGAACCCTACATCTCCCCCCTATGTCTTTCATCCATGCCCCTTTCACGCGGGCATATCATCTTGCTTAGGGAAGCGGGCGATGGCGGTGTTTTAGGCAGCCTATGGGTCTCGCAAACCCAAGTCGTTTGCGTGCGCAAACGCTAACTTTGTGGCCTTGTGAGCATGAACGTTAATGACCGAACACAATGCTCACAAGACCAAAAGCCCGAGGCCATTTTCGTTTTTCGAGCCAACTCAACGATGGCTCCACGCAATTCAATGCGTACCAAAACTCTATTTTCAAAAGAGGGCAAGTTTTGGTCGAAAATTAGGCCAAAATGGCCAAACCCCCGAGGCTCGTATTCGAAGCCTATGGGGAGTTGAGCCTCGAACCAAGGCATTATGTAAAGTAGAGACCACGAAGGACATCGTGGATGGCTTGGTTGATTTTTACAACCTTGTCTTCTATTTTATATTATTTCGCCTTGTGAGCACGCGTGCCACATTGCCTCTTTGCACACGCGCTCATATACAAGCACTGATGACACGAGTGGGCGGAGACAATCTAACCATAGTGTGCATGTTTGAACGCACCTACTATGGGCCTACTACAAAAGTGTTTACTCATATTTTTTCTCCTCAAGGTCCCAAGGATATGTTCATGCCAATATCGCCGATATATGCACTTTTTCCCATAAATAGTGTGCTTCAAGGATTGAGGTGTTAAAAATGCTTTCATTGTGCTTTGAACCTCAACCCTTGTTGCAAAAGGGAAGCAAAGCTTCGGTTTACATCCATGCAAAAGCCCGAGGCTCCTTTCTCTTGCGATACGGAGATACGATATTTGGAGGGACCGCTTTTGGGTGAATTTTGGCCGTTTTGCCCAAAATGGCCACAAACTCCTTCTCCCCCTGATTTCACCCCCGAGGTTGCGTGCGCCACTTGACCAAGGGTAAGGGCAATTCGGAGAGGGCACATTAGCCCACGTCGAATGGGGTGTTTCCCCATGTGGCCTCTCCTCTTGATGGGAGAGTTGTGAGTCACCCAATTTGGGGTATGTGACCATTCTGCCCCATACGTGTGTCACTTTCCCTCCAATGGGAAAAATGGCTAGAGGCGACCATGAGGGATGGCAAGTGGCATACATTGGGACCTAAGTCCCATGTGTCTATCGCATCTTTGGTTGAAAGGATCCTCGCCGTGGCCATGGAGATATGGAATCATGAGTGCGGGCCATTTTGGCCAAATTTCGCTGTTTTTGCCATTGTGTGCCATATTGGAATTACCATATCTCCCTGGGGCACGGGATCTAGCCAGGAAGGAAGGGCGCATATTGTAGCATATGACCAAGGGTTGAACGCCCTTGAGTTTCGTATTTGCTCCTCCGGCTCATCCGGAGTTATTCAACTTTTGGTGCGATCCACGATCCCCACCTTTGCACCGCATGTTGCTATCTGCCCCGTCCGTGTGGTCATCCCCTCGGTGAACAGTAAGCAGCCAGCATGACAGCAAGCGATAACCCAGGGCATGGGACCAAAGGAGATATCAAGGGTTGTGAGTCAAGGCTTGGCGCGTCAATATCGCCAAGATTTCCTACCCTGGACGGTCGCCCGAGACGGCCGATTTTGCCATTTTGGCAATCATGACCCCACGTGACGAACCCGTGGTGCCCTGATGCCGGGACCTCAGAGGGAACCAGGTCGGGTGAGGGCTCCAGAGAGCTCGTACTCGAAGGGCATAGGGTCAGTTGCCTCGTCCCTACCTCTGGCGGGTCCGGACGAGGGGTCAATTTTGGAGATTTTGGAGCTAATATCAGTTTGGGCTGAAACAGCCCATTATCAGCTACCAACTCCTAGGGGATAATGGTGGGGCCATATCTCTGGCTCAGAGAGGAGTTGGGACCTGCCGTTGAGGGAGCATAGGGAGCCACTGTCGGTTGGCCTTGGAGCCCCTTGGTTCCCAGGAACTCGCCTGTGGCTGGGCGGGACACCTCCCTTATGGGCAGGGTTTCAGGGTCCGGACTGAGCAGGGCATGGGTTGTGTTTGAGCCCCCGCCCCCACCAGCCACTGAGAGGGTCGGACCTGGGATTGGGATACAAGTTAGGATAGAGTGTCTATTGTCCTGTGATGCCCTTACCCCAGTCCAGTCTTAACCCCATGTGTACATATCCTGATGTGTTTCTGTACATACTTTCGTTCCCTTGTTGCAGAGTGGCAAGGATCCTGAAACGCTTTGTCACATGACACGAGCGTATTGATGCCCTTGTGAGCGTAGTGCTTTGCCTGCCTGCTCACCTGTGCGTGTCACCGCAGCGTCCCGTGGCCGGCCCCCCACGGGAACGCGTCAAAAGCGTTTCACCGCCGCGGGGTTACCCAGCCCTCGCGTGCCACTCGGGGCCACCAACCCCGAGCAGCGCGGCGCGGCTTGCAGCGCAGCGCAGCGGCTCGCAGCGCCACCCAGCAACAGCGCCGAGTTCTTCACCGAGCCAGCAGCGCCGTCCAGAGCATCGCCCTGACCGCGCCGGGACCGTGAAGGAAGTGGACAGACCAGACCCATCGGCCGACCAGCAAGGCCGCGTCAACCACTTCCACAACCACCGGCTGACCAGCACCAGCCGCACGCCCAGTCCAGTGCTGCAGCACCGGCCTCAACAACCACCATCAGTTCGTTGAGTTGAACGAGTGCATACCAAGGACCTCAAGACCAACTACGCCCCCGCTGCCATGGTGAATTGGCAAGAAGCGGGTAGGACGTGGCCGCGGCCCCACCCCCATGCAGCGCAACTACTGCGTGGGTTGGTTTGGGACCAGCACTACCGCCACAGCCACCCCCAGTGCGAAGGCGGCATGCCCAGGAGCCTCGAGCTCCGCACGGACATCGCCCCCGACCGCCTGCAGGCCGTGGAGGACTGGCTGCGGGCGGAAGGGTACGAGTATCGCCACCAGCAGAGGCGCTGGAGGACCTGGACCCGGCCGGACAGGCCCGGCGAAGGGCTGCGTCCCGACGGGATTGAGGAGGACGAGGAGCCCAACGTGTACCCGTCGGGCGCCTCGATCAATGTCTCCATGTGGGACATGATCGAGAAGAAGTTCCCGGAACCGGGGAGCGAGCGCAGGCTGCAGGGCAGCAGCAGCGCGTCTCCGGGGAAGGAGAAGCGGTCCGCCGGGGACAAGAAGCGGGACCGGAGGTGGCGGGAGTACCAGGAGTCCCTGGCCGCCGAAGCCGCCCAAGGCGCCAAGGGCGGAACCCCAGCCCCCAGTCCCCAACGGGCCAATGGCGGTCACCACCCCGGCTCCACCACCCTTGGCGACTACATCCGAGTCGCCAGGCAGACCAAGGCCAAGCCCCGTCCGCTGCTCCTGAAGCCCCAGCAGGCCTCAGCAGACCCCAGCAGTGACGTGGAGTCGGCCCACCGCGGGAGGATGCCGGCCGACCAGGCCAGCTCCAGCAGCAGCGTCGCTCCCGACAGGGACGTGGCGCGCGCCTGTGAGCGCGTTGTAAGTGCGGCTAGCCCCATCTGCTCAGATTTTCAGACATTCTGCCCAGATTGGCTACATTTTGGTCATTTTCTTTGCTTCGGCGGAATTGCCGCCTCGCAGCTCAGTCACAGGATATTTCCTATATATTTCTGATATGCCGGATTTGATTCCGCGGTCCATTTCCCGTAAATCCGCCGCATTCCGCTATTTTAGCTGGAATCGCCATTTGCCGCTGGCGCGCGCTCGCGGGCCTGATCGGCCATACAATTTTACATAAATGGATTATTTAAATTCATTCGGACAGTTTTGGACACTCAGATGTATTTAGAATAATTCCCCTCAATTTTCTTCATAGACTGGGATTTTCTGCCGGACCACAATCAGCATGGACCTTGCCTCTGTTGTCGCTGCTCTCGCCTCTGTTGGTGTTCGTGTATCCGGTTCCAACCCCAATAACAACATCCAGGGAGACTCCTCGCGTGCCTGCCCCACTGGTCTTGCCGGCCCCGAGCCCTCCGGCACCCACAACGACCCAGGGCAGCACTTTCATGGTAGCAGAGGCTACCTGAATGTTGTTCCTTTGGTGTCCCAACCACAGCTAGCCCCTCAGTATGTCCCCGTAGACTCCGCCACCTCCGGAGACGTAACGATCACGCTCCCGTGGTGCTGTGCGAACGAGGCCTTGAGAGGAATGCCTTGCGCTAGCCCAAATTGCCCAAGAAGGACACAAATCAGCAGCTGTGGAGGCCCAGATTACAATCAAGATCCCAGTCGAAATTGGCCATCAAGCAGCTGGAATCTCCCAGCTTACGCTAATGGCAACGCTCCGGTGGACCTTACGGAGCTGGCAGGTACCCACATCCCTTACCAATGTCCCTCATTCGAGACCATCGAAGCCGACATTGACGACATTGAGATGGGTGGTCCAGGTGAGGTACCTGACTACAATCGACCAGCCTCATGGGCACAATGGGACAACCATTTGTCTCCGGAAGTGACCCGTAACCTTGAGGCGCTTGAGGCCCTGTGTCTATTAGCCACGTCTAAGCTGATAGGACAAGAAAGAATCGCCTCTGAATTTTTATTTGAATATTTTTTCCTCCTTCAAGAAGAAATTAATACCAGGATGTGGTGGTGTTCTCAAGAGGATGAATCTTTTGCCATTTTCTTGCAGATCTGGGAGGCAAGCCCCTTCCCGAAGGAGAAGACCAAGGCACCGGTTGCCGGGCCCTCCGCCCCCCATCCCTCTGTTTCCATCCGCGACGATCTAGCCGCCGCGGTTGAGGAAGGAATCTTAGAGGCAGCTAGGCAGGCAAGCCTGGAAATTAGGACTGAAGGAGCTCCCCAAGTGGACTCCTGGCTGCGAACCACTGAGATTAGCGGTCCGACAGCCTGCTCAGGTCCTTCAGGACACGGTATGTACTGTCCTGCCGACTGCTCTTGCAGATCTCAGCGAGACTCTGAGCTCCAATTGCTCAAAGATCAAATGCAACTCATCATTCAGACCCTGGGAATTAAAGATCTTTTCAAGACCCACATGAGGTCTGAGGGCGCATCATCGGTGGATCAGACAACAGAACCGTCGGAGGAGGCGACAGAAATTTTTTCGATTGCTCCTTCGGTGGACTCTAAGACCACCGATGCACGGATCAGCAGGACTAAGCTAAAGGAAAGGGTTACAATCTCTCGATCACAGAGTAGATCGGCGAAGGCTAGGACTGAGGTTCAGAATGCCAAAAGAACTGCCTCCCGTACTACCCTTCCTGCTGTTGATTCCAATGCAATTGCCCAGATGTTGCTCGCCCAGACCCTCGCCGGAGCTGGTGTGGCTAATGATGCCGCCAAGGTGTCTGCCATTACGGCCGGTGTTGGGCTGGATTCACTCCTAAATCCCACTTCATTGCGACTTCGTCAGGTTGCCAAGCAACCGAAGTATAATGGAAACCCCAGACGTTGGCCTCAGTTCCAACGGGAATTTAAACTGTGGGTTAAGACTCAAAAACTCCAGGATGATCAGTTCCTGATGGCCCTTCTGGACTGCCTTGAGGGAGCGCCGGCCAATACTTGGCTCAGAACCTGGAGTGATCGTGAAGATTCAAGTTCCCCCCTTACCTTTGATGAGGTGTGGGAACAGTTGGAGGTACGTGGATCTCGACTGCCAGAGGACCATTACCACCAGATGTTGAAGAATTTTCCTTCGTTCTCTCGATTAATCTTGCATGAGGTGCAGGACAAGAGACAGCGCTTCTGGAATCTCGTAGAAGAATCTGAACATTCAGGCGAAAAATTTTCTAGTGCCGAGCTGAAAAATCTGATTTTTGACAAGATCCCCTCAGAAACCGCCGCCACCCTTCGGAATCGACAGTCCGAAGAAAAGGTCAAGACCTGGTGGGCGGAGATCGATGGCTTTGACGCCTCGGCCAACCGGTTTACAGTCAGGGAGGCACTTCAAAAGTGCTCCCCCACGTCGTTTACCAAGGTGAAATTCACTGAAAACACGTGGAAAATCAAGTTCAATGAACACGAGGATCGGGACTTGTTTGTCCAAGTTCTCAATAGGGGAGTAAGCTTCCATGGCAATCGTCTGAAGGCCAGGAACTGGGTGTTTTCGTTTACTCCGCAGGAACTGTGGGAAGAGGTTGAGAGGCTCGCTGACGCCGCCAATCAAAATTTCCATGAAGGTCTTGGGGGAAACAGGAATACCCAGCAAAACACCCAAAATGGGGCCCAAAAGGGCAACAAAAAGGTGAATGACACCCGGAATGTTCAGGATCATTGTAGCATCTGCCTTCTTCTAGGTTCTACGAACCGAGCTAAGACGCATTCCACTGCTAATCACCGATGGTCTGCTTACGATCACAAGGTGATTGGTGAAAATGTCAGTAATTCGCAGAATTCAGACAGGAATGACAGGCAGGTGCATGGTGCCAAGGGGGGAAAGGGTAATTTGACTCCCTCCGGCGGGAACAAAAATACTGGAGGCCCTGGCGGGTCCCAAGGCAAAGGAAATCGGACTCCATCCGGTTCCGGTGGACAGCCGAACGGCCAGACAGGTCCAAATTTCAACGCCGGAGGCGGAAATCGAAATCCAGGCCAAACCCCTCAATCCGGTACAAATAAAGGAAATGCTCCAGGATCACAGGGTAAGGGTAAAGGAAATCCTTCAGGAACCCCCTTCTCTGGTAAGGGCAGAGGGCGTGGCGACGGTGGTGGCCCATCATCCGGTGGCCGTGGCCGTGGACGTGGAAAGGGAAACCATCGTGTGGATCAGGTCTCAGGTGCAGACCAGGTGTCTGATGCGGATCGAGATTACGTCGAAAATGCTCTGAATCCGGCGGATGATCCGTTCCAGGATGAATGGATCGACGAAACAGGCTGCGTTCACAATGTTAACGCAGCCGCTGGAGGTCAGAACGCCTAGGGGAGCCACGAAAATCGTCCCTCCCCAGGCGATTTCAGGCATGATCCCCAAATTCCTGATCGACCATTACTTGATGTAGGGTCGCTTGTCTCCTCTCCCCTGGATCCGGCAACGGATCCTTCTGTTGTAGTGGACGAGGTTGGTGTACAGTCCAAGCACAGGGCTCGTCAGTTTGTCACAAAGCTGTGGGTCTCTGATTGCAAGGGAAATTTCCACCTCGCCACTTGTTTGTGTGATAATGGATCAGAGGTAAATCTCCAATCCAACTCTTTCTTACCCGACGACTGCGTGTTCGAGTCGCCTCATCCTGTTACCCTCGAGGGAGTTTCTGGACATTCTCTCGCAGGTGGGCAACGCGGTTGTTATATATCCACCCATTTGGTCGCTCAAGACCTTTGGGAAGAGCAAAATGTGGAAGAAGTTGACCTTAAGGATGACTACTTCTACCGTGCTGACATAAAATATGACCTTTACTTGGGCCATCCTTGGCTTCGTAAGAACAGGGTAGCGCCTGTAGGTCATCGTCGTTGTTTTTTGCTGGAGTCAGGTCCCTTGGAGCGTCCTGAATTTCGTTTTTTGCACGCAGGGTTTAAAAGTGCAGAAGAATTTTTGAAGCAAAAAGTGACACCAAAATTTGGTGAAGATGTCACCATTGCTGAGGTGAATGGGAGTGCCGATTACTCCCAAGAGTTAGAATGTCTTCGTAGGGACTCCCAGCCACGACGCCCTTCGCGCTGGCACTCTTCATCCTACAGAGTTGTCGACAAATGGCGCGATGCAATTTGTGAATACTTCCATGAACATCACTCCTTTTGGCCACAGTATGATGCCTTTGCTAACCGTACGAACAAGCGCTTTGATAAGCACTTCAGCGACGCTTGGACCCACAAATGGGACAAGAAGTTGTGGATTAATCCTCCGTTTCACTTAATCCAGCAGGTCCTCCACAAAATCAAGCAAGATAAAACCCAGGCAATTTTAGTTGTGCCCTTGTGGGACGACAAGCCTTGGTTTCAGGAATTACAGGACATTTGTGTAGATTACATCGAACTTCCCAGGAAGATTAAGCTGTATGCCAGGGACGACACAGGTCCCCTGCCACAGCGGTCCTGGAGTTCGCTTGCATTCCTGGTGGATGGAAAGCTTTCTGACTCTAATTCTGCTGATTCTAGTACAGATTCCTGTGTTGGGTCTGAATCTGAGGTTGAGCGTGGTACTGATGATGAATCTATTTTTTCTGATTTTTGTTCGTCAGATACCCAAGGTGATTCAACGTCCAATGGATCCGCCTCGTCTCCCTCTTCCCCAATAAGGTCGACATCGCAAAGAATCTTCAGTGCACGGGCGAGGAAAAATCTCCAATCGCGCCGCAAATTTAGAGTTTTTTATGAAAAACCCCCTGTGGAAGCTTTCATGGATCCTTTCGAGGAGCTGGATCACGAGGAAAATCTCTGGGATTTCGACACAAGACCCACCTATCTTCAACAGGCAGTGGATACGGACCTGTTTAGGGACATCCGTAAGAAGATTCTTCCTGCCAAAGCTGAAGAAGTCGCCAAAGTTTTTTCGACAGTAATTCCTGGCGATCAGGTGGACACTGAATTGTGTTCGAGGTCAAGAGAAAAGATTTTTGAGGAACGGAAGGACACAACCCTTTCAGGGAAGTTGATCAAAGACCCCCCTGTCCGTGGACAGTTCGGTGAAGCCTTCATCGAGCTCCGTGAAGGGTACAAGGCAAAAAAACAGCGCCCTTATGAAAATCATGGACACAAGCATGGGATTCTCAGAAAAATCATTGAGAGAAATCTCAGGGAATTTGGTTGGCTTGAGGGTTGTATGACCAGCGAATGGTGCTGTTCACCCTTCACAGTCCCGAAGCCACCGCCTGCAGACCAGAACACCATTGATGGTTGGCGAATGGTTGTTGATTTTCGCAATCTCAACGCCGAAACCAAGGCGGATTCACACCCCCTGCCCCTCATTGAGGAGGAAATCGCCAAGAGGGCAAGAGGTCGTTTGTTCTCTGTGCTGGATCTCCGTCACGGCTTTCACCAAATGCCGTTGAGGAAGGACAGCAGACCTCTTACCTGTATGTGCACGCCATGTGGCCCAGTCCAGTGGACCGTCATGCCCATGGGATTGAAGAACGCCCCCTCATTTTTTCAAAGAATGATGGAGGATGTGCTGTTCACAACCCATCCTGAGCTTCGTGCCTTCGTAAGTGTGTACATAGATGACATAATCATCGCGACGGAGGGGGAGGGACTGACCGAAGCCGAGCTGGTGGCCCTACATGAGAAGCAGCTGAACCAAGTTTTGGACATTCTTGACGCCAATCAGCTGATTTGTGGGCCAAAGAAGGGAAAATTATTTTTAAAATCAGTCGAATTTTGTGGTTCTCTCCTAGAGAATGGCACTCGACGACCCAGTCCAGGGAAGCTCGTCGCTATTCAGAAGTGGAAGCGCCCTGAGACGATCACGGAGTTGAGAGGATTCCTGGGTTGTTGCAATTTTTACCACACTTTTGTGCCAAATTATGCCAAATTTGCTGCCCCCCTCACTGAATTATTGAAGGTAGGGAGAGATGCGGGCAAGGCAGGTTCAAAGGTTCGTGTCAAGTGGACTGACGAGTGCGAGGAGGCCTTCCATCACTTGAAGGCAGCCCTCTGCGAAGTCGCCACGTTGCATGTGCCCCAATTTGACCGACCCTTCTACATTAGAACCGACGCATCTAGGTACGCGATCGGAGCTGTCCTTGAACAGGTTGATGAAGCCACCGGCGATCATTACCCTCTTGCATTTTGGTCTCGGAAGCTAGCTCCACGCCAAATGCAATGGTCGCCGCGTGAGCAAGAGACTTACGCCATCATCTGTGCTTTAAAAAAGTACCAATCGTGGGTTGGCACCAATCGAGTCGAGGTCCTGACGGATCATCGATCTCTGGAGTATTGGGCCACCGAACACATTGATACTGTCGCGAGCCCAGCTGGTCGACGGGCCAGATGGCACGAATTTCTCTCTCTGTTTGACCTCCATGTGTCGTATTTGCCTGGTAAACATAACACGGTAGCGGATGCTCTGAGCCGATGGGCTTACCCCGCCTCAGAGGGGCTGCAAAGTACCAACATCCATGGTACGGAGCAGGACCGCCATGTCATCATCGAATGGGATCAGGAAGAAAAGAAACTCATTCGACGTGCATGCATGCAGTGCGCTGTTAAACAGCACGCATTGCCGTGTCACGACATCACGGCCATCACAGATCCGGCGCATGCTCACGAGATCTGCACCAAAACGCTGAAAGTCGTGGAAAAAGTCACCGATCCCTCCTCAGGGAGTGTGAAACGGTTTGACTATACCCGACGAGTAAGTCGATTTCGGTTGATCGAGGGCATTAAGCGTCGAGATCCGGCCAAAACTCCACCCCTGCCTAAGGATTCCCTGATCATCCGTGACTGGACGTCCGATTACCTGCAGGATCCCATGTTTAAAGAGGTCTTTGGAAATCTCAAATCCAAAGATGCTCACAGAGATGGGATTTTTGCTGAGTACTCGTTGGATGGGGGGAAGCTGTGGATGGAGGGTAAATTGTGTGTGCCAGACGCCCTAGCCCCCCGAGTGTTAAACTGGTGGCACAAATGGGAGTCCCCCCACGCACATGGCCGTCGACTGTGGTCGATGATTAAGCATAGGTTGTTTGGATCGAGGCTCTACACACACTGCATGAAAGTAGCAGCCGGATGCGCCCAATGTGCTGTCTCGACGCCTCCCAGCGCGAAGAAGCACGGCCATCTGAGGCCTCATCCTATTCCGGAGCGTCTCTTTAACAGAGTCACCAGTGATTTTTTCTATCTCGGTGAACTCGATGACGAAGAGTGCCATTGGACTAACAAAAAAGTCAATGGTGTGCTCCTCATTCAGTGCCGTCATTCCGGCTACATGCAGGTGTTGCCTTGCAACATCGAGTCGATGACTGGCAAGGCTGCCGCCAAATGGTGCGCGCAGACCTGGATGGGAGGTTGGGACGTCCCATCCGAGGTGGTTACGGACTCAGGCAAAGAGTACACCTCCGAATGGTGGAGAGAATTATGTGCTCGCCTTGGAATCCACCACCTCAGGTGTGAAATCCACTCGCATCGAGCGCTGCCTGGCGAAAGAGCCGGCCGCTCTATAATTAATATGCTTCGTAAGGAGCTCGCGAGTGAGAAGGATTTCCACTGGCTTGAAGTTCTCTTCGCATTGCTTCGCCGTTACCACAACACGCCTTTGTATCATGGCCTTTCTCCAAATGAAATTGTCTTTGGACGAAAGAAGTGTTGGTGGAACATGCCGTTGAATAATCCTCGCCCCTGTAAGGATGCTTCGCTGTTTTTGGACGAAGTCCAACGAGCAGATAAATCTGTGTCGAAATTAATCGAGAAGCATCAGACTGACTGGCTTTGGGTTCAAAATCAAGGTCGAAAAAACCCCCACAATTTTGAAGTCGATGATCGAGTTTGGCTTCGAAAATCCGAAACCACCCTGGACGGAGATGACAAGCTTCTTCCCTTGTGGGAGGGGCCATGTGCTGTTACAGCACGTCTTGGGGAGAACAGGTGGAGGATCCGTGTGGATGTCAGCAGGGAAATTGACGTTTCGGGCGATCGCCTTAAGAGAGAGATCCCCTCCCCCAAGGATCGAGTTAAACCCCTTTTTTGGACTGCAAAACACTTGTCTGATCGGGTAATCGAAGGGGGAAAGTACGAACTCAAGAGGATTGTTGAAGCAAGACGTGACGCCAAGGGCGAATGGGAATTTCTGTGTGAGTGGAGGGGCTTTGATTCCAGTCACAACAACTGGGAACCAGCCCAATCTTTTGTCCATGGATACACCAAGGGGTTCATTGACTTCCTCAAGAAGCACCCCGAAATTGGCGTACTCCTGACAGATTGTTTGTCGAAACCAGACAGACAAGTGGAGAGCCACGGAAAACGACCTGTGGTGAATCGAGATCCAGCCTTTTACGGCCCTCAGCAGCCACATTCCAGGGCTGATCCATCAATCCCCCCTCCTGCGGTCAGGCCAGCCCAGGAACCACATGAGGACCAAGGTTCAAGTTCGGCCGCTGATCTGCAGCGCCCAAGCCGTACGAGGGCCAGGCCAGACAGGCTGGTGGTCACATGCATTCGTGCTCGGCCGAATTGAGAAGCCATCCTACCACATTCTGCTCAATCCACTGTTCATTCTTTCTGTTTATGTCATGATGTGGAGAACTGCGAATGTTTGATAATTTGACGTCAATCAACTTTTCTTTGGTCTCCGTTCGGCAGACAAGGCGTAGATACGCTGACGGAGTGTGCTGCCGTGTTCAGAAAAAACCAAACTCAGGCTTAATTCAGGCAGATTCGGGGTAATCTTGTCTCTGTTGGTCTGTGCATCTTTGGAATTTGGCTACTCGTGCAGATGGAAGCAAATGTACATAATCAAAACGCTGGCCAGCGACATTCACCCCTACAGGTATCCCCTGTAGTACTGGCTGCACCAGATGCAACGCCAGGAACTCAGATCATACCTTCATTTGCTGTGATGCTGACGCCAAAGTCCAGATTCAGATCCAGGATCCTCAAATTTACCTTGAATTTCTCAGGTTTGTCCATCATTCTGTACAACAGTGGAACCAAAATGCAAAACCCAGACGTCAATTGTTCAGACAATCTTCATCTAGGAGCTCTAGGGACTTCGAACAGCAACCTCTGAAGTCCGTAAGCTTCGTTGTATTTTTGGCACACGCCAATGTGAGCTCAATTCGACCAGAAACTGTCGAGAATGGTGAATCCAAGTGTCTTGTGGGACTTCATCGAAAGATTGGCCTTGCCCAAGTCGATTGACACCACCGCCATTGTAAATTCGGTGTCTCTCAGTTATATACTGTCAGTAAAGTGCCTTCAGCGAACCTTCGGCGCGTTACATGCCAAGGATCCAGGGCCAGCATGTCCCATCATGATGCATCATCACATGATCCACATTTTGATAGAATCTGTTAGATGCTCGCGAACCAACGTGTCGGAAAGCACAATTGAGCTGAATAAACGACAATATATATTAACTTTAGTCTAAACGAAGGTGTTGGTAGTTTCAGTTGTACACATTCCGCTTCATTTCACCTTCATCTCAGGGAATGTACTCATGTTAGGACAATTTAGGTTGATTGCCTTGTCATCTCCCATCATTCCTCGAAGATCTGTTTAGATCTAAGTGAACGGAAACACATCTTTACCTTCGGTGGTTCACTTAGGGTCTGTAGACTACATGTGTATTTCTTTAACCTCTCTGTGATTGCTTAATCCCCTCAATCTCTGCTCAATTCATTCTCATTTTTGCTGAATCTTGTGATCATCCACCAGATGCGCCAAATCTGAGCCACATGCTGTACTTTTCAGAACGAGAAAAGCGGGATAACACGATGTAGAGTTCGGCGAGGACACCGTAGCGTGCCCGCGACAGCGAAACTGTGCCAGAGCGCTGAGATGTCACTCCAATTCTTGATTCCCCCACTCAATCCACCAATAATCTACCTCATTCTCAACCAATGCATGGTTTGGTATCGATTCTCGATACGTTTACATGCTTTCTAGCCCCTGACCTAATGTTTTACTGCACGGAGGACTGTTCGTCACTTCTCATTCTGTCTCATTTCAGGTTCATCGAGCCTGATTCAGTGCCAATTCAGCCCAAATCAGGTCAGATCAAGCAGATTTCGCCCCATCGAGGCTACATTTCTATGTTTTTCTGGGACTTACCCGCACTACGTTCTTCGTTGACGTAGCGACACACCCCAGTGTGTTTTTGGAGGGGGAGTGTAAGTGCGGCTAGCCCCATCTGCTCAGATTTTCAGACATTCTGCCCAGATTGGCTACATTTTGGTCATTTTCTTTGCTTCGGCGGAATTGCCGCCTCGCAGCTCAGTCACAGGATATTTCCTATATATTTCTGATATGCCGGATTTGATTCCGCGGTCCATTTCCCGTAAATCCGCCGCATTCCGCTATTTTAGCTGGAATCGCCATTTGCCGCTGGCGCGCGCTCGCGGGCCTGATCGGCCATGCAATTTTACATAAATGGATTATTTAAATTCATTCGGACAGTTTTGGACACTCAGATGTATTTAGAATAATTCCCCTCAATTTTCTTCATAGACTGGGATTTTCTGCCGGACCACAATCAGCATGGACCTTGCCTCTGTTGTCGCTGCTCTCGCCTCCGTTGGTGTTCGTGTATCCGGTTCCAACCCCAATAACAACATCCAGGGAGACTCCTCGCGTGCCTGCCCCACTGGTCTTGCCGGCCCCGAGCCCTCCGGCACCCACAACGACCCAGGGCAGCACTTTCACGCGTCTGTGGGGTGCCCTGCAACCTTCGGGTTGCCCGGCAACGGTCCAGGCAGCACAGCGCTGCCGTGGAGGGCGCCGTCGGCATCGCCCAGGAGGAGGCTGCGGAGTGGGCGCATAGCATGGCCATCCACGCCCGGACCGTGGCGGCCATTGCGGCCGGACTCACGGCCGTAGCCGCCCATGGGGCAGCAACTGCCCAGGTCAACGGTGAGTTGGCGGCAGCCGACGAGGAAACCCGCCGGACGCAGGAGGCCATTGCCTGCAGGGAGGCCGAGGTGAGGGCGCTGGAAGAGGCGCTTGCCCAAGACAGGGCAAAGAAGGAGGCGGAGGAAAGGGCCCACGCCGAAGCGACGGCCAAGGCCCAGGCGGACGCCGCCAAGAAGGAAGCCATCGAGGCCGCGCGACGGAAGGTCGCTGAGGAGAAGGCCAAGACGGAGGCGGAGCTGGCGGCGTTGGAAGCGCAGAAGGCGCGGCTACAGCAGGCCCGGGAAGCCGAGGCGGCTCGTGCTCGGGAAGAAGCCGAAGTGCGGGCTGCCGCAGCCACCGCCGCCGCAATGGAGGAGGCAGAGGCCAAACTCCGCCGTGAGACTCCCCCGGGAGGATCACGAGTGGAGACCTTTCGAAAACTTTTCGAAGGGGACGCCTCCTCCAGGATGACGCTGGACGAGGCCGACACGGGCAGCAGTGGGAGCAGTGGCCCCACCGCCCGTAGACGGAGGAAGGGCAAGGGGAAGACCCCCGAGAGGCCGCGGAGGCCAGCGGGTGGACACCCCCACGACAGTGACCCCTTCTTCACCGCCAGTGACGGGGATGAACGAGGCCGCCGACATCGCCAAGTGGTGGCTTGGACGGGCGGAGGAGGCGGAGACGTCCCCATGGAACCGGAAGGTGAGGATGAGGATCTCCCTCCTCCCTACCAGAGCTCGGAGCCTTCCGAGACCGAGACGCCCAGGTGGGGCGACATGGACGAGGATGACGACATGGAGTTCGGCATCACGAGGAAGCGCCCATCCTCGGACCCACCGAGGCGACTCGGCGGAGACCCACCGGGACCCCCTGGCGGAGGACCATCAGGACCCCCTGGAGGACGCCCACCAAGTGGACCCCCTGGAGGCGGACCACCGGGCGGGGGAGGACCCCCTGGACCGGGCGGACCCGGCGGAGGCCCTCCTGGAGGACCCCCTGGGGACCCCGACGACCCACCAGGGAACGGCGACCCGGATACCACCTGGCGGTGGATTGTCTACCTCCGCAGGAGAGTCCAGTTGCTCGAGCTGGAGGTAGACACGGGCAAGGGCGAGATGGCTCGCATCTCCAGGGTCGCCGCGCGCGCGCAAAAGGAGCTGGACATCGCCAGGGCCGAGACCAAGTCGCTGACCAACGTCGTCAGCGGCCTGCAGCAGAGGCTGGACGCGCTGGAAGCCCGTGGGAGCGTCGGCAGCGACCACCCACCCCTGGAGTCTGGCTCGTCGGACGACGGCTGGGGACCCGGACCAGGTCCAGGCAGACCCCACGCCCCCGGCGGAGCCCCAAGGAGTCGCCCCAGCGCCAGTGCCCCCTCTCTCACCGCCCCCTCTCACCACAGCGCGGGCCGCCGCAACGAGCGCGTGCCGCCCGGCAGTGGCAGTGAGGATTGGCGTGATGAGTGGCTCAGCGCGGAGTACCGCAACCGCCGTGCTCCACCGCGGACACCGGTACGCCCCCGGCGCCCCGCACCAGCCCCGGAGCCAATCCCAATGGCTGGTGGACGTTATGGTGGACTCAGGGACGAGGTCCCCAGAGGAGACGTGGAGTGGGATGTCGGCAAAGTTGAGGACCTGGACCTGGACCTGGAGGAGTTCGACATCAGCCCGCCGCGTGGTGTACGACGGGAGGCCGCTGAACGCAGCCGCCAGCGCCGTGATGAGGATGCGTACATGGACGCAGTACGGACCAGGTTAGGGTACATGGAGGAACCGCGGCGTAGCCACAGGGATTCCATGGAGGAGATGGACGTGGCGGCCGTGGGAGCCCGTGGGCGAGGCCGATGGGAACCTCGGTCGACCTCGCGGCCGGCGTTCATGGTCTCTAAGGGCGCGGACGCCGCCGTGTGGGAAGACTTGAAGGACATCAAGCCCCCCATGTACGACGGCAACCCCCTCAACCTCGACCGCTTCTTGGAGAAGCTGGACGATTGGGGGCTGACGGTCACTGAAGACATGCCTCGCGCGGATGCGGAGAGATATGTCTTCAGACGGTTCAGGTACCGCCTGCCGGAAGTGCTCGGAGAGCTATACTTCCTGGCGACCAAGGAGGGGAAAATCAAGACCCTCAAGGAAGCCAAGAAGGGGCTCAACGAGCAGGAGCGGGTGGACGCTCCGCAGGTGGCTGCCAAGCGGTGGAAGTCCATCAAGCCTGAGCATGATGGACGGGAGATCCGCCTGCGGGATTGGCGGGACTTCCGAGGGAAATACACCCTCCACCGCCGCAACGTGGAGGATTGGAACGAGGGTGACGAGCAGGCTCGCCTGCTCTCCATGCTGCCGGAAGCATGGATCAAGAGGGTCACCAAGGAGGAATCCAAGCGGGCCAAGTCCAACCACACGGTCAAGATGATGCTCCCCAAGGAGTATCATACGAACGTGGTGGCTTGGGCGAAGAAGAACGTGGCCCGGGATGTCAAACGGCACTCCCTGCGGAACGCTCTCCTCATCACCGTCTCGGGCGATCGCGGGAAGACCGCGATGTGGCGCCTTGACGAGTGTGAGTTGAGCGGCCAGACCATCCGTCTGCAGGCCATCCCGGCGCGGATGAGCTGCGACGAGATCCTGGAGTGGGTTGGCGAGGAAGTACTCAAGGAGTACCGAAACCTCCACCACACCCGCGGGTTGAGGCCCGGCGACCGCGACGTCAACTACGTTGGCGAGGGACCTGGCGGAGAAGCTGCCATGGACCCAGCGGGAGCCGGCGGCGATGAGACTCTCGTCGACGATGACGACGACGATGAGCCCGCCGAAGTGGCTGTGTGTGCCTTCGTGGCCAAGAACCTGAGCGCGGGGAGCAAGCCGGGAAACTGGAAGCCCCTGCAGCAGGGTTGGAGGAAGCAGGAGAAGAGGGACCCTCGCCGCATTGGCGACCCTCCGCTGTCCTTTGGGGAGTTCATACGAGCTCACCCTCAGGGCTGTTTCGTGTGTTATGGGAGGAAGCGAGGCTTCAAACATGACCACCGAACATGCCCCATCCACCAGGCCGACACGGAGGCTTACAAGAAGGCGCACGGGTCGAAGAAGCGTGCGCCCGCGGGTATCCGGGAAGCCAAGGTGGAGGTGGACAGGGACGAGCTCTCCAGGCTGGTGTCGCAGGGGACCGAGTTGGCCAAGGAGATCCAGGAGATCAAGCGGAACTGGGTCCCCAGGTCGGACAACAAGAACAAGGAGAACAACCAGAACAACCAGAACAAAGACAAGGACAAGAAGCCTACTCGTAGTGAGAGGAGGAAGAAGGGCGTCAACGACGTTGAGGCCGAGGAGAACACCCCCTCTTCCACAACCGACGCCCCCTAGCGGAGCCCCTGCAGCCAAGGGCCCCAGCTAGGGCGGTCGCAGGATGGTGACGTGGGAAGCGCCGAACCATCCCAGTCGGGAGTCGATAAGCACAATGGGGACTGCCGCGGGCGGAAGGCCCGGTCCGGCGCCCAGTCGCGGAGGCGGGGTGAGGGCAAGTGAAGGCACGAACCCTTGCACCCGTCCGTCCTTCGCGACCAAGAATGTGTTTGATGTACTACAGGATCTATCCGAGAGTATCGGAGGATCACCCGGACCGCAGCTGGATGCTGCAGATGGGCAGCCTGAGCCCATTGTCCACGACCTGCACCAGTCGCTTGTTGAGCTTCTGGAACGGCCGGAGATCCTGAGTTTGCACGCCGTGCGCCGTGTCGGTCGCGAGCGGCAGTTGCATCTTAAGGTCCGTGCCCTATGCGGGGAAGTGGAAAAGGTTTTCGACGTGTTGGTCGACACGGGAGCTCAAGTCAGCTTGGTCAAGGCTGGCCTACTTCCACCAGAGTGTCTGACCGACAGTCGGAAGCCTGTCAGGCTGAAGGTGGCGAACGGCCAGTACATGGTGGGAGGCACGAAAGAAGCGGCCATCGGGCTGCAGTTCGTGAACCATCGTGAGCTGAGTCGCCCAGACCTCGGCAAGGAAATCCTTCTGCACGGTCGCTTCTACGAGGCCGAGATGGACTGGGACATGATCGTTGGGTACGACTTCATGATGGAGACGGACTCCGGCGTTCTCCCGGCCCAGGCCTCCATGACCCTGTACCAGGACGACCAGCTCTCGTGGCTTTCGTCACCTGAGCACCATGTGGAATGCCAATGGATCCACCCCGAACGCAATCAGCTCGAAGTGGCCGCGCTGGACACTGAGCCCACTGGGCCAGCAAACCAGAGGTACGGCGTAAGGCCGGAAGTGGCGAACCGAGTGGTCGCGGACCTGGGAGCGTCGGATCTGGCCCTGGATGCGTTCTCTTCAGGAACCTCCGCCCATCTTCGGGTATGTGAGAAGTACTGGAGCGCCCAGAACTCCGCGTGAAAGAAGCACTGGGGTCCGCATCAGGAATTGATGTGGATCCATTGCCCCCGTTGGGACATTCCAAGAGCCATAGCGAAGATTCGCAAGGACCGCTCCAAGGCAGTGCTGGTTGTTCCCATGGGATGCACCGAGGAGGAAAGTACCCGACATTGGGTAGCCTCATTGACCAACATGACCTTAAACAAGGTCGTCCTACCGGCTGGAGAGAGTGTCTATCAGGACGCTAAGGGACAGCCCATGCCACCCCAGAGATGGCCAACGGAATTCCACTATGTGGATGGGGGCCTTGATCAGGCCGACACCACGGACTTCGTGTGTGTCAACCGCATCATAGCGGAGCCTTGGAGGCAATGCTTTGCGGTTCCCCCTGTTGACATCGAAGAATCGGAATCAGAAGAGCCCCTCACTGAAGAGGAGTGGGATCTGGTTCAGGGGTATATGGATCAGCCCTTTCACGACTGGGGAAACCAGCGTGAGGGCAAAGGCCAGGACAAAGCCTGGTGGGAAGTGGACTCGATCGTCTCTGGTTCCTATGATGGAGATACCTTCGTAAGGAGGGTACTGGACCACCTGTCCAGCCAGGACGAGCCAATCGGGGGTAACCCACCCACCTACGGCGATCTATTCCGAGGCAAGACCAGAGATGGCCCTTTGGGCCACCTGGGAACACCACCTGAGCCGAAAGCGAGCGGAGTAGCTACCCCTCAAGTAAGCTCCGTGGTTCAAGTGCCCGGAAAAGCCAAGGCGGAGTCCGATGACTGCCCCAAGATCCAGGCATTGAGGGCCAGGCTGAAGCAGAAGTATGGTGACACCTTCTTCAGAAAAGTTTATAGTGTTTTCAGCACTGTGTTTTTGCTTCTCCTGCTGCTTGTTGTTGCTGTAGGGTGTCCTGCTGCTGGTTTTGGATGATGAAAAGCTTTTGTTTGTTGAAATACAGTAAAGCCAACTCAATCCAGGATAGCCCAAGCCAACAGTATGCAAAGAGAAGGTAATTCAGGATCAAAGCATGAAGGGCTGCAGTGTAAACAGTGAAAGATCATTAGATATTCACAGGAACTGCAACTCAGGATACAAATGAATGCATATTCACAGAGATAGCTGAAATGTTTTGGGAAAAGAGTTAGAAAACTGCCTCAGGGTCACTCTCTCTCCATAGTGCCATCTTAGGAGATGTGCACTCTTTGTTTTGGGTCCCATATGTGCTGAGGTGGCATGGTATGTGGCGATGAGGTCACTGCCATGTCACATGGGATCTTCCTACTCACATGGGATCTTCCTACTTAGTTAGGCTGACCAGGAATTGAACCCAGGACCTCTCAAAAAGAGGTGCCTAACCCCCTATGGTGCATACCACTAGGGCAGATAAGTATTCATGGAAAAACATAGATAAATTCATAGGCTCTACCTTAGGTATGTCAGTGCTCAGTCAACTCAGGAAAAGATGTTTTGCTTCTGATTGAAAGGGGATTAAGGGGTCCACTCAATATCCTGATTGGGTGTTTGGTTCCATAGGTCAAAATGTGTTCTCACCACTTTTGGCTGGACCAATACTAAGATAAAAATGCATGGATGCTCAGTGCATCTCTAATACAACTAGAGTATGTCCCAAAGCAATGGAAAAGCACTTTTTCTTACTCCCCCCTTGTGCTGTGGTGGCCACCACTGTCGCATTTTAGGAAAAAGGGAATTTTTCTTGGCCTTCCCTTGGTTTCCACATCTACTTTAAAATACCTACAGTCTCCCTCACACCGAAAAGTGGGCGCTCACCATGGCTGGCGTCCTTTTGCTGCTCTGATTGTACAGTTTCCTACAGAAGACTCAGCGCTCTTGGCGCTGCCGGGGCTCCTGTGGCTTGGTTGGGTTAGATTGGGAGCATGCCAAACATGTGCATATGCATCCCTTCCTCCAAGACGCAGCGTCGACACAACCCAAACGCAAGACACATTATACACACTCGCATGGGTTCTCGTAAACCTGCTGGCGACCTGTGACCTGTCTTAGGGCGTAGGGAGTCGAAAAGAAATTAATTTGCCCCTTGGTGGGGTCTTGGTTCTGCTCAGTCTCTCCAGGCACCTGCGTTTCGGCCCGAACACGGCCTACTCAGCGAGGCTGCGCGTGGGTATCTGCAGAGGCAGGAATGGGAGAATTATGGACGAATCCACGCAAAAACGAAGCGACGACACCAAAATCCGTCAAATGACGGCGCAGAATTTTTCTGAAACGACACACCTGAGCAGAATCCAATTGTGCATCTTCAGCACATTTTTATAGAAATTATAGTCATCTCTGGATTTTTTAAATCCAGCAATTCATACGTACAAAATGGCGGCGCGCAGGAGCGGCTCCTAGCGAAGCGCCGGAAAATGGAAAAATAATGGAATTATAAACGTATGTATCACGTAGTCTTGAAAATGCCGAGACACACATTAATAAACAAACATACAGATTCCACCCAGACTAATAGAAGCTTCAAAAATTCAAGAATTCGAAAATCAATTGAAAAGACTTCAATGAATCAGGTATAAACTACAGGTATGCTCGTCTTGCATGCCGCATACACATTGCTCGTCTCGAGTCTCCGTGACCGAGTCGTGTAGCAGCGTTAACAACGATAACCACGATAGGACGCGGTAGAGGGATTGATTAGAAAGATTGCAGATGATTAGCGGTCAGATCAGGGTGATTAGTCATACACACAAGTGCATAGCAACGTTCTTCGCGTGCGCCCCTTTTGTTTTCTCTCCTTGCTTCACTTCCCAGCGGTAGGTAAGGTAGGTACGCCCAGGCGGGGCCACCCCCTGGTGGAGTCAAGATTGTTGTGGAGATGGGCAGGTTTGCCCACGTGATTGTGCATAGTCGTGCATGCACACACGCATTAAAGGGTAGGCCACGCGAAGTGCGCACGGTAAACCTTGTTTAGGCTACCCAGGGGCTCCTCGGTACGTTCTTTAAGAGAACCTGAGGAGTCCCTTAACGCTTGCTTGCTTGACAAGGGTAGCTGCTCCATGCAGCGTGTTTGCGGACAGCGTATTATAGGGCACACTGAGAAGGGTATAATACCTGGAGTGTGCCTTGGTTCCTCCGCCGCAAACGCCCTTTCATTTGCCTTTGTTTTACAGGTGGGCAGGTAGGGTGAGTGGTGCAGCAGCATTTTTTTTATGCCCTGCTAAACAGGGGCGCAGATCACACAAACAAGTAACTCCGCTCCGCCTGTGGCAGAGCAGGGAGTCCGACTTCATCGACATCTGCGCCTTGCACACGAGAGCACTCCTTCCCTCCAAGCCCTTGCAGGGGAAACGCGTTGTGGCGTCCCCTGTGAGGCCACAGTTGCTTAGTAGCGCTGTGTTCTCTTGTCATTTCACAGGTGGGTCGCTAGGACCCTCGAGAACTTCCTCTTCGCAACGCCAAGTAGAGTGTGCGTGTAGGAGTGGTAGTCCTGCGTGGGGGCTAGAGCCAGTTGCCCAGCGCTCGCCCACCAGGATGGTGCCACTGTAGGGTGTGTAGGACCTGTAGGGGGCGTGTCACTGTCCCACCCTTTTCCTGCAATTTTAGCTGGGTTGGTGGGCTGTGACAGTGGGTTAGGTTAGTGTTTTTGGCCACATAGCAAACAGGCGTTTTGCATGCCTTCATAGCTTTTGGCCACCCCTCCCTGTAGTAGACAGGTAGGTAGGGAAAACAATACCTGGATTAACACTCTGGGTATTCCCCCAAGGTTTTGCGCCAGCACAGAAATTGGGCGCATAGGGGAGGGGAGACCCGGGGCGTACCCCGTGGCATCAATAAGCCAACCCTCCAGGTTCAGCAAGGGCGCAGACTTGGGTATAATTAGGACACCACTTCTGCGGCTTGCTCTCAGGACCTTAGGACTAGCACACTCACACATACGCTTTGGCAGGTAAGGGTAAGGTTCAGTCCCTAGCTTTATTCTTGGAGGCAAGCGTCTCGGCGAGCCTCAACAACTCACCAAGGTTGTTCTGGGACAAGTAGTCAACCAGAACTGAGTTTAGGCGTCCCTCAGGTAGAACAAATGCAGAGAAGGGCTCCCAGGTGGCCTCTTCGACTCCAAACCCTTCCCAGAGGGTGAGGAAGCGCCAACCCTGGCGATAGCGGTGGCGTAGGACAGACTTCACCAGGTAGAAGCCCTCCTTAGCCATCTCCTCGGCGTTCATGTCGGGGAGTTCACCTTCAACTTCCATAGGGCTGGCAGCCCCTTGTAGGTCCAGAGCGGCGATTTCCTCGTCGTTCAGCTCCCACTCCTCCCCACAGAGGTCTTCAGGATCATGGTAGCGCTTCAGGTGTTGAGCGGCGCACACCAGGGTCCCCCCTAGACGGGGAGAACACCGCACGGTGATACGGTGTCCATCCACAGATAGGATCTTGTACGGCCCGAAGTATGGGTCATCGCTGGTAGAGCGTGGCCAGGCGGGTAGTCGACTGTGGTGCACCAGCACCCAGTCCCCTTCTTGGTAGGTGGCCGGTACACGGTGCTTGTTCTTCTTGTTCCACTGACGCTCCCTCACTCTCTGGAGCATAGCCTTGGCCTTGTCCACCTTCGCTTGTTGCTCTTGGACCCATTCACCCACAGAAGAATGGGTGTCCTCTGGATAGGGGGCATGTAGGAACCATGCCGGGCGCCCCATGAATAGCTCATGTGGCGAGTAGCCAGTAGCTGAACTCTCTTGGGAGTTCATCATCAAGGATATGACGGGGAGTAGTCTCACCCAGTCTCTGGTGCGTTCAGTTTTGCACCATATCCTGACGTTCTCCTTCAGGACACGAATCTGTCGCTCACATAGGGGGTTGCTCGTGTGAGAGTAGGGAATCCCCGTAGACACCTGGACATTGAGGGACCTCAGGACCCTCTTGTACCAGCCAGTATCTGAGCGTACTCGTACGTCCTCATCGGAGTTGATCTCCTTGGGCGCCCCATAGACACAAAACCACTCCTCCAGGAGTATCTTGATAGTCTCCTCTCTGGTAATGTGCTTGGTACATGGGAACACCCTGGTAAACCTGGTCAACCCACAGGTTACCACGAGGGCGAAGTCATAGCCCCCGAACTTCGGCATTTCCGTGTAGTCCACGTATAGAACACTGTTAGCACAGTGAGGGATGGGCAGGGTCGAGTAGAGACCTCTGTCCCTGATATCCCCTGGTTTACAGGACCTGCACGGGCACTTGTCCACGATAGGCTGGAGCGTCTTCCGCAGCTGGTCGTCAGTCCACGTAGTGTGGAACCACTGCTTGAACAGCCTCAGGGTACGGTCAGCACCCACATGACCACTGGACTCATGGGTCCACTTCAGCAGCGCTGGGACTCGGTCACTAGGCACCACGATGCGGTCCTCGTGCCAGAGGTAGCTCTTGTCCCGCTTCCACTGGTCTTGGTTGACCAGGAGGGGTTCAAGGCGTTTCTCCAGGCGCCGGTAGATATCCCCAAACTCCTGTAGGTACTCCGATTGTTGGAGTCCATCCAGCGGGCGTATCATGGTCATGTTCAGGTCCAGGTGTACGTCCATACGGCTGAACGCTTCCTTAGCCAGCGCTTCAGACCGGGCACCAATCAGGGCGTCGAAGTTGTTGCGGCTGATGTAGTCGGCACACTCGTTCTTCACTCCCTGGATATGGTGTACCGTCAGCCGTAGTTGACTGAGGTAGGTCCACCAGCGACGTAGCTTGGCCTTCTCAAGTGGGGGGCCCTTCTGGAAACTGCGGACCGGTTCTTGGTCGCATAGCCAGACCACAGGGTTACTCCCCAATAGTCGTGCTTGTGAGGATAGCACCAGCATACCCGCGAGCAGTTCCTGCTCATAGGTGGAGTAGTTCCCCCTGGCCTGGTTCCACTTCCAGTTCCAGTGGCCCAGAGGTACTAGGACCCACTTGTCGTCAGGGTAGCTGTGCTTGAGGGTTCCATCTCGGTTGAGACCTTCCGTTCCCCATTGGGAAATGGCCGAGTCGAGCTCCTCCTTCTCTAGTGCTTGCCACTGGAACAACGTTCCACCACCGCCCACATTGCTGGCGTCGGTCACCAGGATAATCTCCCCTTGTGCCCTAGGCACGCCCAAGCACTTAGCGTTGGCTACCTTGTCTTTGAGCTCGTCAAACGCTTGTTGCTCTTGTGGGCCCCAGCGCCAAGTAGTACTCTTCTTGATCAAGTCAGTCAGTACCGCGCTGGTGTAGGTGAAGTTTTTGATGTGGCGGCGATAGAAGTTGCACGCCCCAATGAAACTGCGTACATCATGAAGTCCCTTCTTGGGGTCTTCGTGTCGTACCTTGGCATCCATCAGGGGTTTGGCCTTAGAGGCCGCTGGGGTCCACCACCCATAGCCAACGTCAAACCCCAGGTACTGCATGGTCTCCTGCATGAACTCACACTTCTCCAGCTTGAGTCGTGTGTGGTTCTCCTGGCAGACCGCAAAGAACTCACCCAAGAGGATTAGGTGATCCTCCTGGGTATTGGTCCCGAGGCATACATCGTCGATGTGAGCCTCCATCTGGGCCCCACGGGATATGAGCTCCTGCACCTTAGGTCTCCGTCGTAGGATGGACAAGGTCTTGTTCATCAGCTCTTGGAACAGAGCGGGGGCGTTAGCCACGCCGAATGGCATGACCTTCCACTTGAATACCCTCCCCTGAGGGGTGATGAAGGCCAGTAGTTCCTGCGCGTTGGGCGTCAGGTCCACTTGCCAGAATCCACTTCGCTTGTCCATCTTGGTCTTGTAGCGACAGGAGGCTATCTTCTCCAGGGTAGACTCCATATTGGGAATGGACCCTGAGTGGTTCAGCGTCTTCTTGTTCAGCTCTCCATAGTCCACTACCAGCCGTTTGGCTGTAGACCCAGGTTTAGCCACCAGGAAACAGGGGCTGCAGTGTAGGGGGTAGTCCCCATCCTTGTACTCCAGGACTAGGCCAGCGTCGATACATTCTTGTATCTGTCGCTCAATCTCGTCGGCCTGCTCTTTAGGAGCTGGATAGGGTCTCTTCCGGATCTTGTGACCCACGAACTCGGGTTTCAGCTTGAGGTCCATCTGTACCAGCTTGTCGCATGAGGCTGGATGGGGTAGTTCTCCGAACACCTCCAGATAGGTCCTTATAAGCTTCTGTACCCGCGGGTCCAGTACCTTGATCTTGTCCTCCATGTCCTCGTCGGAGTGTAAGTTGCTAGCCCCTTGAATAGACGTCGGGAGATGGTCCTCCACCGACTCTTCGCCCGCGGTAGCATCCTTCAGCCCTTGGTAGGCATACAGAAGGTCTTGCTCAACCATCTCCGGTGGACGATGGCAACATAGGCACGCTTTAGGGGGTTCACATACACATTCCTCCGAGAGGTCGTCCTCATCTGGGGTCCTCACATGGGCACCCCATACGCTCTTCATGAGCTTGAGATCTACCTTCCTTTGCCAGGTGGTGATCTTCTGTTCGAGGTCCTCCTTCAGTTGGGATAGGTCTCCCATACGTCCTTGCTTCAGTGGCCACGAGCTGCGGGTAGGCTTCGCGTAGCATAGCTTTTTCGCCACCAACTTCCTCTTGGAATCCACATACTCCCTGAGCCTGAATCGAGGGTCCAGCTCTTCATCCACGGGGTCTTCCACCCTCATGGAGAGTAGGGGTTTTAGTGGGGCGACGTACTCGGCGTTCTCCACTTCTTCCACCGCAGTCTGCACGAAGAAGGCGTCGTGCTCAGTTTCGTCGTCTGAGTGGATAGAGCTAGGTAGCTCAGATAGTCCACACTCAGAGACTCCATCAGGAACAGGTACATGACAGGGAGAGTTGGGGGCGTTGGTGTCAGTCACGACGTACTCATCTCCTCCGGGTGTAGTTTCAACAGCATCTTGAGGTCGTAGACGATCCTTCAAGTCACCCAAGGCGAGTCCATCGCTTTCTCGTTGTATAGCCTGGACCAGAGTAGGGTCCAGGTCTTCCCAGGCGATGGTGGTGATACTTCCGTCCACCACGCTGAGCATACTCCCCCATCCGGGCTTCCCAATGGGCGTCTTGCGTCCCAGAGGCACGTAGATGGCCTCATCAGGTAACCGCACAGAGCTGATAGTCAGCTTGTCAAGGAGGGTTCGCCAGTACTCGTTGCCCCCATGGGCTCCCCAATCGGGGGAACACAGGACCATACGGGAACGTTCCAAGGCCACCTTGGTCAGCACCTTCCCCAGTTCACTGAATCTGGGGTTCCCGTAGGCCATCCCGAAAGAGGGCCAGTAAAATTTGTAGCTGCAGTTCTTCCCCTTGCTGCAGTATAGGTCCAGTACATGCTGCTTGTCGCTGGCGAACAGTTCCACCCTTAGGTCTTCTCGAGAGTAACCCAACTCCTTCAGACCTTGGTCTAGGACTTCCCCCAATAGTTGATAGTCCTCAGTTTTGGAGGCCGCCATCATGTTCGAGGGCTCCTCCTTCGATAGTCTCAGGTAACTCGAGGTATGTTCCGACTGCTCCAGTGGCACAGACTCTCTGCCACTGCCGTGGTCCACGTACAGGAGGTAGGGCGCTTGCAGCGTCAGGGATTGTATCTGGGAGTGCTGCACGAAGAAGTCAGTACCCAGTACAAAGTCGAAGGCATCAGTGTCCATCACATAGAACCGATGGGCGATAGTCCTGGAGCCCATAGGTACCTCCACTTCGCAGTCCCCGCAGCTGTGCACCACATGTCCATCCCCCATCCGTATAGCGGCGGTGGTCATGGTGTTCTTCAGGCTCCCACAAGGTAAACTTTTCTTGGCCACTATCGATATTGTGGCTCCAGTATCCAATACCCCCAGGTATTCACGTCCCCCTAGTCGGATACGTACCCAAAACACCAGGTCTTGAGTGCCACCAGAGCGTCCCCGTCAGAACTCCGCGGGACAGGTCACCTCGAACCCCTTGTTCCGCAATTTGCGGGCCATCCTCATGAAACGGCTTCTCTTCTTGGCGTTGCCGTCGTCACCACCTTCATGCTCACGCTTGGCTCCTTGTTCTTGCTGGGCCTGCGTCTGTGAGCGTGTGGTAGGTCCAGACTGCCCTCCAGAGGGCTCGGAGTTCCCCCCTGGATTAGGGTTGGGGTTACCTCCGTTCTTGTCCTTGTTCTTGTTGTCGTTCTGGCGATTAGCGCCTCCTCCTCGTCCGCCTTGACCCTTGTCTTGACCACCTTGACCACGTCCTTTCGACTTGCCCTTGCCGGAGTCGTTGCCTTTGGCCTTGCCTCCACCTTTGCCTGAGCTTTTGCCAGGATCTTCCCCCTTAAGCTTCGCCGATAGGCGTTGCTTATGGTAGCACTCGTCCTCATAGTGCTTCCGCTTACCGCAGAATGCACACGTGATGGTGCAGCGGTAATGATCCGGCATCTTCACCTTGGCGCCGGTGATCTTTTCCTGCTGCTTCCCCTGGACAACAAAGCAGTCTCGCTGCTCGCAGTCGGAGGCATGCTGCAGGTGGCCCTGTTCATCTCTGGCATCACACCAGAATAGCTCCTTCACGTTCTCCATTAGGCGGGCGTGGGCGTGTTTGGGGGTAGTCCCCTGCCCAGGTCGGGACCCTTGGTACCCTTTGCCTCCAGAACCTCCACCACCAGGACGGTAGTGGTTCAGGTGTTGGTCGCTCTCCTTTTCCAGCGCCATCTCCAGGAGCAGCACGCATAGATCCTCGTAGCGGAGGGATCTAGCCTTGCGCTCAGCCGTCAGACGGCACTCGTCCCATAGCTCACGGGGGAGCTTGGAGCACAACCAAAACAGCAGGTCGTCGCTGCTGTAGGAACCGGGCGTCAGTCGTCCAGCCCAGTGGTCCAGGTCCGCCAACAGCTCGGAGACCCTGCCGGGTTTGGGGTTGTTGGGCAGGACGGGCAGGTTCTGGATCTCGGCCCTGATGGAGAGGTCGGTCTCGTAGGTTGGGTACTGCCTCTCCAGGGCAACCAACACGTCGGCAAAGGTGGCGGAGTTGGTGACGATCTGCCTGACCTGCTTCTCCAGGTACTTCGTCTTGCAGCACTGCAGGAGCAGGTCGCACTTCACTCGCCCACTCGCGTGGGTTTGGCCGGTCAGTCGTAGGAACCGGCCAAAGTTCTCAGCGAACTCGCTGAGGTCCTTGCCTGTGAATTCAGGCAGGTTCACCACTATCTTGGAGGTGGCAATAGCCTTCGCCTCCTGAGCTCGGCGTCCTTCAGGGCGTCGGGTCTTCTTCTTCTTCTTCTTCTTCTTCTTACCCTTGGAGTCCTCGGGGTCCTCAGGGTCTTCGTCATCCGATGGCGAAGAAGAAGTCATCGAAGGCGGCCCATCATCGGAGGGGTCTCCGCCTAGATCACTGGAGCCATAAGGCTCCACGTCCACGGCAGCCCTTAGGGCTGTCAGCCCCAGCTGGTCCAGCTCGGCCCTCGTCGAGTTCGTCACGTGACTGTAGGGCGGCTGGGCTGTCCTCGGGACGAATGGGCTTCTTGGTACTGCTGCAGGCGTCGGCATCGGTCGGCTCCTCAGGCTCCCCAGGGTATTTGTCAACCCTGCCGCCAGGTGGTTAGCCTGTACTCGGTGGGGTGACATCCCCACTGTCGTAGGTGACGCATGGGACGGGATCATCAGGGGCTGCAGTTTCTCCCTGATCTCTTGCGTGAGGTCGCTCACGATTTTCGAAGTGGCTCCTTGGAGCACCTCGTTGATCTCCGACCGCGTCAGGGACCTGTTGGAGGATCTTCCCGATCCTCTACTCCTGCCTCCCAGAGACTCTGGTCCTCTCCTCAACCCACTCAGGGGTGCATACCCAGGTGTACACCCAGGAGCATACCCAGGAGCTTCCATGTAGGTTCCCGTGGCGTGGAGTGGATGGGGATGGTCAGCCGCATACCAACGCGGCGCAGAGCTGGAAGCCACCGGCTCACTGGCAGTAGTTGCCTCAAGGAGCGCAGTGGTAGGTGGGCCCATGCCATAGGCGGGGTAGTGAGGCATGCCAGTAAAGCCTGTGCCCTCTGCCATAGGCTGGTTGGTTGTGGAAGTGGATGTAACGGCGGCTGGGAGTGTGGTGGTTATGGGAGAGGGTGATGCATGGAGGCCAGAAGCGCTTGGTGCGCCTTCGAAGGTAGGGACATCCGTCGGGTCTTGCCCTTGCTCCTCTCCTTCGTCTGCTCCTTCTCCAGCATCCTTCTCGCTCTCGTTTCCTCTCTTCCTCTTCACAGGCTGAGGCTGAGAGACCATTTCCTTCACCGACAGGGCCCCAAAGGCCGTCTGGAGGCCATCCAAGGAGTCCTCCGCCGTATCCATTGGCCCATGTAAGGGCTCCACCGAAGGTACAGCGTCAGGCGCCGGCCTTGCCGGTGTCTCTGGCGCTGGCGCTGTGTTCACCTCGGTGTCCACTCTTCCTGGATCCATCTTAATCCACCCTTCTGCTTATGTTTGCCTGCTCGGAGCACTGGTTGTACGGCGCGGGGTCGCTGCCGGTGCACAGAGACAGGCTGCCTCTTGCTACCAGAAAAGTTTATAGTGTTTTCAGCACTGTGTTTTTGCTTCTCCTGCTGCTTGTTGTTGCTGTAGGGTGTCCTGCTGCTGGTTTTGGATGATGAAAAGCTTTTGTTTGTTGAAATACAGTAAAGCCAACTCAATCCAGGATAGCCCAAGCCAACAGTATGCAAAGAGAAGGTAATTCAGGATCAAAGCATGAAGGGCTGCAGTGTAAACAGTGAAAGATGATTAGATATTCACAGGAACTGCAACTCAGGATACAAATGAATGCATATTCACAGAGATAGCTGAAATGTTTTGGGAAAAGAGTTAGAAAACTGCCTCAGGGTCACTCTCTCTCCATAGTGCCATCTTAGGAGATGTGCACTCTTTGTTTTGGGTCCCATATGTGCTGAGGTGGCATGGTATGTGGCGATGAGGTCACTGCCATGTCACATGGGATCTTCCTACTCACATGGGATCTTCCTACTTGGTTAGGCTGACCAGGAATTGAACCCAGGACCTCTCAAAAAGAGGTGCCTAACCCCCTATGGTGCATACCACTAGGGCAGATAAGTATTCATGGAAAAACATAGATAAATTCATAGGCTCTACCTTAGGTATGTCAGTGCTCAGTCAACTCAGGAAAAGATGTTTTGCTTCTGATTGAAAGGGGATTAAGGGGTCCACTCAATATCCTGATTGGGTGTTTGGTTCCATAGGTCAAAATGTGTTCTCACCACTTTTGGCTGGACCAATACTAAAATAAAAATGCATGGATGCTCAGTGCATCTCTAATACAACTAGAGTATGTCCCAAAGCAATGGAAGCACTTTTTCTTACTTCTTCAGCAGCAAGCCTGTGTTTCCCCCACCGGTGCGTGGACCGTATGGCGAGGCCAAGATACGACTGAAGCAGGACCCCCGTGTGTATCGGCACCGGGAGTTTGCCCTGAGGGGCGAGAGGAAGGAGGCCATGGAGAAGATCCTCCGTGACTTCATCCAGAGAGGCTGCCTCGAGCCGTGCCACTCCGAATGGGCCTCTCCGTGCTTCGTCGTCCCCAAGAAGGTTGCCGGTGAGTGGCGGCTCGTGGTCGACTACCGCGGCCTGAACGCCCAAACGCAGCACGACAGCTATACGCTGCCCCTCATTGAGGACATGCTGCAAAAGCAACACCGGCGGAGGATCTTCACGGTGATTGACCTGAAACATGGTTATCATCAGATGCCTCTCGCCGAGGAGTCCCGTGCCTGCACAGCCATGAGCACCCCACTTGGACCTCTCCAGTGGAAGGTGATGCCCATGGGCGTTACCAACGGCAATGCGGCTTTTCAGCGGATGCTGGAGAACCTGCTTGAGCCGGTGCGCGACTGTGCGGACCCCTTCGTGGACGACGTGATCATCGCGTCCGGGGACCCCAGTATGAGCTACGAGGAGCTCCTGGTGAAGCGTTTTCGTGACCCTCCTGCAAAGCACCGCAATTTCTGCAAGAATCGAACATTTCGTGAGTCGGTTTAAGTTGCTTAAACTGTTCTAAGGCGTTAGCCACAGGCCTTCGAATCTACATAGATGCCTGTGAAAACACGGAAAAACAGTGAAATCTCACATATAATTACAAAATGGGGCACAACAGCATAAATTTCTTATAAAAACTGCTATTTTAACATAAAAATCGGCAATTCTAGCTATTGCTCTGTAGCCTTCGTAATCCCATTTTACGTCATAAATTGCGCTGTTCAGCGCATGTGCGAGCCACAGCGGGTAGCGGTAGGGAGACCCTGCCGCTACCGCTTCACCCCCCTTCTTAAAGGTTTGTTTATCCTCAAAGAGGAAAAACAAACCCCAGAGGTAGCCTTTTCCTAGGTGTCCGGTGGGGAGCACCAATACTACCCTCAGGCAAAAACCTGCTTTGCCACTCTAGGAAAATAAAAAGAAAAAGGCCTTGGGTGGCCTGCCCCGTTTGTTTCGAAAACCTGAAAAAGTTTTCAGTTTCCCGAAAACCTCCATGCTTTCAAAAACCAAACAACAGGACAGGCATGCACACAGCACTACAACTCAGCATCAAATCAACGTTGCTGTGTTAGTTCGTGCCTTACCCAGGCACCGTGCACTGTACTGTACAAGTGCGGGTGCGTGTGCCGGGGGCTGGTCTGCCCCATATATACATGGGTTTTAAGACCCACATATATACCTGGTTGGTGGAGCCTGACAAGACTGGGCTCTCACCACGGCAAGTCTGACAAGACTGGACTTGCCCACAGGCGTTCCAACAAACAGAATTTTAAATTATCACCGTCTCCAACGACGGCTGCCACTGCCGGGCGTCTGCGTCCCACTGTCTTGGTTGGTCGCTCCGCTGGTCGTGGCGGTCTTTTTCGGCGTCTGGAAGGCGACCTCCACCTTCTTCTTCGCTTCGCCCGTAGCGGACTTCGTCTTGGACGTCTTCTCCAGGCGACGGACTCGCTCTTGCAGACTCTCCTGCTCCGACTTCAGGGTCCGGATCTCCGCTGCTGCGCTCCTCGCCCACGCTGCCATCTCCACGGCCCAGGCCTTCAACTCCACCGTCTCGGTTGGTAGGATGGCGATCTCCGAACTTAACCGGCTGGGACTGGGGTTGCGTGGATGTCCGGCGAACGCTCCTCCACGTTGGGTTACTGGTCGGTACTCCGGCGCTTTCTGGGGCGCTGTTTGGCGCTCCCTTGACGCTTGACCACGGTCTGCGTGACCACGGCTTGGACCTTGTCTTCGGTGGAGCGCTGATTGGCACTCCGGCGTTCTCCAGGACGCTGGTTGGCGATCCCACGCTGCTTGACGATGGTCCGGCTTGCGGAAGAGCTCTCTTTCGACGGCTGGTTGGCCGTCACGGTAATCCGGATTGCGGCTGGTACTGCCGCTCTTGGGACGGTCGACGCTACCGCTGTGCTGGTTCCCACGGCCATACGGTTGACGGCTGGAAGGGCCATACCTCGGTTGCTCGAACGCGGGACTGCGGCTCGAACTTGGCCTTGGACTGGGACTCCAGTCTGACGCGTCGCTCATGCTGTCCAGGTTGTAGCCGCCATATTGCGGTCCCCACGTCCTGACGCCGCTGCTGTCGCTGCTGCTCATCCGGGACGCTGCGGAGGCACTTGCTGCCTCTCCTCTGGCGGCGTGCTGCGGCTGACGGCCACGTTGCGGTGCTGCTTGGCGCTGCGCCCAGCGCCTTCTGGTTCCAGCGCGTGTTGGCGCAGCTCCTCGGCGCTGCGATGCGCTGCGACCGGCGGCTGTCCCTGTTCAGGGTTGTTAGAACAGTTTTGAAGCGTTTTCGTGACCCTCCTGCAAAGCACCGCAATTTCTGCAAGAATCGAACATTTCGTGAGTCGGTTTAAGTTGCTTAAACTGTTCTAAGGCGTTAGCCACAGGCCTTCGAATCTACATAGATGCCTGTGAAAACACGGAAAAACAGTGAAATCTCACGTATAATTACAAAATGGGGCACAACAGCATAAATTTATTATAAAAACTGCTATTTTAACATAAAAATCGGCAATTCTAGCTATTGCTCTGTAGCCTTCGTAATCCCATTTTACGTCATAAATTGCGCTGTTCAGCGCACGTGCGAGCCACAGCGGGTAGCGGTAGGGAGACCCTGCCGCTACCGCTTCACTGGAGGCACACGAGAGGGACGTCACTCGAGTGCTCGACCTTCTGGTTCGGCACAAACTCACGGGCAGCAGTGACAAGGCCACCATTGCGGTAAGCGAGGTGGTCTTCGCTGGCCACGTAGTCGGGAACGGGCAGCGGAAGCCCATACCTGGCAAGGTGGCTGCGATTGAGCACTGGGAAAAGCCCAAGACGGTCTCTGAGCTACGGGCGTATCTGGGGTTCTGCAATTACTACTCGGGGTATATCAAAATGTATGCCGAGTATGCAGCCCCCATGACGACCATGCTCAAGGGCAACCGAGAGGAGACCAAGAAGGGGTCCAAGAAGGCTCTGGTCTGGACACCTGAGTCCGACCGTGCCTTTGAGGGGATGAAGCAGGCGCTGCTATCCGCAGTGGGTCTGCACCTCGTGGATCCCGACCGAGGATTCGTCCTGCGCACCGACGCTTCCGACTACGCCATTGGCGCTGTGTTGGAGCAAGTGCTTGACGACGGGAGGCACGTGCCCGTGGCCTTCTGGAGCCGAGTCCTGGCGGAAGGCCAGAGACGGACGTGGACGCCCCGTGAAAAGGAGGCGTATGCCATCGTCATGGCTCTCAGGAAATGGGCTGGGTACATAGCCCTCCACCCCGTTACCGTCTGCACCGACCATCAGAGTCTGTAGTCGTGGCACAAGGAGCACGTGGACACCCCCTCAGGTCCCGCCTCCCGACGGGCAAGATGGCATGAGACCTTGGCCAAGTTCGACCTTACGGTTGTTTATATTCCTGGAAAGGATAACACCGTGGCGGACTGTCTCAGTAGGTGGGCCTATCCCGCCAGCAAGGGCATGCAGGATATCTCTGCCCATGGCGATGAGGCTGAGACGGCTGAAGCCAAGAGGATCATTGAAATGGAGCGCCTGATGGAGGAGGAGGGTGCAAAATGCTTCGTCGTCATGGCTGCGGATGCCCCCCTCGCGTCGGGGGTGAGCAGAGCGGTCAGAGTACTCGCCCCTGTGGGAGCTGAGTCCGACAAGCACCTCTTCCCGGAGTCTTGCCTCCAGGACGATTGGACCGACGACTACGCCAAGTCTGAGGCCTTTGCGGCCGAGTATAGGGCTGTGACCGACCCTGACGACGGGCAGAAGTGGCCAAAGGGGCTGACCGAGGAAGATGGCAAGCTCTACCGGAATGGTAAGCTGCTAGTACCGGAGTCCCGGGTGCTCGAGCTTTGTGAAGCTTGGCACCACCACATGCTGCACCCAGGAGTCAAGAAGCAAGCTCTTGACATGCAGCGTCGGTTCGAGATCGACCATATCGTTCTCTACACCGCCATCAAGAAGGTCAGGAAGGGTTGCTCGGTCTGTCAGGCCTGCAATCCTGACAACCGAAACGTCAAGGGGGAACCCCAATGGACCCCGGTTCCTGACCAGCCCATGGAGAGCGTGGCCATGGACGTCTTCTCCATGCCCGAAGTGCACATTGGCAAGGAGACCTTTGACTGTGTGGTTCTCTGTGTGGACCGCCACAGTGGCTACGTTGTAGCCGTTCCGGCACGCAAAAAGGGGTTGCTTGCCAGAGAAGTGGCAGTCATGATGATTCGTCATTGGCTGACCGTCTTTGACATCCCCCGCACCATTTGCAGTGACCGAGGGCCCCAGTTTACTGGTGGCTGGTTCAAGGCTATGTGTTCCCTCATGGGAATACGTCATGCCAAGAGCGTCGCCTATCTCAGCCGGTCTAACGGCCGTGCTGAAGTGGCTGGACGGCAGCTGTTCGAGAAGCTGCGCAAGATCCACATCACCAATCCACGTCGGAACTGGTTTGAGGAGATGTGGCCTGCTCTGAAGGCCCATCATGACACCCCCACTCCGGGCGGTTTGTCCCCTCACCAGATTCTCTTCGGCAGGGACCCCCTGGGTAGGGGACTTCCCTTGTCTGGTGATGGCATGGCTATGGATGCCAAGGAGTTCTTCGCGCGGCAAGAGCAAACGGCGCGGGACATCCGCCAGCAGCTTGAGAAGGAGCATGCTGAGCGTCAGAAGTCCGCCCCGAGCTCGACAGCGCAGAAGTTCAGGGTAGGAGACCCGGTGTGGGTGATCAGACCCCGCCCTATGGGCACCCACCGCACCAAGACCTGGTTCACACCCGGCGAGGTGGTCCGCAGGATTGGTGAGGACACCTACCGCATCAAGGTGGGTCACGGACAGTTCCGGGAGCGCCACGAGAGTCAATTCCGTGTGCGGGAACCCGACCTCCGTGGCCAACATGTGTCCCTGAGCTACGCCGCACATGAGGCTGATTCGGACGACGACTATGCTGAGCAGGACGACTATACCGTTGAGAAGATCCTGGCTCAGCGTCCGAAAGCCTCGGCACCCGGAGGTCTGGAGTTCAAGGTTCGTTGGCGAGGCTATGGGCCGTCCCACGACACCTGGGAACCCGTCTCCTCGTTCGTGCCGCGGGTCAATACTCCCTTCATGGAGTACATCCGCAAGCACAAGACCAAGATCCATGTTTCGGACTTGGCAGCACTCACCCGGGCGATTGCAGCCAGGGGTGCCTGATCAGCGCCCTGAGCTCTCCCCTGATGTGCTTTGAGGCGCTTGTGAGGCCGACGTATCGTCCCTCACTTGCTTGCTCTCTCTCATCTTCCGGTGACCTGCCATCAGAGTGGCCATATACCCCCCCCTGCTGAATCCAGAGGAGGATGGCCCCTCTCTTTCAATTCTATTCGTCACTCCCCACCTGCTGAATCCTTGGGAAACCAGGTAGGGCGACTGACCTTCATTTTTCTGAGCTCTTGGGGCCTTGAAGCCCATACGACGTTGCGCAACGGATGCCGCTGTCATCGGCATTGCGATTTTTGGTGTGTGGTCTGGTCCCATGGCATTTGCGGGATCCAGACCAGTCGACGTGTGTCTCGAGACTATATATGCCTGAACTCAGGCGTTATCCTGTCCACCCTCCTGCATTTGCCTTATCCTGACCGTGGCGTGGTTTGGCACTCTGTCCAGAGTGTGTTTACACGCCTATTTACCCCGCTTGTTTTGCTTTTCTGTTCCCCAGGATATGTGCATTTGTAGGTTACGATTGTCAGCCCATCACCGACAGATGGACTGTTTTCTTCCCCCCCGAGGGGATGCGAATCGCAATACAGAGGCGCCCTGAGTCGCCGTTTACATGTTCATACACAGGGTCCAGCCTGGACCAGTACCGCATGACATATTCTTCTGTTTGAGTGCCTGTGATACCGTGTTGCCCTATTCGCTGTGATGTGTGGAGATCCTGATGGCGCCAGGCGGGAAGCCCAATTGCCTGACTACACTCCCAGCGGTCCGCCACTGTCAGTCCGAGTGTGAGCCTACCGATTCGCAGACGCACTTGCAGTCGGATGGCGGCCTCCGGTGCTCCTGACCTCGGTCAGTCTGCCTGGGAAACTGGTGGTTTGAGGAGTCGACGCCTCCGCCCACACTGCATGAGGACTCCCTCATGTATGGCCTTTGTGGTAATAGGGCGAGGGAAAAGACGGCCTTGATGCCCGATCCCTTAAGGAGGAGCTCCCTTAAGATCTCTTAAGGAGTTCGGCTGTGGCACTCTGGACTCGCGTCGTATGGATATGGACATGGTGCGCCCGAGGAAGGACCCGTGGGGACTCTCCCCAGTCGGCGGGCCTTGGGAAGCTTGGGGTAGCCTGATGGATCTTTGTGGTCGCTCTCGACCTGTGGGACCACCTCGGTCGTCGTGTGTCGCCTATGTTGGCCGTGTATGCCACTGCCACTGTGGTGGTGACCGTAGCAGCCGGCACCCGGTGCGCCTGGTATGGGTTAACGGGTCCTTTGGATGCCGAACAATCGCCGCCAGAACCCGGGACTTGATACTTGATACTGTACCTCTTATTACTAACACCTACAGCATCATACCTGTTTTACCGTGGTATCGCGATGAGCAACCTAACCCGCAGACCGGCCTGAAGTGAGGATGTGACACCCCCCCCCCCCTTCAGGGGATGGTCCTGGGTACCCGCTGCCATGCTTGTGTGTTATCGAGCCCCCCCCAGGGTTTGCTCTAAGGAGGGGGGTGAAGCGGTACCCAGAACCTATGGCCCATGGCCCGGAGGCCTGTGAGCCGTCACACCCGTTATGGCCCATGGCCCAGAGGCCTGCGAGCCGTCACACCCGTGCGGAAGCCGTTGACACCGGCTATCCCTGTTCTCTAACCCCTGAAGTCTGGAATCCGATTTCTAACCAATAAATCAATGTAGAATTACCGTGATTTTATTGTGTTGATCGATTTTCGGGCAGAAATCGGTGAAATACCCGATTTCTACCGCGATTTCTAATTGTCGTGAAATCGCCGCCTGATGTCGCCTGTTCTCGCGCCTTTGTCGCTTCTCCGTGGCGAGTTTTGTGATTGACTTTTCTCGAGTACCTGTGAGGTTCTAGGAGAACTTAAGGGCTGAATCTAGAGGGTATTTAATGTACTTTCATCTGGTGTGTTCACCAGAATTTTTCGCCGTTGCGTTTACGAGAAAATCAGCGCGCAAGGCTTTCCGTCGATCGTGCGAACTCACGCTTCTCAAGGACCATGAGTTCGCACGGAACCCTACATCTCCCCCCTATGTCTTTCATCCATGCCCCTTTCACGCGGGCATATCATGTTGCTTAGGGAAGCGGGCAACGGCGGTGTTTTAGGCAGCCTATGGGTCTCGCAAACCCAAGTCGTTTGCGTGCGCAAACGCTAACTTTGTGGCCTTGTGAGCATGAACGTTAATGACCGAACACAATGCTCACAAGACCAAAAGCCCGAGGCCATTTTCGTTTTTCGAGCCAACTCAACGATGGCTCCACGCAATTCAATGCGTACCAAAAGTCTATTTTCAAAAGAGGGCAAGTTTTGGTCGAAAATTAGGCCAAAATGGCCAAACCCCCGAGGCTCGTATTCGAAGCCTATGGGGAGTTGAGCCTCGAACCAAGGCATTATGTAAAGTAGAGACCACGAAGGAGATCGTGGATGGCTTGGTTGATTTTTACAACCTTGTCTTCTATTTTATATTATTTCGCCTTGTGAGCACGCGTGCCACATTGCCTCTTTGCACACGCGCTCATATACAAGCAGTAATGACACGAGTGGGCGGAGACAATCTAACCATAGTGTGCATGTTTGAACGCACCTACTATGGGCCTACTCCAAAAGTGTTTACTCATATTTTTTCTCCTCAAGGTCCCAAGGATATGTTCATGCCAATATCGCCGATATATGCACTTTTTCCCATAAATAGTGTGCTTCAAGGATTGAGGTGTTAAAAATGCTTTCATTGTGCTTTGAACCTCAACCCTTGTTGCAAAAGGGAAGCAAAGCTTCGGTTTACATCCATGCAAAAGCCCGACGCTCCTTTCTCTTGCGATACGGAGATACGATATTTGGAGGGACCGCTTTTGGGTGAATTTTGGCCGTTTTGCCCAAAATGGCCACAAACTCCTTCTCCCCCTGATTTCACCCCCGAAGTTGCGTGCGCCACTTGACCAAGGGTAAGGGCAATTCGGAGAGGGCACATTAGCCCACGTCGAATGGGGTGTTTCCCCATGTGGCCTCTCCTCTTGATGGGAGAGTTGTGAGTCACCCAATTTGGGGTATGTGGCCATTCTGCCCCATACGTGTGTCACTTTCCCTCCAATGGGAAAAATGGCTAGAGGCGACCATGAGGGATGGCAAGTGGCATACATTGGGACCTAAGTCCCATGTGTCTATCGCATCTTTGGTTGAAAGGATCCTCGCCGTGGCCATGGAGATATGGAATCATGAGTGCGGGCCATTTTGGCCAAATTTCGCTGTTTTTGCCATTGTGTGCCATATTGGAATTACCATATCTCCATGGGGCACGGGATCTAGCAAGGAAGGAGGTGCGATTATTGTAGCATACGACCAAGGGTTGAACGCCCTTGAGTTTCGTTTTTGCTCCTCCGGCTCATCCGGAGTTATTCAACTTTTGGTGCGATCCACGATCCCCACCTTTGCACCGCATGTTGCTATCTGCCCCGTCCGTATGGTCATCCCCTCGGTGAACAGTAAGCAGCCAGCGTGACAGCAAGCGATAACCCAGGGCATGGGACCAAAGGAGATATCAAGGTTTGTGAATCAAGGCTTGGCGCGTCAATATCGCCAAGATTTCCTACCCTGGACGGTCGCCCGAGACGGCCGATTTTGCCATTTTGGCAATCATGACCCCACGTGACGAACCCGTGGTGCCCTGATGCCCAGACCTCAGAGGGAACCAGGTTGGGTTAGGGCTCCAGGGAGTTCGTACTCGAAGGGCATAGGGTCAGTTGCCTCGTCCCTACCTCTGGCGGGTCCGGATGAGGGGTCAATTTCGGAGATTTTGGAGCTAATATCAGTTTGGGCTGAAACAGCCCATTTTCAGCTACCAACTCCTAGGGGATAATGGTGGGGCCATATCTCTGGCTCAGAGAGGAGTTGGGACCTGCCGTTGAGGAAGCATAGGGAGCCACTGTCGGTTGGCCTTGGAGCCCCTTGGTTCCCAGGAACTCGCCTGTGGCTGGGCGGAACACCTCCCTTATGGGCAGGGTTTCAGGGTCCGGACTGAGCAGGGCATGGGTTGTGTTTGAGCCCCCGCCCCCACCAGCCACTGAGAGGGTCGGACCTGGGATTGGGATACAAGTTAGGATAGAGTGTCTATTGTCCTGTGATGCCCTTACCCCAGTCCAGTCTTAACCCCATGTGTACATATCCTGATGTGTTGCTGTACATACTTTCGTTCCCTTGTTGCAGAGTGGCAAGGATCCTGAAACGCTTTGTCACATGACACGAGCGTATTGATGCCCTTGTGAGCGTAGTGCTTTGCCTGCCTGCTCACCTGTGCGTGTCACCGCAGCGTCCCGTGGCCGGCCCCCCACGGGAACGCGTCAGGATGCACCCCTCCCTTTTCTTCCCCCTCACCACCACCCCCCTTTTTGTTGTTGAACACCATCGTGTCTCCATCCCCGTTGACGTTGTCGATCATCGTCATGTCGACGACCTCAAGGATTTCAAGCAATGGGGCCATGCTTTCCAATCTGGCTTCATTTCTGTCAGTTGGATGGACAAGCTTCAGGATGAGTATGGGGAACTTAGGGCAGATGCGGGGCTCAATATTTTTAATGAGGATTGGCCCGCCGAGACTCGTGCAGGGGACAGTGACACCCGCCGCACAATGACTCCACCGGAGGGGGGTGCAATGTACAGTTTCGCAAGGGAGGTCCTCATACCCCACTTGGAGACTCATTTGGGTTGGAAGTGTCTGGTCGTGAATGTTACCACCTTTAATGTGGTGAAGGCCGGTACAGTGGATGTGGAAAAAAAACAGTGTTGGCACCGTGACATTAACCTCAGCTATGTTGCCGGCCCGGACCAACACCATGTTATTTGCTTGTTTCCGATGTTCTCCCCCACACCCGATGATGGTTGTGCTGGGGATTTTGTGGTTGCATCCCACACGGGCCTCCCGGACCCTTGGGTGGTGGCCCCAATGGCCCCATTGGACATCGGGGATGTGTGGTTGGGCAATGCACTGACTGTACATCGCGGAGGTATTTGCCCTACCACAAACCCCCATCGGCCCCGTGTTTTTGGTTTCATTTCCGTTGGTACCTCCAGGTTGGACTACAACAACAGTTGCCCTGTTGTTGTCCCCTTGGGCCGGCAAAGCGGCTGCATCCCCCGAAGGGTCTCAAGGCCCTCATGCCACTTGTGGTGCAGTTGGTTGTGAGGTGTTGTTGGATGTGAGTGATGCTACCACAGTTTTTTGTGTTACATGTTGTAACGTGCCATTGTGTGCCACCCACGCCCTAGAGGGGCAGTGTGGTGCCTGTGAGGAGGGCGCTTGGAATCAGGGTGAGACAATGACGCAACACAGTGGTGTTGCATGGGGTCGTTGTCCGGCCCCATTTCAGTTCTACATGGATTGCCCCTCGCGCGCGCTGGGTTCCTGTCCCAGAACGAAATAAAAAGATAGGTAACACACGACGAAAAAGTTTTCTGAATAGCTGAAAAAAAAAGCTAATTAGCATAAAAAACGCTTAGGCCAAAAAGCGCGCTGCGAAACGCGTAAAAACGCGACGAAAAATTTTTGCCACGTGAAATAGGTGAATAATTAACGCCGTAAGCACCGTAACGCTCGTGGGACCCCAACGCCGTCTTTGCTGTCGTCTCGCTATAGGCGCAAAGAAAAACGCGTCGCGAGCAGCGCGTAAAACTCGAAAATTTTTCATAACTCGCCACGACCCCTCATGTCGCGCCCTGCCGCCTTTTTCTTCTTATTCTCCATGCACCTCCCTCCCCACCCTCGTGCCCATCACTCCCCTGGCCCTGCAGCTCAGGCGGCGGCCCTGGGGGAACGCGGTTAACCCTTAGCAATGGACACCAACACACACCACGACGCCACGCACAAGAACACGGCCGAGAACATCAAGAACGACGGGTAGCACGTAAGGCTCAGCAGCGAACATGGTCTTGCTGCACGCGAGTGTGTTGGGTCGTGTATAATTTTATTTTATTTTCAAAAGCCAAAAAAAGGGGAAAAAAATATTTTACGAAATTTTGCAGCGGTTTTTCAAGTAGGTACAACCACACCCACGCAAGAAGCAAACCCAGCAAGGCGGCAGGACAGGACACCACGGCACCACGCGGCAGCACAGCACCACGGGGCACAGCACAGGGAAGCAGGGCACCGAGGGAGAGCGGGCCACACAGCAACACCGCACAGGGCGGAGACGACAAGAAACACACAACACGACACCCCAGGGCGCACACGGCAGAAAGCACAACGGCGAACAACACCACGCAGCGACACACCACAGCAAAACACACACAGCGCAGGGGGACAAGACAAAACACGGCGCCAGAAGGCACAGGACCCCAAGACAAAGAACAGCGCCCCAGGACACAGCACGGCGCGCAGCAGCACCAAACGGAGCAAAACGAAACAACACAGAGCACAACAACGCAACGCCAAGCGGCGCAACGCGCAGCAACACGGCGCAGCACAGCACCCAGGGACACACCACAGCACGCCACCGAGACACGACACCAGGAGCCACCAGGACCCACCAGGAGACAACAGAGGACAGCCAGGCCCAACACCAAACACACAAACACAACAGGCAACAACACAAAACACCAGCCAGCCCCGCGAGGGCAAGACAGCACCGAACAGAGAGCAACGGCGCAGGCACACCAGCACAGCACCGCACAAGCCGAGCACAGAAACAGAAACGACCCGGAACCGGCCCGGAGCCCAGAACCACCGGGGAACAACAGGAAACCAGCGCCACCAGCAGGGAGAAAGACAAAAAAAAAAAAAAAAAAAGAAGACAGGGCACCACAGCACAGCACCACACGGCAGCACAGCGCCACAGGACACAGCACAGGGGAACGGGACACCACAGGGAGGACGCCCAGCGACGGCCAGACCAGACACGGGCACCGGAGCCGACACACACCTCCAAACGACAACGCCGGGCAACCAGAGCCACCAGCAGACCCCCAACAAAAGGCAGCGACACCAGGAACCAACAACACCGGCCACCAGAAACAGCACAGACGACGCGCACAGCACAACGAACGGGCAGGACAGGGAACACACAGCACGACACCCCAGAACACACAGAGCAGACGTGCAGCAGGAAACAAAGCAGGAGGACAGGAAAAAAAAGAAAAAAAAAACAAAAAAAGGGGGGGGGGGGGGGGGGGGCAGAGGCCAAAGGCAACCGGAAAGCAAGAAACGCCGGGAACAACAGGGAGGGGGGGAGGGCCAAAAACAAAAGACAAAAAAAGGAGGGGGGGGCAACAGGACGCCAAGGCCCAGGGCACCCAAGGCCGGAAAACACGCAAAGCAGGAGGCAACGGGGCGCACAGAGGGGGGGGAGGGAAAAAAAAAACAAGGGGGGGGTGGGACAAGAGGCAAAAAAACCCAACAACAACCACAAACAGGGCAACCCCAGCCCGGAGGGGGCCGAACAAGCAAAGAGCGAAGCAAGAAAGGCCAAAAGAAAGGTGAGGCGCACCAAAACGCGCCCGGGAGGCCGGCCCGCCCGACCCGGCCAAGCAGGGCACGCACACACAAAGCCGCCCGGCAGCCCGCCCACCGGCCCGGGCAGCCCGCCCAGAGGGCGGGCAGTCGGGGGTGGGAGAGCGTCCCACCCCGGACGCCCCAGCCCGGCCCCGGCAGCCCGCCCAGAAGGCGGGCAGTCGGTGGTGGGAGAGCGTCCGACCCCGGACGCCCCACACCGGCCCCGGCAGCCCGCCCAGAGGGCGGGCAGTCGGGGGTGGGAGAGCGTCCGACCCCGGACGCCCCACACCGGCCCCGGCAGCCCGCCCAGAGGGCGAGCAGTCAGTGGTGGGAGAGCGCCGGACCCCGGGCGCCCCACACCGGCCCCGGCAGCACGCCCAGAGGGCGGGCAGTCGGGGGTGGGAGAGCGCCGGACCCCGGACGCCCCACACCGGCCCCGGCAGCCCGCCCAGAGGGCGGGCAGTCGGGGGTGGGAGAGCGTCCGACCCCGGACGCCCCACACCGCACCCGCAGCCCGCCCAGAGGGCGGGCAGTCGGGGGATGGAGAGCGTCCGACCCTGGACGCCCCACACCGGCCCCGGCAGCCCGCCCAGAGGGCGGGCAGTCGGGGGTGGGAGAGCGTCCGACCCCGGACGCCCCACACCGGCTCGGGCAGCCCGCCCAGAGGGCGGGCAGTCGGGGGTGGGAGAGCGTCCGACCCCGGACGCCCCACGGCGGCCCCGGCAGCCCGCCCAGAGGGCGGGCAGTCGGGGGTGGGAGAGGGTCTGACCCCGGACGCCCCACACCGGCCCCGGCAGCCCGCCCAGACGGCGAGCAGTCGGGGGTGGGTGAGCGCCCGACCCCGGACGCCCCACACCGGCCTCGGCAGCCCGCCCAGAGGGCGGGCAGTTGGGGGTGGGAGAGCGTCCGACCCCGGACGCCCCACACCGGCCCCGGCAGCCCGCCCAGAGGGCGGGCAGTCGGGGTTGGGAGAGCGCCCGACCCCGGACGCCCCACACCGGCCCCGGCAGCCCGCCTAGAGGGCGGGCAGTCGGGGCAGGGAGAGCGTCCAACCCCGGACGCCCCACACCAGCCCCGGCAGCCCGCCCAGAGGGCGGGCAGTCGAGGATGGGAGAGCGTCCGACCCCAGACGCCCCACACCGGCCCCGGCAGCCCGCCCAGAGGGCGCGCAGTCGGGGGTGGGAAGGCGCCCGACCCCGGATGCCCCACACCGGCCCCGGCAGCCCGCCCACAGGGCGAGCAGTCGGGGGTGGGAGAGCGCCCGACCCCGGACGCTCACACCGGCCCCGGCAGCCCGCCCAGAGGGCGGGCAGTCGGGGATGGGAGAGCGTCGGACCCCGGACGCCCCACACCGGCCCCGCCAGCCCGCCCAGAGGGCGGGCAGTCGGGGTTGGGAGAGCGCCCAACCCCGGACGCCCCACACCGGCCCCGGCAGCTCGCCCAGAGGGCGGGCAGTCGGGGGTGGGAGAGCGTCTGACCCCGGACACCCCACACCGGCGCCGGCAGCCCGCCCAGAGGGCGGGCAGTTGGGTGTGGGAGAGCGCCCGACCCCGGACGCCCCACAACGGCCCCGGCAGCCCGCCCAGAGGGCGGGCAGTCGGGGGTGGGAGAGCGTCCGACCACGGACGCCCCACACTGGCCCCGGCAGCCCGCCCAGAGGGCGAGCAGTCGGGGGTGGGAGAGCGCGCGACCCCGGACGCCCCACACCGGCCCCGGCGGCCCGCCCAGAGGGCGGGCAGTCAGTGGTGGGAGAGCGTCCGACCCCAAAACGCCCCACACCGGCCCCGGCAGCCCGCCCAGAGGGCGAGCAGTCGGGGGTGGGAGAGCGTCCAACCCCAGACGCCCCACACCGGCCCCGGCAGCCCGCCCAGAGGGCGGGCAGTCGGGGGTGGGAGAGCGCCCGACCCCGGACGCCCCAAGGCACCCCCCCAGGGGACGCCCTACCGCCACCCCAACAACCCCAAACCAAGTAGGGGGTAACCGGGACGGGACCGCCCCCCCCAAGCACGCCAGACGGAGCAAGGGACCGGGGCAGGACACGTGGAGGTGCACGGACCACGTGGAACGGCCCTACCAGCGCCCAGTGCCGGGACCACGCGAGGTGCGCACGCCACACCACCCAGGGGGGGGGGGAGCGGACGCCGCGGGAGCGCGAGCGCACACACACGAAAGGGGCACGCGGGGACAACAAGAAGGGCAACCGGACCGAGCGCGCGGAACGCACAGACCGCGTGGAATGGCGTACCAGCGAGCGAGGGTAAGGGACACCTGGACGGGACGGCCCGCCACACGCAGCGCGGAACACGCGGGGCGGGAAGGGGGAAACGAGAGAGACACAACACCAGGTACCGGCCCGAACCCCCCGAACCGGCCGCGAGCGCCGCGCACACACAGACGGGGCACTGCACCCGCCAAGGCAGTAGTGGCGCACAGCGCCACGCCCCAACCCCTAGGCTAGGCAGCCTCCGCGCCAGCCCAAGGGGGTCCCACTGGCGACAAGCCAGTAGCACGGGCCCGGCGGCGCCGGCGCCATGGGCGACCACACATTAGGGGGGCGACGCAGTGGGTAAGCGCCCGCAGCCACGGCTGCGAATTGATGCTTTGACCGGAGAGTGGCGAAACGGGGAAGCCGGGGAAGGACGGGGCTCCGAGCCCTGTGAGACCGGGGGACTCCGCCACCAGGCAGGAGGTGCGTCTTGGAGGGCCCCCCACTAGGACCCGGTGGGGAGGATATCACCTGGCCCGACCAGGTGGCCCCCCGGGGCCGAAAGGCGTCTAGTACCCGCAAAATCAAACCTCAAACCTCAAACCTCAAACCTCAGCTATGTTGCCGGCCCGGACCAACACCATGTTATTTGCTTGTTTCAGATGTTCTCCCCAACACCCGATGATGGTTGTGCTGGGGATTTTGTGGTTGCATCCCACACGGGCCTCCCGAACCCTTGGGTGGTGGCCCCAATGGCCCCATTGGACATCGGGGATGTGTGGTTGGGCAATGCACTGACTGTGAATCGCGGAGGTATTTGCCCTACCACAAACCCCCATCGGCCCCGTGTTTCTGGTTTCATTTCCGTTGGTACCTCCAGGTTGGACTACAACAACAGTTGCCCTGTTGTTGTCCCCTTGGGCCGGCAAAGCGGCTGCATCCCCCGAAGGGTCTCAAGGCCCTCATGCCACTTGTGGTGCAGTTGGTTGTGAGGTGTTGTTGGATGTGAGTGATGCTACCACAGTTTTTTGTGTTACATGTGGTAACGTGCCATTGTGTGCCACCCACGCCCTGGAGGGGCAGTGTGGTGCCTGTGAGGAGGGCGCTTGGAATCAGGGTGAGACAATGACGCAACACAGTGGTGTTGCATGGGGTCGTTGTCCGGCCCCACTTCAGTTCTACATGCCCGTTGATGGGGCTACTTTTTTTGCAGTTCATGAACATTTGTCCCCTAGCCCCCTTCGAGTTGGGGTTGAGGGTCACCCTTCATATGAGGAGTGCCCATTGCGGCAAATGCATGATAACCCCTTGCCTTCTGTGGGCTCGGATGGCACTTTCCTTGCTTGTCCCCCCGGTTCATTGGTGGTTTCGCGGGGTTTGATTGGTGGTGTTGCTTTGGCTTCCACCGATACCACAGTTGGCGGGGTTTTGCATTGGTTTGCACTTGGGCAGAAGCACCACCTCATGGATGTTGCACTGGCGGAGAGCTATGGTTGGGTGAAGTGGTGGCCATTCAAGACGGCTCCGAGAAAGAAGAAGTCGAAGCCAAAGCCCAAGGCGAAGTCAAGAAAGGGCAAGGAGAAGGCCGGAGAAGAAGATGAGGACGTGGAGGAGGAGGAAGAGGAGAAGCAAGAGCTGTGGTGCATCTGCAATCAGGTATTTGTGGGATCCGGGCATGGGTTGAACTGTGTTGTTGTTATTCATTAAGTCCCAGTTATCTCAAAAGGTAGGGTCACTGGTGGGTTTTTTTGTTTGGCCTGTCTTCAGCGCCTCCCTATATGGTTGCAGTTCTTCAAGTTGAGTTGAATTGAATTCATCATCAACCTCTTCAACATCTTCCCAGGATTCTTCAATGGCCTACACATGTTTTTGCATGTTTGAGGGCAGTGGGGTTTGAACCAGGAACGTTTCGTTTGCAAGTGTAGCATGCATACCTCTCACCCACCGAGTGCCATGGTCTTGGAATACGGCCGTACACCTTGTGTATACAGCCGTATAGCCACGGTATACGGCCGTATACCCCCAGTATACGGCCGTATACCGTGAGTATACGGCCGTATACCTGCCCACCCATTTTGAGTATACGGCCGTATACTCCGAGGTATACGGCCGTATACTCCGAGGTATACGGCCGTATACTCATAGTATTTGTTGCCAATTTCGATCTATTTTGCCTAGTTCTTTGTTAGAATTCCAGCCTTTCTTCCCATTCAGGTCCAGTATGATCCCTGGCCACTGCGGAGCATCACCGATTACGAGGTGGCCGAGCCGGAGGTGTCGGAGTTGGTGGCGCCAAAGGCTGCCGCAGGACAAGTGATCTCCGGTCGGGAGTACGTGGACCCCATTCCTGTGGGTCGGGGGGATGTTGCCAGTGCGCCCTCCGACCTGGCGTGCACCACTGGCAAGGACACGGGATACTATTCCCGTTTGAATGTCCGTGCCAGTGGTGCACTTTACGACATTCGCCTGCCCATTAGGGTTGTGGCGAATGTCGCAAAGGGGGGGGGGTTGTGGAGGCCATTTGGGGGGCTGCGATGTGGAGCCAGAGCTCCGGGAGGGTGCGGGTTCTTTTGAGCACCACGGGGGAATAATGGAGCATTTCGGACTCCATTATGGTGCTCCAAAGTTTTGGGGGGGAGCCTGTCCCCGGGGAGCACTCTCTCGCCCTCCAGGCCGAGTTGGCCTCGAGGGCGGGGAAACATTTTGGGGGGAGGGGGCTGAAGCGGGCTCATGATGAGCCCGCTGAGCCAAGGGCCACCCCTGCATCCACCCCCACCCGGAAGGCCCCCAAGCCTTCCGGGTCTGCTGCTGCAGCTGTTTCTGTTGGCTCGGGGGGGCTTGAGGGGTTTGGGGGGGTGGGGGGGATTGAAGCAGCTGCCCGCCGTGGCACATGCGAGGCCCTGGGGGACCTCCATGTGCCCAGCACCGCTGACATTGTCAGCGGTGTTGTGGCGGGCTTGGAGAAGTCCCGGCTGAACATCTCCCGAGAGATCGGGGAGTTCAGCCGGACTTCCCTGACTTCCTTGAGGGAGGCCAATGCCTCCCTCAAGGAGGAGCTGAAGGTTGCCCATGCTGAGGGTGACGCCAAGGACAAGAGGATTGCGGACCTGGAGACCAAGTTGGCCGATGCCAACGCAAGTGCCCATGACTGGCACCTCAAGGCCAAGGAGTTGGAGACGCAACTCTAAGCGGCCAAGGCCAACGAGGAGTGGGCGAGGTCCATTGTGGCACATAGTGTCACACGGAATGCACCCCCACCCCAAGGGTCTGGGAGTCAGGGCAGTGGGAGTCAGGGCAGTCAGGCCGCCTCCCCAGCACGTGGCCTCCCCCCAAAGCTGCAATGACTACCCCCATGCAACCCCGCACTTGCAGCTTTATGCCAAGAGTTGGTGTACCGCAAGGTGCACATCTTGGGTGTACAAATGCACAATGTGCAGTTTGGGGCTACAGGGACACGCAGGCAGGGGAAGGATTGGCGCAGTACGCGCTTGTGCAGCGGCAATGAAAGGCAAAGGGAGCTAATTTGCCTTTCAAATGCACATGCGCATGCGAATTTTCCAAGGTGGTTCCATTGGACCACCATTCAAGTGGTACAATGCGATACTTCACAAAGAATGCCGGGTCATCGCCATATGAGGGATCCTTCTCCGCTTTCCGCCATCTGCGTTGTCGGGGCGCATAGTGGTGGGGAGGTCTGTGTTGAAACAGGTGGAGTGCTCCATAGTCCCATGCAAGGGACCCTGATGCGGTTGGATGTAGATGGAGGTGGTGTTGTGGATGCGAAGGCCTACAAGGGCTGGCCGGGTGTGGTCTTCAACTCCAAAGCCCACCACGGGCCTGCCCGATGGAGGGGGGAGCGCTATGCCATTGTTTTCTACAATGGGTGCAACACAGATTACCTCCCCGATGAGTCTATTGATGAGTTATTGGCCTATGGCTTTTGTCCTTGGGGCCACTAGTGAGCACCGTATACTACCAGTATACGGCCGTATACCTCCGAGTATAAGGCCGTATACCTGGAAGTATACGGCCGTATACTCGAAGTATACGGCGAAAGATTTGTGCTGAATCATACATGCTGTGCGCCTGTTGCATGCGCCTGTGCGCATGGTTTCACTGGGCAACTGGGCCACATATGCCTGGCACATCTCTCCACAGCAATTATTGTAAGCAATATGTTTGCAAATGGCCATCAGAAGGAGAAGGGGCCTTGTTTGGAGAGCATTCAAGATTTTTGTGAGGGAATCAAACGCCGGCATTTGACCGCCTATGCAGTATGTGCTCTGCATCCACAAACGTCAACGCCAGCACCCTATTTTTTTTCACATGTTATGGCCCACCCTGTTTTTTTTACAATAGGATTGCGAGGAAAGAGGGCAACGGCAAAGACGTTTGTGGATGCAAACGGTAGCATCAGCATTGCTTGATTATTTTAAAAGATGGTGAGGTGGATGTGGCGGACAAGGAGGCAATTAACCTACTCCGATGGATGCGGCGGCACCACCTTTCCATCCGGGCATTGAAGGGTTGCATGAGGACCACACGCACTTGGGACCATGTGATGGCAATGCGTAAGACCCTCACACGTTACCTGTCCAAGGGGAGGGTTTTGGAGGTGGCCACTAAAGGGGGTACCCGGACATGTGGGGTGGGGGAATTGCATGATATTGTCACCACCATGGTTGCATGTGCCCATGCCGAAGACAGCATTTGGAAGTATGAGGAGAATACATATTTGGCTGTTGTAATCTGTTCTGATGCCATTGTTTTTCATAATGCCAGTGCCACACGTTGTGACGTTTTTGTGGACCTATGGGAGGATAGGGGGGCACACCATGATGGTCAGGCATGGGCCTCATGGTGGGTTTTTGATGGGGGGGACGATATGGCCCATCTGCAAAGGATGGATGCCGTGGGGAAATTGAATGACCAAATCAAAAAACTTGAAGCCGAGGGCGGCATAGAAATTGGGGGTACTCCCAAAAAATTTTTGTGTTTTAAAGGTTGGGATGGGAAAGTGATGATGTCGGGTTCGTGTGGGAAATGTTGGAATTGCAATCTCAAGTATGACCAATTTCAAGCCCATTTGTTTGCAATTGCAGATTTTCCAGTGCTTCCTTGCATTGGGTCCCTTATGTCTTGCATCCCTCCTGTCCGCAACGTTGGAGATGTGGCACATTGTTGTGCAAGGGTGGGGACAGGCATTGGGAAACGTCTGAAGGACAGCGCCCGCACATGGGGTTCACCAGGAGCTCTAAGGGCCGTGTCCCATTTCATTTCTAACCTCCGGCAAGAAGCAAAGCACATCTGTGGCTGAGAGAGTGATGCCTGCTCCCTCAAAAGAGAAGGAACACATTCTCGACATTAACGCCTCCCGTCTTTTTTTCGAAACACCTCAGTTGCACGCCAAGTTGGTGCGAATTGTTGCAATGTATTGTACCCATGTTGTGAAGTGGGAGGGCAACAGGTGGCTCAAAACCAGTGCCGTCCTGCACGTCATGTTGCAGGCCTGTTACTATATGCAAAAGATTTGGCGCCATGTGGGTCCTGTTCCCATGGATCAACGCCAACGTTATGCATCCATGGTTACACAGTTCACCAAGGCATGGGGGGCATTGGGGTGGAGTGTTCCGGTTTGGGTGCATTGGGTGGTGTGCCACAGTGGGGCACACCTCCAAAGGTGGGGGAACTTTATTAAGTTTTCCTCCATTCCCACGGAATGGAGGAACAAAAGTTTTAAAATGGACATCCGCCATTGTTTTCAAGGGTGGAAGCTGAGCAAGCCTTATGTCACCCGATGGGGACTAAAGCATGCTCTGCACCTGGATGCCCTTGATTGGGGCATCCGGTTGTGGTTTGGGGAAAAGGGTTTGGGTAGAGGGGGGATCAAGTTTGGCATGCAACGCATGCGGAAGAAGCATCGTGCACCAAAGCACATGTAGGTATATATCATGTGATGTGCAATATGCGTAAGTGTGTATATTAGGTATATATAACATGGGGAAGTGGATCACATTTGACATTTCGGATGGGACATCAACCAAGGTTGCTTCTTGTGGTCTTCTGCTTTGCTCATATGGTGCTCTTTTGTGTGTACAATGTGTTTGGGGGTTGCAGGGTCATGAGTAAATGCAAGGGGGAGGGGTAGGAGATGAGAATGGTGGCATGGGTGGAAGGTAGAAAGTCCCCGTATACTCCAAGTATACGGCCGTATACTTCTGAGTATACGGCCGTATACTCCGAAGTATACGGCAAGAATACTTCTCCAATACTTCGAGTATACTGACAAATACCTCAAAAGGTGTAGATTGTCAGCTGGTGTGTCGCGCGATCGCAGCAGAAGAAAAATAAAAGTACGAGAAAAAGACGCACCGCCAGCAGAAATAAAGCGAAAAATCGTCTTTTCCGACCTCAGAAACCCCCCCAACAATTTTACGCCGCTGTTTGGCGAGGTCGCAAAATATAGGACACTCACCGAAAAAAACGAACAATAGAGTCGCGACGGCGAAGAAACTGAGCGTTGCTTGCCCCAAACCACCTAGCAAAGTGCGTGCCCTAGGCGCTAGGGACTTGTGCGCGCCCCAAAACAACCCACACATAGACAACAACAACGCCACCGGCCGCCGACAAGCAAGTATGTTATGTGCCGCGCACCGCGAAAAACCAACGAAACAAACACAACGCGGAAAGAGGTAGACAAGGAGAATAAATAGGTAACGAACCGCACCACCGTGGAGATATACCACAAGTACACGACCAAGCAATGCAAGCCCGCTCATGTAGGAAATACGCGCGAAGGGGATCACAACAAAAAGAGCAAGAGGCCGCACATGTACCCAAGTATGTTGAATGTCGTGCATGAAAAATACACACAAGCAACAACAACGCCACCGGCCGCCGGAAAGCAAGTATGTTATGTGCAAATATGTTGTGTGCGTAACGCCGTAACAGGCGCAAAACAAGTAACGTGATAAGCAACGCCAAAGTGCGCCGCCACGAAAAGCGCAACGAAAGCCGCACCGGCAAGGAAAACCAACAAGAGGTGGCACCGAAAGAACGCCTATGCTCACCCCCACTCGCCTAGGGAAAGAAAGGTATGCCCGCACGCGCATGCCCGGAACGCCGCAAGGCCATCACCGCCGCGGACGAGCAGCATGGTATGAAGGGACAAACAGGGAGGAACAAAAAGACCACCGAGGTAAAGCACAACACAACAAAAAAAAAAAAAAAAAAAAAAAAACACCCCCGCATACACACGTGACTAGTGGGGTCCAAGTATGTTGCCACGCTACGCTACGTAACCGAGACGTGCCCACCGCCCACCCGCACGCCCGCTTATGTAGGAGGCGAAAGGGAGCGAAAGGGAACAAAAGGTATGCCGCCGCATGCAAACGAATAGTAGACAAGCCACACACCGCCACCAAGAACGCAAGTATGTTACCATGTCGTGCCACGTCGCCAACCGCGGAGGTGCGGGGGTTAGAACACACAAATAGCCAGGGAGGGGGACAAGAAGAGCAAACACACAAATAGCATAGTGCCGGCGAGTGCCGGGTCCCAACGAACACACGTGCACGCACCCATGTTCTATCCTCGCAGGTCCCGAAGAGAAGCGTATGCTCGTGTCTGTGTCGTCCGGGCGTTAAAGTAGGGTTGTCTTAGACGCCTAGGCAAGTATTGCGTCGTGCCGTCGTCACACATAAGCGAACGCCCGACAAGGCGGGAGGACAAGGACACGTTAAGGTAGTGGGGAAAGAGGCAGGTATGTTGCACGTCACGCCGCGCGCGCGGAACGGGCGACGAGAAAAGGTAGCGACCAAAAGGGGGTGGAAACAAGCCGGGAGCAAATGGGGCGATAAACCTACACGCAAGCCGTTCGCACACGAATGTCGCATGACGTACCAGCCAGCTCGAGGTGCCGTGTCGCGACAAAACCGCCGCCGCCGCACGCTTGCTTACGCACCCTTCTCTCCCTACGCAGGTTCAAAAGAGGAAGCCCGGGCCGACAAGAAAAAAGACAGAGACACGCAACAAAGCGGAGGCAGGGAAAAAGTGCATGCCAGGGAGAGGGGTAGAGGAAAGGGTAAAGAGCAACGAAGCCGCGAAAGGAGCAAGGGGAAGCCAGCGAACGAGCAAGGGGCGCACATAGAGGAGGGGACACGGCGGGCACACGGCGAGCACAACACCGCACCGAGACACCGGAGAGGGGAGCACCGGAGGACCAAGGAAAGAGCAGCACCACGCACCACGACACGCACGGCACAGGCACCACACACACCGCACACACCCAACGAACCCCGGCAACCCAGCCGGCAGTGGGCGGGCAGACGGGAGAGGGGCAGCGCCTGGCCCCAAGCGCCCCTCACCATGGTGGAAGGCACCCCCCCCGGGGACGCCCTTCCGCCACCCCCACAGCGAGCAACGCCGGCCCGCAAGGGCGCACGCTGTGGGGCCGGTGCCGGGCCCCCACGCCCACACCGACCGCACCCGGGACACGCGGGTCGCGGAACCCTGGCTGCACGCTCCGGAGGACGGGCAGCCGGGGGAGGGACAGCGCCTGGCACCAGGCGCCCCTCACAACGGTGGAGGACAGCCCCCCCCGGGGACGCCCTTCCGCCACCCCCACAGCGAGCAACGCCGGCCCGCAAGGGCGCACGCTGTGGGGCCGGTGCTGGGTCCACACGCCCGCATCGACCGCACCCGGGACACACGGGTCGCGGAACCCTGGCTGCACGCTCCGGAAGACGAGCGGCCGGGGGAGGGACAGCGCCTGGCACCAAGCGCCCCTCACAACGGTGGAAGGCAGCCCCCCCCGGGGACGCCCTTCCGCCACCCCCACAGCGAGCAACGCCGGCCCGCAAGGGCGCACGCTGTGGGGCCGGTGCTGGGTCCACACGCCCGCATTGACCGCACCCGGGACACACGGGTCGCGGAACCCTGGCTGCACGCTCCGGAGGACGAGCGACCGGGGGAGGGGCAGCGCCTGACACCAGGCGCCCCTCACAACGGTGGAAGGCACCCCCCCCGGGGACGCCCTTCCGCCACCCCCACAGCGAGCAACGCCGGCCCGCAAGGGCGCACGCTGTGGGGCCGGTGCTGGGTCCACACGCCCGCATCGACCGCACCCGGGACACACGGGTCGCAGAACCCTGGCTGCGCGCTCCGGAGGACGAGCAGCCGGGGGAGGGACAGCGCCTGACACCGGGCGCCCCTCACAACGGTGGAAGGCAGCCCCCCCCGGGGACACCCTTCCGCCACCCCCACAGCGAGCAACGCCGGCCCGCAAGGGCGCACGCTGTGGGGCCGGTGCTGGGTCCACACGCCCGCATCGACCGCACCCGGGACACACGGGTCGCGGAACCCTGGCTGCACGCTCCGGAGGACGAGCGGCCGGGGGAGGGGCAGCGCCTGACACCAGGCGCCCCTCACAACGGTGGAAGGCACCCCCCCCGGGGACGCCCTTCCGCCACCCCCACAGCGAGCAACGCCGGCCCGCAAGGGCGCACGCTGTGGGGCTGGTGCTGGGTCCACACGCCCGCATCGACCGCACCCGGGACACACGGGTCGCGGAACCCTGGCTGCGCGCTCCGGAGGATGAGCAGCCGGGGGAGGGACAGCGCCTGACACCAGGCGCCCCTCACAACGGTGGAAGGCACCCCCCCCGGGGACGCCCTTCTGCCGCCCCCACAGCGAGCAACGCCGGCCCGCAAGGGCGCACGCTGTGGGGCCGGTGCTGGGTCCACACGCCCGCATCGACCGCACCCGGGACACACGGGTCGCGGAACCCTGGCTGCACGCTCCGGAGGACGGGCAGCCGGGGGAGTGACAGCGCCTGACACCAGGCGCCCCTCACGACGGTGGAGGGCACCCCCCCCGGGGACGCCCTTCCGCCACCCCCATAGCGAGCAACGCCAGCCCGCAAGGGCGCACGCTGTGGGGCCGGTGCTGGGTCCACACGCCCGCATCGACGGCACCCGGGACACGCGGGTCGCGGAACCCTAGCTGCACGCTCCGGAGGACGAGCGGCCGGGGGAGGGACAGCGCCTGACACCAGGCGCCCCTCACAACGGTGGAAGGCAGCCCCCCCGGGGACGCCCTTCCGCCGCCCCCACAGCGAGCAACGCCGGCCCGCAAGGGCGCACGCTGTGGGGCCGGTGCTGGGTCCACACGCCCACATCAACCGCGCCCGGGACACGCGGGTCGCGGAGCCCTGGCTGCACGCTCCAGAGGACGAGCGGCCGGGGGAGGGACAGCGCCTGACACCAGGCGCCCCTCACAACGGTGGAAGGCACCCCCCCCGGGGACGCCCTTCCGCCACCCCCACAGCGAGCAACGCCAGCCCACAAGGGCGCACGCTGTGGGGCCGGTGCTGGGTCCACACGCCCGCACCGACCGCACCCGGGACACACGGGTCGCGGAACCCTGGCTGCACGCTCCGGAGGACGAGCGGCCGGGGAAGGGACAGCGCCTGACACCAGGCGCCCCTCACAACGGTGGAAGGCACCCCCCCCGGGGACGCCCTTCCGCCACCCCCACAGCGAGCAACGCCGGCCCGCAAGGGCGCACGCTGCGGGGCCGGTGCTGGGTCCACACGCCCGCATCGACCGCACCCGGGACACACGGGTCGCAGAACCCCGGCTGCGCGCTCCAAAGGACGAGCGGCCGGGGGAGGGACAGCGCCTGACGCCAGGCGCCCCTCACAACGGTGGAAGGCACCCCCCCCGGGGGCGCCCCTCCACCACCCCCACAGCGAGCAACGCCGGCCCGCAAGGGCGCACGCTGTGGGGCCGGTGCTGGGTCCACACGCCCGCACCGACCGCGCCCGGGACACGCGGGTCGCGGAACCCTGGCTGCACGCTCCGGAGGACGAGCGGCCGGGGGAGGGACAGCGCCTGACACCAGGCGCCCCTCACAACGGTGGAAGGCACCCCCCCCGGGGACGCCCTTCCGCCACCCCCACAGCGAGCAACACCGGCCCGCAAGGGCGCACGCTGTGAGGCCGGTGCTGGGTCCACACGCCCACATCGACCGCACCCGGGACACGCGGGTCACGGAACCCTGGCTGCACGCTCCGGAGGACGAGCGGCCGGGGGAGGGACAGCGCCTGACACCAGGCGCCCCTCACAACGGTGGAAGGCACCCCCCCCGGGGACGCCCTTCCGCCACCCCCACAGCGAGCAACACCGGCCCGCAAGGGCGCACGCTGTGGGGCCGGTGCTGGGTCCACACGCCCGCATCGACCGCCCCCGGGACACGCGGGTCGCGGAACCCTGGCTGCACGCTCCGGAAGACGAGTGGCCGGGGGAGGGACAGCGCCTGACACCAGGCGCCCCTCACGACGGTGGAAGGCACCCCCCCCGGGGACGCCCTTCCACCACCCCCACGGCGAACAACGCCGGCCCGCAAGGGCGCACGCCGTGGGGCCGGTACTGGGTCCACACGCCCACATCGACCGCGCCCGGGACACGCGGGTCGCGGAACCCTGGCTGCGTGCTCCGGAGGACGAGCGGCCAGGGAAGGGACAGCGCCTGACACCAGGCGCCCGTCACAACGGTGGAAAGCACCCCCCCCGGGGACGCCATTCCGCCAGCCCCACAGCGAGCAGCGCCGGCCCGCGAGGGCGCACGCTGTGGGACCGGTGCTGGGTCCACACGCCCGCATCGACCGCGCCCGGGACACACGGGTCGCGGAACCCTGGCCGCACGCTACGGAGGGCGAGCGCGGCCGGGGGAGGGACAGCGCCTGACACCAGGCGCCCCTCACAACGGTGGAAGGCACCCCCCCGGGGACGCCCTCCCGCCACCCCCACAGCGAGCAACGCCGGCCCGCAAGGGCGCACGCTGTGGGGCCGGTGCTGGGTCCACATGCCCGCATCGACCGCACCCGGGACACGCGGGTCGCGGAACCCTGGCTGCACGCTCCGGAGGACGAGCGGCCGGGGAAGGGACGGCGCCTGACACCAGGCGCCCCTCGCAACGGTGGAAGGCACCCCCCCCGGGGACGCCCTCCCGCCACCCCCACAGCGAGCAACGCCGGCCCGCAAGGGCACACGCTGTGGGGCCGGTGCAGGGTCCACTGCCCGCACCGACCGCGCCCGGGACACGCGGGTCGCGGAACCCTGGCTGCACGCTCCGGAGGACGAGCGGCCGGGGAAGGGACAGCGCCTAACACCGGACGCCCCTCGCAACACTGGAAGGCACCCCCCCGGGGATGCCCATCCACCGCCCCCACACCGAGCAACGCACCAACGCACCAACGCACCAGCCACGGGACATCCGCACCCCGCCCCCTGCTCTTAGACACAGCGACATAGCAATGGCGGAACCCGCGGCACCACGCAAGACACGCCCCTGATCTCCGACGCTGGACGAAGCACACGAGGTCATCAGGGCGCTGGGACTCAGAGACGGCGAGGGAGACCCCCCACAAGAGGACGCGGGCGCAGACTCCGACCTGGAGGCATTGCCGGAGCCCCCCGCGGGGGGCGCGCCCGCGGAGCCTGCGCCGCCGGCGGGCAGCGTATCCGCGATCTGCCCCGCGTGGAAACGGGGCCATTGCACCGGCGAAGGCTGGTGCCCCAGACAGCACCCCCAGCCCGATGCCGACGACGGAGCGTTGCCCGAGGTGAAACCCGCGGCCGCACGCGCCGCCCTACGCTACGGGGTGACGCAGGGCTGGATCCTGGATGAGACCGCGCGCGGCAGCGTGAACATCCAGGAGGCCGTCGACCGCGTCACCCACACGGGACAGGCGGCGGTGGCCCTGCACACCCGGGGCCGCCACGGTGGACCCGCAGAGGGGATCATTGTGGATCCCTCGGGAATGGTACTGGTCCTGGCGGCGGACATGGCCCGAGGGGTGCTCCACGTGTCCCGCGTGCGGCGGGCGTGCCCACAGTGGACCATCCAGGTGTACACCCCCCCGCGGGCGTGGCCCTTTTCCACATGGGCGGTGCTCGCCGTCATGTGGCACCTGGCACCAGAGGACGCCCCCACAGGGACCGCGGAGGACATCGCCCGGGACCTCCACACCTGGCCGGCCGACCAGGAATACCCCTGGCGCAGGCCCCGGGGCGGCCTCCCGGTGGCACCAGCGGCGGAGGGGCTCAGCCTCGCGGCAACCCTCCAACGGCACCCCGACAAGTATGCACGCCACTTCCTGCAGACGGGCACGGTCCCGGCCGCCCCGCCAGACTCCGAGTGGCGATGGGACGCAGGGGTGGCGCAACCACTGCCGGGCCCCTGGACCCTCCCGTTGTGGTACTTACCAATGGGCACCTTGGCCCACGCCACCCAGGCCGTCAAGGGGGCTTTCCCGCAGCCGCCCCTCCCCGGCGTGGCCCTGCTCCGCAGCCTGCAGGCGGGGGCCGCCTGGGTACGGTGGAGGGAAGGGAAGGGGCGCTCGAGCCCCTATTTCCCCATGGTCCAAGGCCAGGCGCTGATTCATGCCGAGGGCATGGGGACCGTGGAAGGGGGGGCGATCGTGCCCGGCACGGCGTGCAGGTGGATAACGGCGGCCGCCCCACAGCCCATGCGGTCGCCGCCGGCGTGCCGACGCCTCCTACGGATGGTCCCCTCATTGGCCCCCCAGCACGCCTTTACAAGGGACGTGTGGAAAGCCGTACTGAGCCACACCAGGGAGTGGCTGACGAACCCGGGTACGCGGTACCCGCCGGGACCGGTGCTCGAACAGCTCACGGCCCCCACACCCGGGGTCCTCCACGCCCTACACAGGGCGTCGGCCCTCACGAAGCAGCTCAACGACGAAGTGCTGGACCTGGCGCTGGAGCCGCTGCGGGTGCTCTACCCGCAGGCACACATCCCACCCGCGGGCACGTCCAACCGCCTAGGCCGCCTGGGGTTGCAGCGCCGCGTCGAGGCCGCGCACCCAGGAGGCGTGGTGGAACAGTGGCTAACGGTCCGCAATCCGTCCGCCGCGGAGGGCCACTGGTACCTGCACCAGCTCCTCTTCCAGCCACGGGCAGCCCCGGAACACCGCCGGCAGGACCCGTACCACACGCATCCGGAGCGCCGGGGCGCGCAAAACTACCCGCAGCCAATCCCGCCCGCCCTCCCGCCGGGGCAGGGCCCGGAGGCGCTACAGCGGGGCCCCCCGCTCGACACCGCCACCACGGTACAGCAGTGGGGAGGCGACGATGCGAGCGGTGCCGAACCGGACTGCACGAACTGCGGAGCGGTGGCCTGGATGGCAGCCTGCAGGCACCTCACCCGAGATACCACGGGACTCCGGCAGTACAGACCCACGGACCGCACGGCGCTGGCGTCCGCGGTCGCGGCCGTCACCATGGGTCCAGTGGCGGCGTGGCCGGCGCAGCTGCTGCCCCACGTCCCCTGCCGCGACACGCGGCCCCGACGGCCGGCCGCGACACACGAGCCGACGGCGCCCCTCACGGCGGAGCAACTATACGTCGTCGCGGCGGCTTTGCTAGCGGACGGCGGGGAGAGCTTCGTCCACCACCACGGCCCGGCGCAAATTGCGGGATGCATACAAGGGCCCCAGCGCGATGCACCAGACCCGTGGCATGCCACACTCCGCGGGCGCACCCGCGTCTGGGGTGCGGGCGATGGCGCACCCCCGCCCGGGCCTAAGCAGGGGGAGGCGCTGGTACTGCAGACGGCAGGATACCAAGCGATCGTACACGGCCACGCCGGAGGGTACCGGTCGCACGTCCTGGCCGGAGGCCGATGGGCGGTCTGGCACAGCACTGCCAGGCAAGGGGCATTCCCGCCCCTGTCCCACGCCGACTGGCGACAGGGGCCCACCCAGGCCTACTACATGTCGGCGGACCCCTGGCCGCTGGCGGTCCTGCTGCACACGGTCAGCGCCCCCAACAAGAGGCAGGAACCGGGGTGGGTCAACCCCCCCGCACTGGTGTGGAGCCCCGACCAGGAGGAGCATCTACGGGCCGCGTGGCAGGGAGACGCCATCAGGGCCACGGACGTCCCGGACCTCCACGCGGGGCCCATCACGCACGCCCGCCCAGCGGCTACCCTGGCGGTGGCCCAACGGGGGCAGCAGAACCCACAGTGGGTGGTCTGCATGTTCAGCCCGGTGGACGCGCACGTCGTCGTCTGCGACCCTGAACGCCTGACGGGGCCCGAAGCCGTGATCCGCGTGGCAGACTGCACACGCATGATCATCAAGGCGCTGCGGGAGGGCGAACACCACGCCCTCCTGCTCCAGGTCAGGCTGAAGGACAACGCCCGGGCGGCGAGGCCGGGAGTGTGGCCGGCAGCGGCGCACCCCGCCGACCTGGAGCTCCAGCTGGCGGTCCCGACCACGGTGTACCACTGGCTACAGGCCTTCCACGACCTGCGGTGGAGGAGCAAACCCGACCGCCAAATCGGCTCCACGCACTGGCAAACGTGGCTGCAAGCAGACGTGCAGCGCGATGCCATCCGAGGCCTCGGGCCCGCGCCCGCGACGCGAGCCCTCGATGCGGCGGCCCCGGGCCGCACGCTGGCACCACACACGGTGCCGCTGGCCAACCTGCCCTTCGAACCAGCGGCGGAGGGCGCCATTCGGAAGTCGGTGCAGCTCCCCCCGGCACGAGGGGCCATGGAGCCGACGAAATGCCCCCTGTGTGCGGACAAGTACTACACCAGCGGGGCGATGCTGGAACACCTGGCGTGGCACGCGGTGCACGCTGCGGCCCCGGCGGACGACAAGGAGGCGGCCGCCAACATCCTGCAGGGGAGAGCACGGAGGTCCCCGTGGCACGCCCCGTACACCCGGCGCCCCCCGCCCCAGGCAGCCGACCACGCAGATGGAGGCGAGGAGGCACCCGGAGCGGCCCCGGGGGCCGGCGGTGCGGCCCCACCAGGGCCCATGTCCATCCCCGCGGGGCTGGCCCCCCTGGCCCCCCTGACTCCCCCGGTCCCCCGGGCCCCCTTGTGGGCCCCGCTGGGAACGGGCTCAGCGGATGCGGCGCACCCAGATGCCCTGGCGGCACCAGCGAACCCGGCGGCGATGCCGACGCGGGATAGCTGACTCCAGGAGGACACGACGGGCGACGCCCTGTGGCTCCTCTCGTGGAACCTGCGCAACGGCCTCGTGCCGCCAGACCGGTCCCTCCGGGACACACTCCGGCGGCGCAGGGGGCCGGCGGCCTGCACCGACAAGGAGCACCTCATCACCGGCATGCTGCCCCAGGAGGGGGGCTTTGCCATCATGCTCCAGGAAACGGGGATCGCCACCAGGGCGCAGGAGATGCACTTGGCCGCGGCGCTCCGGGACAAGGGGTACACCGCCTACTTCAGCAGCCGGCTGGCGGAGACGGGGGCCACCTCCACCTCGAGAGGGGGGGGCCTCCTCACCGCGGTCAGCAGCAAGTACGTGGCGGAGCACGAGGTGCTCAGCTTCAGGGAAATTGTCCCCGGGAAAGCCGCGGCCCTGGAGATCCGCACGGACGGGGGAGGCCTCACCCTCATCAACGTCCACGGGCCGCAAGCAGGTTGCTCCCCGTGGGCGGGACGGGCAGCGTTCTGGGCCGACATACAAATGTATGCCACGGCACGCAGCCTCGGCGGGAGACACCCGGTGATCATCGCCGGTGACACCAACATCTACATGGATGTCCCCGCCAACCCGGCCACGGAGCATTTCCGAGCGGGCTGGGAAGCCTGCGGCTTCCGAAGAGCCGCGGCGGGCGGAGAGGAGGACATGACCCCCACGCTCCACCCGTCCCAGCACAGGGTGGACACTTTCCTGGTCAACGAGCCCCTCCTGCCGTGGTCCCTGCGGGAGAGCGTCTGGGCTCGCGGCATGGCACACCCCCAGGTGGTCGGCTCGGACCACCTCCCGGTCCGCCTGGCCCTGCCGGGCCTCCTCAGCGCAGCGGGGCACGCGGCGATGCCCACCCCCTACAGCCACACGGAAGGCCGCCTCCTCCCGTACGACGCCGAGGCCGCGCCCGTCCAACACTGCCTGTGGGCGGCGGTCACCGCCGCGCAGGATGAACCCTCACTGGCGCCCTGGCTGGGTCCCGCAGAGCAGCACGACTACGGGTCCATGCCCGCGGCTGCGGTGGACAAGGTGTTCGAACACCTCCACGCGACGCATGACGCCCTGGCGCGCGTGGTGGGACGCCGGCAGCCGTCTCCGGCGGGAACGGACCCGGCGGAGGGGGACCCCCCGGAGAGCGGAAAGCAGCTCCAGGCAGCGGTCCTCCGCTATGACACCCTGGCAGCGCGCGCCCCGGCAGCGTACCAGGCGGACGCGGCCAGGCATGGCATCCGGTCCGAGGCGGCGCTCCGGCTCACGGAGGAACTGCAGAGTGTGTCGCCCGGGTTCCGCCCGACCACGCAGGGCCAGCTGCAGGAGGAGCTGGAGAGGCAAGCAGCCGCCCTCGAGGAGGACATTCGCCCACTCCGCGCCCTCCTAGCGGCAGACCGCAAGCGCGCCATCAAGGAATTCTGGCGCCGCCACGCCCCCGACATCGCCCAGCGATGGAAAGCCGTGCGGGGAGCCATAGAGGTAGAGGCCCCAGGCCCGTCAGGCCTCTGGAACGTGCGGGTTCCCAACACCCAAACGCTCCTCACGGAGGCCCACGACGTGATGTTCGCAGTTCGCGCCTTCTGGCGAGAACTGTATGACAAACGCCCGGTGGACCTCCCGGGTTTCCAGGCGGTCCTCGGCCGCCACGTCCCCCGGGTCCCTGAGGGAGCCTGGACACAGGTCCAGCAGTACTCCATGCAGGACCTGAAGTCCGCCCTGGACAAGGCCGATGGCAAGGCCCCAGGCCCCAACCACGTGGAGGCCCGCTTCATCAAGGCCCTCCCGGCACCCGTCCAGTGGCTCCTGGTCCACTCCTACCGGGCCATCCTCCGCGGCGCCCCGCCACCGATGCACTGGAGGGACGCGCACATCTGGCTCAGCCCCAAGGTACCGGGCTCTGCCAGACTGGACGACTACAGGCCCATAGCCCTGGGCCAGCTGGACATGAAGCTGCTCACGGGCCCCCTCACCCAGCGCATCACGGAGGTGCTCACACGGCACGGGGTGGTCAGCGACTGGCAGCAGGGGGCCCTCCCTGGCTCCAACACAGGCCCCCCGCTGTTCATGGCGCAGCGGCAGCTCCAGCGGGGAAGGCCCAACTACGTCTTCTCCTTCGACGCCCGCAAGGCCTTCGACACCGCCCCACACGGCGCCCTCCACCTCATCCTGCGCCACCTCTCCGTGCCGCCGGACGTCATTGACCTCCTGCTCTTCCTCCACACGTGCGCCAGGCTGCGCATCGTCACAGCACACGGGCTAACGCAGCCCGTCTACATGCTACGCGGCGTCCGGCAGGGCAACCCCGAGAGCCCCCTGCTGTACGCGCTCCTCCTGGAGCCTCTACTCAGGGCACAGGGGCACCGCCTGCGCCCGCCGGGAGGAGCCGAGCACGGTCTCATCCAGGCCTATATCGACGACTTGCTGGTGGTGGCCCACACGCTGCAGCACTTCGTCGAGGGCCCGGAGGCGGTGGCCGCGTACCTGGGGATGATGGGCATGGAGCTCAACCCCCGCAAGTGCGCCATGGCCACCACGGAGGGGGTCCCGGGCCTGCAGCTACGCCTCTGCCCCCACCTGGAAAACCCGTGGTACTGGGTACCAGCGGCGGACTCCGTCCCCTACCTGGGACTCCAGCTGCAGCCGGACGGGGAGTTCTCCCTGCAGCGTAAGCACCGGCTACGCCTGGCGGCAGTGCACCACTGGTGCCTTAACACCCTCGCGCCACCGAAAGTGGTGCAGGACGTCATCCTGGCGATCCTCGGAGGGGTGACGCAGTACGTCGCCCCTTTCATCGCCGACGACTCCGACACTGCACGCCACCTGGACCACATCACGGTCCAGGTCGCGAAGGACAGGGCACGATACGCCTTCGACGCCTCGCGGGACAGCCTGCAGGATGACCGGACCCTGGGGCTTACACGGGTGCCCACGCGATGCCAGCAGGCAGCGGTGGCCCTCGTGGGCACACTCGTCCACCACCGCGCAACCTCCGTGCGCGCGGAGGTCACCAAGATGTTCTGGGAGATAGCCGGCGCGCACGGAATATGCCCTGAGGTGCACCACCCCGTCCCGGAGTTCGCAACTCTGGCGGGAGGCGACTGGGTCCAGCGCATACCCCGGGCCCTGGCCACCCTGGGAGTGGGGATGTACAACCCCATCGAGTGCCCCAGGGCGGCTCATGTCCAACTACAGTCCCCGCCGGGCAAAATCGTCACGCTGCGCACCGCCAAGCTGCGACACCGCGACACGTGCCGCCTGACGGTGCCACACGCAACGCCGTGGCATGGGCACCACGGGCCACGCCACCCCTTCCCCGACAACGACGATCCGTGGCCGACGGCGGTGCGGGAGTGCCTCGACCAATGCGCCGATGAACACCTCCATTATTGCCGCCATGAGCAAGGGCCCACCAACCACCCCGGGTGGCGCGATGCCCTGGCCCACCTCTTCCACACCACCGGCACGCGGGACCCCCGCCTGAGACTCGTCCACCCCACGAGGGCTAAGCAGGACGCCCACACCGGCCCACGGGTGACCCCAGACGGCCTGCACCTCCACGTCGGGGGCTACCGCCGCCGGAACGGCCTGTCCCCCCCCACGCGGGGGGCGGCGTACCACCCGCCGGCGGCCCTCATGTACATCCTCCGCGACGTACTCGCGGAAAGCGAGCACCAAGAGCCCAACGCGGACGTGGCGTGGCCAGAGCCCTTACGCCCCCGGCCCCACGCGCCGATGCCATTGTGGCTGGTGACCACAGACGACCAATGCACCCAAGCGGCGGGACAAGCGCAGCTCCGGGCCGAGTGGGTGATAGTGCAAGTGGGGGCAGGCCAGCCCGAACCCCGTGGACTCCCCCGTGGCACCGCCCTACTGGTGGCTACGGGGGTGCCGCACGACCCACACATGGCGGTGCACGCGCTGGAGGACCGTCCGGAGGACACAGGACACTTGGTGGTACACCAGCGCGGGGGCCCGGCGTGGCTCAAGGAACATGTGACGGCGCTACGGTCCTGGGCAAGCACGGTCGCCGGAGCGGAGATCCGGCTGCACGACCACCCGGCGATCAGCCCAGGCGACACCAGGGCGCTGAGCATGGACCAACTGACCCACAGCCACCCCGACGTCCGGTGGCACTCCACCGACCTCAACGCGGGGTGGCTCAGCCCCACCGGATACTACTGGATCCCGGAGGCCTGGGGACACACCTCCTCTGACGCATCCGGGGGCGGACCCTGCAAACACGCCACCAGCGTCGCTCTCGCCGCCGACCTCACCCGCAGGTGGGCGGTGGCCATCTCGGGCACGGTGCCTGACGGAGAGGGGGTGGCCGCCTCCCTCCCCCTACACTCCGGTGCACACAGACCATGGGTCCACACGGTGGACGCCGAGGTCATCCTCCACCTCCTGCGGCACGCAGATCGCGAGCGAACCACGGGGGTCCCCGCGGGCGCAGCGAAGGTGGTCAACCAGATGCCCCTGAGGTGGCTCCGGGACGGCCTGTGCGCGCGGGGGCAACACGCCGGGCACCCGTTCTGGTACGTCCGAGCCACCTCGCACCACAGTGACGCCCTACTGCACAAGGCGGACTGGGCGGCGTCCCAGGACACCGTCTTGCAGAACACGCCCCCTGACCCTGGCCACGCCCAACTCATCGTCGCCGGCCGTGACGGCCATCTCGATCTACGGCCCCCCACGATGCGGGTGCTCGGCGAGGTCGCACAACGGGCACGGACGGACCATGCGCTGACGCACCGGGGACACACACCTCTGGGCGCGGCCCACGCCACGGCCTACGTCCACGCCCGGGACCTCACCGCGGCGGCCACCAACCGCCGGGCGCTGCGGGCCCGAGACGGCCACACGCCGGTGCAGCGCAGGCTCCGCGTCCGGAAGGAGCGGCTCTCCGGCGTCGCCATCGTCCCGCAGCCGTGCCTTTTCTGCGGCGGCCCGGAAGAGACCCCGGTGCACATGCACGTGGGCTGCACCCACTCGCGGCTCCTCTGGCCCCACTACCGCCAGGCGGTGCACGAGGCGGCCCGCCACCTCCCACCTGGGGACAAGGCCCTGTGGGTGGCCTTGTGGCGCTCCGCAGGCGCCACGTGGACGGAGGTGTTCTGCTCCGGACTGGTGCCCGAGGACGCGGAGGCGCAGCTCCGTGCCATAACCCGATACGACCCGCCGGGAGGGACCTCGGTGGACGACTTCCTCCACCACATGCTCCGGCTAGGGGACTTCGCGTGGGAGCTTCGCAACCACCGGCTGGAGCAACTCCTCCACGACCCCCTAAGCGCGGCGGCCCGGGCGCACCGGTGGCTCACTGCGGCGGAGGGCGACCACCCTCCCCCTCCCCCGCGCCCTGACAAGGACTTCGTAGCCTCCCTCCGTGTTGTGAATGGCACTCTGGAGTGCCCACTCCAAGAGGGCCCCCACCCGTATCAGGACCTGCCGGGGGGGTTCTCGAAGCACCTACAAGACGCCCTTTTCCCACCGTGGATCATCGGGCGCGGCTCCATGACCGCATGGGAGGCGCGCATCGTGGGAGAGGAGTGGGCGCGGGAGTGGGACCGGTGGTGCGCCGCCACGCGCGCCCCGGAGACCCCTGCGCAACGATACGCCGCCATCCCGCTCCGGGGGTGGGGGCCGGACACCCGGCCGAGACCCACCATGGTCCGAGGGGCGGGACCTGACCACCCGTGGGACGCGGCGACAGGGGAATGGCTGCAGGCGGCCCTGGGGCCGCAAACGGGGTGGACTGGGGACGTATCCTCACTCGTCAGGACGCCCGTCCCGCCCCGCATCGTCCTTCACACCGCCAACGTGCTCCGGGCCACGGAGATACGCACGTGGGGACACGCTGCGGCCACCGTCCGGTGGCAACCCCCAGAGGACGGGGCCACCCAACTCACTTTGGCGCACTTCAAAGCGGGGGGACCGGTATACGACGACGCCCTGTCCCGGCTGGGCGACACCCAGGGGCCCTTACTCCTCATGCTCCCCACCGGTATCGCAGCCGCGCTGCGCCAGGACCTGGACGGCTGCGAAGGGCTGCGGGTGGGGTGGGAAGCGGTCGCGGACGGCACCCTACTGGCCCTCCTCCACAGGGACACCGCGAACGGGTGCCAATGGGACGCGCTGACGCCCCACCTCACCGGGCGCCACGTGTACATGGCGAGCCCCCCCCAGGGGCACCCCCGCCCGTCGTGGGACGACCTCATCGCCGCCTTCCACGACCACGGGATCCTCCCCGGCGACACGTGGCAGGAGGTCCAGCGGAAGACGCTTGGCAAGGACTACCGGCGCCGCGTCCGCGCCCGCTTGCTGGAGATCCGGGACCCCCTCCGACAGAGGTGGGACGACCTCTGGCTCCGCCATCTCGACCCTTGGTCGCCGCCCTCCCACCTCCCGCACACCTGCCGACTCTGCGGAGAGTGTGACACGGTGTCCTCCGCAGCAGCGACAGGCGCCAACAGGTGCGAGCGGTGCACCCAGGTAGCCGCGTGCCCCTGGCCCGAACCTCCCGCAGGTCCGCGCAGGCGCACAGAGGAGGAGGCCTTGCGCCGGCGCATCGAGGGGGCACACACCCCCTCACACGAACAGGCGGGCCCCGCGGGCGCTGCCCTTCTATGGATCCACGTGCACCTGCGGGACCCCACATCCATTGCGCACCTGTCGCACGTGTTCGCCCCCTAACCCCCACCCGCCGCCCCCCTTTGCAGAGCCCGCAGCACCATGCCACGCCGACGGGGGGATGGGCCGGGGCACGCCAGGGCCCGCCGCAGAGCGCAGGAGGCGGCCGTCCGGGGCCTGGTGGCGGACGCGGTGGCGGAGGCAAAAGGAGCGCACGCTGCCGCACGGTGCGACCTGGAGGGCAGTGCGAGGGCCTTCCTCAACGAGACCGCCCTCCCGGCCGTCCGCGCCCTGAACGGAGCGGGAGCCCCTACGTTGCTCCCGGCAATGCACCGGATCGTGAACGCCGTCCGGCCGGGGCTCATCAGCCCGGAAGCGGCCCTCTACGGGCACTGGATGGAGTGGCGCGAGTCCAATCGGTCGGGCCGGCCCCTGTCCATGGGGGACGCCCTCCGGCTGACGGGAGCGGGGTCTGCCATGTCCCTCCGCAGTAGCGCCCCAGCCCTGCTGCACGCCCTCAGGACGCGCTACCCCGGGGACGCGGCCCCGTACCTGAACCAGGCGCGGGCCACGTACCCGGGGGGAGTGTCCGAGCTGGATGCGGCGCTCCACCTTCTGCACCCGCCGGACGAGGACCTGGAGGTGGGCGAAATCACGGTATTCGTGGAAGGCGCGGACGAGGCGCCCACCCGCCCCCGGCCGACCAACCCGGTGTATGACGGCACCGGGCCTACCCCCCCGTACGCCGTCGTCTACGAGGCGTTCCCCAGGGAGCCCACTTGGTGCCCCGCCCTCCCACCGGCGACGCACGCGCCCCGCGGCTGGGCTAACCCAGACCTGTCCCCCCCCCTCTCCAGGACCAGGGGTGCCCACCACAGGGGGCAGGTCCCCTGGCAAGAGTGCCCTGGCACCCCCCTCCTCCTCCTCGTCGTCGCGTCCCGCGGGGGCTCGGGGCGGATCCTGGGGATCACCCCCACCCACCTCTATGGGGCCACACCTGTACCCCGCCCCCCCCTCCCGGCCCCGTGCGATCACCGAGGGGCTGGGCCCCAGAAGCCGAGTGGGGCAGGGCCCCGTGCGACCGCCGAGGGGCTGGGCCCCAGAAGCCGAGTGGGGCAGGGCCCCGTGCGACCGCCGAGGGGCTGGGCCCCAGAAGCCGAGTGGGGCAGGGCCCCGTGCGACCGCCGTGGGGCTGGGCCCCAGAAGCAGTTCCAAGTGCGGTGCAGTGGTCCTCGGAGGCGGAGTGTGCTGTGACTACTCCGATGACTGCGCCGCTCCCGGGGGACCCAAATTTTTTTACCTAGACGGGTCCGTCGCATTTTTCAAGTCGGGAGAGTCCAACCCAACCCAACCCAACCCCCCCTCCCGGCGCCCGCGGCGCGGGACGGAGTACACACCTTCCTGCGCACACAGGAGGTCACCGCCGTTACGGGGGTCCATCTGGTGCGGCTGCCCCCGGCACCGCTCGACGACCCCCGGGGGCCCAGGGCCCTGAGCCCCGTCCCAGACTGGGAGCTGTGGCGCGACGCGTGGGCCGCGTGGCTCCCCCGCCTCCCCTCCCAATGCCGGTGGATGGCCGCGGACCCCCGGCCGTGCGGGGCTGACGCCACAGCCGGCCCCCCACCCCCTCCCCCCCCCCCCCCGCAGAGCACCACACGGCACTGCCCACGGCACGGCACTGATGCACCAGGACGTAGTGGGAAGGGCGCGCCTGCCACCACGCATGCCTACCAGAGTGACAGTAATGGCAGACTCCGATGGGTCCCTCGGGCGGGACGACCGCCACCACCGCCGGTCCCGCTCCCGCTCCCCCGTCTCCTCCCCAGAGTGGACGGGGGAGACCCTCGCGGAGCGCGAGGAGCGGAGGCTGGCGGAGGCGGCGGTGGTCGGACCGCCGCCGCCGGCCCGGGAACCTGGGCCAGCCGAGACGGCCGCCCCCGCCGCCCAGGCGGCCAGCCCCGCCGCCCGCCCCGCCCTGACGCGCAGGAGGCGGAGACCGCGGCGAGCCACGCCGCGGCCCCGGCCGCGGCCCCCGGCACACCGCCGGCAAGGGGGGCAGCCCCGGCGCAGGAGCCGGACGCGTCGCCGAGGGCTGCCGCGGCCGCGCAGGAGAGCAAGCAGGGCGCAAGAGGGGTTGCGACGGACCCTGCACGGGCCGTGGGCGCCTCGCCGACGGCCGCCGCGGCAGCAGCGAAGACCGAGAAGGATGTGCGAGAGTCTGCGACCGCGGCCACGGGCGCCTCGTCGGCGGCCGCCGCGGCAGCGAAGGAGAGTGCGGAGGGCGCGAGAGGGGCTGCGGCCCCCGGCACGCCGCGCAAGCGGGGGAAGAACCCCGCACGGGCCGCGGACGCCTCGCCGGCGGCCGCCGCAGCAGCAGCAGTGGGTAGGGAGAGCGCGAAGTACCGCGCCCACGCCAACCCCGCCCACACCCACACCAGCCCCCCCAAGCCGTACCCCCCCAAGCCCTTCCCCCCGGGGCGGGAGCGGCACGTCCGCCCCCCGGCGCGCGAGCGCTCGCCGCCGGGCGTCACGCTGCCGCAACTGCAAAGGCAGCGGGACGCCCGGCGAGTGGTCCAGGAAGGGCGCAGCGGCGAGGGGGAAGGGAGCAGCGGACGGCGTGACAGGCAGGGGGCAGGGGAGGAGTCGGGGCACGGGAAGGGCGCGCGGGAGCGCGGGCAGGGGGCCCAGGTGCAGGGGACGGAGAGAGGGGTGGTGGGAGAGCGAGCGGGCCGGGGCGTGGTAGACGAGAGGCGGGACCCGCGACTCGGACAGGGGGCCGGGGAGGGGCCAGGGCACGGGAAGGGTGTTCAGGGACGCGGGCAGGGTACCCAGGCGCAGGGGGCTGGACAAGGGGGGATCGGAGAGCGAGCGGGCCGGGGTGTGGGGGACGAGAGGCGGGACCCGCGACATGGGCAGGGGACCGGAAAGGGGCCCAAGGGCAAGGGCAAGGGCAAGGGCAAGGGCAAGGGCCCCAAGGGACAGGAGGGACGGGGCACGGGAGCCCAGGGGGGAGGGCGGGGCGAGGGGAGGGGGGCAGAGGGCGGGGCGACCCCGCAGCCGGAAGTGCAGCCGGTGAGGTGCATCCCCCCCGGCATCCAACAGATGCCGGCACACCACACCTACCACCACCACCACCACCACCACCACCACCTCTACAACATCGACCCTGACGCCGGCGAGCTCATCCCCCCCCAACCCCCACGACACCAGCACCAGCACGCCCCCCCCGCGCCGAGGGCGGAGCCGGCGCGGGTGGCCTCGGCGGAGGGGGGACGGGGCGTGGCACCGGCGCCGCAGGTGCAGGAGCAGCGAGGGGGGCCGGCACAGGGGGCGGAGGAGAGCCGGCCGTGGAACGTGGACTGGGGCGCAGTCCCGGACCCGCTGGGGGGGGAGACCCTCCCCCTGGTGGGGGAAGTGTACGGGTGGTTGTGCTGGGCCAACCAGGGGACCTCCAGGAGGTCGCGGAACCGGCCCTTCGATGCCGTGCTCCTCCGGAGGGACGGAGGACACCGAGAGGCACCCCCGGGGGGGTGGGCGGCACCAGAGGACCACGAGAGGGTCCTCAGGTCAGTGATCCGGGCGGCGTGGCCCGACAGGGAGCCGACGTGGCCGGCCTTCCTGGAGGGGGGAGCGGTGCTCCGCATCACGGATGCGGACGCCAACAACTGGCTCCCCCGGGCTTTGCGTAGCGCCCTCGCCCACTGGCGCTACCGCCGGCACAACCCGCCGCCGCCGCAGCCCCAACCCCCACACAAGCGGCGGCGCAAGTGACGGCCCAGACGGCGGGCACGGGAGGGGGGGATGGGCCCCCTGACCCACGCCCCCCCCACGATACGGCACGATGTGCGGGGACGCGCCGCCACCCACGGGAGGGAGTGCGGGGGCGCCAAGCGCGGGGAGGAACCGGCTGCCCCGCAACCTGCTAACCACTGACCGCTAACCATCAGCCACCCCCGGCCGGCAGGCGCCGCGCGGCAACGGCCGGGGAGGCGAGGGCCCCGGCGAGGGCCTGCGCGGGCATCCAGCTCTCGATAGGGGGGGCGGATGACGGGCGCGACCCCTTGGCCGATGGCTGGCCCCCGGGACCAGGGCCGCCATGCCGCCCCCGCCCCCCCCCAACGCGCACGACGGAGCAGGAAGGAGGCCGCGCCCCACATGACCCTCCCGTAACCACGGCCCGCTCCGAGGTGACGGAGGGAGGGTGTCAAGTCAGATGAGGCCCCCAGGGGGGCGGTCCACGGGCCGCCCCTCACCCCCCCCACCACGGGGCGGCACTTCAGCCCCGACCGCAAGCGCGCGCCGGAAGGGAGAGCACCGGCGACGCGGAGAGAGCCAGGAAGGAGTACCACAGGCCGCCGCCTGGAACGAGAGCAGGAAGGCCGCGGCGCGACACCCCCCCCCCCCCCCCCCCGCCCCCCCGCCGGCCCACCGGCCGCAGGGGCCCCGGCCCCCACCCCCCGAGGCTGAAGGGACGGACCCCCCCGCCCGAGAGGGGAGCCGGAGTGTGACCCGCCCCGACGCCCCAGCCGCTGGCTCCAATGGGGGCCGCGAAGAGCAAGTGGGCCCGCGCCTGCGCACCGGGACGCCGCGCAGATCGTGCCCAGAGAAGCCGGGTGGGCGCGAACCGGAATGGTATGGGTGGCCACGCCCCCCATGGACAGCACGACGCCAAGGGACGCCCGCTTTGTTGCCTACCCAGGGAAAGCGGCCCCGCAACCCGATAACCACTGACCGCTGACCCTCACGGCCACCCCCGGCCGGCCAGCGCCGCGCGGCAACGGCCGGGAGATGAGGGGCCCCAGGGAGGGACCGCGTGAGGATCCGGCACTCGGTAGAGGGGGGCGGGGGAAGGGCGCGACCCCCCTGGCCGATGGCTGGCCCCCGGGGCTGGGACCGCCAAGCCGCCCTCCCCCCCCCCCTTTTTGGCCGACAGGGGGCGTCGCCGGGGAACCGAAGGACCCCCCCCACTCCCCCCCCCCCCCCTCCCACACAGGCCCGAGAGCGAGCGGGGTGGCCCCCCCCCCCCCCGCACCCACCCCAGCTGGGGAGCCACAGGCGCGGCCCTCCGCCCCCCCAGGGCCGGGGGGGCGCCCCCACCCACAGGAGGAACGGCGACACGGTAAGGGCAGCGGCGGCTGGACCTGCCCCCACGAACCCACACCGGCGTGCCGGAGCAACGCGCACAACGGAACGCGAAGGAGGCCGCGCCCCACATAACCCTCCCGTGACCACAGCCCACTCCGAGGGGAAAGAGGGGGGGTTTGCAGGTCAGCCGGGGCCCCCAGGGGAACGGTCCACGGGCCGCCCCTCACCCCCCCCCGCCCCGGGGCGGCACGTCAGCCCCGACCGCACGCGCGCGCCGGAGGGGAGGGCCAGAAAGGGGTACCACAGGCCGCCGCCCGGAACAAGAGCGGGGAGGCCGCGGCGCGACACCCCCCCCGTGGCAAGGGGAATGGACCCCCCCCACCCGAGAGGGGGGCCGGAGTGTGACCCGCCCCCCCGCTCCGGCCGCCGGCCCACAAGGGGGCCGCGAAGAACAAACGGGCCCACGCCTGCGCACCGGGACGCCGCACAGATCGTACCCGGAGAGGCTGGGTGAACACGAACCGGAGTGGTATGGGGGGCCACGCCCCCCATGGACAGCGCAACGCCAGTGACGCCCGCTTTGTTGCCTGCCCAGGGAAGGCAGAGGGACGGAAAGAGGCAGAGCGACCCCCCGCCCTACAGTCAGTCGGCGACCCGGTGGTGCTACTGCCCGCCTCTTACCCCAGTGCACGTCAGTCGGCGATCCAACGCACCCCACCCAGCCCCCTCCCCAGTCCCGACCCCGGGCGCGTGGACTGCGCGTGGACGGCGCACAGCCGACGTAAGAGACTCCCGCGGACGAGGGCACCCCCCCGGGGACGCCCAGCCGCCGCCCCCGCAACCCCAAGCCAAGTAGGGGGGAACCGGGACCGGACCGCCCCCCCCCAAGCACGCCAGACGGAGCACGGGACCGGGGCAGGACACGCGGAGGGGCATGGACCACATGGAACGGCCCTACCAGCGCCCAGTGCCGGGACCACGCGAGATGCGCGCGCCACACCACCCAGCGGGGAGCGGACACCGCGAGAGCGCGAGCGCACACACACGAAAAGGACACGCGGGGACCACCAGAAGGGCAACCGGACCGAGCGCGCGGAACGCACAGACCACCTGGAATGGCGTACCAGCGAGCGAGGGTAAGGGACACCCGGACGGGACGGCCCGCCACACGCAACGCGGGATACGCGGGGCGGGAAGGGGGAAGAAGGGGAAACACAACACCAGGTACCGGCCCGAACCCCCCCGAACCGGCCGCGAGCGCCGCGCACACACAGACGGGACACTGCACCCGCCAAGGCAGTAGTGGCGCACAGCGCCACGCCCCAACCCCTAGGCTAGGCAGCCACCGCGCCAGCCCAAGGGGGTCCCACTGGCGACAAGCCAGTAGCACGGGCCCGGCGGCGCCGGTGCCCCGGGCGACCACGCATTAGGGGGGCGACGCAGTGGGTAAGCGCCCGCGGCCACGGCTGCGAATTGATGCACTGACCGGGGAGTGGCGAAACGGGGACGCCGGGGAAGGACGGGGCTCCGAGCTCTGTGAACCCAGGGGACTCCGCCACCAGGCAGGAGGTGCGTCTTGGAGGGCCCCCCACTAGGACCCGGTGGGGAGGATATCACCTGGCCCGACCAGGTGGCCCCCCGGGGCCGAAAGGCGTCTAGTACCCGCAAAATCAAACCTCAAACCTCAAACCTCAAAAGGTGTAGATTGCCACACACAGGTGTGGGTGTATGGAATTGGCTTTCTGGTTTTTTGACCCCCACCCCCCCTATTTTCAGGGTGCTAAACTCATTTTTTGATATCCCATGGGCACACGGAACGACTAGGTACATGTGCCAAAATGGCTGTTTTGGGGGGGCATTCTTGGTATGCCAGGTTATGCTCACCATAAAAAGGTCACAGAGCTGTGGTTTTCTCAAACTTATCCCCCCACCACGAACACGGGTCCGGTTTAGCCTTCTCACCCCTCCTAAGCCAGTTCCTCACCCCTTGCCATAACCCAGACAAAGATGGTCTCATCACAGCCGCCCTCCCCACTCTGCCCGGTTCACCACTTCTCCTAGTCGCTTCTGTGTACGCGCCTGCAGGCGAGGTATGGAGAAGGAAAGTGGAAACCAGCTTACGCCCCCCCCTCAAGCAATTTCCAAGCTTCCTGTTGGGGGGTGACTTCAATTGTCTGATCCATCCCGCCTTGGACAGCCAGGCGCTACTGAGTGACAATCATTGGCCATGGATCAGACACTCAGCCACGACCACCCCACCCCTACTAGGTGACACCTTCCGCCTGGCTAACCTACGACACGCGAGTTCACCAGGTATCCACAAGGACACCGTAGCAGCTCGTCCAGACTAGACTGCATTTTCATTTCCCCAGCCTCACTGGAGAAGATCTCCCTTTTGGACGCAAGCATTCACTCAGAGAACCGCGCTACTGACCACCATCCCTCCTCGTGCACCCTTTCTGTCCCCCCCACCCCCTTCCACTCATCCACAATTACCAAGCGTGTTTTCAGAAAGCTCAACAAGTCTAAGATCAGCACGTTCAACGATGCACTGCAAGAAATGTCTGATTGGTGCGAAGCATTTACCCTTCTCATCAAAAACACCCCCCTTGTTACGGTCCAAAAATACACCTCCATGGTCATTTCGGAGCTAAGCGCTCAATACCACAACACCACAGCCCCCCGCATTAAACCCGACCCCCGAGCCGTCAAATCCATCCGCCAGGCATTAAATAAATGTCCCCCCCCCAACGCACCCGCAATTTTTGGCCCGAATGGCACAATTGAACGATGCAATCCACCAATAGGATGACACTTACAACAAATCTAAACGGTCAAAGATACACAGGTGCCTCATCCAAAAAACAAACATCAAGAAACCACTCAACGAAGCGGCAAACCCAACAGAGCATCGAGCAGCCTCGTTAAAAGACCCAAGCACAGGCAAATTAACAAGTGACACTAAATGCCTCACCAAAATTTTTTCCGACACCCTACTCACACTGGGCCGGCCCCTATATTACGAACCCAGTGTACACACTGCCGAAGAACTCCTCCAGCATACGCCCCAGTGCCCCTCCACCACCGCCATCACCCCTACACCTGAAATCTCATGGCACGGGTTCACCTCCTACCTGCACTCCTACAAACCTTCAAAGGCGGGTGGCCGAGACTCCACGAATGGTTACCTTTTCCACATCTCTCCTGAACCAGTGAAACGATTTCTGCTCTCCGTCTGCAATCTTCACCTTACCAACGATATGCCTGATGAGTGGCTGGAAGCCAACGTGGTTTTGCTTTACAAAAAAGGCCCAACACACGACCCGGTGAACTACAGACCAATCGCCCTCCTCAACACGCTCTATAAAATTGTGGCCACTCACGCTGCCAAACACCTGTACAAAATTTCCTCGTTTTATGGCCTGATCCACAAAACTCAGTTTGGTGGCCTCCCCAACCGCTGGTCCTCAGATCACATTTTTCAGCTATTAGCCAAATACCAAAACTGCCCGGCTTCATACAGCCTCTACATAGATTTCAACAAAGCTTTCAACAGTGTCCCTCACGGGTCCCTGTTTAAGACCCTGGAACACTACCGCCTCCCCTCCCCCCTCATCCGACTCATCTGAGGGCTCTACCGAGCTCCACGGGACTACCCTGTAGTTAACGGTCACACCGGTGCATCACACCTGCAAACCAGGGGCGTCCGCCAAGGATGTCCCTTATCACCGATCCTGTTCGTATTGTATGTGAATGTCTTATTATTTGCTGTCCCTCACCACCTGTCTACTCCCATCACACAACATGAATCTAGCCATGCGTTTGTGGATGACCAGCTGTACCGCTCTGAATCTTCCCTACGCATAGCAGAGATCCTGTCTTTCTACGACTCCAAGGGTCGAGCATGGGGCCTAGACGTCAACCTGAGCAAAACAGAACTCCACAGCATGGGAAAGGCCCCTCAAACCACGATCACAGCCCCCTTTGGAAAGAGCTTGTCAACCATCGACCCAAAAACCCTCGCCTCCCGGAAGGTATAAAAATACCTCGGTGTTTATCTGTTTACAGATCCCGACCCCATCCTCACATATGAACTGGCTAAATCTGAAATCACTTCCTTTTTCACTTTCTTACATCCACTCAACCTCACCCTTTCTGAATATATCCGTCTGGTGAACCTCCAACTCATCCCCACTCTCCAATATCGCCTCATGGCACACCCACTCGATCAATCACAGCTTCAATCCTTGCAAAACATCATTTGGAAAAACATTGCCATGGACCATGATCCAGAGAAACGCAACCGCATCTCCAGGTTAGTGTCTAACAAAGACAAATACACTTCCAGACCCCATGGAGGACTTGACTTGCGCCACTTCCAGCACTGCCTAAACATCTCTACTGTCAACGCAGCCATCCGTTACTTGAACAACGAGGGCCCAGAAGAAACCAACCAACTTTTTCGGCAAGCAGCACTCAACGAGGAAAACTCAATGGTCCTCAAGCTGATCAGCGATGCCTGTCACAGTCTCCACCTAAGATTCAACACCACAAGCCCTGAAATCAACACCCCACCCCACCTGCTCCAAAAACATGAACAGGCTTATGTCCGTTTCACCACTTACTCCAACAACCGAGTTACCAAGTGAGGCAACAAACAACGCCACCAAAACACAGACCTGGGCATCCACAGAGGCATAGTGACTGATACCTCCTGCGACCAAGCAGCCATCTACCTCCCAGGGGATAACACAACCTTTAACCTCTGTGGTTCAGAAAAAGTCTACACGACCCATCTCCCGGTCATAGCCGCACCCACCAACATCCTCGGGAACCACGATCTTTTAATCCCTTTCTACAACGCATGCCCTCCCTTACGTGACAACCCCCCCCCCCCTTGAACGGGATACTGCTCCAAGCCTCACCAATGGGATATTTGTACCAAGTCCACGGCCTACCCCCCCAACTCCCTCCGATGTGATGACCTCCAAGCGTGGAACTGAAACAGGGCAGCCCAACTCTTGCAAGAGGCCTCCTCCGAAACAACCTGGGTGTACCTGGATGGTTCAGCAGGGCAGGGGGGTTTCTGCTCTGCTGCCACCATCTACAAACCCAACGGTACAATTCTGGTTCTTTGCCTCCCATCCCCCTACCATTCCTCTGAGGGATCTGAGTACTGGGCTGGCATTATATTTCTTCGGTGGGTATCCTCCCTAAACCAACCCATGCAATGCATTATTCTTGGAGATAACGAAAAAGTGATTCGCACTGCGAACGTCCAATCATACGTGATTGCATCACGCTCATCGCATGGCACCTGGGTTAAGGCTTACTCCTCTCTCCAAGCTCAAATGCCTACATTCGTGTCAACGCAATTTGCATGGATCAAGAGACATGCAGGATTTCAGGGAAATGAATGTTCGGATCTGTTCTCCAAGTGGATTGCATACTGTTCATCATCCTCCCCTGAGTTGCTGCCCCCACCCCCCTTGGGAACGGTATCCTTCGGTAGCTTACCTGTCTGCCATCGCCTGACCACCTCTGTATCGAGGGCCCTCATCCCCTGCCATCACCACTACAACATCCACGTGCCGTCCAGTTTCTTCTTCTACAACCACTCGTCGTGGTTCTCTTGACTCCCCTTCAAATGGTCGTCGGGCAACATGAATTTTCTTACATATGCATTCCACAATGACTTGACTCCCCGAATATGCCACAAATGCTCACAACCACACCCCCTCGATGCGGCCTCCTTCTTATCCCATTGCCCTAGCGCTGACCACATAGTGCAAAGCTTCATACATGCGTGGCCTCCGCCCTTCGACCAGGTAGCAATCATCTGGTGGGCCCAGTGCTCCCACCCAGGAGACAAACGAAACTTCGTCAAGTTCCTGGTCCCCTCACGGCCTGGCCAGCCACAAAAGGCGCTGTTCAGTGCAAAAAAAGTTCCTGGTGCCCTCCACCCTGTACGAAGCCATGATTACACCCACTACAGGCGAAACAAACCCCCAGCACGTTTTGGCTTTTAAAAATGCACTCCCCCTACGCCAGCGGCAGTTGAAAGACGCTCTGTCCAAAGCACTCACTTGGCTAGCCGAAGATCCCCCCCCCCTTCCGCGCCCCCCCCCAAAGGTCTCAACACCTGGGGCAAACCACAAAGCACCTACAGCACGTCACACACCCCACTGGCGCACAGCGATTACCACTATCCTCCGCCTCCAGACCACCTGTCAGACTCAGTCCAACCCCCCCCATCAAAAAAGCCACGCACCCACAAAAACAAAAAACCCATGCGTCCCAAACAACCACCCACGAAACGCGGCCGGGACACTGAAGATTCTCCACCACGCAAAACTCGTAGTGACACCTACGCCCCCAAACCGGTGGCACCCCCCAAACCCCCCGGCGCTGACAGCTCCAACCGATGGATCAGTGATTTCTCCCAAGCTCTAGCCCCCCCTCTACCTCCGGCCGAGCCACCCCCATCAGCGAGTCCAACGCCTGAGTCTTTTTCGCCCCCCCCGATCGCTTGCCCTACCCCCCCCCAGCTTGCAGTTTATTCTCGGCCAAGCACAGAGTGAACCCCAGCTGAAATAACAAGGCCGCTGCCCCTTCCAGTCACTCATCCAATTCTCAGCCTTTTTCCCCATCCATCGCTGTCATGTGGTGCCTTGGCATTCACTGGTGGTATTAACCTGAAGGTTTTGGATACTACTATTGCTGGTTCTGGGTACCGGAACTCCGCGAGCCGTCCCCGGAAACCCTGTGGTACCTGGACTAAAAGTATGCAGCACTCTAGTGCACCGAACCCGACCACGAACGGCGTTTGTCCTGGCGTTGCATGCCGACAGATTGATAATGTACCCTGCGATCCTCTTTCCAGTCCTTGAACACTGAAGTTCGTTTGTGAAGCCCTAACCCAGCAAGCAGTCCCAACCGCCGGGCACTTGGTCATCTCTGTGAGCTCCTGCCTTCAGCGAGGTACACCCATCTCAATCCAGTCGATTTTGGAAGCGGCGACCACCCCATTACTACGGTAAGGCCACCGCAAGCATCTTCTCAGTTCTCGGAACGGTATCCAGATCCCCCCCCCCCCCTGACTGCACACTTCACGGTATTTCCGATTTGTTCCAACACTTGAGTAAGCCTTGGCTGATTTTATCCACACTACCGCGTCACACACCACCACACCTCCATTCCTCCCCCTGGCCCTGACTTCATTCTGTCAAGCCTCCATTTCACTGTGCAACCAACCCGGCACCCACATGGGCGCGTGCCAAGGCACCCTAGTTCTCTTCAACCCTAAACATCCTTGACAGGGCGAGTTCCGAGGTTCCTCCATGGCTACAACCCTCACATAGTGCTAGGGAGAGCCAAGCACGTTTGTCTATACACCTCACTCTGATTGACGGCTGTGTCCCTGTCCAGACATTGAAGTGGCTGTACAATTTAAAAAAAAAAACATGCTGCAGACCGATGAGATAGGCGAATTGGGCCACGACGCCGCAACCATTTGGTGGCCTGTCCCCGGAGGGGAGGGCAGCCCGCTGACGGTGGCGCATTACTAGAAGGAAGGACTTGCATACCACGACGCCGTGTCCCAATTGGGCAGTCTCCCGGGGCCCATCCGAGTCAAGCATCCCACCCACCTCACCGCCGCGTTGCGCCGCAAGCTTGGCAGCTGCAGGTATGGCTGGAGGCCGTTACCGACGAGGACTTTGACATGATTGTTGCCGGGCACCAGTGGGATGCCCTCTTGCCCCACATCCATGGCCACCACACCTATGTGTCGGCCATCCCGGAACACCTCCGCCCGCAGCGGGACGACCTCATCGCGGCGTTCCACGGGCACGAGGTGCTTCCCACCGACACGTGGCAGACGGTCCGAGACAAAACGCTCGACCGAGACTACCAGAGCAAAGTCCGCGCCAGCTTGCTGGAACTCAGAGACCCCGTCCGTCAACGCTGAGACGACCTCTGGCTCCGCACACTCGACCCTTGGTCCCTGGCCTCACACACGTGCGGGGTGCAGGACACGGTGTCTTCCGCCATACCGGTGGGCACCAACAAGTGCACGCTTGCTGCATGCTCCTGGCCGGAGCTGCCCCCGGCCCGCGCCGGCGCACGGAAGAGGATGCACTGCGGCGGCACATCGCTGGTGCACGGACTTCCTCGCATAGCCAGGCAGGCCCCGTGGGCGCCGCCCTCCTTTGGATCCATGTAAAAAGATTTCTGCCTTACACCCTAGCACAACGCAAAAATTCGGGGTTAAACGTGCTGATGAAAGTCAACCACCAATCCTAGCTCCATGGCATAAAAGGCTAAACAAAGAACTCGAAAGTATGTACATTCCTTTAGAGTGTAGAATAGACACAAAAGTATGTGTTGGAAGTCAGCAATGTGGCTTTTGTCTTTCATTTGTTGTGTTTGCACTACCTTTTTGGTTTGCCATTGCATGCATGTTTCAATGAGATTGGACAGAATAGTTGGGACACAGTTGAAGGATTCGCGACGCTCTAACTATAGGGGCCTGATGTCCTCCTTGAAGGCACCCGTAACGATTATATGAAGCACTAAAGGGTTGTTGGAGTGGCTACCTTTCTTTGTTGTCAGCTATATTGGTTGGTGGAACAACCATTGAGTTGTTGTTGTATATTAAGACTGCATGCAGTCTGAAAAGGGATCCACAGCACACAGTACTTTGTGGTTTCCCCAAAATGATTTCATTTGACCATTGTTTAACCACATATTTGAATTCGGCATGAAATTCCGGTCATTTTGAATATAATATTGCATTTTACCAATTTTTGCCCTAAAAGGGTGTTTTTGGGTGTGTGAGCGCGTGACCAGCCGGAGTGCGCGCGTGACAAGCCCTGACTTGGGTACGGGCAGTGCCTACCAAGTGCTTCGTCACGACATTACAATGACAAAAAACACAATAAAATTCTTTGGAGTGACTCTTCATGTTTTTCTGCCTATTTCTTTTTTATGGGGAATCCATCTGTGATATTTGTTTTCTTCCAAGTTGCAGTACTTCAAAGATCTGCATTTCTCTCATTTTGTACAGAGCAAGTGAAGTCCTGCACAGCAATACACTGAGTTGCACGTAAAGCAACAAACGGGAATACAAGTGCACATGTGACACAGACCAGCATGAAGTCTGCATAAGCGTTGTGCATGTAAATAGGATGATTAAGTTTTTGCTACTACAGCCCCATCAGTCCTATGTCAACAAGTAAGAAAAAGTCACTACCATGTCTTTCTTGGGAGACTTGATGCAGGCCAAACCCCTACTAAAAGCCTTTTGTTGATGTTGAGACTAACTTCATCATTTTTGTCACTACTTTGAATCTTGAAGTACACTTTCTCAAAGTAACTAGGGTTACAACCCTAGCCTCCCATGAGATTCACCCCTACCACTCAACTGAGCGGAGGTATCTTCTTTCATGGAGGTAATACCGAAATAAAGTAGGCACTTCCTGCCTAAGGCCTTGTAGGTTAAGCCTAGTGGTCCCCCACCTCAAGACCCCTATACTCAACTGATTCTACCACTCATTGTGGTTCCACGTTTTAACTGATTCTGAATTCAGTTGCTTGGCCATGCTGCCCAAGCCATATCCTGTGTCTGGCCCAAGTCCTATGCCCAAGATTCCTAACCAACTCCATTTTATCCAAAACAGTGCGCATGAAGTGCTTGGTGCTACCTTGGAGGCCTGAATCATGCCAGTTTTCACATAAAAATCATTTGTTTTATCCTTATGTGATTAAATCTTTGTACTTAAGCCTGCTTTGTCTATCTGCAGCCCTTCTGTGTTACACTGGATTTCAAAACTATTCATTGATTCGATCCACATCCTGTTCTTGCTCTACTTGCTGCTTTCGTCCTGTTTTTCAACACCAAAACTTGCAGGATTTCATCAAAGCTATGGGGGCATAAATCAAGGATATCTTTCTGGTAGCAGAAGCATCCCTTGAGAACCTTCCGAACCGACTCTGAGAAGTACACAAGCCAAACCCAGCAAACAAAATGTCCACACCATCAGTGCAACTGTCTTCCAGGACTTGGCCAATTCGGAGTGTACAACTACAACTGGGCAGTGGGCCCATCTCAATGAGTGAGCCCAAGTTCAGAGTTGCATCTGGGTCTCAAGAAGATCCAGGTCACAGAAGGGCGGAACAAGAAACACCCAGAGAAATACCCATAACCACTGAGGCCTTAGCGGCCCGTGGTGACAGCCTGCAGCACCTCCGCAGGCGAGTTGCTGTCTCCATCTCCCGCTCAGCTTGCCCTGCATCTTCGTCTACGGCAGTGGGAGGCTTTGAAGAACAAGACGAATTGAGAAGGAGAATGGACGAGTATCTGCTCCACGAAGAGTACTACAAGTCCGTTCGAGGGGAAGATGGAGAGGAACCTCTCAAAGCCGTGGGGTCCCCACCACGAACGGACATGGGGTCCTATTATTACTCCAGCCCACCTACGGACCTTGCCGACACTGTATCTCTCTGCAGACGCTCGAGAGAGTCTGCTTGGCGTCTAGTGACGCCTTCCCGTGGGGGGCCTGGCCATGGGACGCTGCGGCGGACACGCACAAGCAAGCAGGCAGGCAAAGCACTGCGCTCACAAGGGCATTCTCATGCTCGTGTCATGTGACAAAGCGTTTCAGGATCCTTGCCACTGTGAAACAAGGGAACAAAAGTATGTACAGAAACACATCAGGATATGTACACATGGGGTTAAGACTGGACTGGGGTAAGGGCATCACAGGACAATAGGCACTCAGTCCCAACTCATATCCCAATCCCAGAACCGACCCTCTCAGTGGCTGGCAGGGGCGGGGGCTCAAACACAACCCGTGCCCTACTCAGCCCGGACCCTGAAACCCTGCCAATAGGGGAGGGTGTCCCGCCCAGCCACAGGCGAGTTCCTGGGAACCAAGTGGCTCCAAGCCCAACCAACAGTGACTCCCCATGCTCGCTTAAGGGCAGGTCCTAACTCCCCTTTTGAACCAGAGATAAGGCCCCGCCATTATCCCCTAGGAGTTGGTAGTTGAAAGTGGGCTGTTTCAGCCCAAACTGATATTAGCTCCAAAAACTCCAAAGTTGACCCCTCGTCCGGACCCGCCAGAGGTAGGGACGAGGCAACTGACCGTATGCCCTTTGAGTACGAGCTCTCTGGAGCCCTCAGCCAACCTGGTTCCCTCTGAGCTCCCGGCATCAGGGCACCACGGGTTCGTCAAGTGGGGTCATGATGCCAAAATCACCAAAATTGGCGTCATTCCAACGCATTGCTCGCTTGGCCAGGGCAAGGCCAATTGCTCACAGGATAGGAGGCAGGACCTAGGACTCATATCTGAGTGCACGACTTGAAGTTAGGTCCGAACATCTCATGGGCAAAGAGATATGGGGCCGCCAATTGACCACACGGGGGAGTAAAATTGGGGTCCCAAAAGGGGGTCATTTTGGCTGCTCAAAATGAGCCAAAATCGAAGGTGTCCCCGATAGTATATCTCCACGCTGGCTTGGAGATGGGATCCGCCATTCCACACGCGATCCACCCGGAGTCCAACGAAGACTCCTATGCCCTTGGCTGTTTAAGATCTCCATGCCACTCGGCGTGGTGACAATCCAAATTGGTTCCACAATTGCCAAAATGGCAAAATTGGTCGTCTCGGGCGACCGGCCAGGGTAGGAAATCTTGGCGATCTCGTCGCGCCAAGCCTTGATTCACGACCCTTGATATTTCCTTTGGTCCCATGCCCTGGGTTATGGTTAGCTGTCACGCTGGCTGGTTACTGTTCACCGAGGGGATGACCACACAGACGGGGCAGAAAGCAACATGCGGTGCAAAGGGGGGGATCATGGATTGCACCAAAAGTTGAATAACTCCGGATGAGCCAGAGGAGCAAATACGAAACTCAATGGTGTTTAACCCTTGGTCGTATGCTACAATAATCGCACCTCCTTCCTAGCTGGATCCCGTGCCCCATGGAGATATGGTAGTTCCAATATGGCATACAATGGCAAAAACAGCGAAATTTGGCCAAAATGGCCCGCACTCATGATTCCATATCTCCATGGCCACAGCGAGGATTCTTTCAACCAAAGATGCTAGAGACACATGGGACTTAGGTCCCAATATATGCTGCTTGCCAACCCTCATGGTCGCCTCTAGCTATTTTCCCCATTGGAGGGAAGGTGACACACGTATGGGGCAGAATGGCCACATACCCCAAATTGGGTGACTCACAACTCTCCCTTCGAGAGGAGAGGCCACATGGGGAAACACCCCATTCGATGCGGGTTTATGTGCCCTCTCCGAATTGTCCTTACCCTTGGTCAAGTGGCGCACGCAACCTCGGGGGTGAAATCAGGGGGAAAAGGGGTTTGTGGTCATTCTGGGCAAAACGGCCAAAATTCACCCAAACGTGGTCACTCCAAAAATCGTATCCCCGTATCACAAGAGAAAGGAGCCTCGGGCTTTTGCATGGATGCAAACCGAAGCTTTGCTTCCCTTTTGCAACAAGGGTTGAGGTTCAAAGCATAATGGAAACATTTTTAACACCTCAATCCTTGAAGCACACTATTTATGGGAAAAAGTGCATATATCGGCCATATTGGTATGTACATATCTTTGGGTCATTCAGGAACAAAAATATGAGCAAACATTTTTGGAGTAGGCCCAGAGCAGGTGCCTCCAACTATGCACACTATGGTTAGATTGTCTCCGCCCACTCGTGACATTGGTGCTTGCATATGAGCGCGTGTGCAAAGAGGCAGTATGGCACGCGTGCTCACAAGGCGACATTATATAAAATAAAAGACAAGTTTGTAAAAATCAACCAAGCCATCCACGATGACCTTCGTAGTCTCTACTTTACATATTGCCTTGGTTCAAGGCTCAACCCCCCATAGGCTTTGAGTACGAGCCTCGGGGGATTGGCCATTTTGGCCTAATTTTCGACCAAACTTGCCCTTTTTCGAAAATAGAGTTTTGGTACGCATTGAATTGCGTGGAGCCATCGTTGAGTTGGCTCGAAAATCAGAAAAAGCCTAGGGCCTTTGGTCTTGTGAGCATTGTGTTCCGTTATTAACGGTCATGCTCACAAGGCCACAAAGTTAGCGTTTGCGCACGCAAACGACTTGGGTTTGCGAAACTCATAGGCTGCCCAAAACATCCCTATTGCCCACTTCCCTATTCAAAGTGATATGCCCATGTGAAAGGGGCATGGATGAAAGGCATAGGGGGGGAACGTAGGGTTCCGTCCGAACTCATGGTCCTTGAGAACCATGAGCTCGAGCGATTGACAGAAAAGCTTGCGCGCTGATTTTCTCTTAGACGCAACGGCGAAAAATTCTGCTGAACACACCAGATGAAAGTACAAGAAAAACCCTCTAGATCCACCCCTTGAGTTCCTTTAGAATCTCAAACGTACTCGAGAAAAATCCATCACAAAACTCGCCACGGAGAGGCAACAAAAGTGCGCCAACAGGCGACAACAGGCGGCGATTTCACGACAATTAGAAATCGCGGTAGGATTCGGGTATTTCACTGATTTCTAACTGAAAATCGACCAAGACAGTAAAATTATGGTAATTCTACATCGATTTAATCGTTAAGGATCGGATTCCAGATCGCGCGGATTAGAGAACAGGGACAGCCTGTGTCAACGGCGGTGTGACGGCTCACAGGCCTCCGGGCCATGGGCCATGGGCTCTGGGTACCGCTTCACCCCCCTCCTTAGAGCAAACCCTGGGGGGGGGCTCGATAACACCCAAGCATGGCAGCGGGTACCCAGGACCATTCCCTGAAGGGAGGGGGGGGGGTCACACTCCCACTTCAGGCTGATTCGCGGGTTAGGTCGCCCATTGCAATCCAACACTAAGACGAGTACGGTGCTGTAGTTGCTTGTAACCGCAAGTATGGTATCAAGTATCAAGTCCCGGGTCCTGGCGGCGATTGTTCGGCATCCAAATGACCCGTTAACCCATACCAGGCGCACCGGGTGCCAGCTGCGACGGTCACCACCACAGTGGCAGTGGCATACACGGCCAACATAGGCGTCGCACGACGACGGAGGTGGTCCCACAGGTCGGAAGAGACCACAAAGATCCATCAGGCTACCCGGAGCTTCCCAAGGCCGCAGGCTGGGGGAGAGTCCCCACGGGTCTTCCCTCGGGCGCACCATGTTCATATCCACGACGCGAGTCCAGAGTGGTAAAGCCGAACGAGCTCCTCCATAAGGAATCGGGCATCAAGGCCGTCTTTTCCCTCGCCCCATTACCACGAAGGCCATGCATGGGGGAGTCCCCATGCAGTCTGGACGGAGGCGTCGACTCCTCAAACCACCAGTTTCCCAGGCAGACTGACCGAGGTCAGGACACCGGAGGTCGCCACCCGACTGCAAGTGCGTCTGCGAGTCGGTAGGCTCACACTGGGACTGACAGTGGCGGACCGCTGGGAGTGTAGTCAGGCAACTGGGCTTTCCGCCTGGCGCCATCAGGATCTCAGCACATTACAGCCACTAGGGCACACGGTATCACGGGCACTCAAACATGACAATCTGTACTTAGGTACTGGTCCAGGCTGGACCTTACGTAAGAGCATGTACGCGGCGACTCAGGGCGCCTTCCTATTCCGATTCGTGTCCCCTCAGGGGGAACAACAGTCCATATCTCGGTGATGGGCTGACAACACTTAACATACAGATGCACATATCCTGGGGGGCGGAAAAGTGAGCAGGAAACAGGTAAATAGGCGTGTAAACACACTCTGGATAGAGCGCGAAACCACGCCCCGGTCAGGATAAGGAATATGCAGGAGGGTGGACAGAAAGACGCCTCAGTTCAGGCCATATATAGTCTGCAGACACACATAGACCGGTCTGGATCCCGCAAGTGCCATGGGACCAGACCACATACCCAATAATCGTAATGCCGATGACAGCGGCATCCGTTGCGCAACGTCGTATGGGCCTTAAGGCCTCAATCTGGGATAATGAAGGGGTGCCATCCGCCCTGGTTTCCAACGAATTCAGCATGAAGCTATGGTCGTTCAAGCACTGGAAAGACCAGTGATGCTCATCAGGGGAGAGCTCAGGGCGGTGATCAGGCGCCTCTGGCTGCAATCGCCCGGGTGAGTGCTGCCAAGTCCGAGACATGGATCTTGGTCTTGTGCTTGCGGATGTAGTCTATGAAGGGGGTGTTAATCCGCGGCACGAACGAGGAGACGAGTTCCCAGGTGTCGTGGGACGGCCCATAGCCTCGCCAACGCACCTTGAACTCCAGGCCTGCGGGCGCCGAGGCGTTCGGACGCTGAGCCAGGATCTTCTCGACCGTATAGTCGTCCTGCTCAACATAGTCGTCGTCCGAATCAGCCTCATGTGCAGCGTAGTCCAGGGACACATGTTGGCCACGGAGGTCGGGTTCCCGCACACGGAGTTGACTCTCGTGGCGCTCCTGGAACTGTCCGTGACCCACCTTGATGCGGTAGGTGTCCTCACCAATCCTGCGGACCACCTCTCCGGGTGTGAACCAGGTTTTGGTGCGGTGGGTGCCCATAGGGCGGGGTCTGATCACCCACACCGCGCCTCCCACCCTGAACGTTTGCGCTGTCGAGCTCGGGGCGGACTTCTGACGCTCAGCATGCTCTTTCTCGAGCTGCTGGCGGATGTCCCGCGCCGTTGCCTCTTGCCGCGCAAAGAATTCCTTGGCGTCCATGGCCATACCATCACCAGACAAGGGGAGTCCCCGACCCAGGGGGTCCCTGCCGAACAAAATCTGGTGAGGGGACAAACCACCCGGAGTGGGGGTGTCATGGTGGGACTTCAGAGCGGGCCTGATCTCCTCAAACCAGTTCCGACGTGGATTGGTGATGTGAATCTTGCGTAGCTTCTCGAACAGCTCCCTTCCAGCACTTTCAGGCCGGCCGTTGGACCGGCTGAGATAGGCGACGCTCTTGGCATGACGTATTCCCATGAGGGAACACATGGCCTTGAACCAGCCACCAGTAAACTGGGGCCCTCGGTCACTGCAAATGGTGCGGGGGATGTCAAAGACGGTCAGCCAATGACGAATCATCATGACTGCCACTTCCTTGGCAAGCAACCCCTTTTTGCGTGCCGGAACGGCTACTACATAGCCGCTGTGGCGGTCCACACAAAGGACCACACAGTCAAAGGTCTCCTTGCCTATGTGAACTTCGGGCATGGCGAAGACGTCCATGGCCACGCTCTCCATGGGCTAGTCAGGCACCGGAGTCCATTGGGCTTCCCCCTGGACGTTCCGGTTGTGGAGATTGCAGGCCTGACAGACCGAGCAACCCTTTCTGACCTTCTTGATAGCATTGTAAAGACTGATCTGGACGACTTCGAACCGGCGCTGCATATCCAGGGCTTGCTTCCTGACCCCTGGGTGCAGCATGTGGTGGTGCCAAGCCTCACATAGCTCGAGCACTCGGGACTCTGGGACCAGCAGCTTACCATTCCGGTAGAGCTTGCCATCCTCCTCAGTCAGCCCCTTTGGCCACTTCTGCCCCTCATCAGGGTCGGTCACAGCCCTATACTCGGCCTCAAAGGCCTCAGACTTAGCGTAGTCGTCGGTCCAGTCGTCCTGGAGGCACGATTCAGGGAAGAGGTGCTTGTCGGACTCGGCTCTTTCAGGGGCAAGTACTCTGACCGCTCTGCCCATCCTCCTTCCGAGGGGGGCATCCGCAGCCATGACGATGAAGCATTTAACACCCTCCTCCTCCATCAGGCGCTCCATTTGTATGATCCTCTTGGCCTCAGCAGTCTCAGCCTCATCGCGACATCCGTCATGCCCTTGCTGGCGAATAGGCCCACCTACTGCGACAGTCCGCCACGGTGTTGTCCTTGCCAGGAACATACACAACCCTGAGGTCGAACTTGGCCAAGGTCTCATGCCATCTTGCCTGTCGGGAGGCGGGACCTGAGGGGGTGTCCACGTGCTCGTTGTGCCACGACTGCAGACTCTGATGGTCGGTGAAGACGGTGACGGGATGGAGGGCTATGTACCCAGCCCTTTTCCTGAGAGCCATGACGATGGCATACGCCTCCTTTTCTCGGGGCGTCCACGTCCGTCTCTGGCCTTCCGCCAGGACTCGGCTCCAGAAGGCCACCGGCACGTGCCTCCCATCGTCAAGCACTTGTTCCAACACAGCGCCAACGGCGTAGTCGGAAGCGTCGGTGCGCAGGACGAACCCTCGGTCAGGATCCACGAGGTGCAGACCCACTGCGGATAGCAGCGCCTGCTTCATCCCCTCAAAGGCACGGTCGGACTCTTCATTCCAGACCAGAGCCTTCTTGGACCCCTTCTTGGTCTCCTCCCGGTTGCCCTTGAGCATGGTCGTCATGGGGGCTGCATACTCCGCATACATCTTGATATACCCCGAGTAGTAGTTGCAGAATCCCCAGTACGCCTGTAGCTCAGAGACCGTTTCGGGCTTTTCCCAGTGCTCAATCGCAGCCACCTTGCCAGGTATGGGCTTCCGCTGCCCGTTCCGAACTACGTGGCCAGCGAAGACCACCTCGCTTACCGCAATGGTGGCCTTGTCATTGCTGCCCGTGAGCTTGTGCCGAACCAGAAGGTCTAGCACTCTGGTGACGTCCCTCTCATGTGCCTCCAGGAGCTCCTCATAGCTCATACTGGGGTCCCCAGACGCGATGATCACGTCGTCCACGAAGGGGTCCGCACAGTCACGCACCGGCTCAAGCAGGTTCTCCAGCATCCGCTGAAAAGCCGCATTGCCGTTGGTAACGCCCATGGGCATCACCTTCCACTGGAGGGGTCCAAGTGGTGTGCTCATTGCTGTGCAAGCCCAGGACTCCTTGGCGAGAGGCATCTGATGATAACCATGTTTCAGGTCAATCACCGTGAAAATCCTCCGCCGGTGTTGTTTTTGCAGCATGTCCTGAAGCCGGTTCGGACCCCCGTGGCCATCTTTGGGTCACTTGGGGTGTGTATCTATGTGCCGGCAAGCCGCAATTGGCTGATATCATACTCTCCCATCCACCTGCCCTAACCCGATGTGATAGTGTGATAGGTTTGGCCATTCCGGCTATGAGCGGCAATATTCAGTACCGAAGCGCCGCCAGCTGAGATTTATATATCAGAATATCAGGAATCAACAGGGTTTTTTTTTTAATAATGCTCGTAAATTTTCAGTCTTTCGTTCTGATTGTCAACGTATCGGCGACTGTCAGTTGGCTCGCGATTTTGCGGCAACTGATTGGTTAACTGTTATTTCCAGATATTTTGGCGGAAACCCCGATGAAGGGTCAGATTTCATCAGTAAAGGGTTCGTTGCTTCCGCAATTTTCATATTATACACTCGCAAAATTAATCCGATTTTTTCAGACTTTCAGAATCGATTTTCGACTTCAACATCGCCGCACTTGATATGATGAATCCCGAGTGGTCGTACATTTTTCCATGATCACGAATCAACCTTCCTTTTGTTGTGTCCTTCATTTTGCTTGGAGTTATAGTCGAAACAAAAGTGATTCGTGAGACCACTTTGAAGAATCATATCGCCGGCTCACGGCGAGGAATATCAATATCGAGAATTGGGTTTGAACCGCCTTGGTCTCAACTTAATTGGGGAGGATCAAATGCCTTTGGTGTGTACACATGCCCGGTATAGCAAGGGACAATGGTCAAGAGGGTAGAAAGTGATATATAACTCTTGGACCGTGCAACCGAATATTTTAATGCGACTTTCGAGTGTGCCGCATGAGTGTTGGGGTTGCATAGCAACTTTCCTTGGGTTCCTACGTATTTTTAACGTGAAGTTATGTCCATGGAGGGGCATGGCATATCATGGTGGGAGCCACTTTTGGAGGGTATGTGTTATCTGCATGGTATGTGCTTCGATATGCTCACGCCCATGTTATATATCTTCGTGTGGCCGAAGAGATGGGGAGCCACACGTGACAAGGGCTTTGCCCATGTCCCAATTGTGGAATTTAAAGCGCTAGACTAAGTCTACCGCGTATGTATTGCTCATGGTGGGTTTGGCAAAGAGATCCATGAGTGCACTCCCATTTTCATGGGGCATGTAGATACGAGTGACGAAGGTATATCCATGCGCCCGATTGGGGATCCAAGTGGGGGAATTGTTGGCAAATGGTTTCAATCATTTGTATATTGAACCATGCGCGGATATCATGGGTGAGCATAGAGATATACTATCATGACAACTTTGTATTTGGACATATTTCCATGTTTTTGACCTCAATTTTTGCTCATTTTTGCGTTTTGTGTACTTACCTGGTCGGCAAACAGCAAGAAGCCTTTGGAGAGTCGATCCATGGTATGTTGTTCATATGTTGGCATATGCTTTGGAGTTGAACACCAGCATATGCCGGATCGCTTACTCCATTTGGCTTGGCGCACGAAGGATTACAAGAATTGGTCTCAAGATCATGGGCTGATTTGGGCAGTGCGTGGCACCCATATCGGAAGGGGCTTCGAGGGTAAAGTGGGGATGTACATTGGCATTGACCTTTGGTCTCTATCCCCCATGAATACTAGACTTCGATTCCCTGCATACTTTGAGCCTTGGGATAAGTGGTAACTTCAATTTTGAGCATATATTTGATATATGGCCAATATGGTGTGAATTGGCAGTTTTTGGCATGTCATGAGTTCAAACTCATGGGGCATATCTCTAAGCCCATTCGACACCAAGTCCAACCAAGTATATGTCAGGGTAGGGCATGGTCCTGAGTGCCACTCTAGGCCATGACACGCCACCTCCCGTATTGGGCTAGGATTTAGAGGCTTTGGAGAGAACACATTTTTGGGGTTTGTGTAGTGACTTTTGACACATGGCATTCAGCCATCTCATTTGATCTGGTTCAGGGCAATATGTTGGTGAGTCAAGGGTAGGTCTTGAGTCAAGGAAATGAGGGGTTTATGGCTGTGAATGTGTATGTTTACCTCTTTCCCCAACTTTGCTTTATTTGTGTTCATATGCCAATTTCAGGGCTTTCCTCTTTGGTGCAATTCTTGTACATGCCCGCCACCGTGAGACAACCCGTGTGCTGAACGGAGGCCCGCAGCGTGAATTGGATTGTGGCTTGGGTTGATGCTGTACTTGTGGGATCTGCTTGCTGTTCAGGGTTGAAGGAGGATTTTATTTTCTATATTTTTGGACTTTGGACCCTGGATTTTGAGGAATGCAATCGCTGATCAGGAGCAAGTCAGCAGGGGTGACAGCAGGGGCCGGTCCTGGTAAGGACCTTCATTATGGTAGCAGAGGCGTACCTGCTGCCCCTACCTACCGCCCATCCGGGGACCTGGGCCCTGGTGAGCCCTGCCAAAGTACGCCCCGGGTGCGTATTGTGGACTCGGTGGAGACCACGCCGGAAGTGGAAGCCCGAAGAGAAGTACGACGTTCTGGAAGAGGAGGACTTGACATGGAGGACCTGGTCTCCATGTGTGAGCGTCGCTGCCGAAAGGCATGCAACCTCCGCTCCGCCGCGGAGGACTCTGAGGAGACCTGCCATTCAGGCAGCAGTGGATGACGGGCCAGGCGCTACCGGAAGCGCGGGTCACCCAAGCCCGCGGCAGGGGACGCCGGGGCTATGGATAAGACCCCAGCCCGGTCAGGCTGTGGGACTCCGAGGGGCACTCTAAGGGCTATCGGACAGCCTATGAGCAACCTTCGGAGTCGGAGGAGACGGCCAGGCCGCCCACAAGGGTGAATACGGCTCCAGAACCCAGCCTGGAGCATGACGCCGAGGCGTTGGAGAGGCCCGCCAGAGCCAGAACGGCGCCTGTGGCCCGGCACACGGAGCCAACGCGGGATAGCATGGGCGACACACCCATGGCGGAGGAGTCCGAGGCGCCGGGAACCGCGGGATGCGCCGCATCAGGTGGAAAGCAAGCTGAGTGTCACCGCGAGCACGTGTCCTTCCTCATGGGCAAGTACCCATATATGGGGATGGACGCCATCGTGCACCGCCTCGACAGCCTGGACAACGCGAAGGACGGCCTAGAGGAGGACATTGCCGGGATCCTGGATGACCAGTCCGCCGCGGAGAGAGACATGGCGGAGCTGCGAGCGGATCAGGCCCGGTACCGGGAGAATCTGGAGCTGGCTCTGCAGAAGCAGCAGCGAGTGGTGGACAGCCTCCTCCACCTGGTGGAGGACATGTCGGGACTCCTGAAAAGGCTAGAGGAGGTACAGCCCCTCGCCTCGGGTCCGGAGCGGGTCGTAGAACCCTGGCTGCCCGCTCCAGAGGACGGGCGGCCGGGGGAGGGACAGCGCCTGACACCAGATGCCCCTCACAACGGTGGCAGGCCAACCCCCCCCGGGGACAGCCCCCCAACCACCCCCGCGGCACGCAGCCCCCACAGGTCATGCAGGCCAAGGGGACAGTGTTGGGCCCCCACACCCACACACCCGCGCCCACAGCACGTGGGTGGCGTACCCCAACAGCCCGCCCAGTGGGCGGGCAGTCGGGGGAGGGACAGCGGCTGACCTCAGACGCCCCTCACAATGGTGGAAGGCACCCCCCCCGGGGACGCCCTTCCGCCACCCCCACAGCGAGCAACGCCGGCCCGCAAGGGCGCACGCTGTGGGGCCGGTGGTGAGTCCCCAGGCCCGCACCGACCGCACCCGGGACACACGGGTCGCGGAACCCTGACTGCCCGCTCCAGAGGACAGGCGGCCGGGGGAGGGACAGCGCCTGACATCAGACGCCCCTCACAACGGTGGCAGGCCAGCCCCCCCGGGGACGGCCCCCCACCACTCCCGCGGCACGCAAGCCCCACAGGGCGTGCAGGCCAAGGGGACATTGTTGGGCCCCCACACCCACACACCCGCGCCCACAGCACGTGGGTGGCAGACCCCAACAGCCCGCCCAGTGGGCGGGCAGTCGGGGGAGGGACAGCGCCTGACCTCAGAAGCCCCTCACAATGGTGGAAGGCAACCCCCCCGGGGACGCCCTTCCGCCACCCCCACAGCGAGCAACACTGCCCCGCAGGGGCGCACGCTGTGGGGTCGGTGCTGGGTCCCCACGCCCGCACCGACGGCACCCGGGACACACGGGTCGCGGAACCCCGGCGGCCCGCTCCAGAGGACGGGCGGCCGGGGGAGGGACAGCGCCTGATACCAGACGCCCCTCACAACGGTGGCAGGCCACCCCCCCCGGGGACGGCCCCCCACCACCCCCGCGGCACGCAGCCCCCACAGGGCATGCAGGCCAAGGGGACAGTGTTGGGCCCCCACACCCACACACCCGCGCCCACAGCACGTGGGTGGCAGACCCCAACAGCCCGCCCAGTGGGTGGGCAGTCGGGGGAGGGACAGCGCCTGACCTCAGACGCCCCTCACAATGGTGGAAGGCACCCCCCCCGGGGACGCCCTTCCGCCATCCCCACAGCGAGCAACGCCGGCCCGCAAGGGCGCATGCTGTGGGGCCGGTGGTGAGTCCCCAGGCCCGCACTGACCGCACCCGGAACACGGGGGTCGCGGAACCCTGGCCGCCCGCTCCAGAGGACGGGCGGCCGGGGGAGGAAAAGCGCCTGACACCAGACGCCCTCACAACGGTGGCAGGCCACCCCCCCCAGGGACGGCTCCCCCACCACTCCCGCGGCACGCAGCCCCCACAGGGCATCCAAGCCAAGGGGACAGTGTTGGGCCCCCACACCCACACACCCGCGCCCACAGCACGTGGGTGGCGGACCCCAACAGCCCGCCCAGTGGGCGGGCAGTTGGGGGAGGGACAGCGCCTGACCTCAAACGCCCCTCAGAATGGTGGAAGGCCAGCCCCCCCGGTGACGCCCTTCCGCCACCCCCACAGCGAGCAACGCCGGCCCGCAAGGGCGCCGGCTGTGGGGCCGGTGCTTGGTTCCAACGCCCGCACCGACCGCACCCGGGACACACGGGTCGCGGAACCCTGGCGGCCCGCTCCAGAGGACGGGCGTCCGGGGGAGGGACAGCGCCTGACACCAGACGCCCCTCACAGTGGTGGAAGGCACCCCCCCCGGGGACGCCCTTCTGCCACCTCTACAGCGAGCAACGCTGGCCCGCAAGGGCGCACGCTGTGGTGCCGGTGCTGGGTCCCCAAGGCCGCACCGACCGCACCCGGGACACACGGGTCGCGGAGTCCCGGCTGCCGGCTCCCGAGGACGGGCGGCCGGGGGAGGGACGGCGCCTGACACCAGACGCCCCTCGCAACGGTGGCAGGGCACCCCCCCCGGGGACAGCCCCCCATCACCCCCGCGGCACGCAGCCCTCACAGGGCATGCAGGCCAAAGGGACAGTGTTGGGCCCCCACACCCACACACCCGCGCCCAAAACACGTGGGTGGCGGACCCCGACAGCCCATCCAGTGGGCGGGCTGTCGGGGGAGGGACAGCGCCTGACCTCAGACGCCCCTCACAATGGTGGAAGGCAACCCCCCCGGGGACGCCCTTCCGCCACCCCCACAGCGCGCGACGCTGGCCCGCAGGGGCGCATGCTGTGGGGCCGGTGCTGGATCCCCACGCCAGCACCAACCGCACCCGGCACACATGGGTCCAGGAACCCTGGCTGCCCGCTCGGAGGACGGGCGGCCGGGGGAGGGACAGCGCATGACACCAGATGCCCCTCAGAACGGTGGCAGGCCACCCCCCCCGGGGACGGCCCCCCAACCACCCCCGCGGCACGCAGCCCCGACAGGGCGTGCAGGCCAAGCGGACAGTGTTGGGCCCCCACACCCCCACACCGCGCCCACAGCACGTGGGTGGCGGACCCCGACAGCCCGCCCAGTGGGCGGGCAGTCGGGGGAGGGACAGCGCCTGACCTCAGACGCCCCTCACAATGGTGGAAGGCGGCCCCCCCGGGGACGCCTATCCGCCACCCCTACAGCGAGCAACGCCGGCCCGCAAGGGCGCACGCTGTGGGGCCGGGGCTTGGTCCCCACGCCCGCACGGACCGCACCCGGAACACACGGGTCGCGGAACCCTGGCTGCCCGCTCGGAGGACGGGCGGCCGGGGGAGGGACAGCGCCTGACACCAGACGCCCCTCACAATAGTGGCAGGCCAGCCCCCACGGGCACGGCCCCCCCACCACGCCCGCGGCACGCAGCCCCCACAGGGCATGCAGGCCAAGGGGACAGTGATGGGTCCCCACACCCACACATCCGCGCCCACAGCAGGTGGGTGGCCGACCCCGACAGCCCGCCCAGTGGACGGGCAGTCGGGGGAGGGGGAGCGCCTGACCTCAGACGCCCCTCAGAATGGTGGAAGGCGCCCCCCCCGGGGACCTCCTTCCGCCACCCCCACAGCGAGCAACGCCGGCCCGCAAGGGCGCACGCTGTGGGGCCGGTGCTGGGTCCCCACGCCCGCAACAACCGCACCCGGGACACACGGGTCGCGGAACCGTGGCTGCCCGCTCCAGAGGACGGGCGGCCAAGGGAGGGACAGCGCCTGACACCAGACGCCCCTCACAATGGTGGCAGGCCACCTTCCCCGGGGACGGCCCGCCACCTTCCCCGCGGCACGCAAGCCCCACAGGGCGTGCAGGCCAAGGGGACATTGTTGGGCCCCCACACCCACACGCCTGCCCCCACAGCATGTGGGTGGCGGACCTCAACAGCCCGCCCAGTGGGCGGGCAGTTCAGGGAGGGTGAGCGCCTGACCACAGACGCCCCTCACAACGGTGGAAGGCACCCCCCCGGGAACGCCTTTCCGCGACCCCCACAGCGAGCAACGCCGGCCCACAAGGGCGCACGCTGTGGGGCCGGTGCTGGGTCCCCACGCCCGCACCGACCGCACCCGGGACACACGGGTCGCGGAACCCTGGCTGCCCGCCCCAGAGGACGGGCGGCCGGGGGAGGGACAGCGCCTGACACCAGACGCCCCTCACAATGGTGGCAGGCCACCCCCCCCAGGGACAGCCCCCAACCACCCCCGCGGCACGCAGCCCTCACAGGGCATGCAGGCCAAGGGGACAGTGTTGGGCCCCCAACCCACACACCCACGCCCACAGCACGTGGGTGGCGGACCCCAACAGCCCGCCCAGGGGGCGGGCAGTCGGGGGAGGAGGAGCGCCTGACCTCAGACGCCCCTCACAATGGTGGAAGGCAACCCCCCCGGGGACGCCCTTCCGCCACCCCCACAGCGAGCAACGCCGGCCTGCAAGGGCGCACGCTGTGGAACCGGTGCTGGGCCCCCAGGCCCACACCGACCGCAACCGGAAAACACGGGTCGCGGAACCCCGGCTGCCCGCCCCAGAGGACGGGCGGTCGGGGGAGGGATGGCGCCTGACACCAGACGCCCCTCACAACAGTGGCAGGCCAGCCCCCCCGGGGGACGGCCCCCGACCACCCCCGCGGCACGCAGCCCCCACAGGGGGTGCAGCCCAAGGCAGGTAGGGGGGAACCGGGACCGGCCCGCCCCCCCCCAAGCACGCCAGACGGAGCAAGGGACCGGGGCAGGACACGCGGAGGGGCACGGACCACGTGGAACGGCCCTACCAGCGCCCAGTGCTGGGACCGCGCGAGGTGCGCACGCCACACCACCCAGGGGGGGGGGGTAGCGGAAGCCGCGGGAGCGCGAGCGCACACACACGCAAAGGGCACGCGGAGACTACCAGAAGGGCAACCAGACCGAGCTCGCGGAACGCACAGACCGCGTGGAATGGCGTACCAGCGAGCGAGGGTAAGGGACACCCGGACGGGACGGCCCGCCACAAGCAGCGCGGGACACGCGGGGCGGGAAGGGGGAAACGGGAGAGACACAACACCAGGTAACGGCCCGAGCCCCCCCGAACCGGCCGCGAGCGCCGCGCACACACGGACGGGGCACTGCACCCGCCAAGGCAGTAGTGGCGCACTGCGCCACGCCCCAACCCCTAGGCTAGGCAGCCTCCGCGCCAGCCCAAGGGAGTCCCACTGGCGACAAGCCAGTAGCACGGGCCTGGCAGCACCGGCGCCCCGGGCGACCACGCATTAGGGGGGCGACGCAGTGGGTAAGCGCCCGCAGCCACGGCTGCGAATTGATGCACTGACCAGGGAGTGGCGAAATGGGGAAGCCGGGGAGAGACGGGGCTCCGAGCTCCGTGAACCCGGGGGACTCCGCCACCAGGCAGGAGGTGCGTCTTGGAGGGCCCCCCACTAGGACCCCGTGGGGAGGATATCACCTGGCCCGACCGGATGGCCCCCCGGGGCCGACCGGCGTCTAGTACCCGCAAAATCAAACCTCAAACCTCAAACCTCCTCCAGGTCTTCCTCGCCTCCGCTGACATCCCACTCCACGTTCCCTCCGGTGACCTCATCTCTGAGTCCACCGTATCGCCCACCAGCCATTGGGATTGGCTCTTGGGCTGGTGCGGGGCGCCGGGGACGTACCGGTGTCTGCGGTGGAGCACGGCGGTTGTGGTACTCCGCACTGAGCCACTCGTCACGCCAATCCTCACTGCCACTGCTGGGCGGCATACGCTCGTTAAGCGCAGGAGGCGACCGTCCGGGGCCTGGTAGCGGACGCTGTGGCGAAGGCACACGAAGCGCAGGCTGCCGCACGGTGTGACCTGACGGGCAGTGTGAGGGCTCTCCTCAACGAGACCGCCCTCCCGGCCGTCCGCGCCCTGAACCGAGCGGGGGCCCATGCGCTGCTCCCGGCAATGCACCGGATCGTGAACGCCGTCCAGCCGGGGCTCATCAGCCCGGAGGCGGCCCTCTACGGGCACTGGATGGAGTGGCGCGAGTCCAATCGGTCGGGCCGGCCCCTGTCCATGGGGGACACCCTGCGGCTGACGGGAGCAGGGTCTGCCATGTCCCTCCGCAGCAGCGCCCCAGCCCTGCTGCACGCCCTCAGGACGCGCTACCCCGGGGACGCGGCCCCGTACCTGAACCAGGCGCGGGCCACGTACCGGGGGGGAGTGTCCGAGCTGGATGCGGCGCTCCACCTTCTACACCCACCGGACGAGGACCTGGAGGTGGGCGAGATCACGGTGTTCGTGGAAGGCGCGGACGAGGCGTCCGCCCGCCCCCGGTAGACCGACCCGGTGTACGACGGCACCAGGCCTACCCCCCCGTACGCCATCGTATGCGAGGCGTTCCCCAGGGAGCCCACTTGGTGCCCCGCCCTCCCGCCGGCGACGCACGCGCCCCGCGGCTGGGCTAACCCAGACCTGTCCCCCCCCCTCTCCAGAACCAGGGGTGCCCATGACAGGGGGCAGGTCCTCTGGCACGAGTGCCCTGGCACCCCCCTGCTCCTCCTCGTCGTCGCAACCCGCGGGGACCCGGGGCGGATCCTGGGGATCACCCCCACCCACCTCTATGGGGCTACACCCGTACCCCGCCCCCCCCTCCCGGCGCCCGCGGCGCGGGACGGAGTACACACCTTCCTGCGAACACAGGAGGTCACCGCCGTTACGGGGGTCCACCTGGTGCGGCTCCCCCCGACACCACTGGACGACCCCCGGGGGCCCAGGGCCCTGGGGCCCGCCCCGGACTGGGAGCTATGGCGCGACGCGTGGGCCGCGTGGCTCCCCCGGCTCCCCTGCCAATGCCGGTGGATGGCCGCCGGCCCCCGGCCGTGCGGGGCTGACGCCACAGCCGGCCCCCCACCCCCTCCCCCCCTCCCCCCCGCGGAGCACCACACGGCACTGCCCACGGCACGGCACTGATGCACCAGGAGGTAGTGGGAAGGGCGCGCCTGCCACCACGCATGCCTACCAGGAGGACAGTGATGGCAGACTCCGATGGCTCCCCCCAGCGGGACGACCGCCACCACCGCCGGTCCCGCTCCCGCTCCCCCGCCTCCCCGGAGTGGACAGGCGAGACCCTCGCGGAGCACGAGGAGCGGAGGCTGGCGGAAGCGGCGGTGCTGGTCGGGCCGCCGCCGCCCGCCCGAGAGCCTGAGCCAGCCGAGATGACCGCCCCCGCCGCCCAAGCAGCAAGCCCCGCCGCCCCGCCCCGGGAGGGGGCCCAGACGCGCAGGAAGCGGAGACCGCAGCCCCAGCGAGCCACGCCGCGGCCCCGACCGCGGCCCCCGGCATGCCGCCGACACGGGGGGTAGCCCCGGCGCAGGAACCAGGCGCATCGCCGAGGGCTGCCGCAGCCGCAGAGGAGAGCGAGAAGGGCGCGCGAGGGGTTGCGACCGCGGCCCCGGCGGGCCGCGCCACCGCCTCGGCCGACCACGCCGCGACCCCCAGCACGCCGCGACAGCGGGGGGCGGACCCCGCACGGGCCACGGGCGCCTCGCCAGCGGCCGCCACAGCAGTGAAGGAGAGCAAGGAGGGCGCGCGAGGGGCTGCGGCCGCAACCCTGGCGGGCCACGCCACCGCCTCGGCCGGCCACGCTGCGACCCCCAGCACGCCGCGAACGCGGGGGACGGACCACGCACGGGCCACGCGCGCCTCGCCGGCGGCCGCCGCAGCAGCAGAGCAGAGCGAGGAGGGCGCGCGAGGAGTTGCGACCGCGGCCCCGGCGGGCCGTGCCACCGCCTCGGCCGGCCACGCCGCGACCCCCAGCACGCCGCGCAAGCGAGGGAAGAACCCCGCGCGGGCCACGGGCCCCTCGCCGGCGGCCGCCGCAGCAGCGGCAGTGGGCAGGGAGAGCGTGAAGTACCGCGCCCACGCCAACCCCACCCACACCCACACCAGCCCCCCAAAGCAGTTGTCCCCAAAGCCCTTCCCCCCGGGGCGGGAGCGGCACGTCCGCCCCCCGGCGCCCGAGCGCTCGCCGCCGGGCGTCACGCTGCCGCAGCTGCAGAGGCAGCGGGACGCCCTGCGAGTGGTCCAGGAAGGGCGCAGCAGCGGGGGGGAGCAGAGCGCAGGCAGTGGACGGCGCGACTCAGGGCAGGGGGCCGGGAAGGGGCCAGGGCACGGGAAGGGCGCGCAGGGGCACGGGCAGGGAGTCCAGGTGCAGGGGGCAGGGCGCGGGGAGGTGGGTGAGCGGGCGGGCCAGGGCGTCGGGGACGGGAGGCGGGACCCGCGACACGGGCAGGGGGCTGGAAAGGGGCCCAAGGGCAAGGGCAAGGGCGCCGCGGGCCCCAAGGGACAGGCGGGACGGGGCATGGGAGCCCAGGGGGGAGGGCGGGACGAAGGGAGGGGGGCGGAGGGCGGGGCGCCCCCGCAGCCGGACGTGCAGCCGGTGAGGTGCATCCCCCCCGGCATCCAACAGATGCCGGCGCACCACACCCACCACCACCACCACCACCACCACCACCACCACCACCTCTACAACATCGACCCCGACGCCGGCAAGCTCGTCCCCCCCCAACCCCCACGACCCCGGCACCAGCCAGCTCCCCCCGCGCCGGGGCCGGAGCCGGCGCGGATGGCCTCGGCGGAGGGGGGGCGGGGCGCGGCATCGGCGCCGCAGGCACAGGGGCAGCGAGGGGGGCCGGCGCGGGGGGCAGAGGGGGGCCGGCCATGGGACCGGGACTGGGGCGCGGTCCCGGACCCTCTGGGGGAGGAGACCCTCCCCCTGGTGGGGGAGGTGTACGGGTGGTTGTGCTGGGCCAACCAGGGGACCTCCAGGAGGTCGAGGAACCGGCCCTTCGATGCCGTGCTCCTCTGGGGAGACGGAGGAAACCGAGAGGTACCCCCGGAGGGGTGGGCAGCCCCAGAGGACCATGAGAGGGTCCTCAGGTCAGTGATCCGGGCGGCGTAGCCCGACAGGGAGCCGACGTGGCCGGCCTTCCTGGAAGGGGGAGCGATGCTCCGCATCACGGATGCGGACGCCAACAACTGGCTCCCCCGGGCTTTGCGCAGCGCCCTCGCCCACTGGCGCTACCGCCGGCACAACCCGCCGCCGCCACAGCCCGAGCCCCCACACAAGCGGCGACGCAGGTTATGGCCCAGACGGCGGATGCGCGAGAGTTGGGGGGGGAGCTGGGCCCCCCGACCCACGCCCCCCCCACGGTACGGCACGACGCATGAGAGCGTGCCACCTCCCGCGGGAGGGAGGGCGGAGACAACGAGCGCGGGGGGGAACCTGCTGCCCCGCAGCCCGCTAACCACTGACCGCTATCCCTCACGGCCGACCCCGGCTGGCCAGCGCAACGTGACAATGGCCGGGGGGATGAGGGGCGCCAGCGAGGGACTGCACCAGGGTCCGGCTCTAGGTAGAGGGGGGCGGGGGAAGGGCGCGACCCCGCAGCCGATGGCTGGCCCCCGGGGCCGGGACTGCCATGCGCTCCCCCCCCCCCGGCCGTCAGGAGGCGTCACCAGGGGACCAGAGGCCCCCCCCCACTCGCCCCCCCCCCCGCACCCCCCCCAGCTGGGGAGCCACAGACGCGGCCCTCCGCCCCCCCGGAGCCGGGGGGGCGAGGCGGTGGGGGGAGCGGCGGCTGGACCTGCTCCCGCGAGCCCACACTGGCGTGCCGGAGCAACGCGCAAAACGGAACAGAATGGAGGCCGTGCCCCACATGACCCTCCCGTGACCACAGCCCACTCAGGGAGGGCAGAGGGGGGGTTCAGGTCTGCAAGGGCCCCCGGGGGAGCGGTCCACGGGCCGCCCCTCACCCCCCCCCTACCCGGGGCGGCACTTCGGCCCCGACAGCACGCGCACGCTGGAAGGGAGCGCGCCGGCGACACGAAGGGGGCCAGGATTGAGTACCGCAGGCCGCCGCCCAGAAGGGGAGCAGAGAGGCCGCGGCGCGACACCCCCCCCCCCGCCCCCCCACCGGCCCGCGGGCCGCGGGGGCCCCGGGCCCAACCCCCGAGGCAGGGGGGATGGTCCCCCCCCCGCCCGAGAGAGGAGCCGGAGCGCGACCCGCCCCCCCGCCCCAGCCGCCGGCTCCCATGGGGGCCGCGAAGAACAAGCGAGCCCGCGCCTACGCGCCAGCACGCCGCACAGATCGTACCCAGAGAAGCCTGGTGAGCACAAACCGGAGTGGTATGGGGGGCCACGCCCCCCATGGACAGCACAACGCCAGTGACACCCGCTTTGTTGCCTGCCCAGGGAAGGCAGAGGGACGGAATGAGGCACAGACCCCCCGCCCTACAGGCCCCCCCCCGGCCGCACAACCGGGGGGTACGGCGCACGCCCCCCCCCCCAGCCCGCCCCCCAGCACATGAACGCCACAGACCCGCCCCGCGGCGCGCAGCCCCGACAGGGCGTGCCGGCCAAGGGGACAGAGCAGGGCCCCCACACCCGCACGCCCGCGCCCACGACACGCTGATCGCGGACCCCGACAGCCCGCCCAGTGGGCGGGCAGTCGGGGGAGGGGGAGCGCATGACCCCAGACGCCCCTCGCAACGGTAGAAGGCACCCCCCCCGGGGACGCCCTGCCGCCACCCCCACAACCCCAAGCCCAGTAGGGGGGAACCGGGACCGGACCGCCCCCCCCCAAGCACGCCAGACGGAGCAAGGGACCGGGGCGAGACACGCGGAGGGGCACGGACCACGTGGAACGGCCCTACCCGCGCCCAGTGCCGGGACCACGCGAGGTGCGCACGCCACTCCACCCAGGGGGGGGGGGAGCGGACACCGCGAGAGTGCGAGCGCACACACACGAAAGGGACACGCGGGGACTACCAGAAGGGCAACCGGACCGAGCTCGCGGAACGCACAGACCGCGTGGAATGGCGTACCAGCGAGTGAGGGTAAGGGACACCCGGACGGGACGGCCCGCCACAGGCAGCGCGGAACACGCGGGGCGGGGAGGGGGAAACGAGAGAGACACAACACCAGGTACCGGCCCGAACCCCCCCAACCGGCCGCGAGCGCCGCGCACACACAGACGGGGCACTGCACCCGCCAAGGCAGTAGTGGCGCACAGCGCCACGCCCCAACCCCTAGGCTAGGCAGCCTCCGCGCCAGCCCAAGGGGGTCCCACTGGCGACAAGCCAGTAGCACGGGCCCGGCGGCGCCGGCGCCCCGGGCGACCACGCATTAGGGGGGCGACGCAGTGGGTAAGCGCCCGCAGCCACGGCTGCGAATTGATGCACTGACCGGGGAGTGGCGAAACGGGGAAGCTGGGGAAGGACGGGGCTCCGAGCTCTGTGAACCCGGGGGACTCCGCCACCAGGCAGGAGGTGCGTCTTGGAGGCCCCCCCACTAGGACCCGGTTGGGAGCATATCACCTGGCCAGACCAGGTTGCCCCCCGGGGCCGAAAGGCGTCTAGTACCCCCAAAATCAAACCTCAAACCTCAAACCTCAAAGGGCACGCGGAGACTACCAGAAGGGCAACCGGACCGAGCTCGCGGAACGCACAGACCGCGTGGAATGGCGTACCAGCGAGCGAGGGCTAAGGGACACCCGGACGGGACGGCCCGCCACAAGCAGCGCGGGACACGCGGGGCGGGAAGGAGGAAACGGGAGAAACACAACACCAGGTAACGGCCCGAGCCCCCCGAACCGGCCGCGAGCGCCGCGCACACACGGACGGGGCACTGCACCCGCCAAGGCAGTAGTGGCGCACTGCGCCACGCCCCAACCCCTAGGCTAGGCAGCCTCCGCGCCAGCCCAAGGGAGTCCCACTGGCGACAAGCCAGTAGCACGGGCCCGGCAGCGCCGGCGCCCCGGGCGACCACGCATTAGGGGGGCGACACAGTGGGTAAGCGCCCGCAGCCACGGCTGCGAATTGATGCACTGACCGGGGAGTGGCGAAATGGGGAAGCCGGGGAGAGACGGGGCTCCGAGCTCCGTGAACCCGGGGGACTCCGCCACCAGGCAGGAGGTGCGTCTTGGAGGGCCCCCCACTAGGACCCGGTGGGGAGGATATCACCTGGCCCGACCGGATGGCCCCCCGTGGCCGAAAGGCGTCTAGTACCCACAAAATCAAACCTCAAACCTCAAACCTCCTCCAGGTCTTCCTCGCCTCCGCTGACATCCAACTCCACGTTCCCTCCGGGGACCTCATCTCTGAGTCCACCGTATCGCCCACTAGCCATTGGGATTGGCTCTTGGGCTGGTGCGGGGTGTCGGGGACGTACCGGTGTCTGCGGTGGAGCACGGCGGTTGTGGTACTCCGCACTGAGCCACTCGTCACGCCAATCCTCACTGCCACTGCTGGGCGGCATACGCTCGTTACCGCGACCCGCGCTGTGATGAGGGGGGGCGCTGAGAGGGGGGGCACTGGCGCTGGGGCGACTCCTTGCGGCTCCGCCAGGGGCGTGGGCTCTGCATGGACCTGGTCCAGGTCCCCAGCCGTCGTCCGACGAGCCGGACTCCAGGAGTGGGTGGTTGCTGCCGACGCTTTCACGGCCTTCCAGCTCGTCCAACCTCTGCTGCAGGCCGTTGATGACCTTGTTCAGCAGCCTGGTCTCGCCCCTGGCAATGTCCAGCTCCCTCTGGGCAGCGGCGGCAACCTTGGCGATCTTAACCATCTGCGTCTTGGCGATGTCCAGCTCCTTCTGTGCGCCCGCGGCAACCCAGGCGATGCGGATCATCTCACCTTTGCCCGTGTCTACCTCACGCTTGAGGGTCTGGACCCTCCTGCGGAGGTGGACGATCCACTGCCTAGTGGCCTCCGGGTCACCGTCTTCTGGTGGGCCATCGGGGTCCCCAGGGGGTCCTCCAGGAGGGCCTCTGCCGGGTCCGCCCGGTCCAGGGGGTCCTCCCCCGCCCGGAGGTCCGCCTCCGGGGGGTCCACCTGGTGGGCGTCCTCCAGGGGGTCCTGATGGTCCTCCGCCAGGGGGTCCCGGTGGGCCTCCGCCGGGTCCCCTCCTTGGGTCCGAGGATGGGGGCTTCTCCGTGTAGCCGAAGTCCATGTCATCATCCTCGTCCATGTCGCCCCACCTAGCTGTCTCGGTCTCGCACTCGGTGGACTCCGAGCTCCGGTAGGGAGGAGGGAGATTCTCACCCTCACCCCCTGGCTCCATGGGGACATCTCCGCCTCCTCCTCCAGCCACTCCTCGGCGATGTTGGCGGTCTCGTCCATCCCCGTCGCTGGCGGTGAAGAAGGGGTCGGAGTCGTGGGGGTGTCTGCCCGCTGGCCTCCGTGTCCTCTCGGGGGTCTTACCCATACCCCTCCTTCGTCGATAGGCGGTGGGGCCACTGTCCCCACTGCTGCCCGTGTCGACCTCCTCCAGATCCAGCGTCATCTTGGAGGAGGCGTCCCCTTTCGAAGAGCTTTCGAAGGGTCTCCACTCGGGATCCTCCCGGGGGGGTCTCGCGCTTGAGCCTGGCCTCCGCCTCCTCCATTGCGGCGGCCGTGGCTGCGGCAGCTCGCCTTTCGGCCAACTTCCGGGCACGGGCAGCCTTGGCTTCCCGAGCCCGCTGCAGCCGAGCCTTCTCCGCTTCCAATGCTGTCAGCTCCGCCTCCGTCTTGGCCCTCTCCTCAGCGACCTTCCGTCGCGCGGCCTCGATGGTGTCATTCCTGGCGGCGTCCGCTTGGGCCTTGGCCGTTGCTTCGGCGTGGGCCCTTTCCTCCGCCTCCTTCCTTGCCCTCTCTTGGGCAAGCGCCTCTTCCAATGCTTTCACCTTGGCTTCCTTACGGGCGGTGGCCTCCTGGGCCAGGCGGGCTTCCTGGGCGGCTGCCGCCACCTCACTCCTGACCCGGGCAGTTGCTGCCTCCTGGGCGACTGCAGCCGTGAGCCCGGCCGCAATGACCGCCACGGTCGAGGCGTGGAAGGCCATGCCTCTGCCCCAATCTGCAGCCTCCTCCTGGGCGATGCCGACGGCGCCCTCCACGGCAGCGTTCTGCTGCGTGGCCCGTTGCCGGGCAACCCGAAGGTTGCAGGGCACCCCACAGGCGCGCTCGCAGGCGCGGCCACGTCCCTTTGGTCGGGAGCGACGCTGCTGCTGGAGCTGGCCTGGTCGGCCGGCATCCTCCCACGGTGGGCCGACTCCACGTCGCTGCTGGGGCCTGACTTCCTCAGGTGCAGCTGACGGGGCTTGGCCTTGGCCTTCTTGGCGACCTCAATGAAGTCGCCAAGGGTGGTGTGGCTGGGGTGGTGACCGCCACTGGCCCGTCGGGGGCTGGGGGCTGCAGTTCCGCCCTTGGTCTCGTTCTCCGCGGCTTGGGTGGCTTCGGCGGCCAGGGATTCCTGGTACTCCCGCCATTTCTTGTCCCGCTTTCTGTCCCTGGCGGATCGCTTCTCCTTCCAAGGGGACGCGCTGCTGTTGCTGCCCTGCAGCGTACGCTCGTTCCCCGGTTCCGGGAACTTCTTCTCGATCATGTCCCATATAGAGACGTTGATCGTGGCGCCCGACAAGTACTCGTTGGGGTTCGCGTCCTCATCAATCCTGTCATGGAGCAGCCCTTCGCCGGGCCTGTCTGGGCGGGTCCAGACCCTCCAGCGCTTCTGGCGGAAGCGGTAGGCGTATCCTTCCACCCGAAGCCAGTCTTCCACTGCCTGCAGGCCGTCGTCGCCCATATCCTCGCGGAGCTAGAAGCTCCCGGGCATGCCGCCTTCGCACTGGGGATTGCTGTGGCGGTAGTGCTGCCCCCACACCAACCCACGCAGTAGGCGCACCGCATGGGGGTGGGGCAGCGGCCACGTCTTGCCCGCCTCCTGCCAGTTCACCATCGGTGCTCGTTCCCCTCGATGGACTAGTCCTGGGGGTGGCTGTTGAAGCGGTTGTTGCTGTCCGGTCTATCTGCAGGGCTGGGACCCAGACGCTTGATTGTGGTTGTGGAGGTGGGAGATGCAGCTGGGAGTGCAGCCGGTACTGGTCGACCGAAAAAACTCACTGATGTCGGAGTTCCGGTCGCTACACCCCCTTCACAGACTCGGGGCTGTTGCTGACGCTTGGGGCGATGCTCCGGGCGGCGCTGCGAAGCTCGTGGTACTCGGGGTTCAGGTGGCCCCGAGTGGCACGCGAGAAATGGGTAACCCCGGGGCGGTGAAACGTTTTTGACGCGTTCCCGTGGGGGGCCTCGGCCACGGGTCGCTGCGGCGGACACACACAAGCAAGCAGGCAGGCAAAGCACTGCGCTCACAAGGGCATCCTCATGCTCGTGTCATGTGACAAAGCGTTTCAGGATCCTTGCCACTCTGAAACAAGGGAACAAAAGTATGTACAGAAACACATCAGGATATGTACACATGGGGTTAAGACTGGACTGGGGTAAGGGCATCACAGGACAATAGGCACTCAGTCCCAACTAATATCCCAATCCCAGGTCCGACCCTCTCAGTGGCTGGCAGGGGCGGGGGCTCAAACACAACCCACGCCCTACTCAGTCCGGACCCTGAAACCCTGCGAATAGGGGAGGGTGTCCCGCCCAGCCACAGGCGAGTTCCTGGGAACCAAGTGGCTCCAAGGCCAACCGACAATGACTGCTTATGCTCCCTTAACGGCAGGTCCCAACTCCCCTTTTGAGCCAGAGATAAGGCCCCGCCATTATCCCCTAGGAGTTGGTAGTTGAAAAAGGGCTGTTTCAGCCCAAAATGATATTAGCTCCAAAAACTCCAAAATTGACCCCTCGTCCGGACCCGCCAGAGGTAGGGACGAGGCAACTGACCCTATGCCCTTCGAGTACGAACTCTCTGGAGCCCTCAGCCAACCTGGTTCCCTCTGAGCTCCCGGCAGCAGGGCACCAAGGGTTCGTCAAGTGGGGTCATGATGCCCAAATCACCAAAATTGGCTCATTCCCACGCATGGCTCGCCCGGCCAGGGCAGGGCCAATGGCTCACAGGATAGGAGGCAGAGTCTAGGACTCATATCTGAGTGCACGACCTATAGGTAGGTCCGGACTTCTCGTGTGTTTGGAGATATGGGGCCGCCAATTGACCACAAGGGGGGCTGAAATTGGGGTCCCAAAAGGGGGTCCTTTTGGCTGCTCAAAATGAGGCAAATTGGGGGTTGTCCGCAATGGTATATCTCCAAGCCAGCTCGGAGATCGAATCTGCCATTCCATATGTGATCCACTGGGAGTTCAACAGAGACTCACATGCCGTTGGCTCCTAAAGATATTCATGGCCCTTGGCGTGGTGATGATCCAAACAGGGTCCACAAATGCCGAAATGGCAAAATCGGTCGTCTCGGGCGACTGGCCAGGGTAGGAAACATTGGCGATTCTGTCGCGCCAAGCCTTGATTCACAACCCTCGATATCCCCTTTGGTCCCTTACCCTGGGTTATGGCTTGCTGTCACACTGGCTGCTTGCTGTTCATCCAGGGGATGAACAGGCGGATGGGGCAGAAAGCAGCATGCGGTGCAAAGGGGGGGATCATGGATCGCACCAAAAGTTGAAAAACTCCGAATAAGCCGGAGGAGCAAATACGAAACTCAATGGTGTTCAACTCTTGGTCATAAGCTACAATAATCGCACCTCCTTCCTATCTGGATTCCGTGCCCCATGGAGATATGGTAGTTCCAATATGGCATACAATGGCAAAAACAGCAAAATTTGGCCAAAATGGCCCGCACTAAGGATTCCATATCTCCGTGGCCACGGCAAGGATCATTTCAACCAAAGATGCTATAGACACATGTGACTTAGTTCCCAATATATGCCACTTGCCAACCCTCATGGCTGCCTCTAGCTATTTTCCCCATTGGAGGGAAAGTGACACACAAATGGGGCAGAATGGCAACATACCCCAAATTGGGTGACTCACAACTCTCCCTTCGAGAGGAGAGGCCACATGGGGAAACACCCCATTCGATGCGGGTCTATCTGCCCTCTCCGAATTGCCCTTACCCTTGGTCAAGTGGCGCACGCAGCCTCGGGGGTGAAATCAGGGGGAAAAGGGGTTTGTGGCCATTCTGGGCAAAACAGCCAAGATTCACCCAAACGTGGTCACTACAAAAATCGTATCTCCGTATCACAAGAGAAGGGAGCCTCGGGCTTTTGCATGGATGCATACCGAAGCTTTGCTTCCCTTTTGCAACAAGGGTTGAGATTCAAAGCATAATGGAAACATTTTTAACACCTCAATCCTTGAAGCACACTATTTATGGGAAAAAGTGCATATACCGGCGATATTGGTATGTACATATCTTTGGGTCATTGAGGAACAAAAATATGAGCAAACATTTTTGGAGTAGGCCCATAGTAGGTGCCTTCAAATATGCCCACTATGGTTAGATTGTCTCCGCCCACTCGTGTCAGTAGTGCTTGCATATGAGCGCGTGTGCAAAGAGGCAGTATGGCACGCGTGCTCAAAAGACGACATTATATAAAATAGAAGACAAGGTTGTAAAAATCAACCAAGCCATCCACGATGACACTCGTGGTCTCTACTTCACATATTGCCTTGATTCAAGGCTCAACTCCCCATAGGTTTTGAGTACGAGCCTCGGGGGATTGGCCATTTTGGCCTAATTTCCGACCAAAACTTGCCCTTTTTCGAAAATAGAGTTTTGGTACGCATTGAATTGCGTGGAGCCATTGTTGAGGTGGTTCAAAAATCAGAAATAGCCTAGGGCTTTTGGTCTTGTGAGCATTGTGTTCCACTTTTGACGTTCATGCCCACAAGGCCACAAAGTTAGCGTTTGCGCACGCAAACGACTTGGGTTTGCGAAACCCATAGGCTGCCTAAAACATCCCTATTGCCCTCTTTCCTATTCAAAGTGATATGCCCATGTGAAAGGGGCATGGATGAAAGGCATAGGGGGGGAACGTAGGGTTCAGTCCGAACTCATGGTCCTTGAAAACCATGAGTTCCAGCGATTGACGGAAAAGCTTGGGCGCTGATTTTCTCTCAGACGCAACGGCGAAGGATTCTGGCAAACACACCAGATGAAAGTACAAGAAAAACCCTCTAGATCCAGCCCTTGAGTTCCTTTAGAACCTCAAAGGTACTCGAGAAAAATCCATCACAAAACTCGCCACAGAGAAGCGACGAAGGCGCGCGAGCAGGCGACAACAGGCGGCGATTTCACAACAAATAGAAATCGCGGTAGAAATCGGGTATTTCACCCATTTCTGACCGAAAATCGACCAAGACAATACAATTATGGTAATTCTACATCGATGTAATGGCTAGAAATCGGATTCCAGATCTTGCGGATTAGAGGACAGGGACATCCCGCTGACAGCCGGTGTCAACGGCTTTCGCACGGGTGTGACGGCTCACAGGCCTCTGGGCCATGGGCCAAAGGTTATGGGTACCGCTTCAATGGAACGCTTTCCTGAGCCGATTTTCCTCCCACGACCAATAAATCCGGTCACAGATTTCATCTCGAATTGAATAAAAAAACTCGAGTAAAAAATCAAACCCTTGCTCTTCCCCGCGTCGAAGACGCTCCTGCATCAGCCAACAGCCTGTTTCAAAGTTGTGGGCAACTCCCGGGGGCAATCTGGGTTCCCAAGGGGCCCATTGTTCAGGGCGTGTTGGGTTAGGCACCTCACCTGGTCCACCGACCTCGAAGTCCATGAAATCGACCTCATATCTCTCCAACGGCGTGATGGATGGTGGGATGATGGTGCCTCCAAGCTGGTAAAGAGCTCCGCCGTCGACAAGGACTGGTTGATTCCAGCCATTCGGCGGCTGATTTCGACTGGGATCTTCACATTGTTGGCCTCCTTGACAGCCGATTGTGGCTCTCCTGGGACACTGGGGACTGCTGCAGCGGAATCCTCGTAGCGCTTCAGATGCACAGCACAGAGGGAGCGAGATGGTCACTTCCGGAGTTCCTACAGCTTCCATTTGGGTGCCCAGAGGGCCTAGCGAAGGAGAGGTTCCCGCGGGAACAGCATTCAGGTGTCTGTGCTACCATGTAAGTGCTGTCCCGGGTAAATGAGGGTGCCGAAGGGCTCAGGGCCGGCTAGGCCCGGGGTGCAGCCCTGCGGGGACGCGACCTGAATGCTGGTTCCGGTGACCGAGGGACCAAAGGGGAGGAGAGGGCAGCGAGAACACTAGGCAAGTCCATGCTCATATGACCTAAAGGAAAATGCCAGTCTATGAAGAAAATTGATGCGGATGAGCATAATTACATCTGCGTGTCTGAATCTGTCTGAAAAGATTTATATAAATCCGATTTGGAAAAAAAGTATGGCTGATTGGGGTAGCGCACGCGCACCAGCGGCAAATGGCGATTCCGGGTAAACCATCGGAACCAGGCGGATCCCCAATGAATGGAAAGCGGTGCTAGATCCGGCACGTCAGAATTATATAGCTCAGTCCCTGGCAAATGTCTGGGGGTCGGCGGTAAAGCCGAAGTATGTAAAATGGCCAAAATGTAGCCAATCTGGGGCAGATTCGTGAAAATCTGAGCAGATGGGGGTTAGCCGCACTAACAGTTCCACCTTTGCCACCCCCCTTGCCTCCCCCTTTACCACCCTTGTCCCGATTGTGGGGAGTTCTCGTGGGTGTTTGAGTTTTCTGGCGTTCAGCCTCCTGCCGTTTGTGTTAGTCACTCTCACGTTTTGGATATGGCATTCGTCCTCGTAGTGACGACGTTTTCCACAATACCCACAGGTGATGGTACACCTGAAATGATCCTGATGGGTCACTGTTTTCCGATCTCTAGTGTGCTGCTGTTTTTTCAGTTGCAGCACACAACCACTGCGATGGTCGCAGTCAGGGGCATGACAGGGCCCTCCCTTGTCATTGACAGGTTTACAGTAGAAGAGTGGAGGTGCACCGGCTTGAGGTTTAACCCAACTCCTAGCACGCAGGTTACCCCCCCCCTTTACCACCCCCCTTGTAGGCGTTAGTGGGAACTTTAGGCCCTTTTCCCTCGCCACGCTCGGGGGTAGGGGTGGAACCTCTACCGAGGTGTCTCTTGAGGAATTTTTCCATATGGGAGTCATTCTCCCTCTCAAGGGCCAGTTGGATGAGGAGGTCCACAAGATCATCGTACGTATGGGTCCCACTCTTCCTCTCTGAGGTGGAGCGGCAATCGTCCCACGTACGTGTAGGGATTTTACTCACAAGCCACAGGTGGGGTTCCCTGGGTCCATAGGAACCCACGTTCATTGGTGAGAACAGATACGCCAGGTCGCACACATACTCAGAGACTCGCGCAGCAGAGGGAAGTTCAGGGAGCATAGGGAGCTCCTCAATCTGTGTGCGTACACTGAGGTCTGTTTCGTAGACCGGGAAAGGTTTCTCCAATCTTTGGAGAACCTCAGCCGAAGTAGGACCGATTTTTGCAATCTGTTTCACCTGTTTTTGCAAAAAATTCATTTTGCATGAACGCTTCAAAAGTGAACATTTTGTGGCCACATCCACATCAGACTGGCTAGTGAGTAAAAGAAACTCGGCGAATTGCTCTGCCCATTCGGGTAGGTTTTTGGGATCCAATTCGGGCCACTCCAGCTGGACGTTCGCCTGGGAAATTGGTTCGCCACTCCTCCCACCCCTTGAGGTTGGGTCTGAAGGGGGGGTTGGCCTGCCAGCGAGAGGTACCAGAGCTGTTAGCCCCTTTTTCTCAGTCCCAGTCACGGGCACGTCCTGTAGCTGAGCGATGGAGAGTGTTCTGGCACGGGGATGAAAGGGGCTGGGGCATGTGACCTTGGGTAGTAACCTGGAAACCATTGATCGTTTGAGATCGTCAGCGAGCGTGCTCAATCCGGGGGAAGGTGAGGCCAACGCCAGCTTGGGTAAGGGTTCAGTGATACCCACTTTTGCACTGACAGCCTCAGACAGGGCTGTCACATCTGGCTCTTCGGACCCGGATAGCAGCTTGGCCAATAGTTTGGCCGTACGGTCCAGGGCACCAGAGATTGGCCCTGGGAGATGGGAATCCTCCACATAAGCTGGACACACTTCCGGGGAGCTGATGGTTGTTCGCACCTATAGTGAAGCGGTACCCAGAGCCCATGGCCCATGGCCCGGAGGCCTGTGAGCCGTCACACCGCCGTTGACACAGGCTGTCCCAGTTATCTAATCCGCAGGATCTGGAATCCGATCCTTAACCATTAGATCGATGTAGAATTACCATATTTTTACACTCTTGGTCGATTTTCAGTGAGAAATCAGTGAAATACCCGAATCCTACTGCGATTTCTAATTGTCGTGAAATCGCCGCCTGTTGTCGCCTGTTCGCGGGCTTTCGTCGCTTCTCCGTGGCGAGTTTTGTGATGGATTTTTCTCGAGTACCTTTGAGGTTCTAAAGGAACTCAAGGGCTGGATCTAGAGGGTTTTTCTTGTACTTTCATCTGGCGTGTTCACCAGAATTCCTCGCCGTTGCGTCTGAGGGAAAATCAGCGCGCAAGCTTTTCCGTCAATCGCTCGAACTCATGGTTCTCAAGGACCATGAGTTCGGACGGAACCCTACATTCCCCCCCTATGCCTTTCATCCATGCCCCTTTCACATGGGCATATCACTTTGAATAGGGAAGAGGGCAATACGGATGTTTTAGGCAGCCCATGGGTTTTGCAAACCCAAGTCGTTTGCGTGCGCAAACGCTAACTTTGTGGCCTTGTGAGCATGAACGTTAATAACCGAACAAAATGCTCACCAGACCAAAAGCCCTAGGCTATTTTTGATTTTCGAGCCAACTCAACGATGGCTCCACGCAATTCAATGCGTACCAAAACTCTATTTTCGAAAAAGGGCAAGTTTTGGTCGGAAATTAGGCCAAATTGGCCAATCCCCCGAGGCTCGTACTCAAGGCCTATGGGGAGTTGAGCCTTGAATCAAGGCAATATGTAAATTAGAGACTACGAAGGTCATCGTGGATGGCTTGGTTGATTTTTACAACCTTGTCTTCTATTTTATATAATGTCGTCTTTTGAGCACGCGTGCCATACTGCCTCTTTGCACACGCGCTCATATGCAAGCACTAATGACACGAGTGGGCGGAGACAATCTAACCATAGTAGGCATATTTGCCTGCTTCTACTATGGGCCTACTCCAAAAATGTTTGCTCATATTTTTGTTCCTGAATGACCCAAAGATATGTACATACCAATATCGCCGATATATGCACTTTTTCCCACAAATACTGTGCTTCAAGGATTGAGGTGTTAAAAATGTTTCCATTATGCTTTGAACCCCAACCCTTGTTGCAAAAGGGAAGCAAAGCTTTGCTATGCATCCATGGAAAAGCCCGAGGCTCCTTTCTCTTGTGATACGGAGATACGATTTTTGGAGTGACCACGTTTGGGTGAATTTTGGCCGTTTTGCCCACAATGGCCACAAACCCCTTTTCCCCCTGATTTCACCCCCGAGGTTGCGTGCGCCACTTGACCAAGGGTAAGGGCAATTCGGAGAGGGCAGATAAACCCGCATCGAATGGGGTGTTTCCCCATGTGGCCTCTCCTCTCGAAGGGAGAGTTGTGAGTCACCCAATTTGGGGTATGTTGCCATTCTGCCCCATTTGTGTGTCACTTTCCCTCCAATGGGGAAAATAGCTAGAGGCAACCATGAGGGTTGCCAAGTGGCATATATTGGGAACTAAGTCACATGTGTCCACAGCATCTTTGGTTGAAAGAATCCTCGCTGTAGCCATGGAGATATGGAATCATGAGTGCGGGCCATTTTGGCCAAATTGTGCTGTTTTTGCCAGTGTATGCCGTATTACAACTACCATATCTCCATGGGGCACGAGATCCAGCTAGAAAGGGGTGATGATTATTGTAGCATATGACAAAGGGTTGAACACCATTGATTTTCGTATTTGCTCCTCTGGCTCATCCGGAGTGATTGAACTTTTGGTGCAATCCATGATCCCCCCCTTTGCACCGCATGTTGCTTTCTGCCCTGTCCGTATGGTCATCCCCTCGGTGAACAGTAAGCAGCCACCGTGACAGCAAACAATAACCCAGGGCATGGGACCAAAGGGGATATCAAGGGTCGTGAATCAAGGCTTGACGTGACAAGATCGCCAAGGTTTCCTACCCTCGCCAGTCGCCCGAGAGGACCGATTTTGCCATTTTGGCAATTGTGGACCCAATTTGGATTGTCACCACGCCCAGTGGCATGGAGATCTTTGGAAACCAAGTGCATGGAAGTCTTGGTTGGACTCCCAGTGGATTGCGTGTGGAATGGCAGATCCCATCTCCAAGGCAGCGTGGAGATATACTATCGGGGACACCTTCAATTTTGCCTCATTTTGAGCAGCCAAAATGACCCCCTTTTGGGACCCCAATTTCACTCCCCCGTGTGGTGAATTGGGAGCCCCATATCTCTATGCCCATGGAAAGTCCAGACCTAACTCCAAGTCGTGCACTCAGATATAGGTCCCAGGTCCTGCCTCCTATCCTGTGAGCCATTGGCCTTGCCCTGGCCGGGCGGTCCACGCGTTGGAATGACGCCAATTTTGGTGATTTTGGCATCATGACCCCACTTGACGAACCTGTGGTGCCCTGATGCCGGGAGCTCAGAGGGAACCAGGTTGGCTGAGGGCTCCAGAGAGTTCGTACTCGAAGGGCATAGGGTCAGTTGCCTCGTCCCTACCTCTGGCGGGTCCGGACAAGGGGTCAATTTTGGAGTTTTTTTGAGCTAATATCAGTTTGGGCTGAAACAGCCCACTTTCAACTACCAACTCCTAGGGGATAATGGCGGGGCCTTATCTCTGGCTCAAAAGGGGAGTTGGGACCTGCTGTTAAGGGAGCATGGGGAGTCATTGTCTGTTGACCTTGGAGCCACTTGGTTTCCAGGAACTCGCCTGTGGCTGGGCGGGACACCCTCCCCTATTGGCAGGGTTTCAGGGTCCGGACTTAGTAGGGCATGGGTTGTGTTTGAGCCCCCGCCCCTGCCAGCCACTGAGAGGGTCGGACCTGGGATTGGGATATGAGTTGGGACTGAGTACCTATTGTCCTGTGATGCCATTACCCCAGTCCAGTCTACATCCCATGTGTACATATCCTGATGTGTTTCTGTACATACTTTTGTTCCCTTGTTTCAGAGTGGCAAGGATCCTGAAACGCTGAAACGGTCATGTTGGTCAATGAGACCACCCAATCTCGGGTGCTTTCCTCCTTGGTGCATCCCATAGGAACAACCAGCACTGCCTTGGAGCGGTCCTTGCGAATCTTCGCTACCGCCCTAGGAATGTCCCATCAGGGGCAATGGATCCACATCAAACCCTGATGCGGACCCCAGTGCTTCTTCCACGCGGAGTCCTGGGCGCTCCAGTACTTCTCGCAAACCAGAAGATGGGCGGAGATTCCTGAAGAGAACGCATCCAGGGTAAGATCCGAAGATCCCAGGCCAGCAAACCAGGAGTACGGCGTAATGCCGGATTTGGCGAGTCGATTGGTTGCGGACCTGGGAGCTTCGGATCTTACCCTGGATGCGTTCTCTTCAGGAAATTCCGCCCATCTTCGGGTTTGCGAGAACTACTGGAGCGCCCAGGACTCCGCGTGGAAGAAGCACTGGGGTCCGCATCAGGGTTTGATGTGGATCCATTGCCCCCGATGGGACATTCCTAGGGCGGTAGCGAAGATTCGCAAGGACCGCGCCAAGGCAGTGCTGGTTGTTCCTACGGGATGCACCGGGGAGGAAAGCATCCGAGAGTGGGTGGTCTCATTGACCAACATGACCTTCAACAAGGTCGTCCTGCCGGCTGGAGAGAGTGTCTATCAGGACGCTAAGGGACAGCCCATGCCACCCCAGAGATGGCCAACAGAATTCCACTACCTGGATGGGGGCCTTGAACAGGCCGACACCACGGACTTCGTGTGTGTCAACCGCATGATAGCAGAGCCATGGCGGCAATGCTTTGTCGTTTCCCCTGTTGACATCAAAGAACCGGAGGACCTCCTCACTGAAGAGGAGCTAGACCTGGTTCAGGGGTATATGGATCAGCCCTTTCACGACTGGGGAAGCCAGCGTGAGGGCAAGGGCCAGAACAAAGCCTGGTGGGAAGTGGATTCCATCGTCTCTGGTTCCTATGATGGGGATACCTTCGTAAGGAGGGTGCTGGACCACATTTCCAGCCAGGACGAGCCAATCGGCGGCAATCCACCCAGCTATGGTGACCTGTTCCGAGGCTACACCAGAGATGGCCCTTTGGGCCACCTGGGCAGACCACCTGAGCCGAAACCGTGCGGTGGTACCCCGCAAGTAGGCTCAGTGGTCCAGGTGCCTGGAAAGGCCAAGGCAGAGTCCGATGAGTGCCCCAAGATCCAGGCATTGAGTGCCAGGCTGAAGCAGAAGTATGGTGATACCTTCTTCAGCAGAAAACATGTGTTGCCCCCACCGGTGCGTGGACCGTATGGCGAGGCCAAGATACGACTGAAACCGGACCCCCGTGTGTACCGACACCGGGAGTTCGCCCTGAGGGGCGAGAGAAACGAGGTCTTGGAGAAGATCCTCCGTGAATTCATCCAGAGGGGCTGGCTTGAGCCGTGCCACTCCGAGTGGGCCTCCCCGTGCTTCGTCGTCCCCAAGAAGGTGGCCGGAGAGTGACGGCTCGTGGTCGACTACCGCGGCCTAAATGCCTCGACGCAGCATGACAGCTATACGCTGCCCCTCAATGAGGACTCTGCTACCATAATGAAGGTCCCTACCAGGACCGGCCCCTGCTGTGCCCCTTCCGCCTGTCACCCCTGCTGACTTGCTCCTGATCAGCGATTGCATTCCTCAAAATCCAGGGTCCAAAGTCCAAAAATATAGAAAATAAAATCCTCCTTCAACCCTGAACAGCAACCAGATCCCACAAGTACAGCAACAACCCAATCCACAATCCAATTCACGCTGCGGGCCTCCGTTCAGCACACCGGTTGTCTCACGGTGGCGGGCATGTACAAGAATTGCACCAAAAAGGAAAGCCCTGAAATTGGCATATGCACACAAATAAAGCACAGTTGGGGAAAGAGGTGAACATACACATTCACAGCCATAAACCCCTCATTCCCTGGACTCAAGACCTACCCTTGACTCACCAACATATTGCCCTGAACCAGATCAAATGAGATGGCTGAATGCCATGTGTCAAAAGTCACTACACAAACCCCAAAAATGTGTTCCCTCCAAAGCCTCTAAATCCTAGCCCAATACGGGAGGTGGCGTGTCATGGCCTAGAGTGGCACTCAGGACCATGCCCTACCCTGACATATACTTGGTTGGACTTGGAATCGAATGGGCTTAGAGATATGCCCCATGAGTTTGAACTCATGACATGCCAAAAACTGCCAATTCACACCATATTGGCCATATATCAAATATATGCTCAAAATTGAAGTTACCACTTATCCGAAATCTCAAAGTATGCATGGAATCGAAGTCCAGTATTCATGGAGGATAGAGACCAAAGGTCAATGCCAATGTACATCCCCACTTTACCCTCGAAGCCCCTTCGGATATGGGTGCCACGCACTGCCCAAATCAGCCCATGATCTTGAGACCAATTCTTGTTATCCTTCGTGCGCCAAGCGAAATGGAGTACGCGATCCGGCATATGCTGGTGTTCAACTCCAAAGCATATGCCAACATATGAACAACATACCATGGTTCGACTCGCCATAGGCTTCTTGATGTTTGCCAACCAGGTAAGTACACAAAACGCAAAAATGAGCAAAAATTGAGGTCAAAAACATGAAAATATGTCCAAATACAAAGTTGTCATGATAGTATATCTCTATGCTCACCCATGATATCCGCGCATGGTTCAAGATACAAATGATTGGAAGCATTTGCAAACAATTCCCCCACTTGGATCCCCAATCGGGCGCATGGAGATACCTTCGCCACTCGTATCTACATGCCCCATGAAAATGGGAGTGCACTCATGGATCTCGTTGCCAAGCCTACCATGAGCAATACATACGCGGTAGACTTAGTCTAGCGCTTTGAATTCCACAATTGGGACATGGGCAAAGCCCTTGTCACGTGTGGCTCCCCATCTCTTCGGCCACACGAAGATATATAACATGGGCGTGAGCATATCGAAGCACATACCATGCATATAACACATACCCTCCAAAAGTGGCTCCCACCATGATATGCCATGCCCCTCCATGGACATAACTTCACGTTAAAAATACGTAGGAACCCAATGTAAGTTGCTATGCAACCCCAACACTCATGCGGCACACTCGAAAGTCGCATTAAAATATTCGGTTGCACGGTCCAAGAGTTATATATCACTTTCTACCCTCTTGACCATTGTCCCTTGCTATACCGGGCATGTGTACACACCAAAGGCGTTTTATGCTTCCTAAATTAAGTTGAGACCAAGGCGATTTAAACCCAATTCTCGATATTGATATTCCTCGCCGTGAGCCGGAGATATGATTCTTCAAAGTGGTCTCACGAATCACTTTTGTTTCGACTATAACTCCAAGCAAAATGAAGGACACAACAAAAGGAAGGTTGATTCGTGATCGTGGAAAAATGTACGACCACTCGAGATTCATCATATCAAGTGCGGCGATGTCGAAGTCGAAAATCCGATTCTGAAAGTCTGAAAAAATCGGATTGATTTTGCGAGTGTATAATATGAAAATTGCCGAAGCAACGAACCCTTTACTGATGGAATCTGACCCTTCATCGGGGTTTCCGCCAAAATATCTGGAAAAAACAGTTAACCAATCGGTTACCGCAAAATCGCGAGCCAACTGACAGTCGCCGATACGGTGACAATCAGAACGAAAGACTGAAAAATTACGGAAACATTATGATAAAAAAACCCTGTTGATTCCTGATATTCTGATATATAAATCTCAGCTGGCGGCGCTTCGGTACTGAATATGGCCGCTCATAGCCGGAATGGCCAAACCTATCACACTATCACATCGGGTTAGGTCAGGTGGATGGGAGAGTATGATATCAGCCAATTGCGGCTTGCCAGCACATAGATACACACCCCAAGTGACACAAAGATGGCCACGGGGGTCCGAACTGGCTTCACCTCCCTTCTCAGAGCGTTGTTACCGCTCGGAAGTCATTGAAGAGAGGACGGGAGGACCCCAATGGGCTCCAACCCCCCCTGCCATGTCCCAAGGACACATGGAGTCCCCACACACGTCGTAGGCGTCCCCCATGCCCCAAGGGAGGGGTGAGGACACTGATAATCGGTGCCCTACGCCATATCCTGTCTCCTCTTGATCTACAACATGGACCAAGGGGATCAAAGATAGAGAAATGTCGTCGGGCGACCTAAATAAGTATACCACAATGCAATATATATGTGGAGATCGAGTGAAGGGGGTATATGGCCAATCAAGGCCGAAAAATCCCCGGATGAACGCCCTCACCCGACTCTCAAGCACAGAAACAAACAAAAATGCCCAGGATCCATTATGGTGCTACAGCAGCCACCAAATGGACCAACACGTCCTTGACATCCAAAGAAATGTTCTTTTTCTTCAGATAGTCCATCCAGACCGTGGTGTACCTCGGCACAAAGCTGCTCGAAGGTTCCCACGAGTCCCTGGATGCGGCGAATCCCTTCCAACGGACTTTATAAAGCCTCCCCCCAGGCATCCCCGGGTCCGGCTTGTCCGCCAGGATCCTGTCGGCGGTGAAGTCGTCGTCCTCACCCTCGTCCTCCGAGTCCACATCGCCGGCCGTGAACTCGAAGGTGACGGGACGTCCGCCGGGGTCTGGTGCTCAGGGACGAAGCTGGGTATGGTCGCGGTCCAGGATCTTGTTATCCCCCACACGAACCGCATACACGTCCTGCCCGACCTTCCGCACGATTACCCCCGGCACATACCAGGACGCCTGCCGATGCCTGGACAGGACATCCTTATCGTGCCGCTCCACCCACACGGTGTCTTGGAGAGCATACTTCTGGACTTTCCCCTGCTTGAAGTACTTTGCCCTCTTCTCATGCTCGTCCTGAAGTGCTTTGCACACCTTGGCCGCCGTGTCGTCCGCCTCAGCCATCATGGCATTCGCATCCCGGGCCACTTTGCCATGGTTCAACCACGGGAGAGTGCATGACACTCGATCCCGTAGGAACAGGATACGATGGGGCGACAGTCCAGTGGGTCCCGGAAGGTCGTGATACGCTTCGAGTACTCTCCACAGCGAATTATACCGATTCCGGCCCGGTTGGTCGATGTGCAGCTGGCGGAACTTTTCGAACATCTGCCGCCCAGCCACCTCAGCCCGGCCATTCGACCGGCTGTGGTACGCCACGGTCTTGGCGTGCCGAATGCCCATGTGCTTGCACATCGTCTTGAACCACGTCCCCACAAACTGACTGCCCCGATCGCTGCAGATGACAGCTGGGACTTCGAAAATCATCAACCAATGCCTGATCATGGTGTTGGCGACGGTCTTGGCTTACAGCCCCACTCCATGCTTGTCCTTCTTGTCCTTCTTCTTGGACTTCTTGCCCGGGACCGCCACGATATACCCGCTGTGCCTGTCCACCGCCAAGATGACACAATCGTAGGTCTCTCCGTCCACGGTGACCTCAGGCATGGCGAACACATCCATGGCCACGGACCGCATAGGGGCTTCCGGTATAGTGGTTGGGGCTCTTCGTGGCCCGACACATGGCGCAGTCGCTACAGTACTTGTCCAGGAGGGCGTAGTACCCCGGTGGGAACTTGAAGCGCCACTCCAGGTCCTGCTGCATCTTGTCCTGACCAGGATGCATGAGCTGGGCATTATGCCAGTGGTCAATGAGCTCCTCCAGTCGGTTCTCTGGGACCAATAGCTTGTCCTTGAGGAACAGTTTGTCCCCATCCTCGGTCAAGCCCTCAGGCCATTCGTCGTCCGACGGGGCGCTCACGGCATTCCAGTACTTGCTCCACTGGTCGGATGCCGCATAGTCATCGGACCAGTCCTCTGTGAGCACCGACCTGACTAGCTCTACAGGGGCCACCATCCATTGCTCGAGGGTTTCCTCTCGAATAGCTTGGACGCGGGCACCCCGGAACTTGGCCAGGTCTGTACGGTTTGCCATCACCACAAAACACTTGACCCCCTCTTGCTCCATGGCCTTCTCCATCTCGATAATGCGCTTGGCCTCCTCGGTCTCCTCGGCGTCCCCATGGCTGGATATGTCCATCCAAGCCTTGCCCGCGGGGAGTAAGAAAAAGTCACTGCCATGTCTTTCTTGGAGGGCTTGATGCAGGCCAAGCCCCCCTTAAAACCCTTTTGTTGATGCTAAGACAAACTTAAGTGTTTTTATCTCTCTTTTGTTGCCTAAAGTACACTTTCTCAAAGTAACTAGGGTTGTGACCCTAGCCCCCCATGAAGTTCACCCCTACCACTCAACTGAGCGGACGTACCTTCCTTCATGGAGGATATACCGAAATAAAACAGGTATTTCATGCTTTAGGCCTTGGAGGTTAAGCCTAGTGGTCTCCCACCCCAAGACCCCTATACTCAATTGTTTCTACCACTTATTGTGGTCCTACTTTGTAACTGTTTCTGAATTCACTTGCTTGGCCAAGTCATTTTCTGTGTGGTCCTAACATCTATGCCCCACATTCCTAACCAGCACCATTTCACCCAAAAGAGTGCACATGAAGTGCCTAATGCAACCTCTGAGGCATAAGTGAGACCAATTTTCATATAAAATCTTTTGTCCTATCCATTTGTGATTCAATCTATGTGTATAAACCTGCTTTGTCTATCTGCAGCCCTTCTGTGTTACACTGGATTCCAAAACCAATCATTGATTCGATCCACATCCTGTTCTTGCTCTACTTGCTGCTTTGGTTTGGGTTTTCAACTACGAAACCTGCAGGAATACATCAAAATATCTAGGGCATAAAGCAAGGACATCTTTCCGGTAGCAGAGGCAGTCCCTTGAGACCTTTTGAACCGACCCTGATAAGAAGTGCAGCACAAAAGCTCAACAACAAGTTCATCATGTCCACGCCAAGCGTCAGGACCTGGCCCATCAGAACTGTCCAAGTGCAAATGGGCAGCATGGCCCACCCTATGAGTGAACCACCTTACCGAGCTCCACAACATCTCAGTGGCGCATCTGGGTCCTAAGGAGATCCAGAACGCAGAAGGGCGGAAGAAAAAAAAGGCCTTACCACCGAGGCCTTAGCAGCACACGGTGGAGACAGCTTCAGTCACCTCCACAGACGTGTAGCTGCCTCAGTATCCAGATCCAACTGTCCGGCTTCATCCTCAACAGCGATTGAAGGCCCTGAGGAGTATGAGGAACTGAGGAAGAAGATGGATGAGTACATCCTACATGAGGAGTACTACAAATCCATTCGTGGGGAAGATGGAGAGGAGCCATTGGCTGTACATGCATCCAGACCACGTACAGACCTGGGGTCCTACGCGCACTCTGGTCCGCCGTCCGACAGAGCCGAGACTGCATCCCTGCCAAGACGACCAAGACCTGAGTATCCAAGACCATGTTGTCCAACCCCAAGGGCTCCCGAAGTGGGCCCGACTCGAGTCGAAGAACAACATCATCCAAGGCCAACCTACGGTGCCCTGGATCATACGGCCGAGCTGTTGGCCAAACTCCTGTCTGGATCAGAAGATCCAGATGTGACGGCCCTATCGGAGGCCATTAAGGCTAAACTGGGTATTGCAGAACCCTTACCAAAGCCAGAGTTGCCCTCTCTCTCTCCAGGACTGAGTACCCTGGCCGAAGATCTCAAGAGATCAAGGGTCTCAAGGCTGTTGCCTAAGGTTACCTGCCCCAGCCCCTTTCACCCCCGTGCCAGGACAATGCCTATGGCTGATCTACAGGACGTGCCGGTCACAGAGATTGAGAGAAGAGGGCTGTCAGTCCTGGCACCTCTTGCCGGCGTGTCGCCTTCAGGCCTAACTCCGGGGGATGGGAAGACGGGCAGACCAATTGCCCAGGCGAACATCCAGCTGGAACTGCCGGAGTTCGACCCCAAAAATCTGCCCGAATGGGCAGAAGAATTTGCACAGTTCCTTTTGTTGACTTGCCAATCCCATGTGGATGTGGCCACCAAATGTTCACTGCTAAAACGCTCATGCAAAAAGAAATTCTTGCAAAAACAGGTGAAACAGATTGTGAAAACCTGTTCTACCTGGGCAGAGGTACTCCTGAAGCGGTACCCAGAACCCCATGGCCAGGTTACGGCATACAACCGGTCTCCGGTCCACTAACCCCATGCACGGCGTGTTCCGTGCCGTGAAGCCCCGCATCGGCAACCGATGCACCGCCAGCGGAGATTTGTGTATCAGAATATCAGGAATCAACAGGGTTTTATTTTCATATTGTTTCCGTCAATTTTTATGCTTCCGTTCCGATACTCACTGTTTTGACTGCTGGCGGTTGGTTCGCGACTTTACCGTAACCGCCAGTTTAACTGTTTATAATGGAAATTTTAACGCTATCCGCGACGAAGGCTCCAAAGTCGCCAGGAACTGCATGGATGCTTCCGCAATTTTCATAATTAATACTCGCAACCTTAATCCGAATTTTTCAGGATGTCGAAATCGGATTTTCGACCTCGACATCCCCGCACTTGATTTGACCTCCTTCGAGTGGACCTACGTGCTTCCCTACACACGAATCAACTTCCCTTTTATCCTGCCCTCCATTTGTCTTAAAGATATGGGCAAAATAAAGTTGATTCGTGAGGCCACTTGTGAAGGTCATATCTCGTGTTGCTTGCGAGGATTTACGATAAGGAAACGTGGGATGTATTCGCAATACTCCCGACGTAATTTAGGAAGCATTATATGCCTTGCGTTTCCACACGTGCGCGCTAGTGTAAGGGATCATGGTCAAGAGGGTAGAGTTTGCGTTCTAACTCTTTGGCCATGATATTGCGTGCGTTAAGATAACTTTCGAGTGTAGCGCGCAAGTGTTGGTGTTGCATAGGAACTCTCCTTGAGTTCCTATGAGCGATTGACACAAAGATATGCCCTTGGAGGGGCATGACATATCGTGGTGGGAGCTACCTTTTTGGGCAATATATGGTATGTGCCATGTGTTGTGTTGCGTGCCCATTTGGCGGGTCCATTGCTCCAAGTCGAACCCGCCAATGGACCTCATATTGTGCAAGCCCCTTCTCCATACTCCCTACGGTCAATTGCATGCCTAACCTTCGTGAAGGGAAGCTTGTGTGGTAATCCCGAAGCGATGCGTTGGGATCAAGGTGTGTGTTTTACAATTTTCCATATTTTCATGTGCCCACTTGGGAAGTAGCGCTCGTAACCTTTCAAGGCGCCCGGAGTGGAGCACATATGTGGGATCGAAGGTCAATGGTGTCAAGTCATTGTGTTTAGAAGGATTGAGTGATTGCACGATCCAAGCCAAAGATATTATAATATAATTGTGCGCCTTTCAAGGCACTTTGGTTTGTCTTTGTGCCAATTTTGCCATTTTTGGCTCGTCATGATGTCAAGTGGCGACCGTGTATCTCAACGTTGCGCTCAATTGACATCATGACCCAAGTATGTTATGAGGGTACATACTTCGGTAGCCAACATATCTTGGACCCGGCGAATAACTCCTCTTAGGCTTGGCATACCGTGGCCGCCATGTTGGCGATTTGGGACTATCCCAAATCATGGGCTCACTTGGCGACCCTGCCATTCCGAATACCGGAGGAGTTGGGCGACGCCCCAAAGATATGTTGGACGTATATGACTTGATACCAATCCTATGGCACACTCCGGTCCGAGTCGGGCATGTGCCTCATTTGCCCTAACCATGAGTGTGCGCAATTTTGGCCATTTTGAGCATTTTTCCACTTTTGCTGCCCGCCGTGCACTATGTTCTAACCCTCGTGCACGCCGGACGCATGGACCAATGGACCATATATGACGTGGGTGTTATGGGTAATGGTCCCCATGGTCCACACACCACGTGGGCGAAGCGGAGCCGCCTTCGTTAAGGCGCTAGGCCAAATTATGTATGGGCAATTTTGCCATTTTTGCATTTGTGGACCCAATTGGGATCGTCACCACGCCGAGTGGCATGGAGATCTTTGAGAGCGAAGGGCATGGAAGTGTCAGTTGGACTCCCGGTGGATCACGTATGGAATGGCGGATCCGATCTCCAAGCCGGCCTGGAGATATACTATTGGGAGCACACTGAATTTTGGCTCATTTCAAGCAGCCAAAATGACCCAATTTTGGGACCCCAATTTCCCCCTTCCGTGTGGTCAATTGGCGGCCCCATTTCTCTAAGCCCATAGGGAGCCCGGACCTAAATCCAAGTTGTACACTCAGATATGAGTCCTAGGTCCTGCCTCCTACCCTGTGAGCCATTGGCCTTACCTTGGCCGGGCGAGCCACGCGTGGGAATGACGCCAATTTTGGTGATTTTGGCATCATGACCCCACATGACTCATCCGTGTTGCCCTGATGCCGGGACCTCAGAGGGAACCAGGTTGGGTGAGGGCTCCAGGGGGTTCGTACTCGAAGGGCACAGGGTCAGTTGCCTCGTCCCTACCTCTGGCGGGTCCGGACGAGGGGTCAATTTTGGAGATTTTTGAGTTAATTTCAGTTTGGGCTGAAACAGCCCATTTTCAGCTACCAACTCCTGGGTGATAATGGCGGGGCCATATCTCTGACTCAGAGAGGAGTTGGGACCTGCTGTTAAGGGAGCATAGGGAGCCACTGTCGGTTGTCCTCGGAGCACCTTGGTTCCCAGGAACTCGCCTGTGGCTAGGTGGGACACCTCTCCCATTGGCAGGGTTTCATGGTCCGGACTGAGCAGGGCATGGGTTGTGTTTGAGCCCCCGCCCCCATCAGCCACTGAGAGGGTCGGACCTGGGATTGGGATATGAGTTGGGACTGAGTGTCTATGGTCCTGTGATGCCCTTACCCCAGTCCAGTCCTAACCCCATGTGTACATATCCTGATGTGTTGCTGTACATACTTTCGTTCCCTCTTTGCAGAGTGGCAAGGATTCTGAAACGCTTTGTCACATGACAACGCATTGATGCCCTTGTGAGCGTAGTGCTTTGCCTGCCTGCTCACTTGCGTGTGTCCACCGCAGCGTCCCGTGGCCGGCCCCCCACGGGAACGCGTCAAAAGCGTTTCACCGCCGCGGGGTTACCCAACCCTGGCGTGCCACTCGGGGCCACCAACCCCGAGCAGCGCGTCGCAGCAGCGCGGCGCAGCTCGTAGCTCCCAGCGCAGCGCAGCGTCTCGCAGCGCAGCGCAGCAGCTCGCAGCGCCACTCAGCGACAGCGCCGAGTTCGTTACGGAGCCCGCAGCGCCGTCCAGAACATCGTCCTGACCGCGCAGCGCCCGTGGAAGAGGTGCACAGACCAGGACTCCTGCATCAGCCCCATCGGCCGACCCGGAGTCCCAACGGCCGACCAGCAAGGCCACGTCAACCACCTCCACAACCACCGGCTGACCAGCACCAGCCGCACTTCCAATCCAGTGCTGCAGCACCCTCCTCAACAACCACAACCAGTTCGTTGAGTTGAACGAGTGCACATCAAGGACTTCAAGATCATCTACGCCCCCGCTGCCATGGTGAATTGGCAGGAAGCGGGCAGGACGTGGCCGCGGCCCCACCCCCATGCAGCACGCCTGCTGCACGGGTTGGTTTGGGACCAGCACTACCGCCACAGCAACCCCGAGTGCGAAGGCGGCATGCCCAGGAGCTTCGAGCTCCGCACGGACATCGCCCCCGACCGCCTGCAGGCCGTGGAGGACTGGCTGCGGGCGGAAGGGTACGAGTACCGCCACCAGCAGAGGCGCTGGAGGGCGTGGACCCGGCCGGACAGGCCCAGGGAAGGGCTGCGCCCCGACGGGATTGAGGAGGACGAGGACCCCAACGCCTACCCGTCGGGCGCCTCGATCAACGTCTCCCTGTGGGACGTGATCGAGAAGAAGTTCCCGGAACCGGGGAGCGAGCGCAGGCTGCAGGGCAGCAGCAGCGCGTCTCCGGCGACGGAGAAACGGTCCGCCGGGGACAGGAAGCGGGACCGGAAGTGGCGGGAGTACCAGGAGTCCCTGGCCGCCGAAGCCGCCCAAGGCGCCAAGGGCGGAACCCCAGCCCCCAGTTTTCCAACGGCCCAATGGTGGTCACCATCCCGGCTCCACCACCCTTGGCGACTACATCCAGGTCGCCAAGCAGACCCAGGGCAAGTCCCGTCCGCTGCTCCTGAGGGCCCGGCAAGCCCCAGCAGGCCCCAGCAGCGACGTGGAGTCGGCCCACCGCGGGAGGATGCCGGCCGACCAGGCCAGCTCCAGCAGCAGCGTCGCTCCCGAAAGGGACGTGGCGCTCGCCTGTGAGCGCGCCTGTGGGGTGCCCTGCAATCGTCGGGTTGCCCGGCAACGGGCCCGGCAGTACAGCGCTGCCGTGGAGGGCGCCACCGGCATCGCCCAGGAGGAGGCTGCGCAGTGGGCGCATGGCATGGCCATCCACGCCCAGACCGTGGCGGCCATTGCGGCCGGACTCACGGCCGTAGCCGCCCATGGGGCAGCGACCGCCTGGGTCAACGGTGAGTTGGCGGCAGCCGACGAGGAAGCCCGCCTGACGCAGGAGGCCATTGCCTGCAAGGAGGCCGAGGTGAAGGCGCTGGAAGAGGCGCTTGCCCAAGGGAGGGCAAAGAAGGAGGCGGAGGAAAGGGCCCACGCCGAAGCGACGGCTGAGGCCCAGGAGGATGCCGCCAAGAAGGAAGCCATCGAGGCCGCGTGACGGAGGGTCGCTGAGGAGAAGGCCAAGACGGAGGCGGAGCTGGCGGCGTTGGAGGCGCAGAAGGCGCAGCTGCTGCAGGCCCGGGAAGCCGAGGCGGCTCGTGCTCGGGAAGAAGCCGAAGCGCGAGCTGCCGCAGCCACCGCCGCCGCAATGGAGGAGGCAGAGGCCAAACTCCGCCACGAGACTCCCCCGGGAGGATCGCGAGTGGAGACCCTTCGAAGGCTTTTCGAAGGGGACGCCTCCTCCAGGATGAAGCTGGATGAGGCGGACACGGGCAGCAGTGGGAGCGGTGGCACCACCGCCCGTCGACGGAGGAAGGGCAAGGGGAAGACCCCCGAGAGGCCGCGGAGGCCAGCGGGTGGGCACCCCCACGACAGTGACCCCTTCTTCACCGCCAGTGACGGGGATGAACGAGGCCGTCGACATCGCCAAGTGGTGGCTTGGACGGGCGAAGGTGGCGGAGACGTCCCCATGGAAGGTGAGGATGAGGATCCCCCTCCTCCCTACCGGAGCTCCGAGTCCTCCGTGACCGAGACGCCCAGGTGGGGCGACATGGACGAGGATGACGACATGGAGTTCGGCATCACGAGGAAGCGCCCATCCTCGGACCCACCGAGGCGACCCGGCGGAGACCCACCGGGACCCCCTGGCGGAGGACCATCAGGACCCCCTGGAGGACGCCCACCGAGTGGACCCCCTGGAGGCGGACCACCGGGCGGGGGAGGACCCCCTGGACCGGGCGGACCCGGCGGAGGCCCTCCTGGAGGACCCCCTGGGGACCCCGACGACCCACCAGGGAACGGCAGCCCGGACACCACCTGGCGGTGGATTGTCTACCTCCGCAGGAGGGTCTTTGCCCTCGAGTGCGAGGTAGACACGGGCAAGGTCGAGATGGCTCGCATCTCCACGGTCGCCGCGCGCGCGCAGAACGACCTGCACATCGCCAGAGCCGAGACCAAGTCGCTGACCAACGTCGTCAGCGGCCTGCAGGAGAGGCTGGATGCGCTGGAGGCCCGTGGGAGAGTCGGCAGCGACCACCCACCCCTGGAGTCAGGCTCGTCGGACGACGGCTGGGGACCCGGACCAGGTCCAGGCAGACCCCACGCCCCCGGCGGAGCCCCCAGGAGTCGCCCCAGCGCCAGTGCCCCCTCTCTCACCGCCCCCTCTCACCACAGCGCGGGCCGCCGCAACGAGCGCGTGCCGCCCGGCAGTGGCAGTGAGGAATGGCGCGATGAGTGGCTCAGCGCGGACTACCACAACCGCCGTGCTCCACCGCGGACGCCTGTACGCCCCCGACGCCCGCCACCAGCCCCGGTGCCAATCCCCAGGGCTGGAGGACGTTATGGTGGACTCAGGGATGAGGTCCCCAGAGGAGACGTGGAGTGGGATGTCGGCGAAGGTGAGGACCTGGACCTGGACCTGGACCTGGAGGAGTTCGACATCAGCCCGCCGCGTGGTGTACGACGGGAGGCCGCTGAACGCAGCCGCCGGCGCCGTGATGAGGATGCTTACATGGATGCAGTACGGCGTGAACATTTCGGTTCAGGGTACGTGGAGGAAACGCGGCGTAGCCACAGGGATTCCATGGAGGAGATGGACGTGGCGGCCGTGGGAGTCCGTGGGCGAGGCCGATGGGAACCTCGGTCGACCTCGCGGCCGGCCTTCATGGTCTCTAAGGCCGCGGACGCCGCCGTGTGGGAAGACTTGAAGGACATCAAGCCCCCCATGTACGATGGCAACCCCCTCAACCTCGACCGCTTCTTGGAGAAGCTGGACGATTGGGGGCTGACCGTCACTGAAGACCTACCTTCCGCGGATGCGGAGAGATATTTCTTCAAACGGTTCAGGTACCGCCTGCCGGAAGTGCTCGGCGAGCTATACTTCGTGGCGACCAAGGAGGGGAAAATCAAGACCCTCAAGGACGCCAAGAAGTGGCTCAACGAGCAGGAGCGGGTGGACGCTCCGCAGGTGGCTGCCAAGCGCTGGAAGTCCATCAAGCTTGAGCATGATGGACGGGAGATCCGCCTACGGGACTGGCGTGACTTCCGAGGGAAATACACCCTCTTCCGCCGCAATGTGGAGGATTGGAACGAGGGTGACGAGCAGGCTCGCCTGCTCTCCATGCTACCGGAAGCATGGATCAAGAGGGTCACCAAGGAGGAATCCAAGAGGGCCAAGTCCAACCACACGGTCAAGATGATGCTCCCCAAGGAGTATCATACGAACGTGGTGAGTTGGGCGAAGAAGAACGTGGCCCGGGATGTCAAACGGCACTCCCTGCGGAACGCTCTTCTCATCACCGTCTCGGGCGATCGCGAGAAGACCGCGATGTGGCGCCTTGACGATTGTGAGTTGAGCGGCCAGACCATCCGTCTGCAGCCCATCCCGGCGCGGATGAGCTGCGACGAGATCCTGGAGTGGGTTGGCGAGGAAGTGCTCAAGGAGTACCGAAACCTCCACCACACCCGCGGGTTGAGGCCCGGCGACCGCGACGTCAACTACGTTGGCGAGGGACCTGGCGGGGAATCTGCCATGGACCCAGCGGGAGCCGGCGGCGATGAGACTCTCGTCGACGATGACGACGACGATGAGCCCGCCGAGGTGGCCGTCTGTGCCTTCGTGGCCAGGAACCTGAGCGCGGGGAGCAAGCCGGGAAACTGGAAGCCCCTGCAGCAGGGTTGGAGGAAGCAGGAGAAGAGGGATCCTCGCCGCATTGGCGACCCTCCGCTGTCCTTTGGGGAGTTCATACGAGCTCACCCTCAGGGCTGTTTCGTGTGTTATGGGAGGAAGAAAGGCTTCAACCATGACCACTGAACATGCCCCGTCCACAAGGCCGACACGGAGGCCTACAAGAAGGCGCACGGGTCGAAGAAGCGTGCGCCCGCGGGTATCCGGGAAGCCAAAATGGAGGTCGACAAGGACGAACTGGCCAAGCTGATGTCGTCGGTGGGGACCGAGTTGGCCAAGGAGATCCAGGAGATCAAGCGGAACTGGGTCCCCAGATCGGACAACAAGAACAAGGAGAACAACCAGAATGACCAGAACAAGGACAAGGACAAGAAGGGTAAAGGAGGAGGTAAAGGGGGCAGAAAGAAGGGCGTCAACGACGTTGAGGCCGAGGAGAACACCCCCTCTTCCACAACCGACGCCCCCTAGCGGAGCCCCTGCAGCCAAGGGCCCCAGCTAGGGCGGTCGCAGGATGGTGACGTGGGAAGCGCCGAACCATCCCAGTCGGGAGTCGATAAGCACAAGGGGACTGCCGCGGGCGGAAGGCCCGGTCCGGCGCCCAGTCGCGGAGGCGGGGTGAGGGCAAGTGAAGGCACGAACCCTTGCACCCGTCCGTCCTTCGCGACCAAGAACGTGTTTGATGTACTACAGGATCTATCCGAGAGTATCGGAGGATCACCCGGACCGCAGCTGCATGCTGCAGATGGGCAGCCTGAGCCCATTGTCCACGACCTGCACCAGTCGCTTGTGGAGCTTCTGGAACGGCCGGAGATCCTGAGTTTGCACGCCGTGCGCCGTGTCGGTCGCGAGCGGCAGTTGCATCTTAAGGTCCGTGCCTTATGCGGGGCACCGGAAAAGGTTTTCGACGTGTTGGTCGACACGGGAGCTCAAGTCAGCTTGGTCAAGGCTGGCCTACTTCCACCAGAGTGTCTGACCGACAGTCGGAAACCTGTCAGGCTGAAGGTGGCGAACGGCCAGTACATGGTGGGAGGCACGAAGGAAGCGGCCATTGGGCTGCAGTTCGTGAACCATCGTGAGCTGAGCCGCCCAGACCTCGGCAAGGAAATCCTCCTGCACGGTAGCTTCTACGAGGCCGAGATGGACTGGGACATGATCGTCGGGTACGACTTCATGATGGAGACGGACTCCGGCGTCCTCCCGGCCCAGGCCTCCATGACCCTGTACCAGGACGACCAGCTCTCGTGGCTTTCGTCACCTGAGCACCATGTGGAATGCCAATGGATCCACCCCGAACGCAATCAGCTCGAAGTGGCCGCGCTGGACACTGAGCCTACTGGGCCAGCGAACCAGGAGTACGGCGTAAGGCCGGAAGTGGCGTACCGAGTGGTCGCGGACCTGGGAGCGTCAGATCTGGCCCTGGATGCGTTCTCTTCAGGAATCTCCGCCCATCTGCGGGTATGTGAGAAGTACTGGAGCGCCCAGGACTCCGCGTGGAAGAAGCACTGGGGTCCGCATCAGGGATTGATGTGGATCCATTGCCCCCGTTGGGACATTCCAAGAGCGATAGCGAAGATTCGCAAGGACCGCTCCAAGGCAGTGCTGGTTGTTCCTATGGGATGCACCGAGGAGGAAAGTACCCGACATTGGGTAGCCTCATTGACCAACATGACCTTGAACAAGGTCGTCCTACCGGCTGGAGAGAGTGTCTATCAGGACGCTAAGGGACAGCCCATGCCGCCCCAGAGATGGCCAACGGAATTCCACTATGTTGATGGGGGCCTTGATCAGGCCGATACCACGGACTTCGTGTGTGTCAACCGCATCATAGCAGAGCCTTGGAGGCAATGCTTTGCGGTTCCCCCTGTTGACATCGAAGAATCGGACTCCGAAGACCCCCTCACTGAAGAGGAGTGGGATCTGGTTCAGGGGTATATGGATCAGCCCTTTCACGACTGGGGAAACCAGCGTGAGGGCAAAGGCCAGGACAAAGCCTGGTGGGAAGTGGACTCAATCGTCTCTGGTTCCTATGACGGGGACACCTTCGTACAGAGGGTGCTGGATCACATGTCCAGCCAAGACGAGCCGCCTGGCGGTAACCCACCCACCTACGGCGATCTGTTCCGAGGCAAGACCAGAGATGGCCCTTTGGGCCACCTGGGAAGACCACCTGAGCCGAAAGCGAGCGGAGTAGCTACCCCTCAAGTAAGCTCCGTGGTTCAAGTGCCCGGAAAAGCCAAGGCGGAGTCCGATGACTGCCCCAAGATCCAGGCGTTGAGGGCCAGGCTGAAGCAGAAGTATGGCGAGACCTTCTTCAGCGGAAAACCTGTGTTCCCCCCACCGGTGCGTGGACCGTATGGCGAGGCCAAGATACGACTGAAGCAGGACCCCCGTGTGTATCGTCACCGGGAGTTTGCCCTGAGGGGCGAGAGGAAAGAGGCCATGGAGAAGATCCTCCGTGACTTCATCCAGAGAGGCTGGCTTGAGCCGTGCCACTCCGAGTGGGCCTCTCCCTGCTTCGTCGTCCCCAAGAAGGTTGCCGGTGAGTGGCGGCTCGTGGTCGACTACCGCGGCCTGAACGCCCAAACGCAGCACGACAGCTATACGCTGCCCCTCATTGAGGACATGCTGCAAAAGCAACACCGGCGGAGGATCTTCACGGTGATTGACCTGAAACATGGTTATCATCAGATGCCTCTCGCCGAGGAGTCCCGTGCCTGCACAGCCATGAGCACCCCACTTGGACCTCTCCAGTGGAAGGTGATGCCCATGGGCGTTACCAACGGCAATGCGGCTTTTCAGCGGATGCTGGAGAACCTGCTTGAGCCGGTGCGCGACTGTGCGGACCCCTTCGTGGACGACGTGATCATCGCGTCCGGGGACCCCAGCATGAGCTACGAGGAGCTCCTGGAGGCACACGAGAGGGACGTCACTCGAGTGCTGGACCTTCTGGTTCGGCACAAACTCACGGGCAGCAGTGACAAGGCCACCATTGCGGTAAGCGAGGTGGTCTTCGCTGGCCACGTAGTTGGGAACGGGCAGCGAAAGCCCATACCTGGCAAGGTGGCCGCGATTGAGCACTGGGAAAAGCCCAAAACGGTCTCTGAGCTACGGGCGTACTTGGGGTTCTGCAACTACTACTCGGGGTATATCAAGATGTATGCCGAGTATGCAGCCCCCATGACGACCATGCTCAAGGGCAACCGAGAGGAGACCAAGAAGGGGTCCAAGAAGGCTCTGGTCTGGACTGAAGAGTCCGACCGTGCCTTTGAGGGGATGAAGCAGGCGCTGCTATCCGCAGTGGGTCTGCACCTCGTAGATCCCGACCGAGGGTTCGTCCTGCGCACCGACGCTTCCGACTACGCCATTGGGGCTGTGTTGGAGCAAGTGCTTGACGATGGGAGGCACGTGCCCGTGGCCTTCTGGAGCCGAGTCCTGGCGGAAGGCCAGAGACGGACGTGGACGCCCCGTGAAAAGGAGGCGTATGCCATCGTCATGGCTCTCAGGAAATGGGCTGGGTACATAGCCCTCCATCCCGTCACCGTCTGCACCGACCATCAGAGTCTGCAGTCGTGGCACAAGGAGCACGTGGACACCCCCTCAGGTCCCGCCTCCCGACGGGCAAGATGGCACGAGACCTTGGCCAAGTTCGACCTTACGGTTGTTTATATTCCTGGAAAGGATAACACCGTGGCGGACTGTCTCAGTAGGTGGGCCTATCCCGCCAGCAAGGGCATGCAGGATATCTCTGCCCATGGCGATGAGGCTGAGACCGCTGAAGCCAAGAAGATCATTGAAATGGAGCGCCTGATGGAGGAGGAGGGTGCCAAATGCTTCGTCGTCATGGCCGCAGATGCCCCCCTCGCTTCGAGGGTGAGCAGAACGGTCAGTGTACTCGCCCCTGTGGGTGCCGCGGGCGGAAGGCCCGGTCCGGCACCCCCTGTGGAAACTGAGTCCGACAAGCACCTCTTCCCGGAGTCTTGCCTCCAGGACGACTGGACCGACGATTACGCCAAGTCTGAGGCCTTTGCGGCCGAGTATAGGGCTGTGACCGACCCTGACGACGGGCAGAAGTGGCCAAAGGGGCTGACCGAGGAAGATGGCAAGCTCTACCGGAATGGTAAGCTGCTAGTCCCGGAGTCCCGTGTGCTCGAGCTGTGTGAAGCTTGGCACCACCACATGCTGCACCCAGGGGTCAAGAAGCAAGCTCTTGACATGCAGCGTCGGTTCGAGATCGACCATATCGTTCTCTACACCGCCATCAAGAAGGTCAGGAAGGGTTGTTCGGTCTGTCAGGCCTGCAATCCCGATAACCGGAACGTCAAGGGGGAACCCCAATGGACCCCGGTTCCTGACCAGCCCATGGAGAGCGTGGCCATGGACGTCTTCTCCATGCCCGAAGTGCACATTGGCAAGGAGACCTTTGACTGTGTGGTTCTCTGTGTGGACCGCCACAGCGGCTACGTTGTAGCCGTTCCGGCACGCAAAAAGGGGTTGCTTGCCAAGGAAGTGGCAGTCATGATGATTCGTCATTGGCTGACCGTCTTTGACATCCCCCGCACCATTTGCAGTGACCGAGGGCCCCAGTTTACTGGTGGCTGGTTCAAGGCTATGTGTTCCCTGATGGGGATACGTCATGCCAAGAGCGTCGCCTATCTCAGCCGGTCCAACGGCCGTGCTGAAGTGGCTGGACGGCAGCTGTTCGAGAAGCTGCGCAAGAATCACATCACCAATCCACGGCGGAACTGGTTTGAGGAGATGTGGCCTGCTCTGAAGGCCCATCATGACACCCCCACTCCGGGCGGTTTGTCCCCTCACCAGATTCTGTTTGGCAGGGACCCCCTGGGTAGGGGACTTCCCTTGTCTGGTGATGGCATGGCTATGGATGCCAAGGAGTTCTTCGCGCGGCAGGAGCAAACGGCGCGGGACATCCGCCAGCAGCTTGAGAAGGAGCATGCTGAGCGTCAGAAGTCCGCCCCGAGCTCGACAGCGCAGAAGTTCAGGGTGGGAGACCCGGTGTTGGTGATCAGACCCCGCCCCATGGGCACCCACCGCACCAAGACCTGGTTCACACCCGGCGAGGTGGTCCGCAGGATTGGTGAGGACACCTACCGCATCAAGGTGGATCACGGACAGTTCCGGGAGCGCCACGAGAGTCAACTCCGTGTGCGGGAACCCGACCTCCGTGGCCGACATGTGTCCCTGGACTACGCCAGGCATGAGGCCGATTCGGACGACGACTATGCTGAGCAGGACGACTATACGGTCGAGAAGATCCTGGCTCAGCGTCCGAAAGCCTCGGCACCCGGAGGTCTGGAGTTCAAGGTTCGTTGGCGAGGCTATGGGCCGTCCCACGACACCTGGGAACCCGTCTCCTCGTTCGTGCCGCGGGTCAATACTCCCTTCATGGAGTACATCCGCAAGCACAAGACCAAGATCCATGTCTCGGACTTGGCAGCACTCACCCGGGCGATTGCAGCCAGGGGTGCCCGATCAGCGCCCTGAGCTCTCCCCTGATGTGTGATGAGCGCTTGTGAGGCCGACGAATCGTCCCTTACTTGCTTGCTCTCTTCCATCTTTCGGTGACAGAGTGGCCATATACCCCCCCCTGCTGAGTCCAGAGGAGGATGGCCCCTCTCTTCTTTTATTCGTCACTCACCCCCCCTGCTGAATCCATGGGAAACCAGGTAGGGCTACTGACCTTCATTTTTCTGAGCTCTTGGAGCCTTGAAGCCCATACGACGTTGCGCAACGGATGCCGCTGTCATCGGCATTGCGAATTTTTGGTGTGTGGTCTGGTTCCATGGCATTTGCGGAATCCAGACCAGTCGACGTGTGTCTCGAGACTATATATGCCTGAACTCAGGCGTTATCCTGTCCATCCTCTTGCATTTGCCTTATCCTGACCGTGGCGTGGTTTGGCACTCTGTTCTGAGTGTGTTTACACGCCTATTTACCCAAATTGTTGCTTGTTTTTCTGCCCTCCAGGATATGTGCATCTGTATGTTAAGTGTCATCAGCCCATCGCTGAGGGATGGACTGTTTTTCACCACGAATCGGGATACAGAGGCGCCTTGAGTCGCCGTGTACATATCGTTACAGCCTGGTCCAGCCTGGACCAGTACCTGATTACAGATTCTACTGTCTGAGTGCCCGTGATACCGTGTTGCCCTATTCGCTGTGATGTGTGGGGATCCTGATGGCGCCAGGCGGGAAGCCCAGTTGCCTGACTACACTCCCAGCGGTCCGCCACTGTCAGTCCCAGTGTGAGCCTACCGATTTGCAGACGCACTTGCATTCGGATGGCGGCCTCCGGTGCTCCTGACCTCGGTCAGTCTGCCTGGGAAACTGGTGGTTTGAGGAGTCGACGCCTCTGCCCACACTGCATGAGGACTCCCTCATGTATGGCCTTCGTGGCAGTAGGGCGAGGGAAACGACGGCCTTGATGCCCGATCCCTTCAGGAGGAGTTCCCTTACGATTTGGGGTTCGTAAGGAGTTCGACTATGGCACTCTGGACTCGCGTCGTATGGATATGGACATGGTGCGCCCGAGGAAGGACCCGTGGGGACTCTCCCCAGTCGGCGGGCCTTGGGAAGCTTGGGGTAGCCTAATGGATCTTTGTGGTCGCTCTCGACTTGTGGGGCCACCTCGGCCGTCGTGTGACGCCTATGTTGGCCGTGTATGCCACTGCCACTGTGGTGGTGACCGTAGCAGCCGGCACCCGGTGCGCCTGGTATGGGTTAACGGGTCCTTTGGATGCCGAACAATCGCCGCCAGGACCCGGGACTTGATACTTGATACTATACATGTGCTACGAGCTGTTACAGCAGCATACCTATCCCACTGTGGGATACCTATCTTACTGTGACTTACTGAAGTGAGGATGTGACACCCCCCCCCCCTTTCAGGGAATGGTCCTGGGTACCCGCTGCCATGCGTGGGTGTTATCGAGCCCCCCCAGGGTTTGCTCTAAGGAGGGGGGTGAAGCGGTACCCAGAACCCCATGGCCAGGTTACGGCATACAACCGGTCTCCGGTCCACTAACCCCATGCACGGCGTGTTCCGTGCCGTGAAGCCCCGCATCGGCAACCGATGCACCGCCAGCGGAGATTTGTGTATCAGAATATCAGGAATCAACAGGGTTTTATTTTCATATTGTTTCCGTCAATTTTTATGCTTCCGTTCCGATACTCACTGTTTTGACTGCTGGCGGTTGGTTCGCGACTTTACCGTAACCGCCAGTTTAACTGTTTATAATGGAAATTTTAACGCTATCCGCGACGAAGGCTCCAAAGTCGCCAGGAACTGCATGGATGCTTCCGCAATTTTCATAATTAATACTCGCAACCTTAATCCGAATTTTTCAGGATGTCGAAATCGGATTTTCGACTTCGACATCCCCGCACTTGATTTGACCTCCTTCGAGTGGACCTACGTGCTTCCCTACACACGAATCAACTTCCCTTTTATCCTGCCCTCCATTTGTCTTAAAGATATGGGCAAAATAAAGTTGATTCGTGAGGCCACTTGTGAAGGTCATATCTCGTGTTGCTTGCGAGGATTTACGATAAGGAAACGTGGGATGTATTCGCAATACTCCCGACGTAATTTAGGAAGCATTATATGCCTTGCGTTTCCACACGTGCGCGCTAGTGTAAGGGATCATGGTCAAGAGGGTAGAGTTTGCGTTATAACTCTTTGGCCATGATATTGCGTGCGTTAAGATAACTTTCGAGTGTAGCGCGCAAGTGTTGGTGTTGCATAGGAACTCTCCTTGAGTTCCTATGAGCGATTGACACAAAGATATGCCCTTGGAGGGGCATGACATATCGTGGTGGGAGCTACCTTTTTGGGCAATATATGGTATGTGCCATGTGTTGTGTTGCGTGCCCATTTGGCGGGTCCATTGCTCCAAGTCGAACCCGCCAATGGACCTCATATTGTGCAAGCCCCTTCTCCATACTCCCTACGGTCAATTGCATGCCTAACCTTCGTGAAGGGAAGCTTGTGTGGTAATCCCGAAGCGATGCGTTGGGATCAAGGTGTGTGTTTTACAATTTTCCATATTTTCATGTGCCCACTTGGGAAGTAGCGCTCGTAACCTCTCAAGGCGCCCGGAGTGGAGCACATATGTGGGATCGAAGGTCAATGGTGTCAAGTCATTGTGTTTAGAAGGATTGAGTGATTGCACGATCCAAGCCAAAGATATTATAATATAATTGTGCGCCTTTCAAGGCACTTTGGTTTGTCTTTGTGCCAATTTTGCCATTTTTGGCTCGTCATGATGTCAAGTGGCGACCGTGTCTCTCAACGTTGCGCTCAATTGACATCATGACCCAAGTATGTTATGAGGGTACATACTTCGGTAGCCAACATATCTTGGACCCGGCGAATAACTCCTCTTAGGCTTGGCATACCGTGGCCGCCATGTTGGCGATTTGGGACTATCCCAAATCATGGGCTCACTTGGCGACCCTGCCATTCCCAATACCGGAGGAGTTGGGCGACGCCCCAAAGATATGTTGGACGTATATGACTTGATACCAATCCTATGGCACACTCCGGTCCGAGTCGGGCATGTGCCTCATTTGCCCTAACCATGAGTGTGCGCAATTTTGGCCATTTTGAGCATTTTTCCACTTTTGCTGCCCGCCGTGCACTATGTTCTAACCCTCGTGCACGCCGGACGCATGGACCAATGGACCATATATGACGTGGGTGTTATGGGTAATGGTCCCCATGGTCCACACACCACGTGGGCGAAGCGGAGCTGCCTTCGTTAAGGCGCTAGGCCAAATTATGTATGGGCAATTTTGCCATTTTTGCATTTGTGGACCCAATTGGGATCGTCACCACGCCGAGTGGCATGCAGATCTCTGAGAGCCAAGGGCATGGAAGTGTCTGTTCGACTCCCGGTGGATCACGTATGGAATGGCGGATCCGATCTCCAAGCCGGCGTGGAGATATACTATTGGGAGCACACTGAATTTTGGCTCATTTCAAGCAGCCAAAATGACCCAATTTTGGGACCCGAATTTCCCCCTTCCGTGTGGTCAATTGGCGGCCCCATTTCTCTAAGCCCATAGGGAGCCCGGACCTAAATCCAAGTTGTACACTCAGATATGAGTCCTAGGTCCTGCCTCCTACCCTGTGAGTCATTGGCCTTACCTTGGCCGGGCGAGCCACGCGTGGGAATGACGCCAATTTTGGTGATTTTGGCATCATGACCCCACATGACTCATCCGTGTTGCCCTGATGCCGGGACCTCAGAGGGAACCAGGTTGGGTGAGGGCTCCAGGGGGTTCGTACTCGAAGGGCACAGGGTCAGTTGCCTCGTCCCTACCTCTGGCGGGTCCGGACGAGGGGTCAATTTTGGAGATTTTTGAGTTAATTTCAGTTTGGGCTGAAACAGCCCATTTTCAGCTACCAACTCCTCGGTGATAATGGTGGGGCCATATCTCTGACTCAGAGAGGAGTTGGGACCTGCTGTTAAGGGAGCATAGGGAGCCACTGTCGGTTGTCCTCGGAGCACCTTGGTTCCCAGGAACTCGCCTGTGGCTAGGTGGGACACCTCTCCCATTGGCAGGGTTTCAGGGTCCGGACTGAGCAGGGCATGGGTTGTGTTTGAGCCCCCGCCCCCATCAGCCACTGAGAGGGTCGGACCTGGGATTGGGATATGAGTTGGGACTGAGTGTCTATGGTCCTGTGATGCCCTTACCCCAGTCCAGTCTTAACCCCATGTGTACATATCCTGATGTGTTGCTGTACATACTTTCGTTCCCTCTTTGCAGAGTGGCAAGGATTCTGAAACGCTTTGTCACATGACAACGCATTGATGCCCTTGTGAGCGTAGTGCCTTGCCTGCCTGCTCACTTGCGTGTGTCCACCGCAGCGTCCCGTGGCCGGCCCCCCACGGGAACGCGTCACTCCTGAGGTTCGAGAAAACATTCCCAGTCTATGAGACTGACCTCAGCGTACGCACACAGATCGAGGAGCTACCTATGCTCCCTGAGTTTCCATCCACTGCGCGAATTTCTGAATATGTGTGCGACTTGGAGTACTTGTTTTCGAGGATGAACGTGGGCTCCTACGGAGCCACTGAGCCCCACCTGTGGCTCATGAGTAAAATCCCCCAACGTACGTGGGATGATTGCCGCTCCACCTCTGAGAGGAAGAGCAGGACCCACTCGTACGATGAACTGGTGGATCTCTTGATTGAGCTAGCTCTTGAGAGAGAGAATGACTCCCACATGGAGAAATTCCTCAAGAAGCATTTGGGACGAGGTGGTACCCCTACCCCCGAACGTGGCGAAGGGAAAGGGCATAAAAATCCGACTAACACCAACCAGGGAGGTGGTAAAGGGAGGGGTAACCTACGTGCCATGAATGAGGTTAAACCTGATGCAGGTACACCCCCCCTGTTCTACTGCACACCTGTCAATGACAAGGGGGGACCTTGTCATGCCTCTGACTGCGATCTCCGCAGTGGCTGTATGCTGCAGATGAAACGTCAGCAGCATACCAAGGATGGGAAAAATGTGACCCATCAGGACCATTTCAGGTGTACCATCCTCTGTGGTTACTGTGGCAAACGTCGTCACTACGAGGACGAATGCCACATCAAGAAACGCGAGAGTGACAAACTCAAGCGTCAGGAGGCGGAACGCCAGAAGACCCAGACGCCCGCCAGAAATTTCCCGAATGGGGATAAAGGTGGTAAAGGAGGTGGCAAGGGGGGTGGCAAAACTGGACCCCCTAACCCCCAGAGGCGCTCATCAGCGCCCGTTGCTACACCCACTCCTGCTGCTACACCCGCTCCTGCCGCAGATGACCCCAAGAAACGCCCCCAAGGGGATAACGCCACCCCTGAGGGGAATAATTCCAAGAAGAGGCGCTTGGCCTGGATGGCCAAGTCCCTCATGGCTGCAGGGGTGGATGTGAAGTTCCCTGATGAGGAATAGGGGGGCGGCTCTGAAGAGGAGGACTTGGTTTTCTGGATCCTCGTGAAAATCGGGGATCAGGTTTTTCGAGCGGTGCTTGATACCGGTGCAACACTTTCCATAGTGGCCCGGCGCCTGCTTAAGACTTTCAAGAAAACTAAAACCGTGGCCATAAGAGTGAGGGATGGGCCTACCAACCATTCCTTGGGGGGGGTCGATGTGACTATATGTCTGGGCTACGAAGCCGTGACCCAACACTGCAGAGTGTTGCACACTGACGCCTTTGACATCGTCATTGGCACCGACTTTCTACGAAGAAACCCCATAGTAAAAATGCTGTCCCTACAGCGTCCCTATTCTTTGCACTGCGACTTTGGCACTGGGCTATTCTCCGTACCTTTGGAGCTGTCAGAACGAAAAGAGTCTGGGCTGCGCTACGCAGCCAAGACGAACTATCGTACTGAAAACTACCAATTGGCCCGTCACGTTCTTGAAAATGGACTAGCGGCCCTTCAGGTAAACCTGGATGAGATCCAGGTGGAATTGTTTGCGAGCCAACAACAGCACATCATGCAGTTGTACTGCTCGAAACAACGGAACAATGCTTTCCGTTTCTTCTGGAAAGCAATGGGCCTAGCGTATGCTAACCCTCCCTTCTCCCTGCTTGCGAAGGTACTAACCAAAATCGCTTATGAGGGAGGAAGGGTTGTTGTGTGCACCCCTGACTGGGGTTGCTCTGGTGAACATGCTTACTGGCGCCGTATGCTAGATCGAATGACCGTGGGAAGAGTGCAACTCCCCGACGGCCCCATCTATGTGCCTGAGGACTCCGACACAGCTATGCAGGCCCCTGAGTGGGCCAGTTTCCTGTCCATCGTCGATGGATCTCTCAATCCTGTACCCCTGTGTGACCTAGACCAGGTGCTACTGAAAGAGGTCATGGCCAAAAATCGTGGCCTGACCCTTTCTGATCTCAAAAATCGATCTCCTGAGCACCTATCTGCCACACTTACAGGGTGTGAGTCTCCCGATGACTATCTGGAACCTGCAGCTGTAAAGGAGGATGCTGACGACCAACTGTCTGTGATCGCCAGCACTATTCCCTCTGTTGATCCGAGCTGTGTTGACCTAAAACATAGTGCTTTCCTAGCCCAGCTGTTGCTAGAGGAGGTAGATCTAGAGTCAACCTCTGAACCCGCTTCCCCTGTTGGGAAGCCAGTGCTACACATGCAGCCTGTGCACCCAGGTGAACCCGTGGCCCGGAGTGCTGATGCTCTGGCGCGGCCTGCTGCTAATAACATGCCATTGTCTGAGCATGACACTCAAGAACTCCGGCGGCTGTTGTACCTGAAGGCCGAAGGTATTGAGCGCCAAGAGCGGCTGCAATACCTCAGACAGACCTGGAAATCCTCCATCTGGGCTGAGGAGGACGATGAGTCCTATACGCTGCCTGATCCTGAGATACCTCTAGTGTATTCTCTACACTATGGGCAGCAACGTCCCCCTGAGTGGGACGATGGTACTGTGCCTGCCGAAACTGCTGATCGGCAGAAAAAGAAAGAACATGGAAAAAGCAACCTCCATGCTGAGGAGGATTTCCTTCAGAAACTCGAGAGTCTTAACCTTGACCCCCGCCTGAAGAACCTGCTGATAACCTATGAGGAGGTGTTCGGCGCCTTGCCGCCTCCCCTTTCTTGTAAAAAGCTGGTCCAGATGGACTTGAAATTGAAACCAGAATTTGAAAAGACGCGAGTGAGGCGTCGTCCCTATCCCGCCCCACAGGAACAGGTTGAAGAAATCGAGCGCCAGATCCAAGAATGCATTGATGCTGGCCTCGTTGAAGAGTATAAACACGGGGACTATCCCCATCACTGCAGTCCCTGTTTCCTTGTCGCCAAACCAGGGTCGACTGCACTACGTCTTGTTGTAGACTATGGTGAGGTCAACAAGAAAACCCAGAACCACTCAGGGAGTATTCCCAACATGGAAAACACCCTGGAGCGTATTGCCAAATGCAGGTATAAGACCAAAATGGACAAACGGTCTGGTACCTGGCAGGTGGACCTAACCGCCGCAGCTCAGGAGCTGTTGGCCTTTATAACCCCTAAGGGTCGTGTCTTCAAGTGGAAGGTTATGCCTTTCGGGGTGGCTAATGCCCCAGCGCTCTTCCAGGAGCTTATGAACAAAATTTTGTACATACTGAGGCGCAGGCCTCTAGTACAAGAGTTGATTTCTAGGGGTGCAGAAATGGAGGCTCACATCGACGACGTGAGTTTGGGTACTAATACCAAAGAGGACCACGTCCTTCTCCTCCGTGAATTTTTCATTGTCTGTCAAGAAAACCATCTCCGAATCAAACTCGAAAAATGTGAGTTTATGAAGGAGGAGATGGAGTATTTGGGTTTCGACGTGGGGTATGGCTGGTGGGAACCCGCCGCGTCTAAGATGCAGCCCCTACAGCACATGCAGATTCGCGATGACCCTAAGAAGGGTCTACACGATGTGAGGAGTTTTGTGGGCGCCTGTAATTTCTATCGGCGTCACATCCACAATTTTACTTACTCCTCTGCACCCCTCACTGACCTGATCAAGAAAACTACTCCCTGGAGGTGGACCTCCAGAGAGGCAGAGTGTTTCCAGGAGTTGAAGAAGAAGATTGCCTCCTCCAACTGCCTGGGAGTGCCCCGCCCTGAGGGCGAGATAGTCCTGATCACTGATGCCAGTGATGTAGGGGGGGGTGGTACGATCTACCAATGGCAGGAGCTTAACCCCGCTGAAGTAACCCACTGCCATTATCGTACTACTGGACTGAAGCGTGATGGTTCGTTGAAACATGACTATCCTACCAGTGAGTGGCGACTGGTACCACTAGGACACTGGAATTGGAAATGGAACCAAGCGCCTTCCAACTACAGCACCTATGACCAGGAACTCCTGGCCGGTATGTTGGTGCTATCGTCACAATCCCGACTCCTGGGATCTAACCCTATTGTCTGGCTGTGTGACCAGGAGCCTGTGAAGTCTTTTCAGAAGGGCCCACCACCAGAAAAAGCAAAGCTAAAACGGTGGTGGACTTACCTGAGCCAGTTCAGGCTGACAGTGCATCATATCCCCGGGATTAAGAATGAACTGTCTGACTATATATCGCGCAACAAGTTCGATGCGCTTATTGGTGAGAGCTCTGAGGCGCTGCCAAAGAGGCTTTCCAGCGTATGGATGTCCAGCTTGACCTGTCCATGCGCACTGCTGGAATCCTGGAGGGTTGGAGTCTGACCGACTATCAGTCAGAGTATGAAGAAATTCTCCAAACCCTCAGCACTGGTCTCGAACACCGTGTCATTGACGGGCACCAGTGGTATAAAAACAATCAGTACCTCTTCTACGAGGACCGAATTGTGGTGCCTGAGGCACGACTGGATGGGTGCCTACAGTGGTCCCATCTCAGTTCTGGTCACACTGGCGCTAATCGCTCAGTGGACTTCTTCCGTGACTGTTTCTACTCTAGTCTAACCCTGACTGAACTGAGGTCGCGTATGCAGACCATTGTGGATGCTTGTGGCTGTCATGCCAGCAAGCAGAGCGACAGTAGGGATAGGGGCCTGATCTCAAGCTTACCCATACCCTATTGTGCTAACTCTCTTCTCTACGTGGATTTCATCCACGGCCTACCACGCTTTGGCGGCTATGATAGTTGCCTCGTGGTCACCTGTGGTCTATCTCGCTTCACCCGTGTGTTCCCTTGCAATAAGAAAATCACAGGTGAGCAGACTGTGAAAATGTTGGTCGAACTATGGTTCGAACCCTATGGAGCACCTAAGCAGGTGCACTCTGATGAGGATGTACGCATCCGCAGTGACACGGGGTGGTACAAACGAGTGCTAAATGCCCTCAACGTGGAGGTAACCACAGGTGTGCCCTATACCCACACGTCTAACCCTCTCTGTGAGAGACAGAACCGGGTGGTGGAGCAAAACGTAAGAATCCTGATGAAACAGGAGCGCACCAAGGACTGCGTACGCCTAGTGCCCTGGGCAGTGCTGTCCATGAACTCACAGCGGAGCTCTTCTACGGGTTTCACCCCCCACGAACTGTTCCATGGAGGACGACCTGCTTGGTTCTTCAAAACCCCCTTTCCTGAGGACTTCAAGAGTCCTGTGGGAGATTGGCTGGAACACAAGCAGTCTCTGGCTAACCAGGCTGGTACTAACCTGAGACACATTCGTGACCGTGAACAGAGCCGACGGAACCGCCTACGGCGACCTGCCAGCTTCAAGGTTGGTGACCTTGTTTTGGTACACCATTCACGCCTACCCTCCTGGCCACGTAACTGCCTACAGGACCCTTACTTTGGACCCTATCGTATCATCTGGATAGATGGATCCAGGATCCATGTCAGGTGCAGTCCACGTCTAGGTGGTGAACTACTGTGTGCACCTAAGCAGTTGAGGCACTATCACTCCCCTGACGACTTGTCTTGGGATGAGTGGCGCCTCAGCGACAGTGAGGTTGAGCGTATAGACCTAGAAAACGCTGCCAGTCCAGAGGAGGCAGACGAACTCGAAGAGATGACTGCCGATGAGATGGCAGTTGATGGTTACTACGTGGTTGCAGGTATTGGTCGCCACGAGTATAAACAGGGATGGAAATTCCTAACCCTGTGGGATGGCTATGGGTTATCTGAGGCGACCTGGGAACCTATGTCAGCCTTCATACAACCAGATGGGAGTATCAACCCCATCTTCCGCACTTACCTCGTTGAGAACAACAAGGGGCAGCTCCTGACCAGTGCTGAGACTATGTCCCAGCGTAAGAAGCGAAACTAATCTCCCTGTGTCAGTCTACTGACAGGTGCAGTGAGCACTCTTCTGCAGACGTGCCTGTGTATGGGTGTAAGAGCAGTTGTCACAGTTGCCCCGCATTGCATCGCAGGACAGGACCGTTAGCCCCCCGTGACAACCACTCCCTGGCCGAAGGCCATTGGTTTTTTCACAGACTACTGCTTACTGAGCACTGCACTGACCCTGTCTGTGCCCTGCAGACCCATGCGTATGGTTTCCAGCGTGAGCCAGGTGGCCGCTTATCAGGATTGCAGCCAACCAGCAAGTGTGTGCCTTGTTGACCATGTGTTGCAGGGGTACTGCCCTAATGTAATGACCTTGGAGAGCCAACGAAGAACGGTGGCTTACTACACCAGGGGGGAATGACAAGCAAGGTGTTATGAGGCAAGGTGTGTCTTCCCTCCTTGGGGACAAGCGAGCCTACAGTTAGGACCCCTGACTGCGCCAGACCCATGGGGTTCTACCCTTCCTTACAGGGTTTACCATACCCCTATGTGTGCTACGTATGTCTGTGTGTGTCTCACTTCTCTCCCCAGCGTGGCTCCCGGAGACCGGGCTTCGCTGACGTCGGACCGAAGGTCCTAATCAGGTACTATTACCACTCCTATGGCGCCCAATTTCTGTGCTGGCGCCTATCCTTGCGGTAAGACGGCAAAAGCCCTACCTACTAGAGGGGAGGGGTGGCCAAGTGTGCTAAGGGCATACAAAACGCCCATTTTTGCTACAGGCCAAAAGCTAACGCACTCCCCTGCCCACGAGGAAAATCACGCGGGACAGGAGACACCACTACATTACACTCACTAAAGCAAGCACCGGCCTTCGAAGGCAGGGGGAGCACTCATCACTTGCACTCAACTCCTGCCAGGCCTGCTGACCCTAACCCCTACACACGCTACTGGGTGCTGCTGTCGAAGATCACTCAGGTCCTAATGACCCTCCTGTGAAGAAGGCAAGAGAACACAGCGCTGCTAAGCAACTGTGGCCTAACAGGGGACGCCACAACGCGTTTCGCCTGCTAGGGCTTGGAGGGAAGGGGTGCTCTCGTTGCGTGCACAGCGCAGATGTCGTTGAAGTCGAACTGCCCTCGCCAGTCCTGGCTGAGGCACAGTCATTTGATTTGTGATCAGCGCCCCTGTTTTGCTGCAGCAGAAAAATGGATAGCCGCCGGAGGCAGCTGCTGCGTGCACCAATCACCCTGAACCTCTCCCACCTGTACAACAGAGGCAAATGAAGGGGTGTTTGCGGCGGAGGAACCAAGCCACACTCCACGTATTATACGCTTCTCAGTGTGACCTATGATACACTGTCCGCAAACACGCTGAAGAATCAGCTCCCCTGTCAAGAAAGCAAGCGTTAAGAGACTCCTCAGGTTCTCTTAAAGAACGTACCGAGGAGCCTCTGGGTAACCTAAACAAGGTTTACCGTGCGCAATTCGCGTGGCCTACCCTTTAATGCATCATGTGCACGCAGGGAAGGGAGGCTTAACCATATCCACACTGACTCAGCCAGGAGGTGAGCTCCTTTTGGGCTAACCTACCTTACTCACCATGCATCGTGTGAATGCCGAATGAAGCGGACACAAAACAAGCCTAAGCGTTTTAAGCAACCCTACTTTAACGCCACGGCCACACACGAACAAACGCTTTCTTTACTTACCTGTGAAGAAGAAAGCAAGGGTGAATCTGGGGTACAGGTAAAGCGTCACAGCGTGTGAATGCCTCGATTAGGCACATGCACCGCGGGCACAGCGCATATTCTAACCCTACGTGCGCGCTGCGCGCTCCATTCGCATCGCATACCTTTCATTCCTGTGCAGACCTGTGCAGAGCACGAGGAGGAACACCTGACCCCCCAACGAACACAGCGTTGACAACCCTAACGTTTTGACGAAACAACCAACACGAACACAATGCATACGTGTGAGATGACACTAACATACCTGAGAGGTGGGTTGTTGACCTGCTCTGTGGTGTGGGTTGGATTTGAACACTTTTCTCTAAAGTTTATAAAAATTTTGATGCAACTGTGCAAAAATTTCCTTTGGAACTTTAAAAACTACGGCTCATACCTTCTTTTTCAAAAGCCGTTTACGCTTGCGCAACCCTTTTCTTGGAGTCCGCTTCCTTTGCGCTTGTCTGCGACTTTGAGTTATGTGTAAAAATGACGATTTCCCGTGTGGTCTCGTCCATTTTTAACGATTTCACTTGCTAAATCGCAACCCCTCCCGCTAAACCGCAGGAATCACTCCCTGCTGGTTACATTTTCTATTTTTTCCAGCTCCTGGAGGTTTGTGTCCTCCATTGGGAGTATTGCTCCGCCCTGGCCCTTGGTCAGGACGTTTACTAAAACGCTGTTTATACAGCAATGGCCGTCCGCATTAGAGCGTTCGACTGTACCCTAGTGGGCAAGCATATGTGCTCTAGGCAGGGAGTCCTGGGTTCAAACCCCACTAAACCCGAACTTTTTCCAAGAGGATTCGTCGCACGCCGGCGACTTTTGAGGAATGCCCCATCGAAGGGACATCATTCACGGTACATTACACTGTTTTTCAGTGGTACCTACAGTGTGATAGGCTTCTATGAAGTGATGAGGATGTTTTTGGTAAGTTTAATGCATTTTCTGAGGTAATTTTGGGAATATTTGAGCCTTTTTCCTTGGTCCTACTAGCTTAGCTAACTAGTACTCCAAGGGGGAGTAAGAAAAAGTCACTGCCATGTCTTTCTTGGAGGGCTTGATCCAGGCCAAGCCCCCCTTAAAACCCTTTTGTTGATGCTAAGACAAACTTAACTGTTTTTATCTCTCTTTTGTTGCCTAAAGTACACTTTCTCAAAGTAACTAGGGTTGTGACCCTAGCCCCCCATAAAGTTCACCCCTACCACTCAACTGAGCGGACGTACCTTCCTTCATGGAGGATATACTGAAGTAAAACAGGCATTTCATGCTTTAGGCCTTGGAGGTTAAGCCTAGTGGTCTCCCACCCCAAGACCCCTATACTCAATTGTTTCTACCACTTATTGTGGTCCTACTTTGTAACTGTTTCTAAATTTACTTGCTTGGCCAAGTCATTTTCTGTGTGGTACTGACATCTATGCCCCACATTCCTAACCAGCACCATTTCACCCAAAAGAGTGCACATGAAGTGCCTAATGCAACCTCTGAGGCAAGAGTCAGACCAATTTTCATATAAAATCTTTTGTATTATCAATTTGTGATTGAATCTATGTGTATAAACCTGCTTTGTCTATCTGCAGCCCTTCTGTGTTACACTGGATTCCAAAACCAATCATTGATTCGATCCACATCCTGTTCTTGCTCTACTTGCTGCTTTGGTTTGGGTTTTCAACTACGAAACCTGCAGGAATACATCAAAATATCTAGGGCATAAAGCAAGGACATCTTTCTCGGGGTAGGCCCATCGACTGAGGCAATCTGCCACAGTGTTGTCCTTCCTTGGGACGTACACGACGCTGAGGTCGAGCTTGGCGAAGGTCTCATGCCATCGGGCCCTCCTTGCCGCCGGTCCCGAGGGGGTGTCGACGTGCTCCTTGTGCCAGCTCTGTAGCGACTGATGGTCTGTACAAACCACCACCGGTTGCAATCTGATGTGGCCAGACCACTTCCTGAGCGCACAAACGATGGCGTACGTCTCCTTCTCCCTCGCGGTCCAGGTTCGACGTTGGCCCTCGGCAAGGATTCGACTCCAGAACGCCACGGGTACGTGCGACTCGTCGTCCCGGACCTGCTCGAGGACTGCCCCTACAGCATAGTCCGAGGCGTCCATCCGTAGCAGGAATCCCTTGTCCGGGTCCACCAGGAATAGCCCTAGCTGCCCCAGGAGTCGCTCCTTCAGGTGGCTGAACGCATCTTCAGCCTCAGGGGTCCAGGCAAGCTTCTTCTTGCTCCCCTTCCGGCCATCGAACTTCCCCACCTGCAGCATCTTGTGCAGCGGCCCCGAGAGTTCTGCATACATCAGGACATAGCCCGAATAGTAATTGCAGAACCCCATGAAGGACCGGAGTTCGCTGATGGTCTGGGGCTTCTCCCAGTGGTGCACGGACACCAGCTTCCCAGGCATGGGACGGCGTTGCCCATGACCAACCACGTGACCCGCGAACTCCACTTCCTTCACGAAGAGTGAGGCTTTGGTGGGCTTGCATACCATGTTGTGCTTGTCCACCTCGCTGAGCACTCGGCCCAGATCCTTCTCATGCGCTTCGATGAGCTCGTCCTCAGTCATGTCCTCCGTGCCGGACCTGATGATGATGTCATCCACAAAGGGGTCTGCACAATCCCGGACTGGACGGAGTAGGTCCTCCATCATGCGCTGGAAAGCGGCGTTGCCATTCTTGGCGCCCATGGGCACCACTTTCCACTGCATGGGCCCCAGCGGCGTCGACATCGCTGTGCAGGGCCTGGAGTCCGGGTGTAGCGGCATCTGGTGATAACCGTGTTTCAGGTCCAACACCGTGAAGATCCGCTTTTTCTGTTGTTTTTGGAGGATGGAGTCGATCAGGGGAAGCCAGTACGAGTCGTGCTCGGTTTGCTCGTTCAAACCCCTGTAATCCACCACCAACCTCCAGTCGCCCTTCTCCTTCTTGGGCACGATAAAGGCTGGGCTGGCCCACTCACTGTCGGAGGGTTCGATCCATCCCCACTCAATGAACTCGGCCAACAACTTCTTCATGGCCTCGGCCCGATCGCCCTGAAGTTGGTACTCCGGATGACGATAGATCTTGGGGTTCGGCTTCAGCTTGATCTTCGCTGTACCAAAGCTCCCACGATCTGGAGGGTTCTTGTTGGCGACGCCACTGAATAGCCGCGGATAGGCATTGATCAGCCTCTCCTTCAGCTCGGCGACCTTCGGGTTCTCCTGGGCCTCTTCAGCCGCTTGCTTCGGTATCGATACAACCGACCGCACTGCGGTACAGGCCTCTTCTGGGTCCGAGTCCGACTTCTCCTCGTCTGATATGCCGTCTTCATCGTCGTGGGTCGCGATTCCCACCGATAATCTTCGAAAATTTGCGGCCTCAGGCTGGTTCTTGTCACTACCGGTTCCCACTCTTGGAAAACCACACGTTGGTGGGTCCGACCCAACCGGACCATCGTATTGGTCCGCGATGTGATCCATGACCCTCGCCACGAACTCATCCTTCTCGTACTTGCCGGTGACCAACATCTTGTCATCCCACCAATGCGGAGATGTGACAATGGCCCGCCTCTTCTTGGCTGCCACACGGTCGTGCATCCCCATCCGCATGTAGTTGACGACGTCGTCGATCTCGGCGTGGGACAGGACGTCAATGCCATCAATTGGCTGATGCGTCCCCTCCTTGGGCTCAAACATGACCTTCATGGGCACCGCCTCCACCCTACGGATGAATGCTTCATCACCCGTGGGTTGGGCTTGCGCCCCATCCACCAGCAAAGCCTTGGTACCGCACGCTTGACCCGGGGAGGGCATTGATACACCCTTGGCGTCGATGAACAACTCTTCCTCTGGCCCGAATGACATCTCGTTCAGGGTGATGGAGTCCAGCGTCGACTTGAGACCCTCCAGCGGACATGGGGTGGATCCTATGCCGGTTATGACCAGGATCCCCTTCGCCCTATCCGCGACGATCTTCTCCACCGTACGTCTGGTATTGTCCAGGGAGCCATGCCAATACATGGGCCCCCACTCCTTCAAACCCCAATGCCTATGCCAGGCTGAGTCTCCTCGATGCCAATGCCTCCTACACTTCCGCAAAAGTGGGGCATCCCGGGAAGCGAAGATGTCCGTCTCGGGCGCTTCGGCTCCCAGCGTCTGGATCATCCTGTCATACACCTGTGGCGCCATTCGGTACTCCGTGAGCTGAACTCCGCGGTCTCCTCTGGACTTGGCACCCAAAGCTTGCACCGCTCGGACGATCCGATCCTCTTCCTCAGCATTCCATTGGGATGATCCGCATGCATAATCCGTGGACAGCCATGTGAGGCATTCATCATCCTCCCGGACCAGCGTTGCGCGATGGGGAAGGGCTCCAATGGCATTTGCCACCATGAAGTCATACCCCATGATCATATCCCAATCTGTAATGTCGGCCACATAGAAGTTCCCGGATAGAGTGCTTCTCCTCGCCAAATCAGGGCAGTTCAAGCGCTCATGCTCCCAGAGTTCCATACTGATAGTGGCCTCATGGGTGCCACCACCCATAATCTCTCCATTGGCCATCTTCAGGCCCACCGGTCTACGGCTGTGCTGCAGGGATTATTCCTTGAACAACCCTCTCCCGACCAGGCTCACCTGGGCACCCGTATCCACCAGAACATCCACCACCAACTCCTCTTGTCCGCACCGTACACGCACCTTCAAGTGCAACTGCCGCTCGTCGCCATGCGGTGTATGGACGACTCTCACGGCATGCAACTCTAGCACATCCGGGTGCATCAGGACTTCGAGGGTATGGTCACGGATGGTGTAGATCTTGGGCTGGTCCTGCCCGTCCACGGGGCTCTCCGTGGTCGCTCCTTCCTTCTTGCCACGTCCCTTGCCCACATAAACTTCCCTTGGCAGGGCGCTCCAGGCGTTGGGAGCGGCGAAACTCAGTGGTTTTGGCTCTTCTGGAGCCTTCTTTGGCACCCGATGTGCCTTCGCTTTCTCTGGGATTCCACTGATTTTCGGAGGAGAGACCTCCGAGGTCCCACTCCCGTGGGGGCTCCTCTAGACTTGACTTCCCACAGCCCCTTCCGGCTGCGATCCCCCAGGACTCTGTCCACCACGTTGCTGGGCTTTGAGGTCCTCCAACGTCCTCAACATGTCCTCAGCAACCTCCTCGATCGACCTCACTCGTCGGTCTTGGCCAGGTCCACCACCATAGCCTCTTCCCCCGCCTTTGCCTTGGCCTTTGCCTTGGCCTTTTCCCCCGTCTCCGCCCTTCGCCTTCCAATCGTCAATCCGCTGCTCCTTGGGCTTCTTCTCGGGGTGGGCGGCGAAGTAGGCCTTCTGTTTTTTTTTTTTTTTAGGCATGGCGGCTTCCCGCCCAAAGTGTAGCAACAAGCTGAGTTCAGTGCTGGGTGGGTGGCAGTGACATAGGAGTCTCCCATGCTAATCCGCCATTTCCCTAATTTACAGAGTAAATTAACACTGAAGTGCAGGATGTAGGCCTTCTTGTCCGCCTCATACACCTTGCACTGACGATGGTCGTGTGCATGGTTGTTTCCCTTGCCATAACAGACCCAGCACCCGTCGTGCTGAGACCTGTACTCCGGGAAAGAGACCGGTGGGTTCCCGATCCTCCTTGGCTCATTGCCCTTCTTGGGTCCCACCCGGTTCCATCTGGACCGATCCTGCCCATGGTTCCTCACGTTGTGCGCCACAAACGCGAAGAAATGGGCCTCCTCGTGATCCTCCCGGGACCAGGTCCAGTGGTCTTGGCCACTTCCACTACCATTCTCCGCGGAGTTGGCCGTGTCCTCCTGGATCTCCCGATGATGGCGGTCTTCTCGGTGGCCTCGTTGTCCATGACCATGTCGATCCTGCACTCGGGCCTCGTTCTTCCCATTGAGCTTCAACTCCACCGTGATGTACTTCACGATCTCGTCCAGGCTCATGAAGGCGAAGATGACCTGCATCCTCAGCGGCTCCCCGCGCCTCCACTCCACGTTGTTGAGGCCCAGCAACCTTTGCCCCATGGTGTCTCCAAATACCTCCACGTACACTGCGTTCTTCAGTCCCAACATCCGGTTGGGCTCGCCCAGGTTCCTCCTGAAGAACTCCATGATACCCGCATGGGTATCTTCCGCCGCCATGATCCTCACCGCCACGCGCTTCTTCGCTCTCTTCTTTTCCTCGTCCTCCACTCTCCTCTTCCAGTGCCCGGGGAGGACGTCCTTCAACAGGTGACGGATCTCGCTGGACTGGTTCCAGTCCTCAACCAGCTTGAGGCTCCGTCGGTACTTCCGCAGATACCGGTTCCACTCCTGGACCCGCAACTCACCGCGGTCCAGCTGCAGCGGGATGGACCACAAGTCCCCCAGCTTCTGGTTCGGAGCGTCCACCCGCTCCTCATCCTCCAACCACTGGAGGCAGGCCTGCTCCGTATGGATCAATCCTTCCCGGATCTGACCCCGCAGCTCCTCCTTCAGGTCCTGCGCCAGCCGGTGTGGGAATGTCCGACATACCCACTTGTCCCGCGGCGCTCCCCGCATCTCTCCGACGACCTCTTCGGCGAAGTCCTCCCAATCCAGGATGAAGTCGTCCAGGTTGGAGGGGTTGCCATCATAGTAGGGGATTTTGATTCCCCTGAGGTCGTCAATCCTGATGGCGTCTCCGACGTCACGAGCCACCACTCCACCGAGACGGATACCACCTGTGGCCGGGGGGTGTGAGTACACTCCCCGTACATCCCTCTCCTCCATGGAGTGCGGTCCAGTTGGGCCTGAACCCATGGGGTTTCGAATGCGGGAAGGACTTGCTCCACCGGCCGTCCTTATCCCCGTATTGGGGTCCTTCGCCCACAGGTTCCGCCTGGATGACCTCGACCATGTCCGTCGGCGCCTCCCATCGTTCGCCCCTGCATGGTCTGGCTCTGGTTCTCCTCTTCCGCATAAACTGCATGGGCAGCCGTAGTGGTCGGTGGATCCTGGGCGGCATGGGACATCCGTACCGTCAGGCTCCTCGGCCGGCTTTGTGTTCCTGGTGCGGTCGGTGCGGGCGTGGGGACCCAGCACCGGCCTCACAGCGTGCGCCTTTGCGGGCCGGCATTGCTCGCTGTGGGGGTGGCGGAAGGGCGTCCCCGGGGGGGGTGCCTTCCACCATTGTGAGGGGCGTCTGAGGTCAGGCGCTGTCCCTCCCCCGACTGCCCGCCCACTGGGCGGGCTGTTGGGGTCGGCCACCCACGTGCTGTGGGCGCGGGTGTGCGGGTGTGGGGGCCCAACACTGCCCCCTTGGCCTGCATGCCCTGTAGGGGCTGCGTGCCGCGCGGGTGGTGGGGGGCCGTCCCCGGGGGGGGTGGCCTGCCACCGTTGCGAGGGGCGTCTGGTGTCAGGCGCTGTCCCTCCCCCGGCCGCCCGTCCTCTGGAGCGGGCAGCCGGGGCTCCGCGACCCGTTTGTCCCGGGTGCGGTTGGTGCGGGTGTGGGGACCCAGCACCAGCCCCACAGCGTGCGCCCTTGCGGGCCGCTGTTGCTCGCTGTGGGGGTGGAGGAAGGGCGTCCCCGGGAAGGGTGCCTTCCACCATTGTGAGGGGCGTCTGAGGTCAGGCGCTGTCCCTCCCCCGACTGCCCGCCCACTGGGCGGGCTGTTGGGGTCGGCCACCCACGTGCTGTGGGCGCGGGTGTGTGGATGTGGGGGCCCAACACTGTCCCCTTGTCCTGCATGCCCTGTCGGGGCTGCATGCCGCGGGGCTGGTGGGGGGCCGTCCCCGGGGGGGGTGGCCTGCCACTGTTGTGAGGGGCGTCTGGTGTCAGGCGCTGTCCTTGCCCCAGCCGCCCGTCCTCTGGAGCAGGCAGCCGGGGTTCCGCGACCCGTGTGTCCCGGGTGCCGTCGATGCGGGCGTGGGGACCCAGCACCGGCCCCACAGCGTGCGCCCTTGCGGGCCGGCGTTGCTCGCTGTGGGGGTGGCGGAAGGGCGCCCCCGGGATGGGTGCCTTCCACCATTGTGAGGGGCGTCTGAGGTCAGGCGCTGTCCCTCCCCCGACTGCCCGCCCACTGGGCGGGCTGTCGGGGTCCGCCACCCACGTGCTGTGGGCGCGGGTGTCTGGGTGTGGGGGCCCAACACTGTCCCCTTGGCCTGCATGCCCTGTGAGGGCTGCGTGCCGCGGGGGTGGTGAGGGGCCGTCCCCGGGGGGGGTGGCCTGCCACCGTTGCGAGGGGCGTGTGGTGTCAGGCGCTGTCCCTCCCCCGGCCGCCCGTCCTCTGGAGCGGGCAGCCGGGGCTCCGCGACCTGTGTGTCCCGGGTGCGGTCAGATCGGGCGTGGGGACCCAGCACCGGCCCCACAGCATGCGCCCTTGCTGGCGGGCGTTGCTCGCTGTGGGGATGGCGGAAGGGCGTCCCCGGGGGGGGTGCCTTCCGCCGTTGTGAGGGGCGTCTGTGGTCAGGCGCTCCCCCTCCTCCGACTGCCCGCCCTCTTGGCGTTCTGTTGGGGTCCGTCACCCACATGCCGTGGGCGCGGGTGTGTGGGTGTGGGGTCCTAATGACCCTCCTCTGAAGAAGACAAGAGAACACAGCGCTGCTAAGCAACTGTGGCCTAACAGTGACGCCAGGACACGTTTCCCTGCTAGGGCTTGGAGGGGAAGGGCGCACAGGTGGCGTGCACAGCGCGGATGTCCACCGGGACTCCCTGGCGGAGGACCATCAGGACCCCCTGGAGGACGCCCACCAGGTGGACCCCCCGGAGGCAGACCTCCGGGCGGGGGAGGACCCCCTGGACCAGGCGGACCCGGCGTCGGCCCTCCTGGAGGACCCCCTGGGGACCCCAACGGCCCACCAGAAGACGGCGACCCGGAGGCCACTTGGCGGTGGACCGTCCACCTCCGCAGGAGGGTCCAGACCCTCGAGCGTGAGGTAGACACGGGCAAAGGCGAGATGATCTGCATCGCCAGGGTCGCCGCGGGCGCACAGAAGGAGCTGGACATCGCCAAGAAGGAGATTGTCAAGATCGCCCAGGTTGCCGCCGCTGCCCAGAGGGAGCTGGACATCGCCAGAGGCGAGACCAGGCTGCTGAACAAGGTCATCAATGGCCTGCAGCAGAGGTTGGACGAGCTGGAAGGCCGTGGGAGCGTCGGCAGCGACCACCCACCCCTGGAGTCCGGCTCGTCGGACGACGGCTGGGGACCTGGACCAGGTCCAGGCAGAGCCCACGCCCCCAGCAGAGCCCCCAGTAGTCGCCCCAGCGCCAGTGCCCCCTCTCTCAGCGCCCCCTCTCATCACAGCGCGGGCCGCCGTAACGAGCGTATGCCGCCCGGCAGTGGCAGTGAAGATTGGCGTGACGAGTGGCTCAATGCGGAGTACCACAACCGCCGTGCTCCACCGCGGACACCGGTACGTCCCCGACGCCCCGCACCAGCCCAAGAGCCAATCCAAATGGCTGGTGGGCGATACGGTGGACTCAGAGATGAGGTCCCCGGAGGGGACGTGGAGTGGGATGTCGGCGGAGGCGAGAAAGACCTGGAGGAGTTCGGCATTACCCCGCCGCGTGGTGTACGATGGGAGGCCACTGAACGCAGCCGCCGGCGCCGTGATGAGGAGGCATACATGGGAGGAGTACGGCGTGAACATCTAGGTTCAGCGTACATCGATGAACCACGGCGCAGCCACATGGATACCGTGCAGGAGATGGAAGTGGCGGCCGTGGGACTCCGTGGGGGACGCCTATCAGAACCTCGGTCAACCTCGCGGCCGGCGTTCATGGTCTCTAAGCCGGCGGATGCCGCCGTGTGGGAAGATCTCAAGGACATCAAGCCCCCGACGTACGATGGCAACCCCCTCAACCTCGACCGCTTCTTGGAGAAGCTGGACGATTGGGGGATGACCGTCACTGAAGACATGGATTCCGCAGAGGCGGAGAAATGTGTCTTCAAACGGTTCAGGTGGCGCCTGCCAGAGGTGCTCCAAGAGCTATACTTCGTGGTGACCAAGGAGGCGAAAATCAAGACCCTCAAGGAAGCCAAGAACTGGCTCAACGAGCAGGAGCGGGTGGACGCTCCGCAGGTGGCTGCCAAGCGTTGGAGGGCCATCAACCTTCAGCATGCTGGTCGGGAGATCCGCCTACGGGATTGGGGAGACTTCCGGGGGCAATACACCCTCTTCCGCCGCAACGTGGAGGACTGGAATGAGTGTGACGAGCAGGCCCACCTGCTCTCCATGCTGCCGGAGGCATGGAACAAGAGAGTCACCAAGGAGAAAGCCAAGAGAGCCAAGTTCACCCAAATGTTCAAGATGATGCTCCCCAAGGAGTATCATCCAAAAGTGTTGGCTTGGACAAATAAGCATGTGGCGCGCGATGTCAAGCGGCGAGAGCTGCGGAACGCCCTCCTCATCACCGTCACGGGCGATCGCAAGAAGACCGCGATGTTGCGCCTCGACGAGTGTGACGTGGGCGGCCAGACCCTCCGTCTGCAGGCCATCGCGGCGCGGATGACCTGCGACGAGGTCTTGAATTGGGTCGGAGAGGAAGTGCTCAAAGAGTACAGAAATCTCCACCACACCCGCGGCTTGAAGGCCGGTGACCGTGACGTCAACTATGTTGGCGAAGGGTCGGGCGGGGAAGCTGCCATGGACCCAGTGGGAACCGAAGCTGGTGAGGCCATCGACGATGAGGACGACAACGGTGAGCCCGCCGAGACAGCTGTTTGTGCCTTTGTGGCCAACAACCTGAACACGGGGAGCAACCGGAGAAACTGGAAGCCCCTGCAGAAGGGTTGGAAGAAGAAGGAGAAGAAGGAGCCGCGCCGCACAGGCGACCCTCCGCTGTCCTTTGGGGAGTTCATACGAGCTCACCCTCAGGGCTGTTTCGTGTGTTATGGGAGGAACAAAGGGTTCAACCATGACCACCAGACATGCCCCATCCACAAGGCCGACACAGAGGCCTACAAGAAGGTGCACGCGTCGAAGAAGCGTGCACCCGCAGGTATCCGGGAGACCAAGGTGGAGATCACCAAGGACGAGCTCTCCAAGCTGATGTCGGTGGGGACCGAGTTGGCCAAGGAGATCCAGGAGATCAAGAAGTCCTGGGTCCCCAAGTCGGACGACAAGAACAAGGACAAGGACAAGAAGGGTAAGAAAGGGGGAAAGAAGAAGAGTGTCAACGAGGTTGATGCGGAAGAGAGTACCCCTGCTACCACAAGCGACGCACCTTAGCGGAGCCCCTGCAGCCAAGGGCCCCAGCTACGGCGGTCGCAGGATGGTGTTGCGGGAAGCGCCGCACCATCCCTTTTGGGAGACAATGAGCACAAAGGGATTGCCGCGGGCGTAAGGCCCGGTCCGGCACCCAAGACGAAGGACAGTCGCAGTCGCAGGGTGGGGGCAAGTGAAGGCACGAACCCCTTCACCGGTCCATCCTTCGCGACCAAGAACGTATTTGATGTGCTTCAAGATCTCTCCGAGAGTATCCGAGGATCACCCGGACCGCAGCTGGATGCTGCAGATGGGCAGCCTGAGCCCATTGTCCACGACCTGCAGCAGTCGCCTATTGAGCTTCTGGAACGGCCGGAGAATCCTGAGCTTGCACGCCGTGCGCCGTGTTGGGCGTGAGCGGCAGTTGCACCTTAAGGTCCGCGCCCTATGCGGGGAAGTGGAGAAGGTCTTCGATGTGTTGGCCGACACGGGAGCTCAGGTCAGCCTGGTCAAGGCTGGCATACTTCCGCCAGAGTGCTTGACCGACAGTCGGAGACCTGTCAGGCTGAAGGTGGCGAACGGCCAGTACATGGTGGGAGGCACGAGGGAAGCGGCCATTGGGCTGCAGTTCGTGAACCATCGTGAGCTGAGCCGCCCGGACCTCGGCAAGGAAATCCTCCTGCAAGGTCGCTTCTACGAGGCCGAGATGGACTGGGACATGATCGTTGGTACAACTTCATGATGGAGACGGACTCCGGCGTTCTCCCGGCCCAGGCCTCCATGACCCTGTACCAGGAAGACCAGCTCCCGTGGCTTTCGTCACCTGAGCATCATGTGGAGTGCCAATAGATCCACCCGGAACGCAATCAGCTCGAAGTAGCTGCACTGGGGACTGAGCCAGCTGGGCCAGCAAACCAGGAGTACGGCGTAATGCCGGAAGTGGCGAGCCGAGTGGTCGCGGACCTGGGAGCTTCGGATCTGGCCCTGGATGCGTTCTCTTCAGGAACCTCCGCCCATCTTCGGGTTTGTGAGAAGTACTGGAGGACCCAGGACTCCGTGTGGAAGAAGCACTGGGGTCCGCATCAGGGTTTGATGTGGATCCATTGCCCCCGATGGGACATTCCAAGGGCGGTAGCGAAGATTCGCAAGGACCGCTCCAAGGCAGTGCTGGTTGTTCCTATGGGATGCACCTGGGAGGAAAGCACCCAAGATTGGGTGGTCTCACTGACCAACATGACCTTAAACAAGGTCGTCCTACCGGCTGGAGAGAGTGTCTATCAGGACGCTAAGGGACAGCCCATGCCGGCCCAGAGATGGCCAACGGAATTCCACTATGTGGATGGGGGCCTGGAGCAGGCCAACACCACGGACTTCGTGTGTGTCAACCGCATCATAGCGGAGCCATGGCGGCAATGCTTTGCGGTTTGCCCTGTTGACATCTGAGAATCGGAGGACCTCCACACCGAAGAGGAGTTGGATCTGGTTCAGGGGTATATGGGTCAGCCCTTTCACGACTGGGGAAGCCAGCGTGAGGGCAGGGGCCAGGACAAAGCCTGGTGGGAAGTGGACTCGATCGTCTCTGGTTCCTATGATGGGGATACCTTCGTAAGGAGGGTGCTGGACCACGTGTCCAGCCAGGACGAGCCAATCGGCGGCAACGCACCCACCTGCGGCGACCTGTTCCAAGGCAAGACCAGAGATGGCCCTTTGGGCCACCTGGGAAGACCACCAGAGCCGAAACCATGCGGTGACACCCCGCAAGTAAGCTCAGTGGTTCAGGTGCCTGGCAAGGCCAAGGCGGAGTCCGATGAGTGCCCCAAGATCCAGGCATTGAGGGCCAGGCTGAAGCAGAAGTATTGGAATACCTTCTTCAGCGGAAAACCTGTGTTTCCCCCACCGGTGCGTGGACCGTATGGCGAGGCCAAGATACGACTAAAAACCGGACCCCCGTGTGTACCGACACCGGGAGTTCGCCCTGAGGGGCGAGAGAAAGGGGGTCATGGAGAAGATCCTCCGTGAATTCATCGAGAGGGGCTGGCTTGAGCCGTGCCACTCCGAGTGGGCCTCCCCGTGCTTCGTCGTTCTCAAGAAGGTGGCCGGAGAGTGGCGGCTCGTGGTCAACTACTGCGGCCTAAACACCCAAACGCAGCATGACAGCTATACGCTGCCCCTAATTGAGGACATGCTGCAAAGACAATACCGGCGGAGGATTTTCACGGTGATTGACCTGAAACATGGTTATCATCAGATGCCTCTCGCCGAGGAGTCCCGTGCTTGCACAGCAATGAGCACACCACTTGGACCCCTCCAGTGGGAGGTGATGCCCATGGGCGTTACCAACGGCAATGCGGCTTTTCAGCGGATGCCGGAGAACGTGCTTGAGCCGGTGCGTGACTGTGCGGACCCCTTCGTGGACGACGTGATCGTCGCGTCCCGGGACCCCAGTATGAGCTATGAGGAGCTCCTGGAGGCACATGAGAGGGACGTCACCAGAGTGCTGGACCTTCTGGCTCGGCACAAGCTCAGGGGCAGCAGTGACAAGGCCACCATTGCGGTAAGCGAGGTGGTCTTCGCTGGCCACGTAGTTGGGAACAGGCAGCGGAAGCCGTTACCTGGCATGGTGGCTGCAATTGAGCACTGGGAAAAGCCCAAAACGGTCTCTGAGCTACGGGCGTACTTGGGATTCTGCAACTACTACTTGGGGTATATCAAGATGTATGCGGAGTATGCAGCCCTCATGACGACCATGCTCAAGGGCAACCGAGAGGAGACCAAGAAGGGGTCCAAGAAGGCTCTGGTCTGGAATGAAGAGTCCGACCGTACCGTTGAGGGGATGAAGCAGGCGCTGCTATCCGCAGTGGGTCTGCACGTCGTGGATCCTGACCGAGGGTTCGTCCTGCGCACCGACGCTTCCGACTACGCCATTGGGGCTGTGTTGGAACAAGTGCTTGACGATGGGAGGCACGTGCCGGTGGCTTTCTGGAGCCGAGTCCTGGCGGAAGGCCAGGTAGGTAGGTAGGTGCACTCGGTCGTGGAGAGGCGCCTCATGGTTCCCCCTGGCGTCGCCCCTGTGACGAACAGGAAGAGGCTCCGCGCGTGTAGAGGGGAGGCGGCTTACTTCCCGCTAGACCTGACTGTTGGCCACCAACAAAGCGGCCCCGGGCACCGCCGGGAGGGCTGATCGCCGCCAGCGTGACATGCTTGTCTCGCCGGGAGGGTGTGCCCCCGTGCTTGCGCACGTCCCCTCCTTTGAGCGGAACCCTAGGGGTTCACCGGACTTCCTGGCGTATCCCGTTCCCAAGGCATGCATGCACGTTCTTGGCACTAGGGTTCCGAGGTGCTTGGGTGTCGCACGCTCCGCCTCGAGTCCCAAAGCAGCGCAGGCCTTAGGATGCAGCCTTACCCCCGGTCTCCGGATCTCGTTTGGCCGGCTCACCTGCATGGCACGGGCTGCCTCAGTGCCCGGGCTGTGGGCACTGGGTTTCCTACTGTTGTGCGGCGTTTGTGTTTGGGTCCGGTTGGCGGTTGGGTGTGGGTTTTGTTAACCCCGCCAGTCCTGGCTGGGGTCTTGGGTGGGTGTGTTTGGGCACGGTTTGTGGCGTTGTCCCTCTAGTGTCGGCTGTTTGTGGTGTTCGTGGTTGGGCTTCGGTTTCGGCCTGCTTTTGGGACGTGTGTGGTTTCGTGGGCGCCCCGCTTGCTCCCCGCCGTTTCCGGTTCCGGCGTGCGGTTTGGGCGTGTGTGTTTGGCCCGGGTCTCGGATGTGCCCAGCCCTTCTTGGCTGGGTTGTCGGGGTGTGTTTTTTGCGCTTTTGTTTTTTCTTTTGTTTTTCTTATTTTTTTTTTCCCCGGGCTTTGTGGTCCCTGTCCCTCCATCCCCTTTCTTTCGGGCTGGGCTGGTGGTTCTCCTTTTTTCTTTTTTTTTTGTCCGTTTCGGTGTCCCTTTTTCCCCGTGGGCCGCTGTTACTGGCTTGGTGTGGCCGGTTTTGGGTGGGTGGTCCCCCTGTGCCTCTGTGGGGGTCCTGTCTTCGGTGCCTTCTTGGGGGGGGGTTTGGCCGCCTGTGGTGGTGTTGGCGGGCGGTTTGGCGGCTGTGGGCTGTTTTCGTGCCTTTTCCCCCTCCCCCCTCCTTTTTTTTGGGGGGGGGGGGGCTTGCCTGTTCCTCTCTCTGCCTTCCCTGGGCTGGCGCACGCACTGGCCTGCATTCAGTGTTGTCTTCCGGGCTGTTGTCTCCAGTTGCGTTCTGTGTGGCCGCGTTCCGGCCCCATGGGTCGGGTGGGCCATGTACACGGTGGGCTCGGCGCCCCTTCTTACCGGGTTTGGTCCTGGCTCTGCCGGCTGGGCGGCCGCGCCAGGCGGGTGCTTGTGGTTTTGGGTTAGGGGGCTGGGGTTGTTCGTGTCCTTTCCCCTCTGCGGTGCCGGCTGTATTCTTCTGGGTGGTCCGCCACCGTTGTCGCCTGGCGCGCTGTGGCCCCGTGTGTGGCCTGCGGTGCTGGTGTGTGGCGTGCTGGCGCGGCGCCTTCCAGGGTGTGCGGTGGCTGGCTCCGGTTAGTCCCTCAGGTTAGGGTCAGTTGTGTCGTGCTGTGCCGCTCTGTGCCGCGTCGCGTCGCGTCGTGCTGTGGTGCGTTGCACTGTGGCGCGCTGTGGTGCGGTGTGCCGTGGTCTTGCGTGGTGCCGCGGTGGGTCAGTGGAGGTCAGCCTGGCCTGTGTCGTGGTGCGGAGTGCGGGCCGGAGTGTGGCCGGCTGGTGGTTGGGGGGTGCGGTTAGGTGTGGGTGGCTCGCTGGGTCCGTGTTGTGGGGGCTTGGGCGTGCCGCTCGGGCTGGTGGGTCGGGTAGGTCTTCGGGAAATTCTGCTGAATGATCACGGTGTCCTTGGGGCGTGCACACTGACTCTCACCCATGGACTCAATCTTTACCGGGCCTCGCAGACAGGCAGGCGTACTCGGGGTGTAGGAAAGGCGTTCCTTCTCCAAGGCAGACAAACAGAAATCAGGAGTCGGACGGTGGAGGTGGCTTCCGAACGCCGTTTGAGTGGCGCAAGGCTTGCACTGCAGCTTGGCTGCGCTGGCAGGGACATGAGGGTCCGGGTCGGTGCCGCCGGCAGGCATGAGCTCATACTTCAGGGTCAGGGGGATGTCCATATCTCTGGTGCTGAACTGCAGGGGTCCGGGGCACCGGTAGTAATCTTGGCACTTCCAGTCTTCACGGCGCTCGGAGAAGGCCTTGAAGGGGGCACCGTCCAGCAGCACCGAGGCCTTCGCGATCTCAGCCTTTCACTTCCCCTTGCGGCGCTCGAAATACATCCTGGACGGGATCCGCGTGCCGCCGCAGTGCCATTCCTCCACTGGACGCAACAGGTTGGTGACGGACGCCCTCACGGACGTGAGACCAGCTGAGATCAAGCCCCCGGCCGTCAATCCAAGTGCCTAGCCATACTCTGCGTCCAGCCGCGATGGTAAGGCAGCCCGGCCCTCATAGCCAAAAGCGTGGTCGCGTTACGGTCCGTGGGGTTGCCCTCCCTGGGGGCCTGTGCCTTGGTCCCGTGTCCTCTGGGGGTTTCGGTCCCTAGTCGTGGGTGCCGCGGCCGTGCCTTCGTCCTCTTCCGGTGCCTGTGAGGTGGCCTTTGTGGTGGCCGGGGTCGTCGCCTGGCGGTGAGGGCGTGGTGGTGCGCCGTGCGGCGGCGTTCCCTGCCGCTTCCTCTGTGGGTGTGGCCCGTTCTCCCCGTGTAGGTGTGCCCTCCGTTCTCCGTGTGGTTTCCGGTGGCCGGTGGGCGTGCGCTGGTGTGATCCGCATGGCGTCCGATGTTTGCTTCGGTGGTGTGTGTTGGGGTGTTTGGTGGGGCTTGGGCGGCGCTGGTCCCCCCGTCGTGGTGTGCCCTTCCTGGGTGTGGGTCGTGGTGCCTGCCGTGGTGCCCTTTTCCTCCGTGTCTTGGTCCCCGTTCCCGCCCCTTCCTGGTTCTTGGGTGGTTTCCTGCCCCCATGTGGTGTCGCTTCCGGCGTCCTGTCCCTGCGTGTGCCTGCCCTCACTTGGGGCCCTTCCGTGCCCTCTTGCCTGAGTGCTCCTTGGTGCACTTGCCCTTCCTTTGCCCTTGTCCTGCCCCTTCCTGGTGTGGTGGTGGCGGGAGGGGCGGGGTGGGGAGGGGGCGCTGGCGGCCCAGGCCTGGGGGCGGGTGGCCTGGAGCCACTGGCGGAGGGCTTGGGGGGTGTAGGGGGGGCGGAGGCCCTGCACCGCATCGCGGAAGAGGGCCTCCCATGCCGCTTGCGGCATGATGGCCTCCGGGGCGGCCTCGCTGGGGTTTGCGGGGGTGCGGGTGCGCACCTCCTCGAAGGTATGCACCATGTGCACCCCTTCGTGCCTTCCCGCTCCTCCGGCCCACTTCACCCAGCGGCGGAGCTCTTGCAGAGCGGGGGGAGACCACCAGGCGAGGTGGGCGGGGGCCCGGGGGGGGGAGGGGTCCGTGCCCGTGGTCGTGGTGCGGCGGGGGGAGGACGTGGACCTGCGGTGGTGGCGGGGGTGGCGGTGCCTGAAGGAGCGGGAGCGGCGGCGGCGGGGGCTGGGGGTGGAGGACGGGTACAGGCGGAGGGGGGAGCGGGAGGGGGAGGTGGACATGGGGCGGCCGTGGCGCCCTCGGTGGCGTCCGAGGGTACCGGGAGTGGTGGTGGCGGGGGCTGGGGGTGGTGGATGGGTACGGGTGGCGGGGGGAACGGGGAGCCCGGCGGGGCGTGTGGGGGGAGGGGGAGGTGGACTTGGGGCGGCAGTGCCGTGCCTGGCTGCGTCAGGGGGGAGCGGGAGTGGTGGTGGCGGGGGCTGGGGGTGGGGTCTTGTTTGGCTGTTGGGGGGAGGGGGAGGGGGACATGGGGCGGCGGTGGCGCTCGTGGTGGTCCCTGGGGGAGCGGGAGCGACGGGAGCGGGGTCCCGGGGGGTCGTGGTGGTACCTGGGGGAGCGGGAGCGGGGCGAGTGGGTGGTTGAGGCGCGGTGGGAGTGTGGGCGCCGTGGGCGAGTGTGCCGTGCGGGGGGGGAGCGGGAGCCCCGCTGTTTGCGGGACCGGGCCTCTTCGCTCGAGTCGGGCCAGTCCGGAGGCGTCGGCGGCCCCTGGGGGGCCTCGCGCGGTGCCGCCTGGTACTGGGGGCAGGGGGGGGGAAGGTCCCCCGTCGTTCATGGGTCCGCCACGTAGGGGTGTGGTGGCGGCAGTGGCTGGTGGTATGGGTCGAGCGGCTGTCCTTGGCGGGGTAGGGCCCGGGGGGCCCCTTCGGCCATCGGATGGTGGCCGGGGGGGTACGGATACGGTTCCTGGTACGGGGGTGGTGGCTGGTACGGGGGGGGTGGCTCCTGGCGGTAGGTGGGGTATGCGGGTGGAGCGCTCGGTGGCTGCCATCCCGTCCGCTGGTGCTGTTCGTGCATGGGGGGTTGTGGCCCGCTGGGGTAGGGCGGTGGGCAGTGGTAGTGGTGGGGGTGGTGTTGGTAGTGGTGGTGGTGGGGCCGCTGGTGGTGGTGGTGTGGGTAGTGGTGGGGTTGGTGTTGCGGGTATGGCCCATGGACCCCTTGTGGGTGTTCTGGTCCCCATTGTGGGGGTGGGGGGTTGGGCATTGTGGGCAGTCCCCGGGGTTGCACTATGTGGTGGGCATGGGGGAAGGGTTGGGGGCCGGGCTTGACGGTGACGGTGGACGAGGGGTCCCACGTCCCTGGGTCGGTTTGGCTGGCGGTGGTGGTGGTTTGTGGGGGATGGATGACGGGGCGCTTGGTGACGGGGATGCGGACGAGGGCTTGGATGGGGTCGTGCTGGGTGGCCGCCTCTGCGGTGGTGCGAGAGAAAGGAGGTCATGGAGAAGATCCTCTGTGAATTCATCGAGAGGGGCTGGCTTGAGCCGTGCAACTCCGAGTGGGCCTCCCCGTGCTTCGTCGTTCTCAAGAAGGTGGCCGGAGAGTGGCGGCTCTTGGTCAACTACCGCGGCCTAAACACCCAAACGCAGCATGACAGCTATACGCTGCCCCTCATTGAGGACATGCTGCAAAGACAATACCGGCGGAGGATTTTCACGGTGATTGACCTGAAACATGGTTATCATCAGATGCCTCTCGCCGAGGAGTCCCGTGCTTGCACAGCAATGAGCACACCACTTGTACCCCTCCAGTGGGAGGTGATGCCCATGGGCGTTACCAACGGCAATGCGGCTTTTCAGCGGATGCCGGAGAACGTGCTTGAGCCGGTGCGTGACTGTGCGGACCCCTTCGTGAACGACGTGATCGTCGCGTCCTGGGACCCCAGTATGAGCTATGAGGAGCTCCTGGAGGCACATGAGAGGGACGTCACCAGAGTGCTGGACCTTCTGGCTCGGCACAAGCTCAGGGGCAGCAGTGACAAGGCCACCATTGCGGTAAGCGAGGTGGTCTTCGCTGGCCACGTAGTTGGGAACAGGCAGCGGAAGCCGTTACCTGGCATGGTGGCTGCAATTGAGCACTGGGAAAAGCCCAAAACGGTCTCTGAGCTACGGGCGTACTTGGGATTCTGCAACTACTACTTGGGGTATATCAAGATGTATGCGGAGTATGCAGCCCTCATGACGACCATGCTCAAGGGCAACCGAGAGGAGACCAAGAAGGGGTCCAAGAAGGCTCTGGTCTGGAATGAAGAGTCCGACCGTGCCGTTGAGGGGATGAAGCAGGCGCTGCTATCCGCAGTGGGTCTGCACGTCGTGGATCCTGACCGAGGGTTCGTCCTGCGCACCGACGCTTCCGACTACGCCGTTGGCGCTGTGTCGGATTAAGTGCTTGACGATGGGAGGCACGTGCCGGTGGCCTTCTGGAGCCGAGTCCTGGCGGAAGGCCACAGACGGACGTGGACGCCCCGAGAAAAGGAGGTGTATGCCATCGTCATGGCTCTCAGTAAATCGGCTGGGTACATAGGCCTGCATCCCGTCACCGTCTGCACCGACCATCAGAGTCTGCAGTCGTGGCAGAAAGAGCACGTGGACACCCCCTCAGGTCCCGCCTTCCGACAGGCAAGATGGCATGAAACCTTGGCCAAGTTCGACCTCACAGTTGTGTATGTTCCTGGCAAGGACAACACCCTGGCGGACTGTCTCAGTAGATGGGCCTATCCCTCCAAGGACGCCACAACCGCCCTCCAAGAGCTCCCGATGGCACAGGGGCCGGGGTGGGTTCCCCACCTCCTCACCTTCCAGGAACAAGGCCTACAGCGCGACGACCCCCCAGAAACCACCCCCATATATACCCCGGACCAGAAAGCGTACAAATGCTACTGGCACAAGGGGACCCCCCTATACGCCCAAACTGGCATCCACGTCCACCTCGTCCACCACCTCAGCGTCCCAGGGAGGCTAGGTGTCTCTGAGGTCGTCGGGGACGGATGGCAACTCAATGTCATCAACACCCAAGTCCCCTTCGGCGAAGCCCCAGAACCCTTCCTCCAAGCCCTGGCCGGTGCATACCGCCAGATGGCCATGCTCGCCCCCACAGTCATCATCGGCGACATGAACGCCGCCCCCACCCCAGCGGACCGAGGGGGACAGGCCACACCCCAGGACCAAGCAGTCCGCGACACCATCAAAATGCTGGGGCTCGTGGACCTAACAGCCAGCCTCGAAGGCCAACCATCCCACTTTCCCCACCAAACGGATGCCGCCCCATCCCGCATCGACGTATGCTATGGCGACCCCACCACCATCATCCGAGCAGAGGCCCGGTATGGACCCCTCCCGCTGGGACCCACAGGCCATAGCCCCCTGCACATCCGCCTCACCATCCCCAACCTTCCCCCCAGCCCCCCAGAAGATGCGGACCAAGGCCTACCACCCCCCCTGAAGATGCCCCCGCTGCATGACAAGCATGCCTGGTCCCAATATCACAGGGCCATAGACCGCGCCCGACGCATCCAACCAGACCCCACCGACCTACTCACAGCCATGCGCACGGCCGCCGTCGCCTGCGGCTTCCAACAACACCCCCACACAGACGACGACCAACCACCCACGGCCCTGGGGGACATGCTCCATGACCTCTGGCATGCGAAGCAACAACTGGCGACCCTCCTCCACACCGACACCCCCCAAACCCGCCGCCAGATACACCACTGCAGGACACAGATAGCCCACATCAGGGCGGACCTGCAGCGGTGGCACATCCACAGGCAACAGCGCATCGCCCAGGAACACGAACGGTATGCGCAACATGAACTCCCCTACAAGGCCATCCGCCACCTCAACGACGCCATGACCGCCACCGGCCACCGCACCATCACCACGGTCCGGCAGGAGGATGGCTCCCTCACCAACGACCCAGCCACAGTGCTCCAAGCCACCCAAGACAGCTTCCTCCGGCAACACACCCCCACCCAAGACACACTGGACCCAGACACCCAGGCCAAAATCGACCGCCTCCCTCGGGTCTTCAACCACGCCCAGAGGAGGCACCTGGAAAAACGCCCCTTCACCATCCACGAAGTCCGGAAGGCCATCAACAGTCTCCGGCAACACAAAACCCCAGGCTACGACGGCCTCCCTGCAGAGGCATACTACCACCTCTCCGCCCACCTCCTCCGCGTCCTCGCCCACCGCCTCTGGGACATCGTCACGGGGCGGACCCCCCTGCCACCAGACTGGGCAAACGTTGTCCGCCCCCTCTACATAAAAGGGGACTGGGCAAACCCGGACAACTGGCGCCCCATAGTCTGTGCGGTCACGGAGGTCAAAATCGTCTGGACCATCCTCCTGCGCCGCATCCGCCCCCACCTGGACCCCCACATACCAGCGAGCCTCTGGGGGGCCATCCCAGGCCGCTCCCCACACGAGGCCATCTTCCTCCAGGACACCATCGCGGACATGGACCCGGTGGACCTCATCATCGCCTCCCTCGACGTCAAGGGAGCCTTCCCGAACACCCCCTGGCTCCTTCTAGAAGCGGTGTGGAAACGCCTAGGCCTCCCCTTCTACAACTTCACCTCCGACTACATCCGCACCAGCAAATACACGGTCCGCACAGGAGCAGGCCTCACCCCCTTCCTGGAGCCAGGCAGCGGGGTCCCCCAAGGGGGAGCAGAAGGCCCCTTCCTGTACCTTCTAGTGACGCTGCCCCTGGCCCTCGCAATCGAGCAGGATTACCCGGCCTACGCACCCTACCCCCTCCTCTCCCCCCTGGTCGGCTTCGCGGAGGACACCAACCTCACCGTCGCGCACACCCCACACGACCCCCATGCCCCGGACCCCGGACCAACGGTCACCCAACAGGCCAACGACTTACTGGACGTGACCGTCTCCTACCTCTCCCACAACAACCTCATCGTCCACCCCACAAAGTCAGTGGCCATGATCAAGGGGTCTGCCACACCTCCCACCCTAGGGCCACAAGGGCCCCCCATGCACGTCGTGACGACCACCACCCACCTGGGGGTAATCCAGGCCGCCAACCCTGAGGACGCCACCCTCCCTCCCAACTTGCAGTCACACCTCGCCCATCTCCCCAGATATGCGTCCCCGACCACCAAGGCCCTCTCCCTGTCCCACCAGAGCCTGGCGTACTACCTCACCGGGGTCTTGAACGCCTCCATAGGCTTCCAAGCACTCCACCTGACACACCCCACCACCGCCCTCCAGCCGGCCACACGCGCCGTGACCAAGGCATGGGCAGCACACGGGAGCTGGCCCACCTCCATACCCACCCGCGCCATCCGAGCGGCATGGCCCCACTATGGAGACGCCATAGGGGACGAGGTGAAAGCGGCCTACACCAGACACACCGCCCTCCTCCTTCACCGCACGACCCACAACCACTCACCGGAGGTCCGCGAGGTCACCGCCATCCGCCTCCAAGCCGCACAACGGGCCCGCAACACATGCCCGCGCTGGGTACTCCACCAGACGGGCATGCCCACCAACATGAACACGCGCCTGTGGAACCACCTGCAGCTTCTCCTCCCATCCCCGAACCACGCCATACTCACCAACCACACGTGCCCAGAGGAAGGGCCACTAGCGGTCCTCTTCGGGGACCTCACCCATCACCCCAAGGGCACCATCCACACCATAGACCTTGTCGGGGCCTCCATCACCGTAGTATACGTCACCCTCCCGAGAATGTAGGTCCTGCACCACAGCGGGGCACACCACACCCCCTTTCTACAGCTTCCCGAATGGCCACAATACCGCCTCTTCCACCAGTACCTCAGGCAGACGGCACGAGCAGCGGGACACACTCTACCGGGCAGCAAAAACATGCGCACAGCCTACCGAGAATTCAAAAAGCAACACCCGCGACCCATCCCAGCGACACCGCCCTACGCACCCACCGGATCGAAACACGAACCCGTCCCCCCGGTGACGGGCCCAGTCCCACCACTAACCCTACTACTTGCCCCGAATGAAGCCAAACCCACGCAGACCACCGTCATCCACCACGGGGCAAAATGGCGCATACCGAAACACCACATGACCGCCCGAGACCTACCAAAAGTCCCCGAAGATTCCCAGAGCATGCCACGCACATGTTGGGCCTGTGACCCCGAGGCACCAACCACACCATGGCCCGTACTACACCTCATAGCACGCCACCACACCCACCCCACAACCCACCTACCACCACAGGCCTACGCATGGATAGCCCCATGGTTCCACCGCACCGACACTAACCCCACGGTAGCATGGAACCCCGACCACGCGCCCAAATGGCTCTTCACCACTACAACCACATGCCCCCGCCCCGACCCGGCAGGGGTCGCCATCCGTTACAGCATGTACGAGCCAGGCAGAACGGGCAAGCACGAGCACCCCTACTATCCGCTCCACCACTCCTGCCACACACCGGAGCACCGAACACAAACCCTCACATGCCACGACCTAAACCCCGACACAGCCTACATCCTCCACTACATCTACTCCTACCTCACACAAGGACAGCCGAAGCAGGGACTCATAGCCCTGTCCCCCCAAGCGAAGCACATCATCTCCAAAGGAATAGGGGTGTACGCCACCCCCATCCTGCAGCCCACAACCCCAGTAGCCCACCTCGCCACGGGCCTTGCCATATACGCCTACCTGCCCATGAACCCATGCCGCCTCCCACAACCATCACCGGCGGACCGGCTCTTCTTCACCGACGCCTCAGGCGAATCCGCCCTCACGCCCATCACCGGGGGGGCCACCCTGTAGCTAACCCACACCGGTGGACACTACCACATGGACCACCACACGGGCCACACCACCTATGGGGCCTCTTCCCACGGGGAGCTAGGGGCCATGGCCGACGCCATCACCGAGGTCGCGGTTCACCTACCCGCCCACTCCCCGCACATCGTCTGGGTCTGGTTCGTGGTAGACGCCACTGTCGACAGGCACCTGCTCCTCCGCATAGCAAGGCAACCACTTCACAAAGCAACCGCGACGAGCCTCGGCACCCAGGCACTGCTACTCTGGAAAGCCCTACGCAGCCTTCCCCCCTACGTCCAACTCCACATCGTGAAACAAGAGTCCCACAGACACCAATACGGAAATGGTAAGGTCGACAACCAGGCAGTACACCAGCGCACAACACACCTACCAGCCCTCCAGATCCCTGACCTCGGCCGCAACCACACACACCTGCAACACGTGCCCCCTATACCCGAGCCCCACCAGACCCCGGACTGGGTACCAGAGGACGCCCCCTATTCCTCCCACGACAGAGCGTACCACTACCCCAACCTCATCCAACATCTCGCCCGCGTGCTCGGCGACGCAGACAGCCGGGCGCACATCCAGGAGCTCCAAGACAGACTGCAAGTCCCCCTCTACCACTCAGCGCTCCGCCCAGCAAACGTCCCAGCCCACCACCAAAAACGACGCATCCAGCTCCTCAGGGAGCAACTGCCATTCCTCACCAGGGTCGCCAGATGGCTCGCCCGCAAGCACATCCACGTCCCCGACGAACACACCCGTTGCCCATGCGACCACACCACCCCGGAGGACTGGGAACACTTCAAGAAATGCCCCCTCCATACAGACAGGGACACCCTAGTGGGCTGGTCCCCGGCAGAAACCCTGCGACAACACGAAGGATGGCCAACCCACAGCCACGCACACCAGGCCACCGAACACCTCTTCCGGGACCCCCTGATCAAAGAAGCCACCATGAGAGGGGCAGTGACACAGGCCCTGCACCGACACCTCAACAAACACACGGAAAGCCCCATGGAGGCAGCAGCACACCTCCAGCTAGAAGCAGTCCGCAGAGCAGCGGCCCAAATGGTACACCGCAAACACCTCCTGCTAAGACACGCGGAGCAACTCACCGACCCCACCGCCAGGGAACACATGCAGCGTCTCATCCATTACCATGCCGTGCATGACCCAGACGTCCACTAACCCGCTCCGCGCCCCGCACGCGCCCCCCGTCTCCATCCACAGGTCTCCAAGGCACCACCACAGCGCCCCGAGACCCGTCTCACACCCAAGAAGCCACCCGGCACCGCCCAGTCCGGCCGAGCCCAGCCAGGGCCAACCATCCATCGATGTAGACGCGCAAGACCCCGGCAGCCCATCCAGCCAACCCCCCCCGGACCCGGGGCACCCCCCCCTCACACTGGCCACCATCCGCGACCCCGACCTCCTCCGAGCAACCCTCCAAGACAGGGCCCCGACCACCCCTCTGGGCTGGTACCGCCTACAAGAGGACTGGACGAAGCTCACCGTCAAAGCCCTCCGGGACCTGACCACCCCAGGCAGCGGCCTCCACGAGACCATAGTAGACCTCGTGCTCTGGCGAGCCCGCAAACACACCCGGGGCCAGCCCATCTGGATCCCCCCCATCGATTGGGGCCAGGCCCTGACGCACGACACCGGCATCAACGTCACTCGTCAAGGGACCGTACGCCTACGACGGGCCCCAGCGGAGACGGACCACCCAGCGGACCCGAACAACCCGGAGCAGTGGGAACAGGCCACCGCGCCCAACCGCGACACCGCCCTCCGCGCCGCCGGCCTCCGCATCCCGGACGACGACCTCCCCCCCCCACCTAAAGACAGTGACCACCCCCCGCCGGAGGTCTGGGTTACAGTCCTCGAGCGCGGCCACTACTACGTGATAGCCGCTACGGCTACGTCCCCCGGCCCGCAATGGATCATCCAGGGGACAGACACCATGTTCGCCCCGAAGACCGCCCCACCAGGGGCAGTGGGGGACCCCACCACCCAGCACAGGATCCTCAGGGTGTCCTCCAGCCAGGGGACACGCCCCCAGCCCGCGCCCTGGCCCAAATCACCTCAGGGAAGGCAGGCTACCACCTGGGATTGGCCATGCTCTGCCTAACCCACTGGATCCAGCGCCGCTGGCCGCCCACGGGGACCGTGCCCTGGGTTTGGGCCATCCCCACCGCCCACACACAAGTCGAGGCAGGCCCGGACACACGACCAAACCCCCCCCCCAGACCGCAGCAGTCCCTCACCTGCGGGTACCACGCCATCCACAGGGTCCTCAACCGCGCGGGTCTTAGCCCAAAGCTAGCATGCCCCCTTCCCACCACTGACCAAGAGGTCCACCAGATACGAAAGCTCGTCTGCGAAATCCTTGCCGCGGCAGCAGAAGACGGCAAGCTTCTCCTCCATACCGCCCGGCCTACAACTGCCCACGCAAGCGCGCGGCAAGCGGACACATACACCGACACAGCACACCCCGCAGCACAATCCCCGCCCATGCCCCACCCTCTCGCTGCTCAACCGGAGACCCACACACGCCCACCATCGCGCGCACCCCCGGGCCCCGCGACACGGGCCTCCCCCACCCGCCCGAACACCAGCACACGCCCGCCACACACCCACCCAGCGGACACCCTTCACCGCCCCCCACACTCGACAACCCACACACACCCGCCGAGGGGAGCCCCGCGCCCCGCGGCACGCCCACCCCACCCAGTGGCCCGCCGACGCCCCCCACACACACCCCAGAGGACCCAGGCCCACCCCCCCCGGCCCCTAAATGCAGCCCACGCGAACTGTTCCCCCCCGCGGACACCAACCCACACGACCTCGCACATTGCAGGACCCGGGCCCAGCCGAGCCCAGAAAGAGAAGGCCGCAGCCCCGCGCCTCCCTCCCCCGCCGCTGCCGACCAGATCGGCCCGCCGGGCCGCCAGGTCACGACCGGGCCCCCCCAGCCGCCCGCCCCCAACCTACAACCCGAGGACATGCCCTCCATCCTCCCCGCCGTGGCCGCAGCAGAAGCCGCCGCCCACAAGCCCGCCCGCATCACAGCCAAAACCCGCGTCCACCACCTCCTCCTCATCCTCAGCCTCGTCCACCTCCTCCACCTCATCCTCCGACCCCCCCCTCCCCGCCAAACTCATCCTCAAGGCCACGGCGAAAGCCAAAGCCGCGGCCGCACGCACCGACCCCCCAACCCCCACACAGGCGACTCAGGCACCCCGGCAACCCACCGGGACGCCCCCCGACCCGACATCGGCGCCCTCACACCTCCGGACAGAGGTACTCCTCAACCTGGAACCGGACCCCAACCCCAAACCCGACCCCAAACCCAAACCGGACCCCAACCCCAAACCCGACCGCAAACCCAAGCCGGCGCCCATGCGAGCACACACAACACCGCAGACGCAACGACACAAACCCACCCGACACCACCCCCGCCCGGGCCCTCGCCCAAGCCAGGACCCCCCACCCACCGCAACCCGCGCCCCCCTCCCGCCGGCACCCACCACCACCGCAGAGACGGCCACCCAGCACGACCCCGTCCAAGCCCTCGTCCGCATCCCCGTCACCAAGCGCCCCGTCATCCATCCCCCACAAACCACCACCACCGCCGGCCAAACCGACCCAGGGACGTGGGACCCCTCGACCACCGTCACCGTCAAGCCCGGCCCCGGACCCTTCCCCCATGCCCACCACATAGTGCAGCCCCGGGGACTGCCCACGATGCCCAACCCCCCACCCCCACAAGGGGGACCGGAAAACCCACAAGGAGTCCATGGGCCATACCCGCAACACCAACCCCACCACTACCCACACCACCACCACCAGCGGCCCCACCACCACCACTACCAACACCACCCTCACCACTACCACTGCCCACCGCCCTACCCCACCGGGCCACAACCCCCCGTGCACGAACAGCACCAGCGGACGGGATGGCAGCCACCCAGCGCCCCACCCGCCTACCCCACCTACCGCCAGGAGCCACCCCCCCCGTACCAGCCACCCCCCCCGTACCAGCCAGCACCCCCGTACCCCCCCCGCCCACCATCCGATGGCCGAAGGGGCCCCATGGGCGACGGGGGACCTCCCCCCCCAGGCGGCACCGCGCGAGGCCCCCCAGGGGCCGCCGACACTTCCGGACTGGCCCGACTCGAGCGATGAGGCCCGGTCCCGCAAACGGCGGCGCTCCCGCTCCCCCCCCGCACGGCACACTCGCCCACGGCGCCCACACTCCCACCGCGCCTCAACCACCCACTCGCGCCGCTCCCGCTCCCCCAGGTACCACCACGACCCCCCGGGACCCCGCTCCCGTCGCTCCCGCTCCCCCGGGCACCACCACGAGCGCCACCGCCGCCCCATGTCCCCCTCCCCCTCCCCCCACCGGCCAAACAAGACCCCCACCCCCAGCCCCCGCCACCACCACTCCCGCTCCCCCTGACGCAGCCAGGCACGCCACTGCCGCCCCACGTCCACCTCCCCCTCCCCCCACACGCCCCGCCGGGCTCCCCGCTCCCCCCGCCACCCGTACCCATCCACCACCCCCAGCCCCCGCCACCACCACTCCCGGTCCCCTCGGACGCCACCGAGCGCGCCACCGCCGCCCCATGTCCACCTCCCCCTCCCGCTCCCCCCTCCGCCCGTACCCGTCCTCCACCCCCAGCCCCCGCCGCCGCCGCTCCCGCTCCCCCAGGCACCGCCACCCCCGCCACCACCGCGGGTCCACGTCCTCCCCCCGCCGCACCACGACCACGGGCACGGACCCCTCCCCCCCCCGGGCCAACGGAGCGGTCACTCGGGTGGTGTGCCCTCCGGGCCCCCCCGTTTACGAGGACAGTAGCACCGCCACCCGGGCCCCGAGCCCGGGCAGGCTCCAGGGCAGGGCAGCGCTCAGCGCGCCCTGGAGCCCCTCCTCCTGCTACCCCCTGGCGCCGTGGGCGGAAGGTCCAGTCCAGAACAGCACCCCTGTGCCTCTGGCAGTCATGGGGTGTGGACCCCCCCAGTCGCGCGCCAAGGGAGCGCGCCCCCGTGCCTCATGCAGTCGTGGGGCCGCTTGCAGCATGTCCATGACCAGGAGGCGGCGTGTCCAGATCGATTACTCCCCCGGCGGGCTCAGCGTCAGGCTCCCATGGCCTCCCTGCCGGGGCCTGGAGCACCAGGCATCACACAGCCCTCCACACGCGTCCCCCCCCCCCCCCCCCCACACGCGCTAGCAACCAGGGCCCGGTGGTGGCGGACCCTGGTTCACACTTGACGACCTCACGAACAGCCGGGACGCCACTACGACCAACAATGACGGCCACGTCTTGCATGTCAGTCTAGTCCTTCCCGGCCGCCCCGGGACATCTGCACGCCGCCTCCAGCATCAAGTCCGCCCCCAGCCAGCACGCCCCAGACCGCCGCAACTCATATGCCTCCTCCCCCCCTCCCACATCACGAATTCCACCATCCTGCGTGTGTGCGCCTCCTGCCCTGCACCCCAGCCAGCGTCCCACCACCCTGCGTGTGTGTGCCTCCGACCCTGAACCCCTGCCCTAGTGCCCGCGCAGCGCCGACCCATAACAGGCCCCTAAGGCCAGCACCGCTCACACGAGGTCCGCGAGAGGCCATAGCTGCACGCTACTACCTGAGTACACTCCTGCCCCCCTTCCTGTTGTTCCCCTAGCCCCTCCTGCCTGACTCCCTGGCTCCAGCCCAGTTCCTAAGGTTTTGTTCCATACCCTACCCTCACCCCTGTCCCAGTCACACTCCTCCTCGCGCTCTCCACAGGTAGACCATGGCGCCCAAACATCCCTTCGCAGGCAAATCCCCGGCCCAGCGCGCGGCCGACATCCGCCCTGCGGAGTCTTGGCCTGCGACAGCTGTAGGCTGGAGCGAAGCCTCTGGCAAACTGCAGCTCACAGTCACTCACCATGAGTCTGCTGCACCTGTGGAGGCCTTCCACCCCAGCGACAACATGCTTGGGGCGCTCTGCCTGTTCTGGGCTGTCGCGGTCGAAGCCCTGCCGCCGCTGGACATTGGCACACTGCAGCAGAGGGACGCCAACTTCCACTGGAGCACGTACCAGGCGGCGATGTGTGACCTGGTCGCGTACTTGGCAGCCGCCCCGCCAGATGCGCCCCACCAGCTGCAGCAGGCTGCAGCCGCACATGTCGGCCCCTTCACCGATGCCCTCCGAGCGGCCTCCCCAGACCAGTTCCTGATGCTCCTGGCAGCAGACGAGCTACCCAAAAGGCCCATAGACCGAGTCCCGCTTGTACACTGGCTACTCACTTGGCACGCGGCCCACCACAAGAAGCCCCTGCGATGCCAAATCACCCCCCAGGGAGACACCCGCCTCCCCGCCCCCTGCCCACTATCCACGCAGCAGTGGAACGCCGAGATCACTCGGCACAAATCCACGCTCACGTACCCAGGGATACTATCGCGCGTGGCCATCAAACGAGCCGAGCTCGCCGGCACCTCCGCCTCCTCGGAGCCTCTGTGGAAACGAATGCTGACGCAACCTGGCACGCTGGCCGCCTCCTCCGACTTCACCACCGATATAGAGCGGCTCGCAACCACTCCGGACAGCCACGCAGAACACGTCGCCCAGTCCATCCGGGTCATGTGCACGGACATGTCCATCCCCGAGAGCGCCATGACTACCCTGCGGTCGGTCAAGAACGGTCGCTCCCTGGCGTCGGCCGTTAAAACGGTTTGGTACGCATCCCCCGCCAACCTCCGTCCATCCCTGCAGGCCAACCTACTCGACCTCATCTCCACCGTAGAAGACCTCCACGGGTCGTCCGCCCTGGAGTCCCACAAACTCGCAGCCCTCAAGACCCTTGACCCCCTCGTGGACGCCGCCGCCGCACGCCATGACCTCGTCTGGTCCTCCGCCGCAGCCACCCTCCTGGCCGCCCGCCCCACAGTGATCCCCCTCCAGGCGACCGACCTACTTCTGGCGGTTCGCGACCCGGTAACCTTCCGAGTCGCGGTCTCAGCCGCGGTCCAAGGCACCACTCGCACTCAGGGCCTCGACCAACTCATCGCCGAAGTGCGCACAGCCCTGCAGCCTGCAGCCGGCCCGGCAGCGGCCTATGCGTGGTTCGAAAGGCGAACATCTGGCCCGCCCCCGCACATGCCCCCCCCGGGCCCGTTGCCCACCCCCCCAACGAACTCGTGGCCCCAGCCGACATGCCCGCTCCCTTACCCGTCGTCTCCTCTGGCCCCCGCAGCCTCCCCGACCGGCCTCCTGCCCCCAGCGCCCATCGATGCCCCTCAAGTGATTCGTCTCAGAGGCCTTCGCACAGTACCGGATGCCACACAGGCGTCCACCGCCCTCACCCACCATGTCGGGGCACCCATCGCCATCCCGGCGCACGCCCTCCACGAGGGCACCCACTTTGTGTCCGTCCCCTCCAGCCCGTTTCGCGCCCTCTTCGCCAGTGCCCCCACACGCACCTATGTCGACCCCCACCATCAGTATACCATCACCCTGGACTCCCGCACAGCCAACGGGGAGCCCTTCTTCCTCCCTGACAGCCCGGTCAAACCCCCACCCAAAAAGCGCCTCAAAGCCCCCAAGAACCGCCGCGCTAGTCATCGCCCCAGTGAGATGCCCCCCCCAGCGCACCCCCCCCCGGGGTTCACCACCTCCTCCAGCGCCAGCCGAGCTCCCTCCGCCTCAACACAGGCACCCCGCGCGTACGAGACAGTGCCCCACACGCGTGACGCACCCCACACGGCCCACCGCGTCACTCCATATCAGGGGTCCCGCGTGAACTGACTGGCCCTGCCCCTCTGCCTGCCCCCTGGCGCCCTCCCGTCCACCCCTCTCACGCGGCTCGCCCTCGACTGCGCCCTGGCGTATCCCCAGCACCGAGACCTCCGAGGCCTCGCCGATCATGCAGCATCCCAATTAGCCCTCCTTCCGGAGACAGAAACCCAGCCCCACGCCCCCAGCCCGACCCCCGGAAGCCCATGCCCCGCTGCGTGTTGGCAGTGCGGCACCGTCGCCACTCGTGCCCAGGCACCCTGGATCTGCCCCCTGTGCCACAGCTCTGACCATGTCCTGCTGCCCCCGCCCGACGACTCCCCCCTCTCCCCGGCCGAGGCGTCTTTCGTCTCGCAGCTCACAGCCGCCCTACCCCCGCCCGCGGAACCCACGCACGGTCCCCGACCCCCTCCCCGACAGATGCTCCAGACCCTGCGCCATTTCGCTCTTTGGCTGTCCCAGGCCCATCACCTCGTCCACAGCGATGACCCCGACCCTGTCGTCAGCGTCCCCCTCACCGTCAACGGGTATGTGGTTTGGTTCTACGATGATTCTCCCACACACCTCACCCCCTGGCCCCACCCCCGAGCACACTACAATACTTCCCTCTATGGCGTCCCGGGCCACCGCCTGTGGCTCACTCCAGCCCCCCCAGTCCCCATCTCCATCGCAGCATGGTTCTGCCCGTCATGTGGCCGCCCCCAGGTCCCTGCCGCCTCCATCCAGCACCCCCCCCCCCCATCCCTCCTGCTTCCGAATGCCATGTGCTTGCACCCGTGCGCGGGCCGCACGCACCTCACCGCCGACGTTGCCCGACGCTCACACGTCCGCCCCCCCGGCCTGCCACTTCTCCATGGTGTCCCAGCTGCCCCAGTTCGCCCAGGTGCCTCGTGCTTCCACCCCGACCACACCCTGCTTCTCCCTTCCCCCCCCTGGGCGCTCCACCAGCACTCCCTTGCCTTCTCCCCGCTCCATCTATGCCGACACGCCGGGCTAGTATTTCTCTCGTGGAACATAGGCGGTGTGGCCAGCCACGTGGACTTCGTAGTGCATGTCCTTCTCGCTCTAGAGGTGGACTGCTTCGCGCTACAGGAGCTGTGGACCTTTGAGCCTCTACTGCTGGCCCTACCGTCGGGCTACGCCTACCACACCAGCTCCGCCGAGGGCTGCGGAACGGGCTTCATGATTGGCTGGCGTCGCTCCCTGCAGCACCCTGCCACGAGACCCCGGGTAGAGCACGATGCCCCAGACCTCCTCGCTTCCACGGTGCGTCATCACACTATCGGCTTCATCCTGCTCGCCTCCGTGCACGTCCACCCCCACCTGGACTACAAGGCTCGTCGTGCAGTCCTGCTCAACCTCACCACCCTCGCCGCCTACCTTCGCGCAGCCCTAGAGCTAATCGGTGGGGACTTTAACATGTCCCGTGAGAGCTCCGCAACCCCCTCGCAGCCGCATGTCGCGGCACCGGCTGCATGCTGCGCTTCAGACCAGCGTTCCCAGCTGACACCCCCACCCACTTCTCCTCCTCCCAAGGGGTCCACACCGCCACGTGCATTGATCACGTGTTCACCCGCGGAGCCCGGTCCATCCCCGATGCTGACGTCCTCCCCTCGCCCACGCCCCACAAGCCTCTCCTGGTCACCGTGGAACCCATGGAAGGCCTCACGGACATTCGCAGCTGGCGCATGATCCGCTGGCGCCACGCACCACCAGGTACCCTCCCCCGCCTCGCTGCCCTTGTTGATCTCCTGTGGGGCTGGCTCTCCTCGTACCCTGTCGGCCCCAATGCCTACCTCCAGTCCCTATGGGCCGCCGCCCGTCGCCTCATCCCGCACCCCAGACCTCTCGACCACGTCCTGAGGGACCTCCGGCTCCGATCGGCCCCCCGCACCGACTCCGACCTGGCTGATCTTCGAGAGTTTCTAGCCAGCACAGCCGCGCGCCACGGCGTGGAACGTCCCGACGACGTACTGCGCTCCACCTCCATCACCTCAGCCACCAAAGGTGCCCTCTGCCGCCCCTCCAAACCTCTCCGCCCCTACAGCGGCATCCTGCCCGACATTGGCGCCACACTGCCCTCCCCTAGCGCCCGCCTTCAGGAGGTCCATGACCAAGCGGCAGCCACCACAGCTCATCGAGGCCACACCCTGGACCGCGACTTTCTCACAGCCATGTACGACCCAGCCAAGTGGGACCCACACTTCGACCCCATCGCGCACATTCCGACCCCCCTGCTCGGTGACCTGCTGGCCGCAGGACTGGACCCCCGGGACTGCCAGCACAGAGACCAGCAAAGCCGTTCCGTTGCAGCTGGACCCGTGCTTCGGGACGACCGAGTCTGGGCGTCAGCCACGACAGCCGGCTCCCTGTTCGCAGGCCTGGACCAATGCCCGCAGGCACTCCTGCACCACCTGCGCCACGGCGGAGTCCAGGGAGTGCAACACCACCTCCGACTAGTGGACGCCGGCATGGACTCCCTCTCCCTCGACTCCGTCATGATGGGCATCGACAAGGGGAAGCCCTTCCCCCACCTCTTCAAAGCCCACCGCCCCGTCACCCTCACCTCCCCCCTCACATGCACCGAATCCCGCGCCGCCCGCACCATGCTGGTGCAGTCCCTAGAGGTGTCAGGCGCCCTTCCCCCCGACGCCTTCGCCTACCGCTCCGACATGCGGCCGGCATTTCTGGCGCTCTCCTTCCGGGCAACCGTCTTCTCCAGCTTGGAGACCCACGGCACGGCGGCCGTCACGGACTGGGACTCTGCCGATGCCTTCCTCCGCCAGCAACGGGAAGACTGCACCACCCTCCACAGCATCCTCCAGCTGCCCTGGGATTTCGGCCCGTGGGCCGTTAAATACTATGGGCGCCTCCGCATTCATCCCTTGGCAGAGGACGGGTTCGCCCCGCCCTACGTCACCGAAGAGGGGTGGAACCAGGGCGATAACCCCTCCGGTGACACCTACCAAGTCGGTGAACTCGTGGTCAGTGGCAGCCTACCCCACCCCAACGACGTCCGGGTGCCCCCAGGCCCAGCCGGCATCCCCGTCAGCAACTTGTCGTATTCCGATGATCGCCGCTTGGTTCGCCCTACCCTTCCCTCCCTGGTGGCCCTGACCCGCCTCTGCACTCGCGCCACGTTGGCCAAGGGAGGCCTTGTCCACTTGGACAAACTCCGCTTCTTTGCTCTCCGGCTCAGAGCGTCCGGTCCGATCCAACTCACATCCCCAGTACCCTTCTACCTCACCGACACCTCCCGCGACTGCCCCCAAGTTGTAGGCATCCCGCTGTCCCATGCGCTGCAGCCCCCACAGTCCTATGCCGACCTCGCCAAGCAAGTACAGCGTATGCGCCTCCGCATCGGAGCCGTCCCCACGAACACTATCCTGGCGCTGCGCTCCCTGTGGGCCTTTGCCCTCTCCCAGCTGGACTTCATCGCCTCAGGTGTAGCCATCCCCCCTAAGCACATAGAGGACCTGGCCGTCCAGGCCCGGGCCTACTACCGACAGGTCCTGGGCCTTCCGTGCTGGGTTTCCCGCGCCCTAATGTCCCTGCCCCCCCGCTACGGGGGCCCAGGCTGCCCCCACTTGCCCCTGCGGACTGCGTGCCACCTCCCCCTCACCTACGCGCAAGCCACGTGCTCCCGCAGCCTGCTAGCTCGCCAGTCAGCCCTGTACCTCAGCTCCACCAACATTCCAGGCAGTGAATCGCACCCCCTTGCAGCCGCAGCCCAGCGCCTCTCCCTCCAGATTTCCATCCCCCCCGACTCCTCCGTCAACGCCATGCCCATCCACTACGACGCCGACCCATCCATCCTGCACGCCCACCAACACCTCATTGTCTCCACTGATGCCGCCCTCCGCCACCACCTGGGCGGCGGGGGCGTGGTATTCTATGCCCCAACAGACGGTATCATCCTCCGCGCCTGGTACGGCCTGCGCGTATGGGCCACCCCCACAGGCATGGAGTGGCTGGCCCGCCTGGTGGCTCTGCACCTCCTGCAGGGATGGCAGGGATGCCTTACGTCCGCCCTGGACGGCACCTCCGCACTCCACCGTGCCTACACCAGGTTCCCCCCCAAGCTCACCATTCTAGAGCTAATTTGGCGGAGCCTCACCCCCACCCTCCTGGACTTCCAAGCCCACTACGAGGTGTGGTGTCCAGCCCAGCATGATACCCAGGACACTCACTTGCTGGCCCTCCTCAATCGCGAGGCCCACCAGCTAGCCGCCCGTGGTGCCTCGTCCCCAACCCCATGGGCCGTCCCCCTCCCCCAGCACCTCCCCTCGCCCCTGCTGCTGTACTACCGTGGGGCCCTGCTGCTCGAACCTCAGCTAGGTCTGGACCAGGCATATGACGATGCCGCAGCAGCGGCCTACTTCGCCGGCCGCCGTGCCTCGTGCCTCCGACCGGATGGGGGCCCCTTCTACGACCTCCTGGAGTCTGATGAACTGCCCACACGCGCCATCAAACGCGCGCTCGCGTACCGAGCGCTGGAATGGCAGCCACCCCCGGACCCCAACATCGCCATGGAATGCCATTTCTGCGGCGTCACGGAGCACCAGCTTTGGAGACACGTCCGCAGCCGCTGCCCCGCCGCGTACCTACATCTCCTCCACGCCCGCGCGCAGCTCCTCCTCGAAGTGACCTCTGCCCGTGGGGCTACCGTCACCGCCGAAGGTGCACTCCTCGACAGCGACGGGCGTCCAGTCCTGCAGTGCTCGTGGGACGCCCACTATGTGGCAGACCACGCCGACGTGGGCAACGTGCTCACGCTGTCCGGCCTGTGGTACCACGTGCCCAGCGACCACCTGTCCGACCTCTCCGCCGCCGCTAAGCGTCGCGCCACGCGAGTGGTCGTAAGCCTGCTTGCCCAACCTGCACTGTCCCTGCCTATGGTGCCGGCCCTCTGGGCCACGCTGCCATGCCCGCTCAGCTCCCCAGACCGGCCCCCGCCGCAGCCCCCAGCCGTCACCTTCCGTGACCCTCAGAGCTACGTGCCCTGGGTATATACGCTGGCGGCGGCCTACCTGGTGCGGGGCCTGGTGTCGTGGCGTGTATGCAGTGCAGGTCAGCTACATCTTTCACTTCCAGTGGAGCCACACTGGCACCCTGGACCGCCAGTACACCTTATAGTATCGCCGCCAGAGGACCTATACTGGGCACTTGCCCTATTGGCAGAGTCTAACGGGCAGCCCCCAGGGGCTGGCGTGGCCTTGCTTACGGCCGTACCTCCTGGGGACCGCGCCCTGACACTGCCGCAACCGCTTCAACCTTTTGCCCTAGGCCCACTGTGGCTGTACGCCACCGCCGGTGTGGGCCACCGCTGGGCCCTCCAGCCTGCAACCGGGCCCACCCAGTGAACTGCCAGCAACGATCAGATGCGACTCCTGGTTCTACCACGTGCTCAGGGAGGCAGAGGTAGGACAAGCGAACCCCCCCCAACGCACCCACCCCCGGGGACAAAGCCCGCGACCACAAACACGGGCCAAGCTGCCGCGCGGGCGGCCGAAGGCACCAGGGCACCACTAGCTCATGCGGGCAGGGCCAGGCGCGGCACAGCCGTGTGACCCGTCATGCCCCGCGAGCACCACCAGCATGCGCGCCCTGCCCTCCTGCCCCGCGCGCGCCACACACACTGGCACGGCGGCATCTCCCTCCCGCGAGTGCCACCGCGGGGTACGGGGGCGGTCAACAGTCCGGCAGGCCTTGGGACCGGACAACCGCGATTCGCCGAGCCCAGTCGTGTCGGCACACAGGCGAGTGCTGACCGTGGGCCAAGGCGTCCGGCACAGGCCTGGACCCAAACCAAACCAAACCCCCCCCGGGCCCCCGCCTACCTCGATTGGTGGTCTCCCCCAGCTCTGCAGGAGCTCCGCCGCTGGGTGAAGTGGGCCGGAGGAGCGGGAAGGCACGAAGGGGTGCACATGGTGCATACCTTCGAGGAGGTGCGCACCCGCACCCCCGCAAATCCCAACGAGGCCGCCCCGGAGGCCATCATGCCGCAAGCGGCATGGCAGGCCCTCCTCCGCGATGCGGTCCAGGGCCTCCGCCCCCCCTACACCCCCCAAGCCCTCCGCCAGTGGCTCCAGGCCACCCACCCCCAGGCCTGGGCCGCCGGCGCCCCCTCCCCACCCCGCCCCTCCCGCCACCACCACACCAGGAAGGGGCAGGACAAGGGCAAGGGAAGGGCAAGGGGCACCAAGGAGCACTCAAGCAAGAGGGCACGGAAGGGCCCCAAGTGAGGGCAGGCACACGCGGACCAGCGCCGCCCCAGCCCCACCAAACACCCCAACACACACCACCGAAGCAAACATCGGACGCCATGCGGATCACACCAGCGCACGCCCACCGGCCACCGGAAACCACACGGAGAACGGAGGGCACACCTACACGGGGAGAGAGGGTCACACCAACAGAGGAAGCCGCAGGGAACGCCGCCGCACGGCGCACCACCACGCCCTCACCGCCAGCCGACAACCCCGGCCACCACAAAGGCCACCTCACAGGCACCGGAAGAGGACGAAGGCACGGCCGCGGCACCGACGACTGGGGACCGAAACCCCCAGAGGACACGGGACCAAGGCACAGGCCCCCAGGGAGGGCAACCCCACGGACCGTCACGCGACCACGCCTTTGGCTATAAGGGCCGGGCTGCGTTACCGTCGCGGTTTGACGCGGAGTATTGCTAAGCACTTGGATTGACGGCCGGGGGCTTGATCTCAGCTGGTCTCACGTCCGTGAGGGCGTCCGTCACCAACCTGTTGCGTCCAGTGGAGGAATGGCACTGCGGCGGCACGCGGATCCCGTCCATGATGAATTTCGAGCGCCGCAAGGGGAAGTGAAAGGCTGTGATCGATCGCGAAGGCCTTGGTGCTGCTGGACGGTGCCCCCTTCAAGGCCTTCTCCGAGCGCCGTGAAGACTGGAAGTGCCAAGATTACTACCGGTGCCCCGGACCCCTGCAGTTCAGCACCGGAGATATGGACATCCCCCTGACCCTGAAGTATGAGCTCATGCCTGCCGGCGGCACCGACCCGGACCCTCATGTCCCTGCCAGCGCAGCCGAGCTGCAGTGCAAGCCTTTCGCCACTCAAACGGCGTTCGGAAGCCACCTCCACCGTCCGTCTCCTGATTTCTGTTTGTCTGCCTCCGAGAAGGAACGCCTTTCCTACACCCCGAGTACGCCTGCCTGTCTGCGAGGCCCGGTGAAGATTGAGTCCATGGGTGAGAGTCAGCGTGCACGCCCCAAGGACACCGTGATCATTCAGCAGAATTTCCCGAAGACCTACCCGACCCACCAGCCCGAGCGGCACGCCCAAGCCCCCACAGCACGGACCCAGCGAGCCACCCACACCTAACCGCACCCCCCAACCACCAGCCGGCCACACTCCGGCCTGCACTCCGCACCACGACACAGGCCAGGCTGACCTCCACTGACCCACCGCGGCACCACGCGAGACCACGGCACACCGCACCACAGCGCGCCACAGTGCAACGCACCATAGCACGACGCGACGCGACGCGGCACAGAGCGGCACAGCACGACACAACTGACCCTAACCTGAGGGACTAACCAAAGCCAGCCACCGCACACCCCGGAAAGCGCCGCGCCAGCACGCCACACACCAGCACCGCAGGCCACACGCGGGGCCACAGCGCGCCAGGCGACAACGGTGGCGGACCACCCAGAAGATTACAGCCGGCACCGCAGAGGGGAAAGGACACGAACAGCCCCGGCTTCCTAACCCAAAACCACAAGCAGCCGCCTGGCGCAGCCGCCCAGCCGGCAGAGCCAGGACCTAACCCGGCAAGAAGGGGCGCCGAGCCCACCGTGTACAAAGCCCACCCGACCCATGGGGCCGGAACGCGGCCACACAGAGCGCAACTGAAGACAGCAGCCCGGAAGACAACACTGAAAGCAGGCCAGTGCGTGCGCCAGCCCAGGGAAGGCAGAGGGAGGAACAGGCAAGCCCCCCCCCCCCAAAAAAAAAAGGATGGGGGAGGGGGAAAAGGCACGAAAACAGCCCACAGCCACCAAACTGCCCGCCAACACCACCACAGGCGGCCAAGCCCCCCCCCAGAAGGCACCGAAGACAGGACCCCCACAGAGGCACAGGGGGACCACCCACCCAAAACCGGCAACACCAAGCCAGTAACAGCGGACCACGGGGAAAAGGGACACGGAAAAAAAAAAAAAGCAAAAAGAGAGCCACCAGCCCAGCCCGAAAGAAAGGGGATGGAGGGACAGGGACCACAAAGCCCGAAAAAAAAAAAAAAAGAAAAGAAAAAACCAAAGCGCAAAAAACACACCCCGACAACCCAGCCAAGAAGGGCTGGGCACAGGCGAGACCCAGGCCCAGCACACACGCCCACACCGCACGCCGGAACCGGAAACGGCGGGGGGCAAGCGGGGCGCCCACGAAACCACACACGTCCCAAAACCAGGCCGAAACCAAAGCCCAACCACGAACACCACAAACAGCCGACACTAGAGGGACAACACCACAAACCGTGCCCAAACACACCCACCCAAGACCCCAGCCAGGACTGGCGGGGTTAACAAAACCCGCACCCAACCGCCAACCGGACCCAAACACAAACGCCACACAACAGTAGGAAACCCAGTGCCCTCAGCCCGGGCACTGAGGCAGCCCGTGCCATGCAGGTGATCCGGCCAAACGAGATCCGGAGACCGGGGGTAAGGCTGCATCCTAAGGCCTGCGCTGCTTTGGGACTCGAGGCGGAGCGTGCGACACCCAAGCGCCTCGGAACCCTAGTACCAAGAAAGTGCATGCACGCCTTGAGAAAGGGATACGCCAGGAAGTCCGGTGAACCCCTAGGGTTCCGCCCAAAGGAGGGGACGTGCGCAAGCACGGGGGCACACCCTCCCGGCGAGACAAGCATGTCACGCTGGCGGCGACCAGCCCTCCCGGCGTAGCCCGGGGCCGCTTTGTTGGGGGCCAACAGTCAGGTCTAGCGGAAAATAAGCCGCCTCCCCTCTTCACGCGCGAAGCCTCTTCCTGTTCGTCACAGGGGCGACGCCAGGGGGAACCATGGGGCGCCTCTCCACGACCGAGTGCACCTACCTACCTACCTGGGCCTATTTCGCCAGCAAGGGCATGACGGATGTCTCCGCCCATGGCGATGAGGCTGAGACTGCTGAGGCCAAGAGGATCATAGAAATGGAGCGCCTGATGGAGGAGGAGGTTGTTAAATGCTTCGTCGTCATGGCTGCGGATGCCCCCCTCGGAAGGAAGATGGGCAGAGCGGTCAGAGTACTGGCCCCTGAAAGAGCCGAGTCCGACAAGCACCGCTTCCCTGAATCGTGCCTCCAGGACGACTGGACTGACGACTACACTAAGTCTGAGGCCTTTGAGGCCGAGTATAGGGCTGTGACCGACCCTGATGAGGGGCAGAAGTGGCCAAAGGGGCTGACTGAGGAGGATGGCAAGCTCTACCGGAATGGTAAGCTGCTGGTCCAAGAGTCCCGAGTGCTCGAGCAATGTGAGGCTTGGCACCACCACATGATGCACCCAGGGGTCAGGAAGCAAGCCCTGGATATGCAGCGCCGGTTCGAAATCAACCAGATCAGTCTCTACAATGCTATCAAGAAGGTCAGAAAGGGTTGCTCGGTTTGCCAGGCCTGCAATCCTGACAACCAGAACGTCAAGGGGGAAGCCAGATGGACTCCGGTGCCTGACCAGCCAATGGAGAGCGTGGCCATGGACGTCTTCTCCATGCCCGAAGTTCACATTGGCAAGGAGACCTTTGACTGTGTGGTTCTTTGTGTGGATCGCCACAGTGGCTACGTAGTAGCCGTTCCGGCACGCAAAAAGGGGTTGCTTGCCAAGGAAGTGGCAGTCATGATGATTCGTCATTGGCTGACCGTCTTTGACATCCCCCGCACCATTTGCAGTGACCGAGGGCCCCAGTTTACTGGTGGCTGGTTCAAGGCCATGTGTTCCCTCATGGGAATACGTCATGCCAAGAGCGTCGCCTATCTCACCCGGTCCAATGGACGGGCTGAAGTGGCTCGAAGGCAGCTGTTCGAGAAGGTACGCAAGATTCACATCACCAATCCACGTCGGAACTGGTTTGAGGAGACGTGGCCCGCTCTGAAGGCCCATCATGACACCCCCACTCCGGGTGGCTTGTCCCCTCACCAGATTTTGTTCGGCAGGGACCCCCCGGGTCGGGGACTTCCCTTGTCTGGTGATGGTATGGCCATGGACGCCAAGGAATTCTTTGCGCGGCAAGAGGCAACGGCGCGGGACATCCGCCAGCAGCTCGAGAAGGAGCATGCTGAGCGTCAGAAGTCCGCCCCGAGCTCAACAGCGCAAACGTTCAGGGTGGGAGACCCGGTGTGGGTGATCAGACCCCGCCCTATGGGCACCCACCGCACCAAAACCTGGTTCACACCCGGAGAGGTGGTCGGCAGGATTGGTGAGGACACCTACCGCTTCAAGGTGGGTCACGGACAGTTCCGGGAGCGCCACGAGAGTCAACTCCGTGTGCGGGAACCCGCCCTCCGTGGCCAACATGTGTCCCTGAACTACGCTGTACACGAGGCTGATTCGGACGACGACTATGCTGAGCAGGACGGCTATACTGTCGAGAAGATCCTGGCCCAGCGTCCGAACGCCTCGGCACCCGGAGGCCTGGAGTTCAAGGTTCGTTGGCGAGGCTATGGGCCGTCCCACGACACCTGGGAACTTGTCTTCGCACACACACGAAAAGGACACGCGGGGACTACCGGAAGGGCAACCAGAGCGAGCGCGCGGAACGCACAGACCGCATGGAATGGCGTACCAGCGAGCGAGGGTAAGGGACACCCGGACAGGACGGCCCGCCACATGCAGCGCGGAACACGCGGGGCGGGAAGGGGGAAGAAGGGGAGACACAACACCAGGCACCGGCCCGAACCCCCCCGAAGCGGCCGCGAGCGCCGCGCACACACAGACGGGACACTGCACCCGCCAAGGCAGTAGTGGCGCACAGCGCCACGCCCCAACCCCTAGGCTAGGCAGCCTCCGCGCCAGCCCAAGGGGGTCCCACTGGCGACAAGCCAGTAGCACGGGCCCGGCGGCGCCGGCGCCCCGGGCGACCACGCATTAGGGGGGCGACGCAGTAGGTAAGCGCCCGCAGCCACGGCTGCGAATTGATGCACTGACCGGGGAGTGGCGAAACGGGGACGCCGGGGAAGGACGGGGCTCCGAGCTCTGTGAACCCGGGGGACTCCCCCACCAGGCAGGAGGTGCGTCTTGGAGGGCTCCCCACTAGGACCCGGTGGGGAGGATATCACCTGGCCCGACCAGGTGGCCCCCCGGGGCCGAAAGGCGTCTAGTACCCGCAAAATCAAACCTCAAACCTCAAACCTCTTCTCGTTCGTGCCGCGGATTAACACCCCCTTCATGGACTACATCCGCAAGCAGAAGACCAAGCTCCATGTCTCGGACTTGGCAGCACTCACCCAGGCGATTGCAGCCAGAGGCGCCTGATCACCGCCCCGAGCTCTCCCCTGATGAGCATCACTGGTCTTTCCAGTGTGATTTCGGAATCCATGGAGGGCCATAGCCCCATGCTGAATTCGGGGCGCGGTTTGGCACTCTATCCAGAGTGTGTTTACACGCCTATTTACCGATTTCTTGCTCACAGTTCCGCCCCTCAGCATATGTGCATCTGTATGTTAAGTGTTGTCAGTCCATCACGGAGATATGGACTGTTTTCCCCCCCTGACGGGACACGTGTCAGAATACGAGGGCGCCCTGAGTCGCCGTGTACATGCTCTTACATAAGGTCCAGCCTGGACCAGTACCTAAGTACAGATTGTCATGTTTGAGTACCCGTGATACCGTGTGCCCTAGTGGCTGTGATGTGCTGAGATCCTGATGGCGCCAGGCAGGAAGCCCAGTTGCCTGACTACAATCCCAGCGGTCCGCCACTGTCAGTCCCAGTGTGAGCCTACCGACTCGCAGACGCACTTGCAGTCGGGTGGCGACCTCCGGTGTCCTGACCTCGGTCAGTCTGCCTGGGAAACTAGTGGTCTGAGGAATCGACGCCTCCGCCCAGACTGCATGGGGACTGCCCCATGCATGGCCTTCGTGGTAATGGGGCGAGGGAAAAGACGGCCTTGATGCCCGATCCCTTATGGAGGAGCTCGTTCGGCTTTACCACTCTGCACTCGCGTCGTGGATATGGACATGGTGCGCCCAAGGGAAGACCCGTGGGGACTCTCCCCCAGCCTGCGGCCTTTGGAATTCTGGGGTAGCCTGATGGAAGTAAGTAAGTAAGTAAGGGCGGCCGCGTCCGCAGCCTCATCTGACTCCTCCTTGTTTGTTTTACATGGTGGCCGCCTCTGGCGGGAAGGAGTGCTCTCCACCATCAGTTCCCCTGGCGACCCCTGTCTCACCTCACGGCCGAGAACTTCAACCAGGTTCCCTTGGGGCATGACCGGTGGTAGGCTCCCTTCAGTCGCTGCCATCACGGTTTCAGCTCCTTCCGGTTTCCCTTTGAAGGATCCCCCGGCCCTCTCCCCCTAGCACAGCCTATTGGGCGCCTGCAGGCGGATTTCCTGTGGATAGCCCTCGCGGACAGCGGAACATTTCTCTCTGTCAACCACATTCCACCTCTCCCCATCCCTCACGGGCTGGAGTACCGACTTGGCTCCCGGATGCACTTGGTTGTCGTCCATCCACGGCTGGAGGCCAGGGGGCGACCCTTTCCACGTTCCCCCTGGTCCCGCTCACGCGTGAACCTAAGTGTAGTCAGGCCATTGACCCGGGGATCTCAAGGTCAGGCCTCACCCCTGCGGACACCTCACGGCCGTCCCGGAGTTCAGGGCATTTTCCCGACTTCCCGTGCCCAGGTTCCCCATGGTTGGCCCATGGTTCACCACTCCATGGCGACTGGTTTCCCAATCCCACGGGGCTGTTGCTTGGCGCTTTCGGCCTCCCTGCCCTTCCCATGTCCCATTCCCCCTTGCCTCATCCCAGCACCTGCCCGTTCCCAGCGTCCTGTGGACTCCCTACCCCTTCGGGCCGTTGTGCGGCCCTAGCCACACGCCCTTCCCCGCCCTGTCCCCTTGTCCGTGCATCCCGTGTTTATACCCCACCGGGTCTCCTGCTACCCTGTGGCGCTGGCCCACTGCGGCCTCTTCCATCCGGGGACCGTTTCGTGCGCCTAGCACGGGTCGCTCCCTTCCCGCCCCCGTCCCTTTCCCCTGTGCCGCGGCCCTGGCCGAATCCCCTGGGCTGTCTTGCGGCCCCATCCCACCCCTCATCCCGTGTTTATCTCCCACCGGGCCGCCAGCAACCCCTTGGCGCGGGCCCACTGGATCCTCATCCATCCGGGGACCGTTTCGTGCGCCTAGCACAGGTCGCTCCCTTCCCGCCCCCTTCCCCTGTGCCGCGGCCCCGGCCTATTCCCCTGGGTTGTCGTGCGGCCCCATCCCATACCTCTTCCCGTGTTCATACCCCACCAGGCGGCCAGCAACCCTGTGGCGCGGGCCCACTGGATCCTCATCCATCCGGGGACCGTTTTGTGCGCCTCGCACGGGTCGCTCCCCTCCCGCCCCCGCCCCTCTCTCCTGTGCCGTCTCCCTAGCTGTCCTAGTCACCTGGGGCCGTTGCGTGGCCCTAGCCACTCGTCGTTTTCTGTCCCGCCTCCTTGTGGTGCTGCGGGGTGTTGTCCGCGTTTGTTTCCTTTTTTTTTCGTGCTTTTTTCCGCTTGGTTCCCTCCTCCCTGCATGTACGCACAAGAACACTGCATGGCCATCTGTCTCGGTTCTGTTCGGTGCTCACGTCCAGTCCCTCCGCCATCCTGTGGCGTTGCCCTTTGCGGTCCCCAGCCATGCCGGGCGACCCAGCCATTTAGCCCGCGTTGCTGTACATGTATCCGCTCTCTCTCCTCTCTACCCTCCCCTTGCCTCTGTCTCCTGCCCGTCCTCTTAGTGTTGTTCTCGTGCTCTGTGTGCTCGCCGCTGGTCGTCTCCGCGCCATGGTTGTATCTCGTGCGCCCTCACGCGTCTCAGGGCCTCCGCCCTGTCTTCCGACCTGTAGGCCGACCTGGGCAGCCTCCCCAGAGACCCCTTCGGGGGGACTCCCCCGTCGTCCTCTCCCGCCGGCCGCCCCCTCCTTCAGTTCCCTGATGGTCGGGCGGGACGGCAGGTACGGCTCTATGCGGGTCATCGGCATGGTGTCTCTCTGTGAGACAATGTGTTCCTTTGCGCCCTCGTTGGCCCCCTGTTCTCCCCACCTCCCACGCCCTGCCTCCTCTATGTGCCCTTCCTGTGTGTCCGCCTGTCCTGCCGTTTTTTTTTTTTTTGTGGTTCTGTGCTCGCGCTCCTTGCTGCTCCGGCGCGCCCTGCGTGTGCCCTCTGCTCTTGTTCGTGCTACCCTGATCCCGCTGCCCTGCGCCCCCTCTCTCGCCTGTCTCCCGTCCCATTCCCCTTCTCGCTGTCGACCCTGCCTGCACGTCTGCCCACCCTGTCCGTGCAGCGCTGTCACTCGTGTGTGCCACTCGCGTGATCTACCCCTGCCCCTCCCCCTCGCCCCTACCCTTTCCCCTGGGTGCTCCCTGGGTCCCCGCCTCTCACCCCATCCTGGCTGCCTGGCGCCCTGTGTGGGGGGGGGGGGGGTGGGTGTATCTGTGGTCTGGACTGTGGCCCTGTACCCCCCATGCGCCGGAGACGCTAGCCGAATTCCCGCCGCTGCATTTGCATTGTGGAGCCCGGCCACCAAGGCCTGGCGAGGTCAACCCCTCTGAGCATGGTGCACGTAAGCTCAATGTTTTCGATGCAGCACCTTCCTGCCACGCAGAGAGCTTTGCCGCCATGTACCAAGTTGGCGGATAGCCCGCACACCCCAACTGCCAGTCCACTGGGGCGCCACCGTGACGTGGCTCCACTGCACCGGATTCGAGTACACCGGCACTGCCATCTGCTCATCCCAGCAATCCCTCCGATCACACCATTAGCCAAGACCCTGGCATATTGGATGCGTCTGCCCATTCGCCTCTCCTGCAAGTCAGAGCCCTGGCGCCGTGCTGCACCCGAAGGGCACAGCGCTGCTCCACGCCTTCGTCGGCTGTTCTCGCCAGTCACGACCTCGCGCTCTGCTCCGTCACTGTACCTCATTCCGACACTGCTTCCCGTCTGCTGCCCCTTCTGCCTCACACTGCTCGCCGTACCCACGATACGTCTCGCTTCCCACTGCCCGGTTGCTTCATCCGCACTCGCCTGCGCCCCCGTACTCCGCCGCCCGATCTCCCCTCTCCCCCGCCGCTGGTCCTGTGCTCTCCGCTTGGGGTTCTTGTCCGCGTCCTCCATCACCACATCCCCCTCCACTTTCAGCCGTGTCCCTGTCCTCCTCTGCGCACCCGCACCTCTCTGCTCCCCTCCTCCTCTCCTCCTGTCCGCCACATCCCCTTCTCACCCCTCAACCTCCGCCGACCCCCCGCGTCCGCCTCCCCGCATCCCATCTGCCCGTCCCTCCGCACGCCCCTGGCCCCCTGCCCCTAGTGCTCCCCGTTCCTGCTCCTACCCGGCCATACGCGTCGCCACCGTACCGCCCCTCCCGCTGCAACAGCTCTCGCAGCATCTGAACCCTGGGCTTCTTCCCCCTCTCCTGGGGACAGTCCAGGCGCACCCCCGGGAGCGCCGCCCCCAGCATCCTCCTCAACCGCCACTCTTCCATCTCCGGCCCCCTTTCCCTGGGCCCCCCGCCCTGCCGACCAGGTCACTGAAGGGGCGGGGCCTCCTCTTCTCCCGCCTTCCCCTCGTCTTCCCCGCTCACTTCACGTAGCGGGCCAGCTCCGCCACGTCCCCCTCCGTCCACCCCGCGACCGTCCCGGGTCTCCTCCGCACCGGCGGCGGCGCATACTGCCGCGGCGGCGGGGACTCCGAGTCCCAGTCCGTCGGCTTCGGCTCCGGACTGGGGCTGGCCGGCCGCGGTGCCCCCTCCGCCTCCCCTGCCCCTCGCTCCTCCCCCCTGCGCCGCTTCCCCCTTTCCTGCCCTGCCTCCTCGTCCTCCTCCCTGGCCCTTTTGCCTGACGGCGACCGCCCCTCCACATCCGTGGAGGGGGTGTCCCCCTCCGGATCCGGGAGGACCCAGTGGCCCCCCCGGGCCACCGCCTCCTCCTCCTCCCGCACCCTGCGCTCCCGCGCCGCCACCGCCCTGTCCCTGTCCGCCAGCCTCGCCGCCCCCCCCCCTGATCCGCCTCCATGCCCTCTCCTGCAACTCTCCCTCTTGCTCCGGTGGGATAGCCGGCCGTCCGAACGGCACCAGCGGGGTATCCTCCCGCCCCCTACCCTCCTCTTGTCGTCCTCCCTCCCGTTCCGCCCACTCAACCCCCTCCTGCCTCCTCCGAAGGTCCGCCCACGCCCTCTGCAGCTCATCCACTGCCTTTGCTTCCCCTCCCTGCGGCCCGTCTGTCCCCTCCGTCCTCCCCTCCTCCGTTCCGCCCACCTCACCCTTGACTCTGGCCTCCCTCTCCCGCAGGCACCTCCCTGCCTCCCCGAACCTCTCCCACGCCCTCCTGTGCTCCTCTCCCTTCCCTTCCTGCGCTCCCCACGCTGTCCCACTGGCCTGCTGGTGCTGCTGCATGTGCGCCTGTGGCTGCATGCCCGGGTACGCCGGCAGGGGCGGGTACATCATCCCCATCGCTGGGTATGGCGGCGGCGGGAATGGTGGGATGATTGGTGGGACGGCTGTCGGGACTACACCTCCCCACCATCCAAATCCCGTCCCTGGGAACACCGGCGAGCCGATGTACCCAAGGCCACCCCCCTTCCCCTGCCCCTTGCCTTGTCGCCCCATCGCCCCGCGTCCCTTACCGCCTACTCCGTGGAGTCCCGCCCTCCCCTGTTCCTTCCCCTGTAGCCCTTGTTGCCCCGCCCCTTTCCCCTGCTTGCCCCTGCCGGCCTCTACCTGTTCCGCACCACTGCCCTGCACCGCTGCGCTGCTCTGCTCCGCCTGCCCCCCCCTCATTCCCGTCCTCCCCGGCTCCATCTCCAACTGGTAGACGGTGTCCGGCCCTTGCTCTGGGGGGTGGCGGCGACGGCGCTGGTGCCCCACGTTCGCCAGCGCCTCGTACCGCGCCGCCTCCTGGCGGCGCACCTGCCTCTCCTCCTCCGCCCTTACCGCCGCACTGACCCCTGGGGGCGACCCCGGCGGCGGCTGCCTGAACGAGCGTTGGGGCTGCGGCCACTGTCGCCCCCGTCCACTCCCTTTTCCCCCCTTTCCTGCCAGGTGTTTCTTCGCGTGTACAGCCCCCGACGTCCCTGCCTGCCCTTTCCCTCCCTTGCCCGTCCGCCCTCTCCCTCCGGTGCTCAGGCTGCTGTCTCCGCTCCCTGCCGCTCCCGCCTCTAGCTGCCCTCGTCCGCCCTTGCCTTCCTCCTGCCTCCGCACCTCCGGGAGGATGGACTTCATGGCAGCCGCCAGAACATTGGACGCCGACGGCTGTCCTGGGCCTCTCTCCACCGCCATCCTCCCCGCCCCCTCCCCCTCATCCTCCGACACCTCGAGGATGTCGGCGATTACCGACTCCCTCCGACTCCTCCACTCCCTGCTCCTCATATCCATGCCCGCCCTCACATCAACGACATTGAACGGGTCCGCCCCTGGCCCTTCCGCTGCCCTTTGCCCCTGCCCCTCCCCTTGCCCTTCACCCCCTGCCGCCACCCCCTCTGCCCCGCCCTTCCCCGCCTCCGCCTGTCCTCCCTTTTCCCTCCCCTCTCCCTTCCCCACCACGGCTCCTTCCCCCCTCTGTCGCCCTGTAGCCCCCGGCCCTTCCTCCCTGACCGTCTCCGGGCTCTCCGGAGACGAGGGCGACGACACGTCCGCAGACGTCGCCGAGGACGCCAGTGAGGGGGGCCGCGGGGCTGCGCCTGCCTGCATGCGGGCCACTTCTGCCCGCACTGTCGGTGGCTGGCTGGGCTGCGGGTCAGGCATGTGTGACATTGCGCTGCACATGGGATCACGCCTGAGTCCTGCGCCCTGTCGCCGTTTTCCCCCACCTCCCCCGCCCTTTACCTCCGCTGTTCGCGCGCCCTACGTGTGGGGTGCTCTGTCATATTCTCCCTGCTGCCTCGGACGCTCCAGTCCGTGGCACCGGGTTCCCCCCCGGAGGGTCCAGTCCTGGGGCTAGTGCTGTATTTTTTTCCGCCCCGGATGCTCCAATCCGGGGCGCCTTTTTTTTTTTTTTTTTTTTTTCCGTATTCCCTCAGTTGCCTCGGACGCTTTAATCCGTGGCACCGGGTTCACCCCCGGACGATCCAGTCTGGGGGCTAGCGCCGTGCTTCATTCCTCCCCGGTTGCTCCAATCCGGGGGGTCTTTTTGTCGTACTCTCTCTGCCGCATTCTGCACTGTCGCCGTCCTCGTCCCCGCTTCGTTTTCCCCGCTTCTTGCTCCGCCCTACGCCTCTGCGTGCCCAGTCCCGGACGCTCCAGTCCATGCGACGGGCGCTTCCGCTGTCCCTTTCCCTCCGGTCCCCTTCCTGACGCCCCCCTGCGCGATGAAACCGTACACCCGTCCTGCCCTCATATCTTGCGGATTCTCTTTCAACTGCGTGCCATCAGGCGGTCCCTCTGCTCGTCTCCCTCTCTGTCCTCCATTCCCGTCTCTCCCCCTGACCGCCTTGGCCGCCAATCTGGCCGCCTCCGTACTTCCATCTCTGTGATTTTTGGGTTGTACCCGATCAACACAATCTCCACCCGCTTGGTGACTGGATCACGCATGTCGTCCGCCCGCGCCTCCAACTGCGTCTCTCTGCACGCCATGCGTTCCTGGAGATGTTCCACCATACGCCGCAACAGCCTGTGCGCCATGGCCTCCGGTGCCACTGTATGCTCCTGGAGTGCCCGCCACAGCGGTTTCACTATCACCATGTGCCATAGTCCCTTGCGGTGCCCTTCCTTCCCCAGCTCTCTCTCCACCGCGCTTCTGCCTCTTGCACCCTTCTTGAGTAACGGGACGTCCTGATCCCGAACCAGTGGTTCCTCGATCCCCTTATACTGTGTACACCGCATGAAGTGCTCGTATGTTTCTTGCCCTTGGCCACAGTGGCACCTCATGTACTCCTCCGGGAGGTCCATACCCTTATGTCTGTACCACCTCATGATTGTTTCACGCACCGGCACCTGCCCCGTGATCGCCTGCAGCCTTCTGGTTTGCAGCGTTTTGGGCAGCGATTCCGGCCTCAGCACATTGGGGTAGTGGATCCGCTGTCCCACCTTGCCCTCCAAGTACTCGTTCAGCTCTACCACCTCCGGCCCCCCTCGTACTTGGGCTAGCATGTGCACCGGCTGTGGATACACCCTTAGTTTCTGCTTGCCTCTGTCCTCCTCCACCACCGGCCTGGCCTTCTCCTCTTCCCCGACCCTTGGAGGTATATGCACCAAGTGGAGGTGGTCCTTGCTCTTTGGCACCCTCCACTCTGGGTCCTGCTCCTTATCCACTGCTTGCGACGCCCCATCCGCCTCATGATTCCCCAATCCCGCCCTGTGTGACTCCTGTTTCACCAGGTGTATGACCAGGGGCAATTTCTTCATCCCCAGCCCTTGCCATATCACGTGCACCTGTGACGACAGTCCCGTGCCCAGGGCCTCATGCAGTGGCCTGCTGACCAGTCTCCTGAGGGACGCCATGTCCGCCTCCGCGTCCACCACCATCCACACTTCCCGTACGTCCTCCCCTATCTCCCCAACCACGTCCGCCACCGCCTGCACCTCTCCATGGGACGCTGCTCCGTACACCATCTTTTCCACCACACTCTCCGTCACCTGTCCCACCCCCTTGACCCTTACCGCCGCTGCCCCCGGCATGGGCGGCTGTCCTTCCACCTCGGACCCGCCCAGAAATAGCACCACCCTCTCCTTCGTGGGCTCCGGTATGCGCACCACCTCCCTCGGGTAGTGGCAGTACACTTTGTGCTTCCCAATGCCATACTCTCGTACCCCATCCCCGATGCTTAGCTCTCTTACCCCTCTGTACACCGCCCAGTTATTGTCCGTCCTCGCCTTCCATCCCTTCGTCACCACCACTCCGTGGCACCATGCCCTGTCCCCTTTCGCCCTGCCCTGCTCTAGGTATGCCTGTACCAGAATCAGGTACCATACCCTGTCTGCTGGCAACCCGTGGACCGTCAGCCTGATCCTCCTCGCACTCTCTCCACACTTGTGGCCCATGGGCACTATGGGCGCCTCCTCGTCGGTCCTCCCCGTGTCTGTCATCCGGAAACTCACCGCCACCCCATCATCCTCTTCTTGTAGTCCCCGCACTGTGTCCCATCCAAACTGGACCCCTGTTCTTTTCCCCTCCTTTTCCTCTCCCCACCAGACCTCAACGTCCCCCTGGGCCTCCTCATCCTCCCGCACCTCCTTGGGCAGCCGCAGCACCGGCCCCCACCACTGCCCCCTGGTGTCCGTAGTGCGCATGGTCGCGTTCGGGAACGCCCACGCCGTCATTCGTAGGACTGGCCACGGGATTTGCCCCGCCTCCTTGGTGCACCTCCAGCACTGGTCCCCCTGTCCTGCCCCATCTGGGATGTTGTCTTTCCGGAACATATCTGCATGGACATCATACCACTGCCCGGCCGCACTCTGTACCTTCCCCCTCGGTCCTTTGAGTCCCAGCGGCGCACACAACAGTATGCCCGGTCTGGCCTTGTCCCTCACCCCCCTGTCCAGCACTACTATCTCTTGCTGCGCCCCCTCTCCTCTCCCGCATCTTGGCTTCCTCTGCTGGATCCCCTACAGCGCTACCCACTCGTTCCACATCGCGCGCATCCTCCTTCTCCACCTTGCGCCGTCCTCTTGTCCTCGTGCTCTCCGCATCATCCACCTGTATACACCCCATTCCACCACCCTGGTGTCCCGATAGAACTCCGCATGGTGCAGCCCCGCCTTCTTGTATTCCTTCATATCCCTCCTGCGCAGGTGCAGCACCTCCATGCTCACTCCTTCCTTCCTGATCCACCGTACTGTCCCATGTGCCGCCCCCCGGAAGTCCGTGTCCAGGACCAGGATTGGTCCCCGCCTACCGCACGTCCTGTTGGTTGCCAGCATGTGTTCTTCCCCCGGCAACACTGCCTGTAGGGCGCGCCACATGCGCTCCTTCTTCCCCGCTGCCAACCGTCTGCGCCGGTGCCACACATAGCGCAGGCACATGTTCTCCTCCTTCTGAACGTCTGGGACCGCGTGATAGCACACCCGTCTCACCACCTCTTCCTGATTGTGGCACATCCTGCTCAGCGTCCTCGCCGTGTGTGCCCTGTACGCCTCCCCCGCTGTGGGCATCCCTTCTCCATAGTAGGCCGTCGGCCACCGCACCACGCAACACGGCATCTCTGCGGGTATCCCCTCATACCCTCTGATGAGCCTCCGCACTTCTCCCTCCACCTCCTCCAGCTGCTCCCTCCAGTACGGGAGGGGCATCCCCTGGTACCCTACCGCCGCATTGAGCACCCCCCGCAGGTAGTACAGTGTCGTCTGCACCGACGGGGGGTGATGCCGCAGGACCACCAGCATCACCCTGAACCCCCGGACTAATTTGTCAGGTAGCCTGACCCCCCTCGCCTCCATGGCCTGCACATGTCCCAGCACCACCGCTTCCTCTGCCCTCTCCAGCCATGCCACTCCGTCTCCCACATCCAGCGCCATGCCTTCCTCTCCACCCCTCCTCAGAACCGCCGACTTCTCCGCGCTCCAGACAAGGTGGTTATCCCTCCCGTACCTCTGCATCACGTCCTGCACCACCTGTTGGGCCTTTTCATCCCGCGCCATGGGTACAGCATCATCCACATACGTCTGCGCCGGCGACGTGTGTGGCGCCCGCGCCAGTGGTGGATATTTCCGCGCTATCCAACTCATCGGGGGGAGCATGGCCAGCAAGTACAGAAACGGGCCCTCCACCCCGCCTTGTGGCACCCCGCTGCCTGGGGTTACCCACTTGGTACACCCCTTCCCCGTGGCGACTGTGTACCTCCTTGAGCGCAGGTACGTTTCCACGAAGTCACCATATGGGAGTCCTAGCTGTCGCCACACGTCCTCTATGAGCCTATGCGGCGTGTTGGGGAACGCCCCCTTCACGTACACGAACGCCATGAACGTCTCTAGGTCCTGATCATCGAGGTACATATCGTACAGGAAGCTTGCTTCCTGTGTGGACCTACCCGGCACTGACCCCCACATATTGTCCGGTATGACCCCCGCTGCATACAGCCGCCGCTGTATCCTCCTGAAGATCACCATCCAGACCAGCTTGGCCTCTGTGACGGCACAGCATATTGGTCTCCAGTTCCCCGGTTTGAGGTGATCTGCCTTCTTGTACAGGGGCCGCACCTTGCCCCCCCATTCCTTTGGGGGCTCGCCTTTGCGCAACACCTCCGTGACCCTCCCCGCTAGACCATCCAGCTCCGGCGCCTCCAGGTGCTGGTACGCCTCCGCCACCAGCTGGTCCACTCCCGGGCTCTTTTTCCCCTTGAGAGCCTTCACTGCCTCTTTAATTTCCCCTAGCGTCACCCTGCTGCGGTGTATGTCCTCGCTCTGCTCCGCTGTGAACACCCGCGGTAACGCCCTTACCTTTCTCCTTGTGATCCCACTTAGCTCCTGCTGCCCCTGGTTGTGCTGCCTCCTGAAACTCTGCGCCACCTCCTCCAGCACCTCCTTTTTGTTGCCAGTGACCCTGCCACACTGCAGTCTCACCGCCCTGATTTCCTTTGGTTTTCCAGCCTCAGCAAGCTCTCTGATGTACCGTACCGACTTGCACGGCACCGCCCTTTCCATGTTCCGCCACCACTTTCTGGTATATCCTCTCGTGTTCCTCCTTCACAGCCCTCCTCGCTGTTCGCACCCTCTTCTTCGCCTGTGTCACCTCGGTTTGCCACTCAGTCCCCTCTTCCCGCGCCCGCGCCTCGACCTCCTCTTGCTGCCGTTTCCTCAGTGTGGCCACCAGCCTTTGCAGCTTGGGCTGTGCCTGCGACTCCCCCCCTTGCTTCGTAATCCCGCATATCCGCGCTGCCCCCCTCATGGCTTGATGTACTTGTTTCCCCTGCCTCATTTCGGCGTGTACCCGCTGCCCCCACTGTTGCCACCTCTCGTCCCCCTCCTCCGGCCACTTCACCATTGGCGGCAGGCGGACGCCTTCCTCGTACGACCCCTGCTCATCCTCCTGTTCGTCCCCGGGCTCCCCCACCTTCACGTCCACAGTCACCATCATGGGGCAATGCCCCTTCCTGTCCTGCATTTCTTACGGCCCCACCATGTATCCCGCCGTCACCCCCTTGACCCAGCTGGGGTCCGCGTACACCGCGTCTATCCGCGACGGCGCGCTGCTTTCCGGTGCCGGGTAGTGTGAGGGGCCCGGGGCTCCACTGTACGACACGTCCTGCAGCGTCATTTCCTCCACAAACCTCCGCACCTCGCGGTCCACCTCCGTCTCCGCGCCCCTCCTCCGGGGATCGTAGTTGAAGTCTCCCACCACGATGACTGGCCTCCTCTCCAGCGCCCTGACGTACTCCATCCTCAGCTGCGCGACATACTCCTTGACCCACCTCCCATGTGCCCCCCGTCCTCCGCCCTGAGTCGCCGTGTACATGCTCTTACATAAGGTCCAGCCTGGACCAGTACCTAAGTACAGATTGTCATGTTTGAGTACCCGTGATACCGTCTGCCCTAGTGGCTGTGATGTGCTGAGATCCTGATGGCGCCAGGCGGGAAGCCCAGTTGCCTGACTACACTCCCAGCGGTCCGCCAACGTCAGTCCCAGTGTGAGCCTACCGACTCGCAGACGCACTTGCAGTCGGGTGGCGACCTCCGGTGTCCTGACCTCGGTCAGTCTGCCTGGGAAACTAGTGGTCTGAGGAGTCGACCCCTCCGCCCAGACTGCATGGGGACTCCCCCATGCATGGCCTTCGTGGTAATGGGGCGAGGGGAAAGACGGCCTTGATGCCCGCTCCCTTATGGAGGAGCTCTTTCGGCTTTACCACTCTGCACTCGCGTCGTGGATATGGACATGGTGCGCCCAAGGGAAGACCCGTGGGGACTCTCACCCAGCCGGCGGCCTTGGGAAGCCTGGGGTAGCCTGATGGATCTTTGTGGTCGCTTTTGACCTGTGGGACCACCTCGGTCGTCGTGTGACGCCTATGTTGGTCGTGTATGCCACTGCCACTGTGGTAGTGACCGTCGCAGCCAGCACCCGGTGCGCCTGGTATGGATTAACGGGTCCTTTGGATGCCGAACAATCGCCGCCAGGACCCGGGACTTGATACTTGATATTATACCTCTGATTACTAACAAATACCTGTTTTACCATGAGTTGTCATGGGCAACCTGACCCGAAACCAGCCTGACGTGTGAGGTGTGACCCCCCTCCCCCCTTCAGGGGATGGTCCTGGGTACCCGCTGCCATACTTGGGTGTTATCAAGCCCCCCCCAGGGTTTGCTCAAAGGAGGGGGGTGAAGCGGTACCCATAACCTATGGCCCATGGCCCAGAGGCCTGTGAGCCGTCACACCCTTGCGGAAGCCGTTGACACCGGCTGTCAGCGGGATGTCCCTGTCCTCTAGTCTGCGAGATCTGGAATCCGATTTCTAACCATAAAATCCATGTAGAATTACCATAATTCTATTGTCTTGGTCAATTTTCGGTCAGAAATCGGTGAAATACCCGATTTCTACCTCGATTTCTATTTGTCGTGAAATTGCCGCCTGTTGTCGCCTGCTCGCGCACCTTCGTCGCTTCTCCGTGGAGAGTTTTGTGATGGAATTTTCTCAGGTATCTTTGAGGTTTTAAAAAAACTGAAAAGCTGGATCTAGAGGGCTTTTCTTGTACTTTCATCTGGTGTGTTCGCCAGAATGTTTCGCCGTTGCGTCTGAGAGAAAATCAGCGCACAAGCTTTTCCGTCAATCGCTCGAACTCATGGTTCTCAAGGACCATGAGTTCGGACGGAACCCTACTTTCTCCCCCTATGCCTCTCATTCATGCCCCTTTCACATGGGCATATCACTTTGAATAGGGAAGAGGGCAATAGGGATGTTTCAGGCAGCCTATGGGTTTCGCAAACCAAAGTCGTTTGCGTGTGCAAACCCTAACTTTGTGGCCTTGTGAGCATGAACGTTAATAATCGAACACAATGCTCACAAGAACAAGACCCTCAAGTCATTTTTGATTTTCGAGCCAACTCAACGACGGCTGTACGCAATTCAATGCGTACCAAAACTCTATTTTCGAAAAAGGGCAAGTTTTGGTCGGAAATTAGGCCAAAGTGGCCAATCCCCCGAGGCTCGGACTCGAAGCCTTCGGGGGGTTGAGCCTTGAAGCAAGGCAATATGTAAAGTAGAGACCACGAGGGACATCGTGGATGGCTTGGCTGACCTTTACAACCTTGTCTTCCATTTTATATAATGTCGCCTTGTGAGCACGCGTGCCATACTGCCTCTTTGCACACGCGCTCATATGCAAGCACTAATGACATGAGTGGGCGGAGACGATCTAATCATAGTGGGCATCTTTCAGAGCACCTACCATGCTCCTACTCCAAAAATGTTTGCTCATATTCGTGTTCCTCAATGACCCAAAGATATGTACATACCAATATGGCCGATATGTGCACTTTTTCCCATAAATAGTGTGCTTCAAGGATTGAGGTGTTAAAAATGTTTTCGTTATGCTTTGAACCTCAACCCTTGTTGCAAAAGGGAAGCAAAGCTTCGGTATGCATCCATGCAAAAGCCCGAGGCCCCTTTCTCTTGTGATACGGAGATACGATTTTTTGAGTGACCACTTTTGGGTGAATTTTGGCTGTTTTGCCCAGAATGGCCACAAACCCCTTTTCCCCCTGATTTCACCCCCGAGGTTGCGTGCGCCACTTGACTAAGGGTAAGGGCAATTCGGAGAGGGCACATAAACCCGCTTCGAATGGGGTGTTTCCCCATGTGGCCTCTCCTCTCGAAGGGAGAGTTGTGAGTCACCCAATTTGGGGTATGTTGCCATTCTGCCCCATTTGTGTGTCACTTTCCCACCAGTGAGGAAAATAGCTAGAGGCGACCATGAGGGTTGGCAAGCGGCATATATTGGAACCTAAGTCCCATGTGTCTATAGCATCTTTGGTTGAAAGAATCCTCGCCGTGGCCATGGAGATATGGAATCATGAGTGCGGGCCATTTTGGCCAAATTTTGCTGTTTTTGCCATTGTATGCCATATTGGAACTACCATATCTCCATGGGGCACGGGATCCAGCTAGGTAGGAGGAGCGATGATTGTAGCTTATGACCAGTAGTTGAACACCATTGAGCTTCGTATTTGCTCTTCTGGCTCATCCGGAGTATTCAACTTTTGGTGCGATCCATGATCCCCCCCTTTGCACCGCATGCTGCTTTCTGCCCCATCCGGGTGTTCATCCCCTCGATGAACAGCAAGCAGCCAGTGTGACAGCAAGCCATAACCCAGGGCAAGGGACCAAAGGGGATATCAAGGGTCGCGAATCCAGGCTTGGCGCGACAGAATCGCCAATGTTTCCTACCCTGGCTGGTCGCCCGAGACCAGCGATTTTGCCATTTTGGCATTTGTGGACCCGGTTTGGATCATCACCACGCCGAGGGCCATGGAGATCCTTAAGAGCCAAGTACATGTGAGTCTCTGTTAGACGACAAGTGGATCGCAAATGCACTGGCGGATTCGATCTCTGAGCTGGCGTGGAGATATACCATTGAGGACAACCCCCATTTTGGCTCATTTTGGGCAGCCAAAACGACCCCCTTTTGGGACCCCAATTTCAGCCCCCCCGTGTGGTCATTTGGCGGCCCCATATCTCTATGCCCATGAGAAGTCCGGACCTAACGTCACATTGTGCACTCAGATGAGGGTCTAAGGTCCTGCCTCCTATCCTGTGAGCTATTAGCCTTGCCCTGGCCGGGCGAGCCACGCGTGGGGATGACACCAATTTTGGTGATTTTGGCATCATGACCCCACTTGACGAACCCGTGGTGCCCTGATGCTGGGAGCTCAGAGGGAACCAGGTTGGGTGAAGGCTCCACAGAGCTCGTACCTGAAGGGCATAGGGCCAGTAGCCTCGTTCCTACCTCTGGCGGGTCCGGACGAGGGGTCAATTTTGGAGCTTTTTGAGCTAATAGCAGTTTGGGCTGAAACATCCCACTTTCAACTACCAACTCCTAGGGGATAATGGCGGGGCCTTATCTCTGGCTCAAAAGGGGAGTTGGGACCTGCCGTTACGGGAGCATGGGGAGCCATTGTCGGTTGGCCTTGGAGCCTCTCGGTTCCCAGGAACTCGCCTGCGGCTGGGCGGGACACCCTCCCCTATTGGCAGGGTTTCAGGGTCCGGACTGAGCAGGGCATGGGTTGTGTCTGAGCCCCCGCCCCTGCCAGCCACTGAGAGGGTCGGACCTGGGATTGGGATATGAGTTGGGACTGAGTACCTATTGTCCTGTGATGCCCTTACCCCAGTCCAGTCTTAACCCCATGTGTACATATCCTGATGTGTTTCTGTACATACTTTTGTTCCCTTGTTTCAGAGTGGCAAGCCTCCTGAAACGCTTTGTCACATGACACGAGCATGAGGATGCCCTTGTGAGCGCAGTGCTTTGCCTGCCTGACTGCTCGTGCGTGTCCGCCGCAGCGTCCGGTGGCCCGGCCCCCCCACGGGAACGCGTCACCATCACGTATGGAATGCGACGCCCTTCCCCAAGGTGAAGACCGGGGAGGCTGTTCCTGGGCCCTCCGCCCCTCATTCTTCCTATCCCGGCCGAGATGCTGCGGCTGAATTGGCTGCAGCGGCCGAGAAAGGTATTTTGGAAGCTGCAAAACAGGCCAGTCTAGAGATCAGGACCGAAGGAGCACCGAAGGTGGACTCCTGGTTAAAGTCCACAGCCCTATGCAGCCCTGCAGTCTGTCCTGCACCCGCAGGGCATGGAATGTACTGCCGTGTCGACTGCCCCTGTCGCACCCAGCGAGATTCTGAGCTTCAAGGGCTCAAGGATCAACTGCAAGTAATTGTTCATACGTTGGGTATAAGAAATATTTTTAAGACACACATGCGGTCCGAGGGCGCCTCATCAGTAGGAAAAGAAACGGAGCCATCGAAGGAAGCCTCAGAGATTTTTTTCATTGTTCCTTCGGGGGACTCTAAGACCAGCAAAGCACGGATCAGCAGAGAAAACCTTTAAGAAAGGGTTCAAATCTCTCGTTCTGAGAGTAGGACGGAGAAGGCCAGCGAAAAGGCACAGAATGCCAAGCAAACTGCCTCCCGCACTATCCCCGCTGCTGCTGATTTGAACGCCCTTGCCCAGCTTTTGCTCGCCCAGACCCTCGCCGGAGCTGGTGTGGCTAATGTTGCCGCAAAGGTGTCCGCCATCACAGCCGGTGTTGGGCTGGAATCTCTTCTGAACCCTACCTTGCTGAGACTTCTCCAGGTTGCCAAGCAACCGAAGTACAATGGGAACCCAAGACGTTGGCCTCAGTTCCAAGCAGAGTTCGAGCTGTGGGTTAAAACCCAAAAGCTCCACGAGGATCAATACCTGACGGTCCTCTTGGACTGTCTTGAGGGCCCGCCGGCCAACACCTGGCTTGGGTTTGAGCTTTGAGGTTTGATTTTGCGGGTACTAGACGCCTTTCGGCCCCGGGGGGCCACCTGGTCAGGCCAGGTGATATCCTCCCCACCGGGTCCTAGTGGGGGGCCCTCCAAGACGCACCTCCTGCCTGGTGGCGGAGTCCCCCGGGTTCACAGAGCTCGGAGCCCCGTCCTTCCCCGGCGTCCCCGTTTCGCCACTCCCCGGTCAGTGCATCAATTCGCAGCCGTGGCCGCGGGCGCTTACCCACTGCGTCGCCCCCCTAATGCGTGGCCGCCCGGGGCACCGGTGCCGCCGGGCCCGTGCTACTGGCTTGTCGCCAGTGGGACCCCCTTGGGCTGGCGCGGTGGCTGCCTAGCCTAGGGGTTGGGGCGTGGCGCTGTGCGCCACTACTGCCTTGGCGGGTGCAGTGTCCCGTCTGTGTGTGCGCGGCGCTCGCGGCCGGTTCGGGGGGGTTCGGGCCGGTACCTGGTGTTGTGTTTCCCCTTCTTCCCCCTTCCCGCCCCGCGTATCCCGCGTTGCGTGTGGCGGGCCGTCCCGTCCGGGTGTCCCTTACCCTCGCTCGCTGGTACGCCATTCCAGGTGGTCTGTGCGTTCCGCGCGCTCGGTCCGGTTGCCCTTCTGGTGGTCCCCGCGTGTCCTTTTCGTGTGTGTGCGCTCGCGCTCTCGCGGTGTCCGCTCCCCGCTGGGTGGTGTGGCGCGCGCATCTCGCGTGGTCCCGGCACTGGGCGCTGGTAGGGCCGTTCCATGTGGTCCGTGCCCCTCCGCGTGTCCTGCCCCGGTCCCGTGCTCCGTCTGGCGTGCTTGGGGGGGGGCGGTCCGGTCCCGGTTCCCCCCTACTTGGCTTGGGGTTGCGGGGGCGGCGGCTGGGCGTCCCCGGGGGGGTGCCCTCGTCCGCGGGAGTCTCTTACGTCGGCTGTGCGCCTTCCACGCGCAGTCCATGCGCCCGGGGTCGGGACTGGGGAGGGGGCTGGGTGGGGTGCGTTGGATCGCCGACTGACGTGCACTGGGGTAAGAGGCGGGCAGTAGCACCACCGGGTCGCCGACTGACTGTAGGGCGGGGGGTCGCTCTGCCTCTTTCCGTCCCTCTGCCTTCCCTCGGCAGGCAACAAAGCGGGCGTCACTGGCGTTGCGCTGTCCATTGGGGGCGTGGCCCCCGATACCACTCCGGTTCGTGTTCACCCAGCCTCTCCGGGTACGATCTGTGCGGCGTCCCGGTGCGCAGGCGTGGGCCCGTTTGTTCTTCGCGGCCCCCTTGCGGGCCGGCGGCCGGAGCGGGGGGGCGGGTCACACTCCGGCCCCCCTCTCGGGTGGGGGGGGTCCATTCCCCTTGCCACGGGGGGGGTGTCGCGCCGCGGCCTCCCCGCTCTCGTTCCGGGCGGCGGCCTGTGGTACCCCTTTCTGGCCCTCCCCTCCGGCGCGCGCGTGCGGTCGGGGCTGACGTGCCGCCCCGGGGCGGGGGGGGGTGAGGGGCGGCCCGTGGACCGTTCCCCTGGGGGCCCCGGCTGACCTGCAAACCCCCCCTCTTTCCCCTCGGAGTGGGCTGTGGTCACGGGAGGGTTATGTGGGGCGCGGCCTCCTTCGCGTTCCGTTGTGCGCGTTGCTCCGGCACGCCGGTGTGGGTTCGTGGGGGCAGGTCCAGCCGCCGCTGCCCTTACCGTGTCGCCGTTCCTCCTGTGGGTGGGGGCGCCCCCCCGGCCCTGGGGGGGCGGAGGGCCGCGCCTGTGGCTCCCCAGCTGGGGTGGGTGCGGGGGGGGGGGGGGGCCACCCCGCTCGCTCTCGGGCCTGTGTGGGAGGGGGGGGGGGGGGGGGGAGTGGGGGGGGTCCTTCGGTTCCCCGGCGACGCCCCCTGTCGGCCAAAAAGGGGGGGGGGGGAGGGCGGCTTGGCGGTCCCAGCCCCGGGGGCCAGCCATCGGCCAGGGGGGTCGCGCCCTTCCCCCGCCCCCCTCTACCGAGTGCCGGATCCTCATGCGGTCCCTCCCTGGGGCCCCTCATCTCCCGGCCGTTGCCGCGCGGCGCTGGCCGGCCGGGGGTGGCCGTGAGGGTCAGCGGTCAGTGGTTATCGGGTTGCGGGGCCGCTTTCCCTGGGTAGGCAACAAAGCGGGCGTCCCTTGGCGTCGTGCTGTCCATGGGGGGCGTGGCCACCCATACCATTCCGGTTCGCGCCCACCCGGCTTCTCTGGGCACGATCTGCGCGGCGTCCCGGTGCGCAGGCGCGGGCCCACTTGCTCTTCGCGGCCCCCATTGGAGCCGGCGGCTGGGGCGTCGGGGCGGGTCACACTCCGGCTCCCCTCTCGGGCGGGGGGGTCCGTCCCTTCAGCCTCGGGGGGTGGGGGCCGGGGCCCCTGCGGCCGGCGGGCCGGCGGGGGGGCGGGGGGGGGGGGGGGGGGGGGTTTCGCGCCGCGGCCTTCCTGCTCTCGTTCCAGGCGGCGGCCTGTGGTACTCCTTCCTGGCTCTCTCCGCGTCGCCGGTGCTTTCCCTTCCGGCGCGCGCTTGCGGTCGGGGCTGAAGTGCCGCCCCGTGGTGGGGGGGGTGAGGGGCGGCCCGTGGACCGCCCCCCTGGGGGCCTCATCTGACTTGACACCCTCCCTCCGTCACCTCGGAGCGGGCCGTGGTTACGGGAGGGTCATGTGGGGCGCGGCCTCCTTCCTGCTCCGTCGTGCGCGTTGGGGGGGGGCGGGGGCGGCATGGCGGCCCTGGTCCCGGGGGCCAGCCATCGGCCAAGGGGTCGCGCCCGTCATCCGCCCCCCCTATCGAGAGCTGGATGCCCGCGCAGGCCCTCGCCGGGGCCCTCACCTCCCCGGCCGTTGCCGCGCGGCGCCGGCCGGCCGGGGGTGGCTGATGGTTAGCGGTCAGTGGTTAGCAGGTTGCGGGGCAGCCGGTTCCTCCCCGCGCTTGGTGCCCCCGCACTCCCTCCCGCGGGTGGCGGCGCGTCCCCGCACATCGTGCCGTACCGTGGGGGGGGCGTGGGTCAGGGGGCCCATCCCCCCCTCCCGTGCCCGCCGTCTGGGCCGTCACTTGCGCCGCCGCTTGTGTGGGGGTTGGGGCTGCGGCGGCGGCGGGTTGTGCCGGCGGTAGCGCCAGTGGGCGAGGGCGCTACGCAAAGCCCGGGGGAGCCAGTTGTTGGCGTCCGCATCCGTGATGCGGAGCACCGCTCCCCCCTCCAGGAAGGCCGGCCACGTCGGCTCCCTGTCGGGCCACGCCGCCCGGATCACTGACCTGAGGACCCTCTCGTGGTCCTCTGGTGCCGCCCACCCCCCCGGGGGTGCCTCTCGGTGTCCTCCGTCCCTCCGGAGGAGCACGGCATCGAAGGGCCGGTTCCGCGACCTCCTGGAGGTCCCCTGGTTGGCCCAGCACAACCACCCGTACACTTCCCCCACCAGGGGGAGGGTCTCCCCCCCCAGCGGGTCCGGGACTGCGCCCCAGTCCACGTTCCACGGCCGGCTCTCCTCCGCTCCCTGTGCCGGCCCCCCTCGCTGCTCCTGCACCTGCGGCGCCGGTGCCACGCCCCGTCCCCCCTCCGCCGAGGCCACCCGCGCCGGCTCCGCCCTCGGCGCGGGGGGGGCTTGCTGGTGCTGGTGTCGTGGGGGTTGGGGGGGGATGAGCTCGCCGGCGTCAGGGTCGATGTTGTAGAGGTGGTGGTGGTGGTGGTGGTGGTGGTGGTAGGTGTGGTGTGCCGGCATCTGTTGGATGCCGGGGGGGATGCACCTCATCGGCTGCACTTCCGGCTGCGGGGGTGCCCCGCCCTCTGCCCCCCTCCCCTCGCCCCGCCCTCCCCCCTCGGCTCCCGTGCCCCGTCCCTCCTGTCCCTTGGGGCCCTTGCCCTTGCCCTTGCCCTTGCCCTTGGGCCCCTTTCCGGTCCCGTGCCCATGTCGCGGGTCCCGCCTCTCGTCCCCCACACCCCGGCCCGCTCGCTCTCCCATCCCCCCTTGTCCAGCCCCCTGCGCCTGGGTACCCTGCCCGCGCCCCTGAACACCCTTCCCGTGCCCTGGCCCCTCCCCGGCCCCCTGCCCGAGTCGCGGGTCCCGCCCCTCGTCCACTACGCCCCGGCCCGCTCGCTCTCCCACCACCCCTCTCTCCGTCCCCTGCACCTGGGCCCCCTGCCCGCGCTCCCGCGCGCCCTTCCCGTGCCCCGACTCCTCCCCTGCCCCCTGCCTGTCACGCCGTCCGCCGCTCCCTTCCCCCTCGCCGCTGCGCCCTTCCTGGACCACTCGCCGGGCGTCCCGCTGCCTTTGCAGTTGCGGCAGCGTGACGCCCGGCGGCGAGCGCTCGCGCGCCGGGGGGCGGACGTGCCGCTCCCGCCCCGGGGGGAAGGGCTTGGGGGGGTACGGCTTGGGGGGGCTGGTGTGGGTGTGGGCGGGGTTGGCGTGGGCGCGGTACTTCGCGCTCTCCCTGCCCACTGCTGCTGCTGCGGCGGCCGCCGGCGAGGCGTCCGCGGCCTGTGCGGGGTTCTTCCCCCGCTTGCGCGGCGTGCCGGGGGCCGCAGCCCCTCTCGCGCCCTCCGCACTCTCCTTCGCTGCCGCGGCGGCCGCCGACGAGGCGCCCGTGGCCGCGGTCGCAGACTCTCGCACATCCTTCCCGGTCTTCGCTGCTGCCGCGGCGGCCGTCGGCGAGGCGCCCACGGCCCGTGCAGGGTCCGTCGCAACCCCTCTTGCGCCCTGCTTGCTCTCCTGCGCGGCCGCGGCAGCCCTCGGCGACGCGTCCGGCTCCTGCGCCGGGGCTGCCCCCCTTGCCGGCGGTGTGCCGGGGGCCGCGGCCGGGGCTGCGGCGTGGCTCGCCGCGGTCTCCGCCTCCTGCGCGTCAGGGCGGGGCGGGGCGGCGGGGCTGGCCGCCTGGGCGGCGGGGGCGGCCGTCTCGGCTGGCCCAGGTTCCCGGGCCGGCGGCGGCGGTCCGACCACCGCCGCCTCCGCCAGCCTCCGCTCCTCGCGCTCCGCGAGGGTCTCCCCCGTCCACTCTGGGGAGGAGACGGGGGAGCGGGAGCGGGACCGGCGGTGGTGGCGGTCGTCCCGCCCGAGGGACCCATCGGAGTCTGCCATTACTGTCACTCTGGTAGGCATGCGTGGTGGCAGGCGCGCCCTTCCCACTACCTCCTGGTGCATCAGTGCCGTGCCGTGGGCAGTGCCGTGTGGTGCTCTGCGGGGGGGGGGGGGGGGAGGGGGTGGGGGGCCGGCTGTGGCGTCAGCCCCGCACGGCCGGGGGTCCGCGGCCATCCACCGGCATTGGGAGGGGAGGCGGGGGAGCCACGCGGCCCACGCGTCGCGCCACAGTTCCCAGTCTGGGACGGGGCTCAGGGCCCTGGGCCCCCGGGGGTCGTCGAGCGGTGCCGGGGGCAGCCGCACCAGATGGACCCCCGTAACGGCGGTGACCTCCTGTGTGCGCAGGAAGGTGTGTACTCCGTCCCGCGCCGCGGGCGCCGGGAGGGGGGGGCGGGGTACAGGTGTGGCCCCATAGAGGTGGGTGGGGGTGATCCCCAGGATCCGCCCCGAGCCCCCGCGGGACGCGACGACGAGGAGGAGGAGGGGGGTGCCAGGGCACTCTTGCCAGAGGACCTGCCCCCTGTGGTGGGCACCCCTGGTCCTGGAGAGGGGGGGGGACAGGTCTGGGTTAGCCCAGCCGCGGGGCGCGTGCGTCGCCGGTGGGAGGGCGGGGCACCAAGTGGGCTCCCTGGGGAACGCCTCGTAGACGACGGCGTACGGGGGGGTAGGCCCGGTGCCGTCATACACCGGGTTGGTCGGCCGGGGGCGGGTGGGCGCCTCGTCCGCGCCTTCCACAAATACCGTGATTTCGCCCACCTCCAGGTCCTCGTCCGGCGGGTGCAGAAGGTGGAGCGCCGCATCCAGCTCGGACACTCCCCCCGGGTACGTGGCCCGCGCCTGGTTCAGGTACGGGGCCGCGTCCCCGGGGTAGCGCGTCCTGAGGGCGTGCAGCAGGGCTGGGGCGCTACTGCGGAGGGACATGGCAGACCCCGCTCCCGTCAGCCGGAGGGCGTTCCCCATGGACAGGGGCTGGCCCGACCGATTGGACTCGCGCCACTCCATCCAGTGCCCGTAGAGGGCCGCTTCCGGGCTGATGAGCCCCGGCCGGACGGCGTTCACGATCCGGTGCATTGCCGGGAGCAACGTAGGGGCTCCCGCTCCGTTCAGGGCGCGGACGGCCGGGAGGGCGGTCTCGCTGAGGAAGGCCCTCGCACTGCCCTCCAGGTCGCACCGTGCGGCAGCGTGCGCTCCTTTTGCCTCCGCCACCGCGTCCGCCACCAGGCCCCGGACGGCCGCCTCCTGCGCTCTGCGGCGGGCCCTGGCGTGCCCCGGCCCATCCCCCCGTCGGCGTGGCATGGTGCTGCGGGCTCTGCAAAGGGGGGCGGCGGGTGGGGGTTAGGGGGCGAACACGTGCGACAGGTGCGCAATGGATGTGGGGTCCCGCAGGTGCACGTGGATCCATAGAAGGGCAGCGGCCGCGCGGCCCGCCTGTTCGTGTGAGGGGGTGTGTGCCCCCTCGATGCGCCGGCGCAAGGCCTCCTCCTCTGTGCGCCTGCGCGGACCTGCGGGAGGTTCGGGCCAGGGGCACGCGGCTACCTGGGTGCACCGCTCGCACCTGTTGGCGCCTGTCGCTGCTGCGGAGGACACCGTGTCACACTCTCCGCAGAGTCGGCAGGTGTGCGGGAGGTGGGAGGGCGGCGACCAAGGGTCGAGATGGCGGAGCCAGAGGTCGTCCCACCTCTGTCGGAGGGGGTCCCGGATCTCCAGCAAGCGGGCGCGGACGCGGCGCCGGTAGTCCTTGCCAAGCGTCTTCCGCTGGACCTCCTGCCACGTGTCGCCGGGGAGGATCCCGTGGTCGTGGAAGGCGGCGATGAGGTCGTCCCACGACGGGTGGGGGTGCCCCTGGGGGGGGCTCGCCATGTACACGTGGCGCCCGGTGAGGTGGGGCGTCAGCGCGTCCCATTGGCACCCGTTCGCGGTGTCCCTGTGGAGGAGGGCCAGTAGGGTGCCGTCCGCGACCGCTTCCCACCCCACTCGCAGCCCTTCGCAGCCGTCCAGTTCCTGGCGCAGCGCGGCTGCGATACCGGTGGGGAGCATGAGGAGTAAGGGCCCCTGGGTGTCGCCCAGCCGGGACAGGGCGTCGTCGTATACCGGTCCCCCCGCTTTGAAGTGCGCCACAGTGAGTTGGGTGGCCCCGTCCTCTGGGGGTTGCCACCGGACGGTGGCCGCAGCGTGTCCCCACGTGCGTATCTCCGTGGCCCGGAGCACGTTGGCGGTGTGAAGGACGATGCGGGGCGGGACGGGCGTCCTGACGAGTGAGGATACGTCCCCAGTCCATCCCGTTTGCGGCCCCGGGGCCGCCTGCAGCCATTCCCCTGTCGCCGCGTCCCACGGGTGGTCAGGTCCCGCCCCTCGGACCATGGTGGGTCTCGGCCGGGTGTCCGGCCCCCACCCCCGGAGCGGGATGGCGGCGTATCGTTGCGCAGGGGTCTCCGGGGCGCGCGTGGCGGCGCACCACCGGTCCCACTCCTGCGCCCACTCCTCTCCCACGATGCGCGCCTCCCATGCGGTCATGGAGCCGCGCCCAATGATCCACAGTGGGAAAAGGGCGTCTTGTAGGTGCTTCGAGAACCCCCCCGGCAGGTCCTGATACGGGTGGGGGCCCTCTTGGAGTGGGCACTCCAGAGTGCCATTCACAACACGGAGGGAGGCTACGAAGTCCTTGTCAGGGCGCGGGGGAGGGGGAGGGTGGTCGCCCTCCGCCGCAGTGAGCCACCGGTGCGCCCGGGCCGCCGCGCTTAGGGGGTCGTGGAGGAGTTGCTCCAGCCGGTGGTTGCGAAGCTCCCACGCGAAGTCCCCTAGCCGGAGCATGTGGTGGAGGAAGTCGTCCACCGAGGTCCCTCCCGGCGGGTCGTATCGGGTTATGGCGCGGAGCTGCGCCTCCGCGTCCTCGGGCACCAGTCCGGAGCAGAACACCTCCGTCCACGTGGCGCCTGCGGAGCGCCACGAGGCCACCCACAGGGCCTTGTCCCCAGGTGGGAGGTGGCGGGCCGCCTCGTGCACCGCCTGGCGGTAGTGGGGCCAGAGGAGCCGCGAGTGGGTGCAGCCCACGTGCATGTGCACCGGGGTCTCTTCTGGGCCGCCGCAGAAAAGGCACGGCTGCGGGACGATGGCGACGCCGGAGAGCCGCTCCTTCCGGACGCGGAGCCTGCGCTGCACCGGCGTGTGGCCGTCTCGGGCCCGCAGCGCCCGGCGGTTGGTGGCCGCCGCGGTGAGGTCCCGGGCGTGGACGTAGGCCGTGGCGTGGGCCGCGCCCAGAGGTGTGTGTCCCCGGTGCGTCAGCGCATGGTCCGTCTGCGCCCGTTGTGCGACCTCGCCGAGCACCCGCATCGTGGGGGGTCGTAGATCGAGATGGCCGTCACGGCCGGCGACGATGAGTTGGGCGTGGCCAGGGTCCGGGGGCGTGTTCTGCAAGACGGTGTCCTGGGACGCCGCCCAGTCCGCCTTGTGCAGTAGGGCGTCACTGTGGTGCGAGGTGGCTCGGACGTACCAGAACGGGTGCCCGGCGTGTTGCCCCCGCGCGCACAGGCCGTCCCGGAGCCACCTCAGGGGCATCTGGTTGACCACCTTCGCTGCGCCCGCGGGGACCCCCGTGGTTCGCTCGCGATCTGCGTGCCGCAGGAGGTGGAGGATGACCTCGGCGTCCACCGTGTGGACCCATGGTCTGTGTGCACCGTAGTGTAGGGGGAGGGAGGCGGCCACCCCCTCTCCGTCAGGCACCGTGCCCGAGATGGCCACCGCCCACGTGCGGGTGAGGTCGGCGGCGAGAGCGACGCTGGTGGCGTGTTTGCAGGGTCTGCCCCCGGATGCGTCAGAGGAGGTGTGTCCCCAGGCCTCCGGGATCCAGTAGTATCCGGTGGGGCTGAGCCACCCCGCGTTGAGGTCGGTGGAGTGCCACCGGACGTCGGGGTGGCTGTGGGTCAGTTGGTCCATGCTCAGCGCCCTGGTGTCGCCTGGGCTGATCGCCGGGTGGTCGTGCAGCCGGACCTCCGCTCCGGCGACCGTGCTTGCCCAGGACCGTAGCGCCGTCACATGTTCCTTGAGCCACGCCGGGCCCCCGCGCTGGTGTACCACCAAGTGTCCTGTGTCCTCCGGACGGTCCTCCAGCGCGTGCACCGCCATGTGTGGGTCGTGCGGCACCCCCGTAGCCACCAGTAGGGCGGTGCCACGGGGGAGTCCACGGGGTTCGGGCTGGCCTGCCCTCACTTGCACTATCACCCACTCGGCCCGGAGCTGCGCTTGTCCCGCCGCTTGGGTGCATTGGTCGTCTGTGGTCACCAGCCACAACGGCATCGGCGCGTGGGGCCGGGGGCGTAAGGGCTCTGGCCACGCCACGTCCGCGTTGGGCTCTTGGTGCTCGCTTTCCGCGAGTACGTCGCGGAGGATGTACATGAGGGCCGCCGGCGGGTGGTACGCCGCCCCCCGCGTGGGGGGGGACAGGCCGTTCCGGCGGCGGTAGCCCCCGACGTGGAGGTGCAGGCCGTCTGGGGTCACCCGTGGGCCGGTGTGGGCGTCCTGCTTAGCCCTCGTGGGGTGGACGAGTCTCAGGCCGGGGTCCCGCGTGCCGGTGGTGTGGAAGAGGTGGGCCAGGGCATCGCGCCACCCGGGGTGGTTGGTGGGCCCTTGCTCATGGCGGCAAGAATGGAGGTGTTCATCGGCGCATTGGTCGAGGCACTCCCGCACCGCCGTCGGCCACGGATCGTCGTTGTCGGGGAAGGGGTGGCGTGGCCCGTGGTGCCCATGCCACGGCGTTGCGTGTGGCACCGTCAGGCGGCACGTGTCGCGGTGTCGCAGCTTGGCGGTGCGCAGCGTGACGATTTTGCCCGGCGGGGACTGTAGTTGGACATGAGCCGCCCTGGGGCACTCGATGGGGTTGTACATCCCCACTCCCAGGGCGGCCAGGGCCCGGGGTATGCGCTGGACCCAGTCGCCTCCCGCCAGAGTTGCGAACTCCGGGACGGGGTGGTGCACCTCAGGGCATATTCTGTGCGCGCCGGCTATCTCCCAGAACATCTTGGTGACCTCCGCGCGCACGGAGGTTGCGCGGTGGTGGACGAGTGTGCCCACGAGGGCCACCGCTGCCTGCTGGCACCGCGTGGGCACCCGTGTAAGCCCCAGGGTCCGGTCATCCTGCAGGCTGTCCCGCGAGGCGTCGAAGGCGTATCGTGCCCTGTCCTCCGCGACCTGGACCGTGATGTGGTCCAGGTGGCGTGCAGTGTCGGAGTCGTCGGCGATGAAAGGGGCGACGTACTGCGTCACCCCTCCGAGGATCGCCAGGATGACGTCCTGCACCACTTTCGGTGGCGCGAGGGTGTTAAGGCACCAGTGGTGCACTGCCGCCAGGCGTAGCCGGTGCTTGCGCTGCAGGGAGAACTCCCCGTCCGGCTGCAGCTGGAGTCCCAGGTAGGGGACGGAGTCCGCCGCTGGTACCCAGTACCACGGGTTTTCCAGGTGGGGGCAGAGGCGTAGCTGCAGGCCCGGGACCCCCTCTGTGGTGGCCATGGCGCACTTGCGGGGGTTGAGCTCCATGCCCATCATCCCCAGGTACGCGGCCACCGCCTCCACGCCCTCGACGAAGTGCTGCAGCGTGTGGGCCACCACCAGCAAGTCGTCGATATAGGCCTGGATGAGGCCGTGCTCGGCTCCTCCCGGCGGGCGCAGGCGGTGCTCCTGTGCCCTGAGTAGAGGCTCCAGGAGGAGCGCGTACAGCAGGGGGCTCTCGGGGTTGCCCTGCCGGACGCCGCGCAGCATGTAGACGGGCTGCGTTAGCCCGTGTGCTGTGACGATGCGCAGCCTGGCGCACGTGTGGAGGAAGAGCAGGAGGTCAATGACGTCCGGCGGCACGGAGAGGTGGCGCAGGATGAGGTGGAGGGCGCCGTGTGGGGCGGTGTCGAAGGCCTTGCGGGCGTCGAAGGAGAAGACGTAGTTGGGCCTTCCCCGCTGGAGCTGCCGCTGCGCCATGAACAGCGGGGGGCCTGTGTTGGAGCCAGGGAGGGCCCCCTGCTGCCAGTCGCTGACCACCCCGTGCCGTGTGAGCACCTCCGTGATGCGCTGGGTGAGGGCGTCGTGAGCAGCTTCATGTCCAGCTGGCCCAGGGCTATGGGCCTGTAGTCGTCCAGTCTGGCAGAGCCCGGTACCTTGGGGCTGAGCCAGATGTGCGCGTCCCTCCAGTGCATCGGTGGCGGGGCGCCGCGGAGGATGGCCCGGTATGAGTGGACCAGGAGCCACTGGACGGGTGCCGGGAGGGCCTTGATGAAGCGGGCCTCCACGTGGTTGGGGCCTGGGGCCTTGCCATCGGCCTTGTCCAGGGCGGACTTCAGGTCCTGCATGGAGTACTGCTGGACCTGTGTCCAGGCTCCCTCAGGGACCCGGGGGACGTGGCGGCCGAGGACCGCCTGGAAACCCGGGAGGTCCACCGGGCGTTTGTCATACAGTTCTCGCCAGAAGGCGCGAACTGCGAACATCACGTCGTGGGCCTCCGTGAGGAGCGTCTGGGTGTTGGGAACCCGCACGTTCCAGAGGCCTGACGGGCCTGGGGCCTCTACCTCTATGGCTCCCCGCACGGCTTTCCATCGCTGGGCGATGTCGGGGGCGTGGCGGCGCCAGAATTCCTTGATGGCGCGCTTGCGGTCTGCCGCTAGGAGGGCGCGGAGCTGGCGAATGTCCTCCTCGAGGGCGGCTGCTTGCCTCTCCAGCTCCTCCTGCAGCTGGCCCTGCGTGGTCGGGCGGAACCCGGGCGACACACTCTGCAGTTCCTCCGTGAGCCGGAGCGCCGCCTCGGACCGGATGCCATGCCTGGCCGCGTCCGCCTGGTACGCTGCCGGGGCGCGCGCTGCCAGGGTGTCATAGCGGAGGACCGCTGCCTGGAGCTGCTTTCCGCTCTCCGGGGGGTCCCCCTCCGCCGGGTCCGTTCCCGCCGGAGACGGCTGCCGGCGTCCCACCACGCGCGCCAGGGCGTCATGCGTCGCGTGGAGGTGTTCGAACACCTTGTCCACCGCAGCCGCGGGCATGGACCCGTAGTCGTGCTGCTCTGCGGGACCCAGCCAGGGCGCCAGTGAGGGTTCATCCTGCGCGGCGGTGACCGCCGCCCACAGGCAGTGTTGGACGGGCGCGGCCTCGGCGTCGTACGGGAGGAGGCGGCCTTCCGTGTGGCTGTAGGGGGTGGGCATCGCCGCGTGCCCCGCTGCGCTGAGGAGGCCCGGCAGGGCCAGGCGGACCGGGAGGTGGTCCGAGCCGACCACCTGGGGGTGTGCCATGCCGCGAGCCCAGACGCTCTCCCGCAGGGACCACGGCAGGAGGGGCTCGTTGACCAGGAAAGTGTCCACCCTGTGCTGGGACGGGTGGAGCGTGGGGGTCATGTCCTCCTCTCCGCCCGCCGCGGCTCTTCGGAAGCCGCAGGCTTCCCAGCCCGCTCGGAAATGCTCCGTGGCCGGGTTGGCGGGGACATCCATGTAGATGTTGGTGTCACCGGCGATGATCACCGGGTGTCTCCCGCCGAGGCTGCGTGCCGTGGCATACATTTGTATGTCGGCCCAGAACGCTGCCCGTCCCGCCCACGGGGAGCAACCTGCTTGCGGCCCGTGGACGTTGATGAGGGTCAGGCCTCCCCCGTCCGTGCGGATCTCCAGGGCCGCGGCTTTCCCGGGGACAATTTCCGTGAAGCTGAGCACCTCGTGCTCCTCCACGTACTTGCTGCTGACCGCGGTGAGGAGGCCCCCCCCTCTCGAGGTGGAGGTGGCCCCCGTCTCCGCCAGCCGGCTGCTGAAGTAGGCGGTGTACCCCTTGTCCCGGAGCGCCGCGGCCACGTGCATCTCCTGCGCCCTGGTGGCGATCCCCGTTTCCTGGAGCATGATGGCAAAGCCCCCCTCCTGGGGCAGCATGCCGGTGATGAGGTGCTCCTTGTCGGTGCAGGCCGCCGGCCCCCTGCGCCGCCGGAGTGTGTCCCGGAGGGACCGGTCTGGCGGCACGAGGCCGTTGCGCAGGTTCCACGAGAGGAGCCACAGGGCGTCGCCCGTCGTGTCCTCCTGGAGTCAGCTATCCCGCGTCGGCATCGGCGCCGGGTTCGCTGGTGCCGCGAGGGCATCTGGGTGCGCCGCGTCCGCTGAGCCCGTTCCCAGCGGGGCCCACAAGGGGGCCCGGGGGACCGGGGGAGTCAGGGGGGCCAGGGGGGCCAGCCCCGCGGGGATGGACATGGGCCCTGGTGGGGCCGCACCGCCGGCCCCCGGGGCCGCTCCGGGTGCCTCCTCGCCTCCATCTGCGTGGTCGGCTGCCTGGGGCGGGGGGCGCCGGGTGTACGGGGCGTGCCACGGGGACCTCCGTGCTCTCCCCTGCAGGATGTTGGCGGCCGCCTCCTTGTCGTCCGCCGGGGCCGCAGCGTGCACCGCGTGCCACGCCAGGTGTTCCAGCATCGCCCCGCTGGTGTAGTACTTGTCCGCACACAGGGGGCATTTCGTCGGCTCCGTGGCCCCTCGTGCCGGGGGGAGCTGCACCGACTTCCGAATGGCGCCCTCCGCCGCTGGTTCGAAGGGCAGGTTGGCCAGCGGCACCGTGTGTGGTGCCAGCGTGCGGCCCGGGGCCGCCGCATCGAGGGCTCGCGTCGCGGGCGCGGGCCCGAGGCCTCGGATGGCATCGCGCTGCACGTCTGCTTGCAGCCACGTTTGCCAGTGCGTGGAGCCGATTTGGCGGTCGGGTTTGCTCCTCCACCGCAGGTCGTGGAAGGCCTGTAGCCAGTGGTACACCGTGGTCGGGACCGCCAGCTGGAGCTCCAGGTCGGCGGGGTGCGCCGCTGCCGGCCACACTCCCGGCCTCGCCGCCCGGGCGTTGTCCTTCAGCCTGACCTGGAGCAGGAGGGCGTGGTGTTCGCCCTCCCGCAGCGCCTTGATGATCATGCGTGTGCAGTCTGCCACGCGGATCACGGCTTCGGGCCCCGGCAGGCGTTCAGGGTCGCAGACGACGACGTGCGCGTCCGCCGGGGTGAACATGCAGACCACCCACTGTGGGTTCTGCTGCCCCCGTTGGGCCACCGCCAGGGTAGCCGCTGGGCGGGCGTGCGTGATGGGCCCCGCGTGGAGGTCCGGGACGTCTGTGGCCCTGATGGCGTCTCCCTGCCACGCGGCCCGTAGATGCTCCTCCTGGTCGGGGCTCCACACCAGTGCGGGGGGGTTGACCCACCCCGGTTCCTGCCTCTTGTTGGGGGCGCTGACCGTGTGCAGCAGGACCGCCAGCGGCCAGGGGTCCGCCGACATGTAGTAGGCCTGGGTGGGCCCCTGTCGCCAGTCGGCGTGGGACAGGGGCGGGAATGCCCCTTGCCTGGCGGTGCTGTGCCAGACCGTCCATCGGCCTCCGGCCAGGACGTGCGACCGGTACCCTCCGGCGTGGCCGTGTACGATGGCTTGGTATCCTGCCGTCTGCAGTACCAGCGCCTCCCCCTGCTTAGGCCCGGGCGGGGGTGCGCCATCGCCCGCACCCCAGACGCGGGTGCGCCCGCGGAGTGTGGCATGCCACGGGTCTGGTGCATCGCGCTGGGGCCCTTGTATGCATCCCGCAATTTGCGCCGGGCCGTGGTGGTGGACGAAGCTCTCTCCTTGCCGTCCGCTAGCAAAGCCGCCGCGACGACGTATAGTTGCTCCGCCGTGAGGGGCGCCGTCGGCTCGTGTGTCGCGGCCGGCCGTCGGGGCCGCGTGTCGCGGCAGGGGACGTGGGGCAGCAGCTGCGCCGGCCACGCCGCCACTGGACCCATGGTGACGGCCGCGACCGCGGACGCCAGCGCCGTGCGGTCCGTGGGTCTGTACTGCCGGAGTCCCGTGGTATCTCGGGTGAGGTGCCTGCAGGCTGCCATCCAGGCCACCGCTCCGCAGTTCGTGCAGTCCGGTTCGGCACCGCTCGCATCGTCGCCTCCCCACTGCTGTACCGTGGTGGCGGTGTCGAGCGGGGGGCCCCGCTGTAGCGCCTCCGGGCCCTGCCCCGGCGGGAGGGCGGGCGGGATTGGCTGCGGGTAGTTTTGCGCGCCCCGGCGCTCCGGGTGCGTGTGGTACGGGTCCTGCCGGCGGTGTTCCGGGGCTGCCCGTGGCTGGAAGAGGAGCTGGTGCAGGTACCAGTGGCCCTCCGCGGCGGACGGATTGCGGAGCGTTAGCCACTGTTCCACCACGCCTCCTGGGTGCGCGGCCTCGACGCGGCGCTGCAACCCCAGGCGGCCTAGGCGGTTGGACGTGCCCGCGGGTGGGATGTGTGCCTGCGGGTAGAGCACCCGCAGCGGCTCCAGCGCCAGGTCCAGCACTTCGTCGTTGAGCTGCTTCGTGAGGGCCGACGCCCTGTGTAGGGCGTGGAGGACCCCGGGTGTCGGGGCCGTGAGCTGTTCGAGCACCGGTCCCGGCGGGTACCGCGTACCCGGGTTCGTCAGCCACTCCCTGGTGTGGCTCAGTACGGCTTTCCACACGTCCCTTGTAAAGGCGTGCTGGGGGGCCAATGAGGGGACCATCCGTAGGAGGCGGTGGCACGCCGGCGGCGACCGCATGGGCTGTGGGGCGGCCGCCGTTATCCACCTGCACGCCGTGCCGGGCACGATCGCCCCCCATTCCACGGTCCCCATGCCCTCGGCATGAATCAGCGCCTGGCCTTGGACCATGGGGAAATAGGGGCTCGAGCGCCCCTTCCCTTCCCTCCACCGTACCCAGGCGGCCCCCGCCTGCAGGCTGCGGAGCAGGGCCACGCCGGGGAGGGGCGGCTGCGGGAAAGCCCCCTTGACGGCCTGGGTGGCGTGGGCCAAGGTGCCCATTGGTAAGTACCACAACGGGAGGGTCCAGGGGCCCGGCAGTGGTTGCGCCACCCCTGCGTCCCATCGCCACTCGGAGTCTGGCGGGGCGGCCGGGACCGTGCCCGTCTGCAGGAAGTGGCGTGCATACTTGTCGGGGTGCCGTTGGAGGGTTGCCGCGAGGCTGAGCCCCTCCGCCGCTGGTGCCACCGGGAGGCCGCCCCGGGGCCTGCGCCAGGGGTATTCCTGGTCGGCCGGCCAGGTGTGGAGGTCCCGGGCGATGTCCTCCGCGGTCCCTGTGGGGGCGTCCTCTGGTGCCAGGTGCCACATGACGGCGAGCACCGCCCATGTGGAAAAGGGCCACGCCCGCGGGGGGGTGTACACCTGGATGGTCCACTGTGGGCACGCCCGCCGCACGCGGGACACGTGGAGCACCCCTCGGGCCATGTCCGCCGCCAGGACCAGTACCATTCCCGAGGGATCCACAATGATCCCCTCTGCGGGTCCACCGTGGCGGCCCCGGGTGTGCAGGGCCACCGCCGCCTGTCCCGCGTGGGTGACGCGGTCGACGGCCTCCTGGATGTTCACGCTGCCGCGCGCGGTCTCATCCAGGATCCAGCCCTGCGTCACCCCGTAGCGTAGGGCGGCGCGTGCGGCCGCGGGTTTCACCTCGGGCAACGCTCCGTCGTCGGCATCGGGCTGGGGGTGCTGTCTGGGGCACCAGCCTTCGCCGGTGCAATGGCCCCGTTTCCACGCGGGGCAGATCGCGGATACGCTGCCCGCCGGCGGCGCAGGCTCCGCGGGCGCGCCCCCCGCGGGGGGCTCCGGCAATGCCTCCAGGTCGGAGTCTGCGCCCGCGTCCTCTTGTGGGGGGTCTCCCTCGCCGTCTCTGAGTCCCAGCGCCCTGATGACCTCGTGTGCTTCGTCCAGCGTCGGAGATCGGGGGCGTGTCTTGCGTGGTGCCGCGGGTTCCGCCATTGCTATGTCGCTGTGTCTAAGAGCAGGGGGCGGGGTGCGGATGTCCCGTGGCTGGTGCGTTGGTGCGTTGGTGCGTTGCTCGGTGTGGGGGCGGTGGATGGGCATCCCCGGGGGGGCGCCTTCCAGTGTTGCGAGGGGCGTCCGGTGTTAGGCGCTGTCCCTTCCCCGGCCGCTCGTCCTCCGGAGCGTGCAGCCAGGGTTCCGCGACCCGCGTGTCCCGGGCGCGGTCGGTGCGGGCAGTGGACCCTGCACCGGCCCCACAGCGTGTGCCCTTGCGGGCCGGCGTTGCTCGCTGTGGGGGTGGCGGGAGGGCGTCCCCGGGGGGGGTGCCTTCCACCGTTGCGAGGGGCGCCTGGTGTCAGGCGCCGTCCCTTCCCCGGCCGCTCGTCCTCCGGAGCGTGCAGCCAGGGTTCCGCGACCCGCGTGTCCCGGGTGCGGTCGATGCGGGCATGTGGACCCAGCACCGGCCCCACAGCGTGTGCCCTTGCGGGCCGGCGTTGCTCGCTGTGGGGGTGGCGGGAGGGCGTCCCCGGGGGGGTGCCTTCCACCGTTGTGAGGGGCGCCTGGTGTCAGGCGCTGTCCCTCCCCCGGCCGCGCTCGCCCTCCGTAGCGTGCAGCCAGGGTTCCGCGACCCGTGTGTCCCGGGCGCGGTCGATGCGGGCGTGTGGACCCAGCACCGGTCCCACAGCGTGCGCCCTCGCGGGCCGACGCTGCTCGCTGTGGGGCTGGCGGAATGGCGTCCCCGGGGGGGGTGCTTTCCACCGTTGTGAGGGGCGCCTGGTGTCAGGCGCTGTCCCTTCCCTGGCCGCTCGTCCTCCGGAGCGCGCAGCCAGGGTTCCGCCACCCGCGTGTCCCGGGCGCGGTCGATGTGGGCGTGTGGACCCAGTACCGGCCCCACGGCGTGCGCCCTTGCGGGCCGGCGTTGTTCGCCGTGGGGGTGGTGGAAGGGCGTCCCCGGGGGGGCTGCCTTCCACCGTCGTGAGGGGCGCCTGGTGTCAGGCGCTGTCCCTCCCCCGGCCACTCGTCTTCCGGAGCGTGCAGCCAGGGTTCCGCGACCCGCGTGTCCCGGGGGCGGTCGATGCGGGCGTGTGGACCCAGCACCGGCCCCACAGCGTGCGCCCTTGCGGGCCGGTGTTGCTCGCTGTGGGGGTGGCGGAAGGGCGTCCCCGGGGGGGGTGCCTTCCACCGTTGTGAGGGGCGCCTGGTGTCAGGCGCTGTCCCTCCCCCGGCCGCTCGTCCTCCGGAGCGTGCAGCCAGGGTTCCGTGACCCGCGTGTCCCGGGTGCGGTCGATGTGGGCGTGTGGACCCAGCACCGGCCTCACAGCGTGCGCCCTTGCGGGCCGGCGTTGCTCGCTGTGGGGGTGGCGGAAGGGCGTCCCCGGGGGGGGTGCCTTCCACCGTTGTGAGGGGCGCCTGGTGTCAGGCGCTGTCCCTCCCCCGGCCGCTCGTCCTCCGGAGCGTGCAGCCAGGGTTCCGCGACCCGCGTGTCCCGGGCGCGGTCGGTGCGGGCGTGTGGACCCAGCACCGGCCCCACAGCGTGCGCCCTTGCGGGCCGGCGTTGCTCGCTGTGGGGGTGGTGGAGGGGCGCCCCCGGGGGGGGTGCCTTCCACCGTTGTGAGGGGCGCCTGGCGTCAGGCGCTGTCCCTCCCCCGGCCGCTCGTCCTTTGGAGCGCGCAGCCGGGGTTCTGCGACCCGTGTGTCCCGGGTGCGGTCGATGCGGGCGTGTGGACCCAGCACCGGCCCCGCAGCGTGTGCCCTTGTGGGCCGGCGTTGCTCGCTGTGGGGGTGGCGGAATGGCGTCCCCGGGGGGGGTGCCTTCCACCGTTGTGAGGGGCGCCTGGTGTCAGGCGCTGTCCCTTCCCCGGCCGCTCGTCCTCCGGAGCGTGCAGCCAGGGTTCCGCGACCCGTGTGTCCCGGGTGCGGTCGGTGCGGGCGTGTGGACCCAGCACCGGCCCCACAGCGTGCGCCCTTGTGGGCTGGCGTTGCTCGCTGTGGAGGTGGCGGAAGGGCGTCCCCGGGGGGGGTGCCTTCCACCGTTGTGAGGGGCGCCTGGTGTCAGGCGCTGTCCCTCCCCCGGCCGCTCGTCCTCTGGAGCGTGCAGCCAGGGCTCCGCGACCCGCGTGTCCCGGGCGCGGTTGATGTGGGCGTGTGGACCCAGCACCGGCCCCACAGCGTGCGCCCTCGCGGGCCGGCGTTGCTCGCTGTGGGGGCGGCGGAAGGGCGTCCCCGGGGGGGCTGCCTTCCGCCGTTGTGAGGGGCGCCTGGTGTCAGGCGCTGTCCCTCCCCCGGCCGCTCGTCCTCCGGAGCTTGCAGCTAGGGTTCCGCGACCCGCGTGTCCCGGGTGCGGTCGATGCGGGCGTGTGGACCCAGCACCGGCCCCACAGCGTGCGCCCTTGCGGGCTGGCGTTGCTCGCTATGGGGGTGGCGGAAGGGCATCCCCGGGGGGGGTGCCTTCCACCGTCGTGAGGGGCGCCTGGTGTCAGGCGCTGTCACTCCCCCGGCTGCCCGTCCTCCGGAGCGTGCAGCCAGGGTTCCGCGACCCGTGTGTCCCGGGTGCGGTCGATGCGGGCGTGTGGACCCAGCACCGGCCCCACAGCGTGCGCCACTGCGGGCCGGCGTTGCTCGCTGTGGGGGCGGCAGAGGGGCGTCCCCGGGGGGGGTGCCTTCCACCGTTGTGAGGGGCGCCTGGTGTCAGGCGCTGTCCCTCCCCCGGCTGCTCGTCCTCCGGAGCGCGCAGCCAGGGTTCCGCGACCCGTGTGTCCCGGTTGCGGTCGATGCGGGCGTGTGGACCCAGCACCAGCCCCACAGCGTGCGCCCTTGCGGGCCGGCGTTGCTCGCTGTGGGGGTGGCGGAAGGGCGTCCCCGGGGGGGGTGCCTTCCACCGTTGTGAGGGGCGCCTGGTGTCAGGCGCTGCCCCTCCCCCGGCCGCTCGTCCTCCGGAGCGTGCAGCCAGGGTTCCGCGACCCGTGTGTCCCGGGTGCGGTCGATGCGGGCGTGTGGACCCAGCACCGGCCCCACAGCGTGCGCCCTTGCGGGCCGGCGTTGCTCGCTGTGGGGGTGGCGGAAGGGTGTCCCCGGGGGGGGCTGCCTTCCACCGTTGTGAGGGGCGCCTGGTGTCAGGCGCTGTCCCTCCCCCGGCTGCTCGTCCTCCGGAGCGCGCAGCCAGGGTTCTGCGACCCGTGTGTCCCGGGTGCGGTCGATGCGGGCGTGTGGACCCAGCACCGGCCCCACAGCGTGCGCCCTTGCGGGCCGGCGTTGCTCGCTGTGGGGGTGGCGGAAGGGCGTCCCCGGGGGGGGTGCCTTCCACCGTTGTGAGGGGCGCCTGGTGTCAGGCGCTGCCCCTCCCCCGGCCGCTCGTCCTCCGGAGCGTGCAGCCAGGGTTCCGCGACCCGTGTGTCCCGGGTGCGGTCGATGCGGGCGTGTGGACCCAGCACCGGCCCCACAGCGTGCGCCCTTGCGGGCCGGCGTTGCTCGCTGTGGGGGTGGCGGAAGGGCGTCCCCGGGGGGGGCTGCCTTCCACCGTTGTGAGGGGCGCTTGGTGCCAGGCGCTGTCCCTCCCCCGGCCGCTCGTCTTCCGGAGCGTGCAGCCAGGGTTCCGCGACCCGTGTGTCCCGGGTGCGGTCGATGCGGGCGTGTGGACCCAGCACCGGCCCCACAGCGTGCGCCCTTGCGGGCCGGCGTTGCTCGCTGTGGGGGTGGCGGAAGGGCGTCCCCGGGGGGGGCTGTCCTCCACCGTTGTGAGGGGCGCCTGGTGCCAGGCGCTGTCCCTCCCCCGGCTGCCCGTCCTCCGGAGCGTGCAGCCAGGGTTCCGCGACCCGCGTGTCCCGGGTGCGGTCGGTGTGGGCGTGGGGGCCCGGCACCGGCCCCACAGCGTGCGCCCTTGCGGGCCGGCGTTGCTCGCTGTGGGGGTGGCGGAAGGGCGTCCCCGGGGGGGGTGCCTTCCACCATGGTGAGGGGCGCTTGGGGTCAGGCGCTGTCCCTCTCCCGTCTGCCAGCCCACTGCCGGGTGGGTTGCCGGGGTTCGTTGGGTGTGTGCGGTGTGTGTGGTGCCTGTGCCGTGCGTGTCGTGGTGCGTGGTGCTGCTCTTTCCTTGGTCCTCCGGTGCTCCCCTCTCCGGTGTCTCGGTGCGGTGTTGTGCTCGCCGTGTGCCCGCCGTGTCCCCTCCTCTATGTGCGCCCCTTGCTCGTTCGCTGGCTTCCCCTTGCTCCTTTCGCGGCTTCGTTGCTCTTTACCCTTTCCTCTACCCCTCTCCCTGGCATGCACTTTTTCCCTGCCTCCGCTTTGTTGCGCGTCTCTGTCTTTTTTCTTGTCGGCCCGGGCTTCCTCTTTTGAACCTGCGTAGGGAGAGAAGGGTGCGTAAGCAAGCGTGCGGCGGCGGCGGTTTTGTCGCGACACGGCACCTCGAGCTGGCTGGTACGTCATGCGACATTCGTGTGCGACCGGCTTGCGTGTAGGTTTATCGCCCCATTTGCTCCCGGCTTGTTTCCACCCCCCTTTGGTCGCTACCTTTTCTCGTCGCCCGTTCCGCGCGCGCGGCGTGACGTGCAACATACCTGCCTCTTTCCCCACTACCTTAACGTGTCCTTGTCCTCCCGCCTTGTCGGGCGTTCGCTTATGTGTGACGACGGCACGACGCAATACTTGCCTAAGCGTCTAAGACAACCCTACTTTAACGCCCGGACGACACAGACACGAGCATACGCTTCTCTTCGGGACCTGCGAGGATAGAACATGGGTGCGTGCACGTGTGTTCGTTGGGACCCGGCACTCGCCGGCGCTATGCTATTTGTGTGTTTGCTCTTCTTGTCCCCCTCCCTGGCTATTTGTGTGTTCTAACCCCCGCAACTCCGCGGTTGGCGACGTGGCACGACATGGTAACATACTTGCGTTCTTGGTGGCGGTGTGTGGCTTGTCTACTATTCGTTTGCATGCGGCGGCATACCTTTTGTTCCCTTTCGCTCCCTTTCGCCTCCTACATAAGCGGGCGTGCGGGTGGGCGGTGGGCACGTCTCGGTTACGTAGCGTAGCGTGGCAACATACTTGGACCCCACTAGTCACGTGTGTATGCGGGGGTTTTTTTTTTTTTTTTTTTTTTTTTTTTTTTTGTTGTGTTGTGCTTTACCTCGGTGGTCTTTTTGTTCCTCCCTGTTTGTCCCTTCATACCATGCTGCTCGTCCGCGGCGGTGATGGCCTTGCGGCGTTCCGGGCATGCGCGTGCGGGCATACCTTTCTTTCCCTATGCGAGTGGGGGTGAGCATAGGCGTTCTTTCGGTGCCACCTCTTGTTGGTTTTCCTTGCCGGTGCGGCTTTCGTCGCGCTTTTCGTGGCGGCGCACTTTGGCGTTGCTTATCACGTTACTTGTTTTGCGCTTGTTACGGCGTTACGCACACAACATATTTGCACATAACATACTTGCTTTCCGGCGGCCGGTGGCGTTGTTGTTGCTTGTGTGTATTTTTCATGCACGACATTCAACATACTTGGGTACATGTGCGGCCTCTTGCTCTTTTTGTTGTGATCCCCTTCGCGCGTATTTCCTACATGAGCGGGCTTGCATTGCTTGGTCGTGTACTTGTGGTATATCTCCACGGTGGTGCGGTTCGTTACCTATTTATTCTCCTTGTCTACCTCTTTCCGCGTTGTGTTTGTTTCGTTGGTTTTTCGCGGTGCGCGGCACATAACATACTTGCTTGTCGGCGGCCGGTGGCGTTGTTGTTGTCTATGTGTGGGTTGTTTTGGGGCGCGCACAAGTCCCTAGCGCCTAGGGCACGCACTTTGCTAGGTGGTTTGGGGCAAGCAACGCTCAGTTTCGTCGCCGTCGCGACTCTATTGTCCGTCTTTTTCGGTGAGTGTCCTATATTTTGCGACCTCGCCAAACAGCGGCGTAAAATTGTTGGGGGGGTTTCTGAGGTCGGAAAAGACGATTTTTCGCTTTATTTCTGCTGGCGGTGCGTCTTTTTCTCGTACTTTTATTTTTCTTCTGCTGCGGTCGCGCGACGTCCTGCGCTACACCAACAGGGTTGTGTCTGAGCCCCCGCCCCTGCCAGCCACTGAGAGGGTCGGACCTGGGATTGGGATATGAGTTGGGACTGAGTACCTATTGTCCTGTGATGCCCTTACCCCAGTCCAGTCTTAACCCCATGTGTACATATCCTGATGTGTTTCTGTACATACTTTTGTTCCCTTGTTTCAGAGTGGCAAGGATCCTGAAACGCTTTGTCACATGACACGAGCATGAGGATGCCCTTGTGAGCGCAGTGCTTTGCCTGCCTGACTGCTCGTGCGTGTCCGCCGCAGCGTCCGGTGGCCCGGCCCCCCCACGGGAACGCGTCACCATCACGTATGGAATGCGACGCCCTTCCCCAAGGTGAAGACCGGGGAGGCTGTTCCTGGGCCCTCCGCCCCTCATTCTTCCTATCCCGGCCGAGATGCTGCGGCTGAATTGGCTGCAGCGGCCGAGGAAGGTATTTTGGAAGCTGCAAAACAGGCCAGTCTAGAGATCAGGACCGAAGGAGCACCGAAGGTGGACTCCTGGTTAAAGTCCACAGCCCTATGCAGCCCTGCAGTCTGTCCTGCACCCGCAGGGCATGGAATGTACTGCCGTGTCGACTGCCCCTGTCGCACCCAGCGAGATTCTGAGCTTCAAGGGCTCAAGGATCAACTGCAAGTAATTGTTCATACGTTGGGTATAAGAAATATTTTTAAGACACACATGCGGTCCGAGGGCGCCTCATCGGTAGGAAAAGAAACGGAGCCATCGAAGGAAGCCTCAGAGATTTTTTTCATTGTTCCTTCGGGGGACTCTAAGACCAGCAAAGCACGGATCAGCAGAGAAAACCTTTAAGAAAGGGTTCAAATCTCTCGTTCTGAGAGTAGGACGGAGAAGGCCAGCGAAAAGGCACAGAATGCCAAGCAAACTGCCTCCCGCACTATCCCCGCTGCTGCTGATTTGAACGCCCTTGCCCAGCTTTTGCTCGCCCAGACCCTCGCCGGAGCTGGTGTGGCTAATGTTGCCGCAAAGGTGTCCGCCATCACAGCCGGTGTTGGGCTGGAATCTCTTCTGAACCCTACCTTGCTGAGACTTCTCCAGGTTGCCAAGCAACCGAAGTACAATGGGAACCCAAGACGTTGGCCTCAGTTCCAAGCAGAGTTCAAGCTGTGGGTTAAAACCCAAAAGCTCCACGAGGATCAATACCTGACGGTCCTCTTGGACTGTCTTGAGGGCCCGCCGGCCAACACCTGGCTTGGGACGTGGAGTGATCGCGAAGAGACAAGTTCCCCCCTTACCTTTGATGAGGTGTGGGAACAGCTGGAGGTACGTGGGACCGACTGCCGGAGGATCATTACCACCAGATGCTTAAGAATTTCCCCTCATTTTCGCGATTAATCCTCCATGAGGTCGAGGATAAGAAGCAGTGCTTCTGGTATTTGGTCGAGGAGGCTGATCATTCAGGTGAAAAGTTCTCCAATGCTGAGTTGAAAAATTTGATTTTTAATAAGATCCACTCTGAAAATGCCGCCACCCTTCGGAACAAACAGTCTGAAGAACGCTAGCACCCCAGGGGTAACGGTGGGATGCACAGTGCAAAAAAAAAACAGTCCGAAGAAAAGGTCAAGACCTGGTGGGCGGAGGTGGATGGCTTCGATGCCTCCGCCAATAAATTTTCAGTTCGGGAAGCACTTCAAAGGAGTTCCTGCACGTCAGTTTCAAAGGTGAAATGCACTGAAGACAGGCAGAAAATCAAGTTTCATGAACATGAGCATCGGGACTTGTTTGTCCAAGTCCTCAACAGGGGAGTAAGCTTCCATGGGCAGCGCCTTAGGGCAAGAAACCGCGTGTTTTCGTACACCCCGAAGGAACTCTGGGAAGAGGTTGAGTGGCTTGCTGATGCGCAAACCAAAAGTACCATGAGGGCCTTGGGGGTGTCAAGAATTCTGAGGAAAACACCCAAGGCGGTGCCAATAGGAGCAACAAAAAAGTGAATGACACAAGAGGTGTCCAGCAGGAGTGTGGCATCTGCCTCTTGCTCGGTTCTACGAACCGAGCGAAGTCACATTCTACGGAGAATCACTGGTGGTCAGCGCACGATCACAAGATTATTGGGGAAAATGTCAGTAATCCCACTCACAATTCAGACAGAAATGCCCGACAGGTGCATGGAGGGAAGGCTGGTGTAACGGCGGCCGTCAAACGCTACCATTAGCGACAGAAGCGCTAGTCTACAGAGGTCGCGCCGGGTAATAGTGACCATAATTTCACGCCTTTTCTGTGAGCGCTTCTCGGTGCATGCATAATATTTGCGACCTTTCGATGCGTGCATAGTATTCCCGCAAGACAATTCAGCCCCTGATGCTATGTATTTATATAGGGTATGATGAGCCCTTGAATTGTCTCTTGCCGCCATTGCTGCTATTGGTGCCGCCATCAACACTGCTACTGTGACTGGATCCGGTTCACGACATATTTGACTCTTGTACGTTACTGCTGTGGGATATGGGTGTCTTGCATGTACTGCTTTGAGGAGTGATTTGGCTTCCGGTAAAACCAGCAGGCACCGGGTGAAACAAGCAAGCAAACAAGCAGCAGGCTTTGCCAGTCAAGGCAACTCAAGAGACCCGAGAAAAGGAAACAAACAATAGACCTTGCACTTACAAGACAATTCAAGTCATCAAATGATACCAAGTTCCAATTCTAAGTGGTGGAAGGCCTGGTTCAAGCGCCTTGGTTCAAGCGCCAAGCGTTGTCCAAACTCGGGTGCTGGTGCGGCACTGCCGAATGTGCACTCCGAAGGTGCTTCTGGACAAGCTGACGCTCATCCGACGTACGGAGACAAAGGAAGTGTTTTGAAGGTCAGCCAGGATTCGGATGAGGGAAACAATGTTGGTGCAGAGCCAGACAAGACACAACGTCGTCTCCCAGGCGCGCAGCGTCGCCGTAACAGAAAACAGCCAGAAGGAACAGAAAAAATGCCAGATTGCGGCGAAGATCTCACACAGGAGCCTATTGCGTTGTTGGCCCATGCAAGAGCCTTGACTCAGGCGCCGTTACAACCAGTGCCCCTGTCTCAACCCGCGCCTTACTTCCCGGAACATTTCTTTCATTCGGATTGTGATGAAACAGAAGTGGACGAACCAGTGTCTCTCCTTCAGCGGGCGCCACAGGTGACAAGAAATGCCAAGACCTCCTGTCAGCTTTCTGCAGCCGCGCTGGAATTAACTATCGATTTTGAGTCGGAAGACGTGGTTCCATGCTACGAGGCTCAGAAGGTCCTTACCGTGTTGGTTACAGGGCTCGAACAAGCGTCTCAACAGGCCTGGAACGCAGAAGTCCCCGAAGTGGTGAGTCAAACAAACTGGCGAGAGGTGATGTTAAAATATTTGAAGGAGTCTGAAGGTTACTCTGATCCACAAGCCTGGTATGAGTCCTCCAACCAAACTGTCTGGGTGCAACTAGCTCCTACTGAAAGGGTGCGCCTCAGGCATGCTTATCCTCGATGGTCAGAATCACAAGCCTGGTGTTCGGCAGCGGAGAAAATTCTTGATCAGGAGTATGTGGTTGCACGGGTGGACAGTGACGAAGAACCAGTGTCCAGACCAGAAAACGTTCTTGAGCTTACAGGCACCGAAGCTCTTGAAGTGACCGGCACCGAAGTTCTCGAAGCGACACGCACTGATGACTGGTGGCGTCCTGAGTACGAGGACTGTCTGTCGAACTTTTATGTTCAAGGTGCTACACATTCGGTCAAAAACAAGGAACTCACAAGAGCGTTGCTACCGTACGAGGGTCCCTTTTTTTCAGAGGTTCACGAAAAACATGGTGCAGGGTTTGTACTTCGGTAACGACTGGATTTCTGAAGAGCTCTTTGAGAGGGTCGTGGGAAAAATTACCCACGCAGAAGAATTACAGGACAAGCCTTTGTGTATTCGTGGCCTTGCTTATTGCCTCTTGACCAGCGAGTTGCCAAGCAACCATTCGTGCCGACAATTATTGAATGAGGAGGGAACAACTTGCCTAGAGTACTGGTGGGCGAAGGAGTTGACATCAGTCCTTCGAGATTTTCAGACCGTGCCATCTTCCAGCAAAAACAAGCGCAAGTCCAAGCAATCAAAGCGTCGCTAAGCCAGCAAGTGGTGGGCGACCAGCCATAAACGCCAGTCAGGAGTACTGCGCGTCAGGCAACAGCTTCACGCATCAGCGCGTCCCAGCGAAGGGCGACCAGCCGTAAACGCCGGTCAGGAGTACTGCGCGTCAGGCAACGGCGTCCAGCATCAGCGCGTCGCAGCGAAGGGCGACCAGCCGTAAACGCCAGTCAGGAGTACTGCGCGTCAGGCAACGGCTTCCAGCATCAGCGGGTCCCAGCGAAGGGCAACCAGCCGTAAACGCCAGTCAGGAGAACTGCGCGTCAGGCGACAGTCTCCAGCATCAGCGCGTCTCAGCGAAGGGCGACCAGCCGTAAACGCCGGTCAGGAGTACTGCGCGTCAGGCAAGGCGTCCAGCATCAGCGCGTCGCAGCGAAGGGCGACCAGCCGTAAACGCCAGTCAGGAGTACTGCGCGTCAGGCAACGGCTTCCAGCATCAGCGGGTCCCAGCGAAGGGCAACCAGCCGTAAACGCCAGTCAGGAGAACTGCGCGTCAGGCGACAGTCTCCAGCATCAGCGCGTCTCAGCGAAGGGCGACCAGCCGTGAACGCCAGTCAGGAGTACTAGGCGTCAGGCGACAGCATAGCCTTGTCGTGGACTCAAGAGCTTGGAGTGCTCTCCATGCGCCGTCAAGCATGCGCTCAACAGCGCGCAGCCCCATTCGTTTTGATGCCTGTGGTCACCTCTCTCTCTCTCTCTCTTCATTTCTGTATATATTTGTTGGCGCCAGAACTACAGGAGTGTTGGGAAGCCAAGTGAAGTTTTGATTTTGGCTTTGCCCAATGACGCTCCACCGCCTCCCTGTATGTATCTCCGCCCTGAAATAACCTTTGTAAATATCGAAGGTGGTAAGCTCTGTGGGAAGGGTGAAGATTGGGGAGCATGGGCAGTAGCCTCGAGCTTCAGCAACACTACTACGACCCAGTTGGATGCGTCTGTGTCTCGTTTCTCGGAACTGAGACCCTTTTCTTCCTTCAGTGGAGTGACGCCGCACGCTACACACAAGTCTGTGGTAACAGTGTCCAATACCTAGGGACGTGGGGTTGAGGGACTTGAGGTGTCTTTGACATGGCGCTACGTGACCAATTCACTCGGCCACTCACATCAAGGTCCTTATAGGTGACAACATGACCAGAACAGGCACACATACCAACCCTACGCGTCACAGGTGCTCCTAATGCCACAGTGAGCTCCATGCGTCCTTCGGTTTTGGAGGGACACCACGCCACAGTGGACATGCAAGTGAGACATAGAGGTCGTGGGACTGTGCCAGACTGATGATGTCTTGAGTCATGCGGTTTAAGGAGTAGTTGAAATACGTGGTGTACAGAATAACCACAATGGCGTGTTGTACTGGCATGGTGTGAACGAACCCTATGCGTCCTATTCGACGACTTGAGGCGGGCGTTGCCCTTGGTCGGAGCCTTTGCGATTGCCTCTAATTTGGGGGACAAGCAGTGGTATACCCCATACATGTGCATGTGAGTGCCACGTTTGCCGGCCTCGCTACTCTGTGGGTATCGGCCTCACCCCCGTGGGTAAGTCCTGGTAGGGGGGTGTAACTGCGGCCGTCAAACGCTACCATTAGCGACAGAAGCGCTAGTCTACAGAGGTCGCGCCGGGTAATAGTGACCATAATTTCACGCCTTTTCTGTGAGCACTTCTCGGTGCATGCATAATATTTGCGACCTTTCGATGCGTGCATAGTATTCCCGCAAAACAATTCAGCCCCTGATGCTATGTATTTATATAGGGTATGATGAGCCCTTGAATTGTCTCTTGCCGCCATTGCTGCTATTGGTGCCGCCATCAACACTGCTACTGTGACTGGATCCGGTTCACGATATATTTGACTCTTGTACGTTACTGCTGTGGGATATGGGTGTCTTGCATGTACTGCTTTGAGGAGTGATTTGGCTTCCGGTAAAACCAGCAGGCACCGGGTGAAACAAGCAAGCAAACAAGCAGCAGGCTTTGCCAATCAAGGCAACTCAAGAGACCCGAGAAAAGGAAACAAACAATAGACCTTGCACTTACAGCTGGAAAAGGAAATCAGACCCCCTCCGGTGGAACCAAAAATCCTGGGGGCCCAAGCGGTTCCCAAGGCACAGGAAATCGGACTCCATCCGGTTCCGGTGGACAGCCCGGTAGTCAGAAAAATACAAATGGCACCCCCGGTGGCGGAAATTGAAATACAGGCCAAACCCCCCAATTGGGCGGAAACAAAGAAAATGCTCAAGGATCCCAGGGCAAGGGTAAAGGAAACCCGTCTGGGGCCTCTTCTTCAGGCAAGGGCAAGGGGCGTGGCGGCGGTGGAGGTCCCTCATCGGGCGGCCGTGGCCGTGGAAGGGGCAATCAGCGTGTGTATCAGGTGTCCGGTGCAGATCAGGTGTCAGATGCAGACCGAGATTACTTCGAAAATGCCTGTACTCCAGCAGATGATCCGCTTCATGAGGAGTGGATTGATGAATCCCGCTGCATCCACCAGGTTGATGTGGCCGCTGGAGGTCAAAACGCCTAGGGGAGCCATGAAAATCGCCCCTCCCTAGGCGATTTCAGGCCTGACACCCCGATTCCTTCTCGACCCTTGCTCGATGTAGGGTCTCTTGTCTCCTTTCCCCTGGATCCGGCAACGGATCCTTCTGCTGCAAGGGACAAGGTGGGTGTGAAGTCCAAACACAGGGCCCGACAGTTCGTCACAAAGCTGTGGGTTTCTGATTGCAAAGGCAATTTTCACCTCGCCACTTGCTTGCGTGACAATGGGTCGGAGGTAAATCTCCAATCCAATTCCTTCTTACCCGACGACTGCGTGTTTGATTCGCCTCATACCGTTACCCTGGAGCGAGCTTCTGGATACTCTCTCTCAGGCGGACAACGCGGTCGTTATATAAGAACCCATTTGGTCGCTCAGGACCTTTGGGAAGCCGGCAAAGTTGAAGAAGTTGTCCTTAAGGATGACTATTTCTATCTTGCTGAAATAAAGTATGACCTTTACTTGGGCCATCCTTCGCTTCGCAAGAATAGGGTGGCGCCCGTAGGTCATAGGCGTTGTTTTTTGCTGCAGTCAGGTCCCTTGGAGCGCCCTGAATTTTGTTTTTTGCACGCCGGGTTGAAAAGCGCAGAAGAATTTTTGAAGCAAAAGGTTACTCCAAAATTTGGAGAAGATGTCACCATTGCCAAGGTGAATGTGAGTGTTGAGTACTCTCGGGAGCTAGAATGTCCTCGTAGGGACTCTGAGCCACGACGCAGTTCGCGCTGGCTCTCTTCATCCTACAGAGTTGTCGATAAACGGCGCGATGCTATTTGTGAGCATTTTGATGAGCATCATTCCTTTACCCCACAGTACGATGCTTTGTTATGGCTTGGAACAGCAGCACCGCAGCGAGCGCGCAAGTCGCAGTCGCAATTGCACTGCAGTCTGTGAATACTTAAGAAGCATCGAATGCCAACTGTGTGAATGAAGCGCTGTAAGATACTTCGATCTCTGGACAGGGTTTTGTCTCGGAATTTGTGCTATGTATTGGTGCCCCGTCTAAAGATCTTGCGAGGTTTGTCGATTTGGGATTTCGGACTTTGAGAAACAAGAGGCACAGGAGTACAAGAGAGTTCCCAAGAGACAAACCACAATGAGTGGTAGCCAGCTAGTTGGCGGGGAGATCAATATTCGGGATCAATCTCCGACGCCATCAACTTGATTTGGATTTCAATTTACAATGGAGCGGCCCTTCGACAATGCAGCTATGCAGCACTTTATCAGAGACAGTCTGTTTTGAAACGATTCACCCTTGCATCACGAATTTTCAATTTCGTTAGAAAAGTTCATCGCAGAGCGCATTGCAAGTCGAGAAAGCGAGTGGTTTCCATGTCCCTCTTGTGATCTTCACAGCCGTTTGCAGAAGCTTGCAGATACTCAAGCCAAGGTCATCGGATTGGAACAACGCATCGATGCGCTGCAGACAACAGCAGCAAGTGCTACTGCAGCAACTGATCACCGAGTCCACACTTTGCAGTCCTCAACAAAAAATGCAACTCAAGCTGCTGTAAGCGAACTTCGACGCGTAGAGCATGAATTGTCGCAATGTTATGCCCTGCTCAACGAATTTGTACCAGTTTCGAGCCAGCAACCTTCGAATAACTTCCAGTTTCCACAACCACAACCACAGCTACAACCACAACCAATGCCTCTTCGAACCAACCGCTGTATGCACCCCCGAGCAGTTCACCTCACCCTCCACCACAACCATGTCAACAACCACCTGTCCTCAACGCACATGCAGCGCATCAATTTGCAGTTCAGCGTGCTCCAACGCAAGAGATTCTGAGACGTCATGTCGAACGCTCGAATAAGCTGGTTAAAACGTTCTCGGGGAGACCTCGATCTGGAGAGTTTCGAACTTGGAAGGGGGGATTTGTTACGATCCTTCATCCTGTCCGATATCACCTCACCCGTAGATCAGGTTACAACCATATCATTCCTCCGTGAAGGTGATGCTGCCGAGTATTATCATAGTTTGACGAAAGCTGTACAGGATGACTGGTTCGAGCTCATCCGTGTGTTGGGCCAACGTTTGGATTGCATATCCCATGAGCCAGTGTATCTATCGAGAATGATGAGCTTGAAAGAAAGCGAGTTTCCTCGACATGCGGACTACGTGAGAGAATTCCGTCCTTGCGTTATCAAGTCGAAGGTTAACACCAGTGACCTCCAGATGGGTTACTTCGTCAACTCTCGATTTGTTGAAGGTTTGTGGAATGACGCTGTTTGTCGGCAGTACATCGTTGAAGTCCGTTCGAGATGGCGTTCTAGTAGACCATTTGGGTTTGATACCTTGGTGGAGACCATCGCAGAAGCCTCCATTGCGGCCGGATATCAGCTCGAAGAGGTACAGAACGCATCGAGAACGACATCAGATACCCTGGGTCCTGCGGTGTCAAGACCCTGCCTATGATGGTTCCACCAACGTGGACTTCCACGTTCCCATCCAACCCTATGCCAACGCCGCACGTCAACCCCATGCCGACTCCAGCTGCAGCCCCCATGGCCTCGACCGTGCCAGAGCCGATGAACCTCGATGCAATTGCCAAGCTCCGAGAAGAACTACATGCCTACATTGGTGAACGTCGTAATGAATGGTTCGGACGCCAAGATGGTGGACGCCAAGATGGTCGAGAAAGTAGGCGTTCCTACAATTGTGGTGAACAAGGCCACTTGGCCCGTGACTGTCCAAAGAATGGACCGCCATCCTGAGGACGAGAGCGTCAAGAATCAAGGTCGAACACGCCGAGATGAGATCAAAGTCGAGATAGCAAGGGACGGTTTGAATCCCGCTCCAAAAGCAGAGAAAGGCCCACAAGGGCCTGGAAAACGTTTCCGAAGACCTGGTGGTGGACGTTCTCGAGAAGAGCTGAACACCACCACCAGCACCAAGAAACCCGAAAAGAATTCGACACTGGGAGGTGTCAACGTCGAAGGAACCAAACCTGAGGTAGGTAGGTAGGTAGGTATCTTCGGGAGCTCGGGATGCCTCCTTTGACATTGCAGGAAGAAGGTCTTACCAAGGGGACGTCCTGTCCCTCCCACTGCCCTATGTCAGGTGCCCCTTGAGCCGCTCCCGCATGTGCTTGGGGAGGCATTGTCGCGGCCACCCGGTCCATGTGTCCCAGGTGGGAGGGTGTCCCCAGATTTGCCCATGGGTAGGGCCACATGCCCCCTCCTTTGGGCGGCAGCTCTGGGGGCTGCCCAGCCGTGTGGAGTATCTCTCACCACAAGGGGTATTGCTCCCGCTAGTCTACGGTACGACCGCCTCACCTTTGTGGCTTGAGTTGCGGGGCCACTCTGCTTGGCAGGCGACCCCCTCCTGGACTGTGTACCGGCTCGCCTGTCACCGGTTGCTTCCATGGCTCCGGGTGACGTTTGCCATGGTCCCCGATGCAGCCTGGCCGGGCTCGGACCAGTGGCCTTGGAGTACCGCTCCTGCCACTGGCCCGGTGGGTCGGCTGGGTCGCCCCAGTGCGTCCGACCCATGGGATGTTGGTTCTTTCCTGTCCCTCAGCCGCCCTACGTGTGTGCAGTGTCCTGGGCCGCTTGGCTCCTGTTCACCGGTGTGCCCGCGCGGTTTGCTGTGTTGCGTCTGCGGTGTCCTGGGCAACTTGGCTCCTGTTCACCGGTGTGCTCGCTCGGTGTGATGTGTTGCGTGTGCGGTGTCCTGGGCCACTTGGCTCCCTTTAACCGGTGTGCGCGCTGTTTGCGGTGCGCGTTTGCCATGGGTGGTAATGTCCCTCTTCCTCCCTCCCTATTTTTCGTTTTTTTTTTTTGATTGAAAAAAAAGAACAACAGGGGCGCGCGTATACTGCAGGCACAGGCACGGGCAGCTGGTGCGGCGGTGCAATAGTGTTGTGTCCCCTGGCGTGTGTCGTTGGTGCTGTGGCGGCGGTCGCGCCCAAGGGGTGCGGCTCGCGCGTCCTGATGTACACGGGCATGGGCCAGGGTTGGTTTGGTTAGGTGTCTCTTTGCTTCTGGAGCTGGCTGGTTAGGTGGCTGTGTGGGCTGTGGGTGTGGGCTGTGGTTACGTTGTTCCCTCGGCGGGCCTGGTTAGGAGTCAAGGGTTAGTTGTTCCGGGGTGTGGCTCGGGTTTGATTTGTGTTTGGGTTTTGGCTCGGTTACGCGGTTGCGACAATAGCGGGCCTGGGTTCGGTGCCTTTGGGCGTAGTGGTGCCCGTTGTCGTGTGCGTTGGCGTCCTTCGGCGTCCGGTTCGTTTGGTGACTTCTGGGCGGGGCCTGGTGTGGCGCCCCGTGGTGGTGGTTTGCTGGGTAACCGGGGTCAGGTGGCGGCGCCGCTGGCCGGGGGGTCAGGCGCGTCGTGTTGTGTGGTGCGCAGGGCTCCTGGGGTGCTGTGGGTGCCGCCGGTGTCGGTGCGCCGAAGCTTGTGGGGTGGTGAGGGGGTGTGTGTGTGCGGGGCTGGGCTTTGGGTGATGTCCCACAGGCGGATGCCGTCTTGCTGTGTCTCCTGGAGGGTCTCCCGCAGGCGCCTGAGGACATACGGGTGGTCCTGCGGCGCGGGGAGGTTGCGGGGCTGGACTCCCAGGGGGTGGAGCGCATCGGCCAGCATGGCATCCCATGCGGCCTGCGACATCCCCCACCCGCCGGCCGGAGGCGGCAGTTCTCCACCGACCCCTTGCGGGGCCGGTGGACCAGGCCCTCGGGGGAGGGCTCTCCCCGGGCCCACTTCCGCAGCTCCCAGAGCTGCGTGTGGGTCAAGCGCTGCCACCACTGTCCCTGGGCGGGGCCGCGGTCTTTGGCGGAGGAGTGGGCGTGGGTGGGTGTGACGGGGTCGTGGGGACCGGTGGCGGTGGCGGGCCTGGGGAATTTCTCGTAGTCCTGTTCCGTGGGGGTGCGCGAGGAGTGGGGGCGCGCGTGGATGTGGACCCGCGGGTGTGCGCGCACGGTCTCCGCCTCGGGGTTGGGCGGGGACTCGCGGCAGCGGCGGTAGCGGGGCATGCGCTGTATGTGGGATGTCATGGAGGGTTGGTAGGGGGGCGGGGACGGTGCTGGTGGACCCTGGCGTCGTTCTGGCCTGGTCGGGGGCGGTCCGTGGGCCTGGGGTGCGGGCTTTGAGAGGTGGCGGGACGAGGTGCGTCGTGCTTCGGCCGCGGCGCGCTCCGCTATGAAGGTGGTGGCGGCGGCGTCGGTGACGGTGGGGGGGCAACGTGCTCGGTGCTGCTGCCTCCCGGCCTGGGATGGCTGGGGCCGAATGTCATAGAGGACGTCCTCGGGGGGTCGGGCTCGCGCTGTCGTCGTGGCACCGGGTTTTGGCTTGGGTTTGGGCTTGGCTGCAGGGTTGCGGTCGTGGCGCGCTGATGGGTTTGGGTGGCTGTTTGGCGGCGGTCTTGGGTTTCGGCTGGGTCGCGGGTGCGGGCCTCGTCGGGGCGTGGGCCTTGGCGGCGGCGGGGTTGCTCGCGGTGGGGACGGGTTTGGGGGCCCGTTTGGGAGGTGTCCCCCGCGGCCTGGGGGTTGGAGTGCTGGATGAGGACGTGGTGGTGGTGGCGGATGAGGTGGTCGTGGTGGTGGAGGTTGTGGAGTCGGAGGCGGAGGAGAGGGCCGTGGGAGACGGCGGAGGGCCCTGGGCTTCGGGGGCGGGCGTAGGATTCTGGCTCCCGCAAGTAGCGAGAACGAGGGTGCGGGTTCGGGCACTGGGCGAGTGCGCGCATTTTCCCTGGTGACCCGTGCGTGCTGGGGCTGTTGTGGCGGCGTTGTCTCGGCTGTGCGGGCACGTGGGTTACCCGGGGGGTGGCCATATCTGCTCCAGGATGTGCGGGTGTGTTTGCTGGAGGTAGTCAAGGGTGCGGAAGAAGCATCGCTGGATGCCGGGCATGTCCTCCTCTGTGAGGTGGGGGTAGTTTTGGGTGGGGGTGTCGGGGCCCAGCCACAGCAGCGCCATGAGGCGGGCTGCCACCATGTATGGGCAGAGCTGTACGGTGGTGGGGCGTGGGGGGGTGGGTCTCCTGCGGTTTTGGGGGGGCTTCCCTCTGCTGGGGCCGCAGCGTGACCCTCCAAAGCCACCGGTCCGTGGGGATCCCCCAGGTCCGTTGGGTGCACTTGGCGAGGCAATACATCGCCCTACCAAGGCCCTGGCTGCTGCTGCGGATGGAGAGCAGCGTGTCCAAGGATTTGCATTCCCACTTGCCCCAGATGTGGGGGTCGTCTGGCTCGTCCCCCCTGGCGTACGTGTCGAGGCCTTGGTTGAGTGGGGGGGGGGCGTAGTCGGTGGGGAGAAGGGAGTCGGTGCCGTGCACCATCCAGTGGTCAGTTGGTGCTTGGTAGTGGGTGGTGGAGAGGGTGTAGTGCAGATTGTACATGAGAGTCATGTACGTGGAGGGGGCTGGCTGCCGGTTGTCGGGGGTGGGGATGTCCCCCGGGACGTGGTGCCGGAAGTTGCTCAGGGAGGCCATCCGGGCTACCCATGTTTCCCGCTCCCACTCTTTGGTGTTGTCAGGGGTGGCGCTGGGTGGGGGGTGGGCCATGTTCGGCTCGCGGGCTTCCATGTCCCTCTCGTGATCTTCACAGCTGTTTGCAGAAGCTTGCAGATACTCAAGCCAAGGTCATCGAATTGGAACAGCGCATCGATGTGCTGCAGACAACAGCAGCAAGTGCTACTGCAGCAACTGATCACCGAGTCCACACTTTGCAGTCCTCGACGAAAAATGCAACTCAAGCTGCTCTAAGCGAACTTCGACGCGTAGAGCATGAATTGTTGCAATGTTATGCCCTGCTCATCAAATTTGTACCAGTTTTGAGCCAACAACCTTCGAATAACTTCCAGTTTCCTCAACCACAACCACAGCTACAACCACAACCAATGCCTCTTCGAACCAACCGCTGTATGCACCGCCGAGCAGTTCACCTCACCCTCCACGGCAACCACCTCCACAACCACCTCCACAACCACCTCTCTTCAACCCACATCCAGCGCATCAATTTGCAGTCCAGCGTGCTCCAACGCAAGAGATTCTGGGACGTCGTATCGAACGCTTGAATAAGCTAGTTAAAAAGTTCTCGGGGAGACCTCGTTCTGGAGAGTTTCGAACTTGGAAGGAGGATTTGTTACGATCCTTCATCCTGTCCGATATCACCTCACCCGTAGATCAGGTGACAACCATATCATTCCCTCTTGAAGGTGATGCCGTCGAGCATTATCATAGTTTGACGAAAGCTGTACAGGATGACTGGTTCGAGCTCATGCGTGTGTTGGGCCAACGTTTCGATTGCATATCCCATGAGCCAGTGTATCTATCGAGAATGTTGAGCTTGAAAGAAAGCGAGTTTCTTCGACATGCGGACTACGTGAGAGACTTCCGTCCTTGCGTTATCAAGTCGAAGGTTAACACCAGTGACCTCCAGATGGGTTACTTCGTCAACTCTCGATTTGTTGAAGGTTTCCGGAATGACGCTGTTTGTCGGCAGTACATCGTTGAAGTCCGTTCGAGATGGCGTTCTAGTAGACCATTTGGGTTTGATACCTTGGTAGAGACCATCGCAGAAGCCTACATTGCGGCCGGATATCAGCTCGAAGAGGTACAGAACGCATCGAGAACGACATCAGATACCCTGGGTCCTGCGGTGTCAAGACCCTGCCTATGATGGTTCCATTAACGTGGACTTCCACGTTCCCATCCAACCCTATGCCAACGCCGCACGTCAGCCCCATGCCGACTCCAGCTGCAGCCCCCATGGCTTCGACCGTGCCAGAGGCGATGAACCTCGATGCAATTGCCAAGCTCCGAGAAGAACTACATGCCTACATTGGTGAATGTCGTAATGAACGGTTCGGACGCCAAGATGGTGGACGCCAAGATGGTCGAGAAAGTAGGCGTTGCTACAATTGTGGTGAACAAGGCCACTTGGCCCGTGACTGTCCAAAGAATGGACCGCCATCCTGAGGACGAGAGCGTCAAGAATCAAGGTCGAACACGCCGGGATGAGATCAAAGTCGAGATAGCAAGGGACGGTTTCGATCCCGCTCCAAAAGCAGAGAAAGGCCCACAAGGGCCTGGAAAACGTTTCCGAAGACCTGGTGGTGGACGTTCTCGAGAAGAGCTGAACACCACCACCAGCACCAAGAAACCCGAAAAGAATTCGACACTTCGAGGTGTCAACGTCGAAGGAACCGGGCCTGAGCATGCGTCTCTGTTCACAGTTCGCACGGTTCGCATTTGCGCATGTTGTGAAGACTCCTTTGACTCCAGCGTAGAATTATTGGTCGACTGTGGAGCGACCAGGGACTCCATGTCAATGCAGACTGCAAAGAGGGCGCGACTTCCCCTCTATGAACTGAGAAACCCTGGACATGTCTTGACAGCCGGAGGTGTCCAAGTCGAAGTACGGTACTACACGAGAGCTTATGTTTGAGTTGGAGAACTTGTATTTCGTCATCACTTCAAGGTCTTGGAAATTTTGCCGGGTGTGGTACTTGGACTACCATGGCTTCGAAGCTACAATCCAACTGTCAACTGGAAGGAACGGTACGCCGACATCCAACATGGTTCGAATTCGTACCGGTTGTCTTTTGGCGAATCAAGGCATTCCACCCAGCTACAGTTTCAAGCCGCTTCAAAGCTGAACCTTCTTTCCATACTTTCATCCAGTTCCTCGAAAGCGAGTCCGGTCGGGAATCCTTCCCCACATGCCAAGGAACGCCTCGACCTACACTCATCGACACACTTTCAGCACGGTGCTGACATGTACGATGAGTCCGAAACGGAAGATGGTATCACCGATGAGGAGTGCAGCGATATGGAGATTGAGTACATTTTGTTGCCGAAACTCAAAAGAGAGATCCGTCGAGCTGATCTCACGGGAGATCAAGTATTTCTGTGCTGCATGCCTTGACAAGCAGTGCCGGTCGATCAAATGTACAAGATGCAAGTCAGCAAAGACAATGACGGGCTTGACCCCGTTCGACGCAAACTGCCGATTCGATTACACAAGTGGGCACACCTCTACGACCGGGAGAAAGCGGAGTATGGAGACCTACCTCCGTATCGACCTGGTAGAGATCATCGAATACGCCTGGATTCGGAAGACAATCCACCGTGGGTACACCCTTACATAGTGGATCCCAGCCAACTAGATGAACTTCGACGACAATTGGACAAGTTGCATCGATCTGGTCGGATCAGACCATCCTTGAGTCCATACGGAGCGGGTTGCCCGCTGGTGAAGAAAGCGAATGGTAAATGGCGCATGTGCGTCGATTACCGAGCGTTGAATATGCGAACTGTTCGAGATAGGTATCCTTTGCCATCAATCCAATCCATCTTGAGTACACTGGGGGGTTCCACCGTATTTTCAAAAATCGACCTTGTTAGTGGGTTCCACCAGATCCGAATCCACGACAAAGATATCGAGAAAGCCGCCTTCAACACGCAATTTGGCGCCTTCCAGTGGCTTGTTATGCCCTTTGGCCTCTGTAATGCGCCACCGACGTTCCAACGCGTCCTGAATGATGTCCTTCGAGACCCCTTGGGGATCTTTGTATGGATGTACATCAACGACATCCTCGTCTTCTCGAAGGATGCGGATGAACAGCAATGACATCTCGATTTGGTACATGAACTACTCCGTCAACACCAGCTCTTTCCCTGCATCGATAAATCCACGTTCCTTCAGAGTCGAGTACCCTTCCGTGCATACATCATCGACAAAGATGGAGTACACATGGACCCCGAAAAGATTAACGTCATTCGAGGTTGGCCTCCGCCAACTATGGTTCATGAAGTTCGACAATTCATTGGATTGTGTGGATTTTACCAGCAGTTTGTCGAAGAGTTCCAAGCTGTTGCAGCCCCTCTGACCGCGATGTGTAAGGGAGACTTTGAGTGGGAATGGACAGCCGTACATCAACTTTCCTTCGACAAGCTGAAGCAGGCGATGATCAGTGCGACACATCCCAGTGCTATCGACCCCCGACACCCGTATCACCTGTACACAGACGCTTCGAAAGACTGCGTGGGTGCTACGCTAGCGCAACGATGTGCGCATGGAAAGTACAAGGGACATCTTCGACCTATTGCCTTCATGTTGCGGAAACTTGCAACCTGCCAAAACTCGACACCCGTTTCGAGAACAGGAGCTGTTGGCCATCGTATTAGCCTTGAAACAGTGGTTTCACCTACTTCGAGGACCACAGCAGGTGCATGTGCAAACTGACCGCGAAAGTCTTCGATATCTCAAGACATGTCCTCGACCGCTGACACCACGACAAGCACGATGGTCCCAATTCCTCGAAGAATACAACCTGACGTTGTGGTATGTACCGGGCCTGGAGAATCCCGCGGCGGACGGCGGCTCCCGTCTGACTTCGCAACAGTTGATGGACATCGAGAATGCCACGGGCCACGGGCTTTCGTAATTCGCCTGGTCGAGAATTGGGCTTCACCGGAAGCAGAACCTGTCGATGAGTTCCTACATGTACTCAAAGACTCATTCTCACACGACGAGGTGTGGCCGCAGCCGTACGACCACCTGTACGTTTCGCTTCGAAGCGGACGCTCCGTGGGGAAGGAACCTGATGCTGACGAACGTGCGGAACCAGCCCTTCAATTCGACACTGAGCACGCCGTCGAACCAGAGAACCTGGAGCCGCTAACATTAGACGCGACAACTGTCAAGCCGGAAGACCTGGAGCTGGAGCCAGTACCATCGGACGAGATCATGGCTGAAGATCCACACCAACCAGACATGCATCTCGATGATGCTGGCAACGAGCCAGACATGCCTGCCGACACCAACGACCTTCCCGATGTAAGCATGGACCGCCCTCTTCGAGTCACTTTTGGCAAAGAACTTCGATATGCTCCGATCATGGCGGAACTGATTCGCTGTCGACGTCACCGTGACGGCACATTACAATCAGTTCCCTTGCCCAAGGTTGGGTCAAACATGCCGTACCCATCGAGTCTTAAAGGTACACACTGCCGAGTACATCGACATTATCAGTGCAAGGACTTGACTTCGACAGCTGTGTGGGCAGCAGCCTATTGAGAAGGCCCACGTACGAAGCACATCTACGAAGTCGCGGTTCGAAGCCCTGCGGCACCACACCAGCTCTGCGATGCCAAGTTGTCCTTCGATGATGGCACTTTCTTCAATTTGTCGACAATGGGCAAGCGTGTGCGTGTCCCTCGAACACTCGTGACCTCGATTGTGGCTATGTATCACGAGTCGGAGTTCTATGGCCATTCGGGTGCACTTCGAAATATGGCACTGATCAAGCGCGACTATGTTTGTTCCCACCTCGGACATTACGTCGAGCGATACATCCTAAGTTGTTATGTGTGTCAAGCAGCAAAATCAAGGCTAATTGACACCGCAAGAGTGCCCAGACCATTACCGGTGCCCGACACCAAATGGCACAGTGTGTCCATCGATTGGGTTTCAGGATTGCCGCCGACCACAAGGGGCCATGACGCCATCATGGCTGTGGTCGACCAGTTCTCCAAGCGTGGAATGTTCATCCCTTGTCGCAAGGATATGACAGCCGACGACCTTATCTATGTGTTCCTGCATGAAGTGGTTCGACTGAAAGGATGCCCTCGACAAATTGTTTCCGATTGAGACAAGCTGTTCGAGTCCCAAGCGTGGAAGGAGTTGGCTCAGCGTTTCAAGATTGAGATGCACGAAAGGGTAGCCAACCGTCCTCAAGGCAATGGCCTGGCGGAGCGCAGCAACCAGTCGATCCTTCAGCGCCTGCGTACACACGGCATCTTCGGTAACAACGAGTGGGATGTCGACCTGCTGTTCGCCGAGATTCAGTTTAACAACCTGACATCCAATAGCCTTCGGCTATCCCCGTTCGAGATCAATGAAGGACGAACACCCCATTTTCCATGGGATTTTCCCCGAATGACTTCTCATGCACATGAGCCCTCGACCGTGAATGATTACATGCAACGAGCGGAAGGTACCTTCGATTCTGTGCGTGCAATGCTTGCCGAGGAGCGTCGACGCCAGATGCATTTGGTCCTGCAAATGGACCGACACGCTCGAGTGCGTGAAGTGGCCGAACGATGGTGGGTGTTGGAACCGGAATATCAAAATATAGGGAAACTGGATCTTGTCTGGTGCGGCCCTTACAAAGTTCCCGAGGTACTGAACAAGGGCGAGAACGTTAAACTTGACATCCCTGCTTCCTTGGATGGGTTGCGAGTTTTCAATCGAGACAGCAGAAAGCCCTACATGCATCGAGAGGGACAGCCAGTGTGGGAGTTCCCGATCGCCCCTGTCAAAACCGGAGAATCTCCTCGACTTGTCAAGATCCTTGCTAGACGTCGGGTGGGATCTAAAAAGGGCCACACGTTCCTGTACCGTTGTGAATGGGATGACGACACATGGTCTTGGCAGTGGAGCAAAGCTCTAGAGGAGGATCCTGTGTACCTTGTGTTTCTTCAACTCCACCCTGAGTAACCTTACTCTTCTCTGCAGCGTGGTTTTTTGAAAAACTCATGGGAGTTTCCGGGTCGACCGCCGGAGCCTTTGCCTACAGTACTACAACCCGGACGCCCCAAACTTCCTCTCGACGTCCACCTCCTCGAGCATCAACGTCGAATGTCATCGATGTTGACGCGATCAATGACAACGATGGTGCCAAAGCCCCAGCGACGTGGACTTCAGCTTGCCGCTGTTGGTCGGTAGCGTCAGCGCCAACTCGACCGAGTCGACCTATTGATCCATTCGAAGCACCCAACTACCGTCAGTTGGCATATGCTGGGAGCGCGAAAGGACAAGGAGGCCCCTCGTCGAAAGGAGGCAAGGGAGGTTTGTCCTCTCACGAGGAATTTGCAGGAATCGCACCGAGTGGACGAGTCGTCATATCATGAGCCACAGCAGGCATGGAAGTGCTCGAGTGAGCCCTGGCCGGCTGGCCTGTTCCGGAATCGACCAAGGGAGGGACCCCACCCCGTATGCACCCGAAACTCTGTAAGCTGTATGGCCCCCCGCCCCCGATTGATGCAGAATACTATCGAGGACAGTGCTCGAGTCTCGCAAAGTCTGGTACCCACTCCAATTCTTCGAATGAATGGGCTCATGAAGAATGGTTCGATTCTGATGCAGATCTCGCTTGCTACACGGGATACGACCACTGATCCCCCTTCTTCTGTTCAGGGCTCTGATGGGTCGACAGTTCTTGGACATCGAGGCCGAACACCTGGACATGGAGGCCATTCAGGGACGGACCGTCGTGGGGACCAAATACCGGAGAGCCGAATACCTCCAGCTACAACAACAACGATGACGCTGCCCCCAACGACTGGGTCGACCAATCCTGGCAGTCGAATGCCCCGAGGACCCAAGCTTCTACTCGAACGAACCAGTCCCACTCCTATTCCTACAATGACGACGATGAAGAGTACCCACCCGACGCGTGGTCCGACGACGAGGAGGATTATGCGTACGACACCACACAAAGTTGGTCGACACCACCGCCCAGGTACGATACTGTGCTGAAGCCAGAACCGCTGTGGCAGCCCTATAACATGCCGCAATACAACCATGAAATCCAGACCGTCGATCAACTCCGACACTTGGGTACGTTCGGAATGAAACCACCCTATCGATTTGAGACGCACGAGGACATTCCAATGAAATCGAAATACACCTAGCTCGAACCATCGGTACTCACTATTGCGTCGAGCGCCATAGCTGATCAACGAGCAAAACACGTATTCCTGAACGAACGCCATGCCGCGGTTGTGACGAAGACGAATGCCACTATCACCAATTTAGGAAAAACCATCAACATCGACAGTTGGGGTCGAACCGCACTGTTCCCTTACGAGATGATGCGAAGCGCACCTGACACATCTTTCGATGAGCGTGGGAATGCCGGTGGCAAGCCGAGCTACCAGTGGTATACAAAGATCGAAGTGGCTTGCCAAAACTTTCGAAAGGCCCTCGTCGGCTGGCGGCAATGCGACGAAGAGCTCGATTGCATATTCCGACAATATGTCACCGAATATGACGTGCCGAATCAAATTGCTCGACTCAACCGCATGCATCGAGAGATCTCAGGAATCGACGACCTGATGCACGTCGCTGATGGAATCGACCTGATCTTCAGGTACCCACGCCTCTGGACCGAGGACAAGATGTAACGAGTAGCACCCGTTGCCGTTTCGATCCTTGGAGTTTTTCGCGATCTCCAGAAGGTTTGCCAGACGAACCACTGGCTCTTCGAGGATGGAGCCCCCTTTCTCGTGTACAAAGTCGATTTGCCTCTTCGCCAACACCAACTGCGGGGTTTATGAGGCACCTCTTGACCTGGGTACAAACGATATGGGTGCGCTCCACATCGAACACAGGACCTTGCAGTCCAGCCCCAGGAGTACTTTCGACTCGGAGAACAGACCGAACCCTATGCGTACAACGCCGTCGCACCAGGTGCCCCCATTGACCTTGTCCAGCTGGCGACGATTTACCAGACTGGACCTGGACGACTCGGATACCCCGACTCTGATAAGGCAATTCGACGAGTTGCTGGCCTTCACTCGACCAGTGAGGAGTATGTCAACCTCTTTCCTTTCGTGGACGCCGCTGATTTGGTTCGACGCATGGATACCTCGAAATACCTCATGTCCCCCTTCGAAGCCGGATACGACGGTGGACGACGTTGGCGTCTAGCGGTCCAGTTCCGAAGGGATGTCTATGCTGATGAACGGGAGGAGATCCAGTTCAACGACTTGCCTGCGAGTGACCCGTCCCAGCCGGAGCCCGTCGACCACTGGTTTTTCCCGGCAGAGTCGAACGTCTATCAGCACCACTTCGACATCCTGTTCTTCAAGTACCTCACGCCAATCCATGATGACTTCAAGGCTGCCCATCGACGCAAGGTCAGCTGCCGAGACCAAGTCCTCGAAGCGGTCATTGTCGACACGGCTTTGAGCCTTGTGACTGCAGAAGCGGTTCGATTCGCTCTGCAAAGTTCTGTCGCTGATGGTCAGTATGTACATCAACATCTCGGTCGACTCCAAGAAGGAGGTTCTCGAACCGACATGCTTGAGGTCATTGACCGATATGCCCTCGGCCCTGAAGTCGATGACGTCAGTGCCATCATTGTTGTTCGACGAGTTTCGATTGCTGACACGCCATGGTGGAGAGTCGATACGCGAACTGGTCAGTTCTACCACAGCATGGCCGCCGGTACTCGTTCGACGGAAACCTATCGATGGTCCACTGGTCGACATGACGCGTTCTCCTTCGAAGTCACCAATCGGACAGATCTGTGGAGCGAGGACGCTTGGAAACAGTCGAGCCTTTTGGATTGATATTCAACCAAGGCACAAACATTGGGACCTGGACAATTTCCAGCGCTTGCCCGTGAACATGTTTTCGTATTCCAGTACAAGTGCCCCGTCAACGGCCGACCTGGTGATCCCAACCTTCAATTGCTGAACCATCGATCTGGTATCCTGATTCAGAAGCGTGCCCTCGAAAATGACATTCGTCGACACTACACGGGTCATGACACCTTCAAGTTCATGGCTGGCGTCGAGACACTAAAGGAAGTGCACGAAGTGTGTCGACTCCAGGTGGATCCCTCATCCACGTTCACGTGGAGCACTCGACTGCTGATTTGACAAGTCTGGATGCCAAGTAATGGCTGATTCGACAAGTCTGGATGCCAAGTAATTGCTGATTCGACAGTCTGGATACCATTAATGGTGTCGACTGCCTTAATATGTCCTGTGGAATTGACAGATGTATAGGCCCGTTGGTTGTTTGTCTGCTGGGCATCCAGCTTCGATAGCTGTGCCCAATGTTATGGTATGTTATGGTTCGACGTGCCCACAGCTTTGCTGTGGGTACAGCGCCCGTTCAGTGTGCCTGGCGAAGTTGTCCTCTGCAGCTTCCGCCAAGACACAGCCGTGGCAGAGTCGAACACGGCGTATGAATGAGGCGGTGACGACAGGTATACCATGCCTTGCACCTCAGTGTGTGAGGTTCGACCACTCTTATGCTTCTGTAGCCAGCACATGTCGAGGTCGAAATGTTTTTTTCTGGGCCTGCTCTTCAGATGCGACCATGTGAGGCCCACCCAGAGCAATGAGACCTCTTCGAGGTCCCAAGGGGGGGGTAGTGTTATGGCTTCGAACAGCAGCACCGCAGCAGGCGCGCAAGTCGCAGTCGCAATCACACTGCAGTCTGTGAATACCTAAGAAGCATCGAATGCCAACTGTGTGAATGAAGCGCTGTAAGATGCTTCAATCTCTGGACAGGGTTTTTGTCTTCGAATTTGTGCCATGTATTGGTGCCCCGTCTAAAGATCCTGCGAGGTTTGTCGATTTGGGATTTTAGATTTCCAGAAACAAGAGGCACAGGAGTACAAGAGGGTTCCCAAGAAACAAACCACAACAGCTTTTGCTAATCGTGAATAAATGGTTTGACAAGTAGTTTCGCGACGCTTGGACCCAAAAATGGGACAAGAAGTTATGGATTCATCCTCCGTTTCACTTAATCCAGCAGGTCATCCACAAACTCAAACAACATAAAACCCAGGCGATTTCAGTTGTACCCTTGTGGGACGACAAGCCGTGGTTTCAGGAATTGCAGGACATTTGTGTAGATTACATCGAACTTCCGAGGAAGATTGGGCTGTACGCCAGGGAGGACACAGGTCCCCTACAACAGCGCTCCTGGCGTTCGCTAGCATTCCTGGTGGATGGAGGGCTTCCCGACTCTGATTCTGCTGATTCTGGGACTGATTCGTGTGTTGGGTCAGAATATGAGGTTGAGCCGGGTACTGATGATGAACGTATTTTTTCCCATTATTCTCCGTCAGATGCCGAAGGTGATCCGCCGTCAAACGGATTCGCCTCGTCTCCCCCTTCCCCAATACGATCAACATCGAAAAGAATCTTCAGTGCACGGGCGAAGAAAAATTTGAAATCGCGCCACCAATTCAGAGTTTTTTTACGAAAAACCTGGTGTGGAAGCTTTCAATGATCCTTTGGAGGAGCTGGATCACAAACATGATCTCTGGAATGCCGGGACTCGACCCACCTACCTTAAAGAGGCAGTTGATATGGACCTTTTTCAAGACATCCATAAGAAGATTCTTCCTGCTAAGGCGGAGGAAATTGGCAGGGTTTTTTCGACAGTAATTCCTGGCGATCAGGTGGACACTTCGTCATGTTCCAGGAAAAGAGAAAAGATTTTCGAGGAACGGAAGGACACAACCCTTTCCGGCAAGTTAGTCAAAAAGCCCCCTGTCTGTGGGCAGTTCAGTGAAGCCTTCATCGAGCTTCCTGAGGGATACAACGCGAAGAAACAGCGCCCCTATGAGAAGCACAGACAAAACCATGAGATCCTTAGAAAAATAATCCAAAGAAATTTCAGGGAATTTGGTGGGCTTGAGGGTTGTATGACCAGCGAGTAGTGCTGTGCACCATTTACAGTTCCGAAACCGCCACCTGCAGACAAAAACACCATAGATGGTTGGCGAATGGTTGTCGATTTTCGCAATCTTAACGCTGAAACCAAGGCGGATTCGCACCCCCTTCCCCTCATTGAGGAAGAAATTGCCAAGAGGGCAAGAGGTCGCTTGTTTTCGGTGCTGGATCTCCGTCACGGCTTTCACCAAATGCCGTTGAGGAAGGACAGCCGGCCTCTTACTTGTATCTGCACCCCATGTGGCCCGGTCGAGTGGACGGTCATGCCCATGGGACTGAGAAATGCGCCCTCATTCTTTCAGAGAATGATGGAGGACGTGCTTTTTACATCTCATCCTGAGCTTCGTGCCTTCGTCAGTGTGTACATAGATGATATAATCATCGCGACGAAAGGGGAGGAACTGACTGAAGAGGAGCTGGTGGCCCTACATGAACAGCAGCTGAACCAGGTAATGGACATCCTTGATGCCAATCAGCTGATTTGTGGGCCGAAGAAGGGAAAATGGTTTTTAAAATCGGTCGAATTTCGTGGTTCTCTTCTCCAGAATGGTACACGCCAACCCAGTCCAGGGATGAAACCAGACAAGGTGGTCAGGAGCAAAGGTTGCAGTCGCATGGGCAGCAACATTGCTTGGCACAGAAGACATAAAGATTGTGTTGACTGAATAGTATCCTGCAAACAGATATGATACACATAGCTAATAAAATACCTGATATGCAGATATCAGAAATCCACCCTATCATCCACTAATTCATATAACTACCAAACATCCAAGATTGCCTTATCTATCCCACATCCCATGTTCCTAACAAGGAAATGGAATATCATATACACTATCCCATATATATCCCATATATAGGGCCGTAAGATGATCCCTTAAGGGTAATATGCTAGGGTAGGGTTGTGACCTGCTTCACCCCCCCACTTAAAACGACTGCCACGGGCAGGAAGTATATGCCCAAGAGGAACGTAGCAGTCACAAACAGCAGCAAATGTTGGGTTAGCACATAATCCCCCCCACAGGGAATTGAACCTACGCAGGCAATCTCGGAGCCGGCCGCACGGCCGCTGAAGTAGCTGCGATCAGTGGGAATGGAACCAGCGCCAAAACCTGCAAATTCATCAACGGGGTTCCGCAGATCCCGCAACAAGTAGTAGGCGAAATCGCGAGCTGTTGCGCGTACAGTCTGGTCCCTGCGTGTCGCATAAGGCATTGTGGGGTCCAGCAGGTAAAATTGGTATTTTTCTTCAGAATGAAACCTCAAGGCAAAGTGACATCACACTTTTGACCAAATCTGAAGGTAATGGTACCTGCAAAACGGCGCAACGCGACAGTGCCAAAATTTTACTTTTGAGAAAGAACTGCCAGCAACCGTGACGAGAGAGCCTGACAGTAGCTTAGGACTTTGCCTGCAACAGGGAACACGTGGGGAAGCAAAGATAGAGGTCAGGGAAACAAAGATGAGGGACACCACAAACTTGATGGCCTTCGGCCAGGGGACGGTTACCAAGGGGGGGCTAATGGGCCTGTCCTGGATTGCAACGCGGGGCAACCGTGGTAACAGCCCTTACAGCCAGCATGTTCAATTTTTCACACATCTGAACAATGAAGACTGTGATGGACGACTTGTGCTGTGCTGTTGCCTTGCGATGCATGACTGTCTTGTGCGACCCCCTGTCTTGTGTTTCGCGTAGGCCACTAAAAAAAACGGCCACGATGGCCCCACTGTGCGCGCCGTAGCTCACTGAATAGAGGAAAGAGGTCACGATGGCCTCAGGGTAAAGGATCGCAAACACTCAGCACAATTAAAGACACGGGTACGATGCCCACACCATGCACCTTCATGCCTCAGACCATTTATGAGCGCTTGATGTGCTTGATGTTCTTGATGTGCTTGGCTAACTCTTGCAATAATGAGAGAGCTCTTGCTTGTAAGATGTAAGCTTGCTTGCCCACTTGCTTGAAAATGACCAGCCAAGGCCTAACCAAAGACCCAATTGTCAAACTGACCCGCCACAATCAAAAATGATTCCCAGCAAAGGCCGGCGAGCCTTGTGGATGGACAGCCGGGTTGGCCACTAGATTGTGCTGCCTACGGGCACGGCTCAGTCAAGGGCCGTGTCCTTGTTGATGAGAAAGTTTTATAGTGATTTCAACACTGTGTGTTTGTTGTGCCTCTCCTGCTGCTTGCTGCTCGTGTAGGGTTCCTGCTGCTTGTTTTTGATGAGGAAAATGTTTTATTTGTTGAAATACAACCAATCCAGGATGACCCAACCCAGAGATAAGCAAGTAGAAGAAGATCGGCTCACGGCCGCCCCCGGCCGGCCAGCGCCGCGCGGCGACGGCGGGGGGGACACGGGGACCCAGCGAGGGCCTGCACGAGGGTCCGGCTCTAGGTAGAGGCAGGCGGGGGAGGAATGCGACCCCCCAGCCGACGGCCCGCCCCTAGGGCCGGGACTGCCAGGCCGCCCCCCCTCGGCCGTCAGTGGGCGGCGCCAGGGGACCAGAGGGCCCCCCCCACTCCCCCCCCCCTCCCCCTCAGGCCCAAGAGCAGACGGAGGCAGACTGAAGAGACGGCGGCCCCGCATCCCCCCCAAGGAGGTCGCTGCATCCGGGGTGAGGGGGCACCGCGGCCGCGGCAAGCGCCCCCGGTGAACCGCCCGCACGCTCCCGCCCTGCCCGCTGCCGACCGACAGCGGACCGGCGGCGCCCAGTACGGCGCAAACGGAGCGGCCCCTTCAGAGGCCGGCCCGGGGAAGGCAGGGGCGCGAACCAGGGCGGGGGGGTTCCCCCCCCCTCCCCCCCCCCCCCCCCGGCCGCACTGACCCATTGGCGGCCGACCGGGCCGCGCCCGACGCCCGCGGCCGCCCGGCAACCCCCACGGCAGGAGTATACCCCGGGGGGCCACGCCGGAGACAATGGATGGCAGGCCGACGCCCGACGGGGCGAGGGGGCGGGGAGCGGCGGAGCGGCCCCCCCACCCCCCCCCCCGCTCCCCCCCCCCAGCTTGAGGGCCACAGGAGCGACCCATCGCCCTTCCGGAGCCGAGGGGACGCCTCCCCTCCCCCAGAAGGGACCGCGACGCGGGGGGGGGGGGGGGGGGTTGCGGCTGGACCTGCGCACCGCACGCCCCAGCGCCCCCAGCCGCCTGCTCCCGCGGGGGTGGCGGCCGACGGGCGAGCCCGCAACAGCGCGCCGGAGCAACGCGCGGCCCAATCCTGGGGGCGGCGCACGGCGGCGCACCAGAGCAGTATGGAGGCCGCGCCCCCCATGACCCCCCCCATGACCATTGCCCACTCGAGGAGGGCAGAGGGGGGGTTCAGGTCTGAAGGGCCCCCCTGGGGAGTGGTCCACGGGCCGCCCCTCATCCCTCCCCCCCCCGGGGCGGCCCCGCGACCCCGACCGAACGCGCACGCCGAGGAGGAGTGCGCCAGCGACAAGAGGGGGGCGAGGGTAGGGAACCGCGGGCCGCCCCCCAGAGGGGGAGCAGGGAGGCCGCGGCGCGACCCCCCCCCCCCCCCCCACCCCCCCCACCGGGCCTCGCGGAGCGGACAGTCAGTCCGCAGCAGGCGTGAGACCGCGGCGCCAGGCCCGCGGCGAGAGTCGTCGGGGCTAGCTTGGGGGGCAGGCCCCGATAAGGCCACAGCGCGTGCCGTGCGGGTCGAAAGCGTGCCGGGGAAGAAGGGCAAGAGCCAATGACTGCCCCAGCACCTCCCCGTGCCTGCCCTGGTTCCCGAAGTGCCGGCGGCGATGCTGCACTCGGTGCTGGGGGGCAGCAGGCGTGGCTCTGCCCTGCAGGCCGCTGTAGGAAACCTGCACTGGAACCTGCAGCACATTCGCGGGCGGCTGCGCGATCCGGCAGCAGACGGAGACCCCATCACCTCGGCCATTGAGGACGTCCTGGGTCAGGCAGAGCCCCCGGGGGACGAGGAGGCGGTGACCGCTTGCCTCCTGTGCCGCACCATTGGCCCGTGCCTCTCCGTCGAGTGCCCCCGGACCCACAGCTTTCGAATCCCCGTCACAGGCCAGGTGCCTGTAATACTGACCACCCTCAAGAAGGCGCTGTGCGCGGCTCTGCCCGATCAGGCCAGCCTACTTAACCCCGTGCCCGAACTGCCCCTAGCGCAAGCCTTCATCATTGTGGAGCTCTGGGTGTCTGCCCTTCTGGATCACAAGCACCGGCTGAAGGATGACGTGCTGGTCTCCCCGCCAATATGGACCGGATGTGATCTGCTGGTCCTGCTCACGTCGTACAGGGACCCAGCAGTCGTCCAAGCGGGTCGCGTGGGCGTTCTCCTTAGCTCCCGGCAATCCAGCATACCTGAGGCTGCAGCGGTACCGCTCCCACGACTCAAGGAAGCATGGTGCGCGGACCCCTGGCTCAGCTTCTGGTGGGCCTGGTGTGCCCGCCTGTCGCCCGATGGCGCGTTCACATGGTACTGGGAGTGCATCAGCGGCATTATCCCGTCGTCCTCCAGTGGGTTTCGATTGGCCGCAGAAGCAGCCGCCAAGCTGTTTGAGGGCACCCAGCTGGCCGCCCGGGATCGCCTGACAGCGTGGTGGGCAGACCGGCAGGACGCGGCGTTCCTCAGAGCGGTCCAGCTGACAGAGGGCAAGCTGCAGGGGACAGGGGTTACTTCAGTCACCGCCGCGGCCCTGAAGATCCGCAAAGCTCGATTTCAGCAATTGTCGTCCGTCAGCCCTGATGGTGAGTACTTCCCGACCGAGCCGGATGCCTTCAAGGAGGAGTTGTTGCGTCAAGCGATGGAACTGCACTGTGGCCGCCACATTGGCTCAGATGCAGGGTGGCTCCGGCGGCTTGCAGATCAGTACCGCCCACGCATGTCAGATCGGCCGGACATCACCGCGGCAACCCGATTGGCCCACGCGCAGCGTGGTGAGCGTGCAGTGGATCCCAGAGCACCAGCCACCTCAGGTTCCCCGCCCAGCTTTCAGGAGATGCACTTCGAAATCCGACGATCAGGGTCAGAGGCGGCGGCGTTTGGGGAGCTGGTGCAGTCGCTGCAAAGCCGGCTGTCAGGCACCGCCATCGGAGTCCTGGTGGAGCTATTGCACGCCACACACAGCGGGGCTCCAGCCCGCATCCTCAATGCGGTTCTGCACCTGTGCCTCCTGAAAAAGGAGCCGCAATGGCTGGTGCGCATGAGCCGGCCAGTCATGCTGGAGGAGCCGGTGCGGCGGAAGGAGTCGACAGCGATATCCCACCGCCTCCAGATGGTGTCCACAGTGCAGGGACTCGACCCGCCCTCAGCCTTCGCCTACCGCAAAGAGTTTAGTAGCCAGCTGGTGGCCATCTTCTGTCGCTGGGCCATTCCAGTATGGATACGGGAGCGCGGCCGTCTGTGGGTATTCGACTGGGACGAGAGCAACGCGTTCTGTAACGTGCAGCGCGAATCGCTGCAGCAGGTGTGCCCTGACGGCATCCGTGTAGACCCGTGGTACCAGTCCTTCTACGGCAGGCTGAGCATCTACGTGCAGTCGCCGTACGGGCTGGTGGGCCCCTACCGCATGCTCCACGGTGGGGCCCAGGGTGACAGCATGGGTGTCGGAGGGTTCAAAGAACTGGGCTCCGTGCGCTCCAGAGCGAACGCGGCCATCGTGGCCAACGCGCTACGCCCAGAAACTGGCGGTCCAGGGGGGCCTGACCCAGCCGACTGGTGTCCCGTGCATCCGGCGTGTGCAGCAGAGTACGTCCCAGAAGTATCCTCCAGCGACGACAGGCGCATCTTCGCATACACAGACGCAGGAGCAGCCCACGTACTGCGGGTCAGCCAGAAAACATGTCTGGCCGGAGGTGGGGCCATCAACCGGTCCAAGTTGAAGGGGTACCTCCTGGTCGACAAAGGGGGCGCCCTGGGCTACGCCGCCGGCCAACTGTCGACCGTCCTCGGCGTCATCAAAACGGACTCAGCCGACCTCGCCATGGTGAAGATTCCCGTCGTCATGGGTGAACCACCCAGAGCAGTACTGGTCAAATACGAGGAGGCACTGCGCCACCTGCACTGGGCAGTGCCGCGGACGGAGCCGGTGTATGCCTTAGCTCTGCGAGTGGTGACCACCTTCGCGCTGACCAAGGCAGATTTCGTCCTGGACGTGGTCCCAGCAGTGGGTCTCAATCTGGAGGCATGCCAGCGGCTGTCGGATGGCATCCACAGGCGCACTCTGGGGCTGCCCCGCAGCTTCCCCAGAACCCTGCTCTATCGACCGCTACGTATGCTGGGTCTGCATGCGCCCAGGCTGCAGGACCGTCACGCGGTCCGGTTTGTGCACACTTTATTGGGCGCCCTCAACTGCCGCAGTAGCTATGTCGCTGACCTTCTGCGACATGAGCTGGGCCATAAGGCGTGGGTCCCGCAAGCGTACTCCGACGCCCACGTGCTGCACTCACTCCTCGAGGCGTGGCAGCTGCAGCTGGTCCTGCTACCGGCAGCACATGTGCCGCCAACAGCCATGCATGTGAGCCTGCACCGGGCCCCGGGAGGCCCTCAAGTCGTGGTGGCTTCTGATGGGGCATGCGGCCAGCGATCGCTGGCGTATGCGGCAGTCCTTGCAGACGCCCGCGGGGTGTTTGCAGAGGCGTGGTCTGCAGTGGCAGTAGAGGACCCGTACCCATGGGCAGCGGAATGGTTCGGTAGATACCTGGGGCTCGCTGTACTCCGCGAGATGCGCCTTCCTCTAGCCACGCGAGTGCTGGCCCTGGCGGACAACACCCACGTCACCACCGAAGGGGAGGATCACACCGTGTCGGACAGCCCGTATGTCGATAACCTGCGGGTCCAGTACGCGGCCGGACTGCACCTCTGGCAAGCAGACGAAGTGTACGTGCCAGCTCAGCAGGACTTCGCGAGCGGTGCTCCTAGCCCCGCGCCGGGGCTAGCCGGCCTTCAGCACAGGGCGCACAGTCTGGCGACGTCGCGGATGTCGGACGTGGAAGAGGGCCCCATGCCATTTGCAGCGGACGTCGGAGGCGTGGCGGTACTCACGACGGGGGGCGTGCCGTATCTGCGTCACTCTGTGGCCATGGAGCGCCGGTACGAGCAGTTGGCACCAGCAATGCCGCACCTGGATGCCCTCTTGCACCGCGACCCGGCGGCTGGGACGTCGTGGGAGCGAGTGGTTCAGGAGGCCCGTTTATCCAAGGACGCCCTCAACGTGGCCACGTGGCTTCGGGCAGCCCGGACGATGGCGACAGCCCCAGACAACGTCTTCAACTGCCCGTTCTGCGAACAGTCGTGTGCCGGATGGGGCCAGCACCTACTGGCAGCATGTGGCAAAGTGGCTCTGGCCGTACAAGCTGGCTTTCGTGCGCTGGTACTCGCGGCAGCGCCCGGTGCAACAGTGCCAGAGTGGGTGACCACCACGTGGGTACGCCTAGGGCGTCCCAGTGGTGACAGCCTGCACCTGGTCCTGCGGGCCGACCATGAGGTGACAGCGACGTGGCCACCAGCGCGCCCCCACACAGTATACGTCACGTGGTCGGGGATGCTCATGGGCACATGCGCGGAAGCGTCACGCTGGCTTACGGCAGCTCGTAGAGACAGCCTGGCCAGCGCCTACCTGGAGGCACTGGCCACATATGCCCGGTCAGCAGCCTGGGATCTGTTCTGGACTACATCCAATGGTCCAGTGAGCGGGTGGACGCATGGGCTGTCGTGGCAACACGCCGCGTGCCTGTCCGCATTGCTGCACCTGTACGACCGCGCTGTCACAGCGCTGGCGGAGTCCCCAGGCCTGGGCGTGGCAGCCCTGGCGGAACCAGAGTTCCCTCTGGGTTCAGACGGGCAGCACTGTTCAGTGCTTGTCGTGATTGGTGGCGGACAGGCGCCTGCCTGGGAAGGAGCCGCTGTACACCGCTGGAGCCTGGCGCGGCTGGACGCCCAGCCAGAACATGTGCATGTTCGTGTTGGAGACCGATTCTGGATGTCTGCGCCGGAAGGAACAGTGCCGCAGGGGCTGGCGGAGGCGCTAATGGCCCTGTCAGCAGTGGTGCCAAGCAGCTCCACAGTGGTCCGCGCCAGGGGAGACCCCGATGCCCCTCCCGGGGGTTCGGGCCCGGCGGCGTCGGAGTGATCCCGCGAGCGTCGAGAGCGGCGGCCCAGCCGTGTGGGCGCCGCCCTCAGGGCGCGGTGGGGCTGCCCCGGGCCAGCAGAGGCTGGCCAAGGAGCGATGCAGGCGGTATGCGCCAAGTGCAGCAGGCTGATGTGTCGTGCGGTCGTCCTCTTTCTGGTGGCGGAGTGTGCTCAGACTACTCCGATGATTGCGCCGCTCCCGGGGGACCCAAATTTTTCAATTGACGGGTCCGTCGCGTTTTTCAAGTCGGGAGAGTCCAACCCAACCCAACCCAACCCCCCCACCGGCCCGCAAGCCGCGGGGGCGCAGGCCCCCACCCCCCGAGGCAGGGGGGATGGTCCCCCCTCCCCCCGCCCGAGAAAGGGAGCCGGAGCACGGCCCGCCCCCCCGCCCCAGCCGCCGGCTCCCACAGGAACCGCGGGGAACAAGCGAGCCCGCGACAACGCGCCAGGACGCCGCCCAGGACGCGCCCAGAGAAGGCGGGCGAGCACGAACCAGAGTGGTATGGGGACCACGCCCCCCATGACCAGAACGACGCCAGGGACACCCGCTTTGTTGCCTGCCCAGGGAAGGCAGAGGGACAGAACGAGGCAGAGCGACCCCCCGCCCTACTGGCCCCCACGGCCGCACAAACGGGGGGCACGTCGCACGCCCCCCCCCCCAAACCTGCCCCCCTGCACACAAACGCTACGGACCCGCCCCACGGGGGGCGCACAGCCCCAAGCCAGGTAGGGGGGAACCGGGACCGGACCGCCCCCCCCACCCAAGCACGCCAGAAGGAGCAAGGGACCGGGGCAGGACACGCGGAGGGGCACGGACCACGTGGAACGGCCCTACAAGGGCCCAGTGCCGGGTCCCCGCGAGGTGCGCCCGCCACACCACCCAGGAGGGGGGGGGAGCGGTGGCCGCGGGAGCGCGAGCGCACACACACGCAAAGGGCACGCAGGGACTACCAGAAGGGCAACCGGACCAAGCTTGCGGAACGCACAGACCGCGTGGAATGGCGTACCAGCGAGCGAGGGTACGGGACACCCAGACAGGACGGCCCGCCACACGCAGCGGGGGACACGCGGGGCGGGATGGGGGAAACGGGAGAGACATAACACCAGGTACCGGCCCGAGCCCCCCGAACCGGCTGCGAGCGCCGCGCACACACGGACGGGGCACTGCACTCGCCAAGGCAGTAGTGGCGCACTGCGCCACGCCCCAACCCCTAGGCTAGGCAGCCTCCGCGCCAGCCCAAGGGGGTCCCACTGGCGACAAGCCAGTAGCACGGGCCCGGCGGCGCCGGCGCCCAGGGCGACCATGCATTAGGGGGGCGACGCGGTGGGTAAGCGCCCGCAGCCACGGCTGCGAATTGATGCACTGACCGGGGAGTGGCGAAACAGGGAAGCCGGGGAGGGACGGGGCTCCGAGCCCTGTGAACCCGGGGGACTCCGCCACCAGGCAGGAAGTGCGTCTTGGATGGCCCCCCACTAGGACCCGGTGAGGAGGATATCACCTGGCCCGACCAGGTGGCCCCCCGGGGCCGAAAGGCGTCTAGTACCCGCAAAATCAAACCTCAAACCTCAAACCGCATAAGGCATTGTGGGGTCCAGCAGGTACAATTGGTATTTTTCTTCAGAATGAAAACTAAAGGCAAAGTGACATCACACTTTTAACCAAATCTGAAGGTAATGGTACCTGCAAAACGGCGCAACGGACAGTGCCAAAATTTTACTTTTGAGAAAGAACTGCCAGCAACCGTGACGAGAGAGCCTCACAGTAGCTTAGGACTTTGCCTGCAACAGGGAACACGTGGGGAAGCAAAGATAGAGGTCAGGGAAACAAAGATGAGGGACACCACAAACTTGATGGCCTTAGGCCAGGGGACGGTTACCAAGGGGGGGCTAACGGTCCTGACCTGCATTGCAACGCGGGGCAACCGTGGTAACAGCCCTTACAGCCAGGATGTTTAATTTTTCACACATCTGAACAATGAAGACTGTGATGGACGACTTGTGCTGTGCTGTTGCCTTGCGATGCATGACTGTCTTGTGCGACCCCCTGTCTTGTGTTTCGCGTAGGCCACTAAAAAACACGGCCACGATGGCCCCACTGTGCGCGCCGTAGCTCACTGAATAGAGGAAAGAGGTCACGATGGCCTCAGGGTAAAGGATCGCAAACACTCAGCACAATTAAAGACACGGGTCTGATGCCCACACCATGCACCTTCATGCCTCAGACCATTTATGAGCGCTTGATGTGCTTCATGTTCTTGATGTGCTTGGCTAACTCTTGCAATAATGAGAGAGCTCTTGCTTGTAAGATGTAAGCTTGCTTGCCCACTTGCTTGAAAATGACCAGCGAAGGCCTAACCAAAGGCGTACTTGTCAAACTGACCCGCCACAATCAAAAATGATTCCCAGCAAAGGCCGGTGAGCCTTGTGGATGGACAGCCTGGTGGCCGCTAGATTGTGCTGCCTACGGGCACGGCTCAGTCAAGGGCCGTGTCCTTGTTGATGAGAAAGTTTCATTGTGATTTCAACACTGTGTGTTTGTTGTGCCTCTCCTGCTGCTTGCTGCTGGTGTAGGGTTCCTGCTGCTTGTTTTTGATGAGGAAAATGTTTTATTTGTTGAAATACAACCAATCCAGGACAACCCAAGCCAGAGATAAGCAAGTAGAAGAAGATCAGGATCAAAGCATGAAGGGCTGCAGTCACAAAGAGTTAGATAAAGACAACTATCAACAATAGACCACAGCAACTAGCATACATTGCAACTCAGGATGAAATATTTTACATGTCTGAGACAAACTGATTGGAAAACTGCCCCAAGGGCTCACCCTCATCCACAGTGCCATCTTGAGATGTGCACTCTTTGTTTCTGGGTCCCATAGGTGCTGAGGTGTCATGGCTTGCGGCGCTGAGGCCACTGCCATGTCACATGGGATAATCCTACTTAGCTAGGCTGACTGGGCATTGAACCCAGGACCTCTCAAAAAGAGGTGCCCCAGCCCCCTAGGGTGCATACCACTAGGATACCTAAGAATTCATGAGAAAACATAGATAAATTCACAGGCCCTGCCCTCAGTATATCAGTGCCTCAGTCACCCAGGAAAGGCTTTTTTAGTGCTTATAGCTTGGGGATAAAGGGGTCCACACAACATCCTGATTTAGTGTTTGGTTTCATAGGTCAAAATGTGTTATCACCCATTTTAGTTGGGCCCATACTAAGGTAAAAATGCATGAGTGCTTAGAGCACCTCTAATACAACTAAGGTATACCCTAAAGCATTGGAAAAGCACTTTTTCTTACTCCCCCCTTGTGCTGTGGTGGCCACCACTGCTCAATGTTCAGGAAAGAGGGATTTTTTTCTTGGCCTTTCCTTGGTTTCCACACCTACTTTAAAATACCTATAGCCTCCCTAACACTGGAAGAGAGCGCTTTACCATGGCCAGCGACTCTTGCTGCATTGTATATGACAATTTCCAACAGAAAAATCAGCGCTCTTGGCGCTGCCGGGGTTCCTGTGGCTTGGTGGGGTTAGTATAGGGCATGCCAAGACCATATGCATGTGCATTCCTCCCTCCAAGCTGCAGCGTAACACAACCCAACGCCAGACTCTCATAGGACGCTCGACCCAAGTCTCATTGAACCTGACTGAGACACCTGTCCTGGTACTGGGGCGAGAGTGCGCTGATTTAATTAGAATTGCCCCTTGGAGGGGTCTTGATTCTGGTTCAGTCTCCTGCTGCTGCTTTTCGGCCCGAACAGCGGCCTACTCAACGAGGCTTTGCGAGGAGGTCTCTACAACAGAGAAATGGGAGGATGAGGGACGAATCCACGCAAACGCGAAGCGACAACACCTAAATCCGTCAAATGACGGCCTACAATTTTTCTGAAGGCACACACCTGGACAGAATCCAATTCCGCATCAGATGCACATTTTTAGAAAATTTGTAGTGATCTCTTGATTTGTTAAATCAAGAAATTCTTATGCAGAAAAAGGCGGCGCGCAGGAGCGGCTCCTAGCGAAGCGCCAGAAAATAAAGAATTAATAAGATTATAAACGTATGTTACGCAGAATGATGAAAATGACGAAACACATACAAATAAACAAACATAAAGATTCCACCCACATTGGCCGAAAGAATTCAAGATTCAAGATTTCGAAAATCAACAGGAGGACGTCAATTAATCAGGTACAAACCAAAGGTGTGCTCGTCTCGTATGCAGCATGCACATTGCTCGTCTCGTGTCTCCGTGAACGTGCCTTGTAGCAGCGCTAACAAAGGATGGAGGGATAGACTAGAAAGATTGCAGATGATTACAGGTAGGTCCACGGTGATTAGACATACACACATATCCATAGCGTCGCTTTTTGCTTGTGCCTTGCTTCTCTCTCATCTTGCTTCACTCTCCAGCGGTGAGTAAGGTAGGTAAGCCCAGGTGGGGCCACCCCCTGGTGGAGTTCGTGATTGTGGATAAGATTAGGAAGAAAAACAGAGGTTGACGGTAAACTCGTGCATGCTCGTGCATTCACACACGCATTAAAGGGTAGGCCACGCGAAATGCGCACGGTAAACCTTGTTTAGGTTACCTAGGGGCTCCAGCCCACGTTCTATAAGAGAACGGGTGGAGCTTCGTAAGCTTGCTTGCTTGATAGGGGCGTTTGTGGACAGCATATTGTAGGGCCATCTGAGAAGCGTATAATACATGGAGATGGTCTTGGTTCCTCTGCTGCAAACGCTCCCTCATCCGCCTTTGCTCTTCAGGTGGGAAGGTCAGGGTGAACTGGTGCAGTCCCTCTAGCCCTGCTAAAATATACGGCGCTGATCACACAAACAACAAGCTACGACTCAGCCAGGAGTGGCAAGCGTAGCCCGACATCTTCAACATTCACGCTGTGCACGCAACAAGAGCACCCCTTCCCTCCAAGCCCTAGCAGGGAAACGCGTTGTGGCGTCCCTGTTAGGCCACAGAAGCTTAGTAGCTCTGTGTTTTCTCGCAATCTCACAGGTGAGCCGCCAGGGCTCTTGTCTTCATCTTCAACGACACCCAGTGGAGCGTGCGTGTAGGCGTGGTAGTCCTGAGTGGGGGCTTGAGCCAGTTGCAGAAGGGCTCGCCCACCGGGATGGTGCCACTGTAGGGTGTGTAGTGTAGTGGTGTCTCCTGTCCCGCGTGCTTTTCCACGTGGGCAGGGGAGTGCGTTAGCTTTTGGCCTTTAGCAAAAATGGGCGTTTTGTATGCCCCTAGCACACGTGGCCACCCCTCCCCTCTAGTAGATAGGGCTTTTGCCATCTTCCCCAAAGGATAGGCGCCAGCACAGAAATTGGGCGCCATAGGAGTGGTACCAGTAAGTGACTAGGACCTTCGGTCCGACATCAGCGAAGCCCGTTGATTTGGGAGCCACGCCCGGGAGAGAAGTGAGACACACACAGACATACGTAGCACACTTAGGGGTAAGGTTCAGTCCCTAGCTTTAGTCTTGGAGGCAAGCGTCTCAGCGAGTCTCAGCAACTCACCAAGGTTGCTCTGGGACAAGTAGTCTACCAGAACTGAGTTTAGGCGTCCCTCAGGTAGAACAAACGCAAAGAAGGGCTCCCAGGTGGCCTCTTCAACTCCAAACCCTTCCCAGAGGGTGAGGAAGCGCCAACCCTGGCGATAGCGGTGTCGTAGGACAGACTTCACCAGGTAGAAGCCCTCCTTAGCCATCTCCTCGGCGTTCATGTCGGGGAGTTCCCCTTCAACTTCCATAGGGCTGTCAGCCCCTTGTAGGTCTAGGGCGGCGATTTCCTCGTCGTTCAGCTCCTGATGAGTTCTCTTCCGTGATTTGCCTGTTGCTTTGCTTATCCCACTCTTCCCCACAGAGGTCTTCAGGATCATAGTAGCGCTTCAGGTGTTGAGCAGCGCACACCAGGGTCCCCCCTAGACGGGGAGAACACCGCACGGTTATACGGTGTCCATCCACAGATAGAATCTTGTAGGGCCCGAAGTATCGGTCATCGCTGGTAGAGCGTGGCCAGGCGGGTAGTTGGCTGTGGTGCACCAGCACCCAGTCCCCCTCTTGGTAGGTTGCCGGTACTCGGTGCTTGTTCTTCTTGTTCCACTGTCGCTCCCTCACTCTCTGGAGCATAGCCTTGGCCTTGTCCACCTTCGCTTGTTGCTCTTGGACCCACTCACCCACCGATGAATGGGTGTCCTCTGGATAGGGGGAATGTAGGAACCACGCCGGGCGCCCTAGGAATAGCTCATGGGGCGAGTAGCCAGTCGCCGAACTCTCTTGTGAGTTAATCATCAAAGATATGACGGGGAGCAGTCTCACCCAGTCTCTGATGCGTTCAGTTTTGCACCATACCCTTACATTCTCCTTGAGGACACGAATCTGTCGCTCACATAGGGGGTTGCTCGTGTGAGAGGAGGGAATCCCCGTAGACACCTGGACATTGAGGGGTCTCAGGACCCTCTTGTACCAGCCGGTATCTGAGCGCACTCGTACGTCCTCATCGGAGTTGATCTCCTTGGGCACCCCATAGACACAAAACCACTCCTCCAGGAGTATCTTGATAGTCTCCTCCCCGGTAATGTGCTTGGTACATGGGAACACCCTGGTATACCTGGTCAACCCACAGGCTACCACGAGGGCGAAGTCGTAGCGCCCGAACTTCAGCATCTCCGTGTAGTCCACGTACAGAACACTGTTAGCACAGTGAGGGATGGGCAGGGTCGAGTACAGACCTCTGTCCCTGATATCCATTGGTTTGCCGGACCTACACGGGCACTTGTCCACGATAGGCTGGAGGGCTTTCCGCAGTTGGTCGTCAGTCCACGTAGTGTGGAACCACTGCTTGAATAGCCTCAGGGTACGGTCAGCACCCACATGACCGCTGGACTCATGGGTCCACTTCAGCAGCGCTGGGACTCTGTCTCTGGTTACCACGATGGGTCCTCGTGCCAGAGGTAGCTCTTGTCCCTCTTCCACTGATCTTGGTTGACCAGGAGGGGTTCAAGGCGTTTCTCCAGGCGCTTGTAGATATCCCCATACTCTTTCAGGTACTCCGATTGTTGGAGTCCATCCAGGGGGCGTATCATAGTCATGTTGAGGTCCAAGTGGACGTCCATATGGCTGAACGCCTCCTTAGCCAGCGCTTCAAACCGGGCACCAATCAGGTCGTGGAAGTTGTTGCGGCTGATGTAGTCTGCACACTCGTTCTTCACTCCCTGGATATGGTGTACCGTCAGCCGTAGTTGGCTGAGGTAGGTCCACCAGCGCCGTAGCTTGGCCTTCTCAGGTGGCAGACCCTTCTGGAAAGTGCGGACCGGCTCTTGGTCGCACAGCCAGACCACAGGGTTACTCCCCAACAGTTGTGCTTGTGAGGATAGCACCAGCATACCCGCGAGCAATTCCTGCTCATAGGTGGAGTAGTTCCCCCTGGCCTGGTTCCATTTCCAGTTCGAATGGCCCAGAGGTACTAGGACCCACTTCTCGTCAGGGTAGCTGTGCTTGAGAGTTCCATCTCGGTTGAGACCTTCAGTCCCCCATTGGGAAATAGCTGAGTCGAACTCCTGCCTCTTTAGTGCTTGCCATTGGAACAACGTTCAACCACCGCCCACATTGCTGGCGTCGGTCACCAGGATAATCTCCCCTTGTGCCCTAGGCACGCCCAAGCACTTAGCGTTGGCCACCTTGTCTTTGAGCTCGTCAAACGCTTGTTGCTCTTGTGGGCCCCAGCGCCAAGTAGTACTCTTCTTGATCAGGTCCGTCAGAATGCCGCTGGTGTAGGTGAAGTTTTGGATATGGCAGCGATAGAAGTTGCACGCCCCAATGAAACTGCATACATCATGAAGTCCTTTCTTGGGGTCTTCGTGTCGTACCTTACCCTCCATCAGGGGTTTGGCCTTAGAGGCCGCTGGGGTCCACCACCCATAGCCAACGTCAAACCCAAGGTACTGCATGGTCTCCTGCATGAACTCACACTTCTCCGGCTTGAGTCGTGTGTGGTTCTCTTGGCAGACCGCAAAGAACTCACCCAAGAGGATTAGGTGGTCCTCCTGGGTATCGGTCCCGAGGCATACATCGTCGATGTGTGCTTCCATCTGGGCCCCACGGGATATGAGTTCCTGCACCTTAGGTCTTCTTCGTAGAATGGACAAGATCTTGTTCATCAGCTCTTGGAATAGAGCGGGTGCGTTGGCGACGCCAAACGGCATGACCTTCCACTTGAACACCCTCCTACGAGGGGTGATGAAGGCTAGTAGCTCCTGAGCGTTGGGCGTCAGGTCCACCTGCCAGAATCCGCTCCTCTTGTCCATCTTGGTCTTGTAGCGACAGGAGGCTATCTTCTCAAGGGTAGACTCCATATTGGGAATGGACCCCGAGTGGTTCAGCGTTTTCTTGTTCAGCTTTCCGTAGTCCACTACCAGCCGTTTGGCTGTAGACCCAGGTTTAGCCACCATGAAACAGGGGCTGCAGTGTTGGGGGTAGTCTCCGTCCTTGTACTCCAGGACTAGGCCAGCGTCGATACATTCTTGTATCTGTTGCTCAATCTTGTCGGCCTGCTCTTTAGGAGCCGGATAGGGTCTCCTCCGGATCTTGTGACCCACGAACTCGGGTTTCAGCTTGAGGTCCATCTGTACCAGCTTGTCACATGAGGCTGGACGTGGTAGTTCTCCGAACACCTCCAGATAGGTCCTTATAAGCGTCTGCACCCGCGGGTCCAATAGCTTGATCTTGTCCTCCATGTCCTCGTCAGAGTGTAAGTTGCTTGCTGCCTGAGTAATAGACGTCGGGAGGTGATCTTCCACCGACTCTTCGCCCTTGGTAGTATCCTGCAACCCTTGGTAGGCATAAAGGAGGTCTCGTTCAACCATATCTGGAGGACGATGGCAACATAGGCACGCTCGAGGGGGTTCGCATACACATTCCTCCGAGAGGTCGTCCTCCTCTGGGGTCCTCACATGGGCACCCCACACGCTGTTCATGAGCTTGAGATCTACCTCCCTTTGCCAGGTGGTGATCTTCTGTTCGAGGTCCTCCTTCAATTTCGGATAGATCTCCCATACGTCCTTGCTTCACTGGCCATGAGCTGCAGGTAGGCTTAGCGTAGCATAGCTTTTTTGCCACCAACCTCATCTTGGAGTCCACGTACTCTCTTACCCTGGATCGGGGATCCAGCACCTCGTCCACGGGGTCTTCCACCCTCATGGAGAGTAGGGGTTTCAGTGGGGCGACGTACTCGGCGTTCTCCACTCTCTCCACACAGGTCTGCACGAAGAAGGCGTCGTGCTCATTTTCGTCATCTGAGCGGATAGAGCTAGGAAGCTCGGATAGTCCACACTCAGAGACTCCATCAGGAAGGGGTACATGGCAGGGAGAGTTGGGGGCGTTGGTGTTAGTAACGACGTATTCATCTCCTCCGGGTATAGTCTCAATAGCATCTTGAGGTCGCAGTCGATCCTCCAAGTCACCCAAGGCGAGTCCATCGCTTTCTCGTTGTATAGCCTGGAACAGAGTCGAGTCCAGGTCCTCCCAGGGGATGGGGGTAAGACCTCCGTCCACCACGCTGAGCATACTCCCCCATCCGGGTTTCCCAATTGGCGTCTTACGCCCCAGAGGCACGTAGATGGCCTCATCAGGTAACGGAACAGAGCTGATAGTCAGCCTGTCAAGGAGGGTTCGCCAGTACTCGTTGCCCCCATGGGCTCCCCAATCAGGGGAACACAGGACCATACGGGAACATTCCAGGGCCACCTTGGTCAAGACCTTCCCCAGTTCACTGAACCTGGGGTTCCCTTAGGCCATCCCGAAAGAGGGCCAGTAAAATTTGTGGTCTGCAGTTCTTCCCCCTGCTGCAGTAAAGGTCCAGGACATGTTGCTTGTCGCTGGCGAAAAACTCCACACTCAGGTCTTCTCTAGAGTAACCCAACTCCTTCAGACCTTGGTCTAGGACTTCCCCCAATAGTTGATAGTCCTCAGTTTTGGAGGCCGCCATCATCTTCGAGGGCTCCTCCTTCGATACCCTCAGGTAGCGCGAGGTGTGCTCCTACTGCTCCAGTGGTACGGACCCTCTGCCACTGCCGTGGTCCACGTAGAGGAGGTAGGGCGCTTGCAGCGTCAGGGATTGTATCTGGGAGTGCTGCACAAAGAAGTCAGTCCCCAATACAAAGTCGAAGGCCTCCGTGTCCATCACATAGAACAGATGGGCGATAGTTCGGGAGCCCATAGGTACCTCCACTTCACAGTCCCCGCAGCTGTGCACCACATCTCCATCCCCCATTCGTATAGCGGCGGTGGTCAGGGTGTTCTTCAGGCTCCCACGAGGTAAAGTTTTCCTGGCCACTATAGATATGGTGGCTCCAGTATCCAGTACCCCCAGGTATTCAAGTCCCCCTAGTCGGATACGTACCCAGAACACCAAGTCCAGGGACCCACCGGAGCGTCCCCGTCAGAACTCTGCGGGACAGGTCACCTCGAACCCCTTGTTCCGCAATTTGGGGGCCATCCTCATGAAACGGCTTCTCTTCTTAGCGTTGCCGTCATCACCACCTTCATCCTCACGCTTGGCCCCTTGTTCTCACTGGGCCTGCGTCTGCGAGCGTGTGGTGGGACCAGACTGCGCTCCAGAGGCCTCGGAGTTCCCCCCTGGATTAGGGTTCGGGTTGCCTCCGTTCTTGTCAGGGTTCTTGTTGTCCTTGTATGGCTGGCGGTTAGGGCCTCCTCCTCATCCACCTTGGTTCTTGTCTTGCCCTTTTCCACGTCCCTTCGACTTGCCCTTGCCGGAGTCGTTGCCGTTGCCTTTGCCTCTACCTTTGCTGAGCCTTTGCCAGGATCTTCACCCTTCAGCTTTGCGGACAGGCGCTGCATGTGGTAGCACTCATCCTCGTAGTGCTTCCTCTTCCCACAGAAGGCACAGGTGATGGTACACCTGTAGTGATCCGGCATCTTCGCTTTGGCGCCGGTTTTGGTCCCCTGGTTCTTCCCTTGGACTACGAAGCAGTCTCGCTGCTCGCAGTCAGGGTCGTGCTGCAGGAGGCCCTGCTCATCTCTGGCATCACACCAGAAGAGCTCCTTGACATTTTCCATGTGTTTGAGGGTAGTCCCCTGTCCAGGTATGCATCCTTGGTACACTTTGCCATGGCTTCCAGAGCCTCCCCCTCCAGGACGGTAGTCGTTCAGGTGCTGGTCGCTTTCTTTCTCCAGCGCCAGCTCCAGGAGTAGTACACATAAATCCTTGTGAGGGAGGGCTCTAGCCTTGCGCTCTGCCGTTGAACGGCACTCGTCCCACAGCTCTCGAGGGAGCTTAGCCACCAACCAGAAAAGCAGGTCGTCGCTGCTGTAGGAACCGGGCGTCAATGGTCCAGCCCAGTGATCCAAGTCCGCCAGTAGCCCAGAGACCCTGCCAGGTTTGGGGTTGTTGGGCAGCACGGCCAGGTTCTGGATCTCGGCCCTGATGGAGAGGTCGGTTTCATAGGTCGGGTACTGCCTCTCCAAGGCAACCAACACGTCGGCAAAGGTGGCGGACTTAGTCACCATCTGCTTGACCTGCTTCTCCAGGTACTTGGTCTTGCAACACTGCAGGAGCAGATCGCACTTGACCCGTCCACTAGCGTGGGTTTGGCCGGTCAATCGAAGGAACTGGCCAAAATTCTCAGCGAACTCGCTGAGGTCCTTGCCTGTGAACTCAGGCAGGTTCACCACGATTTTGGAGTTGGCAATGGCCTTAGCCTCCTGAGACCTGCGTCCCCCAGGGCGCTGGGTCTTCCTCTTCTTCTTTTTCTTCTGCCCACCTGGGTTCTTGGGGTCCTCAGGGTCGTCGTCCTCCGAGGGCAAAGCAGAAGTCATCGACGGCGGCTCATCGTCAGAGGGGTCTTCGCCTAGGTCACTGGAGCCATAGGGCTCCACGTCAACCATTGCCCTCAGGGCTGCTAGCCCCAGCCGGTCCAGCTCGCCTCTCGTAGAATTCCCCACGTGGCTGTAGGGTGGCTGGGCCGTTCTCGGTACGAAAGGGCTTCTTGGTATCGCTGCAGGGTTCGGCATCGACTAGAACAGTGCGAACCCGACCCCTCAATACAGAATGAGGACCCTGCCCACATACCAACGCTTCTGACACCGGACTCCCCACTGGGTGCCCGCTATTCCTCCATTCAGGCACCCTCCTTCCCCCCTCCCCCCCAAGTGCACAAGCCCTTCAAACCTAAACGCTTGCGCCGCCCCCCCCCTTCTCTTCCCTCCGTCCCGGCCATCCGTGTCGTGTCCTTCAACACGGCAAAGAGCCAGAACACACCCGCGGCAATCTTGCATTTCCTAAACGAGGGATATGACATTATACTCCTTCAGGAACTAAACTCTCCCCCTCTCCTCCCACAGCGGTACGCCTTCGGCAATGACCGCGCTAAAGTCTTCTCAAATATCTGCGGCCACAGACACGGGGTGTCGGTCATTGCAGGCCCGCGCATCGCGAGATATACCAGCTGTGTCCCGCCCAGAGACAGCGACGGCCTTATCTGTGGTGCCAAAATATCCCTTCCGGAAGCAACTCCCCTACACGTCTTCTCAGTTTACTCCCCCCCGGTGCGCACGGGGGCCCCAGCTCCGTACCGTGACACCATACAGCGAGTTCTTGCTTCTTATTTCAACGATCATCCCAATCACATCCTGGGGGGTGAGTTTAACTGCGTTCTGGATCCCGAACTTGACCAGCACAGCTTGGTCGATCTACATGAGGGGCACTGGCTCACGGGGGAGGTGGAATACCTCCCATCTAGGTTGGTGGACACTTTCAGGTCAGAGCACCCCTCCCTCAGGCAGTACACCCGCTACGCAAGCGACCGCTGGGACAACGAAGCAAGGCTGGATTACATCTTTGCGTCCCCTCGCCTAGTGTCGCACTTTCCCCTTCTGGATGCGTCGATCCTCACGGACTACACCATCTCTGACCACCACCCAGTGGTTGCGGTCTTCCAGTGCCCCTCCCCGATCCTTCTGTCTCAGCCCCCACTCCCCCCTTGCATTTTTCGGAAGCTTTCTAGTGACGAAAAGCAACAATTCTCCAACAGCATACGGCTCATCTCTGACTGGTGCTGGGACCTCCAGGACGCCCCTGCCAGGGCCCTGTTGGAAGAGATCATCGCCGCCACTGATTCTCTCCTTATGCAGGTTGGGTCTGCGTACCACAAAATCACGCGTCCGAAACCGCAGCGCAAGGACCAAGAGGGCTACGGCAAGCTCAGGAAATTATTACGCTCACCCCCGCCTCCTTCTTCCCCAGCATTTCCTGAGCACATTGCGGAAGTTCAGTCCGTGGTAAACACCTTACGGTCCTCGGACGAAACCAAAGCGAAGAGAAAGCTTCACAGTAGTCTGGTGCGAGGGGTCCAGATGAAAACCACTGTTGCTCGCACCCTCTGCCCTAAAGACCTAGAGCCTCTCGTAGTCAGAGATCCAGCCACCAAAGAGCTCCTGAGTGACCCGGCGGATGTAGCTAAAGTTTTTGGGGACACACTGCTTCATCTTGGAGGGCATCCAGATTACGCCCCCCCCCAGGACTTCGTCGACGAGGTCCTGTCCCACTCGCCCACATGCCCCGTTTCTGCCAAGAACGACCACATACCTCCTGTGACCTGGCAGCAGTTCCAGAACCACTTAAAACACAGTAAGCCATCAAAAGCCGGGGGACCGGACAAAACAAACAACTACATCCTGGCCCTCTGTCCAGAACGCATTCAACATTTTTTCCACTCCATTTTAAACCGCTTCCTCCACTCGCCGCTGCCGCCGCACTGGCAATGCGCGAAAATATCCTCCCCCTCAAACTACCGTCCTATTGCCCTCTTAAACTGTATTTACAAACTCTTGGCCACTTTTGCCTGCAAACACCTGCGCGCTCAGGCTTTTGCACACAACATCCTTTCAGAAATCCAGCACGGTGGCCTTCCCGGCCACCAATGCGCTGATCATCTGTATCAACTCACAGCCCTTTATGCAAAATCGAAGAAGAGCTACTCGCTGTTCATCGATTTCAATAAAGCCTTTAATTCAGTGCCTCATGGCACACTCTGGACCGTCCTCGAACGGGCAAATTTTTCTACATCCACAATTTCTCTCATAAAGCAACTATACTCCTTCCCTCAAGACAGCCCCATCATCAATGGCCGCACTCCCCACGCATACCTCCAAACCAGGGGCCTCCGACAAGGATGTCCCCTCTCCCCCCTACTCTTCATTTTCTATCTCAACTCCCTCTTCCACCATTTATTTGCCACCGTGCCCCCCCCCCTGGGCAAATGCCCGCACTAGCCACCACGCCTACATCGACGACATCCTGATCAGAAGAGAGGACGTCAACTACGTCCAAAACAGTCTCAACTACTTCGATGGGCCAGCCAGGGACTGGGGTCTGGACATGAATGTGTCTAAGACCGAAGTCCACGCCAATGGCACAGCCCCCCAAAAAGAGTTTCTGACACCCAGGGGCTCGGAGTTCCACACGTACAACAAAAAAACGGGTCGCCCGCACACATGCTATAAATACCTGGGGGTTTATCTTTTTACTTGCCACCAGGCAAAGGGCCTATTTCACATGCTCAAAGTGGAGATCCAGAGTTATTTTGCCCGGCTCTCTCCCTTGCCTCTTACACTTGGTGAGAAGGTCCGGCTGACGAACTCTCAGCTGGTCCCAGCACTCGCCTACTGCTTAATCACCCACTCTCTTTCCCCCAACCAGCTCGAAAAGCTTCAGGCACTCATCCGGGCGGGAGTTGCGTCTCGCAGCATCACACGTCTAGTCTCCCCCAAAGACCGTTTCGCGGCTCGCCCAAAGGGAGGGTTGGGAATGAAGTTCCTACCGCACAGCGTCCACGTTGCCACCGTGAACTATGGGCTACGGGCCCTTTGCGGCCTTGCCCCAAAGTCAGTTGGCCCCCTGTACGTCCAGTCTTTACTTAGCTCGAACCAGAGGGCCTCGGACCCGGTGCAAAACTCTTTTATGGACTCCATCCATGCCCTTGGCATATCTTTCCACAGCATAGGCCCGTGGAGACCCACTGCTATTCGGGATCGAACGCCTGGTACCCAGCTAACCGTTAGGTTCAAATCAGGACAGGCCACAGGAAGAGTGACGGAGGCCACCTCCAAATGGGCCAACGTCTCGTTCCACGACCGGGTCTACTCGGTGGATACCCACACGTCCTACACCATGCACATGCCATGCCACGCCGTCATGGATTACCTCCGCCCCTCTCACTTCCAGCTAGTCCCTGAATTTTTGCGCCCTCAAGAGACCATCCCCGAACCCCCAGCGCCACCGCACAACGCACACGCACTGGGAATCAGCCAACACGGCCATCTCTTCGCTCTGCAGGCACAACACTACCTAGAGAAGAAGTCTCTCGACGAGTGGGGATGCCACGATGCCGCGGAGGCACTAACTAGGCCGCCGACCCCCGGCCTACAGCGGGTGTGGCTATATTCCGATGGCTCCTCCGGTGAGTCCGGCCATGCGGCCGCCATCACGGCCTTTCTACCCGACAGTACAACCAGAGTCCTGTGCCTATCCTCACCGCATCCCACTTCTCTGGGTTCGGAGTTCTGGGGGGCGGTACCAGCCATTCGCTGGATCCACAGGGAACTTTCCCAATACGAAGTATGTTTGTTGATTGACAACGAACAGGTGGTGTCCACCCTCCAGAAATGCCAAGTCTATAGGCCCAACCCGTTCCAAGACGACACATGGACCGTCGCCGTACACAGCGCCCTACTTCTCATCACCAACCCCCTCCACATCATGTGGATTAAAGGTCACGCCAATTTTATTGGCAACGAAATCTGCGACCATTTCTCTAAATGGGCAGCTCACAGACTAATTTTTACCCCGGACCTCCTCCTCCCCCCCCCACTGGGCTCAGTGGCGGTACACCACCTGCCTGTCCTCCACAAGTTTAAGGTACAGCAATTCCGCCACCTATTGCCGCAGCATTCCCAGAGCAACATAGCGGTAGGCCCCAGCTTCAGCCTGTACAACAAACTTCCTGGTTTTCGTCCCTGTTTTTCAAACTGGCGTCCGGATGCTACAATGTGGACGGGTACCAGTGGAGCAATATGCTCCACGACTACCACTGTTCCAGGTGCGGACAGCACCATCGTTTCGACCCTTTATCATGCCTGGCCTTCTGCAAAGCGTTGGATCAGCACGTTCAGGCATACGTCTCTTCCTGGGGACCCCTTTCCAGCCCCATTGTCCTGCACTGGTGGCTCTCTGGACCCTCAAAGGCTGACCGCAGGAACTTCATGAGAACTCTGGTACCTAAGTCCCTATGGTCCTGCCTCTCCAAGCCGATCCCGGGCTCCACTCGCGCGGAGCACAGAGCCATGCTTGGCCTAGCCCTGGAGGAACGCGTAAAGCACCTGGACAAGGCTGTCCACCAAGCACATGATTGGCTGTGTTCGAATCCTCTCCCTTGGGACCCAATACTTTGGGCGCACCCCTCCGACCCTCTCAACCCCTTCTCGGTCTAGCACGGTGCGTTCAGTACCTCCGTCCACATGCCCCCTTGGACCCGTCCCGTATACCAGCAACCCCCACCTCTCCCTAAACACGCCTTAAAAAAACCGTCCAAGCCAGCGTCAGCCAAAGCACAACCAACCAGTCGCCGCGCGCCAAAAAACTCCAAAAGCCCGTCCAGCCGCGCATCCGCACCACGCCCCCCCCCCCCTCGGCCATTCCCCGCCCTCCTCAGCACTCACGCCCACGGCCACCACAAAAACGCCATCGATCACCACAAACCCATCAGGCCACAATCGTTTGGGCGCCTCCAAAGCGCTCCAAGACCGCTCTCCCCCTCACACCCCCACGCTCCAAGGCACGGTACCGTCAAACACGCCTACCTCTCCCCTCTAGGCCCACTCTTACTAGGTGCCCAGGCCCGTCTGCCCCTGCCCCCCCCCACTCCAACGCCTCCCGGGACATCCGGAATTTTTTCCGCCCATCCAGCGATCTTCTGTCTCCTCCTCTCGACCCCTTCAGCCCTCCGCCCCTTCCGGAACCCCCCCCCTTCCCCACATTGTAAATCAGCGTTCATCTAACTTAACCATCAGAGCAGCCGTGTACATATCTTTATATGTTGTTGTAAATACTTTCATTGGGGGACGTCAGCCCCAGAACAAGTTGATGCGGTTAAGAACATTAAAAAAAAAAAAGGGTTCGGCATCGGTCGGCTCCTCAGGCTCCACAGGGTGTTTGTCAACCCTGCCACCAGGTGGTTAGCCTGTACTCGATGGGGTGACATTGCCACCGTGGTAGGTGACGCTTGGGGCGGAATCAGGGCGTCTAGTTTAGCGCGAATCTCTTGAGTGAGATCGACCACAAGTTCAGAGGTGGCTCCTCAGGGAGCCTCCTCTATCTCTGATCGCGTCAGGGATCTGTTGGAGGATCTCCCCGATTCTCTACTTCTGCTCCCGCATGACTCAGGTCCTCTCCTCAGCCCACTCAAGGTTGCATACCCAGGAACATCCACATAGGCTCCCGTAGCGGGTAGAGGATGGTGATAGTCAGCCGCATACCATCACGGCGCAGAACTGGAGGCCACCGGCTCACTGGTAGTAGTTGCCTCTGGAAACGCAGTGGTGGGTGCGTTCACACCATAGTCAGGGTAGGTAGGCATACCAGTAAAGCCTGTGCCCTCAGCCATAGGCGGGGTGGTTATGGGTGTGGATGTTGCAGCGGCTGGGTCTGAAGTAGGGAGTGTGGTGGTTGTAGGAGAGGGTGATGCGTGGAGGCCAGAAGCACTTGATGCGCCTTCGAAGGTAGACTCACTCGTCGGGTCGTGCCCATGGTCTACTCTTTCGTCTGCCATGCCTTCTCCAGCATCCTTCTCTCTCTCTCTCTTTCTCTTTGCAGGATTGCTGTGCACCTCCTCGACTGAGAGGGCCCGGAAGGCTGACTGAAGTCCCTCCAGCGAGTCATCTGCCACGTCCACTGGCCCATGTAAGGGCACCGAAGGTACAGCGCTAGGTCCAGGTCCAGGCTCACCAGGTGCTGGCATTGCTGGTGCCTCAGGGGCCGTCCCCACGTCGGTGTCCTCCTTCTTCGTGTCCATATTCGTTCGCCCTTCTTGCTTATATATGACAGATCTCGGCGCACTGAATGTACGGCACGGGGTTGCTGCTGGTACGCAGAGACTGTCTGCCTCTGCTACCAGAAAGGTTTATAATGATTTCAACACTGTGTGTTTGTTGTGCCTCTCCTGCTGCTTGCTGCTGGTGTAGGGTTCCTGCTGCTTGTTTTTCATGAGGAAAATGTTTTATTTGTTGAAATACAACCAATCCAGGCAATCCAAGCCAGAAATAAGCAAGTAGAAGAAGATCAGGATCAAAGCATGAAGGGCTGCAGTCACAAAGAGGTAGATAAAGACAACTATCAACAATAGACCACAGCAATTAGCATACATTGCAACCCAGGATGAAATATTTTACATGTTTGAGAAAAACTGATTGGAGAACTGCCCCAAGGGCTCACACCCTTCCTTAGTGCTATCTTGAGATGTGCACTCTTTGTTTTTGGGTCCCATAGGTGCTGAGGTGGCATGGCTTGTGGCGCTGAGGTCACTGCCATGTCACATGGGATAATCCTACTTAGCTAGGCTGACTGGGTATCGAACCCAGGACCTCTCAAAAAGAGGTGCCCGAGCCCCCTAGGGTGCATACAACTAGGATAGCTAAGATTTCATGAGAAAACATAGATAAATTCATAGGCCCTGCCCTTAGTATATCAGTGCCTCAGTCACCCAGGAAAAGATGTTTTAGTGCTTATAGCCTGGAGATAAAGGGGTCCACACAACATCCTGATTTAGTGTTGGTTCCATAGGTCAAAATGTGTTATCACCCATTTTTGTAGGGCCAATACTAAGGTAAAAATGCATGAGTGCTTGGAGCACCTCTCATACAACTAAAGTATACCCTAGAGCATTGGAAAAGCACTTTTCCTTACTTGATGTTTAATGTTAGCATGTGTGTCACACGTGATGCACCACATAGAGGGTAAAAGAGGAGGAACGGAGATGGGATGAGGGTGTGAGTAGACACATTTGAATAGACAAACCTCTTAACCATATAAGAATAACCTGACCTCACTACTAACCCACCACCTAGGAACCATACTACGCATATATATCATATATACGCATCATAGAACGATGCACACCAACAAACACAAGACATACTTGTGCGCGCACATCCATTGGCAGGGCCCGGAGGTACACGCTCGCCCAGATGGCTTCAGACGGTGTGGGCCTCGCGGTGGCAGCCTTGGAACACGTGGTGCTACACGGCTACACAAACAAAAGTTCCCACAAACCACTTACGTAAATACAACAAACGGTAAACATATTCACAACAGAACACGTGTATAGATATGTCACCTTGTTGCTTGGCGTTCGTGTGTGTCTTGGGGGCGTGCGTATAGACACTTAGGTTAGCTTGAGTGTTACCTTTGTCGGTGGGTGTGTCACAGGCGGGCAGTAAGGCAGGGGGTCACCTCCATGCGCCCACTAGGGGAGGTTGGCCGCACTGTCCCGCTGGTGTATCAGCCAACCCAGCCCCCCGGGGGCACGATGACACGCCCCGAAGGAGCCTGACTCCCCCTACCCCCATACACCGTGTATGACGGTGCATGTTTACACCTCCGTGTGTAAACTTGCTACGGTGTGCACGGTTACAAAACCCAAAGGTAGGTCAACCCAGGTCTTGCTTGATCGGGGGGCGGGTGATAACCCATGTAATAGGCAACCATAAACTCCCGTAATTAAAATAAGCCCATGCGCACACACGCACGCCATCAAACGGACACGGGGCACACCCGGTTTTGGTGTGTCACGGTCAGAGAGGTCCGTGTGTGTTGTGGAAACCCAAGTCCACGCACGGGCCTCTACAAAAACATGCCACGCCAATATCCCGACCCGTTTGGTTGGGCGTTGGGATGGAGAACCCGCCGGGTGTTGTGGAAATCCAAGTCCACTCGCGGGGAACTCTAGAGAAAATATCAACATATATATTCTCTCATAAATATATGCATGTGCACACTCGCCCTTTTCTTCATGTTGTTTGTTGCGCTTTCGTTGCAGGCAGGAATATCCCGTGTGGCATTCGCCAAGGACATGAATAAAATACCCAGCCAGCATGTGGCCCCATGCACGGGCAATGGAGGGTACCAGCTCCCAATCCGGGCACGCATAGCGACCGGGGATAAATACCCAGGCGGCGAAGATTGCCAAATCCGCAACGCCGTTGCCTTTGAAGACCCCATTCACTCAAGGAGTGACGGGGCAAAGGCACCCATTGCAATTCATATTAGAATACTTGTACACAGAGGACAACCCCTCCCTGTAGGCTCAAGTCCTCACCGTATGTAGTGGCAATTTCGCACGCCACGAAATTCGTTCCCACGTAATGTGAGCCACAGGAGTACTTCGTACCTTGTATATTTTACCCTCGTTATGGACAAGGGCAAATCGGTGGAAAACCATCACACCCAATACAAAAAGGCAAAATGGGTTGTACCGGCCAACCCAAGGAACCTTTCAAGCCTTCCCCACTTTTGAGCAAATGTTCCAGCTCGTTGACTTGGGTCACCACCTTTGATTTTACCGGGCAAAAGGTGGCCAAAACTATGAATGTTCCGCCGACAGGTTCCATTGATTTAGCTCTTAGAGTTTTATCAACCTCTTTGTCAGTTGTACCAATTTTCTGTGTGTTTGTTCTTCTCCTGCACTGTTATTGTAGGTAGTAGGCTGTGAAACCTTTGGAATGTGCAACGGTTGGTTCAACCTTTCCCGTTGCTTTTGTGCATATTTGAATCATCTTTCCGACATCCACTGTGCGTCTCAGATGTTTCTGCCAAACAATACTAGATAGTGTGTTTCTGCATGCTTCCAGGCAGTTTTCACAGTGAAACAATATGCCAGGGATCGTCGAACCAAACCTCGCTCGAGTCGGCGCGACGATTGGTTGGACGTTTCGTTTCCGGTTGCTTTTGTTCATATTATTGGACTGTCTACAACATCCACTCTGTGTCTCAGACCTTTCTTCCGAGGAATAATAGAACTTTATTTTCTGCATGCTTCGAGCCGGTTTGCAGAGTGAAAAAATGTGGAACCAATCGTCGAATCAAACGTCGCATCAATCGGCGCGACGATTGGTTCGACGTCTAGTTTCTGGTTCCTTTGGTTCAGATTGTAAGACTGTGTTACACAAACCTCACACATCTCTCATACATGTGGCACAGACACACAAGGCAACCATTAGTTGTTCACATAACAATTTGCAGAGAATTTGGGATGTGCAACAAAATCTGAAACTGAAATCGAATAGAGGCACCATTCTTAACCTTCCTCTTAGTCTGAAGCACTGCTCTTCTTCCTCTTTGCCGGTGGCAACAGTGCTGAGGATATCGAAGGAGGAGCCCTCGAACATGATGGCGGCCTCCGAAACTGAGGACTTTCAACTATTGGGGGAGGTCCTAGACCAAGGTCTGAAGGAGTTGGGTTACTCCAGAGAAGACCTGAGCGTGGAGTTGTTCGCCAGCGACAAGCAACATGTCTTGGACCTTTACTGCAGCAAGGGGAAAAACTGCAGCTACAAATTTTACTGGCCCTCTTTCGGGATGGCCTACGAGAACCCCAGATTCAGTGAACTGGGGAAGGTCTTGACCAAGGTGGCCCTGGAACGTTCCCGTATGGTCCTGTGTTCCCCTGATTGGGGAGCCCATGGGGGCAACGAGTATGGCGAACCCTCCTGGACAGGCTGACTATCAGCTCTGTTCGGTTACCTGATGAGGCCATCTACGTGCCTCTGAGGCGGAAGACGCCAATTGGGAAACCCGGATGGGGAACTATGCTCAGCGTGGTGGACGGGGGTCTTACCTCTATCCCCTGGGAGGACCTGGACTCAACTCTGTTCCAGGCTATACAACGAGAGAGCGATGGACTCACCCTGGGTGACTTGAAGGATCGACTAAGACCTCAAGATGCTATTGAGACTATACCAGGGGGAGATGAATACGTCGTGACTAACACCAATGCCCCCAACTCTCCCTGCCATGTACCTGTTCCTGATGGAGTCTCTGAGTGTGGCCCATCTGAGCTCCCCAGCTCTATCCACTCAGATGACGAAACTGAGCATGACGCCTTCTTCGTGCAGACATGCGTGGAGGAGGTTGAGAACGCCGAGTACGTTGCCCCACTGAAACCCCTACTGTCCATGAGGGTGGAAGACCCCGTGGACGAGGTGCTGGATCCCCGATCCAGGCTAAGAGAGTACGTGGACTCCAAGAGGAGGTTGGTGGCAAAAATGCTGTGCTACGCTAAGCCTACCCGCAGCTCATGGCCACTGAAGCAAGGACGTATGGGAGATTTATCCCTATTGAAGGAGGACCTCGAACAGAGGATCACCACCTGGCAAAGGGAGGTAGATCTCAAGCTCATGAACAGCGTGTGGGGTGCCCATGTGAGGACCCCAGAGGAGGACGACCTCTCGGAGGAATGTGTATGTGAACTCCCTGGAGGGTGCCTATGTTGCCATCGTCCACCGGAGATGGTTGAACGAGACCTACTATATGCCTACCTAGGGTTGAAGGATACTACCAAGGGCAAAGAGTTGGTGGAGGATCACCTCCCGACGTCTATTACTCAGGGGGCAAGCAACCTACACTCTGACGAGGACATGGAGGACAAGATCAAGCTATTGGACCCGCGGGTGCAGAAGCTTATAAGGACCTATCTGGAGGTGTTCGGGGAACTACGACACCCAGCCTCATGTGACAAGCTTGAAAAGATGGACCTCCAGCTGAAACCCGAGTTCGTGGGTCACAAGATCCGGAGGAGACCCTATCCGGCTCCTAAAGAGCAGGCGGACGAGATTGAGCGACAGATACAAGAATGTATGTACGCTGGCCTAGTCCTGGAGTACAAGGACGGGGACTACCCCCAACACTGCAGCCCCTGTTTCCTGGTGGCTAAGCCTGGGTCTACAGCCAAACAGCTGGTAGTGGACTATGGAGAGCTGAACAAGAAAACGTTGAACCACTCAGGGTCCATTCCTAATATGGAGTCTACCCTTGAGAAGATAGCCTCCTGCCGCTACAAGACCAAGATCGACAAGAGGAGCGGATTCCGGCAGATGGACCTGACGCCCAACGCTCAGGAGCTACTAGCCTTCATCACCCCTCAGGGGAGGGTGTTCAAGTGAAAGGTCATGCCCTTTGGCGTGGCCAACGCACCCGCTCTATTCCAAGAGCCAATGAACAATATCTTGTCCATCCTACGACGAAGACGCAAGGTGCAAGAACTCATATCCCGTGGGGCCCAGATGGAGGCGCACATCGACGATGTATGCCTCGGGACCAATACCCAGGAGGATCACCTAGTCCTCTTGGGTGAGTTCTTTGCGGTCTGCCAGGAGAACCACACAGGACTCAAGCTGGAGAAGTGTGAGTTCATGCAGGAGACCATGCAGTACCTGGGGTTTAACGTTGGCTATGGGTGGTGGACCCCAGCGGCCTCTAAGGCCAAACCCCTGATGGACGCTAAGGTACGACATGAAGACCCCAAGAAAGGACTCCATGATGTACGCAGTTTCATTGGGACGTACAACTTCTATCGCCGCCATATCAAGAACTTCACCTACACCACCGCCATTCTGACGGACCTGATCAAGAAGAGTACTACTTGGCGCTGGGGCCCACAAGAGCAACAAGCGTTTGACGAGCTCAAAGACAAGGTGGCCAACGCAGAACGTTTTATAGTGTTTTCAGCACTGTCTTTTTGTTGTGCCTCTCCTGCTGCTTGCTGCTGGTGTAGGGTTCCTGCTGCTTGTTTTTGATGAGGAAAATGTTTTATTGTTGAAATACAACCAATCCAGGATAACCCAAGCCAGAGATAAGCTAAGCAGGATCAAAGCATGAAGGGATGCAGTCACAAAGAGTTAGATAAAGACAACTATCAACAATAGACCACAGCAATTAGCATACATTGCAACTCAGGATGAAATATTTTACATGTTTGAGAAATACTGATTGAAACACTGCCCCAAGGGCTCACACCCTTCCTTAGTGCCATCTTGAGATGTGCACTCTTTGTTTTTGGGTCCCATAGGTGCTAAGGTGGCATGGCTTGTGGCGCTGAGGTCACTGCCATGTCACATGGGATATTCCTACTTAGCTAGGCTGACTGGGTATTGAACCCAGGACCTCTCAAAAAGAGGTGCCCCAGCCCCCTAGGGTGCATACCGCTAGGATAGCTAGGAATTCATGAGAAAACATAGATAAATTCATAGGCTCTGCCTTCAGTATATCAGTGCCTCACTCACCCAGGAAAAGATGTTTTAGTGCATAGGGCTTGGGGATTAAGGGCTCCACACCACATTCTGATTTAGTGTTTGGTTCCATAGGTCGAAATGTGTTATCACCCATTTTGGTTAGGCCAATACTAAGGTAAAAATGCAAGAGTGCTTAGAGCACCTCTAATACAACTGACGTAAACCCGGAAGCATTCGAAAAGCACTTCTTCTTACTCCCCCCTTGTGCTGTGGTGGCCAACACCGTCGCATTCTCAGGAAAATAGGGTTTTTTTCTTGGCCTTTCCTTGGTTTCCACACCTACTTTAAAATACCTATAGCTTCCCTAGCACTGGAAAAGAGCGCTTTACCATGGCCAGCGACTCTTGCTGCATTGTATATGACAATTTCCAACAGAAACCTCAGCGCTCTTGGCGCTGCAGGGGTTCCTGTGGCTTGGTGGGGTTAGCTTAGGGCATGCAAAGACCATATGGATATGCATCCCTCCCTCCAAGCTGCAGCGTAACACAACCGGACGCCAGATGCTCATAGGACGCTCAATCAAAGTCTTATGGAACCTGATTGAGACACCTGTCCTGGTACTGGGGCGAGGGTTCAACGATTAAATTAGAATGGCCACTGGGAGGGGTCTTGGTTCTGGTTCAGTCTCCTGCTGCTGCTTTTGGGCCCGAACAGCGGCCTACCCAGCGAGACTTTGCGAGGATATCTGTACAACAGAGGAATGGAAGGATGAGGGACGAATCCAGGCAAACACGAAGCGACAACACCTAAATCCGTCAAATGACGGCCTAGAATTTTTCTGAAAGCACATACCTGAACAGAATCCAATTGTGCATCGGATGCACATTTTTTCTTTAATTTGTGGTCATCTCCTGATTTTTTAAATCAAGAAATTCCCACGCAGAAAAAGGCGGCGCGCAGGTGCGGGTCTTAGCGAAGCGCCGGAAAAGGAAGAATTAATAAGATGATAAACGTATGCTACGTATAATGACAAAAATGACGAGACATGCATTAATAAAGAAACATAAAGATCTCACCCACACTGACAGTAAGAATCAAAATTCCAAGAATTCGAAAATCAAATAAAAGACTTCAATGAATCAGGTATAAACCACAGGTGTGCACGTCTCGTATGCAGCATGCACATTGCTCGTCTTGTGTCTCCGTGATTGTGCCTTGTAGCAGCGCTTACAAACGATAGAGGGCTAGATGAGAAAGGTTGCAGGTGATTAGAGGTGAGATTAGGGAAAAAACAGATGGCCTTCGGCCAGGGCGTGGTTGTCACGGGGGGGTAACGATCCTGCCCTGCGGTGCAATGCGGGTTAACCGTGACAACTGCTCTTACAGCACAACCACCCTTTTTGTTGCACTGATTAGAACATACACACTTATGCATAGCGTCGTGTCTCGCTTGTGCTTCGCTTCGTCCCTCACCTTGCTTCGCTCTCCAGCGGTAGGTAAGGTAGGTAAGCCCAGGTGCAGCCACTCCCTGGTGGAGTTCGTGATTGTGGGTAAGATTAGGAGGAAAGACTGATCAAGGTTGTCAGGTTGAAAAACTCGTGCATGCTCGTGCATTCACACACGCATTAAAGGGTAGGCCACGCGTGGTGCGCTCGGTACAACCCTTGTTTAGGTTACCCAGGGGCTCCACCCCACATTCTATAAGAGAACGGGTGGAGTTTCTTAAGCTTGCTTGCTTGTACTGAGGTTTGAGGACACTGTATTATAGGGCTACCTGAGAAGTGTATAATACGTGGAGGTAGTCTTGGTTCCTCAGCCGCAAACCTCAGTCATTTGCCTTTGCTTTACAGGTGGGAAGGTCAGGGTGATTGGTGCAGCAGCGAATAATTTTTTTCATGCCCTGCTAAACAAGGGCGCTGATCACACAAACAACTAACTCCGCCTCTGCCTGGGGCAGAGCAGGGAGTCCGACTCGATCAACATATGCGCTGTGCACGCCAAAGAGCACTCCTTCCCTCCCAGCCCTAGCAGGGAAACGCATTGTGGCGTCCCTGTTAGGCCACAGACGCTTAGTAGCTCTGTGTTTTCTTGCAATCTCACAGGTGAGCCGCTAGGGCTCGTGACTTCTCCTTGAAGGCTACCCAGTAGAGCGTGCGTGTAGGAGTGGTAGTCCTGAGTGGGGGCTTGAGCCAGTTGCAGAACTTCTCGCCCACCAGGATGGTGCCACTGTAGGGTGTGTAGGACCTGTAGTGCGTGTGTCACTGTCCCAACCTTTTCCTGCAATTTTGTTGGTGGGCAGTGGCAGTGGTTAGGCTAGATTTTGGCAATCGTAGCAAAAAGGCGTTTTCAAGCCTTCATAGCTTTTGGCCACCCCTCCCTGTAGTAGGCAGATAGGTAGGGAAAACAATACCTGAATTAGTATGCTGGGTATTCTTCCAAGAATTTGCGCCAGCACAGAAACTGGGCGCTTAGGGGAGGAGAGACCCAGGGCGAACCCCTGGCACCGGTAAGACATCCTCCAGGTTTAGCAAGCGTGCAGACTTGGGTATAATTAGGACACCATTTCTGCAGCTTGCTCTCAGAACCTTAGGAGTAGCACACTCACACATACGCTTAGGCAGGTAAGGGTAGGGTTCAGTCCCTAGCTTTAGTCTTGGAGGCAAGCGTCCCAGCGAGCCTCAGCAACTCCCAAGGTTGTTCTGGGACAAGTAATCCACCAGAACTGAGTTTAGGCGTCCCTCAGGTAGAAAAAACGCTGAGAAGGGCTCCCAGGTGGCCTCTTCGACTCCAAACCCTTCCCAGAGGGTGAGGAAGCGCCATCCCTGGCGATAGCGGTGGCGTGGGACAGACTTCACCAGGTAGAAGCCCTCCTTAGCCATCTCCTCGGCGTTCATGTCGGGGAGGTCCCCTTCAACTTCCATAGGGCTGGCAGCCCCCCTGTAGGTCTAGGGCGGCGATTTCTTCGTTGTTCAGCTCCCACTCCTCCCCACAGAGGTCTTCAGGATCATAGTAGCGCTTCAGGTATTGATCAGCGCACACCAGGGTCCTCCCTAGACGGGGAGAACACCGCACTGTTTTACAGTGTCCATCCACAGATAGAATCTTGTAGGGCCCGAAGTATGGGTCATCGCTGGTAGAGCGTGGCCAGGCGGGTAGTCGGCTGTGGTGCACCAGCACCCAGTCCCCTTCTTGGTAGGTGGCGGGTACTCGGTGCTTGTTCTTCTTGTTCCACTGGCGCTCCTTCACTCTCTGGAGCATAGCATTGGCCTTGTCCACCTTCGCTTGTTGCTCTTGGACCCACTCACCCACAGAAGAAGGGGTGTCTTCTGGATAGGGAGCATGTAGGAACCACGCTGGGAGCTCTAGGAATAGCTCATGGGGCGAGTAGCCAGTCACCGAACTCTCTTGGGAGTTCATCATCAAGGATATGACGGGGAGTAGTCTCACCCTGTCCCTGGTGCGTTCAGTTTTGCACCATATCCTTACATTCTCCTTGAGGACAGGAATCTGTCGCTCACATAGGGGGTTGCTCGTGTGAGAGTAGGGGATCCCAGTAGACACCTGGACATTGAGGGATGTCAGGACCCTCTTGTACCAGCCGATATCCGAGCGTACTCGTACACTCCCTTGTGGGTGTGGGCCCCCACTCCCACACACCCGCGCCCACAGCGCGTGGGTGGCGGACCCCAACAGCCCGCCGAGTGGGCGGGCAGTCGGGGGAGGAACAGCGACTGACCTCAGACGCCCCTCACAATGGTGGAAGGCAACCCCCCCGGGGACGCCATTACGACACCCCCACAGCGAGCAACGCCGGCACGCAAGGGCGCACGCTGTGGGGCCGGTGCTGGGTCCCCACGCCCACACCGACCGCACCCGGGACACACGGGTCGGGGAACCCTGGCTGCCCGCTCCAGAGGACGGGCAGTCGGGGGAGGGAGAGCGCCTGACACCAGTGCGCCCCTCACAACAGTGGCAGGCCACCTTCGCCGGGGACGGTCCCCCACCAGCCCCGCGGCACGCAGTGAAGCGGTATGGGGTGCTTCATCCATACCCGCTGCCCAGCCTGTGGCGCTCTTCGCCAGGCCAGATCAGGAATTTTCCTGTTGATGTTACGGCATCCTGATTTCTGTGGGATTTCTGTAAAATACCCCAGAAATCGTCTTTTTTCGTCATTTTTGGGCTGGCGACGACCGTCGTCGCCTGCGCGACGCAGCTCCAGATCGAGGATTTATTTCTCGATTTCTGGAGATTTTAATCTATTTTATTATAGATTTATCGTTTTTAGAAATAAAGGAATGTAGCGTGACCTTTTTCGCGGCGTTCCGCGAAGGTCAACTTTTGCGAAGCTAAGCACGTTCACGCATTTTTCAAAAATTCCTGAGGCGATCCCAGGAATCGCCCAGACGCCCATGGTGTGGCCCAACAGTGGGCCTTTTCATATGTAGGATGAATTGGTACAGAAATGCGTCGTGTCGGCTACGCGACGCGTTGGGGGGAGACGCGCGAAATGAGTGTTTTTGACTCAAAAATCACTATATTTCATTGTTTTTCGCCCAAAAACCACTGTTTGGCCCAGTTTGGGCAGGATCTCAGTGGAGATCCTGATGGCGACGCCTTGTAGCCGTCAGATTTTCTGATGGCGGCGACGCTGTCGCCTTCATTTCGTCTTCTTTTTTATGCTATTTCCTAGTATAGAATTGTTACATATACATGTTACTTGTCTACACGTTTATATTGTCTACATATACCTTCATCTCTTGCCCAGGACGCCAGATTGTGTCATGGCCGAGGCAAGGATCACAGAAAACTTTGGAGAAACCCAAATTCGAGTTCAAGTCTTGGATTTCATGGGTTTGGGATCGTGCATGCCAAGGGAAGCTTGGAGGTTGCCCTCCCCCCAAACGCTTCAGCAGCCCCCACAGGGCATGCAGGCCAAGGGGACAGTGTCATGCCCCCACACCCACACACCCGCGCTCACTGCACGTGGGTGGCGGACCCCAACAGCCAGCCCAGTGCGCTGGCAGTCAGAAGAGTGACAGCGCCTGATCTCAGACGCGCCTCACAATGGTGGAAGGCACCCCCCCCGGGGACGCCCTTCCGCGACCCCCACAGCCAGCAACGCCGGCCCGCAAGGGCGCACGCTGTGGGGCTGGTGCTGGGTCCCCACGCCCGCACCGACCGCAGCCGGGACACACAGGTCGCGGAACCCTGGCTGCCCGCTCCAGAGGATGGGCGGTCGGGGGTGGGACAGCGCCTGACACCAGACGCCCCTCACAACGGTGGCAGGCCACCCCCCCCAGGGACGGCCCCCCACCACCCCCGCGGCGCGCAGCCCCCAGAAGGCATGCAGGCCAAGGGGACATTGTTGGGCCCCCACACCCACACACCCGCACCCACAGCACGTGGGTTGCGGACCCCAACAGCCCGCCCAGTGGGCGGGCAGTCGGGGAAGGGACAGCGCCTGACCTCAGACGCCCCTCACAATGGTGGAAGGCACCCCCCCCGGGGACGCCCTTCCGCCACCCCCACAGCTAGCAACGCCGGCCCGCAAGGGCGCACGCTGTGGGGCCGGTGCTGGGTCCCGACGCCCGCACCAACCGCACCCGGGACACACGGGTCGCGGAACCCTGGCTGTCCGCTCCAGAGGACGGGCGGCCGGGGGAGGGACAGCGCCTGACACCAGACGCCCCTCACAACAGTGGCAGGTCACCCCTCCCAGGGACGGCCCCCCACCACCCCCGCGGCACGCAGCCCCCACAGAGCATGCAGGCCAAGGGGACAGTGTTGGGCCCCCACACCCACACACCCGCGCCCACAGCACGTGGGTGGCGGACCCCAACATCCCGCCCAGTGGGCGGGCAGACGGGGGAGGGACAGCGCCTGACCTCAGACACCCCTCAGAATGGTGGAAGGCACCCCTCCCGGGGACGCCATTCCGCCACCCCCACAGCGAGCAACGCCGGCCCGCAAGGGCGCACGCTGTGGGGCCGGTGCTGGGTCCCCACGCCTGCACCAACCGCACCCGGGACACACGGGTCGCGGAACCCTGGCTGCCCGCTCCAGAGGACGGGCCGCCGGGGGAGGGAGAGCGCCTGAAACCAGACGCCCCTCATAATGGTCGAAGGCAGCCCCCCCGGGGACGCCCTTCCGCCACCCCCACAGCGAGCAAAGCCGGCCCGCAAGGGCGCACGCTGTGGGGCCGGTGCTGGTGAAGCGGTACACAGAGCCTATGGCCCATGGCCCGGAGGCCTGTGAGCCGTCACACCAGTTATGGCCCATGGCCCGGAGGCCTGTGAGCCGTCACACCCGTGCGGCAGCCGTTGACACCGGCTGTCAGCGGGATATCCCTGTTCTCTAACCCGCGAAATCTGGAATCCGATTTCTAACCATTAAGTCGATGTGGAATTACCATAATTCTACTGTCTTGGTCGATTTGCGGTTAGAAATCGGTGAAATACCCGATTTCTACCGCGATCTCTAATTGTCGTGAAACCGCCGCCAGTAGGCCGTTCCGTTCCGTGCACTGCATTAGATGATTCTGTAAAACAATGTTTCTTGAAGTTAAGACTGAAACAGTCTACGAGTGATCCGGAATTTTTTCCTTGATATAATGCATCGCGTCTCAGATTTTTCCCAGAAAATCTGGGCAGCCGAAGGCGCTTTGAACCCCCAAGTGAAATAACAAGGGTTACGAGCGTTCAAGCGCCCAAGGACGAACTAACGTGCCTCATAGGCACTGACGCGTTCCCGTGGGGGGCCTGGCCACGGGACGCTGCGGTGGACACGCGCAAGTGAGCAGGCAGGCAAAGCACTACGCTCACAGGGGCATCAATGCGCTCATGTCATGTGACAAAGCGTTTCAGAATCCTTGCCACTCTGCAACGAGGGAACAAAAGTATGTACAGCAACACATCAGGATATGTACACATGGGGTTAAGACTGGACTGGGGTAAGGGCATCACAGGACAATAGACACTCAGTCCTAACTCGTATCCCAATCCCAGGTCCGACCCTCTCAGTGGCTGGGGGGGGCCGGGGCTCAGACACAACCCATGCCCTGCTCAGTCCGGATACTGAAACCCTGCCAATAGGGGGGGTGTCCGACCCAGCCACAGGCGAGTTCCTGGGAACCAAGTAGCTCCAAGGCCAACCGACAGTGGCTCCCCATGCTCCAGTAACGGCAGGTTCCAACTCCTCTCTGAGCGGGAGATATGGCTCCGCCATTATCTCCTAGGAGTTGGTAGCTGAAAATGGGCTGTTTCAGCCCAAACTGAAATTAGCTCAAAAATCTCCAAAATTGACCTCTCGTCGGGACCCGGCAGAGGTAGGGACGAGGCAACTGACCCTATGCCCTTCGAGTACGAACTCCCTGGAGCCCTCACCCAACCTGGTTCCCTCTGAGATCCCGGCATCAGGGCAACACAGATTCGTCAAGTGGGGTCATGATGCCAAAATCACCAAAATTGGCGTCATTCCCACGCGTGGCTCTCAGGGCCAGGGCAAGGCCAATAACGCACAGGTTAGGAGGCTGGACCTAGGACTCATATCTGAGTGTACAACTTGGAATAAGGTCCGGGCTCCTTGTGGGCAGAGAGATATGGGGCCGCCAATTGACCACACGGGGGGTTGAAATTGGGGTCCGAAAAGGGGGTCATTTTGGCTACTCAAAATGAGCCAAAATTCGGGGTGCTCCCAATAGTATATCTCCACGTCGGCTTGGAGATCGGATCTGCCATTCCATATGCCATCCACCGGGAGTCCAACCGAGACTCCCATGCCTTTGGCTATCAAAGATCTTCATGCCACTTGGCGTGGTGACGATCCCAATTGCGTCCACAAATGCCAAAATGGCAAAATTGCCCACACTCACTTTGAGCTAGCACCTTAACGAAGGTTGCTCCGCTTCGCCCACGTGGTGTGTGAACCATGGGGACCAATATGCATAACACCCATGTCATATATGGTCCATTGGTCCATGCGTCCGGCGTGCACGGGTGGGCTGAAAATAGTGCACGGCGTGCAGAAAATGTGGAAAATTGCCCAAAAAGGCCGAAAATGCGCACACTCATGGTTGGAGCAAATGAGGCACATGCCCGACTTGGACCGGAGTGTGCCATAGGATTGGTATCAAGTCATATGTGTCCAACATATCTTTTGGGCGTTGCCCAACTCCTCCGGTTTCGGGAAAGGCAGGGTCGCCAAGTGAGCCCATGATTTAGGATAGTCCCAAATCGCCAACATGGCGGCCACGGTATGCCAAGACCAAGAGGAGTTATTCGCCGGGTCCAAGATATGTTGGGCACCGAAGTGTGTACCCTCATAATAATATGGGTCATGATGTCAATTGAGCGCAACGTTGAGATACACGGTCGCCATTTGACATCATGACGGGCAAAAAACAGCAATATTGGCGAACAAACACCCAAACAGTGCCTTGAAGGGCTCACAAATATATTATAATATCTTCGGCTTGGATTGAGTAATCAGCCAATCCTTCTAAACACAATGACTTGACACCAATGACCTTCAATTCCACATATGTGCTCCACTTGGGGCGCTTTGAAAGGTCACGAGCGCTACTTCCCAAGTGGGCACATGAAAATATGGAAAATTGCAAAACACACACCTTGCTCCCAACGCATCGCTTTGGGATCGCCACACAAGCTTCCCTCCACGAAGGTTAGGCTTGCAATTGATCGTGGGGAGTATGGAGAAGGGGCTTGCGCAATATGAAGTCCATTGGCGGGTTCGGCTTGGAGCGATGGACCCGCCAAATGGGCACGCAACACAACACATGGCACATACCACATATTGCCCAAAAAGGTAGCTCCCCCCACGATATGTCATGCCCCTCCAAGGGCATAACTTTGTGTCAATCGTTCATAGGAACTCAAGGAGAGTTCCTATGCAACACCAACACTCGCGCGCTACACTCGAAAGTTATCTTAACGCACGCAATATCATGGCCAAAGAGTTATAACGCAAACTCTACCCTCTTGACCATGATCCATTACACTAGCGCGCACGTGTGGAGATGCAAGGCATATAAAGCTTCCTAAATTACGTCGGGAGTATTGTGAATACATCCCACGTTTCCTTATTGTCATTCCTCGCAAGCGGCACGAGATATGACCCTCACAAGTGGCCTCACGAATCAACTTTGTTTTGCCCATATCTCTAAGACAAATGGAGGGCAAGATAAAAAGAAAATTGACTCGTGCATAGGGAAGCACGTAGGTCCACTCGAAAGAGGTCAAATCAAGTGCGGGGATGTCGAAGTCGAAAATCCGATTTCGACATCCTGAAAAATTCAGATTAAGGTTGCGAGTGTAGAATGTGAAAATTGCGGATGCATCAATGCAATTCCTGAAGACTTTAGAGTCTTCGTCACGATTTGCGCTAAAATATCTGTATATAACAGTTAAACTGGCGGTTACGCTAAAGTCGCCAGCTAACCGCCAGCTGTCAAAACAGTGAGTATCAGAACGGAAGCGTAAAAATTGACGGAAACAATCTGAGAATAAAACCCTGTTGATTCCTGATATTCTGACATATAACTCTCCGCTGGCGGTGCATCGGTTGCCGATGCGGGGCTTTACGGCACGGAACACGCTCCCGCCGGGCTCGCATCGGGCGTCAACGGGCGCCTTCCGTATATGGGGTTAGTGGACCGGAGACCGGTCTTCCCTTCCGTACATGGGGTTAGTGGACCGGAGACCGGTTGTATGCCCTACCCTAGCCATGGGGTTCTGGGTACCGCTTCACCCCCCTCCTTAGAGCAAACCCTGGGGGGGGCTCGATAACACCCACGCATGGCAGCGGGTACCCAGGACAATTTCCTGAAAGGGGGGGGTGTCACATCCTCACTCCAGGCTGATTCGCAGGTTAGGCTGCCCAAATCCCGCAGTAAGACAGGTATAGTGCTGTAGGGTCTTGTAACTTCAAGTATAGTATCAAGTATCAAGTCCCGGGTCCTGGCGGCGATTGTTCGGCATCCAAAGGACCCGTTAACCAATACCAGGCTCACCAGATGCCGGCTGCTACGGTCACTACCACAGTAGCAGTGGCATACACAGCCAACATAGGCGTCACACGACGACCGAGGTGGTCCCACAGGTCGGGAGCGACCACAAAGATCCATCAGCCTACCCCAAGCTTCCCAAGGCCCGCCGGCTGGGGGAGAGTCCCCACGGGTCCTTCCTCGGGCGCACCATGTCCATATCCATACGACGCGAGTCCAGAGTGGTACAGCCGAACGAGCCCCCCCTTAAGGGATCGGGCATCAAGGCCGTCTTTTCCCTCGCCCTATTACCACGAAGGCCATACATGAGGGAGTCCTCATGCAGTGTGGGCGGAGGCGTCGACTCCTCATACCACCAGTTTCCCAGGCAGACTGACCGAGGTCAGGAGCACCGGAGGCCGCCATCCGACTGCAAGTGCGTCTGCGAGTCGGTAGGCTCACACTGGGACTGACAGTGGCGGACCGGTGAGAGTGTAGTCAGGCAACTGGGCTTCCCGCCTGGCGCCATCAGGATCTCCACATCACAGCGAATAGGGCACACGGTATCACGGGCACTCAAACAGAAGAATATGTACTTAGGTACTGGTCCAGGCTGGACCTTAAGTAAAAGCATGAAAACGGCGACTCGGGGCGCCTTCGTATCCGATTCGCATCCCCTCGGGGGGGAAAAGCAGTCAGCTGACTGACAACACTGAACATACAGATGCACATATCCTGGGGAACAGAGAAAGTAAGCAATAATCAGGTAAACAGGCGTGTAAACACACTCTGGACAGAGTGCCAAACCACGCCACGGTCAGGATAAGGCAAATGCAGGAGGGTGGACAGGATAACGCCTGAGTTCAGGCCATATATAGTCTCGAGACACACGTCGACTGGTCTGGATCCCGCAAGTGCCATGGGACCAGACCACACGCCAAAAATTCGCAATACCGATGACAGCGGCATCCGTTGCGCAACGTCGTATGGGCTTCAAGGCCCTAAGAGCTCAGAAAATATGAAGGTCAGTCGCCCTACCTGGTTTCCCAAGGATTCAGCAGCGGGGGAGTGACGAATAGAAGAAGAGAGGGGCCATCCTCCTCTGGATTCAGCAGGGGGGGGTATATGGCCACTCTGATGGCAGGTCACCGAAAGATGGAAGAGAGCAAGCAAGTAAGGGACGATCCGTCGGCTCACAAGCGCTCAAATGCATCAGGGGAGAGCTCAGGGCGCTGATCAGGCACCCCTGGCTGCAATCGCCCGGGTGTGTGCTGGCAAGTCCGAGACATGGATCTTGGTCTTGTGCTTGCGGATGTACTCCATGAAGGGAGTATTGACCCGCGGCACGAACGAGGAGACGGGTTCCCAGGTGTCGTGGGACGGCCCATAGCCTCGCCAGCAAACCTTGAACTCCAGACCTCCGGGTGCTGAGGCTTTCGGACGCTGAGCCAGGATCTTCTGGACGGTATAGTCGTCCTGCTCAGCATAGTTGTCGTCCGAATCGGCCTCATGTGCGGCATAGCTCAGGGACACATGTTGGCCACGGAGGTCGGGTTCCCGCACACGGAGTTGACTCTCGTGTCGCTCCCGGAACTGTCCGTGACCCACCTTGACGCGGTAGGTGTCCTCACCAATCCTGCGGACCACCTCTCCGGGTGTGAACCAGGTTTTGGTGCGGTGGGTGCCCATAGGGCGGGGTCTGATCACCCACACCGGGTCTCCCACCCTGAACTTCTGCGCTGTCGATCTCGGGGCGGACTTCTGACGCTGAGCATGCTCCTTCTCGAGCTGCTGGCGGATGTCACGCGCCGTTGCCTCTTGCCGCGCGAAGAATTCCTTGGCGTCCATAGCCATGCCATCACCAGACAAGGGAAGTCCCCTACCCAGGGGGTCCCTGCCGAACAGAATCTGGTCAGGGGACAAACCACCCGGGGTGGGGGTGTCATGATGGGCCTTCAGAGCAGGCCACATCTCCTCAAACCAGTTCCGACGTGGATTGGTGATGTGAATCTTGCGAAGCTTCTCAAACAGCTGCCGTCCAGCCACTTCAGCCCGGCCGTTAGACCGGCTGAGATAGGCGACGCTCTTGGCATGTCGTATTCCCATGAGGGAACACATAGCCTTGAACCAGCCACCAGTAAACTGGGGCCCTCGGTCACTGCAAATGGTGCGGGGGATGTCAAAGACGGTCAGCCAATGACGAATCATCATGACTGCCACTTCCTTGGCAAGCAACCCCTTTTTGCGTGCCGGAACGGCTACTACGTAGCCACTGTGGCGATCCACACAAAGAACCACACAGTCAAAGGTCTCCTTGCCATTGTGCACTTCGGGCATGGAGAAGACGTCCATGGCCACGCTCTCCATGGGCTGGTCAGGAACCGGGGTCCATTGGGCTTCCCCCTTGACGTTCCGGTTATCAGGATTGCAGGCCTGGCAGACCGAGCAACCCTTCCTGACCTTCTTGATGGCGGTGTAGAGAGCGATGTGGTCGATCTCGAACCGGCGCTGCATGTCAAGGGCTTGCTTCTTGACCCCTGGGTGCAGCATGTGGTGGTGCCAAGCTTCACAAAGCTCGAGCACCCGGGACTCCGGTACTAGCAGCTTACCATTCCGGTACAGCTTGGCATCTTCCTCAGTCAGCCCCTTTGGCCACTTCTGCCCGTCGTCAGGGTCGGTCACAGCCCTATACTCGGCCGCCAAGGCCTCACACTTGGCGTAATCGTCGGTCCAGTCGTCCTGGAGGCAAGACTCCGGGAAGAGGTGCTTGTTGGACTCAGCTCCCTCAGGGGCGAGTACTCTGACCGCTCTGCTCACCCTCGTTGCGAGGGGGGCATCTGCAGCCATGACGACGAAGCATTTTACACCCTCCTCCTCCATCAGGCGCTCCATCTCAATGATCCTCTTGGCTTCAGCGGTCTCAGCCTCATCGCCAGGGGCAGACACGTCTGTCATGCCCTTGCTGGCGGGATAGGCCCACCTGCTGAGACAGTCCGCCACGGTGTTGTCCTTTCCAGGAATATAAACAACCGTAAGGTCGAACGTGGCCAAGGTCTCGTGCCATCTTGCCCGTCGGGAGGCGGGACCAGAGGGGGTGTCCACGTGCTCCTTGTGCCACGACTGCAGACTCTGATGGCCGGTGCAGACGGTGACGGGATGGAGGGCTATGTACCCAGCCCATTTCCTGAGAGCCATGACGATGGCATACGCCTCCTTTTCTCGGGGCATCCACGTCCGTCTCTGGCCTTCCGCCAGGACTCGGCTCCAGAAGGCCACGGGCACGTGCCTCCCATCGTCAAGCACTTGCTCCATGACAGCGCCAACGGCGTAGTCGGAAGCGTCGGTGCGCAGGACGAACCCTCGGTCGGGATTCACGAGGTGCAGACCCACTGCGGATAGCAGCGCCTGCTTCATCCCCTCAAAGGCATGGTCGGAATCAGCATCCCAGACCACAGCCTTCTTGGACCCCTTCTTGGTCTCCTCTCGGTTGCCCTTGAGCATGGTCGTCATGGGGGCTGCATACTCGGCATACATTTTGATATACCCCGAGTAGTAGTTGCAGAACCCCAGATACGCCCGTAGCTCAGAGACCGTCTTGGGCTTTTCCCAGTGCTCAATCGCAGCCACCTTGCCAGGTATGGGCTTTCGCTGCCCGTTTCCGACTACGTGGCCAGCGAAGACCACCTCACTTACCGCAATGGTGGCCTTGTCACTGCTGCCCGTGAGTTTGTGCCGAACCAGAAGGTCCAGCACTCGAGTGACGTCCCTCTCATGTGCCTCCAGGAGCTCCTCGTAGCTCATACTGGGGTCCCCGGACGCGATGATCACGTCGTCCACGAAGGGGTCCGCACAGTCACGCACCGGCTCAAGCAGGTTCTCCAGCATCCGCTGAAAAGCCGCATTGCCGTTGGTAACGCCCATGGGCATCACCTTACACTGGAGAGGTCCAAGTGGGGTGCTCATGGCTGTGCAGGCACGGGACTCCTCGGCGAGAGGCATCTAATGATAACCATGTTTCAGGTCAATCACCGTGAAGATCCTCCGCCGGTGTTGTTTTTGCAGCATGTCCTCAATGAGGGGCAGCGTATAGCTGTCGTGCTGCGTTTGGGCGTTCAGGCCGCGGTAGTCGACCACGAGCCGCCACTCACCGGCGACCTTCTTGGGGACGACGAAGCACGGAGAGGCCCATTCGGAGTGGCACGGCTCGAGCCAGCCTCTCTGGATGGAGTCACGGAGGATCTTCTCCATGGCCTCTTTCCTCTCGCCCCGCAGGGCGAACTCCCGGTCTCGATACACACGGGGGTCCTGCTTCAGTCGTATCTTGGCCTCGCCATACGGTCCACGCACCGGTGGGGGAAACACAGGCTTTCCGCTGAAGAAGGTATCCCCATACTTCTGCGTCAGCCTGGCCCTCAATGCCTGGATCTTGGGGCAATCATCGGACTCCGCCTTGGCTTTTCCGGGCACTTGGACCACGGAGCTTACTTGAGGGGTTGCTACTCCGCTCGCTTTCGGCTCAGGTGGTCTTCCCAGGTAGCCCAAAGGGCCATCTCTGGTCTTGCCTCGGAATAGATCGCCGTAGGTGGGTGGGTTACCCCCGATTGGCTCGTCCTGGCTGGATAGGTGGTCCAGCACCCTCTGCACGAAGGTGTTCCCATCATAGGAACCAGAGACGATCGAGTCCACTTCCCACCAGGCTCTGTCCTGGCCCTTGTGCTCACCCTGGCTACCCCGGTCGTGAAAGGGCTGATCCATATACCCCTGAACCAGATCCAGCTCCTCTTCTGTGAGGGGGTCTTCCGATTCTCTGATGTCAACAGGGGGAACCGCAAAGCATTGTCGCCATGGCTCTGCTATGATGCGGTTGACACAGACGAAGTCCGTAGTGTCGGCCTGATCAAGGCCCCCATCCACATAGTGGAATTCCGTTGGCCATCTCTGGGGTGGCATGGGCTGTCCCTTAGCGTCCTGATAGACACTCTCTCCAGCCGGTAGGACGACCTTGTTTAAGGTCATGTTGGTCAATGAGGCTACCCAATGTCGGGTACTTTCCTCCTCGGTGCATCCGATAGGAACAACCAGCACTGCCTTGGAGCGGTCCTTGCGAATCTTCGCTATCGCTCTTGGAATGTCCCAACGGGGGCAATGGCTCCACATCAATCTCTGATGCGGACCCCAGTGCTTCTTCCACGCGGAGTCCTGGGCGCTCCAGTACTTCTCACAAACCAGCAGATGGGCGGAGGTTCCTGAAGAGAACGCATCCAGGGCCAGATCCGAAGCTCCCAGGTCCGCAACAACTCGGCTCGCCACTTCCGGCATTACGCCGTACTCCTGGTTTGCAGGACCAGTTGGCTCAGTGTCCAGCGCGGCCACTTCGAGCTGATTACGTTCCGGGTGGATCCATTGGCATTCCACATGATGCTCAGGTGACGATAGCCACGAGAGCTGGTCGTCCTGGTACAGGGTCATCGAGGCCTGGGCCGGGAGAACGCCGGAGTCCGTCTCCATCATGAAGTCGTACCCAACGATCATGTCCCAGTCCATCTCGGCCTCGTAGAAGCGACCGTGCAGGAGGATTTCCTTGCCGAGGTCTGGGCGGCTCAGCTCACGATGGTTCACGAACTGCAGCCCAATGGCCGCTTCCTTCGTGCCTCCCACCATGTACTGGCCGTTCGCCACCGTCAGCCTGACAGGTTTGGGGCGTCCTCCCACGGCGAACTGCGCACCATGGCAGACGCCGTCACCGCCACACCGCCACCCACGACGGTCCGGCCCCGCAACATCTGGGTAGTCGTGGACGCCACGGTCGACATCCACCTCACCAGGCGCCTTGCGGACCTGCCCCTCCACAAAGCACTCGATTCCGGCCTCACCACACAAGCGTTGGGACTATGGATGGCCTTCAAGGGCATGCACCCCCAGGACGCCCTACACATCGTCAAGCAGGAGTCGCACCGCTACGCATACGGCAATGGACGCGCAGACACGCAGGCCAAACACCAGAACACCAACCACACCCCAGGGCTCGAACGCGTGCAACTGGACACCCCACACCACAGCCACCTGCAGCATCTGCCCCCGATACCCCTGGCCGCACAGCCCCCCCAATGGATGCCCGAGGACACGCCGTACACGGATCGAGACAAGCAGTACCACTACCCCACACCCATCCAGCAACTCGCCGCCACACTGGGCCACCCAGCAAACACCGAACTCCTCCGACGCCTCGAAAACTCCGTCCACGACCCCCTCTACTACTCCGCCCTGCGCCCGGATAGCCTCCCAGCACACCTACAAAAGCCCCGACTCCAACTCGCCCTCGAACAACTTCCCCTCCTCACCCGATACCACCGATGGTATACGCGCCGCTCGATCCACGTCCCCGCAGGACACACCAAATGCATCTGCAGCCACGCGGAAGAAGAAACATGGGACCACTTCAAGGCGTGCCCCCTGTACAGGGGACTGGACACCCTCACAGACTGGAACCCAACCCACACCATCGCACAGCACGCTGGATGGCTGGCGCAGTCCCCGGCGACCCAGCAACTCACCACCGTCCTCAAGCAGACGGAGGTGCTCGAGGCAGTCCGCAGGGGACTCGTCCCCACTGCCGTCTACACCTTACTACGCACCCACGCGGAGGACCCCCAGGCCACGGCGGCACACATGCAGCGGACGGCCGTTGCCAAGACGGCGGAGCAGCTCACAGACCGCACCCACAAATACCTGCAGCATGCGGCAACCCTGCCCCCAACAGACCAAGCCCACCTCCTCAAAGTCCTGTTCTACCAACCATGAGAACCTACCCCGTGACATACCAACACCGAACCCCCACCACGTCTACACACCGTCCACCGAGCACAGCACTGGCACAGCACACACGGGCGCCACAGGCACCGCACACGCTCCCACCAGCATGCGCGCGCCACCAGCCCCCATCCCCCCACGCCGCCGTCCGTCCACAGGTACCACCAACCACCAGCCACCGCATGTCCCCTCTGCGTTCGCCAGCGGCTACCACAGACAGCCCTGCCCTGCAACCCAGACCACTGGGTCTGCCTGGGAGCCGCGCACCGCCTCACCCACTGCCCCCACTGCGGGGACCTCAACCCCCGCCACCGCGAAAGGCCCGCGGCCCCAGCCGCACCCCCCCCCGCCAGCCACCCCAGCTTCTTCGGGTACCTCACCGACACTCTCCGGGACCAACTGGGAGGGTACTACGTGGCGGACCTGGCGGACCACGCATGGGCCATAGCCGTGGCCGCGGGCAACACACCCCTGCCCCCCCACAGCCCACCCCTACGCCACAGCGGAGGCGGCTTGAACGTGGCGGCCCGCCACATCCTCCTCGCCCTATACCTCCACCACCGAGACCTACACCTCCCAGACCCACAACTCCCGGCCCCCCAAGCAGCAGCCCTGACGCCGGAAGCGTGGGCCGACACGGCACCAGAGGAGATAGCAGCCTACCTCCGAGCCACGTGCCGCCGGTTCGCAAACGCCCTCGGCCGACGGAAGGGAACACCTTACCCCCTCAGCGCACTCCTCTACCCGGCACACCACCCCCACCCCGCACAACAGACGCCCCCGGAAGGCTGGGCGTCTTTCTGGGACGCCCACCTGGCCGCCCCCGACGAAGCCACCGCCACACGGATGAGCCTCACGGACCAGGAGGCCTACGTCAGAGGCCTCAAGACGAGCCTCCAAGAGGCACACCGCTGGCGCGCCCGCTCCCCGTCGCCCCCACGGGGACAGGGGGGTTCACCCGCCCCCGACACCCACCAGGCCAAGAAGACCAAGGGGCACCGACACCAGGGGGCCCGCCAACGCGCCCGCCAGCAGGGCGCGACGCCCCGACCAAGGCCCGGGTCCAGCCACACCGCACCGCCCCACGCCCAGACCCCCGGGGCACACCAACAACACCACCACCACCAACGCCCACCACCACCACCATACCGCAGCACCCAAACCCTGCAGCCCAGTCAGCCACCACCGCCCACACACGTCCACACCATGCCAGGACCACCGTACGCGCAGAGCCAGGGGACATGGCACCACCAACACCACCACCGCGCCCCCGTCCCTCCCAACCCCTACCCCCTAATGCCCCCAGGCTACAGCGGCCCCCACCAGCTACATCCCCACCACGCCCCAGCACAACCAGGCCCCGCGAACCACCCACCCCACATAGCGCACATCACCGCACCACACCATCACGTGTACCACCACCACCAGCCCCTGCCACCACACCCACCAACGCCGGGGTACCACACACAACCGACACACCCTCCACACCACCACCACGCGGTCCAGCACCACCCGCCGCCCCCGCTACACGGGCCCACGACATACGAGCCACGGTACACCCCCATGGACCCGCGAGGAGCCGCGCACGCACACCGGCAACACCAGGACCTAATGGGGGCGCCCCACCACCACCAACAGCCCCCCCACCCACACCCCATACCAGCGAGCACCATCCACCAGCAGCCACCCATCACATACGGACCACAACCCCACCCGGGGGCTCATGCGGTCGCCTCCCACCCGCACCCCGGCACCGGGACCAGTCAAGAACCGCAAGGGCCACACGGCGCACACACGCAACACCCACACGACCCACAGGGACGCCAGGACCCCCAGCCGGCACAACACCCACCCCCGCCCCCCCCACCCCACCACCACCAGCAGCCCCCCCACCCACACCCCATACCAGCGAGCACCATCCACCGGCAGCCACCCGTTACATACGGACCACAGCCCCACCCGGACGCTCATGCGGCCGCCTCCCACCCACACCCCGGCACCACAACCAGTCAGGAACCGCAAGGGCCACACGGCGCACACACGCAACACCCACACGACCCACAGGGATGCCCAGACCCCCAGCCAGCACAACACCCACCCCCGCCCCCCCCACCACCAACAGCGCCACCCCCACACCACCCCCCCCCGCCCCCCCCCCCGAGACCAGGCCACGGACACAACACGCGGCAGCCAGCACCAGCCAATCGATGTCGATGCCCCCGCCGACACATGCCACCGCGAATCCCCCCTCCCGCGACCGCCACAAGAGACCCCATCACCGGACCCCACGCGCGACAACGATGACCACCCCCCCCAACCCACACCACCCCCCCCATCACACCCCGCACCACCAGTCGCCGCACCGGCCGAACCCTACGCCCTGCACAACCCCGCAGCGGTACGGCAGCACCTCCGGGGGGTCGGGGAACAGGACGTCGTGCTGTACCTCCGCACCTCCGGCACCAGCACCCCCATCCGGGCGGCCACCCTGGTCCAGGCGGCCACCCTGGGGGAAGGCGTCAGAGTCTTCCTCTTCGACGCCTTCCTCCACGTCGCCCGACACGAGCGCCCCCCACGCGCCACCCCAGACGGCGAGAGCCCGCCCCCCATGGGGAGCCGGATCTGGGTACCCCCCATCGACTGGGGGCGACACCTGGTCGGACACCCCGTGCCAGAGCGGGACAGCACCCAGGGCCGCACCCGCTACCGCGAGCCCAACATGGCCCACCCCCCACCCGACGCCACCCCCAACAGCACCAAAGAGTGGGAGCGGGAAACATGGGTGGCCCGGATGGCCTCCCTAAGCAACTTCCGGCACCACGTCCCGGGGGACATCCCCACCCCCGACGAGCAGCAGCCAGCCCCCTCCACGTACATGACCCTCATGTACAATCTGCACTACACCCTCTCCCCCACCACCTACGACGCACCCACAGACCACTGGGTGGTACACGGCACCGACTCCCTCCTCCCCGCCGACTACACCCCCCCCACACACAACCCAGGCCCCGACACGTACACCAGGGGGGACGACCCGGACGACCCCCACATCTGGGGCACGTGGGAACCCGAATCCCTGGACGCGCTGCTCTCCATCCGCAGCGGCTACCAGGGCCTAGGTAGGGCGATGTATTGCCTCGCCAAGTGGACCCAACGGACCTGGGGGATCCCCGCGGACCGATGGGTGTGGGTGGTCACGCTGCGCCCCCAGCAGATGGAAGCTTCCCCAAACCGCGGGGGACCCACCCCCCCACGCCCCACCACCCCACAACTATGCCCGTACATGGTGGCAGCCCGCCTCATGGCGCTGCTATGGCCGGGCCCCCACACCCCCACCCAAAACTACCCCCACCTCACAGAGGAGGACATGCCCACGTGCCCGCACAGCCGAGACAACACCGCCACGCCAGCACCAGCACGCACGGATCACCAGGGAAAACGCGCGCACACGCCCGATGCCCGAACCTGCACCCGCGTTCTCGCTACTTACAGGACCCAGCATCATACGCCCGCCCCCGAGGCCCGGGACCCTCCGCCGTCTCCCGCGGCCCTCTCCTCCGCCTCCGACTCCACAACCTCCACCACCACGACCACCTCATCCACCACCACCACCACCACGTCCTCATCCAGCACTCCACCCCCCAGGCCGCGGGGGACACTTCCCAAACGGGCCTCCAAACCCGCCCCCACCGCGAGCAGCCCCACCGCCGCCAAAGCCCACGCCCCGGCGAAGCCCATGCCCACGACCCAGCCGAAGCCCAAGGCCGCCGCCAAAGGGCGGCCCGCAGCCAAGCCCAAGCCCAGGCCCAAACCCGGCGCCACGACGGCAGCTCGGGCCCGGCCCCCCCAGGATGTCCTCTACGACATCCGGCCCCAGCCGTCCCAGGCCCGAAGGCAGCAGCGCCCAGCGCGGCGCTTCCCCAACGTCACCGACGCCACCGCCACCACCTTCATGGCGGAGCGCGCCGCGGCCGAAGCGCGACGCGCCTCGTCCCACCACCTCCCAAAGCCCGCACCCCAGGCCCACGGACCGCTCCAGGGTCCACCAGCAGCGCCCCCGCCCCCCTACCGGCCCCCGATGACAGCCCACATGCAACGCATGCCCCACTACCGCCGCCGCCACGAATCCCCGCCCAACCCCGAGGCGGAGACCGTACGCGCACACCCGCGGGTCCACATCCGCGTGCACCCCCACTCCCCACGCACCCCCACGGAACAGGACTACGAGGAATCCCCCAGGCCCGCCACCGCCGCCGGCCCCCACGACCCCATCACACCCACCCACGCCCACTCCTCCGCCCAAGACCGCAGGCCCGCCCAGGAACAGTGGTGGCAGCGCTGGACCCACACGCAGCTCTGGGAGCTGCGGAAGTGGGCCCGGGGAGAGCCCTCCCTCGAGGGCCTGGTCCATCGGCCCCGCAAGGGGTCGGTGGAGAACTGCCGCCTCCGGCCGGCGGGGGGGTGGATGCCGCAGGCCGCATGGGAAGCCATGCTGGCTGATGCGCTCCACCCCCTGGGAGTCCACCCCCGCAACCTCCCCGCGCCCCAGGACCACCCGTACGTCCTCAGGCGCCTGCGGGAGACCCTCCAGGAAGCGCGGCGAGACGGCATCCGCCTGTGGGACATCACCCAAAGCCCAGCCCCGCATGCACACACCCCCTCACCACCCCACAAGCGTCGGCGCACCGACACCGGCGACACCCACAACACCCCAGGCGCCCTGCGCGCCACACAACACGACGCGCCTGACCCCCCGGCCAGCGGCGCCGCCATCTAACCCCGTTATCCAGCACAGCACCACCACGGGGAGCCACGCCAGGCCCCGCCCAGAAGTCACCAAACAAACCGGACGCCGAAGGAAGCCAACGCACACGACAACGAGCACCACTACGCCCAAAGGCGCCGAACCCGGGCCCGATACCGTGGGCTCCTCTCCACCCTCAGCACGACACACACGTCACTGACGTCACTCCTTCGCCGTGCCCCCTCCCACGCCACCGCCCCCCCCCCCCCCCTCCCGCCGCACGTCCCCACGCCGCCCAACACCCAGCCCCACACACTGCGCCACAGCATCGCCCTAGTCCGGCTCCTCCACCATCGCGGCACTTGGCACCTCACAGTAGACCGCCGTCCTGTGGTCCCGCTCCCCCCAGCACCACTCCCGGGGCCGCACCCGACCCACGCCGTGTTCGCCCCCACGTCGCGGGCCGCGGACATCCTCCCGCTCCCCGCCACCACCCCTCCCGGGCATCGCATACTACTTACCGCCAACCCCTCGGTCCTCGGTGAGGTCCCCATCGGGCACGCCGACGCCCTGCACGTGCGCCCGCAGCTGCCCAACCTGCACGCTGCGTACGCCCCCGGCACGCCCGTCGACCCCTCCGTGTGGGACTCCCAGTGAGGCCACCGGCCAACGGCCCGCCCGCACGCACCACCCCGCACCCGCCTCGGGCGCACGACTCCGTGGACGCCGCTACCCACACGCCCGGCCCCGCGCAACCGCCTAACCGAGCCAGAACACAAGCACAAATCAAACCCGAGCCACTCCCCGAAACCGCTAACCCTTGACTCCTAACCAAACCCGCCGAGGGAACAACGCAACCACAGCCCACGCCCACAGCCCACACAGCCGCCTAACCAGCCAGCACCAGAAGCAAAGAAACTCCTCACCAAACCCACCCTGACCCAAGCCTAACCGGGCCGAAGCCCCAACACAAATCAAACCCGAGCCACATCCCGAAACCGTCAACCCTTGACTCCAAACCAGGCCCGCTGAGGGAAATGCGTAGACACAGCCCACAGCCACAGCCCACACAGCCGCCTAACCAGCCAGCACCAGAAGCAAAGAGACACCTAACCAAACCCACCCTGACCCATACCCATGTACATCAGGACACGCGAGCCGCACCCCTGGGGCGCGACCGCCGCCACAGCACGGGCGACACACGCCAGAGGACACAACGCTATAGCACCGCCGCACCAGCTGCCCATGCCTGTGCCTGCAGTGTACGCGCGCCTCTGTTTTCCACTTTTTTGTTTTTTCTTTTTCTTTTTTCAAAAAAAAAAAAAAAACAGAAAAAAAAAAACGAACATTAGGGGGGGAGGAAGAGGGACACATCCACCCATGGCACACGCGCACCGCACACAGCACGCACACCGGTAAACAGGAGCCCAGGGGCCCAGGACACCGCACATGCAACACAACACACCGAGCGGGCACACCGGTGAACAGGAGCCAGCTGGCCCAGGACACCGCAGACGCACCACAGCAAACCGCGCGGGCACACCGGTGAACAGGAGCCCAACGGCCCAGGACGCTGCACACACGTAGGGCAGCCGAGGGACAGGAAAGAACCAATACCCCATGGGTCGGACGCACTGGGGCGACCCAGCTGACCCACCGGGCCAGTGGCAGGAGCGGTACTCCAAAGCCACTGGTCCGAGCCCAGCCAGGCTGCATCGAGGACCATGGCAAACGTCACCCGGAGCCATGGAAGCAACCGGTGACAGGCGAGCCGGTACACAGTCCAGGAGGGGGTCACCTGCCAAGCAGAGTGGCCCCGCAACTCAAGCCACAAGGGTGAGGCGGTCGTACCGTAGACAAGCGGGAGCAATACCCCTCGTGGTGAGAGATACTCCACACGGCTGGGCAGCCCCCCAGAGCTGCCGCCCAAAGGAGGGGGCATGTGGCCCTACCCATGGACACATGTGGGGACACCCTCCCACCTGGGACACATGGACCGGGTGGCCGCGACAATGCCTTCCCAAGCACATGCGGGAGCGGCTCAAGAGGCACCTGACATAGGGCAGTGGGAGGGACAGGACGTCCCCTTGGTAAGACCTTCTTCCTGCAATGTCAAAGGAGGCATCCCGAGCTCCCGAAGATACCTACCTACCTGACAGGTTTCCGACTGTCGGTCAAACACTCTGGCGGAAGTAGGCCAGCCTTGACCAAGCTGACTTGAGGTCCCGTGTCGACCAACACGTCGAAAACCTTTTCCACTTCCCCGCATAAGGCACGGACCTTAAGGTGCAACTGCCGCTCACGCCCAACTCGGCGCACGGCGTGCAGGCTCAGGATCTCCGGCCGTTCCAGAAGCTCGACAAGCGACTGGTGCAGGTCGTGGACAATGGGCTCAGGCTGCGCATCTGCAGCATCCAGCTGCGGTCCGGGTGATCCTCCGATACTCTCGGATAGATCTTGTAGTACATCAAACACATTCTTGGTCGCGAAGGATGGGCGGGTGCAAGGGTTCGTGCCTTCACTTGCCCTCACCCTGCCTCCGCGACTGGGTGCCGGACCGGGCCTTCCGCCCGCAGCAGTCCCTTTGTGCTTATCGACTCCCGAGTGGGATGGTTCGGCGCTTCCCACGTCACCATCCTGCGACCGCTCTAGCTGGGGCCCTTGGCTGCAGGGGCTCCGCTAGGGGGCGTCGGTTGTGGAAGAAGGGGTGTTCTCCTCCGCATCAACCTCGTTGACGCCCTTCTTCCTTCCCTTACGAGTAGGCTTCTTGTCCTTGTCCTTGTTCTGGTCGTTCTGGTTGTTCTCCTTGTTCTTGTTGTCCGACCTGGGGACCCAGTTCCTCTTGATCTCCCGGATCCCCTTGGCCAACTCGGTCCCCTGCGACACCAGCTTGGAGAGCTCGTCCCTGTCCACCTCCACCTTGGCTTCCCGGATACCCGCGGGCGCACGCTTCTTCGACCCGTGCGCCTTCTTGTAAGCCTCCGTGTCGGCCTTGTGGGTGGGGCATGTTCGGTGGTCATGGTTGAAGCCTTTCTTCCTCCCATAACACACGAAACAGCCCTGCGGCTGAGCTCGTATGAACTCCCCAAAGGACAGCGGAGGGTTGCCAATGCGGGGAGGGTCCCTCTTCTCCTTCGTCTTCCAACCCGGCTGCAGGGGCTTCCAGCTTCCCCGGTTGTTCCCCGCGCTCAGGTTGTTGGCCACGAAGGCGCAAACGGCCACCTCGGCGGGCTCATCGTCGTCGTCATCGTCGACGAGAGTCTCATCGCCGTCGGCTCCTGCTGGGTCCATGGCAGCTTCCCCGCCAGGTCCCTCGCCAACGTAGTTGACGTCGCGGTCGCCAGGCCTCAACCCGCGGGTGTGGTGGAGGTTCCGGTACTCCTTGAGCACCTCCTCTCCAACCCACTCCAGGATCTCGTCGCAGCTCATCCGCGCCGGGATGGCCTGCAGACGGATGGTCTGGCCGCTCAACTCATACTCGTCAAGGCGCCACCTCGCGGTCTTCTCGCGATCGCCCGAGACGGTGATGAGGAGAGCGTTCCGCAGGGAGTGCCGTTTGACATCCCGGGCCACGTTCTTCCTCGTCCAAGCCACCACGTTCGTATGATACTCTTTGGGGAGCATCATCTTGACCGTGTGGTTGGACTTGGCCCTCTTGGCTTCCTCCTTGGTGACCCCCTTGATCCATGCTTCCGGCAGCATGGAGAGCAGGCGAGCCTGCTCGTCACCCTCGTTCCAGTCCTCCACGTTGCGGCGGAAGAGGGTGTAATGCCCTCGGAAGTCTCGCCAGTCCTGTAGGCGAATCTCCCGTCCATCATGCTGAAGCTTGATGGACTTCCACCGCTTGGCAGCCACCTGCGGAGCGTCCACCCGCTCCTGCTCGTTGAGCCACTTCTTGGCTTCCTTGAGGGTCTTGATTTTCCCCTCCTTGGTCGCCACGAAGTATAGCTCTCCGAGCACTTCCGGCAGGCGGTACCTGAACCGTTTGAAGACATACTTCTCCGCATCAGCGGGATGCATGTCCTCAGTAACGGTTACCCCACAATCGTCCAGCTTCTCCAAGAAGCGGTCGAGGTTGAGGGGGTTGCCGTCGTACATGAGGGGCTTGATGTCCTTCAACTCTTCCCACACGGCGGCATCCGCGGCCTTAGAGACCATGAACACCGTCCGCGAGGTCGACCGAGGTTCCCATCGGCCTCTCCCACGGACTCCCACGGCCGCCACGTCCATCTCCTCCATGGAATCCCTGTGGCTACACCGCGGTTCCTCCATGTACGCTGAACCCAGATGTTCACGCCGTACTCCTTCCATGTATGCCTCCTCATCACGGCGCCGGCGACTGCGTTCAGCGGCCTCCCGTCGTACACCACGCGGCGGGGAAATGCCGAACTCCTCCGGGTCCAGATCCAGGTCCTCACCTCCGCCGACGTCCCACTCCACGTCTTCTCCGGGGACCTCATCCCTGAGTCCACCATAACGTCCTCCAGCCATTGGGATTGGCTCCGGGGCTGGTGCCGGGCGTCGGGGGCGTACAGGCGTCCGCGGTGGAGCACGGCGGTTGTGGTAGTCCGAACTGAGCCACTCATCACGCCAATCCTCACTGCCACTGCCGGGCGGCACGCGCTCGTTGCGGCGGCCCGCGCTGTGGTGAGAGGGGGCGGTGAGAGAGGGGGCACTGGCGCTGGGGCGACTCCTGGGGGCTCCGCCGGGGGCGTAGGGTCTGCCTGGACCTGGTCTGGGTCCCCAGCCGTCGTCCGACGAGCCAGACTCCAGGGGTGGCTGGTCGCTGCCGACGCTCCCACGGGCTTCCAGCGCGTCCAGCCTCTGCTGCAGGCCGCTGATGACCTTGTTCAGCGACTTGGTCTCGCCCCTGGCGATGTCCAGCTCTCTCTGCGCGCGCGCGGCGACCCTGGCGATGCGAGTCATCTCGCCCTTGCCCGTGTCTACCTCGCGCTCGAGGAACTGGACCCTCGTGCGGAGGTAGACAATCCACCGCCAGGTGGTACCCGGGTCGCCGTTCCCTGGTGGGTCGTCGGGGTCCCCAGGGGGTCCTCCAGGAGGGCCTCCGCCGGGTCCGCCCGGTCCAGGGGGTCCTCCCCCGCCAGGTGGTCCGCCTCCAGGGGGTCCACTTGGTGGGCGTCCTCCAGGCGGTCCTGATGGTCCTCCGCCAGGGGGTCCCGGTGGGTCTCCGCTGGGTCGCCTCGGTGGGTCCGAGGATGGGCGCTTCTTCGTGATGCCGAAGTCCATGTCGTCATCCTCGTCCATGTCGCCCCACCTGGGCGTCTCGGTCTCGGAAGACTCCGGGCTCCGGTAGGGAGGAGGGAGATCCTCATCCTCACCTTCCGGTTCCATGGGGACGTCTCCGCCTCCTCCGCCCGTCCAAGCCACCACTTGGCGATGTCGGCGTCCTCGTTCATCCCCGTCGCTGGCGGTGAAGAAGGGGTCACTGTCATGGGGGTGTCCGCCCGCTGGCCTCCGTGGCCTCTCGGGGGTCTTCTCCTTACCCTTCCTCCGTGGGTGGGCGGTGGGGCCACTGCTCCCACTGCTGCCCGTGTCGGCCTCGTCCAGCGTCATCTTGGAGGAGGCGTCCCCTTCGAAAAGCTTTCGAAGGGTCTCCACTCGTGATCCTCCCGGGGGACCCTCGCGGCGGAGTTTGGCCTCTGCCTCCTCCATTGCGGCGGCTGTGGCTGCGGCAGCTCGCGCTTCGGCTTCCTCCCGGGCACGAGCCGCTTCGGCTTCCCGGGCCTGCTGCAGCCGAGCCTTGTCCGCTTCCAACGCCGCCAGCTCCGCCTCCGTCTTGGCCCTCCCCTCAGCGACCTTCCGTCGCGCGGCCTCGATGGCGTCCTTCTTGGCGGCGTCCGCCTGGGCCTTAGCAGTCGCTTCGGCGTGGGCCTTTTCCTCCGCCTCCTTCTTTGCCCTCTCTTGGGCAAGGGCCTCTTCCAGCGCCCTCACCTCGGCCTCCTTGCAGGCAATGGCCTCCTGCGTCAGGCGGGCTTCCTCGTCGGCTGCCGCCAACTCACCGTTAACCTGGGCAGTCGCTGCCCCATGGGCGGCTACGGCGGTGAGTCCAGCCGCAATGGCTGCAACGGTCGAGGCGTGGATGGCCATGCCATGCGCCCACTCCGCGGCCTCGTCCTGGGCGATGCCGACGGCGCCCTCCACGGAAGCGCTGTGCTGCTTGGCCCGTTGCCGGGCAACTCGAAGGTTGCAGGGCACCCCACAGGCGCGCTCACAGACGCGCGCCACGTCCCTGTCGGGAGCGACGCTGCTGCTGGAGCTGGCCTGGTCGGCCGGCATCCTTCCGCGTTGGGCCGACTCCACGTCGCTGCTGGGGCCTGACTTCCTCAGGAGCAGCGGACGGGGCTTGGCCTGGGTCTGCTTGGCGACTTTGATGAAGTCGCCAAGGGTGGCGTGGCCGGGGTGGTGACCGCCATTGGCCCGTTGGGGACTGGGGGCTCGGGTTCCGCCCCTGGCGCCTTGGGCGGCGTCGGCGGCCAGGGACTCCTGGTACTCCCGCCACTTCCGGTCCCGCTTCCTGTCCCCGGCGGACCGCTTCTCCTTCCCCGGAGACGCGCTGCTGCTGCTCTGCAACCTGCGCTCGCTCCCCGGTTCCGGGAAGTTCTTTTCGATCATGTCCCACATGGAGACATTGATCCAGGCACCCGACGGGTACTCGTTGGAGTTCTCGTCCTCCTCAATCCTGTCGGGGCGCAGCCCTTCGCCGGGCCTGTCCGGCCTGGTCCAGGTTCTCCAGCGCCTCTGCTGGAAGCGGAAGGGAAACCCTTCCGCCCGCAGCCAGTCCTCCACAGCCTGCAGGCGGTCGGGGGCCATGTCCGTGCGGAGCTCGAAGCTCCCGGGCATGCCGCCTTCGCACTGGGGCTGGCCGTGGCGGTAGTGCTGGTCCCAAACCAACCCACGCAGCAGGTGTGCCGCATGGGGGTGGGGCCGCGGCCACGTCCTGCCCGCTTCTTGCCAGTTTACCATGGCAGCGGGGGGCGTAGTTGGTCTTGAAGTCCTTGGTGGTCACTCGTTCCGCACAACGAACTGGTCCTGGTGGTGTTTGTTGAGGCGCATGATGCAGCACTGGTCTGTGCACCTCCTCCACGGTCGCGGCGCGGTCAGGGCGATGCTCTGGACGGCGCTGCGGGCTCCGTGACGAACTCGGCGCTGTCGCTGGGCGGCGCTGCGAGCCGCTGCGCTGCGCTGCCGGCTGCGAGCTGCGAGCTGCTGCACCGCGCTGCTCAGGGTTGGTGGCCCCGAGTGGCACGCGAGGGATGGGTAACCCCGCGGCGGTTTAACGCTTTTGACGCGTTCCCGTGGGGGGCCTGGCCACGGGACGCTGCGGTGGACACGCGCAAGTGAGCAGGCAGGCAAAGGTTTGAGGTTTGAGGTTTGATTTTGCGGGTACTAGACGCCTTTCGGCCCCGGGGGGCCACCTGGTCGGGCCAGGTGATATCCTCCCCACCGGGTCCTAGTGGGGGGCCCTCCAAGACGCACCTCCTGCCTGGTGGCGGAGTCCCCCGGGTTCACAGAGCTCGGAGCCCCGTCCTTCCCCGGCGTCCCCGTTTCGCCACTCCCCGGTCAGTGCATCAATTCGCAGCCGTGGCCGCGGGCGCTTACCCACTGCGTCGCCCCCCTAATGCGTGGCCGCCCGGGGCACCGGCGCCGCCGGGCCCGTGCTACTGGCTTGTCGCCAGTGGGACCCCCTTGGGCTGGCGCGGTGGCTGCCTAGCCTAGGGGTTGGGGCGTGGCGCTGTGCGCCACTACTGCCTTGGCGGGTGCAGTGTCCCGTCTGTGTGTGCGTGGCGCTCGCGGCCGGTTCGGGGGGGTTCGGGCCGGTACCTGGTGTTGTGTTTCCCCTTCTTCCCCCTTCCCGCCCCGCGTATCCCGCGTTGCGTGTGGCGGGCCGTCCCGTCCGGGTGTCCCTTACCCTCGCTCGCTGGTACGCCATTCCAGGTGGTCTGTGCGTTCCGCGCGCTCGGTCCGGTTGCCCTTCTGGTGGTCCCCGCGTGTCCTTTTCGTGTGTGTGCGCTCGCGCTCTCGCGGTGTCCGCTCCCCCCTGGGTGGTGTGGCGCGCGCATCTCGCGTGGTCCCGGCACTGGGCGCTGGTAGGGCCGTTCCATGTGGTCCGTGCCCCTCCGCGTGTCCTGCCCCGGTCCCGTGCTCCGTCTGGCGTGCTTGGGGGGGGGCGGTCCGGTCCCGGTTCCCCCCTACTTGGCTTGGGGTTGCAGGGGCGGCGGCTGGGCGTCCCCGGGGGGGTGCCCTCGTCCGCGGGAGTCTCTTACGTCGGCTGTGCGCCTTCCACGCGCAGTCCATGCGCCCGGGGTCGGGACTGGGGAGGAAGCTGGGTGGGGTGCGTTGGATCGCCGACTGACGTGCACTGGGGTAAGAGGCGGGCAGTAGCACCACCGGGTCGCCGACTGACTGTAGGGCGGGGGGTCGCTCTGCCTCTTTCCGTCCCTCTGCCTTCCCTGGGCAGGCAACAAAGCGGGCGTCACTGGCGTTGTGCTGTCCATGGGGGGCGTGGCCCCCCATACCACTCCGGTTCGTGTTCACCCAGCCTCTCCGGGTACGATCTGTGCGGCGTCCCGGTGCGCAGGCGTGGGCCCGTTTGTTCTTCGCGGCCCCCTTGCGGGCCGGCGGCCGGAGCGGGGGGGCGGGTCACACTCCGGCCCCCCTCTCAGGTGGGGGGGGTCCATTCCCCTTGCCACGGGGGGGGGTGTCGCGCCGCGGCCTCCCCGCTCTCGTTCCGGGCGGCGGCCTGTGGTACCCCTTTCTGGCCCTCCCCTCCGGCGCGCGCGTGCGGTCGGGGCTGACGTGCCGCCCCGGGGCGGGGGGGGGTGAGGGGCGGCCCGTGGACCGTTCCCCTGGGGGCCCCGGCTGACCTGCAAACCCCCCCTCTTTCCCCTCGGAGTGGGCTGTGGTCACGGGAGGGTTATGTGGGGCGCGGCCTCCTTCGCGTTCCGTTGTGCGCGTTGCTCCGGCACGCCGGTGTGGGTTCGTGGGGGCAGGTCCAGCCGCCGCTGCCCTTACCGTGTCGCCGTTCCTCCTGTGGGTGGGGGCGCCCCCCCGGCCCTGGGGGGGCGGGGGGCCGCGCCTGTGGCTCCCCAGCTGGGGTGGGTGCGGGGGGGGGGGGGGGGGCACCCCGCTCGCTCTCGGGCCTGTGTGGGAGGGGGGGGGGGGGGGGGAGTGGGGGGGGTCCTTCGGTTCCCCGGCGACGCCCCCTGTCGGCCAAAAAGGGGGGGGGGGGGGGGGGGCGGCTTGGCGGTCCCAGCCCCGGGGGCCAGCCATCGGCCAGGGGGGTCGCGCCCTTCCCCCGCCCCCCTCTACCGAGTGCCGGATCCTCACGCGGTCCCTCCCTGGGGCCCCTCATCTCCCGGCCGTTGCCGCGCGGCGCTGGCCGGCCGGGGGTGGCCGTGAGGGTCAGCGGTCAGTGGTTATCGGGTTGCGGGGCCGCTTTCCCTGGGTAGGCAACAAAGCGGGCGTCCCTTGGCGTCGTGCTGTCCATGGGGGGCGTGGCCACCCATACCATTCCGGTTCGCGCCCACCCGGCTTCTCTGGGCACGATCTGCGCGGCGTCCCGGTGCGCAGGCGCGGGCCCACTTGCTCTTCGCGGCCCCCATTGGAGCCGGCGGCTGGGGCGTCGGGGCGGGTCACACTCCGGCTCCCCTCTCGGGCGGGGGGGTCCGTCCCTTCAGCCTCGGGGGGTGGGGGCCGGGGCCCCTGCGGCCGGCGGGCCGGCGGGGGGGCGGGGGGGGGGGGGGGGGGGTGTCGCGCCGTTCGCTGCTCTCGTTCCAGGCGGCGGCCTGTGGTACTCCTTCCTGGCTCTCTCCGCGTCGCCGGTGCTTTCCCTTCCGGCGCGCGCTTGCGGTCGGGGCTGAAGTTCCGCCCCGTGGTGGGGGGGGTGAGGGGCGGCCCGTGGACCGCCCCCCTGGGGGCCTCATCTGACTTGACACCCTCCCTCCGTCACCTCGGAGCGGGCCGTGGTTACGGGAGGGTCATGTGGGGCGCGGCCTCCTTCCTGCTCCGTCGTGCGCGTTGGGGGGGGGCGGGGGCGGCATGGCGGCCCTGGTCCCGGGGGCCAGCCATCGGCCAAGGGGTCGCGCCCGTCATCCGCCCCCCCTATCGAGAGCTGGATGCCCGCGCAGGCCCTCGCCGGGGCCCTCACCTCCCCGGCTGTTGCCGCGCGGCGCCGGCCGGCCGGGGGTGGCTGATGGTTAGCGGTCAGTGGTTAGCAGGTTGCGGGGCAGCCGGTTCCTCCCCGCGCTTGGTGCCCCCGCACTCCCTCCCGCGGGTGGCGGCGCGTCCCCGCACATCGTGCCGTACCGTGGGGGTTGGGTTGGGTTGGGTTGGACTCTCCCGACTTGAAAAATGCGACGGACCCGTCTAGGTAGAAAATTTGGGTCCCCCGGGAGCGGCGCAGTCATCGGAGTAGTCACAGCACGGTCCGCCTCCGAGGACCACTGCACCGCACTCGGAACTGCTTCTGGGGCCCAGCCCCTCGGCGGTCGCACGGGGCCTTGCCCCACTCGGCTTCTGGGGCCCAGCCCCACGGCGGTCGCACGGGGCCCTGCCCCACTCGGCTTCTGGGGCCCAGCCCCACGGCGGTCGCACGGGGCCCTGCCCCACTCGGCTTCTGGGGCCCAGCCCCTCGGCGGTCGCACGGGGCCCTGCCCCACTCGGCTTCTGGGGCCCAGCCCCTCGGCGGTCGCACGGGGCCCTGCCCCACTCGGCTTCTGGGGCCCAGCCCCTCGGTGATCGCACGGGGCCCTGCCCCTCTCGGCTTCTGGGGCCCAGCCCCACGGCGGTCGCACGGGGCCCTGCCCCACTCGGCTTCTGGGGCCCAGCCCCTCGGCGTTCGCACGGGGCCCTGCCCCACTCGGCTTCTGGGGCCCAGCCCCACGGCGGTCGCACGGGGCCCTGCCCCACTCGGCTTCTGGGGCCCAGCCCCTCGGCGGTCGCACGGGGCCCTGCCCCACTCGGCTTCTGGGGCCCAGCCCCACGGCGGTCGCACGGGGCCCTGCCCCCCTCGGCTTCTGGGGCCCAGCCCCTCGGCGGTCGCACGGGGCCCTGCCCCACTCGGCTTCTGGGGCCCAGCCCCTCGGCGGTCGCACGGGGCCCTGCCCCACTCGGCTTCTGGGGCCCAGCCCCTCGGTGATCGCACGGGGCCCTGCCCCACTCGGCTTCTGGGGCCCAGCCCCACGGCGGTCGCACGGGGCCCTGCCCCACTCGGCTTCTGGGGCCCAGCCCCACGGCGGTCGCACGGGGCCCTGCCCCACCCGGCTTCTGGGGCCCAGCCCCACGGCGGTCGCACGGGGCCCTGCCCCTCTCGGCTTCTGGGGCCCAGCCCCACGGCGTTCGCACGGGGCCCTGCCCTACTCGGCTTCTGGGGCCCAGCCCCTCGGCGGTCGCACGGGGCCCTGCCCCACTCGGCTTCTGGGGCCCAGCCCCGCGGCGGTCCCACGGGGCCCTGCCCCACTCGGCTTCTGGGGCCCAGCCCCTCGGTGATCGCACGGGGCCCTGCCCCACTCGGCTTCTGGGGCCCAGCCCCACGGCGGTCGCACGGGGCCCTGCCCCTCTCGGCTTCTGGGGCCCAGCCCCACGGCGTTCGCACGGGGCCCTGCCCCACTCGGCTTCTGGGGCCCAGCCCCTCGGCGGTCGCACGGGGCCCTGCCCCACTCGGCTTCTGGGGCCCAGCCCCTCGGCGGTCGCACGGGGCCCTGCCCCACTCGGCTTCTGGGGCCCAGCCCCACGGCGGTCGCACGGGGCCCTGCCCCACTCGGCTTCTGGGGCCCAGCCCCACGGCGGTCGCACGGGGCCCTGCCCCACTCGGCTTCTGGGGCCCAGCCCCTCGGCGGTCGCACGGGGCCCTGCCCCACTCGGCTTCTGGGGCCCAGCCCCTCGGTGATCGCACGGGGCACTGCCCCACTCGGCTTCTGGGGCCCAGCCCCTCGGCGGTCGCACGGGGCCCTGCCCCTCTCGGCTTCTGGGGCCCAGCCTCACGACGGTCGCACGGGGCCCTGCCCCTCTCGGCTTCTGGGGCCCAGCCCCACGGCGGTCGCACGGGGCCCTGCCCCACTCGGCTTCTGGGGCCCAGCCCCACGGCGGTCGCACGGGGCCCTGCCCCACTCGGCTTCTGGGGCCCAGCCCCTCGGCGGTCGCACGGGGCCCTGCCCCACTCGGCTTCTGGGGCCCAGGCCCACGGCGGTCGCACGGGGCCCTTCCCCACTCGGCTTCTGGGGCCCAGCCCCTCGGCGGTCGCACGGGGCCCTGCCCCACTCGGCTTCTGGGGCCCAGCCCCTCGGCGGTCGCACGGGGCCCTGCCCCACTCGGCTTCTGGGGCCCAGCCCCACGGCGGTCGCACGGGGCCCTGCCCCACTCGGCTTCTGGGGCCCAGCCCCTCGGCGGTCGCACGGGGCCCTGCCCCACTCGGCTTCTGGGGCCCAGCCCCACGGCGGTCGCACGGGGCCCTGCCCCACTCGGCTTCTGGGGCCCAGCCCCACGGCCGTCGCACGGGGCCCTGCCCCACTCGGCTTCTGGGGCCCAGCCCCACGGCGGTCGCACGGGGCCCTGCCCCACTCGGCTTCTGGGGCCCAGCCCCACGGCGGTCGCACGGGGCCCTGCCCCACTCGGCTTCTGGGGCCCAGCCCCTCGGCGGTCGCGCGGGGCCTTGCCCCACTCGGCTTCTGGGGCCCAGCCCCTCGGCGGTCGCACGGGGCCCTGCCCCACTCGGCTTCTGGGGCCCAGCCCCACGGCGGTCGGTGATCGCACGGGGCCCTGCCCCACTCGGCTTCTGGGGCCCAGCCCCTCGGCGGTCGCACGGGGCCCTGCCCCACTCGGCTTCTGGGGCCCAGCCCCTCGGTGATCGCACGGGGCCCTGCCCCACTCGGCTTCTGGGGCCCAGCCCCTCGGCGGTCGCACGGGGCCCTGCCCCACTCGGCTTCTGGGGCCCAGCCCCTCGGTGATCGCACGGGGCCCTGCCCCACTCGGCTTCTGGGGCCCAGCCCCACGGCGGTCGCACGGGGCCCTGCCCCACTCGGCTTCTGGGGCCCAGCCCCACGGCGGTCGGTGATCGCACGGGGCCCTGCCCCACTCGGCTTCTGGGGCCCAGCCCCTCGGCGGTCGCACGGGGCCCTGCCCCACTCGGCTGCTGGGGCCCAGCCCCTCGGCGGTCGCACGGGGCCCTGCCCCACTCGGCTTCTGGGGCCCAGCCCCTCGGCGGTCGCACGGGGCCCTGCCCCACTCGGCTTCTGGGGCCCAGCCCCACGGCGGTCGCACGGGGCCCTGCCCCACTCGGCTTCTGGGGCCCAGCCCCTCGGCGGTCGCACGGGGCCCTGCCCCACTCGGCTTCTGGGGCCCAGCCCCTCGGCGGTCGCACGGGGCCTTGCCCCACTCGGCTTCTGGGGCCCAGCCCCTCGGCGGTCGCACGGGGCCCTGCCCCACTCGGCTTCTGGGGCCCAGCCCCACGGCGGTCGGTGATCGCACGGGGCCCTGCCCCACTCGGCTTCTGGGGCCCAGCCCCTCGGCGGTCGCACGGGGCCCTGCCCCTCTCGGCTTCTGGGGCCCAGCCCCTCGGTGATCGCACGGGGCCCTGCCCCACTCGGCTTCTGGGGCCCAGCCCCTCGGCGGTCGCACGGGGCCCTGCCCCACTCGGCTTCTGGGGCCCAGCCCCTCGGTGATCGCACGGGGCCCTGCCCCACTCGGCTTCTGGGGCCCAGCCCCACGGCGGTCGCACGGGGCCCTGCCCCACTCGGCTTCTGGGGCCCAGCCCCACGGCGGTCGGTGATCGCACGGGGCCCTGCCCCACTCGGCTTCTGGGGCCCAGCCCCTCGGCGGTCGCACGGGGCCCTGCCCCACTCGGCTTCTGGGGCCCAGCCCCTCGGCGGTCGCACGGGGCCCTGCCCCACTCGGCTTCTGGGGCCCAGCCCCTCGGCGGTCGCACGGGGCCTTGCCCCACTCGGCTTCTGGGGCCCAGCCCCTCGGCGGTCGCACGGGGCCCTGCCCCACTCGGCTTCTGGGGCCCAGCCCCACGGCGGTCGGTGATCGCACGGGGCCCTGCCCCACTCGGCTTCTGGGGCCCAGCCCCTCGGCGGTCGCACGGGGCCCTGCCCCTCTCGGCTTCTGGGGCCCAGCCCCTCGGTGATCGCACGGGGCCCTGCCCCACTCGGCTTCTGGGGCCCAGCCCCTCGGCGGTCGCACGGGGCCCTGCCCCACTCGGCTTCTGGGGCCCAGCCCCTCGGTGATCGCACGGGGCCCTGCCCCACTCGGCTTCTGGGGCCCAGCCCCACGGCGGTCGCACGGGGCCCTGCCCCACTCGGCTTCTGGGGCCCAGCCCCACGGCGGTCGGTGATCGCACGGGGCCCTGCCCCACTCGGCTTCTGGGGCCCAGCCCCTCGGCGGTCGCACGGGGCCCTGCCCCACTCGGCTGCTGGGGCCCAGCCCCACGGCGGTCGCACGGGGCCCTGCCCCACTCGGCTTCTGGGGCCCAGCCCCACGGCGGTCGCACGGGGCCCTGCCCCACTCGGCTTCTGGGGCCCAGCCCCACGGCGGTCGCACGGGGCCCTGCCCCACTCGGCTTCTGGGGCCCAGCCCCACGGCGGTCGCACGGGGCCCTGCCCCACTCGGCTTCTGGGGCCCAGCCCCACGGCGGTCGCACGGGGCCCTGCCCCCCTCGGCTTCTGGGGCCCAGCCCCTCGGCGGTCGCACGGGGCCCTGCCCCACCCGGCTTCTGGGGCCCAGCCCCTCGGCGGTCGCACGGGGCCCTGCCCCACTCGGCTTCTGGGGCCCAGCCCCACGGCGGTCGCACGGGGCCCTGCCCCACTCGGCTTCTGGGGCCCAGCCCCTCGGTGATCGCACGGGGCCCTGCCCCACTCGGCTTCTGGGGCCCAGCCCCTCGGCGGTCGCACGGGGCCCTGCCCCACTCGGCTTCTGGGGCCCAGCCCCACGGCGGTCGCACGGGGCCCTGCCCCACTCGGCTTCTGGGGCCCAGCCCCTCGGTGATCGCACGGGGCCCTGCCCCACTCGGCTTCTGGGGCCCAGCCCCTCGGTGATCGCACGGGGCCCTGCCCCACTCGGCTTCTGGGGCCCAGCCCCTCGGCGGTCGCACGGGGCCCTGCCCCACTCGGTTTCTGGGGCCCAGCCCCACGGCGGTCGCACGGGGCCCTGCCCCACTCGGCTTCTGGGGCCCAGCCCCTCGGTGATCGCACGGGGCCCTGCCCCACTCGGCTTCTGGGGCCCAGCCCCTCGGTGATCGCACGGGGCCCTGCCCCACTCGGCTTCTGGGGCCCAGCCCCTCGGCGGTCGCACGGGGCCCTGCCCCACTCGGCTTCTGGGGCCCAGCCCCACGGCGGTCGCACGGGGCCCTGCCCCACTCCGCTCCTGGGGCCCAGCCCCACGGCGGCCGCACGGGGCCCTGCCCCACTCGGCTTCTGGGGCCCAGCCCCTCGGTGATCGCACGGGGCCCTGCCCCACTCGGCTTCTGGGGCCCAGCCCCTCGGTGATCGCACGGGGCCCTGCCCCACTCGGCTTCTGGGGCCCAGCCCCTCGGTGATCGCACGGGGCCCTGCCCCTGTTGGCTTTTGGGGTCCAGCCCCACAGCAGTCGCACGGGGCACGGGGTCCAACTCCTCGTCTGCACCAATAGATTGCCATCAGCAGCACTCAGGGCCCCCCACACGCGGAGGCCCCTGCGTCGAGACGGAGGCCACTGCTCGTCCCTTCGCACATCGGCACGGTCACGAGTACGCGCGGGGGATATGGCGGTGCGGCAGGGGCGCGAACCCTGGGAAGGGAGAGCGCGGGTGAGGCTGGGTGGCCCGGGTGCACGACAGGGGAGGGTGCCTGTCCCTCACAGCACAGCACCGTTCTCCCTCGGGGGGCACCCTCGGGGGGTGGCAGGGATGGGCCCTGGGCTGACTCGGGGGGGGCGTGGGTCAGGGGGCCCATCCCCCCCTCCCGTGCCCGCCGTCTGGGCCGTCACTTGCGCCGCCGCTTGTGTGGGGGTTGGGGCTGCGGCGGCGGCGGGTTGTGCCGGCGGTAGCGCCAGTGGGCGAGGGCGCTACGCAAAGCCCGGGGGAGCCAGTTGTTGGCGTCCGCATCCGTGATGCGGAGCACCGCTCCCCCCTCCAGGAAGGCCGGCCACGTCGGCTCCCTGTCGGGCCACGCCGCCCGGATCACTGACCTGAGGACCCTCTCGTGGTCCTCTGGTACCGCCCACCCCCCCGGGGGTGCCTCTCGGTGTCCTCCGTCCCTCCGGAGGAGCACGGCATCGAAGGGCCGGTTCCGCGACCTCCTGGAGGTCCCCTGGCTGGCCCAGCACAACCACCCGTACACTTCCCCCACCAGGGGGAGGGTCTCCCCCCCCAGCGGGTCCGGGACTGCGCCCCAGTCCACGTTCCACGGCCGGCTCTCCTCCGCTCCCTGTGCCGGCCCCCCTCGCTGCTCCTGCACCTGCGGCGCCGGTGCCACGCCCCGTCCCCCCTCCGCCGAGGCCACCCGCGCCGGCTCCGCCCTCGGCGCGGGGGGGGCTTGCTGGTGCTGGTGTCGTGGGGGTTGGGGGGGGATGAGCTCGCCGGCGTCAGGGTCGATGTTGTAGAGGTGGTGGTGGTGGTGGTGGTGGTGGTGGTAGGTGTGGTGTGCCGGCATCTGTTGGATGCCGGGGGGGATGCACCTCACCGGCTGCACTTCCGGCTGCGGGGGTGCCCCGCCCTCTGCCCCCCTCCCCTCGCCCCGCCCTCCCCCCTGGGCTCCCGTGCCCCGTCCCTCCCGTCCTTTGGGGCCCTTGCCCTTGCCCTTGCCCTTGCCCTTGGGCCCCTTTCCGGTCCCGTGCCCATGTCACGGGTCCCGCCTCTCGTCCCCCACACCCCGGCCCGCTCGCTCTCCCATCCCCCCTTGTCCAGCCCCCTGGGCCTGGGTACCCTGCCCGCGCCCCTGAACACCCTTCCCGTGCCCTGGCCCCTCCCCGGCCCCCTGCCCGAGTCGCGGGTCCCGCCCCTCGTCCACTACGCCCCGGCCCGCTCACTCTCCCACCACCCCTCTCTCCGTCCCCTGCACCTGGGCCCCCTGCCCGCGCTCCCGCGCGCCCTTCCCGTGCCCCGACTCCTCCCCTGCCCCCTGCCTGTCACGCCGTCCGCCGCTCCCTTCCCCCTCGCCGCTGCGCCCTTCCTGGACCACTCGCCGGGCGTCCCGCTGCCTTTGCAGTTGCGGCAGCGTGACGCCCGGCGGCGAGCGCTCGCGCGCCGGGGGGCGGACGTGCCGCTCCCGCCCCGGGGGGAAGGGCTTGGGGGGGTACGGCTTGGGGGGGCTGGTGTGGGTGTGGGCGGGGTTGGCGTGGGCGCGGTACTTCGCGCTCTCCCTGCCCACTGCTGCTGCGGCGGCGGCCGCCGGCGAGGCGTCCGCGGCCCGTGCGGGGTTCTTCCCCCGCTTGCGCGGCGTGCCGGGGGCCGCAGCCCCTCTCGCGCCCTCCGCACTCTCCTTCGCTGCCGCGGCGGCCGCCGACGAGGCGCCCGTGGCCGCGGTCGCAGACTCTCGCACATCCTTCCCGGTCTTCGCTGCTGCCGCGGCGGCCGTCGGCGAGGCGCCCACGGCCCGTGCAGGGTCCGTCGCAACCCCTCTTGCGCCCTGCTTGCTCTCCTGCGCGGCCGCGGCAGCCCTCGGCGACGCGTCCGGCTCCTGCGCCGGGGCTGCCCCCCTTGCCGGCGGTGTGCCGGGGGCCGCGGCCGGGGCCGCGGCGTGGCTCGCCGCGGTCTCCGCCTCCTGCGCGTCAGGGCGGGGCGGGGCGGCGGGGCTGGCCGCCTGGGCGGCGGGGGCGGCCGTCTCGGCTGGCCCAGGTTCCCGGGCCGGCGGCGGCGGTCCGACCACCGCCGCCTCCGCCAGCCTCCGCTCCTCGCGCTCCGCGAGGGTCTCCCCCGTCCACTCTGGGGAGGAGACGGGGGAGCGGGAGCGGGACCGGCGGTGGTGGCGGTCGTCCCGCCCGAGGGACCCATCGGAGTCTGCCATTACTGTCACTCTGGTAGGCATGCGTGGTGGCAGGCGCGCCCTTCCCACTACCTCCTGGTGCATCAGTGCCGTGCCGTGGGCAGTGCCGTGTGGTGCTCTGCGGGGGGGGGGGGGGGGAGGGGGTGGGGGGCCGGCTGTGGCGTCAGCCCCGCACGGCCGGGGGTCCGCGGCCATCCACCGGCATTGGGAGGGGAGGCGGGGGAGCCACGCGGCCCACGCGTCGCGCCACAGCTCCCAGTCTGGGACGGGGCTCAGGGCCCTGGGCCCCCGGGGGTCGTCGAGCGGTGCCGGGGGCAGCCGCACCAGATGGACCCCCGTAACGGCGGTGACCTCCTGTGTGCGCAGGAAGGTGTGTACTCCGTCCCGCGCCGCGGGCGCCGGGAGGGGGGGGCGGGGTACAGGTGTGGCCCCATAGAGGTGGGTGGGGGTGATCCCCAGGATCCGCCCCGAGCCCCCGCGGGACGCGACGACGAGGAGGAGGAGGGGGGTGCCAGGGCACTCTTGCCAGAGGACCTGCCCCCTGTGGTGGGCACCCCTGGTCCTGAAGAGGGGGGGGGACAGGTCTGGGTTAGCCCAGCCGCGGGGCGCGTGCGTCGCCGGTGGGAGGGCGGGGCACCAAGTGGGCTCCCTGGGGAACGCCTCGTAGACGACGGCGTACGGGGGGGTAGGCCCGGTGCCGTCATACACCGGGTTGGTCGGCCGGGGGCGGGTGGGCGCCTCGTCCGCGCCTTCCACGAATACCGTGATTTCGCCCACCTCCAGGTCCTCGTCCGGCGGGTGCAGAAGGTGGAGCGCCGCATCCAGCTCGGACACTCCCCCCGGGTACGTGGCCCGCGCCTGGTTCAGGTACGGGGCCGCGTCCCCGGGGTAGCGCGTCCTGAGGGCGTGCAGCAGGGCTGGGGCGCTACTGCGGAGGGACATGGCAGACCCCGCTCCCGTCAGCCGGAGGGCGTCCCCCATGGACAGGGGCCGGCCCGACCGATTGGACTCGCGCCACTCCATCCAGTGCCCGTAGAGGGCCGCTTCCGGGCTGATGAGCCCCGGCCGGACGGCGTTCACGATCCGGTGCATTGCCGGGAGCAACGTAGGGGCTCCCGCTCCGTTCAGGGCGCGGACGGCCGGGAGGGCGGTCTCGCTGAGGAAGGCCCTCGCACTGCCCTCCAGGTCGCACCGTGCGGCAGCGTGCGCTCCTTTTGCCTCCGCCACCGCGTCCGCCACCAGGCCCCGGACGGCCGCCTCCTGCGCTCTGCGGCGGGCCCTGGCGTGCCCCGGCCCATCCCCCCGTCGGCGTGGCATGGTGCTGCGGGCTCTGCAAAGGGGGGCGGCGGGTGGGGGTTAGGGGGCGAACACGTGCGACAGGTGCGCAATGGATGTGGGGTCCCGCAGGTGCACGTGGATCCATAGAAGGGCAGCGCCCGCGGGGCCCGCCTGTTCGTGTGAGGGGGTGTGTGCCCCCTCGATGCGCCGGCGCAAGGCCTCCTCCTCTGTGCGCCTGCGCGGACCTGCGGGAGGTTCGGGCCAGGGGCACGCGGCTACCTGGGTGCACCGCTCGCACCTGTTGGCGCCTGTCGCTGCTGCGGAGGACACCGTGTCACACTCTCCGCAGAGTCGGCAGGTGTGCGGGAGGTGGGAGGGCGGCGACCAAGGGTCGAGATGGCGGAGCCAGAGGTCGTCCCACCTCTGTCGGAGGGGGTCCCGGATCTCCAGCAAGCGGGCGCGGACGCGGCGCCGGTAGTCCTTGCCAAGCGTCTTCCGCTGGACCTCCTGCCACGTGTCGCCGGGGAGGATCCCGTGGTCGTGGAAGGCGGCGATGAGGTCGTCCTACGACGGGTGGGGGTGCCCCTGGGGGGGGCTCGCCATGTACACGTGGCGCCCGATGAGGTGGGGCGTCAGCGCGTCCCATTGGCACCCGTTCGCGGTGTCCCTGTGGAGGAGGGCCAGTAGGGTGCCGTCCGCGACCGCTTCCCACCCCACTCGCAGCCCTTCGCAGCCGTCCAGTTCCTGGCGCAGCGCGGCTGCGATACCGGTGGGGAGCATGAGGAGTAAGGGCCCCTGGGTGTCGCCCAGCCGGGACAGGGCGTCGTCGTATACCGGTCCCCCCGCTTTGAAGTGCGCCACAGTGAGTTGGGTGGCCCCGTCCTCTGGGGGTTGCCACCGGACGGTGGCCGCAGCGTGTCCCCACGTGCGTATCTCCGTGGCCCGGAGCACGTTGGCGGTGTGAAGGACGATGCGGGGCGGGACGGGCGTCCTGACGAGTGAGGATACGTCCCCAGTCCATCCCGTTTGCGGCCCCGGGGCCGCCTGCAGCCATTCCCCTGTCGCCGCGTCCCACGGGTGGTCAGGTCCCGCCCCTCGGACCATGGTGGGTCTCGGCCGGGTGTCCGGCCCCCACCCCCGGAGCGGGATGGCGGCGTATCGTTGCGCAGGGGTCTCCGGGGCGCGCGTGGCGGCGCACCACCGGTCCCACTCCCGCGCCCACTCCTCTCCCACGATGCGCGCCTCCCATGCGGTCATGGAGCCGCGCCCGATGATCCACAGTGGGAAAAGGGCGTCTTGTAGGTGCTTCGAGAACCCCCCCGGCAGGTCCTGATACGGTTGGGGGCCCTCTTGGAGTGGGCACTCCAGAGTGCCATTCACAACACGGAGGGAGGCTACGAAGTCCTTGTCAGGGCGCGGGGGAGGGGGAGGGTGGTCGCCCTCCGCCGCAGTGAGCCACCGGTGCGCCCGGGCCGCCGCGCTTAGGGGGTCGTGGAGGAGTTGCTCCAGCCGGTGGTTGCGAAGCTCCCACGCGAAGTCCCCTAGCCGGAGCATGTGGTGGAGGAAGTCGTCCACCGAGGTCCCTCCCGGCGGGTCGTATCGGGTTATGGCGCGGAGCTGCGCCTCCGCGTCCTCGGGCACCAGTCCGGAGCAGAACACCTCCGTCCACGTGGCGCCTGCGGAGCGCCACGAGGCCACCCACAGGGCCTTGTCCCCAGGTGGGAGGTGGCGGGCCGCCTCGTGCACCGCCTGGCGGTAGTGGGGCCAGAGGAGCCGCGAGTGGGTGCAGCCCACGTGCATGTGCACCGGGGTCTCTTCTGGGCCGCCGCAGAAAAGGCACGGCTGCGGGACGATGGCGACGCCGGAGAGCCGCTCCTTCCGGACGCGGAGCCTGCGCTGCACCGGCGTGTGGCCGTCTCGGGCCCGCAGCGCCCGGCGGTTGGTGGCCACCGCGGTGAGGTCCCGGGCGTGGACGTAGGCCGTGGCGTGGGCCGCGCCCAGAGGTGTGTGTCCCCGGTGCGTCAGCGCATGGTCCGTCTGCGCCCGTTGTGCGACCTCGCCGAGCACCCGCATCGTGGGGGGCCGTAGATCGAGATGGCCGTCACGGCTGGCGACGATGAGTTGGGCGTGGCCAGGGTCCGGGGGCGTGTTCTGCAAGACGGTGTCCTGGGACGCCGCCCAGTCCGCCTTGTGCAGTAGGGCGTCACTGTGGTGCGAGGTGGCTCGGACGTACCAGAACGGGTGCCCGGCGTGTTGCCCCCGCGCGCACAGGCCGTCCCGGAGCCACCTCAGGGGCATCTGGTTGACCACCTTCGCTGCGCCCGCGGGGACCCCCGTGGTTCGCTCGCGATCTGCGTGCCGCAGGAGGTGGAGGATGACCTCGGCGTCCACCGTGTGGACCCATGGTCTGTGTGCACCGTAGTGTAGGGGGAGGGAGGCGGCCACCCCCTCTCCGTCAGGCACCGTGCCCGAGATGGCCACCGCCCACGTGCGGGTGAGGTCGGCGGCGAGAGCGACGCTGGTGGCGTGTTTGCAGGGTCCGCCCCCGGATGCGTCAGAGGAGGTGTGTCCCCAGGCCTCCGGGATCCAGTAGTATCCGGTGGGGCTGAGCCACCTCGCGTTGAGGTCGGTGGAGTGCCACCGGACGTCGGGGTGGCTGTGGGTCAGTTGGTCCATGCTCAGCGCCCTGGTGTCGCCTGGGCTGGTCGCGGGTGGTCGTGCAGCCGGACCTCCGCTCCGGCGACCGTGCTTGCCCAGGACCGTAGCGCCGTCACATGTTCCTTGAGCCACGCCGGGCCCCCGCGCTGGTGTACCACCAAGTGTCCTGTGTCCTCCGGACGGTCCTCCAGCGCGTGCACCGCCATGTGTGGGTCGTGCGGCACCCCCGTAGCCACCAGTAGGGCGGTGCCACGGGGGAGTCCACGGGGTTCGGGCTGGCCTGCCCCCACTTGCACTATCACCCACTCGGCCCGGAGCTGCGCTTGTCCCGCCGCTTGGGTGCATTGGTCGTCTGTGGTCACCAGCCACAACGGCATCGGCGCGTGGGGCCGGGGGCGTAAGGGCTCTGGCCACGCCACGTCCGCGTTGGGCTCTTGGTGCTCGCTTTCCGCGAGTACGTCGCGGAGGATGTACATGAGGGCCGCCGGCGGGTGGTACGCCGCCCCCCGCGTGGGGGGGGACAGGCCGTTCCGGCGGCGGTAGCCCCCGACGTGGAGGTGCAGGCCGTCTGGGGTCACCCGTGGGCCGGTGTGGGCGTCCTGCTTAGCCCTCGTGGGGTGGACGAGTCTCAGGCGGGGGTCCCGCGTGCCGGTGGTGTGGAAGAGGTGGGCCAGGGCATCGCGCCACCCGGGGTGGTTGGTGGGCCCTTGCTCATGGCGGCAATAATGGAGGTGTTCATCGGCGCATTGGTCGAGGCACTCCCGCACCGCCGTCGGCCACGGATCGTCGTTGTCGGGGAAGGGGTGGCGTGGCCCGTGGTGCCCATGCCACGGCGTTGCGTGTGGCACCGTCAGGCGGCACGTGTCGCGGTGTCGCAGCTTCGCGGTGCGCAGCGTGACGATTTTGCCCGGCGGGGACTGTAGTTGGACATGAGCCGCCCTGGGGCACTCGATGGGGTTGTACATCCCCACTCCCAGGGCGGCCAGGGCCCGGGGTATGCGCTGGACCCAGTCGCCTCCCGCCAGAGTTGCGAACTCCGGGACGGGGTGGTGCACCTCAGGGCATATTCCGTGCGCGCCGGCTATCTCCCAGAACATCTTGGTGACCTCCGCGCGCACGGAGGTTGCGCGGTGGTGGACGAGTGTGCCCACGAGGGCCACCGCTGCCTGCTGGCACTGCGTGGGCACCCGTGTAAGCCCCAGGGTCCGGTCATCCTGCAGGCTGTCCCGCGAGGCGTCGAAGGCGTATTGTGCCCTGTCCTTCGCGACCTGGACCGTGATGTGGTCCAGGTGGCGTGCAGTGTCGGAGTCGTCGGCGATGAAAGGGGCGACGTACTGCGTCACCCCTCCGAGGATCGCCAGGATGACGTCCTGCACCACTTTCGGTGGCGCGAGGGTGTTAAGGCACCAGTGGTGCACTGCTGCCAGGCGTAGCCGGTGCTTGCGCTGCAGGGAGAACTCCCCGTCCGGCTGCAGCTGGAGTCCCAGGTAGGGGACGGAGTCCGCCGCTGGTACCCAGTACCACGGGTTTTCCAGGTGGGGGCAGAGGCGTAGCTGCAGGCCCGGGACCCCCTCCGTGGTTGCCATGGCGCACTTGCGGGGGTTGAGCTCCATGCCCATCATCCCCAGGTACGCGGCCACCGCCTCCACGCCCTCGACGAAGTGCTGCAGCGTGTGGGCCACCACCAGCAAGTCGTCGATATAGGCCTGGATGAGGCCGTGCTCGGCTCCTCCCGGCGGGCGCAGGCGGTGCCCCTGTGCCCTGAGTAGAGGCTCCAGGAGGAGCGCGTACAGCAGGGGGCTCTCGGGGTTGCCCTGCCGGACGCCGCGCAGCATGTAGACGGGCTGCGTTAGCCCGTGTGCTGTGACGATGCGCAGCCTGGCGCACGTGTGGAGGAAGAGCAGGAGGTCAATGACGTCCGGCGGCACGGAGAGGTGGCGCAGGATGAGGTGGAGGGCGCCGTGTGGGGCGGTGTCGAAGGCCTTGCGGGCGTCGAAGGAGAAGACGTAGTTGGGCCTTCCCCGCTGGAGCTGCCGCTGCGCCATGAACAGCGGGGGGCCTGTGTTGGAGCCAGGGAGGGCCCCCTGCTGCCAGTCGCTGACCACCCCGTGCCGTGTGAGCACCTCCGTGATGCGCTGGGTGAGGGGGCCCGTGAGCAGCTTCATGTCCAGCTGGCCCAGGGCTATGGGCCTGTAGTCGTCCAGTCTGGCAGAGCCCGGTACCTTGGGGCTGAGCCAGATGTGCGCGTCCCTCCAGTGCATCGGTGGCGGGGCGCCGCGGAGGATGGCCCGGTATGAGTGGACCAGGAGCCACTGGACGGGTGCCGGGAGGGCCTTGATGAAGCGGGCCTCCACGTGGTTGGGGCCTGGGGCCTTGCCATCGGCCTTGTCCAGGGCGGACTTCAGGTCCTGCATGGAGTACTGCTGGACCTGTGTCCAGGCTCCCTCAGGGACCCGGGGGACGTGGCGGCCGAGGACCGCCTGGAAACCCGGGAGGTCCACCGGGCGTTTGTCATACAGTTCTCGCCAGAAGGCGCGAACTGCGAACATCACGTCGTGGGCCTCCGTGAGGAGCGTTTGTGTGTTGGGAACCCGCACGTTCCAGAGGCCTGACGGGCCTGGGGCCTCTACCTCTATGGCTCCCCGCACGGCTTTCCATCGCTGGGCGATGTCGGGGGCGTGGCGGCGCCAGAATTCCTTGATGGCGCGCTTGCGGTCTGCCGCTAGGAGGGCGCGGAGCTGGCGAATGTCCTCCTCGAGGGCGGCTGCTTGCCTCTCCAGCTCCTCCTGCAGCTGGCCCTGCGTGGTCGGGCGGAACCCGGGCGACACACTCTGCAGTTCCTCCGTGAGCCGGAGCGCTGCCTCGGACCGGATGCCATGCCTGGCCGCGTCCGCCTGGTACGCTGCCGGGGCGCGCGCTGCCAGGGTGTCATAGCGGAGGACCGCTGCCTGGAGCTGCTTTCCGCTCTCCGGGGGGTCCCCCTCCGCCGGGTCCGTTCCCGCCGGAGACGGCTGCCGGCGTCCCACCACGCGCGCCAGGGCGTCATGCGTCGCGTGGAGGTGTTCGAACACCTTGTCCACCGCAGCCGCGGGCATGGACCCGTAGTCGTGCTGCTCTGCGGGACCCAGCCAGGGCGCCAGTGAGGGTTCATCCTGCGCGGCGGTGACCGCCGCCCACAGGCAGTGTTGGACGGGCGCGGCCTCGGCGTCGTACGGGAGGAGGCGGCCTTCCGTGTGGCTGTAGGGGGTGGGCATCGCCGCGTGCCCCGCTGCGCTGAGGAGGCCCGGCAGGGCCAGGCGGACCGGGAGGTGGTCCGAGCCGACCACCTGGGGGTGTGCCATGCCGCGAGCCCAGACGCTCTCCCGCAGGGACCACGGCAGGAGGGGCTCGTTGACCAGGAAAGTGTCCACCCTGTGCTGGGACGGGTGGAGCGTGGGGGTCATGTCCTCCTCTCCGCCCGCCGCGGCTCTTCGGAAGCCGCAGGCTTCCCAGCCCGCTCGGAAATGCTCCGTGGCCGGGTTGGCGGGGACATCCATGTAGATGTTGGTGTCATCGGCGATGATCACCGGGTGTCTCCCGCCGAGGCTGCGTGCCGTGGCATACATTTGTATGTCGGCCCAGAACGCTGCCCGTCCCGCCCACGGGGAGCAACCTGCTTGCGGCCCGTGGACGTTGATGAGGGTGAGGCCTCCCCCGTCCGTGCGGATCTCCAGGGCCGCGGCTTTCCCGGGGACAATTTCCGTGAGACTGAGCACCTCGTGCTCCGCCACGTACTTGCTGCTGACCGCGGTGAGGAGGCCCCCCCCTCTCGAGGTGGAGGTGGCCCCCGTCTCCGCCAGCCGGCTGCTGAAGTAGGCGGTGTACCCCTTGTCCCGGAGCTCCGCGGCCACGTGCATCTCCTGCGCCCTGGTGGCGATCCCCGTTTCCTGGAGCATGATGGCAAAGCCCCCCTCCTGGGGCAGCATGCCGGTGATGAGGTGCTCCTTGTCGGTGCAGGCCGCCGGCCCCCTGCGCCGCCGGAGTGTGTCCCGGAGGGACCGGTCTGGCGGCACGAGGCCGTTGCGCAGGTTCCACGAGAGGAGCCACAGGGCGTCGCCCGTCGTGTCCTCCTGGAGTCAGCTATCCCGCGTCGGCATCGCCGCCGGGTTCGCTGGTGCCGCCAGGGCATCTGGGTGCGCCGCGTCCGCTGAGCCCGTTCCCAGCGGGGCCCACAAGGGGGCCCGGGGGACCGGGGGAGTCAGGGGGGCCAGGGGGGCCAGCCCCGCGGGGATGGACATGGGCCCTGGTGGGGCCGCACCGCCGGCCCCCGGGGCCGCTCCGGGTGCCTCCTCGCCTCCATCTGCGTGGTCGGCTGCCTGGGGCGGGGGGCGCCGGGTGTACGGGGCGTGCCACGGGGACCTCCGTGCTCTCCCCTGCAGGATGTTGGCGGCCGCCTCCTTGTCGTCCGCCGGGGCCGCAGCGTGCACCGCGTGCCACGCCAGGTGTTCCAGCATCGCCCCGCTGGTGTAGTACTTGTCCGCACACAGGGGGCATTTCGTCGGCTCCGTGGCCCCTCGTGCCGGGGGGAGCTGCACCGACTTCCGAATGGCGCCCTCCGCCGCTGGTTCGAAGGGCAGGTTGGCCAGCGGCACCGTGTGTGGTGCCAGCGTGCGGCCCGGGGCCGCCGCATCGAGGGCTCGCGTCGCGGGCGCGGGCCCGAGGCCTCGGATGGCATCGCGCTGCACGTCTGCTTGCAGCCACGTTTGCCAGTGCGTGGAGCCGATTTGGCGGTCGGGTTTGCTCCTCCACCGCAGGTCGTGGAAGGCCTGTAGCCAGTGGTACACCGTGGTCGGGACCGCCAGCTGGAGCTCCAGGTCGGCGGGGTGCGCCGCTGCCGGCCACACTCCCGGCCTCGCCGCCCGGGCGTTGTCCTTCAGCCTGACCTGGAGCAGGAGGGCGTGGTGTTCGCCCTCCCGCAGCGCCTTGATGATCATGCGTGTGCAGTCTGCCACGCGGATCACGGCTTCGGGCCCCGGCAGGCGTTCAGGGTCGCAGACCACGACGTGCGCGTCCGCCGGGCTGAACATGCAGACCACCCACTGTGGGTTCTGCTGCCCCCGTTGGGCCACCGCCAGGGTAGCCGCTGGGCGGGCGTGCGTGATGGGCCCCGCGTGGAGGTCCGGGACGTCCGTGGCCCTGATGGCGTCTCCCTGCCACGCGGCCCGTAGATGCTCCTCCTGGTCGGGGCTCCACACCAGTGCGGGGGGGTTGACCCACCCCGGTTCCTGCCTCTTGTTGGGGGCGCTGACCGTGTGCAGCAGGACCGCCAGCGGCCTGGGGTCCGCCGACATGTAGTAGGCCTGGGTGGGCCCCTGTCGCCAGTCGGCGTGGGACAGGGGCGGGAATGCCCCTTGCCTGGCGGTGCTGTGCCAGACCGTCCATCGGCCTCCGGCCAGGACGTGCGACCGGTACCCTCCGGCGTGGCCGTGTACGATGGCTTGGTATCCTGCCGTCTGCAGTACCAGCGCCTCCCCCTGCTTAGGCCCGGGCGGGGGTGCGCCATCGCCCGCACCCCAGACGCGGGTGCGCCCGCGGAGTGTGGCATGCCACGGGTCTGGTGCATCGCGCTGGGGCCCTTGTATGCATCCCGCAATTTGCGCCGGGCCGTGGTGGTGGACGAAGCTCTCCCCGCCGTCCGCTAGCAAAGCCGCCGCGACGACGTATAGTTGCTCCGCCGTGAGGGGCGCCGTCGGCTCGTGTGTCGCGGCCGGCCGTCGGGGCCGCGTGTCGCGGCAGGGGACGTGGGGCAGCAGCTGCGCCGGCCACGCCGCCACTGGACCCATGGTGACGGCCGCGACCGCGGACGCCAGCGCCGTGCGGTCCGTGGGTCTGTACTGCCGGAGTCCCGTGGTATCTCGGGTGAGGTGCCTGCAGGCTGCCATCCAGGCCACCGCTCCGCAGTTCGTGCAGTCCGGTTCGGCACCGCTCGCATCGTCGCCTCCCCACTGCTGTACCGTGGTGGCGGTGTCGAGCGGGGGGCCCCGCTGTAGCGCCTCCGGGCCCTGCCCCGGCGGGAGGGCGGGCGGGATTGGCTGCGGGTAGTTTTGCGCGCCCCGGCGCTCCGGGTGCGTGTGGTACGGGTCCTGCCGGCGGTGTTCCGGGGCTGCCCGTGGCTGGAAGAGGAGCTGGTGCAGGTACCAGTGGCCCTCCGCGGCGGACGGATTGCGGAGCGTTAGCCACTGTTCCACCACGCCTCCTGGGTGCGCGGCCTCGACGCGGCGCTGCAACCCCAGGCGGCCTAGGCGGTTGGACGTGCCCGCGGGTGGGATGTGTGCCTGCGGGTAGAGCACCCGCAGCGGCTCCAGCGCCAGGTCCAGCACTTCGTCGTTGAGCTGCTTCGTGAGGGCCGACGCCCTGTGTAGGGCGTGGAGGACCCCGGGTGTGGGGGCCGTGAGCTGTTCGAGCACCGGTCCCGGCGGGTACCGCGTACCCGGGTTCGTCAGCCACTCCCTGGTGTGGCTCAGTACGGCTTTCCACACGTCCCTTGTAAAGGCGTGCTGGGGGGCCAATGAGGGGACCATCCGTAGGAGGCGGTGGCACGCCGGCGGCGACCGCATGGGCTGTGGGGCGGCCGCCGTTATCCACCTGCACGCCGTGCCGGGCACGATCGCCCCCCATTCCACGGTCCCCATGCCCTCGGCATGAATCAGCGCCTGGCCTTGGACCATGGGGAAATAGGGGCTCGAGCGCCCCTTCCCTTCCCTCCACCGTACCCAGGCGGCCCCCGCCTGCAGGCTGCGGAGCAGGGCCACGCCGGGGAGGGGCGGCTGCGGGAAAGCCCCCTTGACGGCCTGGGTGGCGTGGGCCAAGGTGCCCATTGGTAAGTACCACAACGGGAGGGTCCAGGGGCCCGGCAGTGGTTGCGCCACCCCTGCGTCCCATCGCCACTCGGAGTCTGGCGGGGCGGCCGGGACCGTGCCCGTCTGCAGGAAGTGGCGTGCATACTTGTCGGGGTGCCGTTGGAGGGTTGCCGCGAGGCTGAGCCCCTCCGCCGCTGGTGCCACCGGGAGGCCGCCCCGGGGCCTGCGCCAGGGGTATTCCTGGTCGGCCGGCCAGGTGTGGAGGTCCCGGGCGATGTCCTCCGCGGTCCCTGTGGGGGCGTCCTCTGGTGCCAGGTGCCACATGACGGCGAGCACCGCCCATGTGGAAAAGGGCCACGCCCGCGGGGGGGTGTACACCTGGATGGTCCACTGTGGGCACGCCCGCCGCACGCGGGACACGTGGAGCACCCCTCGGGCCATTACCGCCGCCAGGACCAGTACCATTCCCGAGGGATCCACAATGATCCCCTCTGCGGGTCCACCGTGGCGGCCCCGGGTGTGCAGGGCCACCGCCGCCTGTCCCGCGTGGGTGACGCGGTCGACGGCCTCCTGGATGTTCACGCTGCCGCGCGCGGTCTCATCCAGGATCCAGCCCTGCGTCACCCCGTAGCGTAGGGCGGCGCGTGCGGCCGCGGGTTTCACCTCGGGCAACGCTCCGTCGTCGGCATCGGGCTGGGGGTGCTGTCTGGGGCACCAGCCTTCGCCGGTGCAATGGCCCTGTTTCCACGCGGGGCAGATCGCGGATACGCTGCCCGCCGGCGGCGCAGGCTCCACGGGCGCGCCCCCCGCGGGGGGCTCCGGCAATGCCTCCAGGTCGGAGTCTGCGCCCGCGTCCTCTTGTCGGGGGTCTCCCTCGCCGTCTCTGAGTCCCAGCGCCCTGATGACCTCGTGTGCTTCGTCCAGCGTCGGAGATCGGGGGCGTGTCTTGCGTGGTGCCGCGGGTTCCGCCATTGCTATGTCGCTGTGTCTAAGAGCAGGGGGCGGGCTGCGGATGTCCCGTGGCTGGTGCGTTGGTGCGTTGGTGCGTTGCTCGGTGTGGGGGCGGTGGATGGGCATCCCCGGGGGGGCGCCTTCCAGTGTTGCGAGGGGCGTCCGGTGTTAGGCGCTGTCCCTTCCCCGGCCGCTCGTCCTCCGGAGCGTGCAGCCAGGGTTCCGCGACCCGCGTGTCCCGGGCGCGGTCGGTGCGGGCAGTGGACCCTGCACCGGCCCCACAGCGTGTGCCCTTGCGGGCCGGCGTTGCTCGCTGTGGGGGTGGCGGGAGGGCGTCCCCGGGGGGGGTGCCTTCCACCGTTGCGAGGGGCGCCTGGTGACAGGCGCCGTCCCTTCCCCGGCCGCTCGTCCTCCGGAGCGTGCAGCCAGGGTTCCGCGACCCGCGTGTCCCGGGTGCGGTCGATGCGGGCATGTGGACCCAGCACCGGCCCCACAGCGTGTGCCCTTGCGGGCCGGCGTTGCTCGCTGTGGGGGTGGCGGGAGGGCGTCCCCGGGGGGGTGCCTTCCACCGTTGTGAGGGGCGCCTGGTGTCAGGCGCTGTCCCTCCCCCGGCCGCGCTCGCCCTCCGTAGCGTGCAGCCAGGGTTCCGCGACCCGTGTGTCCCGGGCGCGGTCGATGCGGGCATGTGGACCCAGCACCGGTCCCACAGCGTGCGCCCTCGCGGGCCGACGCTGCTCGCTGTGGGGCTGGCGGAATGGCGTCCCCGGGGGGGGGTGCTTTCCACCGTTGTGAGGGGCGCCTGGTGTCAGGCGCTGTCCCTTCCCTGGCCGCTCGTCCTCCGGAGCGCGCAGCCAGGGTTCCGCGACCCGCGTGTCCCGGGCGCGGTCGATGTGGGCGTGTGGACCCAGTACCGGCCCCACGGCGTGCGCCCTTGCGGGCCGGCGTTGTTCGCCGTGGGGGTGGTGGAAGGGCGTCCCCGGGGGGGGTGCCTTCCACCGTCGTGAGGGGCGTCTGGTGTCAGGCGCTGTCCCTCCCCCGGCCACTCGTCTTCCGGAGCGTGCAGCCAGGGTTCCGCGACCCGCGTGTCCCGGGGGCGGTCGATGCGGGCGTGTGGACCCAGCACCGGCCCCACAGCGTGCGCCCTTGCGGGCCGGTGTTGCTCGCTGTGGGGGTGGCGGAAGGGCGTCCCCGGGGGGGGTGCCTTCCACCGTTGTGAGGGGCGCCTGGTGTCAGGCGCTGTCCCTCCCCCGGCCGCTCGTCCTCCGGAGCGTGCAGCCAGGGTTCCGTGACCCGCGTGTCCCGGGTGCGGTCGATGTGGGCGTGTGGACCCAGCACCGGCCTCACAGCGTGCGCCCTTGCGGGCCGGCGTTGCTCGCTGTGGGGGTGGCGGAAGGGCGTCCCCGGGGGGGGTGCCTTCCACCGTTGTGAGGGGCGCCTGGTGTCAGGCGCTGTCCCTCCCCCGGCCGCTCGTCCTCCGGAGCGTGCAGCCAGGGTTCCGCGACCCGCGTGTCCCGGGCGCGGTCGGTGCGGGCGTGTGGACCCAGCACCGGCCCCACAGCGTGCGCCCTTGCGGGCCGGCGTTGCTCACTGTGGGGGTGGTGGAGGGGCGCCCCCGGGGGGGGTGCCTTCCACCGTTGTGAGGGGCGCCTGGCGTCAGGCGCTGTCCCTCCCCCGGCTGCTCGTCCTTTGGAGCGCGCAGCCGGGGTTCTGCGACCCGTGTGTCCCGGGTGCGGTCGATGCGGGCGTGTGGACCCAGCACCGGCCCCGCAGCGTGTGCCCTTGTGGGCCGGCGTTGCTCGCTGTGGGGGTGGCGGAATGGCGTCCCCGGGGGGGGTGCCTTCCACCGTTGTGAGGGGCGCCTGGTGTCAGGCGCTGTCCCTTCCCCGGCCGCTCGTCCTCCGGAGCGTGCAGCCAGGGTTCCGCGACCCGTGTGTCCCGGGTGCGGTCGGTGCGGGCGTGTGGACCCAGCACCGGCCCCACAGCGTGCGCCCTTGTGGGCTGGCGTTGCTCGCTGTGGGGGTGGCGGAAGGGCGTCCCCGGGGGGGGTGCCTTCCACCGTTGTGAGGGGCGCCTGGTGTCAGGCGCTGTCCCTCCCCCGGCCGCTCGTCCTCTGGAGCGTGCAGCCAGGGCTCCGCGACCCGCGTGTCCCGGGCGCGGTTGATGTGGGCGTGTGGACCCAGCACCGGCCCCACAGCGTGCACCCTTGCGGGCCGGCGTTGCTCGCTGTGGGGGCGGCGGAAGGGCGTCCCCGGGGGGGCTGCCTTCCGCCGTTGTGAGGGGCGCCTGGTGTCAGGCGCTGTCCCTCCCCCGGCCGCTCGTCCTCCGGAGCGTGCAGCTAGGGTTCCGCGACCCGCGTGTCCCGGGTGCGGTCGATGCGGGCGTGTGGACCCAGCACCGGCCCCACAGCGTGCGCCCTTGCGGGCTGGCGTTGCTCGCTATGGGGGTGGCGGAAGGGCATCCCCGGGGGGGGTACCTTCCACCGTCGTGAGGGGCGCCTGGTGTCAGGCGCTGTCACTCCCCCGGCTGCCCGTCCTCCGGAGCGTGCAGCCAGGGTTCCGCGACCCGTGTGTCCCGGGTGCGGTCGATGCGGGCGTGTGGACCCAGCACCGGCCCACAGCGTGCGCCCTTGCGGGCCGGCGTTGCTCGCTGTGGGGGCGGCAGAAGGGCGTCCCCGGGGGGGGTGCCTTCCACCGTTGTGAGGGGCGCCTGGTGTCAGGCGCTGTCCCTCCCCCGGCTGCTCGTCCTCCGGAGCGCGCAGCCAGGGTTCCGCGACCCGTGTGTCCCGGTTGCGGTCGATGTGGGCGTGTGGACCCAGCACCAGCCCCACAGCGTGCGCCCTTGCGGGCCGGCGTTGCTCGCTGTGGGGGTGGCGGAAGGGCGTCCCCGGGGGGGGTGCCTTCCACCGTTGTGAGGGGCGCCTGGTGTCAGGCGCTGCCCCTCCCCCGGCCGCTCGTCCTCCGGAGCGTGCAGCCAGGGTTCCGCGACCCGTGTGTCCCGGGCGCGGTCGATGCGGGCGTGTGGACCCAGCACCGGCCCCACAGCGTGCGCCCTTGCGGGCCGGCGTTGCTCGCTGTGGGGGTGGCGGAAGGGTGTCCCCGGGGGGGGCTGCCTTCCACCGTTGTGAGGGGCGCCTGGTGTCAGGCGCTGTCCCTCCCCCGGCTGCTCGTCCTCCGGAGCGCGCAGCCAGGGTTCTGCGACCCGTGTGTCCCGGGTGCGGTCGATGCGGGCGTGTGGACCCAGCACCGGCCCCACAGCGTGCGCCCTTGCGGGCCGGCGTTGCTCGCTGTGGGGGTGGCGGAAGGGCGTCCCCGGGGGGGGTGCCTTCCACCGTTGTGAGGGGCGCCTGGTGTCAGGCGCTGCCCCTCCCCCGGCCGCCCGTCCTCCGGAGCGTGCAGCCAGGGTTCCGCGACCCGTGTGTCCCGGGTGCGGTCGATGCGGGCGTGTGGACCCAGCACCGGCCCCACAGCGTGCGCCACTGCGGGCCGGCGTTGCTCGCTGTGGGGGTGGCGGAAGGGCGTCCCCGGGGGGGGCTGCCTTCCACCGTTGTGAGGGGCGCTTGGTGCCAGGCGCTGTCCCTCCCCCGGCCGCTCGTCTTCCGGAGCGTGCAGCCAGGGTTCCGCGACCCGTGTGTCCCGGGTGCGGTCGATGCGGGCGTGTGGACCCAGCACCGGCCCCACAGCGTGCGCCCTTGCGGGCCGGCGTTGCTCGCTGTGGGGGTGGCGGAAGGGCGTCCCCGGGGGGGGCTGTCCTCCACCGTTGTGAGGGGCGCCTGGTGCCAGGCGCTGTCTCTCCCCCGGCTGCCCGTCCTCCGGAGCGTGCAGCCAGGGTTCCGCGACCCGCGTGTCCCGGGTGCGGTCGGTGTGGGCGTGGGGGCCCGGCACCGGCCCCACAGCGTGCGCCCTTGCGGGCCGGCGTTGCTCGCTGTGGGGGTGGCGGAAGGGCGTCCCCGGGGGGGGTGCCTTCCACCATGGTGAGGGGCGCTTGGGGTCAGGCGCTGTCCCTCTCTCGTCTGCCCGCCCACTGCCGGGTGGGTTGCCGGGGTTCGTTGGGTGTGTGCGGTGTGTGTGGTGCCTGTGCCGTGCGTGTCGTGGTGCGTGGTGCTGCTCTTTCCTTGGTCCTCCGGTGCTCCCCTCTCCGGTGTCTCGGTGCGGTGTTGTGCTCGCCGTGTGCCCGCCGTGTCCCCTCCTCTATGTGCGCCCCTTGCTCGTTCGCTGGCTTCCCCTTGCTCCTTTCGCGGCTTCGTTGCTCTTTACCCTTTCCTCTACCCCTCTCCCTGGCATGCACTTTTTCCCTGCCTCCGCTTTGTTGCGTGTCTCTGTCTTTTTTCTTGTCGGCCCGGGCTTCCTCTTTTGAACCTGCGTAGGGAGAGAAGGGTGCGTAAGCAAGCGTGCGGCAGTGGCGGTTTTGTCGCGACACGGCACCTCGAGCTGGCTGGTACGTCATGCGACATTCGTGTGCGACCGGCTTGCGTGTAGGTTTATCGCCCCATTTGCTCCCGGCTTGTTTCCACCCCCCTTTGGTCGCTACCTTTTCTCGTCGCCCGTTCCGCGCGCGCGGCGTGACGTGCAACATACCTGCCTCTTTCCCCACTACCTTAACGTGTCCTTGTCCTCCCGCCTTGTCGGGCGTTCGCTTATGTGTGACGACGGCACGACGCAATACTTGCCTAAGCGTCTAAGACAACCCTACTTTAACGCCCGGACGACACAGACACGAGCATACGCTTCTCTTCGGGACCTGCGAGGATAGAACATGGGTGCGTGCACGTGTGTTCGTTGGGACCCGGCACTCGCCGGCGCTATGCTATTTGTGTGTTTGCTCTTCTTGTCCCCCTCCCTGGCTATTTGTGTGTTCTAACCCCCGCAACTCCGCGGTTGGCGACGTGGCACGACATGGTAACATACTTGCGTTCTTGGTGGCGGTGTGTGGCTTGTCTACTATTCGTTTGCATGCGGCGGCATACCTTTTGTTCCCTTTCGCTCCCTTTCGCCTCCTACATAAGCGGGCGTGCGGGTGGGCGGTGGGCACGTCTCGGTTACGTAGCGTAGCATGGCAACATACTTGGACCCCACTAGTCACGTGTGTATGCGGGGTTTTTTTTTTTTTTTTTTTTTTTTTTTGTTGTGTTGTGCTTTACCTCGGTGGTCTTTTTGTTCCTCCCTGTTTGTCCCTTCATACCATGCTGCTCGTCCGCGGCGGTGATGGCCTTGCGGCGTTCCGGGCATGCGCGTGCGGGCATACCTTTCTTTCCCTATGCGAGTGGGGGTGAGCATAGGCGTTCTTTCGGTGCCACCTCTTGTTGGTTTTCATTGCCGGTGCGGCTTTCGTCGCGCTTTTCGTGGCGGCGCACTTTGGCGTTGCTTATCACGTTACTTGTTTTGCACTTGTTACGGCGTTACGCACACAACATATTTGCACATAACATACTTGCTTTCCGGCGGCCGGTGGCGTTGTTGTTGCTTGTGTGTATTTTTCATGCACGACATTCAACATACTTGGGTACATGTGCGGCCTCTTGCTCTTTTTGTTGTGATCCCCTTCGCGCGTATTTCCTACATGAGCGGGCTTGCATTGCTTGGTCGTGTACTTGTGGTATATCTCCACGGTGGTGCGGTTCGTTACCTATTTAATCTCCTTGTCTACCTCTTTCCGCGTTGTGTTTGTTTCGTTGGTTTTTCGCGGTGCGCGGCACATAACATACTTGCTTGTCGGCGGCCGGTGGCGTTGTTGTTGTCTATGTGTGGGTTGTTTTGGGGCGCGCACAAGTCCCTAGCGCCTAGGGCACGCACTTTGCTAGGTGGTTTGGGGCAAGCAACGCTCAGTTTCGTCGCCGTCGCGACTCTATTGTCCGTCTTTTTCGGTGAGTGTCCTATATTTTGCGACCTCGCCAAACAGCGGCGTAAAATTGTTGGGGGGGTTTCTGAGGTCGGAAAAGACGATTTTTCGCTTTATTTCTGCTGGCGGTGCGTCTTTTTCTCGTACTTTTATTTTTCTTCTGCTGCGATCGCGCGACGTCCTGCGCTACACCAACAGGGTTGTGTCTGAGCCCCCGCCCCTGCCAGCCACTGAGAGGGTCGGACCTGGGATTGGGATATGAGTTGGGACTGAGTACCTATTGTCCTGTGATGCCCTTACCCCAGTCCAGTCTTAACCCCATGTGTACATATCCTGATGTGTTTCTGTACATACTTTTGTTCCCTTGTTTCAGAGTGGCAAGGATCCTGAAACGCTTTGTCACATGACACGAGCATGAGGATGCCCTTGTGAGCGCAGTGCTTTGCCTGCCTGACTGCTCGTGCGTGTCCGCCGCAGCGTCCGGTGGCCCGGCCCCCCCACGGGAACGCGTCACCATCACGTATGGAATGCGACGCCCTTCCCCAAGGTGAAGACCGGGGAGGCTGTTCCTGGGCCCTCCGCCCCTCATTCTTCCTATCCCGGCCGAGATGCTGCGGCTGAATTGGCTGCAGCGGCCGAGGAAGGTATTTTGGAAGCTGCAAAACAGGCCAGTCTAGAGATCAGGACCGAAGGAGCACCGAAGGTGGACTCCTGGTTAAAGTCCACAGCCCTATGCAGCCCTGCAGTCTGTCCTGCACCCGCAGGGCATGGAATGTACTGCCGTGTCGACTGCCCCTGTCGCACCCAGCGAGATTCTGAGCTTCAAGGGCTCAAGGATCAACTGCAAGTAATTGTTCATACGTTGGGTATAAGAAATATTTTTAAGACACACATGCGGTCCGAGGGCGCCTCATCGGTAGGAAAAGAAACGGAGCCATCGAAGGAAGCCTCAGAGATTTTTTTCATTGTTCCTTCGGGGGACTCTAAGACCAGCAAAGCACGGATCAGCAGAGAAAACCTTTAAGAAAGGGTTCAAATCTCTCGTTCTGAGAGTAGGACGGAGAAGGCCAGCGAAAAGGCACAGAATGCCAAGCAAACTGCCTCCCGCACTATCCCCGCTGCTGCTGATTTGAACGCCCTTGCCCAGCTTTTGCTCGCCCAGACCCTCGCCGGAGCTGGTGTGGCTAATGTTGCCGCAAAGGTGTCCGCCATCACAGCCGGTGTTGGGCTGGAATCTCTTCTGAACCCTACCTTGCTGAGACTTCTCCAGGTTGCCAAGCAACCGAAGTACAATGGGAACCCAAGACGTTGGCCTCAGTTCCAAGCAGAGTTCAAGCTGTGGGTTAAAACCCAAAAGCTCCACGAGGATCAAACGGCGGTTGTGGTAGTCCGAACTGAGCCACTCATCACGCCAATCCTCACTGCCACTGCCGGGCGGCACGCGCTCGTTGCGGCGGCCCGCGCTGTGGTGAGAGGGGGCGGTGAGAGAGCGGGCACTGGTGCTGGGGCGACTCCTGGGGGCTCCGCCGGGGGCGTAGGGACCTGGTCTGGGTCCCCAGCCGTCGTCCGACGAGCCAGACTCCAGGGGTGGCTGGTCGCTGCCGACGCTCCCACGGGCTTCCAGCGCGTCCAGCCTCTGCTGCAGGCCGCTGATGACCTTGTTCAGCGACTTGGTCTCGCCCCTGGCGATGTCCAGCTCTCTCTGCGCGCGCGCGGCGACCCTGGCGATGCGAGTCATCTCGCCCTTGCCCGTGTCTACCTCGCGCTCGCGGAACTGGACCCTCGTGCGGAGGTAGACAATCCACCGCCAGGTGGTACCCGGGTCGCCGTTCCCTGGTGGGTCGTCGGGGTCCCCAGGGGGTCCTCCAGGAGGGCCTCCGCCGAGTCCGCCCGGTCCAGGGGGTCCTCCCCCGCCAGGTGGTCCGCCTCCAGGGGGTCCACTTGGTGGGCGTCCTCCAGGCGGTCCTGATGGTCCTCCGCCAGGGGGTCCCGGTGGGTCTCCGCTGGGTCGCCTCGGTGGGTCCGAGGATGGGCGCTTCTTCGTGATGCCGAAGTCCATGTCGTCATCCTTGTCCATGTCGCCCCACCTGGGCGTCTCGGTCTCGGAAGACTCCGGGCTCCGGTAGGGAGGAGGGAGATCCTCATCCTCACCTTCCGGTTCCATGGGGACGTCTCCGCCTCCTCCGCCCGTCCAAGCCACCACTTGGCGATGTCGGCGTCCTCGTTCATCCCCGTCGCTGGCGGTGAAGAAGGGGTCACTGTCATGGGGGTGTCCGCCCGCTGGCCTCCGTGGCCTCTCGGGGGTCTTCTCCTTACCCTTCCTCCGTGGGTGGGCGGTGGGGCCACTGCTCCCACTGCTGCCCGTGTCGGCCTCGTCCAGCGTCATCTTGGAGGAGGCGTCCCCTTCGAAAAGCTTTCGAAGGGTCTCCACTCGTGATCCTCCCGGGGGACCCTCGCGGCGGAGTTTGGCCTCTGCCTCCTCCATTGCGGCGGCTGTGGCTGCGGCAGCTCGCGCTTCGGCTTCCTCCCGGGCACGAGCCGCTTCGGCTTCCCGGGCCTGCTGCAGCCGAGCCTTGTCCGCTTCCAACGCCGCCAGCTCCGCCTCCGTCTTGGCCCTCTCCTCAGCGACCTTCCGTCGCGCGGCCTCGATGGCGTCCTTCTTGGCGGCGTCCGCCTGGGCCTTAGCAGTCGCTTCGGCGTGGGCCTTTTCCTCCGCCTCCTTCTTTGCCCTCTCTTGGGCAAGGGCCTCTTCCAGCGCCCTCACCTCGGCCTCCTTGCAGGCAATGGCCTCCTGCGTCAGGCGGGCTTCCTCGTCGGCTGCCGCCAACTCACCGTTAACCTGGGCAGTCGCTGCCCCATGGGCGGCTACGGCGGTGAGTCCAGCCGCAATGGCTGCAACGGTCGAGGCGTGGATGGCCATGCCATGCGCCCACTCCGCGGCCTCGTCCTGGGCGATGCCGACGGCGCCCTCCACGGAAGCGCTGTGCTGCTTGGCCCGTTGCCGGGCAACTCGAAGGTTGCAGGGCACCCCACAGGCGCGCTCACAGACGCGCGCCACGTCCCTGTCGGGAGCGACGCTGCTGCTGGAGCTGGCCTGGTCGGCCGGCATCCTTCTGCGGTGGGCCGACTCCACGTCGCTGCTGGGGCCTGACTTCCTCAGGAGCAGCGGACGGGGCTTGGCCTGGGTCTGCTTGGCGACTTTGATGAAGTCGCCAAGGGTGGCGTGGCCGGGGTGGTGACCGCCATTGGCCCGTTGGGGACTGGGGGCTCGGGTTCCGCCCCTGGCGCCTTGGGCGGCTTCGGCGGCCAGGGACTCCTGGTACTCCCGCCACTTCCGGTCCCGCTTCCTGTCCCCGGCGGACCGCTTTCCCTTCCCCGGAGACGCGCTGCTGCTGCTCTGCAACCTGCGCTCGCTCCCCGGTTCCGGGAAGTTCTTTTCGATCATGTCCCACATGGAGACTTTGATCCAGGCACCCGACGGGTACTCGTTGGAGTTCTCGTCCTCCTCAATCCTGTCGGGGCGCAGCCCTTCGCCGGGCCTGTCCGGCCTGGTCCAGGTTCTCCAGCGCCTCTGCTGGAAGCGGAAGGCAAACCCTTCCGCCCGCAGCCAGTCCTCCACGGCCTGCAGGCGGTCGGGGGCCATGTCCGTGCGGAGCTCGAAGCTCCCGGGCATGCCGCCTTCGCACTGGGGCTGGCCGTGGCGGTAGTGCTGGTCCCAAACAAACCCACGCAGCAGGTGTGCCGCATGGGGGTGGGGCCGCGGCCACGTCCTGCCCGCTTCTTGCCAGTTTACCATGGCAGCGGGGGGCGTAGTTGGTCTTGAAGTCCTTGGTGGTCACTCGTTCCGCACAACGAACTGGTCCTGGTGGTGTTTGTTGAGGCGCATGATGCAGCACTGGACTGGGTGTGCGGCTGGTGCTGGTCAGCCGATGGGACTCGAAGATGCAGGAGTCCTGGTCTGTGCACCTCCTCCACGGTCGCGGCGCGGTCAGGGCGATGCTCTGGACGGCGCTGCGGGCTCCGTGACGAACTCGGCGCTGTCGCTGGGCGGCGCTGCGAGCCGCTGCGCTGCGCTGCGCGCTGCGAGCTGCGAGCTGCTGCACCGCGCTGCTCAGGGTTGGTGGCCCCGAGTGGCACGCGAGGGATGGGTAACCCCGCGGCGGTTTAACGCTTTTGACGCGTTCCCGTGGGGGGCCTGGCCACGGGACGCTGCGGTGGACACGCGCAAGTGAGCAGGCAGGCAAAGCACTACGCTCACAGGGGCATCAATGCGCTCATCTCATGTGACAAAGCGTTTCAGAATCCTTGCCACTCTGCAACGAGGGAACAAAAGTATGTACAGCAACACATCAGGATATGTACACATGGGGTTAAGACTGGACTGGGGTAAGGGCATCACAGGACAATAGACACTCAGTCCTAACTCGTATCCCAATCCCAGGTCCGACCCTCCCAGTGGCTGGTGGGGGCGGGGGCTCAGACACAACCCATGCCCTGGTCAGTTCGGATCCTGAAACCCTGCCAATAGGGGGGGTGTCGCAACCAGCCACAGGCGTGTTCCTGGGAACCAAGGAGCTCCAAGGCCAACCAACAATGGATCCCTATGCTCCCTTAACGGCAGGTTCCAACTCCCCTCTGAGCTTGAGGTATGGCTCCGCCGATATCTCCCAGGAGTTGGTAGCTGAAAATGGGCTGTTTCACCCCAAACTGAAATTAGCTCAAAAATCTGCAGAATTGACCTCTCATCCGGACCCGCCAGAGGTAGGGACGAGGCAACTGACCCTATGCCCTTCGAGTACGAACTTCCCGGAGCCCTCACCTAACCTGGTTCCCTCTGAGATCCCGGCATCAGGGCAACACGGATTCGTCAAGTGGGGTCATGATGCCAAAATCACCAAAATTGGCGTCATTCCCACGCGTGGCTCGCCCTGCCAGGGCACGGCCAATGGCTCAAAGGTTAGGAGGCAGGACCTAGGACCTTTATCTGAGTGTACAACTTGGAATAAGGTCCGGGCTCCTTGTGGGCATAGAGACATGGGGCCACCAATTGACCACACAGGGGGTTGAAATTGGGGTCCCAAAAGGGGGTCATTTTGGCTACTCAAAATGAGCAAAAATTCGGGGTGCTCCCAATAGTATATCTCCACGCCGGCTGGGAGATCAGATCCGCCATTCCATATGCGGTCTGCCGGGAGTCCAACTCAGACTCCTATGCCCCTGGCTCTCAAAGATCTCCATGCCACTCGGCCTGGTGACGATCCCAATTGCTTCCACATATGCCAAAATGGCAAAATTGCCCACACTCACTTTGGGCTAGCACCTTAACGAAGGTTGCTCCGCTTCGTCCACGTGGTGTGTGTACCATGGGGACCAATATGCATAACACCCATGTCATATATGGTCCATTGGTCCATGCGTCCGGCGTGCACGGGTGGGATGGACATAGTGCACGGCGGGCAGAAAATGTGGAAAATTGCCCAAAAAGGCCGAAAATGCGCACACTCATGGTTGGGGCAAATGAGGCACATGCCCGACTTGGACCGGAGTGTGCGATAGGATTGGTATCAAGTCATATGTGTGCAACATATCTTTTGGGTGTCGCCCAAATCCTCCGGTTTCGGGAATGGCAGGGTCGCCAAGTGAGCCCATGATTTGGGATAGTCCCAAATCGCCAACATGGCGGCCAGGTATGCCAAGCCCAAGAGGAGTTATTCGCCGGGTTCAAGATATGTTGGGCACCGAAGTATGTACCTTCAGAACATACTTGGGTCATGATGTCAATTGAGCGCAACGTTGAGATACACGGTCGCCATTTGACATCATGACGGGCAAAAAACAGCAATATTGGCGAACAAACACCCAATAGTGCCTTGAAAGGCTCAGAAATATATTATAATATCTTCGGCTTGGATTGAGTAATCAACCAATCCTTCTAAACACAATGACTTGACACCAATGACCTTCGATTCCACATATGTGCTCCACTTGGGGCGCTTTGAAAGGTCACGAGCGCTACTTCCCAAGTGGGCACATGAAAATATGGCAAATTGCAAAACACACACCTTGCTCCCAACGCATCGCTTTGGGATCGCCACACAAGCTTCCCTCCACGAAGGTTAGGCTTGCAATTGATCGTGGGGAGTATGGAGAAGGGGCTTGCGCAATATGAGGTCCATTGGCGGGTTTGGCTTGGAGCGATGGACCCGCCAAACGGGCACGCAACACAACACATGGCACATACCACATATTGCCCAAAAAGGTAGCTCCCCCCACGATATGTCATGCCCCTCCAAGGGCATAACCTTGTGTCAATCGTTCATAGGAACTCAAGGAGAGTTCCTATGTAACACCAACACTCGCGCGCTACACTCGAAAGTTATCTTAACGCACGCAATATCATGGCCAAAGAGTTATAACACAAACTCTACCCTCTTGACCATGATCCATTACACTAGCGCGCACTTGTGGAGACGCAAGGCATATAAAGCTTCCTAAATTACGTCGGGAGTATTGTGAATACATCCCACGTTTCCTTATTGTCATTCCTCGCAAGCGGCACGAGATATGACCCTCACAAGTGGCCTCACGAATCAACTTTGTTTTGCCCATATCACTAAGACAAATGAAGGGCAAGATAAAAGGAAAGTTGATTCGTGCATAGGGAAGCACGTAGGTCCACTCGAAAGAGGTCAAATCAAGTGCGGGGATGTCGAAGTCGAAAATCCGATTTCGACATCCCGAAAAATTCGGATTAAGGTTGCGAGTGTAGAATGTGAAAATTGCGGATGCATCAATGCAATTCCTGAAGACTTTAGAGTCTTCGTCACGATTTGCGCTAAAATATCTGTATATAACAGTTAAACTGGCGGTTACGCTAAAGTCGCGAGCTAACCGCCAGCTGTCAAAACAGTGAGTATCAGAACGGAAGCGTAAAAATTGACGGAAACAATATGAGAATAAAACCCTGTTGATTCCTGATATTCTGATATATAACTCTCCGCTGCCGGTGCATCGGTTGCCGATGCGGGGCTTTACGGCACGGAACACGCCCCCGCCGGGCTCGCACCGGGCGTCAACGGGCGCCTTTCGTATATGGGGTTAGTGGACCGGAGACCGGTCTTCCCTCCCGTACATGGGGTTAGTGGACCGGAGACCGGTTGTATGCCCTACCCTAGACATGGGGTTCTGAGTACCGCTTCAGTATGAGGTTTTGCCCCCCTTAGTCATAGGATGAGGCCAAAGGATCCCAACTCCATAGGCCCAAAGGGTTATTTATTTTGAGTGTTCTCCAAGAATTTCGCTTTTTCACGTACTTGGCGTCCAAGTACGTGTAGAAGTATGTCGAGTTGGCATTTTCTCCCTCTTTGCTTGCCTCTACATCTGGGGCATATCACTTGTCTTCCCCGGATAGTACATATATGATCCCCATATATATATTGGCAACATATTTTGCGTGCATGCTAAAATTCGGCTTTCCGAAAGGAGGTCGATTTTCGACCAAAGCACTTGCATGCGCGTTAAGGGACCAAAGGTACTCTAGAATATAGGCATACTTTGATTCTAGGCCACTAGGTTGGGTGTAGAAGGCGAGGGTAGGGTTGAATGCCATATTTGGTGTCATATCACGTGCCCATTTGGCGGGTGCACCATTCCAGAACTAACCCGCCAATGGACCCCATATCGCACGAGGCCCTTCATTGAACTCCCAACCAACACTCGCAAGCATAACCTTCGTGAAGGGACGCTTGTGGAGCGCCCCCGAAGCGATGCGTTGCGAGCAAGGTGTGTTTTTTGCAATATTCCATTTCTGCATGTGCCTACTTAGGAGGCAGCCCGCGCGGCCTTCCAAAGCGCCCCAAGTGGAGCACATATGTGGAATCGAAGGTCATTGGTGTCAAGTCATTGTGTTTAGAAGGATTGGTCGATTACTCAATCCAAGCCGAAGATATTATAATATATTTGTGCACTTATCAAGGCACTTTTGGGTGTTTGTTCGCCAATATTGCTGTTTTTTGCCTGTCATGATGTCAAGTGGCGACCGTGTATCTCAACTTTGCGCCCAATTGACATCATGACCCAAGTATGTTATGAAGGTACATACTTCGGTGCCCAACATATCTTGGATCCGGCGAATAACTCCTCTTGGGCTTGGCATACCTGGCCGCCATGTTGGCGATTTGGGACGATCCCAAATCATGGGCTCACTTGGCGACCCTGCCATTCCCAAGACCGGAGGGGTTTGGGCGACGCCCAAAAGATATGTTGGACGCATATGACTTGATACCAATCCTATGGCACACTCCGGTCCAAGTCGGGCATGTGCCTCATTTGCCCCAACCATGAGTGTGCGCATTTTCGGCCATTTTGAGCAATTTTCCACATTTTCTGCCCGCCGTGCACCATGTTCAGCCCCCTCGTGCACACCGGACGCATGGACCAATGGACCTTATATGACATGGGTGTTATGGATATTGGTCACCATGGCTCGCACACCACGTGGGCGAAGCGGAGCAACCTTCGTCAAGGTGCTAGCCCAAAGTGAGTGTGGACAATTTTGCCATTTTGGCATTTGTGGACCCAATTGGGATTGTCGCCACGCCGAGTGGCATGGAGATCTTTGAGGGCCAAGGTCATGGGATTCTCTTTTGGACTTCTGGTGGATCGCATATGGAATGGCAGATCCGATCTCCAAGCCGGCGTGGAGATATACCTTTGGGAGTATCCCGGATTTTGGCTCATTTTGAGCAGCCAAAATGACCCCCTTTTGGGACCCCAATTTCACCCCCCCCGTGTGTTCAATTGGCGGCTCCATATCTCTTTGCCCAGAGCAATCACGGACCCTCTTCCAATTTGTGCACTCAGATAAAGGTCCTAGGTCCTGCCTCCTATCCTGTGAACCATTGGCCTTGCCCTGGATGGGCGAGCCACGCGTGGGAATGACGCCAATTTTGGTGATTTTGGCATCATGACCCCACCTGACGAACCCGTGGTGCCCTGATGCCGGGACCTCAGAGGGAACCAGGTTGGGTGAGGGGTACAAGGAGTTTGGACTCGAAAGGCATAGGGTCCGTTGCCTCGTCCCTACCTCTGGCAGGTCTGAACGAGGGGTCAACTTTGGAGTTTTTTGAGCTAATATCAGTTTGGGCTGAAACAGCCCATTTTCAGCTACCAACTCCTAGGGGATAATGGCGGAGCCATACCTCCGGCTCAGAGGGTAGTTGGGACCTGCCGTTAAGGGAGCATAGGGATCCACTGTTGGTTGGCCTTGGAGCACCTTGGTTTCCAGGACCTCCCCTGTGGCTGGGCGCGACACCCTTCCCTTTCGGCAGGATTTCAGGGTCCGGACTGAGCAGGGCATGGGTTGCGTTTGAGCCCCCGCCCCCGCCAGCCACTGAGAGGGTCGGACCTGGGATCGGGATATGAGTTTGGACTGAGTGTCTATTGTCCTGTGATGCCCTTACCCCAGTCCAGTCTTAACCCCATGTGTACATATCCTGATGTGTTGCTGTACATACTTTTGTTCTCTTGTTTCAGAGTGGCAAGGATCCTGAAACGCTTTGTCACATGACATGTCACATGACACGAGCGTAATGATGCCCCTGTGAGCGCAGTGCTTTGCCTGCCTGCTTGCTTGTGCGTGTCAACCGCAGCGTCCCGTGGCCAGCCCCCACACAGGAACGCCTCAAAAGCGTTTCACCGCCGCGGGGTTACCCAGCCCCCGCGTGCCACTCGGAACCTTCGAGGGGTACGAGCAGCACCCCCACCCCGAGGACTCCAAGACCATCACAGAGCCCGCAGCGCCGCCCAGAGCATCGCCCTGAGCGACCACGGAAGCGCCGCGACCGTGAATGAGGTGGACAGACCAGGACTCCCACATCAGCGATTCTCATCCGCCGACCAGTACCGGCCGCACTCCCAGCCGCGTCACCCACCTCCACAACCACACCGGAGCAACCGCTTCAACAACCACCACCAAGGACCTCAAGACCAAGTACGCCCCCCACTGCCATGGTAAACTGGCAAGAAGCGGGCAAGACGTGGCCGCAGCCCCACCCCCATGCAGTGCGCCTGCTGCGTGGGTTGTTGTGGGACCAGCACTACCGCCACAGCCATCCCCAGTGCCAAGGCGGCATGCCCGGGAGCTTCGAGCTCCGCGAGGACATGGGCCCCGACTGCCTGCAGGCAGTGGAAGACTGGCGGTGGGTGGAAGAGTATGCCTTCCGCTTCCGCCAGAAGCGCTGGAGGGTCTGGACCCGCCCAGACAGGCCCGGCGAAGGGCTGCGCCCCGACGGGATTGAGCAGGACGAGAACCTCAAGGAGTACCCGTCGGGCGCCAGGATCAACGTCTCCATGTGGGACATGATCGAAAAGAAGTTCCCCGTGGCGGGGAACGAGCGCACGCTGCAGGGCAGCAGCAGCAGCGCATCTCCTGGGAAAGAGAAGCGGTCTGCCGGGGACAGGAAGCGGGACAGGAAGTGGCGGGAGTACCAGGAATCCCTGGCCGCCGAAGCCGCCCAAGGCGCCAAGGGCAGAACCTCAGCCCGCAGCCCCCAACGGGCCAGTGGCGGTCACCACCCCGGCCACACCACCCTTGGCGACTTCCCCGAAGTCGCCAAGCAGGCCAAGGCCAAGCCCCGTCAGCTGAACCTGAGGAAGTCAGGCCCCAGCAGCGACGTGGAGTCGGCCCACCGCGGGAGGATGCCGGCCGACCAGGCCAGCTCCAGCAGCAGCGTCGCTCCCAACCAAAAGGACGTGGCGCGCGCCTGCGAGCGCGCCTGTGGGGTGCCCTGCAACCTTCGGGTTGCCCGGCAACGGGCCACGCAGCAGAACGCTGCCGTGGGAGGCGCCGTCGGCATCGCCCAGGAGGAGGCCACGGATTGGGGCAGAGGCATGGCCTACCATGCCTCGACCGTCGCGGCCATCGCGGCCGGTCTCACGGCTGCAGCCGCCCATGAGGCAGCGACTGCCCGGGTCAGGGGTGAGGTGGCGGCAGCCGCCCAGCAAACCCGCCTGGCCCAGGAGGCCATTGCCTGCAAGGAGGCCGAAGTGAAGGCGCTGGAGGAAGCGCTTGCCCAAGAGAGGGCAAAGAAGGAGGCGGAGGAAAGGGCCCACGCCGAGGCAACGGCCAAGGCCCAGGCGGGCGGCGCCAGGGAGGACGCCATCAAGGCCGCGCGACTGAAGGTCGCTGAGGAGAGGGCCAAGACGGAGGCGGAGCTGGCGGCGTTGGAAGCGGAGAAGGCTCGGCTGCAGCAGGCCCGGGAAGCCGAGGCGGCTGGTGCCCGGGAGGAGGTCGAAGGGCGAGCTGCTGCAGCCACGGCCGCCGCAATGGAGGAGGCGGAGGCCAAGCTCCGCCGCGAGACTCCCCCGGGAGGATCCCGAGTGGAGACCCTTCGAAAGCTCTTCGAAGGGGACGCCTCCTCCAGGATGACGCTGGATCCGGAGGAGGTCGACACGGGCAGCAGTGGGAGCAGTGGCCCCACCGCCTACCGACGAAGGAGGGGTAAGGGGAAGACCCCCGAGAGGTCACAGAGGCCAGCGAGCGGACACCCCCACGACTCCGACCCCTTCTTCACCGCCAGTGACGGGGATGAACGAGGCCGCCGACATCGCCGAGGAGTGGCTGGCGGAGGAGGCAGAGATGTCCCCATGGAGCCGAAGGGTGGGAGTGAGGATCTCCCTCCTCCCTACCAGAGCTCGGGATCCACAGAGTGCGAGACCGAGACGCCTGGACGGGGATGAAGACATGGACTTCGGCTACCCGGAGAAGCCCCCATCCTCGGACCCACCGAGGCGACCCGGCGGAGGCCCACCGGGACCCCCTGGTGGAGGATCATCAGGACCCCCGGGAGTACGCCCACCAAGTGGACCCCCCGGAGGCGGACCTCCGGGAGGGGGAGGACCCCCTGGACCGGGCGGACCCGGCGGAGGCCCTCATGGAGGACCCCCTGGGGACCCCGACGACCCACCAGGGAACGGTGACCCGGATGCCACCTGGCGGTGGATTGTCCACCTCCGCAGGAGGGTCCAGTCCCTCGAGTGCGAGGTAGACACGGGCAAGGGCGAGATGATCCGCATCGCCAGGGTCGCCGCGGGCGCACAGAGGGAGCTGGACATCGCCAAGACGGAGATGGTCAAGATCGCCAAGGTCGCCATCGCAGCCCAGAGGGAGCTGGACATCGCCAGGGGCGAAGCCAGGCTGCTGAACAAGGTCATCAACGGCCTGCAGGAGAGGTTGGACGAGCTGGAAGGCCGTGGGAGCGCCGGCAGCGACCACCCACCCCTGGAGTCTGGCTCGTCGGACGACGGCTGGGGACCTGGACCAGGTCCAGGCAGACCCCACGCCCCCGGCAGAGCCCCCAGGAGTCGCCCCAGCGCCAGTGCCCCCTCTCTCAGCGCCCCCTCTCACCACAGCGCGGGCCGCCGCAGCGAGCGCGTGCCGCCCAGCAGTGGCAGTGAGGAGTGGCGTGATGAGTGGCTCAGGGCGGAGTACCACAACCGTCGTGCTCCACCGCGAACGGCGGTACGCCCCCGACGCCGCGCACCAGCCCCGGAGCCAATCCCAATGGTTGATGGATGTTATGGTTGACTCAGGGATGAGGTCCCCGGAGGGGACGTGGAGTGGGACGTCGGCGGAGGTGAGGAAGACCTGGAGGAGTTCGGCATTTCCCCGCCGCGTGGTGTACGACGGGAGGCCGCTGAACGCAGCCGCCGGCGCCGTGATGAGGAGGCATACATGGAAGGAGTACGGCGTGAACATCTAGGTTCAGCGTACATGGAAGAACCACGGCGTAGCCTCACGGATACCGTGGAGGAGATGGAAGTGGCGGCCGTGGGAGTCCGTGGGGGACGCCGATGGGAACCTCGGTCGACCTCGCGGCCGGTGTTCATAGTCTCTAAGGCCGCTAATGCCGCCGTGTGGGAAGACCTGAAGGACATCAAGCCCCCCATGTACGATGGCAACCCCCTCAACCTCGACCGCTTCTTGGAGAAGCTGGACGATTGGGGGGTGACCGTCACTGAAGACATGGATCCCGCAGATGCGGAGAGATATGTCTTCAAACGGTTCAGGTACCGCCTGCTGGAAGTGCTCCAAGAGCTATACTTCGTGGCGACCAAGGAGGGGAAACCAAGACCCTCAAGCAAGCCAAGAAGTGGTTCAACGAGCAGGAGCGGGTGGACGCTCCGCAGGTGGCTGCCAAGCGGTGGAAGTCCATCAAGCTTCAGCATGATGGTCGGGAGATCCGCCTGCGAGATTGGGAGGACTTCCGGGGGCAATACACCCTCTTCCGCCGCAACGTGGAGGACTGGAATGAGGGTGACGAGCAGGCCCGCCTGCTCTCCATGCTGCCGGAAGCACGGATCAAGAGAGTCACCAAGGAGGAAGCCAGGAGGGCCACGTCCAACCACACGGTCAAGATGATGCTCCCCTAGGAGTATCATACGAACGTAGTGGCTTGGACTAGGAAGAACATGGCCCGGGATGTCAAACGGCACTCCCTGCGGAACGCTCTCCTCATCACCGTCACGGGCGATCGCGAGAAGACCACGATGTGGCGCCTTGATGAGTGTGACGTGAGCGGCCAGACCATCCGTCTGCAGGCCATCCCGGCGCGGATGAGCTGCGACGAGATCCTAGAGTTGGTTGGAGAGGAGGTACTCAAGGAGTACCGGAACCTCCACCACACCCGCGGGTTGAGGCCCGGCGACCGTGACGTCAACTACGTTGGCGAGGGGCCTGGCGGGGAACCTGCCATGGACCTAGCGGGAGCTGACGGCGATTAGGCTCTCGACGACGATGACGGCGATGATGAGCCCGCCGAGATGGCCGTTTGTGCCTTCGTGGCCCACCACCTGAACGCGGGGAGCAACCAGGGAAGCTGGAAGCCCCTGCGGCAGGGTTGGAAAAAGAAGGAGAAGAAGGACCCCCGCCGCATTGGCAACCCCCCGCTGTCCTTTGCAGAGTTCATACGAGCTCACCCTCAGGGCTGTTTCGTGTGTTATGGGAGGAACAAAGGGTTCAACCATGACCACCGGACATGCCCCATCCACCAGGCCGACACGGAGGCCTACAAGAAGGCGCACGGGTCGAAGAAGCGTGCATTCGCGGGCATCCGGGAGACCAAAGTGGAGGTCGACAAGGACGACCTCTCCAAGCTGATGTCAGTGGGGACTGAGTTGGCCAAGGAGATCCAGGAGATCAAAAGGAACTGGGTCCCCAGATCGGACAACAAGAACAAGGAGAACAAAGAGAACGACAAGAACAAGGACAAGGACAAGAAAGGTAGGAGAGGGGGAAGGAAGCAGGGTGTCAACGAGGTTGATGCCGAGGAGAGTACCCCTACTACCACCACAACCGACGCCCCTTGGCGGAGCCCCTGCAGCCAAGGGCCCCAGCTAGGGCGGTCGCAGGATGGTGTCGTGGGAAGCGCCACACCATCCCCGTCGGGAGACGATAAGCACAAAGGGACTACCGCGGGCGGAAGGCCCGGTCCGGCACCCAAAGCGAAAGACAGTCGCAGTGGCGGGGTGAGGGCAAGTGAAGGCACGAACCCTTGCACCCGTCCATCCTTCGCGACTAAGAATGTATTCGATGTGCTTCACGATCTATCCGAGAGTATCGGAGGATCACCCGGACCGCAGCTGGATGCTGCAGATGGGCAGCCTGAGCCCATTGTCCACGACCTGCACCAGTCGCTTGTTGAGCTTCTGGAACGGCCAGAGATCCTGAGCTTGCACCCCGTGCGCCGTGTGGGGCGTAAGCGGCAGTTGCACCTTAAGGTCCCTGCCTTATGCGGGGAAGTGGAGAAGGTCTTCGATGTGTTGGTCGACACGGGAGCTCAGGTCAGCTTGGTCAAGGCTGGCCTACTTCCGCCAGAGTGTTTGACCGACAGTCGGAAACCTGTCAGGCTGAAGATGGCGAACGGCTAGTACATGGTGGGAGGCACGAAGGAAGCGGCCATTAGGCTGCAGTTCGTGAACCACCGTGAACTGAGCTGCCTGGACCTCGGCAAGGAAATCCTCCTGCAAGGTCGCTTCTACGAGGCCGAGATGGACTGGGACATGATCGTTGGGTACGACTTCATGATGGAGACGGACTCCGGCGTTCTCCCGGCCCAGGCCTCAATGACCCTGTACCAGGACAACCAGGTCTCGTGGCTTTCGTCACCTGAGCACCATGTGGAGTGCCAATGGATCCACCCGGAACGCAATCAGCCCGAAGTAGCCGCGCTGGGCACTGAGCCAACTGGGCCAGCAAACCAGGAGTACGGCGTAATGCCGGAAGTGGCGAGCCGAGTGGTCGTGGACCTGGGAGCTTCGGATCTGGCCCTGGATGCGTTCTCTTCAGGAACCTCCGCCCATCTTCGGGTTTGTGAGAAGTACTGGAGCGCCCAGGACTCCGCGTGGAAGAAGCACTGGGGTCCGCATCAGGGTTCGATGTGGATCCATTGCCCCCGATGGGAGATTCCAAGGGCGGTAGCGAAGATTCGCAAGGACCGCTCCAAGGCAGTGCTGGTTGTTCCTATGGGATGCACCGAGGAGGAAAGCACCCGAGATTGGGTGGTCTCATTGACCAACATGACCTTAAAAAAGGTCGTCCTACCGGCTGGAGAGAGTGTCTATCAGGACGCTAAGGGACAGCCCATGCCACCCCAGAGATGGCCAACGGAATTCAACTATGTGGATGGGGGCCTTGAACAGGCCGATACCACGGACTTCGTGTGTGTCAACCGCATTATAGCGGAGCCATGGCGGCAATGCTTTGCGGTTTTCCCTGTTGACATCGGAGAATCGGAGGACCTCCACACCGAAGAGGAGTTGGATCTGGTTCAGGGGTATATGGATCAGCCCTTTCACGACTGGGGAAGCCAGCGTGAGGGCAAGGGCCAGGACAAAGCCTGGTGGGAAGTGGACTCCATCATCTCTGGTTCCTATGATGGGAATACTTTCGTAAAGAGGGTGCTGGATCACATGTCCAGCCAGGACGAGCCAATCGGAGGCAACCCACCCACCTACGGCGACCTGTCCCGAGGCAAGACCAGAGATGGCCCTCTGGGCCACCTGGGAAGACCACCTGAGCCGAATTCGAGTGGGGTCGCTACCCCTCAAGTAAGCTCAGTGGTCCAGGTGCCCGCAAAAGCCAAGGCGGAGTCAGATGATTGCCCCAAGATCCAGGCATTGAGGGCCAGGCTGAAGCAGAAGTATGGTGAGACCTTCTTCAGCGGAAAACCTGTGTTTCCCCCACCGGTGCGTGGACCGTATGGCGAGGCCAAGATACGACTGAAGCAGGACCCCCGTGTGTATCGACACCAGGAGTTTGCCCTGAGGGGCGAGAGGAAGGAAGCCATGGAGAAGATCCTCCGTGATTTCATCGAGGGAGGCTGGCTTGAGCCGTGCCACTCCGAGTGGGCCTCACCGTGCTTTGTCATCCCCAAGAAGGTGGCCGGTGAGTGGCGGCTCGTGGTCGACTACCGCGGCCTAAACGCCCAAACGCAGCATGACAGCTATACGCTGCCCCTCATTGAGGACATGCTGCAAAAACAACACCGGCGGAGGATCTTCACGGTGATTGACCTGAAACATGGTTATCATCAGATGCCTCTCGCCGAAGAGTCTCGTGCCTGCACAGCCATGAGCACCCCACTTGGACCTCTCCAGTGGAAGGTGATGCCCATGGGCGTTACCAACGGCAATGCGGCTTTTCAGCGGATGCTGGTGAACCTGCTTGAGACGGTGCGTGACTGTGCGGACCCAATCGTGGACGACGTGAACATCGCGTTTGGGGACCCCAGTATGAGCTTTGAAGAACTCCTGGAGGCACATGGAAGGGACGTCTCCATATCCACGACGCGAGTCCAGAGTAGTAAAGCCGAACGAGCTCCTCCATAAGGGATTGGGCATCAAGGCTGTCTTTTCCCTCGCCCCATTACCACGAAGGCCATGCATGGGGGAGTCCCCATGCAGTATGGGCGGAGGCGTCGACTCCTCAAACCACCAGTTCTCCAGGCAGACTGACCGAGGTCAGGACACCGGAGGTCGCCACCTGACTGCAAGTGTGTCTGTGAGTCGGTAGGCTCACACTGGGACTGACAGTGGCGGACCGCTGGGAGTGTAGTCAGGCAACTGGGCTTCCCGCCTGGCGCCATCAGGATCTCAGCACATCACAGCCATAGGGCACACGGTATCACGGGCACTCAAACAGAAGAATATGTACTTAGGTACTGGTCCAGGCTGGACCTTATGTAAGAGCATGTACACGGCGACTCAGGGCGCCTTTGTATTCCGATTCGCATCCCCTCGGGGGGGGAAAAGCAGTCCATAGGCGCTGATGGGCTGATAATACGCAACATACAGATGCACATATCCTGGGGGACAGAAGAACAAGCAATAAGCGGGGTAATAGGCGTGTAAACACACTCTGGACAGAGCGCCAAACCACGCCCTGGTTAGGATAAGGCAAATGCAGGAGGATGGACAGGAGAACGCCTGAGTTCAGGCCATATATAGTCTGCAGACACACGTAGACTGGTCTGGATCCCGCAAGTGCCATGGGATCAGACCACACACCAAGAAAAACGCAATGCCGATGACAGCGGCATCCGTTGCGCAACGTCGTATGGGCTTCAAGGCCCTAAGAGCTCAGAAAATGTCAAGGTCAGTCGCCCTGCCTGGTTTCCCAAGGATTCAGCAGGCGGGGAGTGACGAATAGGATTTGAAGAGAGGGGCCATCCTCCTCTGGATTCAGCAGGGGGGGGTATATGGCTACTCTGATGGCAGGTCACCGGAAGATGGAAGAGAGCAAGCAAGTGAGGGACGATCCGTCGACCAAACAAGCGCTCAAACTGCATCAGGGGAGAGCTCAGGCTGGTGGTCAGGCGCCCCTGGCTGCAATCGCCCGGGTGAGTGCTGCCAAGTCCGAGACATGGATCTTGGTCGTGTGCTTGCGGATGTAGTCCATGAAGGGGGTATTAATCCGCGGCACGAACGAGGAGACGGGTTCCAAGGTGTCGTGGGACGGCCCATAGCCTCGCCAACGAACCTTGAACTCCAGGCCTCCGGGTGCCGAGGCGTTCGAACGCTGGGCCAGGATCTTCTCGACGGTATAGTCGTCCTGCTCAGCATAATCGTCGTCTGAATCAGCCTCATGTGCGGCGTAGTCCAGGGACACATGTTGGCCACGGATGTCGGGTTCCCGCATACGGAGTTGACTCCCGTGGCGCTCCCGGAACTGTCCGTGACCCACCTTGATGCGGTAGTTGTCCTCACCAATCCTGCGGACCACCTCTCCGGGTGTGAACCAGGTTTTGGTGCGGTGGGTGCCCATAGGGCGGGGTCTGATCACCCACACCGGGTCTCCCACCCTGAACCTTTGCGCTGTCGAGCTCGCGGCAGACTTCTGACGCTCAGCCTGCTCCTTCTCGAGCTGCTGGCGGATGTCCCGCGCCCTTGCCTCTTGCCGCGCGAAGAATTCCTTGGCGTCCATGGCCATACCATCACCAGACAAGGGAAGTCCCCGACCAAGGGGGTCCCTGCCAAACAGAATCTGGTGAGGGGACAAACCACCCGGAGTGGGGGTGTCATGATGGGCCTTCAGAGCGGGCCACATCTCCTCAAACCAGTTCCGACGTGGATTGGTGATGTGAATCTTGCGCAGCTTCTCGAACAGCTGCCGTCCAGCCACTTCAGCCCGCCCATTGGCCCGGCTGAGATACGCGACGCTCTTGGCATGACGTATTCCAATGAGGGAACACATGGCCTTGAACCAGCCACCAGTAAACTGGGGCCCTCGGTCACTGCAAATGGTGCGGGGGATGTCAAAGACGGTCAGCCAATGACGAATCATCAAGACTGCCACTTCCTTGGCAAGCAACCCCTTTTTGCGTGCCGGAACGGCTACTATGTAGCCGCTGTGGCGATCCACACAAAGGACCACACAGTCAAAGGTCTCCTTGCCAATGTGGACTTCAGGCATGGAGAAGACGTCCATGGCCACGCTCTCCATGGGCTTGTCAGGCACCGGAGTCCATTGGGCTTCCCCCTTGACGTTCCGGATGTCGGGACTGCAGGCCTGACAGACCGAGCAACCCTTCCTGACCTTCTTGATGGCGGTGTAGAGACCGATCTGGTCGATCTCAAACCGGCGCTGCATGTCGAGGGCTTGCTTCTTGACCCCTGGGTGCATCATGTGGTGGTGCCAAGCCTCACACAGCTCGAGCACTCGGGACTCGGGGACGAGCAGCTTACCATTCCGGTGGAGCTTGCCATCTTCCTCAGTCAGCCCCTTTGGCCACTTCTGCCCGTCATCAGGGTCGGTCACAGCCCTATATTCGGCCTGAAAGGCCTCAGACTTGGCGTAGTCGTCCGTCCAGTCGTCCTTGAGGCAAGATTCAGGGAAGAGGTGCTTGTCGGACTCAGCTCCATCAGGGGCGAGTACTCTGACCGCTCTGCCCATCCTCGTTCCGAGGGGGCATCCGCAGCCATAACAACGAAGCATTTAACACCCTCCTCCTCCATCAGGCGCTCCATTTCAATGATCCTCTTGGCCTCAGCGGTCTCAGCCTCATCGCCATGGGCAGACACGTCTGGCATGCCCTTGCTGGCAGGATAGGCCCACCTACTGAGACAGTCCGCCACGGTGTTGTCCTTGCCAGGAACATAAACAACCGTGAGGTCGAACTTGGCCAAGGTCTCATGCCACCACTGCAGACTCTGATGGTCGGTGCAGACGGTGACGGGATGGAGGGCTATGTACCCAGCCCATTTCCTGAGAGCCATGACGATGGCATACGCCTCCTTTTCTCGGGGCGTCCACGTCCGTCTCTGGCCCTCCGCCAGGACTCGGCTCCAGAAGGCCACCGGCACGTGCCTCCCATCGTCAAGCACTTGTTCCAACACAGCGCCAACGGCGTAGTTGGAAGCGTCGGTGCGCAGGACGAACCCTCGGTCAGGATCCACGAGGTGCAAACCCACTGCGGATAGCAGCGCAGGACTCATCATTCCAGACCAGAGCCTTCTTGGACCCCTTCTTGGTCTCCTCTCGGTTGCCCTTGAGCATGGTCGTCATGGGGGCTGCATACTCGGCATACATCTTGATATACCCCGAGTAGTAGTTGCAGAACCCCAAGTACGCCCGTAGCTCAGAGACCGTTTTGGGCTTTTCCCAGTGCTTGATCGCAGCCACCCTGCCAGGTATGGGCTTCCGCTGCCCGTTCCCAACTACGTGGCCAGCGAAGACCACCTCGCTTACCGCAATGGTGGCCTTGTCACTGCTGCCCGTGAGTTTGTGCCGAACCAGAAGGTCCAGCTGGTGCGCCCAAGGAAGGACCCGTGGGGACTCTCCCCCAGACTGCGGCGTTGGGAAGCCTGGGGTAGCCTGATGGATCTTTGTGGTCCCTTTCGACCTGTAGGACCACCTCGGTCGTCGTGTGACGCCTATGTTGGCCGTGTATGCCACTGCCACTGTGGTAGTGACCGTCGCAGCCGGCACCCGGTGCGCCTGGTATGGGTTAACGGGTCCTTTGGATGCCAACAATTGCCGCCAGGACCCGGGACTTGATACTTGATACTATACTTGCAGTTACTGACAGCTACAGCACCGTACCTGTCTTACTGTGGGATTGTACTGGGCAGCCTGACCCGCAAATCGGCCTGAATTGAGGATTTGACACCCCCCCCCCCCTTCAGGGGATGGACCTGGGTACCCGCTGCCATGCTTGGGTGTTATCGAGCCCCCCCCAGGGTTTGCTCTAGGGAGGGGGGTGAAGCGGTACCCAGAACCTATGGCCCATGGCCCGGAGGCCTGTGAGCCGTCACACCCGTTATGGCCCATGGCCCGGAGGCCTGTGAGTCGTCATACCTGTGCGGCAGCCGTTGACACCGGCTGTCAGCGGAATATCCCTGTTCTCTAACCCGCGAAATCTGGAATCCGATTTCTAACCATTAAGTCGATGTGGAATTACCATAATTCTACTGTCTTGGTCGATGTGCGGTTAGAAATCGGTGAAATACCCGATTTCTACCGCGATCTCTAATTGTCGTGAAATCGCCGCCAGACGTCGCCCGTTCCGTGCACTGCATTAGATGATTCTGTAAAACGATCTTTCTTGAAGTTAAGACTGAAAGAGTCTTCGAGTGATCCGCAATTTTTTCCTTGATATAACGCATCGCGTCTCAGATTTTTCCAAGAAAATCTCGGCAGCCGAAGGCGCTTTGAACCCCCAAGTGAAATAACAAGGGTTACGAGCGTTCAAGCGCCCAAGGACGAACTAACGTGCCTCATAGGCACTGTGTATGAGGTTTTGCCCCCCATAGTCATAGGATGAGGCCAAAGGATCCCAACTCCATAGGAGCAAAGGGTTATTTATTTTGAGTGTTCTCCAAGAAGTGCGCTTTTTCACGTACTTCGCGTCCAAGTACGTGTAGAAGTATGTGGAGTTGGCGTTTTCTCCCTCCTTGCTTGCCTCTACATCTGGGGCATATCACTTGTCTTCCCCGGATAGTACATATATGATCACCATATATATATTGGCAACATAATTTGCGTGCATGCTAAAATTCGGCTTTCTGAAAGGAGGTCGATTTTCGACCAAAGCACTTGCATGCGCGTTAAGGTACCAAAGGTACTCTAGAATATAGGCATACTTTGATTCTGGGCCACTAGGTTGGGTGTAGAAGGCGAGGGTAGGGTTGAATGCCATATTTGGTGTCATATCACGTGCCCATTTGGCGGGTGCACCATTCCAGGACTAATCCGCCAATGGACCCCATATCGCACGAGGCCCTTCACTGAACTCCCCACCAACACTCGCAAGCATAACCTTCGTGAAGGGACGCTTGTGGAGCGCTCCCGAAGCGATGCGTTGCGAGCAAGGTGTGTTTTTTGCAATATTCCATTTCTGCATGTGCCCACTTGGGAGGCAGCGCGCGCGGCCATCCAAAGCGCCCCAAGTGAAGCACATATGTGGAATCGAAGGTCATTGGTGTCGAGTCATTGTGTTTAGAAGGATTGGTTGATTACTCAATCCAAGCCGAAGATATTATAATATATTTGTGCACTTATCAAGGCACTTTTGCGTGCTTTTTCGCCAATATTGCTGTTTTTTGCCCGTCATGATGTCAAGTGGCGACCGTGTATCTCAACTTTGCGCCCAATTGACATCATGACCCAAGTATGTTCTGAAGGTACAAACTTCGGTGCCCAACATATCTTGGGACCGGCGAATAACTCCTCTTGGGCTTGGCATACCGTGGCCGCCATGTTGGCGATTTGGGACGATCCCAAATCATAGGCTCACTTGGCGACCCTGCCATTCCCAAAACCGGAGGGGTTTGGGCGACGCCCAAAAGATATGTTGGACGCATATGACTTGATACCAATCCTATGGCACACTCCGGTCCAAGTCGGGCATGTGCCTCATTTGCCCCAACCATGAGTGTGCGCATTTTCGGCCATTTGGAGCAATTTTCCACATTTTCTGCCCGCCGTGCACCATGTTCAGCCCCCTCGTGCACGGCGGACGCATGGACCAATGGACCATATATGACATGGGTGTTATGGATATTGGTCACCATGGTTCGCACACCACGTGGGCGAAGCGGAGCAACCTTCGTCAAGGTGCTAGCCAAAAGTGAGTGTGGACGATTTTGCCATTTTGGCAATTGTGGACCCAATTGGGATTGTGGCCAGGCCCAGTGGCAGGGAGATCTTTTGGTCCCAAGCACATGGGAGTCTCTGTCAGACTCCTCGTGGATCGCATATGGAATGGCGGATCCGATCTCAAAGCCGGCGTGGAGATATACCATTGGGAGTATCCCGGATTTTGGCTCATTTTGAGCAGCCAAAAGGACCCCCTTTTGAAACCCCAATTTCACCCCCCCGTGTGGTCAATTGGCGGCCCCATGTCTCTATGCCCACAGAGATCCCGGACCCAATTTTAAGTTGTGCACTCAGATATTGGTGCTACGTCCTGCCTCCCATCCTGTGAGCCATTGGCCTTGCCCTGGCCGGGCGAGCCACGTGTGGGAATGACGCCAATTTTGGTGATTTTGGCATCATGACCCCACCTGACGAACCCCTGGTGCCCTGATGCCGGGACCTCAGAGGGAACCAGGTTGGGTGAGGGCTACAGGGAGTTCGGACTCGAAGGGCATGGGGTCAGTTGCCTCGTCCCTACCTCCGGGGGGTCCGGACGAGGGGTCAATTTTTGAGTTTTGTGAGGTAATATCAGTTTGGGCTGAAACAGCCCATTTTCAGGTACCAACTCCTAGGGGATAATGGCAGGGCCTCATCTCTGGCTCAGAGGGTAGTTGGGACCTGCCGTTAAGGGAGCATGAGGAGCGACTGTCGGTTGGCCTTGGAGCACCTTGGTCCCAGGAACTCGCCTGTGGGTGGGCGCGACACCCTTCCCTTTTGGCAGGGTTTCAGGGTCCGGACTGAGCAGGGCATGGGTTGCGTTTGAGCCCCCGCCCCTGCCAGCCAATGGGAGGGTCAGACCTGGGATCAGGATATGAGTTGGGACTGAGTGTCTATTGTCCTGTGATGCCCTTACCCCAGTCCAGTCTTAACCCCATGTGTACATATCCCGATGTGTTGCTGTACATACTTTTGTTCCCTTGTTTCAGAGTGGCAAGGATCCTGAAACGCTTTGTCACATGACATGTCACATGACACGAGCGTAATGATGCCCCTGTGAGCGCAGTGCTTTGCCTGCCTGCTTGCTTGTGCGTGTCAACCGCAGCGTCCCGTGACCAGGCCCCCGACGGGAACGCGTCACTGGGTCCCCACGCCCGCACCGACCGCACCCGGGACACGCGGGTCCCAGAACCCCGGCCGCCAGCCCCAGAGGACGGACGGCCGGGGGAGGGACAGCGCCTGACACCAGACCTCCCTCACAACGGTGACAGGCCGCCCCCCCCGGGGACGGCCCCCCACCACCCCCACGGCACGCAGCCCCCACAGGGCATGCAGGCCAAGGGGACAGTGTTCGGCCCCCACACCCACACACCCGCGCCGACAGCACGTGGGTAGCGGACCCGAACAGCCAGTCCAGTAGGCGGGCAGTCGGAGGAGGGGAAGCGCCTGACCTCAGACGCCCCTCGCAACGGTGGAAGGCACCCCCCCCGGGGACGCCCTTCCGCCACCCCCACAGCGAGCAACGCCGGCCAGCAAGGGCGCACGCTGCGGGGCAGGTGCTGGGTCCCCACGCCGGCACCGACCGCACCCGGGACACACGGGTCGCGGAACCCCGGCCGCCCGCCCCAGAGGACGGGCGGCAGGGGGAGGGACAGCGCCTGACACCAGACGCCCCTCACAACAGCGGCAGGCCACCCCCCCCCGGGGACGGCCCCCCGCCACACCCGCGGCACGCAGCCCCCACAGGGCATGCAGGCCAAGGGAACAGCCTTGGGCCCCCACACCCACACGCCCGCGCCCACAGCACGTGGGTAGTGGACCCCAACAGCCCGCCCAGTGGACGGGCAGTCGGGGGAGGGGGAGCGCCTGACATCAGACGCCCCTCGCAACAGTGGAAGGCAGCCCCCCCGGGAACGCCCTTCCGCCACCCCCGCGGCGAGCGACGCCGGCCCGCAAGGGCGCACGCTGTGGGGCCGGTGCTGGGTCCCCACGCCCGCAACAACCGCACCTGGGACACACGGGTCGCGCAACCCCGGCTACCCGCCCCAGAGGGCGGGCGGCTGGGGGAGGGACAGCGTCTGACACCAGACGCCCCTCGCAACGGTGGCAGGCCACCCCCCCCCGGGGGTGTTCCCCCACCACCCCCGCGGCACGCAGCTCCCACAGGGCGTGGGTAACGGACCCCGACTGCCCGCCCAGAGGGCGGGCGACCGGGGAAGGGACAGCGCCTGACACCAGACGCCCCTCGCAACGATGGCGGGCCACCCCCCCGGGGACGGCCCCCACCACCCCCGCGGAGCGCGGCCCCCACAGGGCATGCAAGTCGAGGGCACAGCGCCTGGCCCCCACACCCGCACACCCGCACCCACAGCAAGAGTGGATGACGGACCCCGACAGCCCGCCCAGAGGGCGGACTGTTGGGGGAGGGGGAGCGCCTGACCGCAGACGCCCCTCACAACGGACACGCGGGCCGCGAAACCCCGGCTGCCCGCCCCTGAGGACCACGGGGAGTACGGGCCACGGGGACAACGCAGGACCCCGTACCCGCACGCCAGTGCCCACAGCACGTGGGCAGCGGGCCCCGACAGCCCCAAGGAGGAGGGCAGCCGGAAGGAGGAGAGCGCCCGGCCTCGGACGCCCCTCGCAACGGGACGGCCACGGACCGCGGGGGGGAGCATCTAGTGTCCACACGCACACACGATTGCCGGCCCACGGAACCGGCGTACGAGCTCCCCCACCCACGCCCCTGCCGCGCCCACAGCACGTGCACCAGCCACGGGAAATCCGCACCCCACCCCCTGCTCTTAGGCACAGCGACACAACAATGGCGGAACCCGCGGCCCCACGCAAAAAACGCCCCTGATCTCCGATGCTGGACGCAGCACACGAGGTTTGAGGTTTGAGGTTTGATTTTGCGGGTACTAGACGCCTTTCGGCCCCGCGGAGCCACCTGGTCGGGCCAGGTGATATCCTCCCCACCGGGTCCTAGTGGGGGGCCCTCCAAGACGCACCTCCTGCCTGGTGGCGGACTCCCCCGGGTTCACAGGGCTCCGAGCCCCGTCCTTCCCCGGCTTCCCCGTTTCGCCACTCCCCGGTCAGTGCATCAATTCGCAGCCGTGGCTGCGGGCGCTTAACGACTGCGTCGCCCCCCTAATGCATGGTCGCCCGGGGCGCCGGCGCCGCCGGGCCCGTGCTACTGGCTTGTCGCCAGTGGGACCCCCTTGGGCTGGCGCGGAGGCTGCCTAGCCTAGGGGTTGGGGCGTGGCGCTGTGCGCCATTACTGCCTTGGCGGGTGCAGTGCCCCGTCCGTGTGTGAGCGGCGCTCGCGGCCGGTTCGGGGGGTTCGGGCCGGTACCTGGTGTTGTGTCTCTCTCGTTTCCCCCTTCCCGCCCCGCATGTCCCGCGCTGCGTGTGGCGGGCCGTCCCGTCCGGGTGTCCCTTACCCTCGCTCGCTGGTACGCCGTTCCACGCGGTCTGTGCTTTCCGCGTGCTCGGTCCGGTTGCCCTTCTGGTAGTCCCCACGTGCCCTTTGCGTGTGTGTGCGCTCGCGCTCCCGCGGCGTCCGCCCCCCCCCCTCCTGGGTGGTGTGGCGTGCGCACCTCGCGCGGTCCCGGCACTGGGCGCTGTTAGGGCCGTTCCACGTGGTCCGTGCCCCTCCGCGTGTCCTGCCCCGGTCCCTTGCTCCGTCTGGCGTGCTTGGGGGGGGCCGGTCCGGTCCCAGTTCCCCCCTACTTGGCTTGGGGTTGTGGGGGTGGCGGAAGGGCGTCCCCGGGGGGGGTGCCTTCCACTGTTGCGAGGGGCGTCCGGGGTCAGGCGCTCCCCCTCCCCCGACTGCCCGCCCACTGGGCGGGCTGTTGGGGTCCGCTATCCCCGTGCTGTGGGCGCGGGCGTGCGGGTGTGGGGGCCTCTCTCTGTCCCCTTGGTCTGCACGCCCTGTGGGGGCTGAGCGCCGCGGGGCGGGTCTGTGGCGCTCGTGTGCCGGGGGGTCGGCTGGGGGGGGGGGTTGGGTTGGGTTGGGTTGGACTCTCCCGACTTGAAAAATGCGACAGACCCGTCTAGGTAGAAAATTTGGGTCCCCCGGGAGCGGCGCAGTCATCGGAGTAGTCACAGCACGGTCCGCCTCCGAGGACCACTGCACCGCACTTGGAACTGCTTCTGGGGCCCAGCCCCTCGGCGGTCGCACGGGGCCTTGCCCCACTCGGCTTCTGGGGCCCAGCCCCACGGCGGTCGCACGGGGCCCTGCCCCACTCGGCTTCTGGGGCCCAGCCCCACGGCGGTCGCACGGGGCCCTGCCCCACTCGGCTTCTGGGGCCCAGCCCCTCGGCGGTCGCACGGGGCCCTGCCCCACTCGGCTGGGGGGGGGGGGGGGGCGTGCGCCATGCCCCCGTTTGTGCGGCCGGGGGGGGCCTGTAGGACGGGGGGTCGCTCTACCTCGTTCCGTCCTTCTGCCTTTCCTGGGCAGGCAACAAAGCGGGTGTCACTGGCGTCGTTCTGTCCATGGGGGGCGTGGCCCCCCATACCACTCTGGTTCGTGCTCGCCCGCCTTCACTGGGCGCGATCTGTGCGGCGACCTGGTGCGTTGGCGTCGGCTCAATTGTTCTCCGCGGTTCTTGTGGGAGCCGGCGGCTGGGGCGGGGAAGCGGGTCGCGCTCCGGCTCCTCTCTCGGGCGGGGGGGGGGGGGGGGGGGGCATCCCCCCTGCCTCGGGGGTCGCGGCCGGGGCCCCCGCAGCTTGCGGGCCGGTGGGGGGGGTGGGGGGGGGGGGTCGCGCCGCGGCCTCCCTGCTCTCCCTCTGGGTGGCGGCCCGCGGTACCCCATCCTGGCCCCCCTCTTGCCGTCGGCGCACTCCCCTCCGGCGTGCGCGTGCGGTCGGGGTCGCGGAGCCGCCCCGGGATGGGGGGGGATGAGGGGCGGCCCGTGGACCGCTCCCCCGGGGGCCCCTGCAGACCTGAAGCCCCCCTCTGCCCTCCCTGAGTGGGCTTTGGTCATGGGAGGGTCATGTGGGGCGCGGCCTCCATACTGTTCTGGTGCGCCGCCGTGCGCCGCCCCCAAGCTTGGTGCGCGCGTTGCTCCGGCACGCTGGTGTGGGCTCGCCCTGCGGCCGCGACCCCCGCGGGAGCAGGCGGCCGGGGGCGCTGGGGCGCGCGGTGTGCAGGTCCAGCCGCATCCCCCCCCCCCGCGTCGCGGTCCCTTCTGGGGGAGGGGGGGCGTCCCCTCGGCTCCGGGGGGGCGGAGGGTCGCTCCTGTGGCTCCCAAGCTGGGGGGGGGGAGCGGGGGGGGGGGAGGGGCCCCCCCCGCCCCCCCGCCCCCCCGCCCGGTCGGGCGTCGGCCTGCCATCCGTTGTCTCCGGCGTGCCCCCCCGGGGTATACTCGTGCCGTGGGGGTTGCTGGGCGGCCTGGGGGCGTCGGGCGCGGTCCGGTCGGCCGCCAACGGGTCAGTGCGGCGGGGGGGGGGGGGGGGAACCCCCCCGCCCTGGTTCGCGCCCCCGTCTTCCCCGGGCCAGCCTCTGATAAGGCCGCTCCGTTTGCGCCGTCCTGGGCGCCGCCGGTCCGCCGTTGGCCGGCAGCGGGCAGGGCGTGCGGGCGCCTGGCTTGGCCGTGGTGCCCCCGCACCCCGGGTGCAGCGGCCTCTTCGGGGGGGGTGCAGGGCCGCCGTTTCTTTGGTCTGCCTCCGTCCGCTGTTGGGCCTGAGTGGGAGGGGCGGGGGAGTGGGGGGGGCCCTCTGGTCCCCTGGCGCCGCCTCCTGACGGCCGAGGGGGGGGCGACATGGCGGTCCCGGCCCCGGGGGCCAGCCATCGGCTGGGGGGTCGCACCCTTCCCCCACCCCCCTCTACCTAGAGCCGGACCCTCGTGCAGGCCCTCGCTGGGGCCCCTCGTCCCCCCCGCCGTCGTCGCGCGGCGCTGGCCGGCCGGGGGCGGCCGTGAGTGTTAGCGGTCAGCGGTTGACGGGCTGCGGGGCAGTAGGTTCCCCCCCGCGCTCGTTGTCTCCGCCCTCCCTCCCGCTGGAGGTGGCGCGCGCTCCTTCGTCACGCCGTACCGTGGGGGGAGTGTGGGTCGGGGGGCCCAGCTCCCCCCCCCACTTTCTCGCGTCCGCCGTCTGGGCCGTCACCTGCGCCGCCGCTTGTGTGGGGGCTGGAGCTGTGGCGGCGGCGGGTTGCACCGGCGGTAGCGCCAGTGGGCGAGGGCGCTGCGCAAGGCCTGGGAGAGCCAGTTGTTGGCGTCCACATCCGTGATGCGGAGTACCGCTCCCCCTTCCAGGAAGGCCGGCCACGTCGGCTCCCTGTCGGGCCACGCCGCCCAGATCACTGACCTGAGGACCCTGTCGTGGTCCTCTGGGGCTGCCCATCCCCCCGGGGGTACCTCTCGGTTTCCTCCGTCCCTCCGGAGGAGCAGGGCATCACACAGGTCATCAGGGCGCTGGGACTCAGAGGCGGCGAAGGAGACCCCCCGCAAGAGGACGCGGGCACGGACTCTGACCTGGAGGAAATACCGGAGCCCTCCACGGGAAGCACGCCCGCGGAACCTGCGCAGCCGGCGGGCAGCGTGCCCACCCTCTGCCCCGCGTGGAAACGGGGCCACTGCACCGGCGAAGGCTGGTGCCCAAAACAGCACCCCAGCCCGGCCCCGATGACGGAGCGCTGCCCGAAGTGGGACGCGCGGCCGCACGCGCCGCCCTACGCTACGGGGTGGCGCAGGGCTGGATCCTGGATGAGACCGCACGCAGCAGCGTGAACATCCAGGAGGCCGTCGACCGAGTCACCCACGCGGGACAGGCGGCAGTGGCCTTGCACACCTGGGGCCACCACGGCGGACCCGCAGAGGGGATCATTGTGGAGCCCTCGGGAATGGTGCTGGTCCTGGCGGTGGACATGGTCCGAGGGGTGCTCCACGCATCCCGAGTGCGGCGGGCGCGCCCACAGTGGACCATCCAGGTGTACACCCCCCCACGGGCGTGGCCCTTCTCCACTTGGGCGGTGCTTGCCGTCATGTGGCACCTGGCACCGGAGGACACCCCCACAGGGACCGCGGAGGAAATCGCCCGGGACCTCCACACCTGGCCGGCCGGCGAGGATTACCCCTGGCGCAGGCCCCGGGGCGGCCTCCCAGTGGCACCCGCGGCAGAGGGGCTCAGCCTCGCGGCAACCCTCTGACGGCACCCCGACAAGACGGCACGCCACTTCCTGCAGACGGGCAGGGTCCCGGCCGCCCCGCCAGACTCCGAGTGGCGATGAGACGCAGGGGAGGCGCAACTGCTGCCGGGCCCCTGGGTCCTCCCGTTGTGGTATTTGCCCATGGGCACCCTGGCCCACGCCACTCAAGCCGTCAAGGGGGCTTTCCCGCAGCCGCTCCTCCCCGGGGTGGCCCTGCTCCGCAGCCTGCAGGCGGGGGCGGCCTGGGTACGGTGGAGGGAAGAGGGCGGGCGCTCGAGCCCCTCCTTCCCCCTGGTCCAGGGCCAGGCGCTGCTTCACGCCGAGGGCATGGGGACCGTGGAATGGGGGGCGATCGTGCCCGGCACGGCGTGCAGGTGGATCACTGCGGCCGCCCCACAGCCCATGCGATCGCCGCCGGCGTGCCACCGCCTCTCACGGGTGGTCCCCTCCTTGGCCCCCCAACACGCCCTTACGAGGGACGTATGGAGGGCCATACTGAGCCACACCAGGGAGTGGCTAACGAACCCGGGTGCACGGTACCCGCCGGGGCCGGTGCTCAAACACCTCACGGCCCCCACACCCGGGGTCCGCCACGCCCTGCACAGGGCGTCAGCTCTCACAGAACAGCTCAACGACGAGACGCTAGACCTGGCGCTGGAGCCGCTGCGGGTGCTATTTTTTTGGTGCATGGGGGTTGCCCCCCGGCGGGCATAACACAAAAGCGGCCTAACCACGGGCAAGTGAGCGTTCATGGCGAGCCGAAGTTCATCGAAGGACAGCAGCCATATGTACAGTAACTCAGGGGGTGTGACCCTGCTCCAAAATGCACCAAAGGCCTGGTTACTGTGGGCTGTGGCTTTGCCATTAGCCCTGTGGTTGGTGTTATGACGCAAGACGAATCGAGAAAAAAAAGAAAAAAGGACTCTATATATATTTATATATATATATATAGAAGTCAGAAACAAACAAGTAACCCCGGCCATAGATCATCTGGGGTGTCATGAAAGACCTCCAGTTAAGTGGAAACCACTGACTTCTCCAAACGTCAGGGGAAAGTTCGGAAAGCTCTGAGAACCGAGTGATGCCTGTGGGGGCCTTACCGTATTAATTGAGCGGCTGCCGGTTTCAAATTGACTCACAGGCCAACTTCAGCGTTCAAGAGGGAGGGGAACGAGGATCTCAGGGAACTTTATCAATCTGTTGGCATGCAGCGTAAGGGCAGACGCCGTTTGTGAGCGGGCTCGGAGCACTGGAGTGCTGCGTTCTTTTAGTCCAGGTACCACAGGACTGCCGGGGACGGCTCGCGAGGTTCCGGTATCCAGAACCAGCAATGGTAGTATCCAAAACCTTCAGGTTCATACCACCAGTGAATGCCGAGGTACCACATGACAGCAATGGATGGGGAAAAAGGCTGTAAATTGGATGATTGACTGGAAGGTGTACGAAAAGGAGCTGGAAGAGAGCATCAAACAAACGTGGTCCCATCTTATCGATCTGTCAAATGGTGTCGAGAAGTTAGGGGGGGGGGGGCGCTGCGGGTGCTATACCCGCAGACCTACATCCCACCCGCGGGCACGTCCAACCGCCTGGGCCGCCTGGGTTTGCAGCGCCGCGTCGAGGCCGCGCACCCGGGAGGCGTGGTGGAACAGTGGCTAACGCTTTGCAACCCGTCCGCCGCGCAAGGCCACTGGTACCTACACCAACTCCTCTTCCTAACCCGGGCGGCCCCGGAGCACTGCCGGCAAAACCCGTACCACACGCACCCGGAGCGCCGAGGCGCGCAGAGCTTCCCGCAGCCGGTCCCGCCCGCCCTCTCGCCGGGGCAGGGCCCGGACGCGCTGCAGCGGGGCCCCCCGCTCTACACTGCCACCACGGTACAGCAAAGGGGAAGCAACGGCGCGGATGGTGCAGAACCAGACTGCACGAACTGCGGAGCGGTGGCCTGGACGGCGGCCTGCAGGCACCTTGCCCGAGATACCACGGGGCTCAGGCAGTACAAGCCAGCAGACCGCACGGCGCTGGCGTCCGCGGAAGCGACCGTCACCATGGGTCCGGTGGCGGCGTGTTACCATGGGTCCGGTGGCGGCGTGGCCGGCGCAACTGCTGCCCCATGTCCCCTGCGGCGACACGCAGCCCCGCCAGCCGGCCGCAACGCTCGCGCCGACGGCACCCCCCACGGCGGAGCAGCTATACATCGTCGCGGCGGTGCTGATGGTGGATGGCGGGGAGAGCTTCTTCCACCACCACGGCCCAGCGCAGATTGCGGGAAGCATACAAGGGCCGCAGCGCGATGCACCCGACCCGTGGCACGCCACACTCCGCGGGCGCAGCCGCGTCTGGGATGCGGGCCGCGGCACAACCCCTCCCGGGCCTCAGCAGGGGGAGGCACTGGTGCTGCAGACGGCAGGCTACCAGGCCATCCTGCACAGCCACGCCGGAGAGTACTGGTCGCACGTCCTGGCCGGGGGCCGCTGAACTGTCTGGCACAGCACCGCCAGGCAAGGGGCATTCCCGCCCCTGCCCCACGTCGACTGGCAGCAGGGGCCCACCCAGGCCTACTATATGTCGGCGGACCCCTGGCCGCTAGCAGTCCTGCTACACACCGTCAGCGCCCCCAACAAGAGGCAGGAACCGGGATGGGTCAACCCCCCCGCACTGGTGTGGAGCCCCGACCAGGAGGAGCATCTGCGGGCCGCGTGGCAGGGAGACGCCATCAGGGCCACGGACGTCGGGGACCTCCACGCGGGGCCAATCACGCACGCCCGCCCGGTGGCTACCCTGGCGGTGGCCCAAACGGGGACAGCAGAACCCACAGTGGGTGGTCTGCATGTTCAACCCGGCGGACGCGCACATCGTCGTCTGCGACCCCGAGCGCCTGCCAGGGCCCGAAGCCGTCGTCCGCGTGGCGGACTGTACCCGCATGATCGTCAAGGCGCTATGGAAGGGCGAACACCACGCCCTCCTGCTCCAGGTCCGGCTGAAGGACAACGCCCGGGCAGCGAAGCCGGGGGTGTGGCCGGCAGCGGCGCACCCCGCGGACCTAGAGCTCCAGCTGGCGGTCCGACCACAGTGTACCCCTGGCTACAAGCCTTCCACGACCTGCGATGGAGGGGCAATCCCGACCGCCAAATCGGCTCCACACACTGGCAAGCGTGGCTGCAGGCAGACGCGCAGCGCGATGCCGTCCGGAGTCTCAGGCCCGCGCCCGCGACACGAGCCCTCGATGCGGCGAGCCCGGCCCGCGCGTTGGTGCCACACACGGTTCCACTGGCGGACCTGCCCTTCGAACCAGCCAGGGAGGGCGCCATCCGGAAGTCGGGTCCCCTTCCCCCTGGCGCGAGGGGCCACGGAACCAACGAAATGCCCCCTGTGTGCAGACAAGTACTACACAAGCGGGGCAATGCTGGAACACCCGGCGTGGCACGCACTGCACGCTGCAGCCCCGGTGGACGACAAGGAGGCGGCCTCCAACATCCTGCAAGGAAGGGCACAGAGGGCCCCATGGCAGGCCCCGTACGCCCGGCGTCCCCCGCCCCAGGCGGCCGACCACGCAGACGGCGATGAGGAGGCACCCAGAGCGGCCCCGGGGACCGGCGGTGCGGCCCAACAAGTGTTCATCCCCGCGGGGCTGGCCCCCCTGGCCCCCCTGTGGGCCCCGCTGGGAGCGGGCTCTCCGCACCCCATGGCCCCGGCGCACCCAGGAGCTCTGGCTGCACCAGCGGACCCAGCGGCGATGCCGATGCGGGATGGCTGACTCCAGGAGGACACGGCGGACGACGCCCTATGGCTCCTCTCGTGGAACCTGCGCAACGGCCTCGTACCGCCAGACCAGTCCCTCCGGGGCACGCTCCGGCGGCGCCGGGGGCCGGCGGCCTGTACCGACACGGAGCACCTCATCAGCGGCATGCTACCCCAGGAGGGGGGCTTTGCCATCATGCTCCAGGAAACAGGGATCGCCACCCGGGCGCAGGAGATGCACTTGGCCGCGGCGCTCCGGGACAAGGGGTACACCCCCCTCTTCAGCAGCCGCCTGGCGGAGACGGGAGCCACTTCCACCTCTAGAGGGGGGGGGCTCCTCACCGCGGTCAGCAGCAAGTACGTGGCGGAGCACGAGGTGCTCAGTTTCACGGAAATTGTCCCCAGGAAGGCCGCGGCCCTAGACATCAGCACAGACGGGGGAGGCCTCACCCTCATCAACGTCCACGGGCCGCAAGCAGGCTGCTCCCCGTGGGCAGGACGGGGGGCGTTCTGGGCCGACGTACAAATGTATGCCACGGCACGCAGCTTCGGTGAGAGACACCCGGTGGTCATCGCGGGTGACACTAACGTCTACATGGATGCCACCTCCAACCCGGCCACGGAGCACTTCCGCATGGGCTGGGAGTCCTGCGGTTTCCGAAGGGCCACGGCAGGCGGCGAGGAGGACATGACCCCCACGCTCCACCCGTCCCGGCACAGGTTGGACACCTTCCTGGTCAACGAACCCCTCCGGCCGTGGTCCCTGCGGGAAAGCGTCTGGGCTCGCGGCATGGCACACCCCCAGGTGGTCGGCTCGGACCACCTCCCGGTCCGCCTGGCCTTGCCGGGCCTCCTCAACTCAGCGGGGCGCGCGGCGATGCCCACCCCCTACAGCCACACGGTGGGCCGCCTCCTCCCGTACGACGCCAAGGCCGCGCCCGTCCAACACTGCCTGTGGGCGGCGGTCACCGCCGCGCAGGATGAACCCTCCCTAGCGCCCTGGCTGGGTCCCGCAGAGCAGCACGCCTACGGGTCCATGCCCGCGGCCGCGGTGGACAAGGTGTTCGAACACCTACACGCGGCGCATGACGCCCTAGCGCGTGTGGTGGGACGGCGGCAGCCGTCCCCGGTGGGGAGGGACCCGGCGGAAGGGGACCCCCCGGAGAGCGGAAAGCGGCTCCAGGCGGCGGTCCTCCGCTATGACACCCTGGCAGCGTGCGCGCCGGCGGCGTACCAGGCGGACGCGGCACGGCATGGCATCCGGTCCGAGGTGGCGCTCCGGCTCGCAGAGGAGCTGCGGGATGCGTCGCCCGGGTTCCGCCCGACCACACAGGGCCAACTACAGGAGGAGCTGGAGAGGCAAGCAGCCGCCCTCGAAGAGGATATTCGCCAACTCCGCGCACTCCTGGCGGCAGACCGCAAGCGCGCCATCAAGGACTTCTGGCGCCGCCACGCCCCCGACATCGCCCAGCGGTGGAAAGCCGTGCGGGGAGCTATTGAGGTAGAGGCCCCGGGCCCGTCAGGCCTCTGAAACGTGCGGGTCCCCAACACTCGAACGCTCCTCACGGAGGCCCACGATGTGATGTTCGCAGTTTGCGCCTTCTGGCGGGAATTGTATGACAAACGCCCGGTGGAGCCCCAGGCTTCCAGGCAGTCCTCTGCCGCCATGTTTCCCGGGTCCCTGACGGGGCCTGGACACAGGTCCAGCAGTACTCCATGCAGGACCTGCAGGCCGCCCTGCACAAGGCCGATGGCAAAGCCCCAGGTCCCAACCATGTGGAGGCCCGTTTCATCAAGGCCCTCCCGGCACCCGTCCAGTGGCTCCTGGTCCACTCCTACCGGGCCATCCTCCGCGGCGCCCCGCCACCGATGCACTGGAGGGACGCGCACATCTGGCTCAGCCCCAAGGTACCGGGCTCCGCCAGACTGGACGACTATTGGCCCATAGCCCTGGGCCAGCTGGACATGAAGCTGCTCAAGGGCCCCCTCACCCAGCGCATCACAGAAGTGCTCACACGGCACGGAGTGGTCAGCGACTGGCAGCAAGGGGCCCTCCCTGGCTCCAACACAGGCCCCCTCCTGTTCATGGCGCAGCGGCAGCTGCAGCGGGGAAGACCCAACTACGTTTTCTCCTTCGACGCCTGCAAGGCCTTCGACACCGCCCCGCACGGCGCCCTCCAACTCATCCTGCGCCACCTCTCTGTGCCGTCAGAGGTCATCGACCTCCTGCTCTTCCTCCACACGTGCGCCAGGCTGCGCATCGTCACCGCAAACGGGCTAACGCAGCCCGTCCACATGCTGCGCGGCGTCTGGCAGGGCAACCCCGAGAGCCCCCTGCTGTACGCGCTCCTCCTGGAGCCCCTGCTCAGGGCGCAGGGGCACCGCCTGCGCCTGCCGGGAGGGGCCGAGCAAGGCCTCATCCAGGCCTACATCGACAACCTGCTGGTAGTGGCCCACACGCTGCAGCATTTCGTCGAGGGCGTGGAGGCGGTGGCCGCGTACCTGGGGATGATGGGCATGGAGCTCGACCCCCGCAAGTGCGCCATGGCCACCACGGAGGGGGTCCCGGGCCTGCAGCTGCGCCTCTGTTCCCACCTGGAAAACCCATGGCACTGCGTACCAGCGGCGAAATCCGTCCCCTACCTGGGGCTCCAGCTGCAGCCGGACAGGGAGTTCTCCCTGCAGCGCAAGCACCGGCTGCGCCTGGCGGCGGTGCACCACTGGTGCCTCAACACCCTCGCGCCACTGAAAGTGGTGCATGACGTCATCCTGGCGATCCTCGGGGGGGTGACACAGTACGTCGCCCCTTTCATCGCCGACGACTCCGACACCGCGCGCCACCTGGCCCACATCACGGTCCAGGTCGCGAAGGACAGGGCGCGGTACGCCTTCGACGCCTCGCGGGACAGCCTGCAGGATGACCGGAACCTGGGGCTCACAGGGGTACCAACGCAGTGCCAGCAGGCAGCGGTGGCCCTCGTGGGTACACTCGTCCACCACCGCTCAACCTCCGTGCACGCCGAGGTCACCAAGATGTTCTGGGAAATAGCCGGCGCGCACGGAATATGTCCCGAGGTGCACTACCCCGTCACGCAGTTCGCAACTCTAGCGGGAGGTGACTTGGTCCACCGCATACCCCGGGCCCTGGCTGCCCTGGGAGTGGGGCTCTACAACCCCATCGCGTGCCCCAGGGCGGCCCACGTCCAACTACAGTCGCCACCGGGCAACATCGTCACGCTGCGCACCGTCAGGCTGCGACACCGCGACACGTGCCGCCTGACGGTGCCGCACATGACGCTGTGGCATGGGCACCACGGGTCACGCCACCCCTTCCCCGACAACGACGACCCGTGGCCGACGGCGGTGCGGGAATGCCTCAACCAATGAGCCGATGAACAGCTCCACTATTGCCGCCGCAAGCAGGAGCCCACCAACCACCCCAGGATGGCGTGACGCCTCGGTCCACCTCTTCCACACCACCGGCACACAGGACCCCCGCTTGAGACTTGTCCACCCCACGAGGGCTAAGCAGGACGCCCACACCGGCCCACGAGTGACCCCGGACGGCCTGCACCTCCACGTTGGGGGCTACTGCCACCGGGGCGGCGTATCCCCCCCAACGCGGGGGGCGGCGTACCACCCGCCGGCGGCCCTCATGTACATCCTCCGCAAAGTACTCGCGGAAAGCGAGCACCAAGAGCCTAACGCGGATGCAGCGTGGCCCGAGCCCCTGCGCCCTCGGCCTCACGCGCCGACGCCGGTGTGGTTGGTGACCACGGACGACCAATGCACCCGAGCGGCGGGGCAAGCGCAGCTGCAGGCCGAGTGGGTAATAGTGCAGGTGGGGGCAGGCCAGCCCAGGCCCCGTGGACTCCCCTGTGGCACCGCCCTGCTGGTAGCTACGGGGGTGCCGCACGACCCACACATGGCAGTGCAGGCGCTGGAGGACCAGCTGGAGGACACGGGACACCTGGTGGTGCAGCAGCGCGGAGGCCCGGCGTGGCTCAAGGAACATGTGACGGCACTCCGGTCCTGGGCAAGCACGATCGGCAGAGCGGAAATCCGGCTGCACGACCACCCGGCGATCAGCCCCGGCGACACCAGGGCGCTGAGCGTGGACCAACTGACCCCCAGCCACCCCGACGTCCGGTGGCACTCCGCCGTCCTCAACGCGGGGTGGCTCAGCCCCACCTGGTACTACTGGATCCCGGAGGCCTGGGGCCACATCTCTTCCGACGCGTCGGGGGGCGGACCCTGCAAACACGCCACCAGCGTCGCTCTCGCCGCCGACCTCACCCGAACGTGGGCGATGGCCATCTCCGGCACGGTGCCCGACGGGGAGGGGGTGGTCGCCTCCCTCCCCCTACAATACGGCGCCCGTCAACCATGGGTCCGCACGGTGGACGCCAAAGTCATCCTCCACCTCCTGCGACAAGCGGATCGCGAGGGACTATGGGGGTCCCCGGGGGCGCGGCAAAGGTGGTCAACCAGATGCCCCTACGGTGGCTCCGGGACGGCCTGTGTGCGCGAGGGCGACACGCCGGGTACCCGTTCTGGTACGTCCGAGCCACCTCGCACCACAGTGACGCCCTACTGCACAAGGCGGACTGGGCGGCGTCCCAGGACGCCGTCCTGCAGAACACGCCCCCGGACCCTGGGCACGCCCAACTCATTGTCGCCGGTCATGACGGCCACCTCGATCTACGGCCCCCCACGATGCGGACGCTCGGCGAGGTCGCGCAGCGGGCGCAGACAGACCATGCGCTGACGCACCGATGACACACACCTCTGGGCGCGGCCCACACCACAGCCTATGTCCACGTCTGGGACCTCACCGCGACGGCCACCAACCGCCGGGCGCTTCGGGCCAGGGACGGCCACACGCCGGTGCAGCGCAGGCTCCGCGTCCGTAAGGAGCGGCTCTCCGGCGTCGCCGTCCTCCCACAACCGTGCTTCCTATGCGGCGGCCCGGAGGAGACCCCGGTGCAGATGCCCGTGGAGTGCGCCCACTCACCGCTCCTCTGGCCCCACTACCGCCAGGCGGTACACGAGGGGGCCCGCCACCTCCCACCCGGGGACGAAGCCCTGTGGGTGGCCTCATGGCGCTCCGCAGGCGCAACATGGACGGAAGTCTTCTGCCCTGGGCTGGTGCCCGAGGACGCAGAGGCGCAGCTCCGCGCCATAGCCCGCTACGACCCGCCGGGAGGGACCTGTGTGAACGATTTCCTCCACCACATGCTCCGGCTGGGGGATTTCGCATGGGAGCTTCGCAACCACCGGCTGGAGCAACTCCTTCGCGAGCCCCTAAGCGCGGCAGAGGGCGACCCCCCCCCCCTCCCCCGCGCCCTGACAAGGACTTCGTGGCCTCCGTCCGTGTCGTGAATGGCACTCTGGAGGGCCCGCCACAAGAGGTCCCACAGCCGTACCGGGACCTGCCGGGTGGTTTCTCGAAGCACCAACAAGACGCCGTCTTCCCATCTTGGATCATCGGGCACGGCTCCATGACCGCGTGGGAGGCACGCATAGTGGGTGAGGAGTGGGCGCGCGAGTGGCGCCGGTGGTGCGCCGCCACGCGCGCCGCGGAGACCCCTGTGCAACGATACGCCGCCATCCCGCTCGAGGGATGGGGGCCGGACACCCGGCCGAGGCCCACCGTGATCCGCGGGGCGGGACCTGACCACCCCTGCAAGCGGCCCCGGGGCTTCAAACAGGATGGACTTGGGACGTGTCCTCACTCGTCAGGACGCCCGCCCCCCCCCGCATCGTCCTTCGCGCCGCCAACGTACTCGGGCTACGGAGATACGCAAATGGGGACACGACACAGCCACCGTCCGATGGCACCCCCCAGAGGACGGGGCCGGCCAGCTCGCCGTGGCGCACTTCAAAACTGGGGGCCGGTATACGACGACGCCCTGTCCCGGCTGGGCGACACCCAGGGGCCCTTGCTGCTCATGCTCCCCACCGACCTTGCAGCCGCGCTGCGCCAGGAGCTGGACGGCTGCGAAGGGCTGCGAGTGGGGTGGGAGGCAGTCGCAGACGGCACCCTACTGGCCCTCCTCCACCGGGACGCCGCAAACGGGTGACAATGGGATACGCTGGCACACCACCTCACCGGGCGCCACGTGTACATAGCAACCCCCCCCCCAGGGGCACCCCTGCCCGGCGTGGGACGACCTCATCGCCGCTTTCCACGACCACGGGATCCTCCCCGACGACACGTGGCGGGGGGTCCAGCGGAAGACGCTCGGCAGGGACTACTGGCGCCGCGTCCGCGCCCGCCTGCTGGAGATCCGGGACCCCCTCTGACAGAGGTGGGACGACCTCTGGCTCCACCATCTTGACCCTTGGTCGCCGCCCTCCCACCTCCCACACACCCGCCGACTCTGCGGGGAATGCGACACGGTGTCCTCCGCAGCGACGACAGGCGCCAACAGGTGCGCGCGGTGCGCCCAGGTGGCCGCGTGCCCCTGGCCCGAGCCTCCCGCGGGCCCGCGCAGGCGCACGGAGGAGGAGGCCTTGCACCGGCGCATCGAGGGGGCACACGCCCCCTCACACGAACGCGCGGGCCCCGCGGGCGCTGCCCTTCTGTGGATCCGCGTGCACCTGCGGGACCCCACATCCGTTGCGCACCTGTCGCACGTGTTTGCGCCCTGACCCCCACCCGCCGCCACCCTTTGCAGAGCCCGCAGTACCATGCCACGCCGACGGGGGGATGGGCCAGGACACGCCAGGGCCCGCCGCCAAGCTCAGGAGGCGACCGTCCGGGGCCTGGTAGCGGACGCTGTGGCGGAGGCGCATGAGGCGCACGCTGCCGCACAAAGAAGACCTGACGGGCAGTGCGAGGGCTTTCCTCAACGAGACCGCCCTCCCGGCCGTCCGCGCCCTGAACAGAGCAGGGGCCCCTACGCTACTCCTGGCGATGCACCGGATCGTGGACGCCATCCAGCCAGGGCTCATCAGCCCGGAGGCGGCCCTCTACGGGCACTGGATGGAGTGGCGCGAGTCCAACTAGTCGGGCCGGCCCCTGTCCGTGGGGGACACCCTGCGGCTGACGGGAGCGGGGTCTGCCATGTCCCTCCGCAGCAGCGCCCCAGCCCTGCTGCACGCCCTCAGGACGCGCTACCCCGGGGACACGGCCCCGTACCTGAACCAGGCGCGGGCCACGTACCCGGGGGGAGTGTCCGAGCTGGATGCGGCGCTCCACCTTCTACACCCACCGGACGAGGACCTGGAGGTGGGCGAAATCACGGTGTTCGTGGTAGGCGCGGACGAGGCACCCGCCCGCCCCTGGCCGACCAACCCGGTGTACGACGGCACCAGGCCGACCCCCCCGTACGCCATCGTGTGCGAGGCGTTCCCCAGGGAGCCCACCTGGTGCCCCGCCCTCCCGCCGGTGACGCACGCGCCCCGCGGCTGGGCCAACCCAGACCTGTCCCCCCCCCTCTCCAGAACCAGGAGTGCACACCACAGGGGGCAGGTCCTCTGGCAAGAGCGCCCTGGCACCCCCCTGCTCCTCCTCGTCGTCGCGACCCGCGGGGACCCGGAACGGGTCCTGGGGATCACCCCCACCCACCTCTATGGGGCAGCACCCGTACCCCGCCCCCCCCTCCTGGCGCCTGCGGCGCGGGACAGGGTACACACCTTCCTGCGAACACAGGAGGTCACCGCCGTTACGGGGGTCCACCTAGTGCGGCTCCCCCCCGCACCACCGGACAACCCCCGGGGGCCCAGGGCCCTGAGTCCCGCCCCAGACTGGGACCTGTGGCGCGACGCGTAGGCCACGTGGCTCCCCCGCCTCCCCTCCCAATGCCGATGGATGGCCGCCGGCCCCCGCCTGTACGGGGCTGACGCCACAGCCGGCCCCCCATCCCCTCCCCCCCCCCCCCCCCCGCAGAGCACTGCACAGCACTGCCCACGGCACGACACTGATTCACCGGGAGGTAGTGGGAAGGGCACACCTGCCACCACGCTTGCCTACCAGGATAACAGTGATGTCAGGCTCCGATGGCTCCCCCAAGGAGGATGACCGCCACCACCGCCGGTCCCGCTCCCGCTCCCCCGTCTCCCCGGAAGGGGCGGGGGAGACCCCCGCGGAGCGCGAGGAGCGGTGGCTGGCGGAGGCGGCGGTGCCGGTCGGGCCGCCGGCTGGACGGCCCCGGGCGGCCTCCGCTGACACCGGGCCGTCGACCCAGGAGCCTCAGCCGGCCGAGGTGACCGCCCCCGCCGCCCCAACAGCAAGCCCTGCCGCCCCGCCCCGAGAGGGGGCCCCAGACGTGCGGGGAGAGGAGACCGCAGCCCCAGCGAGCCACGCCGCGGCCCCAACCGCGGCCCCCAGCACGCCGCTGACACGGGGGGTAGCCCCGGCGCAAGAGCCGGGCGCATCGCCGAGGGCTGCCGCAGCCGCAGAGGGGAGCAGGGAGGGTGCGCGAGGGGTTGCGACCGCGGCCCCGGCGAGCCACGCCACCGCCTCGGCCAGCCACGCCGCAGCCCCCAGCACGCCAAGAAAGCGGGGGACGGACCCCGCACGGGCCACGGGCGCCTCGCCGACGGCCGCCGCAGCAGCAGCAGTGTCGGATTTACCCGAATAGGTGAGGAGGAAAGAAGAGATGGCGAAGCAATAGCACTACACAAGACACACTCGTGAAAATCCAGTGTCTCATTTTCTTCTGTCATTTTGTTAAAATTTATATCCTTAAAACATTTTGGATTGCATCAGAAATCAAAGCTCTGGGTACAGCAAATCACTAGTTGAACAACTCAGTGAGCGCGTGACCGGTTTTAAGAGCATGGGAGGTTAATAGTGGTTGGAGCATGTAAGGAGTACTGATTTTCCAAATTTTTTATTATACTACGGTTTTCTCTGAGATCGTCGACGACAGGTCGTAGCTTAGAGGAAAAACACAACTCTAAGGTTGGTAGAGTGTGGGTTCAAACCCCATGGGGGGTATTTGAGGTCAAAAGTTCATTTTTCATGTATAATACCATTTTTGTGTATATTTTGAGGGTGCCCGTTTCAATGAAAGGTAGCAAAGGGCACCAAAGGAGCAGAAAACAGAGAAAACAAACCGGTTTTAAGGAGTTGGCCCATATATGGGGATTGTGTAGTGCTAGCTGAGCCAGCGGCAGGGAGGGTGCGAAGTACCGCGTACACGCCAACCCCACCAACACCCACACCAGCCCCCCAAAGCCGATCCCCCCCAAAGCCTTCCCCCCGGGGCGGACGCGGCACGTCCGCCCCCCGGCGCCTGAGCACTCGCCGCCGGGCGTCACGCTGCCGCAGCTGCAAAGGCAGCGGGACGCCCGGCGCGTGATCCAGGAAGGAGGGGACGGCGCGCAGGCAGAGCTGCGTGCCAGCCACGGGAGCGCGGAGCGGGGGACAGGAGGCGACAGAAGGAGTGCCCAGGGCCACGCGCAGGGAGCGGGCCAGGGCACGCGCGGCAAGGAGCAAGGGCGCAAGCACGGACGGGGCGACACAGGGCAGGGAGCCGGGAAGGGGCCAGGGCACGGGAAGGGTGCACAGGGGCGCGGGCAGGGCGCCCAGGTGCATGGGGCGGAGCGAGGGACGGTGGGCGAGCAGGCAGGCCAGGGCGTGCGTGACAGGGGGCGGGACCCACGGCACGGGCAGAGGGACAGAGACGTGGAGCCGGAAGGGGGCTCAAGGGCAAGGGCAAGGGCGCCACGGGCCCCCAGGGACAGGCGGGACGGGGCATGGGAGCCCAGGGGGGGAGGGCGGGTCGAAAGGAGGGGGGCGGGGGGTGGGGCACCCCCGTAGCCAAACGTGCAGCCGCCGAGGTGCATCCCCCCCGGCATCCAACAGATGCCGGCGCACCACACCCACCACCACCACCACCACCACCACCACCTCTACAACATCGACCCCGACGCCGGAGAGCTCATCCCCCCCAAACCCCCACGACCCCAGCACCAGCCAGCCCTCCCCGCACCCAGAGCGGAGCCGGCGCGGATGGCCTCGGCGGGGGGGGGGGGCGGGGCGCGGCACCGGCGCCGCAGGCACAGGGGCAGCAGGGGGAGCCGGCGCGAGGGGCAGAGGGGGCCCGGCCCTGGGACCGGGACTGGGGCACGGTCCCGGACACTCTGGGGGATGAGGCCCTCCCCCTGGTGGGGGAGGTGTACAGGTGGTTGAGCTGGTCCAACCAAGGGACCACCAGGGGGCTGAGGAACCGGCCTTTCGATTTCGTGTGCCTCTCGAGGGACGGAGGAAACCGAGAGGTGCCCCCGGGGGGGTGGGCAGCCCGAGAGGACCACGGGAGGGTCCTCAGGTCAGTGATCCGGGCGGCGTGGCCCGACAGGGGGCCGACGTGGCCGGCCTTCCTGGAAGGAGGGGTGGTACTCCGCATCACGGACGTGGACGCCAACAACTGGCTCCCCCGGGCCTTGCGCAGCGCCCTTGCCCACTGGCGCTACCGCCAGTGCATTCCGCCACCGCCACAGCCCCAGCCCCCACACAAACGGCGGCGCAGGTGACGGCCCAGACGGCGGACGGGAGAGAGTGGGGGGGGGAGCTGGGCCCCCCGACCAACGCCCCTCCCACGATACGGCGTGACGGGGGAGCACGTGCCACCTCCCGCGGGAGAGAGGGCGGAGACAACGAGCGCGGGGGGGGAACCTAATGCCCCGCAGCCCGCCAACCGCTGACTGCTAACCCTCACGGCCGCCCCCGGCTGGCCAGCGCCGCGCGGCGACGGCGAGGGGGACAAGGGGCCCCCGCGAGGGCCTGCACAGGGGTCCGGCTCTGGGTAGAGGGGGACGGGGGAAAAGTGCGACCCCCCAGCCAACGGCTGGCCCCCGGGGCCGGGACCGCCAGGCCGCCCCCCCTCGGCCGTCAGGGGGCAGCGCCAGGGGACCAGGGGCCTCCCCCCACTCCCCCCCCCCCCTCCCCCTCAGGCCCAAGAGCGGACGGAGGCAGACCGAAGAGACGGAGGCCCCGCGACCCCCCCGAAGAGGCCGCTGCACCCGGGGTGAGGGGGCACCGCGGCCGCGGCAAGCGCCCCCGGTGAACCGCCCGCACGCTCCCGCCCTGCCCGCTGCCGACCGACGGCGGACCGGCGGCGCCCAGGACGGCGCAAACGGAGCGGCCCCTTCAGAGGCCGGCCTGGGGAAGGCGGGGGCGCGAACCAGGGGGGGCAGGGTTCCCCCCCCTCCGCCCCCCCCCCGCCGCACTGACCCATTGGCAGCCGACCGGGCCGCGCCAGACGCCCGCGGCCGCCCGGCCACCCCCACGGCACGAGTGTACCCCGGGGGGGCACGCCGGAGACAGCGGATGGCAGGCTGACACCTGACGGGGCGGGGCGGCGGGGGGCGGCGGAGCAGCCCCCCCATCCACCCCCCCCCCCCCCCCCCGCTTCCCCCCCCCAGCTTGAGGGCCACAGGAGCGACCCTCTGCCCCTCCGGAGACGAGAGGACGCCCAGAAGGGACCGCGACGCGGGGGGGGGGGGGGATGCGGCTGGACCTGCACACCGCACGCCCCAGCGCCCCCAGCCGCCTGCTCCCGCGGGGGTCGCCGCCGACGGGCGAGCCCACACCAGCGCGCCGGAGCGGCGCGCGGACCAAGCCTGGGGGCGGCGCACGGCGGCGCACCAGAACAGTATGGAAGCCGTGCCCCCCATGACCCCCCCCTAGACCATTGCCCACTTGGGGGGGACAGAGGGGGGGTTCAGGTCTGAAGCGGCCCCCTAGGGGGCGGTCCACGGGCTGCCCCTCCATCCCCCCGCAACCCCGACCGAACGCGGACGCCGGGGGGGAGTGCGCCAGAGGGGGGCCAGGGTAGGGAACCGCGGGCCGCCCCCCAGAGGGGGAGCAGGGAGGCCGCGGCACGACCCCCCCCCCACCCCCCCCCCACCGGCCCGCAAGCCGCGGGGGGGCCGGCCCCCGCCCCCCGAGGCAGGGGGGATGGTCCCCCCTCCCCCCGCCCGAGAGAGGAGCCGGAGCACGGCCCGGCCCCCTGCCCCAGCCGCCGGCTCCCACAGCCACCGCACCAACGCGGCAAGAAGCTGCACAGATCGCGCCCCGAGAAGGCGGACGAGCACGAACCGGAGTGGTATGGGGACCACGCCCCCCATGACCAGAACAACGCCAGTGACACCCGCTTTGTTGCCTGCCCAGGGAAGGCGGAGGGACGGAACGAGGCAGAGCAACCCCCCGCCCTACTGGCCCCCCCAGCCGCACAAACGGGGGGCACGGCGCACGCCCCCCCCCCCGGAAACCTGCCCCCCGGCACACGAACGCCACGGACCCGCCCCACGGGGGGCGCACAGCCCCAAGCCAGGTAGGGGGGAACCGGGACCGGACTGCCCCCCCCCAAGCACACCAGACGGAGCAAGGGACGGGAGCAGGACACGCGGAGGGGCACGGACCACGTGGAACGGCCCTACCAGCGCCCAGTGCCGGAATCGCGCGAGGTGCGCACGCCACACCACCCAGGGGGGGGGGGGAGCGGACGCCGCGGGAGCGCGAGCGCACACACACGCAAAGGGCATGCGGGGACTACCAGAAGGGCAACCGGATGGAGCTCGCGGAACGCACAGACCGCGTGGAATGGCGTATCAGCGAGCGAGAGTAAGGGACACCGGGACAGGACGGCCCGCCACACGCAGCGCGGGACACGCGGGGCGGGAAGGGGGAAGCAGGAGAGACACAACACCAGGTACCGGCCCGAACCCCCCGAACCGGCCGCGAGCGCCGCGCACACACGGACGGGGCACTGCACCCGCCAAGGCAGTAGTGGCGCACAGTGCCACGCCCCAACCCCTAGGCTAGGCAACCTCCGCGCCAGCCCAAGGGGGTCCCACTGGCGACAAGCCAGTAGCACGGCGCCCCGGGGAACCACGCATTAGGGGGGCGACGCGGTGGGTAAGCGCCCGCAGCCACGGCTGCGAATTGATGCACTGACCGGGGAGTGGCGAAACGGGGAAGCCGGAGAGGGACGGGGCTCTGAGCCCTGTGAACCCGGGGGACTCCCCCACCAGGCAGGAGGTGCGTCTTGGAGGGCCCCCCACTAGGACGCGGTCCAGAGGATATTACCTTGCCCGACCAGGTGGCCCCCCGGGGCCGAAAGGCGTCTAGTACCCGCAAAATCAAACCTCAACCCTCAAACCTCTGAGCTTACTCGTACGTCCTAATCGGATTTGATCTCTTTCGGCGCCCCATAGACACAAAACCACTTCTCCAGGAGTATCTTGCTAGTCTCCTCCCCGGTAATGGGCTTTGTACATGGGAACACCCTGGTAAACCTGGTCAAACTACAGGTTACCACGAGGGCGAAGTCATAGCCCCCGAACTTCGGCATCTCCGTGTAGTCCACGTAGAGAACACTGTTAGCTCAGTGAGGGATGGGCAGGGTCGAGTAGAGACCCCTGTCCCTGATATCCCCCGGTTTGTGAGACCTACGCGGGCAGTTGTCCACGATAGGCTGGAGGGTCTTCCGCAGTTGGTCATCAGTCCAGGTAGTGTGTAACCACTGCTTGAATAGCCTCAGGGTACGGTCAGCACCCACATGACCGCTGGACTCATGGGTCCACTTCAGCAGCGCTGGGACTCTGTCACTGGGTACCACGATGCGGTCCTCGTGCCAGAGGTAGCTCTTGTCCCTCTTCCACTGTTTTTGGTTGACCAGCAGGGGTTCAAGGCGTTTCTCCAGGCGCTTGTAGATATCTCCAAACTCCTTCAGGTACTCCGCTTGTTTGAGTCCATCTAGGGGGCGTATCATAGTCATGTTGAGGTCCAAGTGCACGTCCATACGGCTGAACGCCTCCTTAGCCAGCGCTTCAGACCGGGCACCAATCAGGGTGTCGAAGTTGTCGCGGCTGATGTAGTCTGCACACTCGTTCTTCAATCCCTGGATATGGTGTACCGTCAGCCGTAGTTGGCTGAGGTAGGTCCACCAGCGCCGTAGCTTGGCCTTCTCAGGTCGGGGACCCTTCTGGAAAGTGCGGACCGGCTCTTGGTCGCACAGCCAGACCACAGGATTACTCCCCAACAGCCGTGCCTGAGAGGATAGCACCAGCATACCCGCGAGCAACTCCTGCACATAGGTGGAGTAGTTCCCCCTGGCATGGTTCCATTTCAAGTTCCAGTGGCCCAGGGGTACTAGGACCCACTTGTCGTCAGGGTAGCTGTGCTTGAGAGTTCCATCTCGGTTGAGACCTTCAGTCCCCCATTGGGAAATTGCCCAGTCGAACTCCACCTTCTCTAGTGCTTGCCATTGGAACAACGTTCCACCACCACCCACATTGCTGGCGTCAGTCACCAGGATAATCTCACCTTGTGATCTAGGCACGCCCAAGCACTTAGCGTTGGCCACCTTGTCTTTGAGCTCATCAAACGCTTGTTGTTCTTGTGGGCCCCACCGCCAAGTAGTACTCTTCTTGATCAGGTCCGTCAGAATGGCGCTGGTGTAGGTGACGTTGTTGATATGGCGGCGGTAGAAGTTGCACGCCCCAATGAAACCGCGTACATCATGAAGTCCTTTCTTGGGGTCTTCATCTCGTACCTTAGCGTCCATCAGGGGTTTGGCCTTAGAGGCCGCTGGGGTCCACCACCCATAGCCAACGTCAAACCCCAGGTACTGCATGGTCTCCTGCATAAACTCACACTACTTCAGCTTGAGTCCTGTGTGGTTCTCCTGGCAGACCGCAAAGAACTCACCCAAGAGGATTAGGTGATCCTCCTGGGTATTGGTCCCGAGGCATACATCGTCAATGTGCGCCTCCATCTGGGCCCCACGGGATATGAATTCTTGAACCTTGGGTCTTCGTCGTAGGATGGACAAGATCTTGTTCATCAGCTCTTGGAATAGAGCGGGTGCGTTGGCCACGCCAAACGGCATGACCTTCGACTTGAACACCCTCCCCTGAGGGGTGATGAAGGCGAGTAGCTCCTGAGCGTTGGGTGTCAGGTCCACCTGCCAGAATCCGCTCCTCTTGTCCATCTTAGTCTTGTAGCGACAGGAGGCTATCTTCTCAAGGGTAGACCCCATACTAGGAATGGACCCTGAGTGGTTCAGAGGTTTCTTGTTCAGCTCTCTGTAGTCCACTACCAGCCGTTTGGCTGTAGACCCAGGTTTAGCCACCAGGAAACAGGGGCTGCAGTGTTGGGGGTAGTCCCCGTCCTTGTACTCCAGGACTAGGCCAGCGTACATACATTCTTGTATCTGTCGCTCAATCTCGTCGGCCTGCTCTTTAGGAGCCGGATAGGGTCTCCTCCGGATCTTGTGACCCACGAACTCGGGTTTCAGCTTGAGGTCCATCTGTACCAGCTTGTCACATGAGGCTGGGGGTGGTAGTTCCCCGGATACCTCCAGATAGGTCCTTATAAGCTTCTGCACCCGCGGGTCCAATACCTTGATCTTGTCCTCGATGTCCTCGTCAGAGTGTAAGTTGCTTGCCCCCTGAGTAATAGACGTCGGGAGGTGATCCTGCACCGACTCTTCGCCCTTGGTAGTATCCTTCAATCCTTGGTAGACATAAAGTAGGTCTCGTTCAACCGTCTCCGGTGGACGGTGGCAACATAGGCACACTCGAGGGGGTTCACATATAAATTCCTCCGAGAGGTCGTCCTCCTCTGGGGTCCTCACATGGGCACCCCACACGCTCTTCATGAGCTTAAGATCTACCTCCCTTTGCCAGGTGGTGATATTCTGTTCGAGGTCCTCCTCTAATTGGGATAGATCTCCCACACGTCCTTGCTTCAGTGGCCATGAGCTGCGGGTAGGCTTAGCGTAGCATAGCTATTTCGCCACCGACCTTCTCTTGGAGTCCACGTACTCTCTTAGCCTGGATCGGGGATCCAGCTCCTCGTCCACGGGGTCTTCCACCCTCATGGCGAGTAGGGGTTTCAGTGGGGCGACGTACTCGGCGTTCTCCACTTCCTCCACACATGTCTGCACGAAGAAGGCGTCATGCTCAGTTTCGTCATCTGAGTGGATAGAGCTGGGGAGCTCGGATATTCCACACTAAGAGACTCCATCGGGAACAGGTACACGGCATGGAGAGTTGGGAGCATTGGTGTTAGTCACGACGGATTCATCTCCCCCGGGTATAGTCTCAATAGCATCTTGAGGTCTTAGTCGATCCTTCAAGTCGCCGAGAGTAAGTCCATCGCTTTCTCGTTGTATAGCCTGGACCAGAGTCGAGTCCAGGGTCCTCCCAGGGGACGGAGGTAAGACCACCGTCGACCACGCTGAGCATACTTCCCCATCCGGGTTTCCCGATGGGCGTCTTACGCCCCAGAGGCACGTATATGGCCTCATCAGGTAACCAAACAGAGCTGATAGTCAGCCTGTCCAGGAGGGTTCGCCAGTATTCGTTGCCCCCAAGGGCTCTCCAATCGGGGGAACACAGGACCATACGGGAACGTTCCAGGGCCACCTTGGTCAAGACCTTCTCCAGTTCACTGAATCTGGGGTTCTCGTAGGCCATCCCGAAAGAGGGCCAGTAACATTTGTAGCTGCAGCTTTTCCCCTTGCTGCAGTAAAGGTCCAAGACATGTTGCTTGTCGCTGACGAACAACTCCACACTCAGGTCTTCTCCGGAGTAACCCAACTCCTTCAGACCTTGGTCTAGGACTTCCCCCAATAGTTGATAGTCCTCAGTTTTGGAGGCCGCCATCATGTTCGATGGCTCCTCCTTCAATACCCTCAGGTAGCTCGAGGTGTGCTCAGACTGCTCCAGTGGCACGGACTCTCTGCCATCGCCGTGGTCCACGTAGAGGAGGTAGGGCGCTTGCAGCGTCAGGGATTGTATATGGGAGTGCTGCACGAAAAAGTCAGTACCCAATACAAAGTCGAAGGCCTCAGTGTTCATCACATAGAACCCATGGGCGATACTTCGAGAGCCCATAGGTACCTCCACTTCACAGTCCCCGCAGCTGTGCACCACGTGTCCATCCCCCATTCGTATAGCCGCGGTGGTCATGGTGTTCTTCAGGCTCCCACAAGGTAAAATTTTCTTGGCCACTATAGATATGGTGGCTCCAGTATCCAGTACCCCCAGGTATTCACGTCCCCCTAGTCGGATACGTACCCAGAACACCAGGTCCAGGGCCCCACCGGAGAGTCCCCGTCAGAACTCTGCGGGACAGGTCACCTCGAACCCCTGGTTCCGCAATTTGCGGGCCATCCTCATGAAACGGCTTCTCTTCTTAGCGTTGCCATCATCACCACCTTCATGCTCACGCTTGGCCCCTTGTTCTCCCTGGGCCTGAGTTTGGGAGCGTGTGGTAGGACCAGACTGCCCTCCAGAGGGCTCGGAGTTGCCCCCTGGATTAGGGTTGGGGTTGCCTCCGTTCTTGTCCGGGTTCTTGTTGTCCTTGTCTGGCGGGCGGTTAGGGCCTCCTCCTCGTCCACCTTGCCTCTTGCCTTGTCCTTTTCCACGTCCTTTCGACTTGCCCTTGCTGGAGTCGTTGCCGTTGCCCTTGCCACCGCCCTTGCCAGAGCCTTTGACAGGAGCCTCGCATTTCAGCTTTGCCGACAGGCGCTGCTTGTGGTAGCACTCATCCTCGTAGTGCTTCCTCTTCCCACAGGAGTCACAGGTGATAGTACACCTGTAGTGATCCGGCATCTTAGCCTTGGCGCCGGTGCTGGTCTCCTGCTTCTTCCCTTGGACTACGAAGCAGTCTCGCTGCTCGCAGCCAGGGGCGTGCTGCAGGTGGCCATGCTCATCTCGGGCATCACACCAGAAGAGCTCCGTGACATTGTCCATGATACGGGCGTGTTTGGGGGTAGTCCCCTGTCCAGGTCTGGGTCCTTGGTACCCTTTACCATGGCTCCCAGAACCTCCTCCTCCACCGGGGTAGGCGTTCAGGTGCTGGTCGCCTCCTTTCTCCAGCGCCAGTTCCAAGAGTAGCACAGACCAATCCTCGTAGTTGAGGACTCTAGCCTTGCGCTCTGCCGTTGACCGGCACTTGTCCCACAGCTCTCGAGGGAGCTTAGCCACCAACCAGAAAAGCAGGTCGTCGCTGCTGTAGGAACCGGGCGTCAATCGTCCAGCCCAGTGATCCAGGTCAGCCAGTAGCTCAGAGACCCTGGCAGGTTTGGGGTTGTTGGGCAGCACGGCCAGGTTCTGGATCTCGGCCCTGATGGAGAGGTCGGTTTCTCAGGTAGGGTACTGCCTCTCCAAGGCAACCAACACGTCGGCAAAGGTGGCGGACTTAGTCACGATCTGCTTGACCTGCTTCTCCAGGTACTTGGTCTTGCAGCACTGCAGGAGCAGATCACACTTGACTCGCCCACTAGCATGGGTTTGGCCGGTCATTCGGAGGAACCGGCCAAAATTCTCAGCGAACTCGCTGAGATCCTTGCCTGTGAACTCAGGCAAGTTCACCACAATCTTGGAGGTGGCAATGGCCTTAGCCTCCTGAGACCTGCGTCCCTCAGGCCGCCTGGTCTTCCTCTTCTTCTTCTTCTTCCGCCCACCCGGGTTCTCGGGGTACTCAGGGTCGTCGTGCTCCGAGGGCGAAGCAGAAGGCATGGACGGCGGCTCATCGTCAGAGGGGTCTCCGCCTAGGTCACTAGAGCCATAGGGCTCCACGTCAACCATTGCCCTTAGGGCTGTCAGCCCCAGCCGGTCCAGCTCGCCTCTCGTGGAATTTCCCACGTGACTGTAGAGTGGCTGGGCCGTTCTTGGTATGAAAGAACTTCTCGGTATCACTGCAGGGGTCGGCATCGGTCGGCTCCTCAGGTTCCCCAGGCTGTTTGTCAACCCCGCCACCAGATGGTTGGCTTGTACTCGGTGGGGTGAAACTCCCAGGACGGTAGGTGACACTTGGGGAGGAATCAGGGGCTCCAGTTCAGCCCGAATCTCTTGAGTGAGATCCCACACAAATTTAGAAGTGGCTCCTTGGAGTGCCTCATTGATCTCCGACCGCGTCAGGGACCTGTTGGAGGATCTCCCCGATCCTCTACTCCTGCTCCCGCATGATTCAGGGCCTCTCCTCAGCCCACTCAGGGTTGCATACCCAGGAACATCCACATAGGCTCCCGTAGCGGGTAGAGGATGGTGATAGTCAGCCGCATACCATCGCAGCGCAGAAATGGAGGCCACTGACTCACTGGCAGTAGTTGCCTCTGGAAACGCAGTGGTAGATGGGTCCACACCATAGGCAGGGTAGGTAGGCATACCAGTAAAGCCTGTGCCCTCAGCCATAGGCGGGGTGGTTATGGGTGTGGATGTTGCAGCGGCTGGGTCTGGAGTTGGCAGTGTGGTGGTTGTAGGAGAGGTCGATGCGTGGAGGCCAGAGGCGCTTGGTGCGCCTTGGAAGGTCGACTCACTCGTGGGGTCGTGCCCATGGTTTACTCCTTCGTCTGCCATGCTTTCTCTTGTGAATTGTTATTGGAAGCACGTGTGCGCTGTCTTGAGGACAATTTGGCTGCACTGTTGCCACCGGCAAAGAGGAAGAAGAGCAGTGCTTCAGACTAAGAGGAAGGTTAAGAATGGTGCCTCTATTCGATTTCAGTTTCAGATTTTGTTGCACATCCCCAATCTCTGCAAATTGTTATGTGAACAACTAATGGTTGCCTTCTCTGTATGAGAGATGTGTGAGGTTTGTGTAACACAGTCCTACAATGTGAACCAAAGGAACCAGAAACTAGACGTCGAACCAATCGTCGCGCCGGTTGGTGCGACGTTTGATTCGACGATTGGTTCCACATTTTTTCACTCTGCAAACGGGCTCGAAGCATGCAGAAAAACAAGTTCTATTATTCCTTGGAAGAAAGGTCTGAGACACAGAGTGGATGTTGTAGACAGTCAAATAATATGAACAAAAGCAACCGGAAACTAAACGTCGAACCAATCGTCGCGCCGACTGGAGCGAGGTTTGGTTCGACGATCCCTGGCATATTTTTTCACTATGAAAACTGCCTGCAAGCATGCAGAAACACACTATCTAGTATTGTTTGGCAGAAACATCTGAGACGCACAGTGGATGTCGGAAAGATGATTCAAATATGCACAAAAGCAACGGGAAAGGTTGAACCAACCGTTGCACATTCCAAAGATTTCACAGCCTACTACCCACAATAACAGTGCAGGAGAAGAACAAACACACAGAAAATTGGTACAGCTGACAAAGGGGTTGAAAAAACTCTGAGAGCTAAATCAATGGAACCTGTCGGCGGGACATTCATAGTTTTGGCCACTTTTTGGCCGGTAAAATCAAAGGTGCCTCGAAGGTCGACTCACTCGTCCGGTCCTGCTCATGGCCCACTCCTTTGTCTGCCATGCTTTCTCCTGCATCCTTCTCTCTCTCCCTCTTTTTCTTCACAGGGTTGGTGTCCACCTCCTCGACTGAGAGGGCCCGGAAGGCCGACTGAAGTCCCTCCAGCGAGTCATCAACCACGTCCACTGGCCCATGTAAGGGCACCGAAGGTACAGCGCTAGGTCCAGGTCCAGGTTCAACAGGTGCTGGCATTGCTGGTGCCTCAGGCGCCGTCCTCACGTCGGTGTGCTCCTTCTTTGTGTCCATATTCGCCCTTCTTGCTTATGACAGTACTCAGCCCACTGGATGTACGGCACGGGGTTGCTTCCGGTACGCAGAGACTGTCTGCCTCTTGCTACCAGAACGTTTTATAGTGTTTACAGCACTGTGTTTTTGTTGTGCCTCTCCTGCTGCTTGCTGCTGGTGTAGGGTTCCTGCTGCTTGTTTTTGATGAGGAAACTGTTTTATTGTTGAAATACAACCACTCCAGGATACCCCAAGCCAGAGATAAGCAAGTAGAAGATAAACAGGATCAAAGCATGAAGGGCTGCAGTCAAAAAGAGGTAGATAAAGACAACTATCAACAATAGACCACAGCAATTAACATACATTGCAACTCAGGATGAAATATTTTACATGTTTGAGAAAAACTGATTGAAAAAATGCCCCAAGGGCTCACACTCTTCCTTAGTGCCATCTTGAGATGTGCACTCTTTATCTTTGGGTCCGATAGGTGCTGAGGTGGCATGGCTTGTGGGGCTGAGGTCACTGCCATGTCACATGGGATATTCCTACTTAGCTAGGCTGACTGGGTATTGAACCCAGGACCTCTCAAAAAGAGGTGCCCGAGGCCCCCTAGGGTGCATGCCACTAGGATAGCTAAGAATTCATGCGAAAACATAGATAAATTCATAGGCTCTGCCTTCAGTATATCAGTGCCTCAGTAACCCAGGAAAAGAGGTTTCATGCATATAGCTTGGGGATTAAGGGTTCCACACCACATCCTGACTTAGTGTTTGGTTCCATAGGTCAAAATGCGTTATCACCGATTTTGGTTAGGCCATTACTAAGAAAAAAATGCAAGAGTGCTTAGAGCACCTCTAATACAACTAACGTATACCCTAAGGCATTGGAAAAGCACTTTTTCTTAGTAACGCTAAGTGCTTGGGCGTGCCTAGAGCACAAGGTGAGATTATCCTGGTGACCGACGCCAGCATTGTGGGCGGTGGTGGAACGTTGTTCCAATTGCAAGCACTAGAGAAGGAGGAGTTCAACTCTGCTATTTCCCAATGGGGGACTGAAGGTCTCAACCAAGATGGAACTCTCAAGCACAACTACCCTGACGACAAGTGGGTCCTCGTACCCCTGGGCCACTGGAACTCGAAATGGAACCAGGCCAGGGGGAACTACTCCACCTATGTGCAGGAGTTGCTCGCGGGTATGCTGGTGCTATCCTCTCAGGCACGGCTGTTGGGGAGTAACCCTGTGGTCTGGCTGTGCGACCAAGAGCCGGTCCGCACTTTCCAGAAGGGTCCCCCACCTGAGAAGGCCAAGCTACGGCGCTGGTGGACCTACCTCAGCCAACTACGGCCGACGGTACACCATATCCCGGGAGTGAAGAACGAGTGTGCAGACTACATCAGCCGCAACGACTTCGATGCCCTGATTGGTGCCCGGTCTGAAGCGCTGGCTGAGGAGGCGTTCAGCCGTATGGACGTACACTTGGACCTCAACATGACTATGATACGCCCCCTAGATGGACTCCAACAAGTGGAGTACCTGAAGGAGTTTGGGGATATCTACAAGCGCCTGGAGAAACGCCTTGAACCTCTCCTGGTCAACCAAGAACAGTGGAAGAGGGACAAGAGCTACCTCTGGCACGAGGACCGCATCGTGGTACCCAGTGACAGAGTCCCAGCGCTGCTGAAGTGGACCCATGAGTCCAGCGGTCATGTGGGTGCTGACCGTACCCTGAGGCTGATCAAGCAGTGGTTCCACACTACGTGGACTGATGACCAACTGCGGAAGACCCTCCAGCCTATCGTGGACAAGTGCCCGTGTAGGTCCTGCAAACCTGGGGATATCAGGGACAGGGGTCTCTACTCGACCCTGCCCATCCCTCACTGTGCTAACAGTGTTCTCTACGTGGACTACACCGAGATGCCGAAGTTTGGGGGCTATGACTTCGCCCTCGTGGTTACCTGTGGGCTGACCAGGTTTACCAGGGTGTTCCCATGTACCAAGCACATTACCGGGGAGGAGGCTATCAAGATACTCCTGGAGGAGTGGTTTTGTGTCTATGGGGCTCCCAAGGAGATCAACTCAGATGAGGACATACGAGTACGCTCAGATACCGGCTGGTACAAGAGGGTCCTGAGATCCATCAATGTCCAGGTGTCTACGGGGATCCCCTACTCTCATACGAGCAACCCCCTATGTGAGCGACCGATTCGTGTCCTCAAGGAGAATGTAAGGATATAGTGCAAAACTGAACGGACCAGAGACTGGGTGAGACTACTCCCCGTCATATCCTTGATGCCGAACTCCTAACAGAGTTCGGCGACTTGCTACTCGCCCCACGAGCTATTCCTAGGGCACCCGGTGTGGTTCCTACATGCTCCCTATCCAGAGGACACCCATTTTTCTGTGGGTGAGTGGGTCCAAGAGCAACAAGCAAAGGTGAACAAGGCCAAGGCTATGCTCCAGAGAGTGAGGGAGCGTCAGTGGAACAAGAAGAACAAGCACCGAGTGCCTGCCACCTACCAGGAAGGGGACTGGGTGCTGGTGCACCACAGCCGACTACCCGCCTGGCCACTCTCCACCAGCGATGACCCCTACTTCGGGCCCTACAAGATTGAATCTGTGGATGGACACCGTATAACAGTGTGGTGTTCTCCCCGTCTAGGGGGGACCCTGGTGTTCGCTGCTCAACACCTGAAGCGCTACTATGATCCTGAAGACCTCTGTGGGGAGGAGTAGGAGCTGAATGACGAGGAAATCGCCGCCCTAGACCTACAGGGGGCACCCAGCCCTATGGAAGTTGAAGGGGACCTCCCCGACATGAACGCCGGGGAGATGGCTAAGGAGGGCTTCTGCCTGGTGAAGTCTGTCCTACGCCACCGCTATCGCTAGGGTTGGCGCTTCCTCACCCTCTGGGAAGGGCTGGGTGTCGAAAAGGCCACCTGGGAGCCCTTCTCAGCGTTTGTTCTACCTGAGGGACACCTAAACTCAGTTCTGGTAGACTACTTGTCCCAGAACAACCTTGGTCAGTTGCTGAGGCTCCCTGAGACGCTTGCCTCCAAGACTAAAGCTAGGGACTGAACCTTACCCTTACCTGCCTAAGCGTATGTGTGAGTGTGCTATTCCTAAGGTCCTGAGAGCAAGCTGCAGAAAAAGTCTGCACGCTTGCTAAACCTGGAGGATGTCTTACCGGTGCCACGGGGTGCGCCCCAGGTCCCTCCTCCCCTAAGCGCCCAGTTTCTGTGCTGGCGCAAAACCTTGGGGGAATACCCAGCATACTAATCCAGGTATTGTTTCCCCTACGTACCTGCCTACTACAGGGGAGGGGTGGCCAAAAGCTATGAAGGCTTGAAAACGCCTATCTGCTACGATGGCCAATATCTAGCCTAACCACTGCCACTGGCGACCAACCCCGCTGAAATTGCGGGAAACGGGTGGGACAGTGACACACGCACTACAGGTCCTACACACCCTACAGTGGCACCATCCTGGTGGGCGAGCACTTCTGCAACTGGCTCAACCCCTTACTCAGGACTACCACTCCTACACGCACGCTGGACTGGGTGGCGTTGAAGGAGAAGTCACGAGCCCTAGCGGCACACCTGACAGATTGCAAGAAAACACAGAGCTACTAAGCGTCTGTGGCCTAACAGGGACGCCACAACGCGTTTCCCTGCTAGGGCTTGGAGGGAAGGAGTGCTCTTTGGCGTGCACAGCGCATATGTCGATGGAGTCGGACTCCCTGCTCTGCCACAGGCAGAGGCGGGGTTATTTGTTTGTGTGGTCAGCGCCCTTTTCTAGCAGGGCATGAAAAAAACCAATCGCTGCTGCACCAATCACCCTGACCTTCCCACCTGTAAAGCAAAGGCAGATGACTGGGGTTTGCGGCTGAGGAACCAAGACTACCTCCACGTATTATACGCTTTTCGGGTAGCCCTATAATACACTGTCCTCGAACCCCAATGCAAGCAAGCAAGCTTAAGGAACTCCACCCGTTCTCTTATAGAATGTGGGGTGGAGCCCCCGGGTCACCTAAACAAGGGTTGTACCGAGCGCACCACGCGTGGCCTACCCTTTAATGCGTGTGTGAATGCGCGAGCATGCACGAGTTTACTAAGGACCTTGTCCAATCTCTTCTTTTTCCTAACAATCTTACCCACAATCACAAAATCCCCCAGGGGGTGGCCCCACCACGGCTTACCTACCTTACCTACCGCTGCAGAGTGAAGCAAGGTGAGGGAAAAGCGAAACAGAAGCGAGATACGACGCTATGCATATGTGTGTATGTTTCATCACCCTGAACTTACCTCTAATCATCTGCAATCTCCTAATCTATCTCTCCATCGTTTGTTAGCGCTGCTACAGGGCACGTTCACGGAGACAAGAGGATGAGCAATGTGCATGCTGCATAGGAGACGAGCACACCTGTGGCTTATACCTGATTCATTGAAGTCCTTCTGTTGATTTTCGAATTCTTGAATCTTGAATTCTTTCTGTCAGTTTGGGTGGAATCTTTATGATTATTTATTTATGTTTGTTTCGTCATTTTCGTCATTATGCGTAACATGCATTTATAATCTTATTAATTCTTTGTTTTCCGGCGCTTCGCTAAGACCCGCTCCTGCGCGCCGTCTTTTTCTACGTGGGAATTTCTTGATTAAAAAAATCAGGACATGACCACAAATTTTATCAAAATGTGCATCTGATGCACAATTAAATTCTGTTCAGGTATGTGCTTTCTGAAGAATTCTAGGCCGTCATTTGACGGATTTAGGTGTTGTCGCTTCGTGTTTGCCTGCATTCGTCCCTCATCCTTCCATTCCTCTGTTGTACAGATATCCTCGCAAAAAGTCGCTGAGTAGGCCGCTGTTCGGGCCGAAAAGCAGCAGCAGGAGACTGAACCAGAACCAAGACCCCTCCAAGGGGCAATTCTAATTTAATCGTCGACCCCTCGCCCCAGTATCAGGACAGGTGTCTCCATCAGGTTCCATGAGACTTAGATCGAGCGTCCTCTGAGCGTCTGGCGTTGGGTTGTGTTAGGCAGCAGCTTGGAGGGAGGGATGCATATGCTGGCTCAGCTAGCACTACACAATCCCCATATATGGGCCAACTCCTTAAAACCGGTTTGTTTTCTCTGTTTTCTGCTCTTTTGGTGCCCTTTGCTACCTTTCATTGAAACGGGCACCCTCAAAATATACACAAAAATGGTATTATACATGAAAAATGAATTTTTGACCTCAAATACCCCCCATGGGGTTTGAACCCACACTTCACCAACCTTAGAGTTGTGTTTTTCCTCTAAGCTACGACCTGTCGTCGACGATCTCAGAGAAAACCGTAGTATAATAAAAAATTTGGAAAATCAGTACTCCTTACATGCTCCAACCACTGTGTAGTGCTATTGTGTTGCTTCGCCATCTCTTCTTTCCTCCTCACCTATTCGGGGAAATCCGAGCATATGGTCTTTGCATGCCCTATTCTAACCCCACCAAGCCACAGGAACCCCTGCAGCGCCAAGAGCGCTGCAGTTTCTGTTGGAAATTGTCATGAACAATGCAGCAAGAGTCGCTGGCCATGTTAAAGCGCTCTTTTCCAGTGAACAGTGTAAGGGAAGCTATAGGTATTTTAAAGTAGGTGTGGAAACCAAGGAAAGGCCAAGAAAAAAATCCCTTTTTCCTGAACATGCGACAGTGGTGGCCACCACAGCACGAGGGGGGAGTAAGAAAAAGTGCTTTTCCAATGCTTAGGGTATATATCAGTTGTATCAGAGATGCTCTAAGCATTCTTGCACTTTTATCTCAGTATTGGCCTAATCAAAATGGGTGATAACACATTTTGAGCTACGGAACCAAACAATAAATCAGGATGTTGTGTGGACCCCTTAATCCCCAAGCTATATGCACTAAAACATCTTTTCCTGGGTGACTGAGGCACTGATATACTGAAGGCAGAGCCTATGAACTTATCTATGTTTTCTCATGAATTCTTAGCTATCCTAGTGGTATGCACCCTAGGGGGCTGGGGCACCTCTTTCTGAGAGGTCCTGGGTTCAATACCCAGTCAGCCTAGCTAAGTAGGAATATCCCATGCGACATGGCAGTGACCTCAGCGCCACAAGCCATGCCACCTCAGCACCTATGGGACCCAAAAAAAAAGGGTGCACATCTCAAGATGGCACTCTGGAAGAGTGTGAGCCCTTGGGGCAGTTTTCTAGTCAGTTTTTCTCAAACATGTAAAATATTTCATCCTGAGTTGCATTGAATGTGAATTGCTGTGGTCTATTGTTGATAGTTGTCTTTATCCAACTCTTTGTGACTGTAGCCCTTCATGCTTTGATCCTGTTTATCTTCTACTTGCTTATCTCTGGCTTGGGTTATCCTGGAGTGGTTGTATTTCAACAATAAAACATTTTCATCCTCAAAAACAAGCAGCAGGAACCCTACACCAGCAGCAAGCAGCAGGAGAGGCACAACAAAAACACAGTGCTGAAAACACTATAAAACGTTCTATCAGCTCCTGAAAGAGAAAGGGCAAAAGGATGCCCGCCGGTGAAGCCCCACATCCCCGGCCTGGGAACCCGTGCGGTGTCTTCTGGGAAATACTCCATGACAACGACGCCCCGCTCCTTGGGCATGACCTCGGCTGCGGCAGCGCCGAGTAGCTGCACTGGTTCTGCAGCCCGTGCATCGTGCACCTGCATGCCTGCCCACTTTGCCGACGGCCGCACCCCCTCTGCACAGCTCCGCCGCCGCGCGAAACCTAGTCCGACGACCTCACGCTCCACACACTGCGCACCCTGATTGCCCAGAATGTCTGGGCGCGTGACGCGGGGGACAGCCCCGACGTTGAATGGTTGGACGTCCTCAGCGACGAGGACCCGGCGGCACCGCCACCTCGGCCCCCCTGGCACGCACCAATGTGGGCGCTGCCAGAAGAGGGGGCAGACCCCACGATCTGGGTCCCAGACTACGAACATTATAACGACGAGCCACGGGGCAGCCTAGCCCCCGTTGGCAATCTGCCAGACAGTTGGGGCCCAATCGGCCCCATGAACCGCGACAACTGGCGCACCACCGTCATCACCCTCACCAACCACCTTCCGTTGACCTTCGGCTGCCTGGTGGGGAACGCGGAGTGGGCCATGGGGGTCGTTCGCGGCGCCCATGGCAAAGAACGGGGGGATTTCCTCCACCGCGGCGGGGGCCTGGTCGAGGGGGCGCCCGAGAGGCTGATGGCGGCCTATCTCACGTGGAGGGGGATACCCCTCCCCCGCAGCCCCGTGCCAGTGGCGCGGTGCGCCCAACAACCGCTCGTCCCACCGCAGTGGCCGGGGACATACGGCAATGCGGCGGTGGCCAGGCTGATGGCCAGAGGTACCCGACACCACAGCTCCTCTACCTCCACCCGGAGAACCGCGACCATCACCACCCAGCCCCGGTTGCGCGCCACAGCAGCAACCAGGGCCACAAATGTGCGCGCTCCGGCACCATCGGGGGCCGGCGCGCAACAAAACCCAACGGCCTCCACGTCCTCCAGCCCGTCCGGCCCCGCCCCCCACGCAACTGTCCACTCACCACACCGACCGCAGGCCACCGACGCCACACCAAATACGGGCGTTCCGGCACCATCAGGCGCCGGCACGCCACAGAGCCCCCGACAAGAATGTGCATCCAAGCGGGCGGCGCAACGGCACCAACCGCAGCATCACGCAGCCACAGCGACCCGGGAGAACCGGGCATAACCTGCCTGGAGGGGAACCATGCCCAGCCCCACGAATACGGCGACACCAGGCACCCGACCCGAGCTACCCCTCCGCACCGTACGCCCGCAAACGAGCCCAGGCCCGGGCCCCCCAGACGACCCAGCTCCACAACCCCAAACACCACCCGACGCGTCCACACGCAGCCGCCAGCCAGCAGCCCGCCAGCCAGCGGCAACACAGGCCAACCCAGAGCCCCATCCGCACCACAGCCCACCAGTCCGGCCGACAGAGGGCCCCACACACGCGCCATCCGAAGGCCCTCCCACATAGACATGTACCGCTACCCCGACCGACGCCACCAGCGCCCGGCCCGAGCGACCCCTCGGCAGCATACGCCCCCACGCCCACAACCAGACCGCGAGCCCCAGTCCCCAAGCTCCAGCAACACCCAGTACGTGGGCCCCGGGGTACCATCCGCCGGCCCCAGCACAGGCCGAGCCGGCGTCCCAACAGCGCCACGACCCACCAGCCGGACCGGCAGTACGGCCCACGGAAACGCCATCTGGCAATCGCCCGTCCCCCAACCCGGACCCGGTCCCGGACCCGACGCACGCCACTGTCCCGGCTGACGCCCCGCGGGCGAACGCGCCAGGCTGCAAGCTACCGGCGGGGGTCCCGCATGCTGAGGGCGGGACGGCGGCAGCCAGGCCCGCCGCGGCGGAGGGAGCTGGCGGCACGCGGGCACTGGCAGGCCACGTGGGAGGCCGGCCCAGGCCGGCAACCGTGCCGGATCGCCAAACCCGAGAGGCGGCGCAACTGGCAGACGGCGCAGCCAGGCCGCCCGCACCGCCCGCCCAGCCACAACGCGAGGAGCCCAAGGTGGATGCCACGGAGGAGACGGGGGGACCCCCGCAGCGGACAGAAGCGGCGCTGCCAGCGGCGGACCTACCCGCCCGGGGACCACCCCGAGCAGAGATACCTAGCGGGGGGACGGGCCAGCCAGAAAACCAGCGCGCCAGCACGCCAGCCCATCGCCCGCTGGACATGAAGGCAAGCGGAAGCGACGAGGCACCGGACGCCGGCCAACCTGGTATCGGACCTGGGGGGCCAATGCCGGACGCCGAGCATGCCGCTGGCCTCCCCCCACCAACCGCCCACGGGGCGCGACCCGCGGGTCGCGCGGGCACCGCCCCATCCACGGCCCCAGCACATGGCAGCAACGCAGGCGCGCCGGGGAACGCCGCATCCGGGGAGGCGCCACCACGGGGCCAGCCTGGAGCCCACGCGAAGTCCAATGCCCGGGTAGCCACACCTGACATGCCCAAGCGCGCAGCCGACAGGGGAACGTTGCCCGGCGGGCACAACCGCGACGAAGACTCTTTCGACGCCTTCATGGAGTCCTGCAGGAGTAACCCCCACACGGACCCATCACCGGCTGACCCGCGCGACCACCCGGAGCCACGAGACGACCATACAGGGGGCGCATCCCTCCCGGTGTCCCGCTAGGCACACCTCCAGCGCGATTACCCCGCCCTGGGGACGAAAATTGAACATGCCGCCGCCACCAATAAACGGGCCCGCGACCGCAAGCGGGGCAGCGGACCAGACCCCGGACGAGCACAGCGCCCAAGGGAGCGGAACGCGTGTGCAGAGGGGCACCAACACCGCTAGCGAGCCCGCCGACCAGCCACCGGGGACCACCCCATCCTGGGGGCGGGGGCATCTGGACTACGCGCGCTCGGAAGGCGACGCCCGCCACCCCAGCACCCACGCGGAACAGGCTATGGCACCAACGCGCGGCCCTGCGCATCCGTACAGCCATGCAAAGGGAAAACATCTGGGCCATCCCTGGGTCCCCGGGCTACCAGGGACACGCCTCGGGCCACCGGCGACCACGGTCCCAAGAGGTCCCGGAGCCTCCCAGGCAGGCGGTACGCCATAACTCCCCAGAACGCCACCAGGGGCCACCACCCAGGTTGGGCTCCCCCTCCGGCACGTACAGAAGCCCCCTCCGACCATTCGCCCCGCAGAGGGACCGAGGCAGCCCTCATACCCCAGGGGTGCAGGACGGCACGCCAGAGCGGCACCAGGAGACAACGAACCCTGGCCGCTCCCGGCGCCGCAGCCGCACGCCGCCTCCGGCAGCATGACGAGTCCTCTTCCACGAGGGTATGGACAGAGGCCATGGAGGCCCCAACGACCCGAACACCCAAGGGACATCATCTGCCACCGATCCCCGACGCCGGTCCAAGAGGCCCCGCACCGAGCGGGCGCGCATCCCCACCATTCCCACGCGACCGAGCGAGCGCGACAGGCAGCGCTCCACACAGACCCCCACCAGGCAGCAGACGGTGTGTCCAGCTCGTCCGCGGCCTCCCTCCCAGGGTCGGCGGCTGGCCCGCTACCGGGGCGACAGCACGCCGGGGACACACGGCCAAGGGGACCCGCGGCCCACAAACGGCCCGAACAGGGGGTGGAGGGAGGAACGCCTCAAAGCCCCCCCCCGCAAGCAGGGCGCGACGACACCGGCCGCGGACACGGGCACCGGCCACCCGACCAACTGGGCCCATACACCACGGGGCTCCCCACCCTGGCTGCAACGCAGCCCATCCGCCGGGGCGCGGAGGACGCACCGCGACAACGGGGGCAGGACACGGGCGGCCCGGGAGCGGACGAAGAAATGACAGAGACCTCCGGCCCTCAGAAATCCGGTGGCTCACCGCCCACCGTGCGTCCTGTTCGATGCCCCAGCAGCGGGAGCCATGCACGGGGAATGTGCCTGAGGAACACCTTGGCACCAGCCCAGGGCACCCCTCCCCGACTGGCACCACGGCGGACCAGGACCGGGAGACCATGCTCCCCCCACCCCCCAGACCACCACAACAGAGGAACACGGACCCCTTTGACGAAGCGGAACTGAGGGCGGTCTACGACATCCACGCCAACACACCCTTGAGCGGGCTGATGGCAGCCCTCCGGGACCACCTCCAGGACGTCAACCCAAACAGGCTCTTCGCAGTGGTCTGCATGCCGCACGCCGCAACCACAGACATCTTTGTGCGGCAGCTCCAGGCCCTCTTCACCGCCGGGATGCAGATCGCGGACGACCTTGTTGACACGTGGATCTGGTGGTTCAACGCCAACCAGCCGGACCAGGGAGGCGTATGGGTCCCGCACCTGGGCTGAGCACACACGCTCATAGCGCCACCGACGGACCCCAGGACCGCGCCCAGCACCGGGGGCCGGGAACTGGCCGCCCCACAACCAAGGGCCAACACCCTCAATATCCCACCGTACAAAGACCTGGCGGACTGGGAAAGCAGGACAGCCCGCGATAGGGGGCGCAATCTCAGGGATATGGTGGAGCGGTACCCACCAGGAGCGGAGACGGCACGCACAGGGCCCCCACGACGCGAAGGTGAGCCCTGCACCATCGCCATGATCGTGTTAGAAAGGGGCCACTACTACCAGGTGCGGATCACCCCGCAACCGCAGGAGTGCCACTGGAGCCTGGAAGCCGTCGACTCCATGCTCCCAGCGAGCGCAGCTCTGCCAGACGGCCCCACCCCCCTGTCCCAAAACCAGCCCCCAGACCCCCTGACGGCCATCGTGGCGGGGGAAGCTGGCACCTGGCACCCAGGCCATGCCCTCTACTGCCTCTGACGGTTGGCTCAGCGCCGCTGATCGCACACCAGGGACTGGATGACGACGTGGAGGTTCCACCTGGACGGCCATCCCCCAACGCGAGCGGACGGCGGAGACCCCCGCAGCGACCAACCTGCGCATTGTTTCCGGGATTCACCAGATCAGGGCGCTGGCGATGGGTGGGCAACTGCAGCCCGCCATCCGCACTGAGACGGAAGCCCAAGCAGCACATGCAGCCCTTGTGCACGAGATCCTCAGTGCCCTCCGCAGCGCCCTTGTGCGGCGTGTGGGAACCCCCCCAGGGCCCTGAACCACCGCGAGCCGAAACCAGGAACAAACCCCCATACACACGCGTGGCGGCACCATCGGGACCGCTGCGCCCCGCCAAACACGGCACACGCGTGCCCTGCCAACCGCGGCCGGTCGCCGGCAGTGGAAGGCCACCAAAGCGACCGCAGGACCCTCCAGGAACCGGAGGGGCGCTGCGGCCGATATGCGACGACACATCGCCGCACACACGCGGCGCGAGTCCCACACGGGCCATCCGCTGATGGGGAGACAACACAGCACCCCTGGGACCGCCTCATCTCACCGGAGGCCCGGTCAATGGGCGTCGAACCAGCCGCCAAGGGACCGGCCATAACCCGCGACAACCCCGGGCAAACCGACCTTGCCCGGGAGAGCCCCCTCGCACAACCCGATGACGCGGGACCGCGCAACACACTCCGCCGAAGCCTATCGGTCGGACGCGCCGGCGAAAGTGGCGCCGAGCTGCCCGGCTTATGCAGCGGGCGGCCAACAAATGCGGGCTAGCCTTGGCGGCCCTACAACCCGTGATGTCGAGCACGAGCACTAACCCAACGAACTCGCCGAACCCCAGCGAATTCCTCCCACGTGTCCCGGGCGAGGACCACGCTCCCCGGGCCCCCGCAATCCATCAACGTCAGGGAAAGGGACGGGGGCCCCGACACGGACCTGTCCTTCCGCCCAACCTTCCTCTCCCACAAGCCGGGCACAAGGTGGACCGGACCAAGGGGGCAGCCCAACACGCAGGACCCACGGGCCAGCCGATGACCACGGGAATCTTATGTCGAGCCCAGCTCGCCACGTCATGCGGGATCCCCCGGCATCGGAACCCATAATCGAGAACGTTACTTTCAAGGGCAGGAGGGCCTCGACACTGACCCGTATTCCTTTATTTCCTCCTGACCCCCTCCCAAGAACACGAAGTGGGCCAAGGGCTCAACGCACGGGACCCACGAGCCCGCCGGCTCCTGCCGGCGAACACGGGAATGTTACGCCGAGCCCAGCCCGTCGGGCCGTACAGGACGCCCCGACACAAGAGCACAAGCCAGGCCACCCTAACCTCCAGCAACGGCACTGAGGCACCGACGCGCAGACCACTGGAGCCGCAAGGCACGGCACGATACGGCACACGGCGGGCCCGGCACCCCGCGAGCCGAACCAACTGGCCGGCGGACAGAAGCACGAGCACCGAACCACCGAGCAGGCGCAGCACCCTGGCGCTCCCATGGGGAACACGGGGATGCAACGACGAGGACCGAAGGGGCCTTGCCACCGCCGGGGATGTACTTATGATGGGCACAAGCGAAGCTGAAAGGACAGCCGAAGGGGACCGCGAAGTACCAGATGATGGGTTGTGCGTGTGACGCTGCCTCCAGTGCCGAACAGGGAATGTTGTACCAAATTTCAAAACTTTTCTCAGCGGTCGTACCAATTGTCACTACTTTTCTCCCCCTGAGGACACGCCCCACCATGAGGGGGCGACGCACCGCCAAACCGTACCATGCCGGCCCAAGGCAACTGGGAAAAACCGGAACCGACCCTACACGGCCACCGCGGCGATCGGCTCCGACAACAGGACGGGCCGGCCATTAGGCGGCGAAGACAACCGCCCACCCAACAAAATGCTAGCAACAACACAACAACCTCACATGCGGACACGCCGCAACCGGGCGAACCACGACAAAACACGCCCGACGGGAAACAAATGACGTGAGGGACAGCCTGCAGCGACCAACCGCGGCCGGCCAAGCGCATATGGGCCACCGCACAACCCCGGACGAGCCAGCCACTGGTGGCCACGACGACAGCGAATCAACAGAAACGCGCCGGGCACGCCCCTGTGGCACAACAACCGCCACATCGGACAGGCCAGACACAACGAACCCCCGAACTAGCCGGGAAGACAACCAAGACAACAGCCGGCTACACCGGCGTGGGCTGCACCGCACTCGATGCGGCGGCACACAAGCCGACCATAAGGCGGCTGACACAGCCGGGTACCAACCTAACTGCTGCAGCTAAAACGACCCGACAGTGAACAGACCGCACGCAAGCCGGCCAACACCAAACCAGCCAGGCATGCAAGGGTCGAAACGGGAGCGTCGTCCCATGGGTTGGCGACAGTATGATGCGCCACGCCCGCCGGCGACCATAGCTGCGAACGCACCACAACGCCGAGATTCTACCATTACACAACCGACCAACCAACCACAACGACCTACTTCGAACCCCCGGCCCCCCGCGAGAGCGCAAGCCCGACCAAATCAGGAGGCGTGAGTGTTCGCCACGGCATGCGAGTCCCGTAGCAGGTGCTTCTTCCAGTCGCCTCACGCCTACTGAAAACCAACCCAGGTGGGGGTGCCTGCAGGACAGGGCATTTGGTCTGGCTCCGGGCCCCTGGGCCCCAGAATCCGGAGGTTGATGAGGATGTGCGATGGGACCCTCCCCCACGTATCATCCGCCAGAAGGAGAGAAATGTGAGCAGAACCCGCAGTAGGGTACTGCTCGCGGCGACCGCGCCCTTCTCCCATGTGGGGGAGCCGCTTTGTGGGGGCACTTGCAGTAGGGCCGTGGGTGGGTGAGCAAAAGCCCCTTGGTAAGAGCCCCGTCGGGGGCAACCCCAGTCCCGAGATGACCTACCTACCTACCTCCTGTACAAGGGGTCTGCCTCTCAGGATATATAGGATTTATTCATCAGCTCCTGAAAGAGAGCAGGGGCATTCGCCACACCGAAGGGCATCACCTTCCAGCGGAAGACACGGCCCTTAGGGGTTACAAAGGCGAGCAGTTCCTGGGCTGCTCGGGTTAGGTCTACCTGCCAGAAGCCACTGCGCTTGTCCATCTTAGTTTTGAATCGGCACTTAGCGATTCTCTCCAGGGTGTTCTCCATGTTGGGGATACTCCCTGAGTGGTTCTGGGTCTTTTTGTTGACTGGCGCATGGCAGTGGAGCCAGGTTTAGCCACTAGAAAACAAGGGCTACAATGGCGGGGATAGTCCCCATGTTTATATTCCTCGACGAGGCCAGCATCTATACATTCCTGGATCTGGCGTTCGATCTCGTCGATCTGGTCTTGTTGGGCGGGGTATGGACGCCGTCTGACTACAGACACTTCAAACTCTGGTTGGAGTTTGAGGTCCATCTGGACCAGTTTTTTGCAAGACAGGGGTGGGGGCAACGCTCCAAAAAAAACCTCCTGATATTTCTGGATGAGCTTACTGAGACGGAGGTCTAATTTCATGCTCTCCAGTTTCTCAACGGAATGCTCCTCAGCATGGAGGTTGTTCTTCCCCTTTTCCTGTTTCTTCACACGCCCCATTGTTTCAGGGGGTAGTTCATCCTCGCAGTCCTGGCGACCCTGCAGGGCATAGTGAAGGGAGTATACCAGAGGAACCTCAGGATACGGAAGAGTCATCTCTTCATCATCCTCCTCGGACCATATAGATGTTTTCCAGGTCCTCTTGAGGAGGTCCAGGCGGTTCCGTCGCTCGATACCCTCAGCCTTAGCCCATAAAACCTGTTGGAGATTCTGTACATTGTACCAGGAGACGGGCATATTGTTAGGTGAGGGTTTAGCGCCAGGTACCTGACCTGTAGGGCCATCTGCAGCATGCATGGAGAAAACGGTGTGATCAGGAGACCTGCCATGAGTGGACTCACGGAGATCCACCTCGTCCATAAGCAGCTGAGCTAGGAAAGCGCTGTGCTTCAGTGTCACCATCTCTGGGTCAACCGGGGGTATAGCACTGGCGATATCGCTGAGGCGGTCGTCAGCATCAGCCAAGGGAGTGGAGACGGCTGGCGTCTCCTGCTCATCGGAGCACTCACCACTCGTAGTAGTGACCGAAGAGAACTCGGACCTTTTCTTGAGATCCAGGAGCGTAAGACCTCTGTTTTCGGCCATCAACTCCTTGAGTACCACCTGGTCGAGGTCACTCACAGGTACGGGGTTGAGAGAGCCATCTACGATGGACAGTAAACTGCCCCATTCAGGGGCGGGCATGGTCTCTTGAGAGTTCTCAGGGACGTAGATTGGACCATTGGCGAGTTCACTTCTTCCTACTGTCATACGGTCCAACAGTCGTCTCCACTAGGCGTGTTTGCCTGTGGTACCCCAGTCGGCCGTACCCAGGACCACTCTCGCTCCTTCAAGGGCAATTTTTGTAAGCACCTTAGCGAGTTGAGAGAATGGGGAATTAGCATAGCACAACCCCATCGACTTCCAATAGAAGCGGTAGGCGTTAGTCAGATACCGTGAGCAATAGAGCTGCATCATGTGCTGCTCTTTACTCGCGAACAGTTCCACCTGTACTTCATTCAGATCTATCTGCAGGGTGGCCAGTCCATTTTCCAAGACGGGCCGCACCAACTGATAGTTTTCAGTTCGATAAGACCGGTTCACGTAGCGCAGACCGGAGTCTTTTCGTCCCGACAGCTCCAGAGGGACAGAGAAAAGGCCACTGCCAAAGTCGCAGTGAAGGGCATAGGGACGTTGCAAAGACAACAGTTCTACCTGGGGGTTACGGCGCAGAAAATCTGTGCCGATGACAATGTCAAAGGCGTCGGTGTCCAGCACTTTGCAGTGCTGAGTCACTTGCTCGTCACCCAGACACACGGTCACATCAACCCCCCCCCAGGGAATGGACTTTCCAACCATCCCCAACCCTTATGGCCACGGTTTTGGTTTCCCGGATCTTGGCCTGTTTCAGCAGTCTGCGGGCCACGGTTGAAAGCGTAGCGCCCGTGTCTAAGACAGCCTTGTAGACCTGGTCACCAATTTTCACGGTGATCCAGAAAACCAAATCCTCATCCTCGGAGCCGCCGCCCTATCCCTCTTCAGGGAACTTGACCTCAACCCCAGCGGCCTGCAGGCACTTAGAGTGCCAATTTAGGCGGCGCTTCTTGGCGTTCTCGCTGCTCTTGTCGGCGCCACCAGCGCTGGGGGTGGAAGGGGCTGGCTGTTTCTCACCTGACGGCTCACCCTTAGGGTTGGGGGCTGGGTGCTCCTCTTCCACCAGTGGGGGGGCTGAGGACCTTCGTCCCCCAGGGTTACCCTTAGCCTTAGAACCTCCAGGGCTAGGGCCCCGCCCTTCGGCTCCTCCGCTCTTACCAGCGGTCTTACGCCGTTCCTTCTCCGCTTTCTTGAGTTTATCGGATTCGCGGCGTTTAATGTGGCACTCATCTTCATAATGCCTCCTCTTGCCGCAAAATCCGCACGTTATTGTGCAGCGGAAATGGTCTTGGTGTTTTACCTCCTGACCATCTGTTTTTTTCTGTGTGCGCTTCAGTTGGAGCATGCACGCACTTCGCCCATCACAGACGGGGCGTGGCAGGGTCCACCCTTATCGTCTGTAGGACGACAGTAGAAAAGATTGGGGGTCCCTTTACCTTTGGAGGAGGGCATCTCAGTCAAGTGCTTCAACTGCCCCCCACGGCCCTTCCCAGGGTTATAGTGGGGTTGAGGCGACCTCCCTCCAGGAGACTTCTCAGCAGGGGTCTCCATTCGCAGATGCTTGCGCAGATACTTGTCCATGTGGGAGGCATTCTCCCTCTCCATGGCCAATTCGATCAACAGATTGACCAGGTCATCGTAAGAGTGCGTCCGAGCTTTTCTCTCGGACGTCTCTCTGCAGTTATTTCATGTCCTGGTAGGAATATCCCCCACTAGCCACAGATGCGGCTCAGTCGGCCCATAAGACGAGTGGCTCATGCGCCCCATGAGCTCTTCCAGCTGCGCCACGAACTCGGAGATGCGCGCAGCAGTCAGGAATTCGGAGAGAGGGGGCAGCTCCTCAATCTTCCTTTTGGACACTCAGGTCTGTTTCGTAGACTGGATACATTTGATCCAGTCTTTTCAGGAAGTTGCCCCAGTTGGAGCTGTTCCTGATAGCGGTTTTAGCCTGCCGCTGAAGGAATTTCTTTTTGCACGACTTTTTGATGAGCGTGCATTGAATACATGTTATCAAACTATTCCGTGGTCTTTAAAATTGTCTATTTTAATTGGTGTTTCCTCCGGCTGGTGCTGAGTTCCCCATCCACATGCATCAAGACCTCAGAACCCAAGATAACGTAATTTCATCCATTTGATCTGTACAATAAAAACACATAGTACAAAGCTACTGAAAATCCTGATTCAGTAATTTACAATTTACGCACATCGCAACACGCGCGCACCCCTACACAGACCACGCGCACGCAGTCCCCGCAGTCCCAATACACTCCCCTTCCAAGACCATTCATGGTCTGATGAGGGAAAAAAAATAGACAGTCAGAAAAATACCCACTGCCCTATGGACCCTACCCGGCTTTCTTTTAAGGGACCCGGCATAGGGGGGTCGGGGCGCAGTCACTGTGCTGGGGGGGGCTGCAGAGCTAGATTAGCTATTTAGTGCCCACCCACCTGGCGTGGGCCTTACCCAAACCCTAATAGGGGGTTATCTACCCAGGGGGCAAGCGGAGGAGAGAGGCGGGCGAGCAGGATCTGCAAGCAGAGCGGCAGCAGGAGGGGGAAGGGGAAGGGAGGCCAAGAAGGAAACGGACGAGGGGAGTCAGGTATGGGGAGGAGCAGCGGGGCCGTGAATAGCAGGGGGCGGTGCGGGAAGGGATGACAGTGTATGGTCCGCACAAGGTGAGTGGGAAGTGGAGGAGGTATGTGGGAACAGTGGAGGAGATGATCGAACAACAAGATTGCACGGGACATCAGACGAGGGCAGCCATCGTGCAGTGGGAGGATCAGGGGGAGGGGGATGAGGAGGGACTGCCGTACCCGGTGGAAAGATTGCGGGTATGCCCGCAAGGTAGAGAGATGGAAATACACGGGCAACTGGTTCCGGAGCAGGAGGCGAGAGAATTGGAAGAAGAAGGGGTGTCGACGGGGAGGAAGAACAAGAAGAGAAAAGTACAACTAATGAAGCGGAGGCCGGCCGGGAAGACGAAGAAAGACGCCAGACAAAGGCAGGGGGGAAGGAGCAAAGGCGAAGGAAAAGGCCCGGCAGACAACGGGGAGCTGCGAGTGGAAGGGGAGGGCAGGTGGCAACGCATGAAGTTGTACACCCATAATGACCCCGCGGCACTGTATCGGGCAGACAAGGCAGCGTGGCAGCAGATGCAGCTGCATGAGGCGGACCCCGACGTAGTGGCGTACCAGGAGATAAGGTTGCAGGGGAAGGACAACGTAGTGTGCGCGCAGATGTACAACAAGGAGGGGAGAGAATACCAGCGGGAGTGGGCGCAGGGGGTACCGCTGTTGGTGCGCAGGGGGCTCAGCGTCGTGCAGGACAAGAAGGTGCGAGCGAGGGGAAGAAGGGTGGTGTATGATGTAGCGACGGAGCATGGACAGGTAGTCATCATCAACTGCCATGTCCCACATGGGAGGAGGGTCAAGGAGTATGTGGCGCGGATGAGAATGGAGTACATCAGGGCGCTGGAGAGGGGGCCAGTCATCGTGGTTGGAGACTTCAACTACGATCCCCGGAGGAGGGGCGCGGAGACGGAGGTGGACCGCGAGGTGCGGAAGTTTGTGGAGGAAATGAGGCTGCAGGATGTGTCGTACAGTGGAGCGCCGGGCCCCTCACACTACCCGGCGCCGGAAGGCAGCGCGCGGTCACGGATAGACGCGGTGTACGCGGACCCGAGCTGGGTCAAGGGGGTGACGGCGGGATACATGGTGGGGCCGGAAGAAATGCAGGACAGGAAGGGGCATTGCCCCATAATGGTGACAGTGGACGTGAAGGTCGGGGAGCCCGGGGACGACGAGGAGGATGAGCAGGGGTCGGACGACGAAGGCGTCAGCCTGCCGCCAATGGTGAAGTGGCCGGAGGAGGGGGACGAGAGGTGGCAACAGTGGGGGCAGCGGGTACACGCCAAAATGAGGCAGGGGAACCACGTGCATCAGGCCATGAGGAGGGCAGCGAGGATATGCGGGTTTACCAAGCAAGGGGGGGAGTCGCAGGCACAGCCCAAGCTGCAAAGGCTGGTCGCCACCCTGAGGAAACGGCAGCACTAGGAGGTCGAGGCAAGGGCGCGGGAAGAGGGAGCAGAGTGGCAAGCGGAGGTGACAGAGGCGAAGAAGAGGGTGCGAACAGCGAGGAGGGCTGTGGAGGAGGAACACGAGAGGATATACCAGAAAGTGGTGGCGGATCATGAGCGGTACATGGAAAGAGCGTTGCCGTACAAGTCGCTACGGTACATCAGAGAGCTCGCTGAGGCTGGAAAACCACAGGAAATCCGGGCGGTGAGACTGCAGTGTGGCAGGGTCATGGGCAACAAAAAGGAAGTGCTGGAGGAGGTGGCGCAGAGTTTCAGGAGGCAGCACAACCAGGGGCAGCAGGAGCTCAGCGGGATCACAGGGAGAATGGTAAGGGCGTTACCGCGGGTGTTCACGGCGGAGCAGAGCGAGGACATACACCGCAGCAGGGTGACGCTAGGGGAGATTAAGGAGGCAGTGAAGGCTCTCAAGGGGAAAAAGAGCCCGGGAGTGGACCAGCTGGTGGTGCAGGCATACCAGCACCTAGAGGAGCCGGAGCTGGATGGTCTAGCGGGGAGGGTCACAGAGGTGTTGCGCACAGGCGAGCCCCCAGCGGAACGGGGGGGCAAGGTGCGGCTGCTGTACAAGAAGGGGGATCACCTCAGGCCGGGGAACTGGAGACCTATATGCTGTGCCGTCACAGAGGCCAAGCTGGTCTGGATGGTGATCTTCGGGAGGATACAGCGGGGGCTGTATGCAGCGGGGGTCATACCGGACAACATGTGGGGGTCTGTGCCGGGTAGGTCCACACAGGAAGCAAGCTTCCTGTACGATATGTACCGTGATGATGAGGACCTAGAGGCGTTCATGGCGTCTGTGGACGTGAAGGGGGCGTTCCCCAACACGCCGCATAGGCTCATAGAGGAGGTGTGGCGGCAGGTAGGACTCCCATATGGTGACTTCGTGGAAAAGTACCTGCGCTCCAGGAGGTACACGGTCGCCACGGGGAAGGGGTGTACCAAGTGGGTAACCCCAGGTAGCGGGGTGCCACAAGGCGGGGTGTAGGGCCCATTCCTGTACTTGCTGGCCATGCTCCCCCTGATGAGTTGGATAGCGCGGGAATATCCACAACTGGCGAGGGCACCACACACGTCGCCGGCGCAGGCGTATGTGGATGATGCCTTACCTATGGCGCGGGATTAAAAGGCCGGACAGGTGGTGCAGGACCTGATGCAGAGGTACGGGAGAGATAACCACCTTATCTGGAGCGCGGAGAAGTCGGCAGTTCTGAGGAGGGGTGGCGAGGATGGCATGGCGCTGGATGTACGAGACGGAGTTGCATGGCTGGAGAGGGCAGAGGAAGCGGTGGTGCTGGGACATGTGCAGGCCATGGAGGCGAGGGGAGGCAGGCTACCAGACAAATTAGTCAGGGGGTTCAGGGCAATGCTGGTGGTCCTGCGGCATCATCCCCCGTCAGTGCAGACGACCCTGTACTATCTGCGGGCGGTGCTCGATGCGGCAGTAGGGTACCAGGGGATGCACCTCCCGTACTGGAGGGAGCAGCTGGAGGAGATGGAGGGAGAAGTGCGGAGGCTCATCAGAGGGTATGAGGGGATACCCACGGAGGTACCGTGGTGCGTGTAGCGGTCGCCGACGGCCTACTATGGAGAAGGGATGCCCACGGCGGGGGAGGCGTACAGGGCACACACAGCGAGGACGCTGAGCAGGATGTGCCACAACCAGGAAGAGGTGGTGAGACGGGTGTGCTATCACGCGGTCGCAGAGGTGCAGAAGGAGGAGAACATGTGCCCGCGCTATGTGTGGCACCGGCGAAGGCGGTTGGCGGCCGGGAAGAAGGAACGCATGTGGCGCGCCCTACAGGCGGTGTTGCCGGGGGAAGAGCACATGCTGGCAACCAACAGGACGTGCGGTAGGCGGGGACCAATCCTGGTTCTGGACACGGACTTCGGGGGGGGGTCGCATGGGACTGTACGGTGGATCAGGAAGAAAGAAGTGAGCATGGAGGTGCTGCACGTGCGCAGGAAGGATATGAAGGAATACAAGATGGCAGGGCTGCACCATGCGGAGTTCTATCGTGACACCAGGGTGGTGGAATGGGGTGTATACAGGTGGATGATGAGGAGAGCAAGAGGACAAGTGGACCGCACAAGGTGGAGCAGGAGGATGCGCAAGATGTGGAACGAGTGGGTGGCGCTGTGGGGGATCCAGAAGAGGAAGCCAAGATGCGGGAGGGGAGAGGGGGCGCAGCAAGAGAGAGTGGTGCTGGACGGGGGGGAGAGGGACAAGGCCAGACCGGGCATACTCTTGTGTGCGCCGCTGGGGCTCAAAGGGCCGAGGGGGAAGGTACAGAGTGCGACCGGGCAGTGGTATGATGTCCATGCAGATAGGTTCGGAAAGACAACATCCCAGATGGGGCAGGACAGGGGGACCAGTGCTGTAGGTGCACCAAGGAGGTGGGGCAAATCCCCTGGCCAGTCCTACGAATGACGGCATGGGCGTTCCCGCACGCGATCATGCGCACTACGGACGCCAGGGGGCAGTGCTGGGGGCCGGTGCTGCGGCTGCCCAAGGAGGTGCGGGAGGATGAGGAAGCACAGGGAGAGGCAGAGGTCTGGTGGGGAGAGGAAAAGGAGGGGAAGAGGACAGGAGTCCAGTTGGGGTGGGACACAGTGCGGGGACTGCAGGAAGAGGACGATGGAGTGGCAGTGAGTTTCTGGATGACGGACTCGGGGAGGCCCGACGAGGAAGCGCCCATAGTGCCCGTGGGCGACAACTGTGGGGAGAGTGCGAGGAGGATCAGGCTGACGATCCACGGGTTGCCAGCGGACAGGGTATGGTACTTAGTTCTGGTACAGGCATACCTGGAGCAGGGCAGGGCGAAAGAGGACAGGGCATGGTGTCACGGAGTGGTGGTGACGAAGGGATGGAAGGCCAGGATCGACAATAAATGGGCAGTGTACAGAGGGCTGAGAGAAATAAGCATCGGGGATGGGGTACGAGAGTATGGCATTGGGAGGCACAAAGTGTACTGCCACTACCCGAGGGAGGTGGTGCGCATACCGGAGCCCACGGAGGAGAGGGTGGTGCTCTTTCTGGACGGGTCCGGAGTGGAAGGACAACCACCCAAGGCAGGGGCAGCGGCAGTAAGGGTCAGGGGGGTGGGACAGGTGACGGAGAGCGTGGTGGAAAAGGTGGTGTACGGAGCGGCGTCCCATTGGGAGGTGCAGGCGGTGGCAGACGTGGTTGGGGAGATAGGAGAGGAAGTACGGGGGGTGTGGATGGTGGTGGACGCAGAAGCGGACATGGCATCCCTCAGGAGGCTGGCCAGCAGGCCGCTGCATGAGGCCCTGGGCACGGGGCTGGCGTCGCAGGTGTACGCGATATGGCACGGGCTGGAGATGAAGAAAGAGCCCCTGATCATACACTTGGTGAAACAGGAATCACACAGGGCGGGAGTGGGGAATCAGGAGGCGAATGATCTTGGAGATCTTCTCTTTTGAGTGCTATTTTCCCCGTGATGTCCTTAGTGATTTCGAAATCCAAATGCGAATCCGGCAACGGCGCAGCACGTGATTGATCTCATAAATCACTACATAGTTTCATCCCAGTGTTCTGCACAGTACACAAAATGAATTTGATTCAATAGTTTAATAATTGAATTGCATTGCACTGTGCTTTACATATGCACGCACACGCGTTCACTAAATGATCGCTGTCTGCGCGCACGTGCTGAGTTCCATTACACTCCCCTCACAAGCCATGTGCAGGGTGCTGAGGTACCAGGCACAGGGCTGACAAGAGATATGATGGACCTCAGCACTGCACAAAAGAGACACTCAGAAAGCGTGCTGAAAAAAAAATAGCCAAAAGGGACAACAACTCAATGCACACCTACAATACTAACCCGCCTGCAAGTGTGAAACAACACCTGCAGCAGTGGCTAAGCAAGTGCTGCACTAAGCTATTGACCAAAGAACTCAAACACTTGTGCACACGCACCCAGCTAGACGTTAAAGCTAACTATGCACTGCATGCACTCACACCTACAGAAAATAAAACTGACATGGTATCTACTAACAACACACACGCCAAAGCAATAACGGACAAACAGTCCTTGCTTTAAAAAAAAAATCAGCCCGCTGCACCAAGGGCTGCAAAAACCCCACTGCAAAGAGTGTTTTACTAAAAAAAAATTTCCCGAATCCCTGGCAGGCTGGCACAGAGGAAACCACCAAGCAGTGTGCTGTAAAAAATAGAAGCAGTGCTGAAGTAACCCACTTAATATATACAAACTTCAATTGAATGATATAGATTACTTCTTCATTCATTTAGTTAAGGGTACTTCATTGGAATGGGCACTGCAGAGCACAGAAAAAGAAATGAGGTCAACACAAAAGAAGAAACATAACAAGCAGCGAAGTCGACGTGCACACCTGAAAGGTGCGGTCCTCACTTCACTACTTGCAGCTTCGCTCTGCGTGTGCTCCCATTTTGCTTGGCTCCCCTGCTACTCACGACCAGCCTGCACAGAGCAAGAGAGGGAAAAACATACAAAATGCAACGTCCAAGCAGTGCCATCAGTGTACTGCTATCTCCAGAGCGCGAAGCGAAACCACAGCATCATCTACAAAGCACTGCATGATCCAAGGCGAAGCGTGGCAGAACAACAGAAAATAAGGTAAGCTCACACATACATTTACACGTACGAACACACTACACATCTCAAAAGTGACATACTGAACACAGAAGACATACTCATTTTTACATGCAACTCATTTGCATGCAGATTCAGGTTAGCCCAAATGTACCAGTCTGTACTCACCCACACAGTGTAAGAAACAAACAAATTAAGCAATTTAAGCAAAAAGAAACCACTCAGACGGCACACCCGTGGAGCAGCCCTACACTGCGCCCGTGGAGGAGCCCACTTCAGCTCCACTGGGCTGCCTGGAGCAGCACAAAACACAGCCTAAACAGCAGCCGCAACAAGCAGGACGGGCACAGGATTACGCAAAGGGCCAGGAGCCTCACGCCCCACACTCACTGCAAATCACTCGCAGCCAAACACCCTAGCGGAGCCTCACGCTCACGCTGCGCTTCACGCGCCTGCTAACACCCTAGCGCTGCCCACGCAAGCCAAAACTGCACTGCCAGACTGCCCTGCACGCTAACGGGAAACAACACAACAGAGACTGCAGGACGCTACCAACACACGCACACGAGGACGCTACACACCAGCATGCACACCGCAGCGCATCACGCTCACACATAAACACAAGAAAAGCAGAAAAGAACCTTACGAACATCTGTTTCGGCGACGACCTCCAGTTCCTCGTCTCGTTTTCCTGTGTTGGGGCTCCTGCTCCTGCTTGCACTTTGAAGTCGTCTGTTCGCCGTGGCGTTGTGAACTTTCGTGCTCCTGTTGATCTTCAAATGAAACACCGCGCTTCCCACTGGACCTCGGCACACAGCGTGAAGAAACAAGTGCAAAAATGAGACGTAAAGGGTTATCCTGCACAGCACGGTTCACCGCCGCAACACTCTGCTCTGCGGAGTCTATCTGCAGCGTTCGCAGTGCCGTTCCCTGCATCTCATCGACAGCGTTGATGCACTTCTGAGCAAGTTCCAAGTCACACAACAAATCTGGGTGCCGTGCAGCAAACACAACCAGCGCAGCATTTTCTTCACAAGAAATGAAGTCCCAGTTTGACCAGCGCTGCAAACACCACAGTTTAGACAGTCCCCCAGACTGCGGCACAGGCAACGTAGCAATACGGCAAATGGTCTTCTGCAGCTCCTCAGGATGGTTTTCATACCACTCCAGAAATGACTCCGACATCACCAAAGAGAGTTTCACGGAAATCGAACACTGGGATTGTAATGATCTTGGAGATCTTCTCTTTTGAGTGCTATTTTCCCCGTGATGTCCTTAGTGATTTCGAAATCCAAATGCGAATCCGGCAACGGCGCAGCACGTGATTGATCTCATAAATCACTACATAGTTTCATCCCAGTGTTCTGCACAGTACACAAAATGAATTTGATTCAATAGTTTAATAATTGAATTGCATTGCACTGTGCTTTACATATGCACGCACACGCGTTCACTAAATGATCGCGGTCTGCGCGCACGTGCTGAGTTCCATTACAGCGGCGCAAGCAGTGGATAAGGAGCAGGAACCAGAATGGAGGGTGTCAGAGAGAAAGGAGCATCTCCACTTGGTGCATATACCTCCGAGGGTCGGGGACGAGGAGAAGGCCAGGTGGGTGGTGGAGGAGGACAGAGGTATGTAATGGAATTTACCTTGCTCTTCAGCTCCTGTACTCATTGTCTTCATTGAATTGAACTTCCTGTTTTGCAGATCTAACAAATTGCAAGCAAAGTAATTCCAAAACGTAATGTCATCCAATTGATCTGCAGTCAAGACAATAGAACTTTACAATAAAATGTGATACCATTATTCCTCAAACTAATCACAGATCATTCACGCTTTCTGGGTCTATTGACATTCTGCAGCTGTGCGCGCGACTCTACGCGATCTTTACACTGTGTCCTATTACACTCCCTTCCAAAGCTATTTGCTGGGGTTACCTGAGCAAACGGCTAACTAAGGAAAATAGAAACTCAGATCTTTACACTGATGTGGCGGGGGGGGGGGGCTGAGCTGCTGTAGACAGCCCAGAGCAGGGTGTCAAACAAAAAAACTGTCAAACACACACCCTAAAAAAAATTTACTGTGGTGTGCTGCAGTGCAAGAGTGCACTGCAGCCCTACATGCTGGTTAGAGTGGGTGTGGGGGTAGAAATGTGGGTGGCCTAAGTTGCACAGCAACCCTACAATACTAACCTGGCTACAAACAGCTAACTGCCTGCAGCAATGGCTAAGCAGGCATCGCACTGCACTAGACCTTGTGCAGAGGAGGGGGAGGGGGGGGGGCTGTCAGACAATCTGTCACAATTTTCTGGCTGCCTGAGAGAGTTAGAATAAATTACAAATAAAAATTTGTATCCCTGCACCTGCAACCCTGCAGACAGTAACAGCACCACATAAAAAAATTTTTCTCTTCTTAAAACTTCTCAGAAGTTTTTCAAACCTGAAGTAACGTACAAAAACCCATTAACCTGATTAACCTGACTTCCGAGTTCTGTCTTCACTTGTTTTCTGTCTTCATCCGCGCTGTAGTCTGCAGAGCAAGCAAGGCAAAGAAACATGGAGAGAAGAAAAAAAAAACGAAAAGACCGAAAGCGCAGAAAAGCGATGCAAAGCAACCGCTCGCGCACAAACGACCGAACACTGCAGAGCAGCAGAAACACACCTGAAGTGCTCTGCTCCCGCGTTCTGTGTCGCTCGTTGTCGTTGCACCTGTGGCAAGCAAAAGAATAGAAAGAAAACAAACATGTCATATAAAAAAAAACGACGTGTCGTAAGTCATACCTGCTGAAAATTCCATACTGAAATTCCTGAGTCCCACCTCTGATTCCTGAACAGCCTGCAGAGCACACACAGAGGTTAGAAAATACACACAACACGCAAACGACAACTATGCTAATGCACATGACGTGTGAAAACGCAAACGAAAATGTACGTAAACGCAGCATGCAAACTTTTTATCATTATTTTCTGTTGTCAAACGCGTAACTGTAGTTGTGCAATCTATAACAAAAACTGAGCAAGCTGGACTAAACAAACCTACGCAAACGCATTCACACACATTGCGCACGCAAAAATGCACCCTCGAACTCGAAACAAAATGAAAACACTGAAAACACACATGATAAAATTTACCTGGACAAGGACAGAAATGAAAGACTGAAATTAAAAAGACTGAAAGTAAAAAGACTGGGCAACCCACAAAAACTGAACAAGAGAAATTAAATGACATACACTCCAATCACGGGTCATGTGGAAAAAATATTCAGGGAGCCTACACAGAAAAAAAAAAACTCTCAAGCTGTCAGAGGCAGCGGTAACACTCCTGTCCACCTACGCCCCCGCAGGCAAACAGAGGCCGTGGCAAATCACCCGCCCGACCCGAGTAGGCGCCACCCCCAGAAAAAGAATCGCCCTTCAATTCAGGGTGGGGTGTCCTGCCTTACCAACCCAAGGCGGGGACTGTCAGGAAAAATGAAGGGCTTTAGAAGGCACCCAAGACCTAAAGGCTTTAAAGGCGCCTTGACGGGAGGACAATCCCTGCCTGCAGTGGGGGTTACTGTCTTACCTAAACGAGTGCTCGCTAAGCACAGGACCAACCAAACAACAAACTGCCACTCACCGGCTAAAAAGAGAAAAAGTAGAAGTAGCGACCACCAACAACACAAACAGAAAATGAAAGAAACAAAGAGGAAGCAGAAGCACCCAAACTGGGTTGTGCGTGTTCGCCAAGGGCGAAGGGACGCAACTGCAACCCAACAAACAACTCGAAGATGCCCAAAAAGACAGAAAAAGACCAAAATGAGAAAAGCTGAAAAAATACAAAAGGAGGAAAAAGAAGACAAACCTGTATATACATACACACATACAGACACACTGCACACTCAAAAACACACAAACTGAGCACACAGCACATACTCAGTTTTGACATTCACTCATTTACATCCTGGATTCCTGGCTGCTCCACCTGCAAAAGCAGGAGCAGGAACGCCAGAATTACGGAAAAAAGACAAGACAAACGAGCAAAACGAAGCGAACACAGCAGGCATGCAACACACAACACACCTGTTAACAGGACGTGTCCGCGTGTGCTCACCGTTCGCGTTGCCTTGTGTGGCTCTGTCCTATGCACACACAGTCAGAAAAGGGAAAGAAAAAAATGAAAAACGAAAAGACGAACACAAAGCCAGGCAGCAGGCAAACCCAAAAAGGCAGCAGGCAAACACAAAGCTGGCATGCAACACACAGCACACCTGTGAAGAAGAGGTGTCTGCGCATCCTCACCTTGCGTCGTGTTGCGCCGCGCCGCGCCCGTTTGCCTTGAATGAATGAAAATTGACTACTCCACCTGTACACACACAGGCCAACACCACAAAAAAAGCAGTATCAATAATAATAATAATAATAAGTTGACAACGAACGCGCAAGCAAACGAAGCGAACGACGAGGAAAAATATACAACACGAAACAAAACCCAAGAAGCAGCCAAGACTTAAACTACCTACTCCTCTCTGGTGACTGGCGTCGTCGTGCAGAGGTCAGCGGCGCTTCCTCGTCAAGCACCACCGGCGTCTCTCCTTCATGGTTCGCGGCGGCGTTCAAAACGTGCGTAGCCAAAAACATTTCCTCAGGCGGCGCTCTCCATAGCGCTGATTCCCTCGAGTTGGATGTCAGGCGGCGCTGTCCATAGCGCCGTACTCCTGTGGCGGCGCCCTCAGCAGCGCCGTACTCCTGTGCCAGCGCCCTCCACAGCGCCGTACTCCTGTGGCGGCGCAATCCACAGCGCTGTACTCCTGTGGCGGCGCACTCCACAGCGCTGAACTCCTGTGGCAGCAAACTCCACAGCGCTGCACTCCTCGGATGGAACTGGCTGCGTGACGCGTTGGCGACGGCGTTCTTTACGCTTTCGGCGGGAACAAAGGTTTACCCAACGCTGTTTGGGCATCGTCACGACGCTGCTCATTTTCGCTGCATGGGTTTTCCCCGGCCCTCACGGCGGCACAACAGCAGAATACCTCTTCGATCAATGGGACTGTAATGGAATTTACCTTGCTCTTCAGCTCCTGTACTCATTGTCTTCATTGAATTGAACTTCCTGTTTTGCAGATCTAACAAATTGCAAGCAAAGTAATTCCAAAACGTAATGTCATCCAATTGATCTGCAGTCAAGACAATAGAATTTTACAATAAAATGTGATACCATTATTCCTCAAACTAATCACAGATCATTCGCGCTTTCTGGGTCTATCGACATTCTGCAGCTGTGCGCGCGAGTCTATGCGATCTTTACACTGTGTCCTATTACACAAGCAGGAGCTAAGGGTGTATCCACAGCCGGTACACATGCTAGCTCAAGTACGAGGGGGGCCGGAGGTGGTAGAGCTGAACGAGTACCTGGAGGGCAAGGTAGGACAGCGGGTCCACTACCCCAGTGTGCTGCGGCCGGAGACGCTGCCCAAAAGGCTGCAAACCAGAAGGCTGCAGGCAATCACGGGGCAGGTGCCGGTGCGGGAAACAATCATGAGGTGGTACAGACATACGGGTATGGACCTCCCGGAGGAGTACATGAGATGCCACTGTGGCCGAGGGCAACAAACATACGAGCACTTCATGCGGTGTGAACAGTATAAGGGGATCGAGGAACCGCTGGTTCGGGATCAGGACGTCCCGTTGCTCAAGAAGGGTGCGAGATACAGAAGCGCGGTGGAGAGAGAGCTGGGGAAAGAAGGGCACCGCAAGGGACTGTGGCACATAGTGATAGTGAAGCCGCTGTGGCAGGCACTCCAGGAACATATAGGGCGCCGGAGGCCATGGCACACAGGTTGTTGCGGCGTATGGTGGAACATCTCCAGGAGCGCATGGCGTGCAGAGAGACGCAGTTGGAGGCGCGGGCGGAAGACATGCGTGATCCAGTCACCAAACGGGTGGAGATGGCGTTGATCAGGTACAACCCTAAAATCACGGAGATGGAAGTGCGGAAGCAGCTAGATTGGCGACCAAGGCGGTCGGGGGGAGAGACAGGAGTGGAGGACAGAGGGGGAGAAGAGCAGAGGGAACGCCTGATGGCACGCAGACGAAGGAGAATCCGGCAGATATGAGGGCAGGAAGGGTGTACGATGTCACCGCGCAGGGGGACGTCTGTAAGGGGACCGGAGGGAAAGGGGCAGCAGTGGCGCCCGTCGCATGCACTGGAGCGTCCGGGACTGGGCACACTGAGTCATAGGGCGGAACGAGACGCGGGCCAGGGGGGAGCGGACTGGGATGATGTGACGAGGGGAAAGCGAAGCGGGCACGAACACGGAGACCGCCGGGCGGGAAGCAGGGGTGGGTACCAAGAGACGCAAGCGGACAAGAGGAGCGAGGCCGGGGGTGCGGGGACGAGGACGACGACAGTGCAGACCAGAACGAGGCCGACGGCCGCCAGGCGAAGTCCTCAGAACGCGGGGGAGTAGACGTGGAAGAGGAGCCGCGGTGTACCAAGAGCACAACACACGTAGGGCGCGCGAACAGAGGAGATAAAGGGCGTGGATGGTGGGGGAAGCGGCGACAGGGCTCAGGGCTCAGGCGCGATTTCATGTGTGCAGCACAATGTCCCACAAGCCTGACCCGAAGCCCAGCCAGCCACCGGCAGTGAGGGCCGAGGTGGCCCGCATGCAGGCGGGTGCAGCCCCTCAGCCCCCCTCGCCGGCGACCTCGGCGACATCTGCGGAGGTGTCGTCGCCCTCGTCTCCGGAGAGCCCGGAGACGGTCAGGAGGGAAGGGCCTGGGGAGACAGGGCGGCAGAGGGGGGAAGGAGCCGTGGTGGGGAAGGGAGAGGGAGGGGACAAGGGAGGACAGGCGGAGGCGGGGAGTGACAGGGCAGATGGGGTGGCGGCAGGGGCTGAGGGGCAAGGGGAGGGGCAGGGGCAAAGGGCGGCGGAAGGGCCACGGGCGGACCCGTTCAACATCGCGGATGTGAGGGCGGGCGTGGATATGAGGAGGAGGGAGTGGAGGGATCGGATGGAGTCGGTAGTCGCCGATATCCTCGAGGTGTCGGAGGATGAGGGGGAGGGGGCTGGGAGGATGGCGGTGGAGGGAGACCCAGGACAGCCGTCGGCGCCCAATGTGCCGGCGGCTGCCATGAAGTCCATCCTCCCGGAAGTGCGGAGGCAGGAGGAAGGCAAGGGCGGCCAAGGGCAGCCAGAGGGGGGAGCGGCAGGGAGCAAAGACAGCACCATAAGCGCCGGAGGGAGAGGGCGGACGGGCAAGGGAGGGAAAGGGCAGGCGGTGACGTCGGGGGCTTTGCACGCAAAGGGACACCTGGCAGGGAAGGGGGGAAAAGGGAGTGGACGGGGGCGACAGTGGCCGCAGCCCCAACGCTCGTTCAGGCAGTCGCCGCCGGGGTCACCCCCACAGGTCAGTGCGGCGGTAAGAGCGGAGGAGGAGAGGCAGGTGCGCCGCCAGGAGGCGGCGCGGTACGAGGCGCTGGCGCACGTGGAGCACCAGCGCCGTCGCCGCCAGCCCCCGGAGCAGGGACCGGACACCATCTACCGGTTCGAGATGGAGCCGGGGAGGACGGGGATGAGGAGGGGGGCAGGGCAGGCAGAGCAGAGCAGCGCAGCAGTGCAGGGCAGTGGTGCGGGACAAGTAGAAGGCGGCAAGGGAAAGCAGGGGAAAGGAGCGAGGCAAGAAGGGCTCCAGGGGAGAGGACAGGGGAGGGCTGGACTCCACGGAGTAGGCGGCAAGGGACACGGGGCGATGGGGCGACAAGGCAAAGGGCAGGGGAAGGAGAGTGGCTATGGGTACGTGGGCTCGCCGGTGTTCCCAGGGAAGGGATTGGGATGGTGGGGAGGTGTATTCCTGCCAGCCGTCCCACCAATCATCCCACCATTCCCGCCGCCGGCATACCCGGCGATGGGGATGGTGTACCAGCCCCTGCCGGCGTACCAGGGCATGCAGCCACAGGCGCATGTGCAGCAGCGCCCGCAGGCCGGTGGGACAGCGTGGGGGGTGCAGGGAGGGAAGGGAGAAGAGCACAGGAGGGCGTGGGAGAGGTGAGGGGAGGCAGAGAGGAGCCTGAGGGAGAGGGAGGCCAGGGTCAAGGGTGCGGCAGGCGGGGCGGAGGAGGGGAGGACGGAAGGGACCGACAGGCCGCAGGGACGGGAAGCACAGGCAGTGGAGGAGCTGCAGATGGCCTGGGCGGACCTTCGGAGAAGGCAGGAGGGGGTTGAGAGGGCGGAACGGGCGGGAGGACGACAAGAGGAGGGAAGGGGGCGGGAGGGTACCCAACTGGTGCAGTTCCGACAGCCGGCTATCCCGCCGGAGCAGGAGGGAGAGATGCAGCAGAGGGCATGGAGGCGGATCAGGGGGGAGGCGGCCAGGCTGGCTGAAAGGGGCAGGGAGGTGGCCGCGCGGGAGCGCAGGGTGCGGGACGAGGAGGAGGCGGAGGCCCGGGGGGCCCACCGCGTCCTCCCGGATCCAGAAGTGGACACCCCCTCCACGGATGTGGAGTATGCGCCGCGGCCGGTGCGGAGGGGACCCGGGACGGTCGCGGGGTGGACGGCGGGGGAAGTGGCGGAGCTGGTCCGCTACGCGAAGTGGGCGGGGAAGACGAGGGGAAGGCGGGAGAGGAGGGGGACCCACCCCTTCGGTGACCTAGTCGGCAGGGCAGGGAAACCCAGGGAAAGGAGGCCCGAGATGCATGAGGCCCGGTGGAGGAGGATGCTGGGAGAGGCGCTCCCGGGGGTGCGCCTGGACTGTCCCCAGGAGAAGGGGAAGAAGCCCAGGGTTCAGATGCTGCGAGAGCTATTGCAGCGGGACGGGCGGTACGGTGGCGACGCGTAGGGCCGGGCAGGAGCAGGACCAAGAAGCGCCAGGGGCCGGGGGCCAGGGGCGTACGGAGGGACAGGCAGACAGGATGCGGGGAGGCGGACGCGGGGGGTCGGCGGAGGTGGAGGAGGGTGAGGAGGGGATGTGACGGGGACGAGGAGAGGAGGAAGGGAGCAGAGAGGTGCAGGTGCGCAGGGAAGGGCAGGTACACAGCTGAAGGTGGAGGGGGATGTGGCGATGGCGGACGCGGACGAGAACCCCAAGCGGAGAGCACAGGGCCAGCAGCGGGGGAGAGAGGAGATGGAGCGGCGGAGTACGGGGGCGCAGGCAGGTGCGGAGGGAGCAACCGGGCAGCGGGATGCGAGACGTATCGTGGGTACGGCGAGCAGTGTGGGGCAGAACGAGAAGCTGACGGGATGCAGTATTCGAATGGGGTACTGTGACGGAGCAGAGCACAAGGTCGTGACCGACGAAAACAGCCGGAGATGGCGTGGAGCAGCGCTGTGCCCTTCGGGTGAAGCAGGGTGCCAGGGCTCTGCCTTGCAGGAGAGGCGAACGGGCAGACGAATCCAATCCTCCGACACGTTGGTGCCAGGGTCTTGGCTGATGGTGCTCAGAACGCGTCCTCGGAGAGATTGCCGGGACGGGCAGGTGGCAGTGCTGGTGTACTCGAGGCCAGTGCAGTGGAGCCACGTCTCGGTGGCGCCCCTGTGGACTGGCAGCAGGAGTGTGCGGGCTATCCGCCGACTTGTTACATGGCGGCAAAGCTCTCTGCATGACAAGATGGTGCTGCATTGAAACCATTGGACTTACGCGCGCCCTGCACGGAGGGGTTGACCACACCAGGCCTTGGTGGCCGTCGGCGCCATGGGACACCTGCGAGGTGCAACGAAGTGTGAACCTTTGGTGACCACCCCGGGTCCGACTCGGGGCTCTGGTCCGCAGCTGGTCTATGCGGCTGGGCTCCACAGTGCAAATGCAGCGAAGGGAATTCGACAAGCGTCTCACTGTCGTTCTCTTCGTGTTCCTTCGGCAGATGTCGTGGCTCATGGTTCGTAGGAACCCAACGGCCATGCCAGTCCTCGGGCAGGGCCACAGTCCAGTCCGCAGATACACCCCCCCCCCCCACACAGGGCACAAGGCAACGAGGATGGGGTGAGAGACGGGGACCGAGGGAACACTAGGGTGGGGGAGACCCCAGGGAGAAGGGTAGGGGCGACGGAGAGGGGCAGGGGTAGAGCACGCGGGTGGCACACACGAGTGACAGCGCGGCTCAGACAGGGAGGGCAGACGTACAGGCAGGGTCGACAGCGAGAAGGAGAATGGGAGCGGAGACGGGCGAGTGAGGGGGCGTGGGGCTGCGGGAAAAGGGTAGCACGGAGAAGAGCAGGGGGCACACGCAGGGCGCGCGGGAGCAGCGGAGAGCAGGAACACGGGGACACCAAACAAAAAAAAACAACAGCAGAACAGGCCGACACACGAGAAGGACGCGTAGAGGAGGCAGGGCGCGGGAGTTGGGGGGAACAGGCAGCCAACAAGGGCACAAAGGAACACAATGTCTCTCACAGAGAAACACCATGCCGATGACCCGCATTGAGCCGTACCGGCCGCCCCGCCCGACCATCAGGGAACTGATGGAGGGGCGGCCGGCGGGGGAGGATGAAGGGGGAGTCCCCCCGAAGGGGTGTCTGGGGAGGCCGCCCAGGTCGGCCTACAGGTCGGAAGACAGGGCAGAAGCCCTGAGGTGCGTGAAAGCGCGCGAGATATAACCATGGCGCGGGGACGACCAGCGGCGAGCACACGGAGCAGGAGAACAACACTAAGAGGCCGGGCAGGAGACAGAGGGGAGGGGAGGGTGGAGAGGAGAGAAAGAAGATTAACGTACAACAACGTAGGCTTAAATGGCTGGGTCGCGAGGGAGGGGCGCCCACCTGGCATGGCCGGGGACCGCCAAGGGCCGCGCCACAGGATGGCCCTGGGACTGGAAGAGAGCACCGAGCGGAACCGAGACAGATGGCGATGCAGTGTTGTTGTGCGTGCATGCAGGGAGGAGGGAACCACGCGGAAAAAAGCACGGCGAACAAAAAAAAACGCGAACGACACCCCACAGCACCAAAAGGGGACGGGACAGAAGAGGGCGTGTGGCTAGGGCCACGCGACGGCCACAGGGGACTAGGACAGCATGGGAGGCGGCACAGGAGTGAGGGGCGGGGACGGGAGGGGAGCAACCCGTGCTAGGCGCACGAGACGGTCCCCGGATGGATGAGGATCCAGTGGGCCCGTGCCACAGGGTTGCTGGCGGCCCGGTGGGGTATAAACACGGGATGAGGGATGAAATGGGGCCGCACAACAGCCCAGGGGATTAGGCCGGGGCCGCGGCACAGGGGAAAAGGGGCGGGGGCGGGAAGGGAGCAACCCGTGCTAGGCGCACGAAACGGTCCCCGGATAGATGAGGATCCAGTGGGCCCGTGCCACAGGGTTGCTGGCGGCCCGGTGGGGTATAAACACGGGATGAGGGATGGGATGGGGCCACACAACAGCCCAGGGGATTACGCCGGGGCCGCGGCACAGGGGAAAGGGGCGGGGGCGGGAGGGGAGCGACCCGTGCTAGGCGCACGAAGCGGTCCCCGGATGGAGGAGGATCCAGTGGGCCCGCGCCAAAGGGTTGCTGGCGACGCGGTGGGGTTTGAGGTTTGAGGTTTGATTTTGCGGGTACTAGACGCCTTTCGGCCCCGGGGGGCCACCTGGTCGGGCCAGGTGATATCCTGCCCACCGGGTCCTAGTAGGAGGCCCTGCAAGACGCACCTCCTGCCTGGTGGCGGAGTCCCCCGGGTTCACAGAGCTCGGAGCCCCGTCCTTCCCCGGCGTCCCCGTTTCGCCACTCCCCGGTCAGTGCATCAATTTGTAGCCGTGGCTGCGGGCGCTTACCCACCGCGTCGCCCCCCTAATGCGTGGTCGCCCGGGGCGCCGGCGCCGCCGGGCCCGTGCTACCGGCTTGTCGCCAGTGGGACCCCCTTGGGCTGGCGCGGAGGCTGCCTAGCCTAGGGGTTTGGGGCATGGCGCTGTGCGCCACTACTGCCCTGGCGGGCGCAGTGCCCCGTCTGTGTGTGCGGGGCGCTCGCGGCCGGTTCGGGGGGGTTCGGGCCGGCACCTGGCGTTGTGCCTCTTTCGTTTCCCCCTCCCCGCCCCGCGCGTTCCGCGCTGCGTGTGGCGGGCCGTCCTGTCCGGGTGTCCCTTACCCTCGCTCGCTGGTACGCCATTCCATGCGGTCTGTGCGTTCCGCGCGCTCGGTCCGGTTGCCCTTCCGGTAGTCCCCGCGTGTCCCTTTCGTGTGTGTGCGCTCGCGCTCTCGCGGTGTCCGCTCCCCCCCCCGCTGGGTGGTGTGGCGCGCGCATCTCGCGTGGTCCCGGCACTGGGCGCTGGTAGGGCCGTTCCACGTGGTCCGAGCCCCTCCGCGTGTCCTGCCCTGGTCCCTTGCTCCGTCTGGCGTGCTTGGGGGGGGGCGGTCCGGTCCCGGTTCCCCCCTACTTGGCTTGGGGTTGTGGGGGCGGCGGCAGGGCGTCCCCGGGGGGGGTGCCTTCTACCGTTGCGTGGGGCGTCTGGGGTCATGCGCTCCCCCTCCCCCGACTGCCCGTCCACTGGGCAGGCTGTCGGGGTCCGCGACCCACGTGTTGTGGGCGCGGGCGTGCCGGTGTGGGGGCCCTGCTCTGTCCCTGTGGGGGCTGCGCGCCGCGGGGCGGGTCCATGGCGTTCTTATGCTGGGGGGCGGGCTGGGGGGGGGGGGGGGTGCGCCGTTTCCTCCGGCTGTGCGGCCGGGGCGGGGCCTGTAGGGCGGGGGATCGCTCTGCCTCTTTCCGTCCCTCTGCCTTCCCTGGGCAGGCAACAAAGCGGGCGTCACTGGCGTTGTGCTGTCCATGGGGGGCGACGCCCCCCATACCACTCCGGTTCGTGCTCACCCGTCGTCTCTGGGTACGATCTGTGCGGCGTCCGAGTGCGCAGGCACGGGCCCGCTTGTTCTTCGCGGCCCCCATGTGAGCCGGCGGCTGGGGCGGGGGGGCGGGTCACACTCCGGTTCCCCTCTCCGGCGGGGGGTGCCCATCCCCCCTGCCTCGGGGGGTGGGGGCCGGGGCCCCCGCGGCTGGCGGGCTGGTGGGGGGGCGGGGGGGGGGGGGTGTCGCGCCGCGGTCTCCCTGCTCTCGTTCCGGGCGGCGGCCTGCGGTACTCCTTTCTGGCCCTCTCCGTGTCGCCGGCGCGCTCCCTTCCGCCGCGCGTGTGCGGTCGGGGCTGAAGTGCCGCCCCGGGGTGGGGGGGGGTGAGGGGCGGCCCGTGGACCGCTCCCCCGGGGGCCCCAGCTGACCTGAACCCCCCCTCTGTCACCTCGGAGTGGGCTGTGGTTACGGGAGGGTCATGTGGGGCGCGGCCTCCTTCCTGTTCCGTTGTGCGTGTTGCTGTTGCACGCCGGTGTGGGTTCGCGGGAGCAGGTCCAGCCGCCGTTGCCCTTACCGCGTTGCCGTTCCTCCTGAGGGGGGGGGCGCCCCCCCGGCCCTGGGGGGGCGGAGGGCCGCGCCTGTGGCTCCCCAGCTGAGGTGGGTGCGGGGGGGGGGGTGGGGGGGCCGCCCCCCCGCCCGCTCTCGGGCCTGTGTGGGAGGGGGGGGGGGGGAGTGGGGGGGGCCCTTTGGTCCCCTGGCGATGCCTCCTGTCGGCCGGGGGGGGGGGCGGCATGGCAGTCCTGGCCCCGGGGGCCAGCCATCGGCCGGGGGGTCGCGCCCTTCCCCCGCCCCCCTCTACCGAGAGCCGGATTCTCGCGCAGGCCCTCGCTGGGGCCCCTCATCCCCCGGCCGTTGTCGCGCGGCGCCGGCCGGCAGGGGGTGGCCGTGAGGGTTAGCTGTCAGTGGTTAGCGGGCTGCGGGGCAGCAGGCTCCCCCCCACGCTCGTTGTCTCCGCGCTCCCTCCCGCGGGAGGTGGCGCGCCCTCTTGCGTCGTGCCGTACCGTGGGGGGGGCGTGGGCCGGGGGGCCTAGCCCCCCCCCCCCAACTCTCCCGTACCCGCCGTCTGGGCCTTCACCTGCGCCGCCGCTTGTGTGGGGGCTGGGGCTGCGGCGGCGGCGGGTTGTGCCGGCGGTAGCGCCAGTGGGCGAGGGCGCTGCGCAAAGCCCGGGGGAGCCAGTTGTTGGCGTCCGCATCCGTGATGCGGAGCACCGCTCCCCCCTCCAGGAAGGCGGGCCAGGTCGGCTCCCTGTCGGCTCACTGACCTGAGGACCCTCTCATGGTCCTCTGGGGCTGCCCACCCCCCCGGGGGTACCTCTCGGTTTCCTCCGTCCCTCCGGAGGAGCACGGCATCGAAGGGCCGGTTCCTCGACCTCCTGGAGGTCCCCTGGTTGGCCCAGCACAACCACCCGTACACCTCCCCTACCAGGGGGAGGGTCTCCTCCCCCAGAGGGTCCGAGACCGCGCCCCAGTCCCGGTCCCATGGCCGGCCCTCCTCCGCCCCCCGTGCCGGCCCCCCTCGCTGCCCCTGCGCCTGCGGCGCCGATGCCGCGCCCCGTCCCCCCTCCGCCGAGGCCATCCGCGCCGGCTCCGCCCTCGGCGCGGGGGGGGCTTGATGGTGCTGGGGTCGTGGGGGTTGGGGGGGGACGAGCTCGCCGGCGTCAGGGTCGATGTTGTAGAGGTGGTGGTGGTGGTGGTGGTGGTGGTGGTGGGTGTGGTGTGCCGGCATCTGTTGGATGCCGGGGGGGATGCACCTCACGGGCTGCACGTCCGGCTGCGTGGGCGCCCCGCCCTCTGCCCCCCTCCCTTCGCCCCGTCCTCCCCCCTGGGCTCCCATGCCCCGTCCCGCCTGTCCTTTGGGGCCCGCGGCGCCCTTGCCCTTGCCCTTGGGCCCCTTTCCAGCCCCCTGCCCGTGTCGCGGGTCCCGCCTCCCGTCCCCCGCGCCCTGGCCCGCTCGCTCTCCCACCTCCCCTCGCCCTGCCCCCTGCACCTGGGCTCCCTGCCCGCGCCCCTGCGCGCCCTTCCCGTGCCCTGGCTCCTTCGCGGCCCCCTGCCCCGAGTCGCGCCGTCCGCTGCCTGCGCTCTGCTCCCCCCCGCTGCTGCGCCCTTCCTGGACCACTGGCCGGGCGTCCCGCTGCCTTTGCAGCTGCGGCAGCGTGACGCCCGGCGGCGAGCGCTCGCGCGTCGGGGGGCGGAACAGGCAGCCAACAAGTGCACAAAGGAACACAATGTCTCTCACAGAGAAACACCATGCCGATGACCCGCATTGAGCCGTACCGGCCGCCCCGCCCGACCATCAGGTAACTGATGGAGGGGCGGCCGGCGGGGGAGGATGAAGGGGGAGTCCCCCCGAAGGGGTGTCTGGGGAGGCCGCCCAGGTCGGCCTACAGGTCGGAAGACAGGGCAGAAGCCCTGAGGTGCGTGAAAGCGCGCGAGATATAACCATGGCGCGGGGACGACCAGCGGCGAGCACACGGAGCAGGAGAACAACACTAAGAGGCCGGGCAGGAGACAGAGGGGAGGGGAGGGTGGAGAGGAGAGAAAGAAGATTAACGTACAACAAGGTAGGCTTAAATGGCTGGGTCGCGAGGGAGGGGCGCCCACCTGGCATGGCCGGGGACCGCCAAGGGCCGCGCCACAGGATGGCGGTGGGACTGGAAGAGAGCACCGAGCGGAACCGAGACAGATGGCGATGCAGTGTTGTTGTGCGTGCATGCAGGGCGGAGGGAACCACGCGGAAAAAAGCACGGCGAACAAAAAAAAACGCGAACGACACCCCACAGCACCAAAAGGGGACGGGACAGAAAAGGGCGTGTGGCTAGGGCCACGCGACGGCCACAGGGGACTAGGACAGCATGGGAGGCGGCACAGGAGTGAGGGGCGGGGACGGGAGGGGAGCGACCCGTGCTAGGCGCACGAAACGGTCCCCTGGATGGATGAGGATCCAGTGGGCCCGTGCCACAGGGTTGCTGGCGGCCCGGTGGGGTATAAACACGGGATGAGGGATGGGATGGGGCCGCACAACAGCCCAGGGGATTAGGCCGGGGCCGCGGCACAGGGGAAAAGGGGCGGGGGCGGGAAGGGAGCAACCCGTGCTAGGCGCACGAAACGGTCCCCGGATGGATGAGGATCCAGTGGGCCCGTGCCACAGGGTTGCTGGCGGCCCGGTGGGGTATAAACACGGGATGAGGGATGGGATGGGGCCACACAACAGCCCAGGGGATTACGCCGGGGCCGCGGCACAGGGGAAAGGGGCGGGGGCGGGAAGGGAGCGACCCGTGCTAGGCGCACGAAGCGGTCCCCGGATGGAAGAGGATCCAGTGGGCCCGCGCCAAAGGGTTGCTGGCGACGCGGTGGGGTATAAACACGGGATGATGGGAAAAGGGGACGGGACGGGGGAGGGCGTGTGGCTAGGGCCGCGGAACGGCCCGACGGTGTAGGGAGTCCACGGGACGCTGGGAACGGGCCGGTGCCGGGATGTGTCAAAGAGGAATGGGACATGGGATGGGCAGGGAGACCGAAAGCGCCAAGCAACAGCCCCGTGGGATTGGGCAACCAGTCGCCATGGAGTGGTGAACCATGGCCCAACCATGGGGAACCTGACCACCGGAAGTCGGGAAAATGCCCTGAACTCCGGGACGGCCGTGAGATGTCCGCAGGGGTGAGGTTTGACCTTGAGATCCCCGGGTCAATGGACCGAGTACACGTAGGTTCACGCGTGAGCGGGACCAGGGGGAACGTGGAAAGGGTCGCCCCGTGGCCTCCAGCCGTGGATGGACGACACCCAAGTGCATCCGGGAGCCGAGTGGGTACTCCAACCCGTGAGGGATGGGGAGTGGTGGAATGTGGTTGACAGAGAGAAATGCTCCGCTGTCGGCGAGGGCTATCCACAGGAAACCCGCCTGCAGGCGCCCCATAGGCTGTGCTAGGGGGGGAAGGCCGAGGGATCTTCCAAAGAGTGACCGGAAGGAGCTGAAACGGTGAGGACAGCGACTGAAGGGAGCCTACCGCCGCTCATGCCCCAAGGGAACCTGGTTGAAGTTCTCGGCCGTGAGGTGAGACAGGGGTCGCCAGGGGAACTGATGGTGGAGAGCTCTCCTTCCCGCCAGAGGCGGCCACCATGTAAAACAAACAAGGAGATGTCCGATGAGGCTGCGGACGCGGCCGCCCTTACTTACTTACTTACTTACCCAAGGGGGGGTACCTGCCCTGAAGGGGTGTCCCTAGGGTTCCTTGGTGCCAATTCTGTTTCCCTAACACCACGACAGCATGCACTGACGCCCTGACAACTGACTGCCTGCACCCTACAGTGTCAGACAAACCTGTGATCTGCTACCCACCTCTACACAGGGGGTTTATTACCCAGAAAACTGTCCCAAAAAAAATAACAGCAAAAATAGAGACAATTTTTGGGGGGTGCTGGTGGTGTTGATTGGTGCTACTGCACCATCCAGCCGAAAAATATTTACTGTGACGCACCGCAAGGGAAAAGGGGTGCTGGATGGGGTGGAAAGGGAACAGAAAACCTTTAACAGTTTTCTGAAAAATGGAAAACAAACAAAAAGAGGTTAGAATGACATACAACCATACAAACCTGCATGCTCACTCCAACGCAAACACTAACAAAAAAAATCAGACAAAATATTAAAAACGTGAAAAAAAATCTGAAATGTGAAATCAAGCCATCGCACAAAAATCCCCAAAGCAACTGCACAGAGCCACAGACTGATTGTGATTACGTAACAGTCTTCACTGACCAAAATTAAAGTGATATACAAACCCAATGACTCCCCCAACTCTTCAGAATATATAAAATTGAATTAAGAAGAAACTTCCCATACTTCCACGCCACCGTCACCCACAGGTAACTACCTAGCCAACCAAACGTGTCGGCGCTCAAAATAAACGCCCTGCCAACCAAACAGCCAAACACAGGGGTGGGAGTAACTGCCACTCAAAACCACTGCAAAATCAACCAAACACGAAAAACAAAGACAAGCCTACATACACACAAACAAAAACAACCACACCTAGAAGGTTAGAACTGACCTACAACACTCTAACACCGAAGTCAAAATTCACATCCAGGATCATCAGATCCTGAGGAACAAAGATCTAGCCCCTTTATCTGCTTTGGGGCAACAGGGCCAAAAAATAATAAGCAAGGCCATCAGGGCCATTACACTGCGCGCACACACGCGCAGACCTGTTCGAGCTCATCCAAAATGACCTCATAAACAAAACTGTAAAATTGTAAAGCTACAATCAAAAGTAACAAGCACCAAAAACACAAACGAAAAGCAAGTGAAACAAAACGAAGCCAACAACGACACCAAGGCACAAGCACGGACATACCATAACTGGCTGTCTGGCTCTGGCGTCGTAGTCCAAACCCATAGAAATGAAAACCATTGCCTGAAAACAAAGAAAGCACTGACACGAAAGAGAGAACTGAAACAAACAAGACGCAAAAAAAAACAAACAACAAAGAGAAGCAATCGAAGTGAAACGAAGCAGAACAAAGCAAAATGAAGCAAGACAAACGAAATGCAATGACACAAACAACAACACATACAAATTTGTCGCATCTGCCAACAAGGCAAAGAAGAAACGAAACGAAGCGAAGCAAAAGACAACGAAATGAAAACACACGAAGCGAGCAATGAAACGAAGGGCACACGAAGCGCCAGAAAAAAACACAAGGCGCTGCCGATGGAGCAGCACACCCTGACTATTCTGTTCCCAAGCTTACTCTTCCTTAAGTGTCACCTTCACCCTGTTGTTCACCTTCGGTTCCACCTCTGCACCAACGCCACGCCAGCGCTCTGCGGCACGCCGTGCACGCTGCACACGCTTGCCGCCGCGTTTTTGTTCTCCTTCGGGCGGCCGCTTACCCAGCTGCAGCAGTTCCTCAGTAAGCAGCCGCACCCGCTCCTGCAACGCGGCCACCTCCTCTGCGCTGCTCAGCTTTTTGGCCATCATCAGTCTCTCCTTCTGGTAGCGTGCATGGATTTTCTTGCAAGCGTGATCCATCTCACGGCGCTGCCTTTTCAAAGAATTGTGAAGCTCTTCATTTTCATTCTGCACCTGCTGTAGCGCGCAATGCACACGCCAAACCTCCACAGCTAGATCCCATCGCCTTGCGCGCTTCGGTAACTCCATGCCACTGGTAGTACTGGGCCAAGTTGTTTTTTGCGACGCCGTGCTGAGCGTTGACGGCGTACTCAAACCTCCACTGGAACTCATAGCTGACGGCGAAAACAGAGAAACATACCAAAACGATCAACTGGATTGTTATCAAACTATTCCGTGGTCTTTAAAATCGTCTATTCTAATTGGTGTTTCCTCCGGCTGGTGCTGAGTTCCCCATCCACATGCATCAAGACCTCAGAACCCAAGATAACGTAATTTGATCCATTTGATCTGTACAATAAAAACACATAGTACAAAGCCACTGAAAATCCTGATTCAGTAATTTACAATTTAGGCACATCGCAACACGCGCGCACCCCTACACAGAACACGCGCACGCAGTCCCCACAGTCCCAATACATACGGACATCAGCATGTTGCAGACCCGTGTGAGGCAAAAACTCAGAAAACTCCTCAGCCCATTCAGGCAGAGTTTTGGGATCGAACTCAGAGAGTTCGATCTGAAGGTTCGCTGTGACGATGGCCTTCGTTCCCCTTTCTGGGACGCCTGTGTCACCTGTACCACCTGAGAGGGGTGAGGGGTGCACTGTGGCCAATGGGGCCAGGGCTGACAGACCATAGCCTTTCATCTCAGCCTCTGTGGTGTCACCCACACTGCAGACAGGCACAGTCCTCACACGAGGGTGGAAAGGGCTAGGACAGGTGTCCATTGGGGAGCTGCGGATGCCTTTGCAGCTCTTCACATCCCTGGTTAGCAGTTCAACACCTGGGGACATGGTAGGTGGGGGCTTCTTCAGATCGGCGAGCCCCAATTTCGTCTTGAGTGCTGCTGACAATGCACTCAAATCTGGATCTTCATCGCCTGTACCAAGGACCCGGGATAGCCATGGTCTCAACGAGATCCAGTTTAGGGGCCGCCATTCGTGGGGGCAAACCTCGATCCACACTCGTAGGTTTCGGGTGCCACTGCCCTGGGACTGGGGCCAGGCTTCAAGCACTCATGCTCCTTTGGTTTCTCTGGAGACGTAGGTTCTCCAGACACCCAGTCGGGTTCCCACCCACATGATTGGGCCGACAACAACCAGTCCATTTCGCCGTGAGGGATCTCAAACGTCTCCTCGCCCCACATAGCTCCCAATATCGTTCCCACAGCCGCCTCCTTCCACTTTCCTTTCCTTGCCGCCCTTCTCCAGGCCTTGACCTTGGCATTTGCCACTTCGATCCCTGGGGTAGGAGACGTCTCGGACGGAGGCATCGAGGACACGACGGAAGCTAAAGCTACTGCCACAGGGTCCTTGCCTTCCGGACGCCTGAGGTTCGCCCGCATTAAGCCGGGCGCCTCAGCGCTTGCACTCGGGCGGGCTCCTTCTGTATATATTTCTTTGGTTTCTTCCGCCCCTCTTGTTACTGCAAGTTGTCCTAGAGGACCAGTATCAACGGGTACTCCACTTGTAGATGAAGGCCGTACTCTCACAACATCAGTGTTGGGACTGGTGCTTGTGATGGGCACTGTCTTGGCACTGAGAGGGACAGACATCTTCACAGCTCAGGATACAAGTTTTTCTTGGTGTTCTTCGTGTTCTGCTTTAGTCTTCTAGGGCCTTCCTCTGCTACCAGAAAAGGTTTCTGGTTTGCTCTCACCTGTGTTTGTTCCTTGTATATGCTTTTGAAAACCTTGCTGATTTTCCACAACTCAAAATGAAGTCCACACAGAGGTAATGTAGAGCAAGTCCAGGCACCGGATCAATCAAATCAGGATAATTCCTTCCACAATCAAAACATGTGTAACAAAGAGGGGCTGCAGATAGACAAATGTAGATCTAACTACAAAGCTCCAATGGTTTATAGACAAAATAGATGATTTTACGTGAAACCTGGCATGACTCAGGCCTCCAAGATAGCACCAAGCACTTCATGTGCACTCTTTTGGATGAAATGGAGTTGGTTAGGAATCTGGGGCATAGGAGTTAGGCCAGACACAGAATACGGCTTGGCCCAGTAACCAAATTTAGAAACACCTACAAAGTAGAACCACAATAAGTGGTAGAATCAATTGAGTATAGTGACGCGTTCCCGTGGGGGGCCTGGCCACGGGACGCTGCGGTGACACGCACAAGCAAGCAGGCAGGCAAAGCACTGCGCTCACAGGGGCATCAATACGCTCGTGTCATGTGACAAAGCGTTTCAGGATCCTTACCACTCTGAAACAAGGGAACGAAAGTATGTACAGCAACACATCAGGATATGTACACATGAGGTTAAGACTGGACTGGGGTAAGGGCATCACAGGATAATAGACACTCAGTCCGAACTCGTATCCCAATCCCAGGTCCGACCCTCTCAGTGGCAGGTCGGGGCGGGGGCTCAAACAGAACCCATGCCCTGCTCAGTCCGGACCCTGAAACCCTGCCAATAGGGGGGGTGTCCCGCCCAGCCACAGGCGAGTTCCCGGGAACCAAGGGGGCTCCAAGGCCAGCCGACAGTGGCTCCCTATGCTCCCTTAACAGCAGGTCCCAACTCCCTTCTGTACCAGAGATATGGCCCCGCCATTATCCCCTAGGAGTTGGTAGCTGAAAATGGGCTGTTTCAGCCCAAACTGATATTGGCTCAAAAATCCCGGAAATTGACCCCTCGGCCGGACCCTTCAGAGGTAGGGACGAGGCAACTGACCCTATGCCCTTCGAGTACAAACTCCCTGGAGCCCTCAACCAACCTGGTTCCCTCTGAGGTCCCAGCATCAGGGCACCACGGGTTCGTCAAGTGGGGTCATGATGCCAAAAACACCAAAATTGGCATCATTCTCACGCATGGCTCGCCCAGCCAGGGCAAGGCCAATGGCCCACAGGATAGGAGGCAGGACCTATGACTTTCATCTGTGTGTACAAGGTGGAAATAGGTCCGGGCTCCCTGTGGACAGAGACATATGGGACCGCCAATTGACCACATGGGGGGTTGAAATTGGGGTCCCAAAAGGGGGTCATTTTGGCTGCTCGAAATGAGCCAAAATTCGGGGTGCTCCCAATAGTATATCTCCACGCCGGCTTTGAGATCGGATCCGCCATTCCATACGCGATCCACCAGGAGTCCAATGAAGAATTCCATGCGCCTGGCTCCCAAAGATCCCCATTCCACCTGGCGTGGTGACGATCCCAATTGGGTCCACAAATGCCAAAATCGCAAAATTGCCCACACTCACTTTGGGCTAGCACCTTAACGAAGGTTGCTCCGCTTCGCCCACGTGGTATGTGAACCATGGTGACCAATATCCATAACACCCATGTCATATATGGTCCATTGGTCCATGCGTCCGCCGTGCACGGGTGGGCTGAACATAGTGCACGGCGGGCAGAAAATGTGGAAAATTGCTCAAAATGGCCGAAAATGCGCACACTCATGGTTGGGGCAAATGAGGCACATGCCCGACTTGGACCGGAGTGTGCCATAGGATTGGTATCAAGTCATTTGCGTCCAACATATCTTTTGGGCGTCGCCCAACTCCTCCGGTTTTGGGAATGGCAGGGTCGCCAAGTGAGCCCATGATTTGGGATAGTCCCAAATCGCCAACATGGCGGCCACGGTATGCCAAGCCCAAGAGGATGTATTCGCCGGGTCCAAGATATGTTGGGCACCGAAGCATGTACCCTCATAACATACTTGGGTCATGATGTCAATTGAGCGCAACGGTGAGATACACGGTCGCCACTTGACATCATGACGGGCAAAAAACAGCAATATTGGCGAAACAACACCCAAAAGGGCCTCGAAAGGCGCACAAATATATTATAATATCTTCGGCTTGGATTGAGTAATCGACCAATCCTTCTAAACACAATGACCTGACACCAATGACCTTGGATTCCACATATGTGCTCCACTTGGGGCGCTTTGAAAGGTCACGAGCGCTACTTCCCAAGTGGGCACATGAAAATATGGAAAATTGCAAAACACACACCTTGCTCCCAACGCATCGCTTTGCGATCGCCACACAAGCTTCCCTCCACAAAGGTTAGGCTTGCAATTGATCGTGGGGAGTATAAGGAAGGGCCTCGTGCAATATGAGGTCCATTGGTTGGTGTATCGCTCTTAGCCAAACCCGCCAAATGGGCACGCAATACAACACATGGCACATACCACATACTGCCCAAAAAGGTAGCTCCCCCCACGATATGTCATGCCCCTTCAAGGGCATAACTTTGTGTCAATCGCTCATAGGAACTCAAGAAAAGTTCCTATGCAACACCAACACTCGCGCGCTACACTCGAAAGTTATCTTAACGCACGCAATATCATGGCCAAAGAGTTATAACGCAAACTCTACCCTCTTGACCATGATCCATTACGCTAGCGCGCACGTGTGGAGACGCAAGGCGTATAAAGCTTCCTAAATTACGTCGGGGGTATTGTGAATACATCCCACGTTTCCTTATTGTCATTCCTCGCAAGCGGCACGAGATATGACCCTCACAAGTGGCCTCACGAATCAACTTTGTTTTGCCCATATCTCTAAGACAAATGGAAGGCAAGACAAAAGGAAAGTTGATTCGTGCATAGGGAAGCACGTAGGTCCACTCGAAAGAGGTCAAATCAAGTGCGGGGATGTCGAAGTCGAAAATCCGATTTCGACATCCTGAAAAATTCGGATTAAGGTTGCGAGTGTACAATATGAAAATTGCAGATGCATCAATGCAATTCCTGAAGACTTTAGAGTGTTCGTCACGGATTGCGCTAAAATGTCTGTAAATAACAGTTAAACTGGCGGTTACGCTAAAGTCGCGAACTAACCGCGAGCTGTCAAAACAGTGAATATCAGAACGGAAGCGTAAAAATTGACGGAAACAATATGAAAATAAAACCCTGTTGATTCCTGATATTCTGATATATAAATCTCCGCTGGCGACGCATCGGTTGCCGATGCGGGGCTTTACGGCACGGAACACGCTCCCGCCGGGCTCGCACCGGGCGTCAACGGGCGTCTTCCCTTCCGTACATGGGGTTAGTGGACCGGAGACCGGTCTTCCATTCCGTACATGGGGTTAGTGGACCGGAGACCGGTTGTATGCCCTACCCTAGCCATGGGGTTCTGGGTACCGCTTCACCCCCCTCCTTAGAGCAAACCCTGGGGGGGGCTCGATAACACCCACACATGGCAGCGGGTACCCAGGACCATTTCCTGAAGGGGGGGGGGTGTGTCACATCCTCACTTCAGACCGATTGGTGGGTTAGGCGCCCAAATCCCACAGTAAGACAGGTACGGTGCTGTAGCTGTTAGTAACTGCAAGTATAGTATCAAGTATCAAGTCTCGGGTCCTGGCGGCGATTGTTCGGCAGCCAAAAGACCCGTTAACCCATACCAGGCGCACCGGGTGCCGGCTGCTACCGTCACCACCACAGTGGCAGTGGCATACACGGCCAACATAGGCGTCACACGACGACCGAGGTGGTCCCACTGGTCGAAAGCCATCAGGCTACCCCAAGCTTCCCAAGGCCCGCCGGCTGGGGGAGAGTCCCCACGGGTCCTTCCTCGGGCGCACCATGTCCATATCCACGACGCGAGTCCAGAGTGGTATAGCCAAACGAGCTCCTCCTTAAGGGATCGGGCATCAAGGCCGTCTTTTCCCTCGCCCTATTACCACGAAGGCCGTACATGAGGGAGTCCTCATGCAGTGTGGGCGGAGGCGTCGACTCCTCAAACCATCAGTTTCCCAGGCAGACTGACCGAGGTCAGGAGCACCGGAGGCCGCCACCCGACTGCAAGTGCGTCTGCGAGTCGGTAGGCTCACACTGGGACTGACAGTGGCGGACCGCTGGGAGTGTAGTCAGGCAACTGGGCTTCCCGCCTGGCGCCATCAGGATCTCCACATCACAGCGAATAGGGCACACGGTATCACAGGCACTCACACAGAAGAATCTGTACTTAGGTACTGGTCTAGGCTGGACCATATGTAAGAGCATGTATACGGCGACTCAGGGCGCCTTCGTAGTCGATTCGCATCCCCTCGGGGGGAAAAACAGTCCATCTTGCGGTGATGAGCTGACAAGCTTAACATACAGATGCACATATCCTGGGGAACAGAAAAACAAGCAATAAGCGGGGTAATAGGCGTGTAAACACTATCTGGACAGAGCGCCAAACCACGCCCCGGTTAGGATAAGGCAATACAGGAGGGTGGACAGGAAAACGCCTGAGTTCAGGGCATGTATATTCTGCAGACACACGTCGACTGGTCTGGATTCCGCAAGTGCCATGGAACCAGACCACACACCAAAAAAAATCGCAATGCCGATGACAGCGGCATCCGTTGCGCAACGTCGTATGGGCTTCAAGGCCCCAAGAGCTCAGAAAATGTGAAGGTCAGTCGCCCTACCTGATTTCCCAAGGATTCAGCAGGGGGGGGAGTGACGAATAGAAGTTGAAGAGAGGGGCCATCCTCCTCTGGATTCAGCAGGGGGGGGTATATGGCCACTCCGATGGCAGGTCACCGAAAGATGTAAGAGAGCAAGCAAGTGAGGGACGATCCGTCGGCTCACAAGCGCTCAAACTGCATCAGGGGAGAGCTCAGGGCGCTGATCAGGCACCCCTGGCTGCAATCGCCCGGGTGAGTGCTGCCAAGTCCGAGACATGGATCTTGGTCCTGTGCTTGCGGATGTACTCCATGAAGAGAGTATTGACCCGCGGCACGAACGAGGAGACGGGTTCCCGGGTGTCGTGGGACGGCCCATAGCCTCGCCAACGAACCTTGAACTCCAGGCCTCCGGGTGCCGAGGCGTTCGGACGCCGCGACAGGATCTTCTCGACGGTGTAGTCGTCCTGCTCAGCATTGTTGTCGTCCGAATCAGCCTCATGTGCGGCGTAGCTCAGGGACACATGTTGGCCACGGAGGTCGGGTTCCCGCACACGGAGTTGACTCTCGTGGCGCTCTCGGAACTGTCCGTGACCCACCTTGATGCGGTAGGTGTCCTCACCAATCCTGCGGACCACCTCTCCGGGTGTGAACCAGGTTTTGGTGCGGTGGGTGCCCATAGGGCGGGGTCTGATCACCCACACCGGGTCTCCCACCCTGAACTTCTGCGCTGTTGAGCTCGGGGCGGACTTCTGACGCTCAGCATGCTCCTTCTCGAGCTGCTGGCGGATGTCACGCGCCGTTGCCTCTTGCCGCGCGAAGAATTCCTTGGCATCCATAGCCATACCATCACCAGACAAGGGAAGTCCCCGACCCAGGGGGTCCCTGCCGAACAGAATCTGGTGAGGGGACAAACCACCCGGGGTGGGGGTGTCATGTTGGGCCTTCAGAGCGGGCCACATCTCCTCAAACCAGTTCCGACGTGGATTGGTGATGTGAATCTTGCGCAGCTTCTCGAACAGCTGCCGTCCAGCCACTTCAGCTCGGCCGTTAGACCGGCTGAGATAGGCGACGCTCTTGGCGTGACGTATTTCCATGAGGGAACACATAGCCTTGAACCAGCCACCAGTAAACTGGGGCCCTCGGTCACTGCAAATGGTGCGGGGGATGTCAAAGACGGTCAGCCAATGACGAATCATCATGACTGCCACTTCCTTGGCAAGCAACCCCTTTTTGCGTGCCGGAACGGCTACTACGTAGCCCCTGTGGCAATCCACACAAAGAACCACACAGTCAAAGGTCTCCTTGCCTATGTGCACTTCGGGCATTGAGAAGACATCCATGGCCACGCTCTCCATAAGCTGGTCAGGAACCGGGGTCCATTGGGCTTCCCCCTTGACGTTCCGGTTGTCGGGATTGCAGGCCTGACAGACCGAGCAACCCTTCCTGACCTTCTTGATGGCGGTGTAGAGACGGATATGGTCGATCTCGAACCGGCGCTGCATGTCGGGGGCTTGCTTCTTGACCCCTGGGTGCAGCATGTGGTGGTGCCAAGCTTCACAAAGCTCGAGCATCCGGGACTCCGGTACTAGCAGCTTACCATTCCGGTAGAGCTTGCCATCTTCCTCAGTCAGCCCCTTTGGCCACTCCTGCCCGTCGTCAGGGTCGGTCACAGCCCTATACTCGGCCGCAAAGGCCTCAGACCTGGCGTAATCGTCGGTCCAGTCGTCCTGGAGGCAAGACTCAGGGAAGAGGTGCTTGTCGGACTCAGCTCCATCAGGGGCGAGTACTCTGACCGCTTTGCCCATCCTCGTTCCGAGGGGGGCATCCGCAGCCATAACGACGAAGCATTTGACACCCCCCTCCTCCATCAGGCCCTCCATTTCAATGATCTTCTTGGCTTCAGCGGTCTCAGCCTCATCGCCATGGGCAGAGATATCCGTCATGCCCTTGCTGGCGGGATAGGCCCACCTGCTGAGACAGTCCGCCACGGTGTTGTCCTTTCCAGGAATATAAACAACCGTAAGGTCGAACTTGGCCAAGGTCTCATGCCATCTTGCCCGTCGGGAGGCGGGACCAGAGGGGGTGTCCACGTGCTCCTTGTGCCACGACTGCAGACTCTGATGGTTGGTGAGGACGGTGACGGGATGGAGGGCTATGTACCCAGCCCATTTCCTGAGAGCCATGACGATGGCATACGCCTCCTTTTCGCGGGGCTTCCACGTCCGTCTCTGGCCTTCCACCAGGACTCGGCTCCAGAAAGCCACGGGCACGTGCCTCCCATCGTCAAGCACTTGTTCCAACACAGCGCCAACGGCGTAGTCGGAAGCGTCGGTGCGCAGGATGAACCCTCGGTCGGGATCCACGAGGTGCAGACCCACTGCGGAAAGCAGCGCCTGCTTCATCCCCTCAAAGGCACGGTCGGACTCAGCAGTCCAGACCAGCGCCTTCTTGGACCCCTTCTTGGTCTCCTCACGGTTGCCCTTAAGCATGGTCGTCATGGAGCTGCATACTCGGCATACATCTTGATATACCCCGAGTAGTAGTTGCAGAACCCCAAGTACGCCCGCAGCTCAGAGACCGTTTTGGGCTTTTCCCAGTGCTGGATCGCAGCCACCTTGCCAGGTATGGGCTTCCGCTGCCCGTTCCCGACTACGTGGCCAGCGAAGACAACCTCGCTTACCGCAATGGTGGCCTTGGCACTGCTGCCCGTGAGTTTGTGCCGAACCAGGAGGTCCAGCACTCGAGTGACGTCCCTCTCATGTGCCTCCAGGAGCTCCTCGTAGCTCATACTGGGGTCCCCGGACGCGATGATCACGTCGTCCACGAAGGGGTCCGCACAGTCACGCACCGGCTCAAGCAGGTTCTCCAGCATCCGCTGAAAAGCCGCATTGCCGTTGGTAACGCCCATTGGCATCACCTTCCACTGGAGAGGTCCAAGTGGGGTGCTCATGGCTGTGCAGGCACGGGACTCCTCGGCGAGAGGCATCTGATGAAAACCATGTTTCAGGTCAATCACCGTGAATATCCTCCGCCGGTGTTGTTTTTGCAGCATGTCCTCAATGAGGGGCAGCGTATAGCTGTCGTGCTGCGTTTGGGCGTTTAGGCCGCGGTAGTCGACCACGAGCCGCCACTCACCGGCCACGTTCTTGGGGACGATGATGCACGGAGAGGCCCACTCGGAGTGGCACGGCTCAAGCCAGCCTCTCTCGATGGAGTCACGGAGGATCTTCTCCATGGCCTCTTTCCTCTCGCCCCTCAGGGCAAACTCCCGGTGCCGATACACACGGGGGTCCTGCTTCAGTCGTATCTTGGCCTCGTGATACGGTCCACGCACCGGTGGGGGAAACACAGGCTTTCCGCTGAAGAAGGTATCACCATACTTCTGCTTCAGCCTGGCACTCAATGCCTGGATCTTGTGGCAATCATCGGACTCCGCCTTTGCTTTTCCGGGCACCTGGACCACGGAGCTTACTTGAGGGGTAGCGACCCCGCTCGCTTTCGGCTCAGGTGGTCTTCCCAGGTGGCCCAAAGGGCCATCTCTGGTCTTGCCTCGGAATACATCGCCGTAGGTGGGTGGGTTACCCCCGATTGGCTCGTCCTGGCTGGACAGGTGGTCCAGCACCCTCTGAACGAAGGTGTTCCCATCATAGGAACCAGAGACGATCGAGTCCACTTCCAACCAGGCTTTATCCTGGCCCTTGCCCTCACGCTGGCTTCCCAAGTCGTGAAAGGGCTGATCCATATTCCCCTGAACCAGATCCAACTCCTCCTCTGTGAGGGGGTCTTCCGATTCTCCGATGTCAACAGGGGGAACCGCAAAGCATTGCCGCCAGGGCTCTGCCATGATGCGGTTGACACACACGAAATCCGTGGCGTCGGCCTGATCAAGGCCCCCATCCACATAGTGGAATTCCGTTGGCCATCTCTGGGGTGGCATGGGCTGTCCCTTAGCGTCCTGATAGACACTCTCTCCAGCCGGTAGGACGACCTTGTTTAAGGTCATGTTGGTCAATGAGACTACCCAATGTCGGGTACTTTCCTCCTCGGTGCATCCCATAGGAACGACCAGCACTGCCTTGGAGCGGTCCTTGCGGATCTTCGCGACCGCCCTTGGAATGTCCCATCGAGGGCAATGGATCCACATCAAGCCCTGATGCGGACCCCAGTGCTTCTTCCACGCGGAGTCCTGGGCGCTCCAGTACTTCTCACAAACCCGAAGATGGGCGGAGGTTCCTGAAGAGAACGCATCCAGTGCCAGATCCGAAGCTCCCAGGTCCGCAACAACTCGGCTCACCACTTCCGGCATTACGCCGTACTCCTGGTTTGCTGGCCCAGTTGGCTCAGTGTCCAGCGCGGCTACTTCGAGCTGATTGCGTTCCGGGTGGATCCATTGGCATTCCACATGGTGCTCAGGTGACGAAAGCCACGAGAGCTGGTCGTCCTGGTACAGGGTCATGGAGGCCTGAGCCGGGAGGACGCCGGAGTCCGTCTTCATCATGAAGTCGTACCCAACGATTATGTCCCAGTCCATCTCGGCCTCGTAGAAGCGACCTTGCAGGAGGATTTCCTTGCCGAGGTCCGGGCGACTCAGCTCACGATGGTTCACGAACTGCAGCCCGATGGCCGCTTCCTTCGTGCCTCCCACCATGTACTGGCCGTTTGCCACCTTCAGCCTGACAGGTTTCCGACTGTCGGTCAAACACTCTGGTGGAAGTAGGCCAGCCTTGACCAAGCTGACCTGTGCTCCCGTGTCGACCAACACGTCGAAGACCTTTTGCACTTCCCCGCATAAGGCACGGACCTTAAGGTGCAACTGCCGCTCACGCCCAACACGGCGCACGGCGTGCAAGCTCAGGATCTCCGGCCGTTCCAGAACCTCAACAAGCGACTGGTGCAGGTCGTGGACAATGGGCTCAGGCTGCCCATCTGCAGCATCCAGCTGCGGTCCGGGTGATCCTCGGATACTCTCGGATAGATCTTGAAGTACATCAAACACATTCTTGGTCGCGAAGGATGGACGGGTGCAAGGGTTCGTGCCTTCACTTGCCCTCACCCCGCCTCCGTGGCTGTCGGGTGCCGGACCGGGCCTTCCGCCCGCGGCAGTCCCTTTGTGCTTACCGACTCCCGATTCGGATGGTGTGGCGCTTCCCACGACACCATCCTGTGACCGCCCTAGCTGGGGCCCTTGGCTGCAGGGGCTCCGCTAGGGGGCGTCGGCTGTGGAAGTAGGGGTGTTCTCCTCCGCATCAACCTCGTTGACACCCTTCTTCCTCCTATTCCTAGGCTTCCTGTCCTTGTCCTTGTTCTGGTCGTTCTGGTTGTTCTCCTTGTTCTTGTTGTCCGACCTGGGGACCCAGTTCCTCTTGATCTCCTGGATCTCCTTGGCCAACTCGGTCCCCTGCGACATCAGCTTGGAGAGCTCGTCCTTGTCCACCTCCACTTTGGCCTCCAGGATACCCGCGCCTGCACGCTTCTTCGACCCGTGCGCCTTCTTGTAGGCCTCCGTGTCCGCCTGGTGGGTGGGGCATGTTCGGTGGTCATGGTTGAAGCCTTTCCTCCTCCCATAACACACGAAACAGCCCTGAGGGTGAGCTCGTATGAACTCCCCAAAGGACAGCGGAGGGTCGCCAATGCGGCGGGGGTCCCTCTTCTCCTTCTTCTTCCAACCCGGCTGCCGGGGCTTCCAGCTTCCCCGGTTGTTCCCCGCGCCGTTGTGGGCCACGAAGGCACAAACGGCCATCTCGGCGGGCTCATCGTCGTCGTCATCGTCGACGAGAGCTTCATCGCCATTGGCTCCCGCTGGGTCCATGGCAGCTTCCCCGCCAGGCCCCTCGCCAACGTAGTTGACGTCGCGGTCACCGGGCCTCAACCCGCAGGTGTGGTGGAGGTTCCGGTACTCCTTGAGTACTTCCTCTCCAACCCACTCCAGGATCTCGTCGCAGCTCAGCCGCGCCGAGATGGCCTGCAGACGGATGGTCTGGCCGCTCACGTCACACTCGTCAAGGCGCCACATCGCGGTCTTCTCGCGATCGCCCGAGACGGTGATGAGGAGAGCGTTCCGCAGGGAGTGCCGTTTGACATCCCGGGCCACGTTCTTCCTCGTCCAAGCCACCACGTTCGTATGATACTCTTTGGGGAGCATCATCTTGACCGTGTGGTTGTACTTGGCCCGCTTGGCTTCCTCCTTGGTGACCCTCTTGATCCATGCTTCCGGCAGCATGGAGAGCAGGCGAGCCTGCTCGTCACCCTCGTTCCAATCCTCCACGTTGCGGCGGAAGAGGGTGTATTGCCCTCGGAAGTCTCGCCAGTCCCGTAGGCGGATCTCCCGTCCATCATGCTGAAGCTTGATGGACTTCCACCGCTTGGCCGCCACCTGCGGAGCGTCCACCCGCTCCTGCTCGTTGAGCCACTTCTTGGCTTTCTTGAGGGTCTTGATCTTCCCCTCCTTGGTCGCCACGAAGTATAGCTCTTGGAGCACTTCCGGCAGGCGGTACCTGAACCGTCTGAAGACATATTTCTCCGCATCTGCGGGATCCGTGTCTTCAGTAACGGTCACCCCCCAATCGTCCAGCTTCTCCAAGAAGCGGTCGAGGTTGAGGGGGTTGCCATCGTACGTGGGGGGCTTGATGTCCTTCAAGTCTTCCCACACGGCGGCATCCGCGGCCTTAGAGACCATGAACGCCGGCCGCAAGGTCGACAAAGGTTCCCATCGGCCTCGCCCACGGACTCCCACAGCCGCCACGTCCATCTCCTCCATGGAATCCCTGTAGCTATGCCGCGGTTCCTCCATGTACGCTGAACCCAGATGTTCACGCCGTACTCCTTCCATGTCAGCTCCTCATCATGGCGCCGGCGGCTGCGTTCAGCGGCCTCCCGTCATACACCACGCGGCGGGCTAAAGTCGAACTCCTCCAGGTCCAGGTCCAGGTCCTCACCTTCACCGACATCCCACTCCACGTCTCCTCTGGGGACTTCGTCCCTGAGTCCACCATAACGTCCACCAGCCATGGGGATTGGCTCCGGGGCTGGTGCGGGGCGTCGGGGGCGTACTGGTGTCCGCGGTGGAGCACAACGGTTGTCGTACTCCGCGCTGAGCCACTCATCACGCCAATCCTCACTGCCACTGCCGGGCGGCACGCGCTCGTTGCGGCGGCCCGCGCTGTGGTGAGAGGGGGCGATGAGAGAGGGGACACTGGCGCTGGGGCGACTCCTGGGGGCTCCGCCGTGGGCGTGGGGTCTGCCTGCACCTGGTCCGGGTCCCCAGCCGTCGTCCGACGAGCCAGACTCCAGGGGTGGGTGGTCGCTGCCGACGCTCCCACGGGCTTTCAGCGCGTCCAGCCTCTGCTGCAGGCCGCTGATGACCTTGTTCAGCGACCTAGTCTCGCCCCTGGCAATGTCCAACAGCTTCTGGGTGGCGGTGGCGACGCCGGCGCTCTTGACAATCTCGATCTTGGCGATATCCAGCTCTCTCTGCGCGCGCGCGGCGACCCTGGCGATGCGAGTCATCTCGCCCTTGCCCGTGTCTACCTCGCGCTCGAGGTACTGGACCCTCCTGCGGAGGTAGAAAATCCACCATCGGGTGGCATCCGGGTCGCCGTCCCCTGGTGGGTCGTCGGGGTCCCCAGGGGGTCCTCCAGGAGGGCCTCCGCCGGGTCCGCCCGGTCCAGGGGGTCCTCCACCGCCCGGTGGTCCGCCTCCAGGGGGTCCACTTGGTGGGCGTCCTCCAGGGGGGTCCTGATGGTCCTCCGCCAGGGGGTCCCGGTGGGTCTCCGCCGGGTCGCCTCCGTGGGTCCGAGGATGGGCGCTTCTTCGTGATGTCGAAGTCCATGTCGTCATCCTCGTCCATGTCACCCCACCTGGGCGTCGCGGTCTCGGAAGACTCCGAGCTCCAGTAGGGAGGAGGGGGATCCTCATCCTCACCTTCCGGCTCCATGGGGACGTCTCCGCCTCCTCCGCCAGCCACTCCTCGGCGATGTCGGCGGCCTCGTTCATCCCCGTCGCTGGCGGTGAAGGAGGCGTCGCTGTCGTGGGGGTGTCCGTCCGCTGGCCTCCGTGGCCTCTCGGGGGTCTTCCCCTTACCCTTCCTCCGTCGGTAGGCAGTGGGGCCACTGCTCCCACTGCTGCCCGTGTCGGCCTCGTCCAGCGTCATCTTGGAGGAGGCGTCCCCTTCGAAAAGCTTTCGAAGGGTCTCCACTCGTGATCCTCCCGGGGGAGTCTCGCGGCGGAGTTTGGCCTCTGCCTCCTCCATTGCGGCGGCGGTGGCTGCGGCAGCTCGCCCTTCGGCTTCCTTTCGAGCACGAGCCGCTTCGGCTTCCCGGGCCTGCTGCAGCCGAGCCTTCTCCGCTTCCAACGCCGCCAGCTCCGCCTCCGTCTTGGCCCTCTCCTGGGCGACCTTCCGTCGCGCGGCCTCGATGGCGTCCCTCTTGGCGGCGTCCGCCTGGGCCTTCGCCGTCGCCTCGGCATGGGCCCTTTCCTCCGCCTCCTTCTTTGCCCTCTCTTGGGCAAGCGCCTCTTCCAGCGCCTTCACCTCGGCCTCCTTGCAGGCAATGGCCTCCTGGGTCAGGCGGGCTTCCTCGTCGGCTGCCGCCACCTCACCCTTGACCTGGGCAATTGCTGCCTCACGGGCGGCTGCGGCCGTGAGTCTGGCTGCAATGGCCGCCACGGTCGAGGCGTGGATGGCCATGCCATGCTGCCACTCCGCAGCCTCCTGCTGGGCGATGCCGACGGCGCCCTCCATGGCAGCGTGCTGCTGCGTGGCCCGTTGCCGGGCAACCCGAAGGTTGCAGGGCACCCCACAGGCGCGCTCACAGGCGCGCGCGACGTCCCTTTGGTCGGGAGCGACGCTGCTGCTGGAGCCCGCCTGGTCGGCCGGCATCCTCCCGCGGTGGGCCGACTCCACGTCGCTGCTGGGGCCTGACTTCCTCATGAGCAGCGGACGGGGCTTGGCCTTGGTCTGCTTGGCGACTGGAGGAAGTCACCAAGGGTGGTGTGGCCGGGGTGGTGACCGCCACTGGCCCGTTGGGGGCTGGGGGCTGGGGTTCCGCCCTTGGCGCCTTGGGCGGCTTCGGGGGCCAGGGATTCCTGGTACTCCCGCCACTTCCGGTCCCGCTTCCTGTCCCCGGCGGACCGCTTCTCCTTCCCCGGAGACGCGCTGCTGCTGCTGCCCTGCAGCCTGCGCTCGCTCCCCGGTTCCGGGAAGTTCTTCTCGATCATGTCCCACATGGAGACGTTGATCGAGGCGCCCGACGGGTACTCATTGGGCTTCTCGTCCTCCTCAATCCCGTCGGGGCGCAGCCCTTCGCCGGGCCTGTCCGGCCGGGTCCAGACCCTCCAGCGCCTCTGCTGGAAGCGGAAGGCAAACCCTTCCACCCGCAGCCAGTCTTCGACTGCCTGCAGGCGGTCGGGGCCCATGTCCTAGAGAGCTCGAAGCTCCCGGGCATGCCGCCTTCGCACTGGGGGTGGCTGTGGCGGTAGTGCTGGTCCCAAACCAATCCACGCAGTAGGCGCACTGCATGGGGGTGGCACCGCGGCTACGTCTTGCCCGCTTCTTGCCAGTTTACCATGGCAGCGGGGGGCGTAGTGGGTCTTGAGGTCCTTGGTGGTCACTCGTTCCGCTCAACGAACTGGTCCTGGTGGTGTTTGTTGAGGCGGGTGATGCAGCACTGGACTGGGAGTGCGGCCGGTGCTGGTCGGCCGGTGGTTGTGGAAGTGGTTGCTGCAGCTGGGTGTGCGGCCTTGCTGGTCGGCCGAGGGAACTCATTGATGACGGAGTTCCGGTCCCCGCACTTCCTCCACGGACTCGGCGCTGTCGCTGGGCGGCGCCGCGAGCCGCTGCGCTGCGCTGCTAGCTGCGAGCTGCGAGCTGCTGCGCCGCGCTGCTCGGGGTTGGTGGCCCCGAGTGGCACGCGAGGGATGGGTAACCCCGCGGCGATGAAACGCTTTTGACGCGTTCCCGTGGGGGGCCTGGCCACGGGACGCTGCGGTGACACGCACAAGCAAGCAGGCAGGCAAAGCACTGCGCTCACAGGGGCATCAGTACGCTCGTGTCATGTGACAAAGCGTTTCAGGATCCTTGCCACTCTGAAACAAGGGAACGAAAGTATGTACAGCAACACATCAGGATATGTACACATGGGGTTAAGACTGGACTGGGGTAAGGGCATCACAGGACAATAGACACCGAGTCCCAACTCGTATCCCAATCCCAGGTCCGACCCTCTCAGTGGCTGGTGGGGGCGGGGGCTCAAACACAACCCATGCCCTGCTCAGTCCGGACCCTGAAACCCTGCTAATAGGGGGGGTGTCCCGCCCAGCCACAGGCGAGTTCCTGGGAACCAAGATGCTCCAAGGCCAGCCGACAGTGGCTCCCTATGCTCCCCACACAGCAGGTCCCAACTCCCCTCTGAGCCAGGGATATGGCCCCGCCATTATCCCCTAGGAGTTAGTAGCTGAAAATGGGCTGTTTCAGCCCAAACTGATATTGGCTCAAAAATCCCCAAAATTGACCCCTCGTTTGGACCCGTCAGAGGGTGGGACGAGGTAACTGACCCTATGCCCTTCGAGTACAAACTCCCTGGAGCCCTCACCCAACCTGGTTCCCTCTGAGATCCCGGCATCAGGGCACCACGGGTTCGTCAAGTGGGGTCATGATGCCAAAATCACCAAAATTGGCATCATTCTCACGCGTGGCTCGCCCGGCCAGGGCAAGGCCAATGGCTCACAGGATAGGAGGCAGGACCTAGGACTTCTATCTGAGTGTACAAAATGAATATAGGTCCGGCCTCCCTGTGGGCATAGACATATGCGACCGCCAATTGACCACACGGGGGGTTGAAATTGGGGTCCCAAAAGCGGTCATTTTGGCTGCTCGAAATGAGCCAAAATTCGGGGTGCTCCCAATAGTATATCTCCACGCCGGCTTGGAGATCGGACCCGCCATTCCACACGCGATCTACCGGGAGTCAAACGAAGACTCCCATGCGCTTGGCTCTCGAAGATCTCCATGCCACCCGGTGTGGTGATGATCCCAATTGGGTCCACAAATGCCAAAATCGCAAAATTGCCCACACTCACTTTGGGCTAGCACCTTAACGAAGGTTGCTCCGCTTCGCCCACGTGGTATGTGAACAATGGGGACCAATATGCATAACACCCATGTCATATATGGTCCATTGGTCCATGCGTCCGGCGTGCACGGGTGGGCTGAACATAGTGCACGGCGGGCAGAAAATGAGGAAAATTGCTCAAAATGGCCGAAAATGCGCACACTCATGGTTGGGGCAAATGAGGCACATGCCCGACTTGGACCGGAGTGTGCCATAGGATTTGTATCAAGTCATATGCGTCCAACATATCTTTTGGGCGTCGCCCAACTCCTCCGGTTTTGGGAATGGCAGGGTCGCTAAGTGAGCCCATGATTTGGGATAGTCCCAAATCGCCAACATGGCGGCCACGGTATGCCAAGTCCAAGAGGAGTTATTCGCCGGGTCCAAGATATGTTGGGCACCGAAGCATGTACCCCCATAACATACTTGGGTCATGATGTCAATTGAGCGCAACGTTGAGATACACGGTCGCCACTTGACATCATGACGGGCAAAAAACAGCAATATTGGCGAAACAACACCCAAAAGGGCCTCGAAAGGCGCACAAATATATTATAATATCTTCGGCTTGGATTGAGTAATCGACCAATCCTTCTAAACACAATGACTTGACACCAATGACCTTCAATTCCACATATGTGCTCCACTTGGGGTGCTTTGAAAGGTCACGAGCGCTACTTCCCATGTGGGCACATGAAAATATGGAAAATTGCAAAACACACACCTTGCTCCCAACGCATCGCTTTGGGATCGCCACACAACCTTCCCTCCACGAAGGTTAGGCTTGCAATTGATCGTGGGGAGTATAAGGAAGGGCCTCGTGCAATATGAGGTCCATTGGTGGGTGTATCGCTCTTAGCCAAACCCGCCAAATGGGCACGCAATACAACACATGGCACATACCACATACTGCCCAAAAAGGTAGCTCCCCCCACGATATGTCATGCCCCTCCAAGGGCATAACTTTGTGTCAATCGCTCATAGGAACTCAAGAAAAGTTCCTATGCAACACCAACACTCGCGCGCTACACTCGAAAGTTATCTTAACGCACGCAATATCATGGCCAAAGAGTTATAACGCAAACTCTACCCTCTTGACCATGATCCATTACGCTAGCGCGCACGTGTTGAGACGCAAGGCGTATAAAGCTTTCTAAATTACGTCGGGAGTATTGTGAATACATCCCACGTTTCCTTATTGTCATTCCTCGCAAGCGGCACGAGATATGACCCTCACAAGTGGCCTCAGGAATCAACTTTGTTTTGCCCATATCTCTAAGACAAATGGAAGGCAAGACAAAAGGAAAGTTGATTCGTGCATAGGGAAGCACGTAGGTCCACTCGAAAGAGGTCAAATCAAGTGCGGGGATGTCGAAGTCGAAAATCCGATTTCGACATCCTGAAAAATTCGGATTAAGGTTGCGAGTGTACAATATGAAAATTGCAGATGCATCAATGCAATTCCTGAAGACTTTAGAGTCTTCGTCACGGATTGCGCTAAAATGTCTGTAAATAACAGTTAAACTGGTGGTTACGCTAAAGTCGCGAACTAACCGCCAGCTGTCAAAACAGTGAATATCAGAACGGAAGCGTAAAAATTGACGGAAACAATATGAAAATAAAACCCTGTTGATTCCTGATATTCTGATATATAAATCTCCGCTGGCGACGCATCGGTTGCCGATGCGGGGCTTTACGGCACGGAACACGCTCCCGCCGGGCTCGCACCGGGCGTCGACGGGCGCCTTCCCTTCCGTACATGGGGTTAGTGGACCGGAGACCGGTCTTCCCTTCCGTACATGGGGTTAGTGGACCGGAGACCGGTTGTATGCCCTACCCTAGCCATGGGGTTCTGGGTACCGCTTCAATAGGGGTCTTGAGGTGGGGGACCACTAGGCTTAACCTACAAGGCCTTAGGCATGAAGTGCCTACTTCATTTTGGTATAACCTCCATGAAGGAAGATACCTCCGCTCAGGTGAGTGGTAGGGGTGAACTTCATGGGGGGCTCGGGTTGTAACCCTAGTTCCTTGGAGAAAGTGTACTTCAAACTTCAAAAGAAAGACAAAAATGCTTAAGTTAGTCTCAACATCAACAAAAGGGTTTCCGGGGGGGGCTAAGCCTGGATCAAGTCCCTCAAGAAAGACATGGCAGTGACTTTTTCTTACTCACTGGTGCAGGCAACTTGTCAGAATGCACGAACCGGAAATTGCGATCCATACCAAAAAAACAAAAGATCCAAATGGTATGCTACATGTTACATCCTTGAATGTACATTTAGCTTCAAACTGCGTGCAAAAACAGCGCCCGCAGCAGAAGTGAAGCTTGTAGCATTTGGCGATCAGCATCCGATGTCGCACAAAGGAAACAGCGCTCAAGGTGCAACATACATATGAGGCTTATCATTGTAGGCAGCCATCAACCGGGCTCCCAGTGTGCCTTCCTTCATTGCTTGTGCTAAATCCGAGAAAGTCAACCCAGCAGCACTGAACAAGCCCTCAACCCCAGCCGATGTCGCAGGACACGCCAGGTATTGCCGGTCCATCTTGTTCAAGTAGGGAAAGCGATGACGGGGCTGTTGCCACCAGTCAATGACGCAGGTGTGCATGTCAGCAACTCGCAAGGAAAAGTAAACATCCAACTCATCGCGAGGAAAATCATTTTTGCGCTCCGGTGGTGCAACATTACCAAAATTCTGCAGCCAACAAAGGGGTCAAGCCTGGATGTGCATCCTTTCGTGCCGCTGGCTTTGGTTCGTGCGCCATTGCAGCCTTCGGTTTCCATTTCAGGTTCCACTCTCGTCTGACACTGTTAACTGTAGCATCCGTCTCGCCATCGCTCAAGAAACGGAAGTCTTTGAACCTTGAATGCAGCAAGGTCGCAATGACGGTTCCAGCAGTAGAGGGGGCTCTTGCTGCTTATAGTTGCCCAACAGACGGCGCTCAGTGGGTGCCTTGATCGCCTTAAGTTGCGTTATGATGGTGGCCGAACTGCCCGTGGACCGCGGACCTATGACAGTGCCCAGATCCCGGCAGGGGCTACCTGTTTTGTGCTGTCACCCAGTGGATGTGGTTGTGCATGTGGGGCTACACGTAGGCGTAAATGTAGGCGTGAGCGTAGGCGTCAGCGTGGGAGTGAATGTCGGCCCAAGAAAGTGGGGGGATTACAAGGGGGAAACGTGTGAGAAACGAAACGCACTATCAAAGCAAGAAAGTACTACATTTGCGCTTTCCGGAGAGACGAGTACAAACCCATGTATCCCGAGCATCGGTGCAGTCAAAACTGGCTTACTGTCCTGCCTCGAGCGACTTCTGGGACCTGCGGCGCAAGAGCTGGAATACGTTCCAAGAATGTGTGCAAGCAGTGAAGCAATCAAACGATCCTCAAGTGCATCACAGAAAGACTGACGCGCAAGAACAACTTCACGAGTCATATCTGCAGGTGTAAACACCACTGCCACATCCCATGGAGCAACAATGTTCGGCTGTCGTGCCTTTTGGATGAGCTTGTACGTTGATGGCAAAACAAGAGCTCAGGTTACATACAATGTCCCCTCGATATCGTTCACCACAGTTGCAGATAGGTACAAAATAGCCACAAAGTGGTCATTTACCTTCTGGTCGCTGTAGTCCATATGACTGTCCGCGTAAGGACCATCTTCGTGTCTGGTCTCTGCTCCATAGTTAATATCGTACATTTGAGCAACACACTTCTGCTCATGGAACCAGTTGATGGAATCATGTGTGTAATGCTAGCGAAGGGCATTGCCTGTTTGCGGACGTTGATTCACAGCAACTTGCAACTCCTTCTGCAGGTCTGAAAGTCAGCTGAGACGATTGTTGGAGCGGTGGAAGTATGTTGTCATGCCCTTCGTCTTCTTCACGACGTTCGCAACGGCGTCAGCTTCGACATATTCCTTGACTGCAAGTTCGAGGGTGTGTCCAGTGCAGTAACCACCAGACAAACCTCCCCATGCCTTCTTAATGTTGCTGGCCTGATCAGATACTTTGGCGTGAATGTTGTCAAAGGTCAGCCCAACAGATTCCAGATCAAGCTCTCTCTGTTTGCGAATGTTGTCACCAGTATGACGTTTACCTGAAAAACCGGTAGCACCAATGAGCATAGCGTGTAAGCCCCTCCAGTCAGTGTCAATGTAGTACAGCATTGTTCCCATCAGTGATACATCGCCGTCGCTCCAAATGTCACTGGCCATGCTAAGTTTGATGCCGTCCGCCTTCAGACTGGACACGGTCTTCTTGTTGTGAAGATTTCCTGTGGCAACCATCTCAACTACCTGCTTGTCAATCTCCTTCTCAGAAAAAGAATCAAATTTCTGAGCAGAAATCTCCATACAAAAATCTTGAAACTCCGGTTCCGTCACCAAGTGAACTGGCCTCTTCTTTGTGCAAAGCCAATATGCCAACTTGCGGCAAGACCGATGTCTCTTCCCCTGTGACTACTTCGGAGCTGTGGATAAGTCAACAGTCCCACTCTCCGTCACCTGCAAGGAGGCTTGATTGTCAATCTTCTTCTCCATTTGTTGGGTGTACCATTCCTTGTGCTGAGCAATCAGATGGCTGCGTGAATTCGTCGTTCCAACGCGATGCTTGATTGTTGTGTTGCAAGGCTGCCCATCTTTTCTCTGCAGGGTACACTGGGCAAAACCGGGCTGAGGAGCGTCCGTGAATGCAAGCCACACAGTGGATGTTCGACGAGAAGATGAATTCCGTGTAATTAACATTGCTGAGGTTAAGGCTGCCTGCGGGAGACTCTCTGCACTTTCTGTTGCCGCCGACTGCTAAGCGTCCATTTTTTTCTTCTTGCGCTGTTGTTCACAGTCCTGTTCCTGTCGCTCCCTCTCATCATTGAATCGAGAGATGAATTGCTCACAGCCGCTGAAGTGTTCCAAGGGTTCCCACGTCAGGGCTGAAACAGGGTAACCCTTCCAATGGACGTGCCACTGCTTCTCTGATATGCCAGTAGCTGAATTTTTTGCCATTCTCTTTGCAACGATGTCCTCCACCTCATAGGTATCAGATTGTCCATGAGGATCAGCCAAATGATGGGGCGTTCGCAGTGGTTTGCCGGTTTGACCCTTTGGTGGTAGTCTCTGTGGAGCAGCAGGTTTGGCAACACTCTTTGCACGGCGTCCCATTTCGCAACTTAAAAAAATATACAAAACAAAAACCGTAGACAAAACAGTTCCCAAAAAATGTTAGATTTGAAAAGGAAATTGCAGTGCAGATTTTTTTTATTGTAAAACAATATTTGGGTGTAGGAAAACGAAGCTACGTCAGCACTGATGTCAAAGTTTGGTGACATCACCGATGATGTCACTCAGGGAGAGAACAAAGTACGAAAAAAAAATTTTAAAAAAGTTTCTTGAAAAAAATCCTTAAGCAAATTTCAGTGGAAACATGTTTTGTATTGGAAAAAAACTTTGAAAATATGACACAGAAGTCACAAATCAGTGAAACAATTTTTGTGGTTCGACTTTGTAGTTCGAATAGTGTGCCTTGCTAGGTGCAATCGGAAATACAATCGCAAATAACCGATCAATCGGAAAAAACCGGTTAATTGGGTCCATCAAATACAATAATCGCATCGAACCGGTTATTTTAGATACAATAATCGCATTGAATCGGTTATTTTCAAACTAATAATCGAAAAAAACCGGTTATTCTTTTTTGGAAAGGTTACAAACCTTCGCACCAAAGTCAGACACTGCTAAGGGAGCTGCCACAAGACTCAGTAAAAACAAAAAACAAAACACCTCTGCAAAGCCAGAGGACGAAAAAGCTTCTTCGGAGACTTCTTGCCCATTACTTGGAATGGCACGCCTTGAGCCACGTACCGGAGCCGCACTCGCAGCGCCTAGGTCGCACCGCTCGAGAGAATACGAAAGAAGTACGAAGAAATGACGACAAAAAGGTATGAACTTCAAGGAAGTTTAAAGAGAAATTATTTCCTCACGCAAAAACTCCCTTTGTTTCCTGTTAGGCAGTTAAGCAGAGAAGTATACTTCTCGGGCCAATGTGACCAGAAGCAACAAAAACGAGTTCTTAACAAGTACTGTGAGGCTTGGTATGTCTTGAGGTTGTCGTGTGGTATCAATGTCCAATGCAGCAAGCAGTACAGCGTGACAAAAAGGTCTATACTTGGTTGCCAAGTTCAAGCAACAACAAGTTAGGTGCCTTGTCTCTTAAAAAGCCCTTTGTTGGACCAGACCAAGGAAGATATTGATGAGCGACACGTTCATAAGTGAAAGCCGTACAATTCTGGAGAAAATGGCGCAGACCTCAATGAACAATAAGCAGTCCAAAAGCTCCAATCTCACCCTCATTCCCTACCTAATGGTGCCATTTCAGTAAGAAAAAGTGCTTTTCCATTGCTTTGAGGCATACTCTAGTTGTATTAGAGATGCACTGAGCATCCATGCATTTTTATCTTAGTATTGGTCCAACCAAAAGTGGTGATAACACATTTTGACCTATGGAACCAAACACCCAATCAGGATATGGAGTGGACCCCTTAATCCCCTTTCAATGTGAAGTAAAACATCTTTTCCTGAGTTGACTGAGCACTGACATACCTAAAGTAGAGCCTATGAATTTATCTATGTTTTTCCATGAATTCTTAGCTATCCTAGTGGCATGCACCCTAGGGGGCTGGGCACCTCTTTTTGAGAGGTCCTGGGTTCAATTCCTGGTCAGCCTAGCTAAGTAGGAAGATCCCATGTGACATGGCAGTGACCTCATCGCCACATACCATGCCACCTCAGCACATATGGGACCCAAAACAAAGAGTGCACATCTCCTAAGATGGCACTATGGAGAGAGAGTGATCCTGAGGCAGTTTTCTAACTCTTTTCCTAAAACATTTCAGCTATCTTTGTGAATATGCATTCATTTGTGACCTGAGTTGCAGTTTCTGTGAATATCCAATCAGCTTTCACTGTTTACACTGCAGCCCTTCATGCTTTGATCCTGAATTACCTTCTCCTTGCATACTATTGGCTTGGGCTATCCTGGATTGACTTGGCTTTACTGTATTTCAACAAACAAAAGCTTTTCATCATCCAAAACCAGCAGCAGGACACCCTACAGCAACAACAAGCAGCAGGAGAAGCAAAAACACAGTGCTGAAAACACTATAAACTTTTCTGGTAGCAAGAGGCAGCCTGTCTCTGTGCACCGGCAGCGACCCCGCGCCGTACAACCAGTGCTCCGAGCAGGCAAATATAAGCAGAAGGGCGGATTAAGATGGATCCAGGAAGAGTGGACGCCGACGTGAAGACAGCGCCAGCGCCTGAGGCACCGGCAAGGCCGGCGCCTGGCGCTGTACCTTCAGCGGAGCCCTTACATGGGCCAGTGGATACGGCGGAGGACTCCCTGGATGGCCTCCAGACGGCCTTCGGGGCCCTGTCTGTCGAGGAAGTGGTGGCGCAGCCTGCAAAAAGGAAGAGAGAGAGCGAGAAGGATGCTGGAGACGGAGCAGACGAAGGAGAGGAGCAAGGGCAAGACCCAACGGATGTCCCTACCTTCGAAGGCGCACCAAGCGCTTCTGGCCTCCATGCATCACCCTCTCCCATAACCACCACACTCCCAGCCGCCGCAACATCCACTTCCACAACCAACCCGCCTATGGCAGAGGGCACAGGCTTTACTGGCATGCCTCACTACCCCGCCTATGGCATGGGCCCACCTACCACTGCGCTCCTTGAGGCAACTACTGCCAGTGAGCCGGTGGCTTCCAGCTCTGCACCGCGATGGTATGCGGCTGACCATCCCCATCCACTCCACGCCACTGGAACCTACATGGAAGTTCCTGGGTATGCTCCTGGGTATGCACCTGGGTATGCACCCTTGAGTGGGTTGAGGAGAGGACCAGAGTCTCTGGGAGGCAGGAGTAGAGGATTGGGAAGATCCTCCAACAGGTCCCTGACGCGGTCGGAGATCAACGAGGAGCTCCGACGAGCCACTTCGCAAATCGTGAGCGACCTCACGCAAGAGATCAGGGAGAAACTGGAGCCCCTGATGATCCCGTCCCATGCGTCACCTACGACGGTGGGAATGTCACCCCACCGAGTACAGGCTAACCACCTGGCGGCAGGGTTGACAAATACCCTGGGGAGCCTGAGGAGCCGACCGATGCCGACTCCTGCAGCAGTACCGAGAAGTCCATTCGTCCCGAGAACGGCCCAGCCGCCCTACAGCCACGTGACGAACTCGACGAGGGCCGAGCTGGACCAACTGGGGCTGACAGCCCTAAGGGCTATGGTGGACGTGGAGCCTTATGGCTCCAGTGATCTAGGCGGAGACCCCTCCGACGACGAGCCGCCGTCGGTGGATTCTTCTTTGCCATCGGATGACGAAGACCCTGAGGACCCCGAGGACCCCAAGGGTAAGAAGAAGAAGAAGAAGAAGAAGAAGACCCGACGCCCTGAAGGACGCCGAGGTCAGGAGGCGAAGGCTATTGCCACCTCCAAGATAGTGGTGAACCTGCCTGAGTTCACAGGCAAGGACCTCAGCGAGTTCGCTGAGAACTTTGGCCGGTTCCTACGACTGACCGGCCAAACCCACGCGAGTGGGCGAGTGAAGTGCGACCTGCTCCTGCAGTGCTGCAAGACCAAATACCCGGAGAAGCAGGTCAGGCAGATCGTCACTAACTCCGCCACCTTTGCCGATGTGTTGGTTGCCCTGGAGAGGCAGTACCCAACCTACGAGACCGACCTCTCCCTCAGGGCCGAGATCCAGAACCTGCCCGTGCTGCCCAACAACCCCAAACCTGGCAGGGTCTCCGAGCTGTTGGCGGACCTGGATCACTGGGCGGGACGACTGACGCCCGGTTCCTACAGCAGCGACGACCTGCTGTTCTGGTTGTGCGCCAAGCTCCCCCGAGAGCTATGGGACGAGTGCCGTCTGACGGCTGAGCGCAAGGCTAGATCCCTCCGCTACGAGGATCTATGCGTGCTGCTCCTGGAGATGGCGCTGGAGAAGGAGAGCGACCAGCACCTGAACAACTACCGTCCTGGTGGTGGAGGTTCTGGAGGCAAAGGGTACCAAGGGTCCCGACCTGGGCAGGGGACTACCCCCAAACACGCCCACGCCCGCCTAATGGAGAACGTGAAGGAGCTATTCTGGTGTGATGCCAGAGATGAGCAGGGCCACCTGCAGCACGCCTCTGACTGCGAGCAGCGAGACTGCTTCGTCGTCCAGGGGAAGCAGCAGGAGAAGATCACCGGCGCCAAAGTGAAGCTGCCGGATCATTACCGCTGCACCATTACGTGTGCATTCTGCGGTAAGCGGAAGCACTACGAGGATGAGTGCTACCATAAGCAACGCCTATCGGCGAAGCTTAAGGGGGAAGATCCTGGCAAAGGCTCAGGCAAAGGTGGAGGCAAGGCCAAAGGCAACGACTCCGGCAAGGGCAAGTCGAAAGGACGTGGTCAAGGTGGTCAAGACAAGGGTCAAGGTGGACGAGGAGGCGGCGCTAACTGCCAGAACGACAACAAGAACAAGGACAAGAACGGAGGTAAACCCAACCCTAATCCAGGGGGGAACTCCGAGCCCTCTGGAGGGCAGTCTGGACCTACCACACGCTCACAGACGCAGGCCCAGCAAGAACAAGGATCCAAGCGTGAGCATGAAGGTGGTGATGACGGCAACGCCAAGAAGAGAAGCCGTTTAATGAGGATGGCCCGCAAATTGCGGAACAAGGGGTTCGAGGTGACCTGTCCCGCGGAATTCTGACGGGGACGCTCTGGTGGCACCCAAGACCTGGTGTTTTGGGTACGTATCCGACTAGGGGGACGTGAATACCTGGGGGTACTGGATACTGGCGCCACAATATCTATAGTGGCCAAGAAAATTTTACCTTGTGGGAGCCTGAAGAACACCATGACCACCGCCGCCATACGCATGGGGGATGGACATGTGGTGCACAGCTGCGGGGACTGTGAAGTGGAGGTACCTATGGGCTCTCGAACTATCGCCCATCGGTTCTATGTGATGGACACTGAGGCCTTCGACTTTGTACTGGGTACTGACTTCTTCGTGCAGCACTCCCAGATACAATCCCTGACGCTGCAAGCGCCCTACCTCCTGTACGTGGACCACGGCAGTGGCAGAGAGTCTGTGCCACTGGAGCAGTCGGAACATACCTCGAGTTACCTGAGACTATCGAAGGAGGAGCCCTCGAACATGATGGCGGCCTCCAAAACTGAGGACTATCAACTATTGGGGGAAGTCCTAGACCAAGGTCTGAAGGAGTTGGGTTACTCTCGAGAAGACCTAAGTGTGGAGCTGTTCGCCAGCGACAAGCAGCATGTACTGGACCTATACTGCAGCAAGGGGAAGAACTGCAGCTACAAATTTTACTGGCCCTCTTTCGGAATGGCCTACGGGAACCCCAGATTCAGTGAACTGGGAAAGGTGCTGACCAAGGTGGCCCTGGAACGTTCCCGTATGGTCCTGTGTTCCCCCGATTGGGGACCCCATGGGGGCAACGAGTACTGGCGAACCCTCCTTGACAACCTGACTATCAGCTCGGTGCGATTACCTGATGAGGCCATCTACGTGCCTCTGGGACGCAAGACGCCCATTGGGAAGCCCTGATGGGGGAGTATGCTCAGCGTGGTGGACGGAAGTCTTACCACCATCCCCTGGGAAGACCTGGACCCTACTCTGGTCCAGGCTATACAACGAGAAAGCGATGGACTCGCCTTGGGTGACTTGAAGGATCGCCTACGACCTCAAGATGCTGTTGAAACTACACCCGGAGGAGATGAGTACGTCGTGACTGACACCAACGCCCCCAACTCTCCCTGTCATATACCTGTTCCTGATGGAGTCTCTGAGTGTGGACTATCAGAGCTACCTAGCTCTATCCACTCAGACGACGAAACTGAGCACGACGCCTTCTTCGTGCAGACCGCGGTGGAGGAAGTGGAGAACGCCGAGTACGTCGCCCCACTAAAGCCCCTACTCTCCATGAGGGTGGAAGACCCCGTGGATGAAGAGCTGGACCCTCGATCCAGGCTCAGGGAGTATGTGGATTCCAAGAGGAAGTTGGTGGCGAAAAAGCTATGCTACGCGAAGCCTACCCGCAGCTCGTGGCCACTGAAGCAAGGACGTATGGGAGACCTATCCCAATTGAAGGAGGACCTCGAACAGAAGATCACCACCTGGCAAAGGGAGGTAGATCTCAAGCTCATGAAGAGCGTGTGGGGCGCCCATGTGAGGACCCCAGAGGAGGATGACCTCTCGGAGGAATGTGTATGTGAACCCCCTCGAGCGTGCCTATGTTGCCATCGTCCACCGGAGATGGTTGAGCAAGACCTTCTTTATGCCTACCAAGGGCTGAAGGATGCTACAGCGGGCGAAGAGTCGGTGGAGGACCACCTCCCGACGTCTATTCAAGGGGCAAGCAACTTGCACTCCGACGAGGACATGGAGGACAAGATCAAGGTATTGGACCCGCGGGTACAGAAGCTGATAAGGACCTATCTGGAGGTGTTCGGAGAACTACCCCCTCCAGCCTCATGCGACAAGCTGGTACAGATGGACCTCAAGCTGAAACCCGAGTTCGTAGGTCATAAGATTCGGAGGAGACCCTATCCAGCTCCTAAAGAGCAGGCCGACGAGATCGAGCGACAGATACAAGAATGTATCGACGCTGGCCTAGTCCTGGAGTACAAGGACGGGGACTACCCCCTACACTGCAGCCCCTGTTTCCTGGTGGCTAAACCTGGGTCTACAGCCAAACGGCTGGTAGTGGACTATGGAGAGCTGAACAAGAAGACGCTGAACCACTCAGGGTCCATTCCCAATATGGAGTCTACCCTGGAGAAGATAGCCTCTTGTCGCTACAAGACCAAGATGGACAAGCGAAGTGGATTCTGGCAAGTGGACCTGACGCCCAACGCGCAGGAACTACTGGCCTTCATCACCCCTCAGGGGAGGGTATTCAAGTGGAAAGTCATGCCATTTGGCGTGGCTAACGCACCCGCTCTGTTCCAAGAGCTGATGAACAAGATCTTGTCCATCCTACGAAGGAGACCTAAGGTGCAGGAGCTCATATCCCGTGGGGCCCAGATGGAGGCTCACATCGACGATGTATGCCTCGGGACCAATACCCAGGAGGATCACCTAATCCTCTTGGGTGAGTTCTTTGCGCCCTGCCAGGAGAACCACACACGACTCAAGCTGGAGAAGTGTGAGTTCATGCAGGAGACCATGCAGTACTTGGGGTTTGACGTTGGCTATGGGTGGTGGACCCCAGCGGCCTCTAAGGCCAAACCCCTGATGGATGCCAAGGTACGACACGAAGACCCCAAGAAAGGACTTCATGATGTACGCAGTTTCATTGGGGCGTGCAACTTCTATCGCCGCCACATCAAGAACTTCACCTATACCAGCGCCGTTCTGACGGACTTGATCAAGAAGAGTACTACTTGGCGCTGGGGCCCACAAGAGCAACAAGCGTTTGACGAGCTCAAAGACAAGGTAGCCAACGCTAAGTGCTTGGGCGTGCCTAGGGCACAAGGGGAGATTATCCTGGTGACCGACGCCAGCAATGTGGGCGGTGGTGGAACGCTGTTCCAATGGCAAGCACTAGAGAAGGAGGAGTTCGACTCGGCCATTTCCCAATGGGGGACGGAAGGTCTCAACCGAGACGGAACCCTCAAGCACAGCTACCCTGACGACAAGTGGGTCCTAGTACCTCTGGGCCACTGGAATGGAAGTGGAACCAGGCCAGGGGGAACTACTCCACCTATGAGCAGGAATTGCTCGCGGGTATGCTGGTGCTATCCTCACAAGCACGACTGTTGGGGAGTAACCCTGTGGTCTGGCTATGCGACCAAGAACCGGTCCGCAGTTTCCAGAAGGGTCCCCCACCTGAGAAGGCCAAGCTACGGCGCTCGTGGACCTACCTCAGTCAACTACGGCTGACGGTACACCATATCCAGGGAGTGAAGAACGAGTGTGCCGACTATATCAGCCGCAACAACTTTGACGCCCTGATTGGTGCCCGGTCTGAAGCGCTGGCTAAGGAGGCGTTCAGCCGTATGGACGTACATCTGGACCTGAACATGACCATGATACGCCCCCTGGATGGACTCCAACAATCGGAGTATCTACAGGAGTTTGGGGATATCTACCGGCGCCTGGAGAAACGCCTTGAACCCCTCCTGGTCAACCAAGACCAGTGGAAGCGGGACAAGAGCTACCTCTGGCACGAGGACCGCATCGTGGTGCCTAGTGACCGAGTCCCAGCGCTGCTGAAGTGGACCCATGAGTCCAGTGGTCATGTGGGTGCTGACCGTACCCTGAGGCTGTTCAAGCAGTGGTTCCACACTACGTGGACTGATGACCAACTGCGGAAGACACTCCAGCCTATCGTGGACAACTGCCCGTGCAGGTCCTGTAAACCAGGGGATATCAGGGACAGAGGTCTCTACTCGACCCTGCCCATCCCTCACTGTGCTAACAGTGCTCTCTACGTGGACTACACCGAGATGCCGAAGTTTGGGGGCTATGACTTCGCCCTCGTGGTAACCTGTGGGTTGACCAGGTTTACCAGGGTGTTCCCATGTACCAAGCACATTACCGGAGAGGAGACTATCAAGATACTCCTGGAGGAGTGGTTTTGTGTCTATGGGGCGCCCAAGGAGATCAACTCCGATGAGGACGTACGAGTACGCTCAGATACTGGCTGGTACAAGAGGGTCCTGAGATCCCTCAATGTCCAGGTGTCTACGGGGATTCCCTACTCTCACACGAGCAACCCCCTATGTGAGCGACAGATTCGTGTCCTGAAGGAGAACCTCAGGATATGGTGCAAAACTGAACGCACCAGAGACTGGGTGAGACTACTCCCCGTCATATCCTTGATGATGAACTCCCAAGAGAGTTCAGCTACTGGCTACTCGCCACATGAGCTATTCATGGGGCGCCCGGCATGGTTCCTACATGCCCCCTATCCAGAGGACACCCATTCTTCTGTGGGTGAATGGGTCCAAGAGCAACAAGCGAAGGTGGACAAGGCCAAGGCTATGCTCCAGAGAGTGAGGGAGCGTCAGTGGAACAACAAGAACAAGCACCGAGTACCGGCCACCTACCAAGAGGGGGACTGGGTGCTGGTGCACCACAGTCGACTACCCGCCTGGCCACGCTCTACCAGCGATGACCCATACTTCGGGCCGTACAAGATTCTATCTGTGGACGGTCACCGTATCACTGTGCGGTGTTCTCCCCGACTAGGGGGGACCCTGGTGTGCGCTGCTCAACACCTGAAGCGCTACCATGATCCTGAAGACCTCTGTGGGGAGGAGTGGGAGCTGAACGACGAGGAAATCGCCGCGCTGGACCTACAAGGGGCTGCCAGCCCTATGGAAGTTGAAGGTGAAGTCCCCGACATGAACGCCGAGGAGATGGCTAAGGAGGGCTTCTACCTGGTGAAGGCTGTCCTACGCCACCGCTATCGCCAGGGTTGGCGCTTCCTCACCCTCTGGGAAGGGTTTGGAGTCGAAGAGGCCACCTGGGAGCCCTTCTCTGCATTTGTTCTACCTGAGGGACGCCTAAACTCAGTTCTGGTTGACTACTTGTCCCAGAACAACCTTGGTGAGTTGCTGAGGCTCGCTGAGACGCTTGCCTCCAAGACTAAAGCTAGGGACTGAACCTTACCCTTACCTGCCAAAGCGTATGTGTGAGTGTGCTAGTCCTAAGGTCCTGAGAGCAAGCCGCAGAAGTGGTGTCCTAATTATACCCAAGTCTGCGCCCTTGCTAAACCTGGAGGGTTGGCTTATTGATGCCACGGGGTACGCCCCGGGTCTCCCCTCCCCTATGCGCCCAATTTCTGTGCTGGCGCAAAACCTTGGGGGAATACCCAGCGTGCTAACCCAGGTATTGTTTTCCCTACCTATCTGTCTACTACAGGGAGGGGTGGCCAAAAGCTATGAAGGCATCAAAACGCCGTTTTGCTATGTGGCCAAAACACTGACCTAACCACTGCCACAGCCCACCAACCCCGCTAAAATTGCAGGAAAAGGGTGGGACAGTGACACACCCCCCACAGGTCCTACACACCCTACAGTGGCACCATCCTGGTGGGCGAGCACTGGGCAACTGGCTCTAGGCCCCACTCAGGACTACCACTCCTACACGCACACTCTACTGGGCGTTGCGATGACAAAGGTGTCGTGGGTCCTAGCGACCCTCCTGTGAAATGACAAGAGAACACAGCGCTGCTAAGCAACTGTGGCCTAACAGGGAACGCCACAACGCGTTTCCCCTGCTAGGGCTTGGAGGGAAGGAGTGCTCTCGTGTGCAAGGCGCAGATGTCGATGAAGTCGGACTCCGTGCTCTGCCACAGGCGGAGCGGAGTTACTTGTTTGTGTGATCTGCGCCCCTGTTTAGCAGGGCATAAAAAAATGCTGCTGCACCACTCACCCTACCTGCCCACCTGTAAAACAAAGGCAAATGAAAGGGCGTTTGCGGCGGAGGAACCAAGGCACACTCCAGGTATTATACCCTTCTCAGTGTGCCCTATAATACACTGTCCGCAAACACGCTGCAGGAGCAGCTACCCTTATCAAGCAAGCAAGCGTTAAGGGACTCCTCAGGTTCTCTTAAAGAACGTACCGAGGAGCCCCTGAGTAGCCTAAACAAGGTTTACCGTGCGCACTTCGCGTGGCCTACCCTTTAATGCGTGTGTGCATGCGCGAGTATGCACGCCTTTCCAGGGCAAACCTGCCCATCTCAGCCACGATCTTGACTCCACCAGGGGGTGGCCCCGCCTGGGCGTACCTACCTTACCTACCGCTGGGAAGTGAAGCAAGGTGAGAGGACAAAAGGGGCGCACGCGAAGAACGTTGCAATGCACTTGTGTGTATGTCTAATCACCCTGATCTGACCGCTAATCATCTGCAATCTTTCTAATCAATCCCTCTATCGCGTTCTATCTTTGTTAGCGCTGCTACAAGGCTCGTTCACGGAGACACGAGACGAGCAATGTGTATGCGGCATGCGAGACGAACATACCTGTAGTTTATACCTGATTCATTGAAGTCTTCTTTGTTGGTTTTCGAATTCTTGAATTTTTGAAGCTTCTATCAGTGTGGGTGGAATCTGTATGTTTATTTATTAATGTGTGTCTCGTCATTTTCAAGACTACGTGAGACATACGTTTATAATTCCATTCTTTCTCCATTTTCCGGCGCTTCGCTAGGAGCCGCTCCTGCGCGCCGCCATTTTATGCGTATGAATTTCTGGATTTAAAAAATCCAGAGATGACTATAATTTCTATAAAAATGTGCTTCTGATGCACAATTGGATTCTGCTCAGGTGTGTCGTTTCAGAAAAATTCTAGGCCGTCATTTGACGGATTTTGGTGTCGTCGCTTCGTTTTTGCGTGGATTCGTCCATAAATCTCCCATTCCTGCCTCTGCAGATACCCACGCGCAGCCTCGCTGAGTAGGCCGTGTTCGGGCCGAAACGCAGGTGCCTGGAGAGACTGAGCAAAACCGAGACCCCACCAAGGGGCAAAATTAATTTCTTTTTCGACTCCCTTCGCCCCAAGACAGGTCACAGGTCGCCAGCAGGTTTACGAGAACCCATGCGAGTGTGTATAATGTGTCTTGCGTTTGGGTTGTGTCGACGCTGCGTCTTGGAGGGAGGGATACATATGCACATGTTTGGCATGCTCCCAATCTAACCCAACCAAGCCACAGGAGCCCCGGCAGCGCCATGAGCGCTGAGTCTTCTGGAGGAAATGATACAATCAGAGCAGCAAAAGGACGCCAGCCATGGTGAGCGCCCATTTTTCAGTGTGAGGGAGACTGTAGGTATTTTAAAGTAGATGTGGAAACCAAGGAAAGGCCAAGAAAAATTCCCTTTTTCCTAAAATGCGAGAGTGGTGGCCACCACAGCACAAGGGGGGAGTAAGAAAAAGTGCTTTTCCATTGCTTTGAGGCATACTCTAGTTGTATTAGAGATGCACTGAGCATCCATGCATTTTTATCTTAGTATTGGTCCAACCAAAAGTGGTGATAACACATTTTGACCTATGGAACCAAACACCCAATCAGGATATTTTCAATGTGAAGTAAATGTGAAGTAAAACATCTTTTCCTGAGTTGACTGACCACTGACATACCTAAAGTAGAGCCTATGAATTTATCTATGTTTTTCCATGAATTCTTAGCTATCCTAGTGGTATGCACCCTAGGGGGCTGGGCACCTCTTTTTGAGAGGTCCTGGGTTCAATTCCTGGTCAGCCTAGCTAAGTAGGAAGATCCCATGTGACATGGCAGTGACCTCATCGCCACATACCATGCCACCTCAGCACATATGGGACCCAAAACAAAGAGTGCACATCTCCTAAGATGGCACTATGGAGAGAGAGTGATCCTGAGGCAGTTTTCTAACTCTTTTCCTAAAACATTTCAGCTATCTTTGTGAATATGCATTCATTTGTGACCTGAGTTGCAGTTTCTGTGAATATCCAATCAGCTTTCACTGTTTACACTGCAGCCCTTCATGCTTTGATCCTGAATTACCTTCTCCTTGCATACTATTGGCTTGGGCTATCCTGGATTGACTTGGCTTTACTGTATTTCAACAAACAAAAGCTTTTCATCATCCAAAACCAGCAGCAGGACACCCTACAGCAACAACAAGCAGCAGGAGAAGCAAAAACACAGTGCTGAAAACACTATAAACTTTTCTATTTCTGCAAGATTGAGTACTGTAAGAAACGGATGGAAAGCGTAACTGCGTTGATAGCGAGCTGCATGAAGGATAAGACCCGAGATTGAGTCGCCTACGGCAACAAGGACCCGGTCAAGACCACGAGAGAGCTCAAGGTCGCTGAGCTAAGCCAGATTGGGACAAGAATACGAATTTTTAGTAAGATTCACACCGAATTGGAGTGCATGGCACCTGAATATCGAAGGATTTAAAGCAACCCGGCGACACTGACGAAGAGAGCTCACGAACAGTAAGTGTTTCCAATCTAAAAGAGGGTGTTAGAAGTCAGCAATGTCGCCTTCGTATTTCGTTCGTTGTGTTTACACTTTTATTTTCAATTGCAATTGTATGCATGTTTCAATTGGATTAGACGGATTTGTTAGGTTAGAGTTGGAGGATTAACTAACTATAGGGCCTAATATCTTGCATCAAGGCTCCTCTAAAGATCACATGGAGCACCTTGCGATGACGGAGTGGCACATTTTTTTGTTGTCAACTATATTGGTTGGTAGGACACTTATTGAGTTGTTGTTATATGTTGAGACTACATGAAGTTTAAAAATTGATCCACAGCAGACAGTATTCTTGAGTTTTGTCGAAGAAGATCTCATTTGACCTGTTTTCAGCGACATATTTGAAGTCAGCATGGAATTTTGGTGATTTTCACTATAATATTGTATTTTACGAATTTTAGTCCTAAAATGGTGTTTTTGTGTGTGTGTGTGGGCGCGTGATGAGCCCTGAAGTGCATAGTGGCAGTTGCTAGACACAAAATGGAGAGAAAGAATTTCGTGTGGTTTGAAGCCGGTTCGGACCCCCGTGGCCATCTTGGGGTCACTTGGGGTTTGTATCTATGTGCCGGCAAGCCGCCATTGGCTGATATCATACTCTCCCGTCCACCTGAACTAACCCGATGTGATAGTGTGATAGGTTTGGCCATTCCGGCTACGAGCGGCCATATTCAGTACCGAGGCGCCGCCAGCGGAGATTTATATATCAGAATATCAGGAATCAACAGGGTTTTTTTATCATAATGTTTCCGTAAGTTTTCAGCCTTTCGTTCTGATGGTCCATGTATCGGCGACTGTCAGTTGGCTCGCGATTTTGCGGTAACCGAATGGTTAACTGTTATTTACAGATATTTTGGCGGAAACCCCAATAAAGGGTCAGATTTGATCAGTAAAGGGTTCGTTGCTTCCGCAATTTTCATATTATACACTCGCAAAATTAATCCGATTTTTTCAGACTTTCAGAATCGGAATTTCGACTTCGACAACGCCGCACTCGATATGACAAATCTCGAGTGGTCCGACATTTCTCCCCGATCACGAATCAACCTTCCTTTTGTTATGCCCTTCGTTTTGCTTAGAGATATAGGCGAAACAAAGTTGATTCGTGAGGCCACTTTGAAAGGTCATATCTCCGGCTCACCGCGAGTAGTCTCAATTTCGAGAATTGGGTTGGAACCGCATTGGTCAAAACTTCATTTAGGAAGCATCAAACGCCTTTGGTGTGTATACATGCCCGGTATAGCAAGGGATAATGGTCAAGAGGGTAGAAAGTGATATATAACTCTTGGACCGTGCAACCGAATATTTTAATGCGACTTTTGAGTGTACCGCATGAGTGTTGGGGTTGCATAGCAATTTTCTTTGGGTTCCTACGTATTTTTAACGTGCAGTTATGTCCATGGAGGGTCATGCCATATCATGGTGGGAGCCACTTTTGAGGGTATGTGTTATATGCATGGTATGTGCTTCGATATGCTCACGCCCATGTTATATATCTCTGTTTGTAGGAAGATATAGGGAGTCATACGTGGCAAGGGCTTCGCCCATGTCCCAATGGTGAACTCCAGAGCGCTAGACTAAGTCTACCGCTCATATAGTGCATGTGGGAGGACTTACGGAGCGACCCACAAGCGCCAATATCAATTTTCCCATTTTCATGGTGCGTGTTGGGAGGAGGTTCGAAGGTGTCCTTATGCGTACATATGGGGATCCAAGTGGGGGGATTGTTTGCAAATGGTCCCAAGCAATTGTGTTTTGAGTCATAGGTTGACACCATGGGTGAGCGAAGTTATATACTACTGTAATTATCTTGAATTTGGCATTATTTGCATGTTTTTGACCTCATTTTATGCTCATTTTTGTGTTTTATGTGCTCAACTGGTCGGCTAACAGTAAAGTGCCTAGAGATCCGTGAACTATGGTATGTTGCTTATATGTTGGCACATGCTTCGGTGTTTTACCTCACCATATGCCGGATCACATGGTCACTTTGGCTTGGCACACGAGGCCTCACAAAATCAGGTCTCAAACTCATGAGCTGACTTGTGAAGCATGTCATGTACACAACCGGAGGGGTTTCGGAGCCAATGATGGGATATTCTTGGGCATGGACCTGTGGTCTATATCACCCTTGTATACTACTTTCCGGTTTGACACATGCATGGAGCATTTGAATATTTGCCGTATGCATTTTTGAGTATATAATTGAATCTTGGGCATTATGGTGTGATTTGCCTGATTTTGCCATGTTGTGAGGTCATCTTCATGGGGCAGTTCTCCAAGCCCATTCGGCTCCAAGTCCAACCAAGGTTATGTCACGGTATGGCATGGTCCTGAGTGCCACTCTAGGCCATGATACGCCACCTCCCCTATTGGGCTAGGATATAGAGGCTTGGGAGTGAACACATTTTTGGGGTTTGTGTAGTGACTTGTGACACATGGCATTTAGCCATCCTATTTGACTGGGTTCAGGGCATCATGTTGGCGAGTCAAGGGAAGGTCTTGAGTCCAGGGAATGAGGGGTCTATGGCTGTGATTGTGTACGTTTCCATCTTTCCCCAACTTTGCTTTAATTGTGTTCATATGCCAATTTCAGGGCTTTCCTCTTTGGTGCAATTCTTGTACATGCCCGCCACCGTGAGACGACCGGTGTGCTGAACGGAAGCCCGCAGCGTGTATTGGATTGTGGATTGGGTTATTGCTGTACTTGTGGGATCTGGTTGCTGTTCAGGGTTGAAGGAGGATAGTATTTTCTATATTTTTCGATTTTGGACCCCGGATTTTGATAAATGCAATCGTTGATCAGGAGCAAGTCCGCAGGGGTAACAGGCGGAAGGGGCACAGCGGGGGCCGGTCCTGGTAGGGACCTTCTTTATGGTAGCAGAGGCGTACCTGCTGCCCCTACCTACCGCCGACCCGGGGACTTGGGCCCCTATGAGCCCTGCCCAAGTACGCCCCGGGTGCGGATTGTGGATACGGTGGAGACCACGCCGGAAGTGGAAGCCCGAAGAGAAGTACGACGTTCGGGAAGAGGAGGACTTGACATGGAGGACCTGGTCTCCATGTGTGAGCGTCGCTGCCGAACGGCATGCAACCTCCGCTCCGCCGCGGAGGACTCTGAGGAGGCCTGCCATTCAGGCAGCAGTGGAGGACGGGCCCGGCGCTACCGGAAGCGCGGGTCACCCAAGCCCGCGGCAGGGGACGCCGGGGCTATGGATACGGACCCCAGCCCGGTCAGGCTGTGGGAATCCGAGGGGCACTCCGATGGCTATCGGACTTGCTTCCCCTCGGAGTCGGTGGAGATGTCCGCGCCGACCGGCAAGGCGCATACGGCCCCCGAGCCCGCCCTGAAGCACGACTCCGAGGGCTTGGAGAGGCCAGCCAGGGCCAGAACAGCACCTGTGCCCCGGCACACGGGACCAGAGATGGACGCCACAGGCGATACGCCCATGGGCGATGAGTCTGAGGCGCCGGGAACCGCGGGATGCGCTGGATCAGGTGGAAAGCACGCTGAGTGCCACTGCGAGCACGTGTCCTTCCTCATGGGCAAGGACCCAAAGATGGGGATGGACGCCATCGTGCATCGTCTCGACCGCCTGGACAACGCGAAGGACGGTCTAGAGGAGGACGTCGCGGGGATCCTGAATGACCAGTCGGCCGCGGAGAGAGACATGACGGAGCTGCGAGCGGAACAGGACCGGTACCGGGGAAATCTGGAGCTGGCCCTGGAGAAGCAGCAGCGAGTGGTGGACAGCCTCCTCCACCTGGTGGAGGACATGTCGGGACGCCTGAAAAGGCTAGAGGAGCTACAGCCCCTCACTTCGGGTCCGGAGCTCCCGGCAAAGCCAGCAGCGGCAGAGCTGGTGGAGCGGGTTAAGACCCTCCGGAGCGCCATGGATAAACCCATGGGCGGCCCGGCAGAGGCACCCTACGCGCCTCCGCGTGTTGACCCGGGTGCGCTGCCGTTTGTTCCCATGTTCAGCGAATCCACAATGCTCGGGGAACACACGGCACCGGCTGGGTCCATGCGGGAAGGGCACGTAACCACGGACCCGAGGAGCCTGACGGTACAGATGTCCCATGCCGCCCAGGATCTACCGATCACTACGACTGCCCATGCAGTTTATGCGGAAGAGGAGATCCAGAGCCAGACCATGCAGGGGCGAACCATGGGAAGCGCCGACGGACATGGTCGAGGTCATCCAGGCGGAAACCTGTGGGCGAAGGACCCCAATACGGGGTTATGGACGGCCGATGGAGCAAGTCCTTCCCGCATTCCAAACCCCATGGGTTCAGGCCCAACTGGACCGCACTCCATGGAGGAGAGGGATGTACGGGGAGTGTACTCACACCCCCCGGCCACAGGTGGTATCCGTCTCGGTGGAGTGGTGGCTGGGGACGTCGGAGACGCCATCAGGATTGACGACGTCAGGGGAATCAAAATCCCCTACTACGATGGCAACCCCTCCAACCTGGATGATTTCATCCTGGATGGGGAGGACTTTGCCGAGGAGGTCGTCGGTGAGATGCGGGGAGCGCCGCGGGACAAGTGGGTATGCCGGACATTCCCACACCGGCTGGCGCAGGACCTGAAGGAGGAGGTGCGGGATCACATCCGTGAAGGATTGATCCGTACGGAGCAGGCCTGCCTCCAGTGGTTGGAGGATGAGGAGCGGGTGGACGCTCCGAACCAGAAGCTGGAGGACTTGTGGTCCATCCCGCTGCAACTGGACCGCGGTGAGTTGCGGGTCCGGGAGTGGAACCGGTACCTGCGGAAGTACCGACGGAGCCTCAAGCTGGTTGAGGACTGGAACGAGTCCAGCGAGATCCGCCACTTGCTGAAGGACTTCCTCCCCAGCCACTGGAAGAGGAGAGTGGAGGACGAGGAAAAGAAGAGAGCGAAGAAGCGCGTGGCGGTGAGGATCATGGCGGCGGAGGATACCCTTGCGGGTATCATGGAGTTCTTCAGGAGGAACCTGGGCGAGCCCAACCGGATGTTGGGACTGAAGAACGCCGTGTACGTGGAGGTATTTGGAGACTCCATGGGGCAAAGGTTGCTGCGCCTCAACAACGTGGAGTGGAGGCGCGGGGAACCGCTGAGGATGCAGGTCATCTTCGCCCGCATGAGCCTGGACGAGATCGTGAAGTACATCACGGTGGAGTTGAAGCTCAATGCGAAGAACGAGGCCCACGTGCAGGATCGACAGGGTCATGGACAACGAGGCCACCGGGAAGACGGCCATCATCGGGAGATCCAGGAGGACACAGCCAAGCCCGCGGAGGATGGTAGTGGAAGTGGCCAAGACCACTGGTCCCGGGAGGATCACGAGGAGGCCCATTTGTTCGCCTTTGTGGCGCACAACGTGAGGGACCATGGGCAGGATCGGTCCAGATGGAGCCGAGTGGGACCCAAGAAGGGCAAAGAGCCAAGGAGGATCGGGAACCCACCGCTCTCATTCCGGGAGTACAGGTCTCAGCACGACGGGTGCTGGGTCTGTTATGGCAAGGGAAACAACCATGCACATGACCACCGTCAGTGCAAGGTGTATGAGGCGGACAAGAAGGCCTACTTCGCCGCTCACCCCGAGAAGAAGCCCAAGGAGCAGCGGATTTCCGATTGGAAGGCGAAGGGCGGAGACGGGGGAAAAGGCGAAGGCAAAGGCCAAGGAAAAGGCGGAGGAAGAGGCTATGGTGGTGGACCTGGCCAAGACCGACAAGTGAGGTCGATCGAGGAAGTTGCTGAGGACATGTTGAGGACGTTGGAGGAACTCAAAGCCCAGCAACGTGGTCGACAAAGTCCTGGCGGATCGCAGCCGGAAGGGGCTGCGGGAAGTCAAGTCTAGAGGAGCCCCCACGGGAGTGGGACCTCGGAGGTCTCTCCTCCGAAAATCAGTGGAATCCCTGAGGAATCAGAGGCACATCAGGTGCCAAAGAAGGCTCCTGAAGAGCCAAAACCACTGAGTTTCGCCACTCCCAACCCCTGGAGCGCCCTGCCAAGGGAAGTACAAGTGGGTACGGGACATGGCAAGAAGGAAGGAGCGACCACGGAGAGCCCCGTGGACGGGCCGGACCAACCCAAGATCTACACCATCCGTGACCATACCCTTGAAGTCCTGATGCACCCTGACGTGCTAGAGTTGCATGCCGTGAGAGTTGTCCATACACCTCATGGCAACGAGCGGCAGTTGCACTTGAAAGTGCGAGTACGGTGCGGACGAGAGGAGAAGGTGGTGGATGTGTTGGTGGATACGGGTGCCCAGGTGAGCCTGGTCCGGAGAGGGTTGTTCAAGGAGGAACTCCTGCAGCCCAGCCGGAGACCGGTCCGCCTGAAGGTCGCCAACGGAGAGATCATGGGTGGGGGCACCCATGAGGCCACTATCAGTATAGAATTCTGGGAACATGAGCGCTTGAACCGCCCTGATCTGGCGAAGAGAAGCACTCTATCCGGGAACTTCTATGTGGCCGACATTAGAGATTGGGATATGATCATGGGGTATGACTTCATGGTGGCAAACGCCATTGGAGCCCTTCCCCATCGTGCAACGCTGGTCCGGGAGGATGATGAATGCCTCACATGGCTGTCCACGGACTATGCATGCGGATCATCCCAATGGAATGCTGAGGAAGAGGATCGGATCGTCCAAGCGGTGCAAGCTGTGGGTGCCAAGTCCAGAGGAGACCGTGGAGTTCAGCTCACGGAGTATGGAATGGCCCCGCAAGTGTATGCCAGGATGATCCAGACGCTGGGAGCCGAAGCGCCCGAGACGGACGTCTTCGCTTCCCGGGATGCCCCACTTTTGCGGAAGTGTAGGAGGCATTGGCATCGAGGAGACTCAGCCTGGCATAGGCATTGGGGTTTGAAGGAGTGGGGGCCCATGTATTGGCATGGCTCCCTGGATAACACCAGACGTACGGTGGAGAAGATCGTCGCGGATAGGGCGAAGGGGATCCTGGTCATAACCGGCATGGGATCCACCCCATGTCCGCTGGAGGGTCTCAAGTCGACGCTGGACTCCATCACCCTGAACGAGATGTCATTCGGGCCAGAGGAGGAGTTGTTCATCGACGCCAAGGGTGTATCAATGCCCTCCCCGGGTCAAGCGTGGGGTACCAAGGCTTTCCTGGTGGATGGGGCGCAAGCCCAGCCCACGGGTGATGAAGCATTCATCCGTAGGGTGGAGGCGGTGCCCATGAAGGTCATGTTTGAACCCAAGGAGGTGACGGATCAGCCAATTGATGGCATTAACGTCCTGTCCCATGCGGAGATCGACGACGTCGTCAACTACATGCGGATGGGGATGCACGACCGTGTGGCAGCCAAGAAGAGGCGGGCCATGGTCACATCTCCGCATTGGTGGGATGACAAGATGTTGGTCACCGGCAAGTACGAGAAGGATGAGTTCATGGCGAGGGTCATGGATCACATCGCGGACCAATACGATGGTCCGGTTGGGTCGGACCCGCCGACGTGGGATTTTCCAAGAATGGGGGCCGATAGCGACAATAACCAGCCCGACGCCGCAAATTTTCCAAGATTATCGGTGGGAAGTGCACCCCACGACGATGAAGACGGCATATCCGACAAGGAGAAGTCGGATTCGGACCCGGAAGAGGCCTATACCGCGGTGCGTTCGGTTGTATCGATACCGAAGCAAGCGGCTGAAGAGGCCCAGGAGAACCCGAAGGTCGCCGAGCTGAAGGAGAGGCTGATCAAAGCCTATCCGCGGCTATTCAGTGGCGTCGCCAACAAGAACCCTCCAGATCGTGGGAGGTTTGGCACGGCGAGGATCAAGCTGAAGCCGAACCCCAAGATCTATCGTCATCGGGAGTACCAACTTCAGGGCGATCGGGCCGAGGCCATGAAGAAGCTGTTGGCCGAATTCATTGAGCGGGGATGGATCGAACCCTCCGACAGTGAGTGGGCCAGCCCAGCCTTCATCGTGCCCAAGAAGGAGAAGGGCGAGTGGAGGTTGGTGGTTGATTACAGAGGTTTGAACGAGCAGACCGAGCACGACTCGTACTCGCTTCCCTCGATCGACTCCATCCTCAAAAAACAACAGAAAAAGCGGATCTTCACGGTGTTTGACCGGAAACACGGTTATCACCAGATGCCGCTACACTCGGACTCCAGGCCCTGCACAGCGATGTCGACGCCGCTGGGGCCCATGCAGTGGAAAGTGGTGCCCATGGGCGCCAAGAATGGCAACACCGCTTTCCAGCGCATGATGGAGGACCTACTCGGTCCTGTCCGGGACTGTGCCGATCCCTTTGTGGATGACATCATCATCGGGTCCGGCACGGAGAACATGACCGAGGACGAGCTCATCGAAGCGCATGAGAAGGATCTGCGCCGAGTGCTCAGCGAGCTGGACAAGCACAACATGGTGTGCAAGCCCACCAAAGCCTCACTCTTCCCGAAGGAAGTGGAGTTCGCGGGTCACGTGGTTGGTCACGGGCAACGCCGTCCCATGCCTGGGAAGCTGGCGTCCCTGCACCACTGGGAGAAGCCCCAGACCATCAGCGAACTCCGGTCCTTCATGGGGTTCTGCAACTACTATTCGGGCTATGTCCGGATGTATGCAGAACTGTCGGGGCCGCTGCACAAGATGCTGCAAGTGGGCAAGTTCGATGGCCGGAAGGGGAGCAAGAAGAAGCTTGCCTGGACCCCTGAGGCTGAGGATGCGTTCAACCGCCTGAAGGAGCGACTCCTGGGGCAGTTGGGGCTATTCTTGGTGGACCCGGACAAGGGATTCGTGCTACGGACGGACGCCTCGGACTATGCTGTAGGGGCAGTCCTCGAGCAGATCCGGGACGACGGGTCACGCGTACCCGTGGCGTTTTGGAGTCGGATCCGGGCCGAGGGCCAACGCCGCACCTGGACCGCGAGGGAGAAGGAGACGTACGCCATTGTTTGTGCGCTCAGGAAGTGGTCTGGCCACATCGGATTGCAACCGGTGGTGGTTTGCACGGACCATCGGTCCTTGCAGAGCTGGCACAAGGAGCACGTCGACACCCCTTCGGGACCGGCGGCAAGGAGGGCCTGATGGCATGAAACGTTCGCCAAGTTCGACCTCAGCGTCGTATACGTCCCGGGGAAGGACAACACTGTGGCAGATTGCCTCAGTCGATGGGCCTACCCCGCGGGCCAGGCCTGGATGGACATATCCAGCCATGGGGACGCCGAGGAAACCGAGGAGGCCAAGCGCATCATCGAGATGGAGAAGGCAATGGAGCAAGAGGGGGTCAAGTGTTTTGTGGTGATGGCAAACCGTACGGACCTGGCCAAGTTCCGGGGTGCCCGCGTCCAAGCTGTTCGAGAGGAAACCCTCGAGCAATGGATGGTGGCCCCTGTAGAGCTAGTCAGGTCGGTGCTCACAGAGGACTGGTCGGATGACTACGCGGCATCCGAGCACTGGAGCAAGTACTGGAATGCCGTGAGCGCCCCGTCGGACAACGAGTGGCCTGAGGGCTTGACCGAGGATGGGGACAAACTGTTCCTCAAGGACAAGCTACTGGTCCCTGAGAACCGAGTGGAGGAGCTCATTGACCACTGGCACAACGCCCAGCTCATGCATCCTGGTCGGGGCAAGATGCAGCAGGACCTGGAGTGGCGCTTCAAGTTCCCACCGGGGTACTACGCCATCCTGGACAAGTACTGCAGCGACGGCGCCGTGTGTCGGGCCACGAAGAGCCCCAACCACTCCACAGCGGGCAACCCGGTGTATACGGCTATACCGGAGGCCCCTATGCGGTACGTGGCCATGGATGTATTCGCCATGCCTGAGGTCACCGTGGAAGGAGAGACCTGCGACTGTGTCATCCTGGCGGTGGATAGGCACAGTGGGTATGTCGTGGCGGTCCCTGGCAAGAAGTCCAAGAAGAAGGACAAGAAGGACAAGCATGGAGTGGGGCTGCGTGCCAAGACCGTCGCTAATGCCATGATCAGGCATTGGCTGACGATTTTTGATGTCCCGGCTGTCATCTGCAGCGATCGGGGCAGTCAGTTTGTGGGGACGTGGTTCAAGACGATGTGCAAGCACATGGGTATTCGGCACGCCAAGACCGTGGCGTACCACAGCCGGTCGAATGGCCGAGCTGAGGTGGCCGGGCGGCAGATGTTCGAGAAGTTCCGCCAGCTGCACATCGACGAACCGGGCCGGAATTGGTACAATTCGCTGTGGAGGGCACTCCAAGCGTATCACGCCCTTCCGGGGCGCACTGGACTGTCGCCCCATCGCATCCTGTTCCTACGGGATCGAGTGTCACGCACTCTCCCGTGGTTGAACCATGGCAAAGTGGCCCGGGATGCGAACGCCATGATGGCTGAGGCGGACGACACGGCGGCCAAGGTGTGCAAGGCACTTCAGGACGAGCATGACAAGAGGGCCAAGTACTTCAAGCAGGGAAAAGTCCAGAAGTATGCTCTCCAAGACACCGTGTGGGTGGAGCGGCACCACAAGGATGTCCTGTCCAGGCATCGGCAGGCGTCCTGGTATGTGCCGGGGGTAATCGTGCGGAAGGTCGGGCAGGATGTTTATGCGGTTCGTGTGGGGGATAACAAGATCCTGGACCGCGACCATACCCAGCTTCGTCCCCGAGCACCAGACCCCAGCGGACGTCCCGTCACCTTCGAGTTCACGGCCGGCGATGTGATCTCGGACGACGAGGGTGAGGACGACGACTTCACCGCCGAGAAGATCTTGGCGGACAAGCCGGACCCGGGGACGCCGGGGGGGAGGCTTTATAAAGTCCGTTGGAAGGGATTCGCCGCATCCAGGGACTCGTGGGAGCCTCCGAGCAGTTTTGTGCCGAGGTACACCACGGTCTGGATGGACTACCTGAAGAAAAAGAATATTTCTTTGGATGTCAAGCACGTGTTGGTCCATTTGGTGGCTGCAGTAGCACCGTAATGGATCCCCCTTGGCATTTTTGTTTGTTTTTGTGCTTGGGAGACGAGTGAGGGCGTTCATCCGGGGATTTTTCGGCCTTGAGTGGCCATATACCCCCTTCACTCGATCTCCACATATATATTTCATTGTGGTATATTTATTTAGGTCGACCGACGACGTTTCTCTATCTTTGATCCCCTTGGTCCATGTTGTAGATCAAGAGGAGACCGGATATGGCGTAGGGCACTGGTTATCAGTGTCCTCACCCCTCCCTTGGGGCATGGGGGGCGCCTACGACGTGTGTGGGGCCTCCATGTGTCCTTGGGACAAGGGGGGGGGGGTTGGAGCCCATTGGGGTCCTCCCGTCCTCTCTTCAATGACTTCCGAGCGGTAACAACGCTCTGAGAAGGGGGATGAAGCCGGTTCGGACCCCCGTGGCCATCTTGGGGTCACTTGGGGTGTGTATCTATGTGCCGGCAAGCCGCCATTGGCTGATATCATACTCTCCCGTCCACCTGAACTAACCCGATGTGATAGTGTGATAGGTTTGGCCATTCTGGCTACGAGCGGCCATATTCAGTACCGAGGCGCCGCCAGCGGAGATTTATATATCAGAATATCAGGAATCAACAAGGTTTTATTATCATAATGTTTCCGTAAGTTTTCAGCCTTTCGTTCTGATGGTCAATGTATCGGCGACTGTCAGTTGGCTCGCGATTTTGCGGTAACCGAATGGTTAACTGTTATTTACAGATATTTTGGCGGAAACCCCAATGAAGGGTCAGATTTCATCAGTAAAGGGTTCGTTGCTTCCGCAATTTTCATATTATACACTCGCAAAATTAATCCGATTTTTTCAGACTTTCAGAATCGGAATTTCGACTTCGACATCGCCGCACTCGATATGACAAATCTCGAGTGGTCCGACATTTCTCCCCGATCACGAATCAACCTTCCTTTTGTTATGCCCTTCGTTTTGCTTAGAGATATAGGCGAAACAAAGTTGATTCGTGAGGCCACTTTGAAAGGTCATATCTCCGGCTCACCGCGAGTAGTCTCAATTTCGAGAATTGGGTTGGAACCGCATTGGTCTCAACTTAATTTAGGAAGCATCAAACGCCTTTGGTGTGTATACATGCCCGGTATAGCAAGGGATAATGGTCAAGAGGGTAGAAAGTGATATATAACTCTTGGACCGTGCAACCGAATATTTTAATGCGACTTTCGAGTGTACCGCATGAGTGTTGGGGTTGCATAGCAACTTTCCTTGGGTTCCTACGTATTTTTAACGTGAAGTTATGTCCATGGAGGGTCATGGCATATCATGGTGGGAGCCACTTTTGAGGGTATGTGTTATATGCATGGTATGTGCTTCGATATGCTCACCCCCATGTTATATATCTCCGTTTGTAGGAAGATATAGGGAGTCATACGTGGCAAGGGCTTCGCCCATGTCCCAATGGTGAACTCCATAGCGCTAGACTAAGTCTACCGCTCATATAGTGCATGTGGGAGGACTTACGGAGCGACCCACAAGCGCCAATATCAATTTTCCCATTTTCATGGTGCGTGTTGGGAGGAGGTTCGAAGGTGTCCTTATGCGTACATATGGGGATCCAAGTGGGGGGATTGTTTGCAAATGGTCCCAAGCAATTGTGTTTTGAGTCATAGGTTGACACCATGGGTGAGCGAAGTTATATACTACTGTAATTATCTTGAATTTGGCATTATTTGCATGTTTTTGACCTCATTTTATGCTCATTTTTGTGTTTTATGTGCTCAACTGGTCGGCTAACAGTAAAGTGCCTAGAGATCCGTGAACTATGGTATGTTGCTTATATGTTGGCATATGCTTCGGTGTTGTACCTCACCATATGCCGGATCACATGGTCACTTTGGCTTGGCACACGAGGCCTCACAAAATCAGGTCTCAAACTCATGAGCTGACTTGTGAAGCATGTCATGTACATAACCGGAGGGGTTTCGGAGCCAATGATGGGATATTCTTGGGCATGGACCTTTGGTCTATATCACCCTTGTATACTACTTTCCGGTTTGACACATGCATGGAGCATTTGAATATTTGCCGTATGCATTTTTGAGTATATAATTGAATCTTGGGCATTATGGTGTGATTTGCCTGATTTTGCCATGTTGTGAGGTCATCTTCATGGGGCAGTTCTCCAAGCCCATTCGGCTCCAAGTCCAACCAAGGTTATGTCACGGTATGGCATGGTCCTGAGTGCCACTCTAGGCCATGATACGCCACCTCCCCTATTGGGCTAGGATATAGAGGCTTGGGAGTGAACACATTTTTGGGGTTTGTGTAGTGACTTGTGACACATGGCATTTAGCCATCCTATTTGACTGGGTTCAGGGCATCATGTTGGCGAGTCAAGGGAAGGTCTTGAGTCCAGGGAATGAGGGGTCTATGGCTGTGATTGTGTACGTTTCCATCTTTCCCCAACTTTGCTTTAAGGAGGACCCTCCCATGCATGAGGAGATGGAGCTTATGTCCCGGAACGTGGTTGGGAAGCTTTACCACAACCATGAGCGTGTCGGTCCTTGTCCCGTGGAGGCACCGAGTGTGGAAGGCATCGTTCCCGAGGGGGAGGGTGAGGCGGCACTACTGGTGCGCCAAGGGGAGGTCCAAAGAATAAGGAACCGGTTCCAATTGAGTGCCTTGGCTAGGGAGTTTGTGGATGTGGCGCTTGTTTCGCAAGAACGCTTTGAAGATGCTAGATTTACTCTGCGGACGTGGATTGACACGCAAAGGAAACCATTGCGTGACCTTAAAGCGGACAATCCAGCAAAGCCACCCACCAAAGCACAAAAACGAAAGGCATCGGAGATGGCTACCGGCGGAAAGAAGAAAAAGAAAAACACCGCGGAGCCCGACGTCCCACCCCCCTCCGTACCCCCACCACAAGTGTACGTCACCCCCCCGTTTGTACCCCCCTTCGTCCCCGCTTACCCCCCAATGCCTTTTGCTAACCAACCGATTCATCAAGAGGGGAGTGATGATGTAGTTATGCTTCGCAGGGTGCCCCCCCCTTCCCCATTCACACCCTCCCTTCCGGCTCCACCACCCTCCGGTATGGCCCTTTTGTCTCAGGGTGTGCACTCCTCCCAAGCTACGTCTAGCACCCAATCATTGCAACCCCCAACCCTCCCCTACTCTCAAGCCACCCCAAGTAGTCAAATTCCCATCCCGCATCCATACTTATACACGCAAGGCTCACAAGTCCCATTGTCTATGGGCATGCAATGTTGGCCCAACCCTGGGTTTGTGCCAACAACGGATGCCGCATACTTTCCCTTGGATCAAATTCTGAACCCTGCACCGGCGCCCAAGAAAGGGGGCGGTAAAGGCAAGGGCAAGGGCAGAGGCAAGGCGAAGAAGTAATGGAATGCAATCTGAGTGACGTCGTGCGAAGACAAGGGGCGCGCTCCCTCGGTTCGTCGTGTCCTTGGCACGTGGTGCAACGGGGTCATGCATGGGGTTAGAGGGCACATGGGGGCCCGTACTGCACCCCTCCCCCCCCTGGAATGAATTGAATATGGCCCCGCTTGGGAGCCCATGACAAGGGGCGCGCTCCCTCGGTTCGTCGTGTCCTTGGCACGTGGTGCAACGGGGTCATGCATGGGGTTAGAGGGCACATGGGGGCCCGTACTGCACCCCTCCCCCCCCTGGAATGAATTGAATATGGCCCCGCTTGGGAGCCCATGACAAGGGGCGCGCTCCCTCGGTTCGTCTTCCCCTTGGCACGTGGGTTGTTGGGGTCATGCATGGGGTTAGAGGGCACATGGGGGCCCGTACTGCACCCCTCCCCCCCCTGGAATGGATTGAATATGGCCCCGCTTGAGGGCCCATGACAAGGGGCGCGCTCCCTCGGTTCGTCTTCCCCTTGGCACGTGGGTTGTTGGGGTCATGCATGGGGTTAGAGGGCACATGGGGGCCCGTACTGCACCCCTCCCCCCCCTGGAATGGATTGAATATGGCCCCGCTTGAGGGCCCACGACAAGGGGCACGTGGCACCCATTCCCCTTATCCCACCGTCAACTTCCTCTTCTTACCCACGCGTGCCTTTGGTTGCTTGTGTGCAACCCCCTTACGCCCCTCGCCCCCCGACACCCACTGGGCCAACCACACCCTTTGTTGCACCCTGCCGGTGCGCTTGGCCTCCGTCCTAACCTTCTCCCACCTCCCCTCGGACACAAACTTTTGGATTTCTCCAAAACGCCCCCCCCAAGAGTAGGGCACAACACACCCAAACGGCACGCGCAACGACTCCTCACCCGCAAGCGCCAACGCAAGGTACCCCACCCAAGACAATGGCACGAGGGGAGGCTCATCCGTCCGGGCCTCCACCATGGCCGTCACCTCGTCGCACACGGCGCCCAGCTTGCCAGAGGGCCGCTGGCCCGGCCTACGCGCCATGTCTCCCCCCCATGCAGCCAACATGGCAACATCCCCCCACATCTCGGCAACGGTCGTGAACTCCACGTCCGCGCCGACTCCGGGGAGGTCCTCAAGGGGGACGTAATGTCCTCCCTTGATCCAATGCGCCACAATGCGTGCCAAAAGCAACGCACATCGCGCAACCCCCCTATTCCCGTCCCTCCGCACTGAAAACTTTGTCTCCCGCTTAGGCGGGGACACCCAAAAGTGGACCGGGGGCATTTTGGTGCACCCCGGGACCCCCTCAAACAGAGTGCCGAGGTGGGCACATATGTACTCCACCTCGGCATACCCCGCACCACCCGTCTCACACACGCGCGTGCGCATCGTGCCGTCCGGGTGGGCCTCAAAAAACAGGGCATACAGGTGCCCCACACCCGGAGCGCCACGGGGGGCACCCAACCGCCGGAGGGTCAGGGGGTGGCGCCGGTCCACCCACCTCCCCGGGATGTAATACACATCCGGGACCTCTCGGAGCGTGCCATGGCTCGCACTCTCCACCAACTCCTTCTTCCCCCCATACTTGTACGCCGGCTGAGGCTTCCGGCGTACGGCACCCTTGGCGGGAGGTTTGGGGCTTGGTTTGGGCCGGGGGGCGGGGGGCCGGGGGGGTGCGTCGACCTCCACCTCAATACTCAACTCCGGTTCAATGTCCACCGGGGCCTGCCGCTCCTCCTCTTTCTCCTCCCCCCCCTCCTCCTCTTCGGTCTCCTCCCCCCCCTCCTCCTCGGCCTCCTCCCCCTCCTCCTCTTCGGCCTCCTCCCCCTCCTCCTCTTCGGCCCCCTCCACCCCCTCCCCCCCCACAAAAACATGGTCCCCCTGGAAATACCGTAGGCGCTCCTCAAAGTCGGCGACGTCGTCGGGCGACCACTCACGGAGGCGGAGATGTTCCCCCCTTTGGTACACCTCCTCCGCGTGTTGGTGCGCCGGCACCCTCACGTCCCCCAAGTCCCCCTTGTCCCAAAAAATTTTGCGCACCGCCCGGCCCAATGGGTGCGCGAAGTCAGAAATCCCGAAAAAAAAATGTTTCGGGTTGGCCCCCCTCTCCCACCCCCGGAACATTGCGGAATGTTCCTGCCGCTTTTTGGTGTTCTTTTTGGCGTCCCAAAAAGAACTAATGGTAACTTGAGGGCAATACCATTCCCCCATGAAGGTATTGCCCTCCTCGTCGCCCACAACCACCGCCGGGGGGTCCCATGTGGGGGGCAATGCGCCACCCTCGCGAACCCCGCGGCCCCACCTCGCGAAGGGGGGTCCCTTGCAGACCCGGCGCACGATGTACGTGTCGCGCGGGCCTGTGCTTTGGGGCCGGGGAACCACGGCCTGCAAGACCTTGACGTTGGCGTCGAAGGTCTCCCCCACACTGAACCGCACGAGCTCGCGGTCCTTGGGGTCGGCGATGGCCAGCACCTCGTCCTTCTGCATGGTGCTGACCAATGCTGCAAAAAGGATACATGCAGTAAAGTGTGCCAACGACAAGAGGCGCGCTCCCAAACCCCACTCCAAGCTTGTGTCACCTAACCCAAACAAAACCCAAACACGCTTCTATACACATATGGGCCCGTAATGGGCCATTGCTAAGGCCTCAAAGACAAGAGGCGCGCTCCCAAACCCCACTCCAAGCTTGTGTCACCTAACCCAAACAAAAACCAAACACGCTTCTATGCACATATGGGCCCGTAATGGGCCATTGCTAAGGCCTCAAAGACGAGAGGCGCGCTCCCAAACCCCACTCCAAGCTTGTGTCACCTAACCCAAACCACACCCAAACACGCTTCTATGCACATATGGGCCCGTAATGGGCCATTGTCACGGCACGGCAAAGAGGATGGAAAAGGCACATACCTGACTCCTTACGTTTCGCTTCCTCCTCACGGTCCTTGGCTTCCTTGCGCTCCTTCATCCTCCGAAGAAGCTCCTCCGCACCCTTTCTCCCTAAACAAACCAACCAACAAATGTACAATATGCGGGAGAAAAAAGGGGCAAACAAGAAAAAATGCACAATGAACACAAAAAGGACAAGCAGACAAGTGACGCCACCACGGGGATACCTCGCTCGCTTGGCGTCTTGGGTGCACCCTCGGCGCGTGGCTCCGGCGAACGGCGTCTCCCCTCCCAGTCCTTCTTCCTTTGCTCCATTGTTGCTGTAAACAAGGGTTGACGGTGAAGGAACGGAACCATGTAACACGTGCCATGGTGCAATGGTGCGTAGCGGTGCATACCACGTTCCGCCTCGGTTCGGGGTTCCGGGGAGTGCTTCGGCGTGCCCGGCGGAGTTGGACTTGGACTTGGACTTGGAGTACGCGCAATGTCAGCCAAGCGCTCAATCTCAATCTCTTCTTGCCATTGCGCGTGTGGGTCGTCTGGTTGGGGTCGTTGCGCGTGAAGTTGGTGACGTTGTCGGTCGCCAAGGCTGTCATACCAATTGACATGCCACGGCTGGGCCCCATCAAAGGCGACCTCATCGTCGTCTGCCACACAAAGAATAGGTGGGATGGAGGTAGGATAGGGAAAGCACGCATTTTGCATGGAAATGACGTGAAACGCACAACGAAATCGAAATATTTGCAACCACATACCATCCGGGTGGGACCACCAATATTTCGTGGGAGTCCATGCATCCTCCTCGTACGCCTCGTCCGGCAACTCGACTTCCTTGCCTGCCTTCCCAATTTTTCCCTTCCATGGCTGCTGAAATCCTTGGGGGGGCAGCACATGAGGGTCGTGGGGCGGCGGTGGGGGTACTTGCATGGGTGCGCTGATTGGGTGGGGACCCGGAGCCTGGTCTGCGTCCTCGGGGTCCTTCCAGTCCCAAGCAGCAGTGGCAGTGACTTTGGCAGACATAGTTTGGCGAAATTAAGAGCTACAGAGCGCCAGGAAATGCACATCCCTTAACCTGGCACGCGATGCATCTGTCACCCCTGTCAGAAATGTACTGTGATAAAACAAAAAGGTTTTCAGTCCTGTCAAAACTTGATGTGGATGCGCGTGCGCAATGTGGGCAGATCCTTTAGTCCTACGCGTAGTCCTAAGCCGTAGTCCTGCATAGCCATTCCCGTCTTGTGCCCCGACTGCGGCTCCCGGGGCATATCTTCTTGTGGGTGCTCATAGAATCCACGTCTGATCCTGCATCAAGATGAATGATGCACACTATGAATCTAAAATCTCAGAGAATGTACACTTACAGAGCAGAACCAAGTGCGCAGGGAAGGTTGGCCGTGCACTACAGCATGTGTGAAAGATAAGTAGCGACGGTGTCTCCCCCCTTCTCAATAGCACAATGCACAGCATCATGTACCTTCGTGTCCGACATTGCGCACACGTTGTGTCATCTACCGAGTCTCCTTCATTTTAAAGGCCTTTTTGTGCACCACACACCAACTAGCACTTTTCTTGAAAGTGGGAGTTGCTTTATCACCTGCCAATTGCAAACCAACAGTTTGTTGAAGATTTTCACCATTGCACAATGTTGGCACAAAAACGTGGGGTAAGGCAAATTAGCCTTGCATGCAACCCCCAAAGTCATGAAGTTAGCGGTTGGGGCTTCGTCACGGTGACTTCATGAACGGGCTCCCCAACTCTCACACCCGGTCCGTGTCGTTCATTTGAGTAAACCTCTACTAACGTCTTTGTTCCCGAGCCGCAAAAGGAACATCGTAAAATTGAACCACATCGTACAATTGAAGCGCCACGCATACAAGGCCGTGTAGACTGCCGCCATGAGCACTCACACATGGGCTACAACTTGGGGGTGAGGGAATACTATTCCCAATGGAACACATAGCTCAGAACACATGACCTATGGATAGTACAACCCGAGATGGACCCAGCCACACAGCCATTTCGCAATCGCTACAAGCCACGAGCCAAGGAGACACAAGCAAGGTCTCCTGAACGACGCACGAAACACACCGCACCGGACGCACACTAGACAGCTACTAAGCCTCTTCAACAAGGCATCCAAAGGACCCGCACGTATGACTCGCTAAACACGCCATGCTACCTTGGTGGGTGTTGGGCCACACCACCCCGATGCCTCCAAGCAGTGCGGCACGTGTTTGAGTCAATGTAAGAGAAGGCATTGTACCATGGCATATGTGCACGCATACTAATATAGCTTGAACTTCGTTCCGCAGTTGGTGACCATGGAAGGACTAACTAGAGAGCAAGTCGAGATATGTGCCCGTGGGGTAAGGCAAATTAGCCTTGCATGCAACCCCCAAAGTCATGAAGTTAGCGGTTGGGGCTTCGTCACGGTGACTTCATGAACGGGCTCCCCAACTCTCACACCCGGTCCGTGTCGTTCATTTGAGTAAACCTCTACTAACGTCTTTGTTCCCGAGCCGCAAAAGGAACATCGTAAAATTGAACCACATCGTACAATTGAAGCGCCACGCATACAAGGCCGTGTAGACTGCCGCCATGAGCACTCACACATGGGCTACAACTTGGGGGTGAGGGAATACTATTCCCAATGGAACACATAGCTCAGAACACATGACCTATGGATAGTACAACCCGAGATGGACCCAGCCACACAGCCATTTCGCAATCGCTACAAGCCACGAGCCAAGGAGACACAAGCAAGGTCTCCTGAACGACGCACGAAACACACCGCACCGGACGCACACTAGACAGCTACTAAGCCTCTTCAACAAGGCATCCAAAGGACCCGCACGTATGACTCGCTAAACACGCCATGCTACCTTGGTGGGTGTTGGGCCACACCACCCCGATGCCTCCAAGCAGTGCGGCACGTGTTTGAGTCAATGTAAGAGAAGGCATTGTACCATGGCATATGTGCACGCATACTAATATAGCTTGAACTTCGTTCCGCAGTTGGTGACCATGGAAGGACTAACTAGAGAGCAAGTCGAGATATGTGCCCGTGGGGTAAGGCAAATTAGCCTTGCATGCAACCCCCAAAGTCATGAAGTTAGCGGTTGGGGCTTCGTCACGGTGACTTCATGAACGGGCTCCCCAACTCTCACACCCGGTCCGTGTCGTTCATTTGAGTAAACCTCTACGAAACCATGCTGCACGATGTGCTTCAGAAACCAATGGTTGTGGCCGCTTTGTTGTGCTGACGCTTGTGTGCAACCTGCGACCCATCCACCTGACGACAGGGTACATTCGGTGAGCGCCTTGACGCCTTAAACAACAGCAACTGTCATTACAGTGACTAGGCACAACACGGGGTACTTGCACGATTCCAACACTAAATTTCAACTAAATTCAACAAGTATTGTGAATCTTAGTGATGACCTGAACTTTTCAAGTTTCAACTAGCCACAAAGGGAAACGCCCATACCTTCAAACGACATAGTGGCTGCACGGGCGAAACAAAGAAAAGTTATTCAGGCAATCCCAAAGCATCAAAACCAAAATGGCAACTTCATGAACACAAATTCGGGATGCGAAACAAGAGATGTCGAAAACGTCATCAAACATGGACAGAAACATGACAAATAGCATTCTGATGACTTAGCACCTATAATGGAACAAATAAATCTCGAAACTGTAACATCGAAAATTTTGCAAATCTAGAAATCGTAGACTTACACCCTACAAAGTTAGCATCGATCAATGCAGATCAATGAGCTGTATTCAAAACTAGCAAGGAATCCCGGATCCACGCCATTTAACATTTTGCTCATGCGCGACACTGCGCTCGTAGATCGGCTAGTTGAGAAAGGGCCCTAGCCGCCACGACCACTGAACCACCTATATAGAAGCGCCCATCTTGCAGCAAGTGGGGTGGATTTTTTCCACCTGAAAGGCAACGAGAATGTGCAAGACTCGGAATCAGCCTCCGCACAAAGTGATGTCACCGAAAAATTGTGAGAACCGTCAAAAAAAGTGGAGTGTTCACCAGCACGCCAATTCTACTAACAGGTCTCCACTGTGGTAGTTTGTTCCAAACGTCGCAGATTGAATCTCATTGTCGGAAACTGAACATAAGTAATGTGGAATTTGAACAGCCCTGTGTAGTAATTCATTCCTTGCTGAGTATGTGCATTGAAACAATGTGTTCCCATATGCATTGGATTCACGCATTTGTACATCTCCGCAAACTATGGTCAGCCGACAGTGAGAACACGTTGTACTCACACAGGGTTATGGCTGTTTGAGAACGCTTGCTCTTTGCGCCTTCGGTACGTATTGCACTAAGATCGACACCACCGATCAGCAACATGCATGGTCTATTTCAGCAATAGTGAAAAGCAACTCATTAGCTAAAATCTCGACTAAGGGGGAAAATTCCTCAAAACGTCATTGGGCTGCTGAAAATGGTACATGAATGATATGAAATGTCTCAGCATTCATTGAATTCGTTTGTCATTGTCATTTTCAAGAAGGTAGGTAGGTGCACCCAGTCCTTGCATTGTTCCTTTGCCGCTCAGGTTCTTGACATAAATTACATTAAACAAAAAATTTCGCATCCATCGGTGCATTCAGATTAAAATGTCGTAGCTAAGCCTCGCCATGTAAATACATGCATACAAAATGCAATACATACAATACATGCATCAAACTTGGGTTTTTTTGTAGAATTGCTGAATACCTTTAGAAAAACATTGCTGCACAAGTGAAAAAGAGTCTCATGCTTCGGTGCTGTCTTTTCCTCGCCTCATGTTCGGATTCATTCCTTCACCTTGAAAGGTCACTTATATGCTGGGACAATCTTGGCTCACTTGAGCGACATACTTGCCTCGAAAACCTTCTCTTACTCAAAAGGTTGCAGTTTTCTGGAGCTGTCTTTTCAAGCGATGCTTCCTTGATTGGAGGTGTATTTGCATGATTACCCCATCCTACCCATGGGTAGGGTATACTTCGTTGCAATCCCGCTGCATGCCTTGTGAGCATCGGCTTGTGTGCATAACTGTAGCCTTAGGCTTACCAACAATACCAAAGCCCTCTAATCTTCCTCCATTGTTCTGCCCAAAGTCTTCGCACCTGCTTTCCTCCATCCCCCCTCGCTTGTTTTCCAGCTAGTGTTGTAGTGGGCCCAAAGGTATATATACGCCACAGCGACCCACAACACATCGCAAAGTACACCACTGCCAACAGACGCGCGTACACAAGGGCAGCGCACAGCCAAAACCAGCCTAGCTAGTGCCTATAGAGCCCTGACCTGCCAGTGAGTACGAGAATCGGCTACTGGGAGGTTAGTAGCAGCAAAGAGGTCGACCCATCTTGCCGCTCACACACCAACAATGCCACAAACCCCAGGGCGCACAACACCGTGGGCCCATTGAGAGCCGGAACACGGAAAGCATGAAGAGGCAACGAAATGATAAATCCGATAAACTCAATTCTTGTTGTTGTTATAGCTTGCAATGATTTCTGCCTGCTTCCGTGTCCGGCTTTGGGTTTGCTCGATTCACTATGGCTCCTTCTTGTTTGTACGCATTTCTCTATGCTCAAGCCTCTACCCACTGTTTGTAGTCCGCTTCGCATCCTCTGCATTTCGTTCTTTCCAAATGCATTTCCGATTGCATGAATCTTTGTGGCCCCTTCTTGTTTGTACGCATTTCACCATGCTGAAGCCTCTAGCCACTATTCGCAATGCACAAAAAACGTCACGTTCGCCCCGAGGGCGATGTCCAAGCAAAGTCATGTTAGGAGAATGCATCCATGGAACATGTGCTCAAGGGTGACAGTTTTAGGCATGAGAACTTGATAGGGAGGGCACGGTACTTGCGATGACGGATGAGAAAGAAAACTTAACTTATTTTGAGCTTGAACTAACAGGAGGGGGAAGGTGCCTCTAAACAGTGACCTAAGGGAAAGAGTTTCAAAAATGTAGTAATGGAGTGAACATACGCGGACGTCCTCGGTTTTTGTATTTCACTTAAAACCGTGTAGGGAGGGAAATTTTTATAGAAAAAAACCGTGTACGTGCACCGGTTCTCTGGACCCAAAAAACCGTGTACGTACACGGGTTTTTTCTGAGAAAACCGTGTACGTACATGGTTTTCGACATAAGGGAAATTTTTTTGGGCGGAACGTGGGAGGTATATTCCTTAAGTATTGTGCACACCCCTGGAGAGAGAGAGGGAGAGAGAGAGAGATGGAGAGAGATAGAGAGAGAGAGAGAGAGAGAGAGAGAGAGAGAGAGAGAGAGAGAGAGAGAGAGAACTGAGGAGAAGAGAAAAGAGAGAGACATACCGAGAGAGAAAAAGAGAGAGACAAACACACACGGAGAGAGAAAGAGAGAGTGAGAAAGAAAGACAAACACAGTGTCCAAAGGCCCACCCCAAGAGGAGCTGCGCTAGCCAAGGGGGGGGGGGGGGTTCGGCCGGCCGGCCAGCCAGCCACCCAGCCACCCAGGCGGCCACCTAGCAAGCCACCCAGCCAACCACCATTGCTTTGTACATGCATGTTTGCCTCACCGCCCTTGCTCTCAAGATCTCAAGATGATGTCACCGATCCATCAAGTGTGTGGTAAAATTTCCTTCCCTTTAAACAAGGCACATCATGCATCGGGATGGGGTTTTGGGTTGTTTGCTCGTGTGGGAATCCGGTGGTCCAGTTGCACAATCACCAACACGATTGCCGTTGCATTGTGTTGTAGCGTCCCCGTGTCCAACTAACGTCGGCAAGCATGCATGGAGATGCCCCAGTGCATGCATTTTTTTTTGACAAGTATCAAGGTTACTATGTTCTAACCCAAAAGGTTTATGACTTTGTGTTGGGTTACATGTCGAGGAATGAGGAGTTGGAGACGTAAGTGTTCTTTGGAATTAAAAGGTGCCTTGGGATATATATTTCAATACAGATGGTGTATATTTGGGATTGAGGACAATTGGAGGTTGATAACGATAACAACAACGCTCCCTTGTGTGGGGGCTGACACGTGGGGCGGTACCAGGAGGTTGGTGGAAAGCCCCCATGCGCAGGTTTTTTGAGTACTGGTCCCTGGAGCGCTTCTTCCCGCTGCATGCAGTTTTTAATTGGCAGAAGGAAGCCAGAGCCAGGGCAGCAGCAGATTTCAGGAAGGCGCAGCAGGAGGAGGTCTGAGAGAAGTGTGCACAAGGGTGGGAGAGGGCGGGGACATTTTTTTCAGACCCACAGGTTTGGTACGGATACAGTCTCTTACGGTGTTGGATGGTGGTGCTCGACTTAGACAATGTAGACAGGATGGTGCAGACATACCCGTGGTGGTGCCCGTTGTGTACCCATAGAACGCTGATTGCTGCTTGTGTTGTAGTTTGAGAGTGAATAGCGTAAGAAGAACGAAAGGCGATGGGCAGGGAACGGGAGGACAGGGTGAAGCGCTTGATGCCTGCACATGTCAAACTGTTTCCCAGCCTATGACCGGTTACTGAGGAGTCTTCTTGCCTCGCGCTTTCTGCTTGCTCATTTGCAGTTGCACATTCGTTTGATGCGGTGATTCTATGTTCTCTGTTGTTGGTCTTTATGGGAGGTTCCGAAGGCAAGGCAACTTGGAGTATGAGGTAAGGGTGTTCTTGAAAGGTGGCCGACCCCCCCCACCCTTGCAAACCCATCCCCATACCCATACCATGCGTGAGAAGAGGCGGTACAATGGCTACGTATTTTGGCTGTTTTCCAGGGGCGCGCCAGCCAGCCAGCCAGCCGGGGCGGGGGGGGAGGGGGGGGGTTTCCAAAGCCTCCCAACCACCCAGCCGCGGCTAGGCGCAGCTCCTTGGCTGAGGAGTTGGTGCTTGTTTTCCTGTTGTAGTAGTTGTCTTTCTATAATGAGGTAAATTAATGAGGTAATTAGTTAATTAGGTAATTAGTTTAATTAGTCACAATATGCATCGGGATGTGGTTTTGGGATGTTTGTGTTGCTAGCGTCGTCTTCTTCTTCGTCTTTACACCCCCCCGGAGACGTCACCAACACAACTGCCGTTGCAGTGTGTTGTAGCGTCCCCGTGTCCAACTAAGGTCGGCGAGCATGCATGGAGCTGCCCCAGTGCATGCATTTTTTAAATAGGAGAAATTGTGTGAACTTGTTGGCATCTTTGCACAACAAACCCACTCATGAAGCTACCGGATTTGACGACCGTGTGGTCTACTGACACGGAGGAACACGACACGGCCATTTTGCGCAACGCACAACTCAAGTATATGCATGCCTGGAAAGCCAATCCAAAATTGGGCTACGTGCCCGGTGACACAACGGAGGTGCCCAGCACGGCCGTTGCAGCCCGTGCGCACAACACTCCAATTTTTGGGAAGGCCAAGGATGACACAACCCGGTACGCTAAGAAACCCCGCAAAACGCCTTTGGCTGCGGAGCATGCCGACTACGAAAAAAATATGGAATCCTTGCAGGAAAAGCATGCGGAGAGAAAGGGGAAGCAAAAGGCGGTGCAATTTTCAAGTGGGCACCCTGGTGTGTTACGCAAAGGAGGACGACACATCAGGGTATGCATTTTCGGTGGCGGGAAAAGCAGCACGGACCTCCATTTATGTGCCATATTTGAGGCCTAGGCCGGAAAATTTTCAAGAGGAGGGGCAGGTGGCCTTGGAGTGGGCATCGGAGCCCACCATGCTGCCGTACAACAAGGTGCATGAGGCCGGTGTGTCGCACCGTATTGTCCATGGTTATATTATCATGGAGAAGGATGTGTATGATACGGTGTTGGCCACGGCCTGGTGCATGCATTTGTAGGTTTCGTGTGGTTTTGATCCATTATAGGTTCTTTTGGTGAACAAGCAGGCTGCCATTCTGCCTCCACTTGTGCAGGGAGTCTGCATGTAGGCATATATATTGATGCACTACATATGGGACGATTCGGTTGAGGCCCGTTGTCTTGGGCTACAGAACAATGATGCTGGCTAGCGTGCTGCAATTGGCATGAATTTGTTTTGTGTTTTGTGGAGGCGTGCTTGTGCTTTATTGTGCTTGTGCACCTCTCTTGTGTCACCTATGTCCCTTGTGCCACCATGACATGAGGGGGGGGGGGGGGGGGCGATGGCACGGGACGCATTGCAATGGTTCGTGTACGAGGGTGATTGGCACTTGTGTCACTTGTGTCACTTGTGCCAGCCGTGCCACCATGACATGGAGGGGGGGGGAGGGGGGGGGGCGATGGCACCTATGCAATGCAATGGTTCGTGTACAAGGGTGATCGGCACTTGTGTCACCTTTGTCACCTGTGCCGGCCGTGCCACCATGACACGGAGGGGAGGGGGGGGGGGGGGCATCGGAAAGTGTGCCGCGGCAGGTGCTGTGACATAGGTAAGCTCCTTAGCGAAAAGAAACAATTTGTGTGGAAAAAAATATGATCCAAAAATGCAAGTTCCAAAAAAGAAATGATCCACCAATTTGTGTCATTTCTTTTTTGGAACTTACATTTTTGGATCATTGTTTTACACAAATTGGTGGATCAATGTGGTGCTTTGTACTTGCACTATGTGTTACTGTTACTACCCGTTGGATCATCACGTGTCTGCATGGATGGTCCGTGAAATCGTGGATCATTTTGCTAGGCGGGAAGGGGGGGGGGGGGTTATGGGGTAGGTGATCCGTGATCCGCGGATCATTTTGGGGGGGGGGAGGGGGGGTTTGGACCCCCGCGGATCAGTGATCCGCGGACTACCTACTGCACACCACCCGTGCTTTGCGTTTGACAAGATTGGGCAACATTTGCACCAAAAACTCAAGTAATATGTAGCAAGCAAAGTCACGTTACTCCTACTCAGAATATGTCGAGGCGCGATGCCATTGGCCCACCACATATTTCCCCCATCCTCCAACACTATTTCGACGCCCTTCACAATTGCGATGTTGACGCATTCCACCGAATGTGGCACCCACAAGGGCGCCTAGTTGGGCTAAGCCCAATAGGCGATATTGTGGTCCAGGATGCCGAGACTTTTTGCGCCGGAGTGGTCGCCCGCTCACCCTCGAACACTGAGGAGTTCACAAAGTGGGACCGCATCGTGTCCGTTTCGGTGTTGGACGAGACCATGGCATATGCCAAGGTCCAAATTGCACTACCGCTTGCCCTTGGGTCACCTACACCAACAACAGAACCCACGTTATACACCGACCTCTTGGTGCTGCTCCATGACCCAATACTCGGTATGATCACCGATGGCTACCGATGCACGAGTCGAGTGAGCATCCCTTTCAATGTGGTTCGTTTTGTAAATGATTGGCATACAAGTGTGGATGAAAGAGTGCAATAGATCATGGGCACGGCGATCCATGAGTGCCATGCTCTTCCGATCGAAAAGTATTTACAACAACTTTACAACAGCATGACCGATCCAGCATGTGTATGTGTCCGCATGTGTGTGGGTGAGTGATGTATGTGTGCGCTCCGTGTCCTAAGAAAGGACTGAGCCCACTGTAGTGGCTTGCACTAGAGTGCTGGCCCGGTCCGAAATGACCCCACCTACTTCCGGGGAGGGTAGAGTGGGGGCTAGGGGGAGGGATAGGGTGCTGAGCTGTGTGCATGCCCCTGTGGGATCATTTTTTAAAGCTCCCAAGCTCAATAGACAGTGCTCAAGCACGGTGCATGGTCTTTTCTTATGAGAAATGGCACTAACAGTTTTTGAGTGTTTGGCTGAAACTGCGCGCCTCGTTATACGAGGCGCAAGTTGGGCTCGGCGCGCGCCTCGTTAGCGCCAAACCCCCCCCCCCCCCCCGTGCGCCT